>CAMZMU010000040.1:66565363-68035373 GCA_947311845.1 Poa pratensis
ACTTGACATTACTAATTTGTTTCCATGGCTTAAGGTACATCCATGGCTCAACTTTTGGATTCAAAAGGTCTGTGTTACCCTGTGAATCTGTGATGCATTCCTGTCATGGTCTTCATCCAGCAAGTATTTTATTGATTCCTGTTAATTTACAGCTTATAGTAATGACACCTCACCTCAGTGGCTCAGTCTGTGCAATGCCTTACATAAATATTATTTGCTAGGTATTTCTTTTGCCAAGATGGCGTTACTGCTTTGTTAGCTATGCATAGAACAACTCCCGCTCAGTCTGTTGTTGTGTTAATACGTGTGCTATACAGAATTTCAGCTCTCAAATACTGTGAATAGGGAGGTGAATCTCATGTTCTCGGTTTTTTAGTGTGATAAGGAGCTGAATCTCATGTTCTCAGTTTTTTAGTATGAATCAGCTTATGTTGTACATTTATTTTACCAAGTTATCTCAGCCCTAATTTTTTAGTTGCGAAAGGTATTAGGCTGCTTATCAAACTATTGTCTCCCTTAGCCCCTTCATACACTCTGGCATAACTAGATTTGATTTTGCGGTCAATACATGCCAAATCTTTTAGCGTCTGTTTGATGTGTGTCCTGACGACTATGCTTCCTGCAGGTGCTATTTTATCCATGGGTTGCTAGCGGAAGCCTTGCGGTGGGCTTCCTCGACCTGCCTATGTTAAATTGTTTAGAAGGCATAAAGTGGCATTTATTTTGTACGTATGTTTATTTCTCATACATGATCTTTCATGAATTGCGAAGTTTCGTTTTATGGTTATTACTGGACAAACTGATATTCCTCTTTGTTTATATAGCTTCTCATGTGTTCCGCAATATTTCGCAGAATTCTTTGTTAGCAGTTTGAATATCAATGTCATGAACAATCCACATATTTTGAGGAAGAGTTCAATCCATTTGTTGTTTCTATCAGGTGAAATAATCAGGGTGGCGACGACAGTGATGCATGCTCCACCATCTGCATTTCTGGACCATCTTTGTCACTCGTGGTGATCGACAGATCTAGCAACGCCTTTAGATGGATTTCCTAGGGCAGAGCATGGCATCGACTACAACAATCTCGGTGGGTACCACGCCACCACTTATTTGATTACTTTGTTAGCTCATTTTAGTTTTGACCGTTTTCACTTCAGTGTGGTCATTTTTGGTTGTGTTCCTTTTTTCTTTTGCTCAGGGCCTTCTTTTTCCTATCGCTTGAGAGAAATGTCATTTCTTCACAAGGTAATATCAGCTCATCTCCTCAGAAAATTATGTGTATGTTTCTGCTTCACTTTCAGTTACATTGATGTCGATTCCTCTTTTATTGACAATAATTCAAGCAATGTATTCCTACTGAGACAAATAAATTTGGAGATTAACTTCTCCTATTGTATATTTGAACTCCTTGCTGTCATTAATTAACAAAGGGGCAAACTAAATGCAAATAATATTATCTGATGGATTGTTCCTTTACTGAAAGAATACTCCTTCTATTTCTTAACTGTGGTAGTTAGTAACTTTACTTGCGCGTCTTCTTTAACAGAGTTGATTATCTTTTTCCCTGTATTGTTCAAAGTTTATCAGCTAAATTTCTGTTTTAGTATTGTGTATTTTGGATGTTGCTACTGCTATTGCAGCCAATAACAAGTTTGGGCACTTTCTAAGCTCAGACTAAACAGCCTGATGGGAGCTCGATTATTTCCTGAGTACCGGACTCTTAATATATGAAATAGAATTTTGCCTTCAGCGTATAGTTTACCACCTGTGTAGCCGTTGATTTTGATTCACGGATCTTAAGAGTTTTAAATATCAGGCCTTAATTCCCACGACAGCAGTAGGCTGATTCCAGCATTCTTATTTCTTATATTTATCTTCCTTGTCATCTGATGGTGCTTACACAATGGTGGCCTGCCTATTAATCGAACGGTTTATGTGATTAGACTATTCAAATAGTTCGTGTAAGTTTGACACAAATCTCTATTTCTCAGTCGACTAATCAATGGTGAAGAGATTTATAATAAAGAGGTTTAGCGCCAAAATCTTCAGTCTATGCCTTTTTGGCTGATGTGGGCATTGCTCAGCCTTTGTTTCAATAGTAAGTACTACTTCTACCTTATGGTGCCTAAATAATCATTATTAAAGTGTTCAAAAATACATTTTTCCATGTTCAAAAAAAGATTTTCCAAGAGTATTAAACTGTTCTTTTTTCCATGTTTTTAAGGATAGTAAAGGTGGTAAACTCATTATTATACATTTAATTTGGTTAGTGAAAAGAAATAAAAACTCATGTCTGTGCTTTGCATTTAGAGATTTGGCTACTTGATTATGTTTTCCATTACTTCTCTGGCTCATCACAGTCTATTTTGGCAGCAAAAGTATTTGCTACTTTCTTCTCCAGTAATCGTGTTATAATTCTTGCGTCTTGGGAGTAGAGCGTAGAGGATCCAATAGCTGCCAAAATGATGAATTGCCTTTTCTTTTTCACATTTTATCTGTGTTTATTTTAAGAGCTCATACATTTACCTTACTGTCTCACAAATTAAGTTACTGAATAACCACTGACAATACACCCTGTTTATTGTTTACTCCTTTCATATATCTGCAATGTTTATACAAATAACAAATTGGCGCCTATTAATCCTTGACAGTTTTGGTTGCAAATCAAGCCTCTGTTTATAATAGCTTACAGTCCATCACACATATTTACAAAAATATGAGGAAACACCTACCCATAGTCTAAATAAGACAATATTTCCATCAGGGATGTTAATGCCTTCTGTGTAATTAACAGGTATCGACTTTGCTACATTGGTGGTGATGGTCAAGATGATATTGAGTTTGTTTTCTTCGATCAAGTGGGCAAAAAGCTCCTTGGCAAACCACTCATTAGCATTTTACGTGCTGGCCACTCGAGTAGTACTCCCTGGAAGATATTGTAAACTCCACAAGGGGAGATGCATCGATTCCAATGGAACTAGCTGCTAGATTTGTCGTGCAAGTGACTTCTAAGAGCTTTGAATCTGAATCTACGAGACCATCTTACCAAGTCCAGAGGATTGATACAGAATTTGGGAAACAGCCACATTCTTCTGCTCCGAGGTATAGACATGCATTAGGTGTTGCATCATCAAGCCAGTCACCTACTGGACAGTCTCATCTGATGATTGGGTCGCCGGGTGCAGCACCCTCTCCATCGACCTGTGTTTCTGCGCTAGAGGATTCATACGACAAAGATGTTAATTACACTTTTTCTCTGTACAACAGCCCATTATGCATCTACATGTTGATTTAGTTCATTTTACATCTCTGACACTTTCTTCTGATTATTGTATCAGTCTGGCTATATTCTACCAGCTGATAATGCTCCTCCTTCCGTTAACAAGCTTCCAAGTCTTAGGTACTTATAGCATCTCCTAAAATTCATCCTTATGGTTTAGTGCAATCTTTCCTAATGACATCTCCTAACTTACTTGAACAGGATGAAGGATGTTTCATCAGATTCTGCTGCACGAAAGGCTTTATTTCTTGGAGATGTCTCTGGACTCCAGACTAAAAAGGTGTTTGAACTTCACTTCCTCACTCGGCTTATACTTATGGATATATATTATGTACACCTAGATATGGGTCTCTCAAAATGCCATCATATGTAATGTCAACATAGCGTGAATTTAAACATCACTTTCCTTGCTGGTTTTCTTTTTAAAAAGTCAGATGACACACTGCTACTAGACTGATTTTGCTAAGGCCATGAAGTTGTGTATTTTATTTTAGAGCACTCTTTAAAATGACCTTCATCTATTACATTGAGCTACTCAAACCGTGGCATATCCCTTAAAACAGTTTCTATCACGGCTTGGATAGACCTTTTGTATGGTTTATTAGGCGATTTGCAATTATTATCAAACAACTTTTCTCATTAGTTATTGGACATGCTTGAAAATGTATAAATCGATACCATTATCCAGGATTTACCAATTGGCGCGGATGAGGTTCCAACGTTGCCAGCTGATGGAACAGATGTGAAGGATCATCTACCACCTACAGATCCAAGTGATCTCGATGCAAGCTCTAAGAATATCAAAAAGTCAGAAGTAGCTGAAGGGAAGCTGGAAATTGTTATTGCTGATACCACGGCGACTGAAACACTTGAAGAGGAATGTGCCTGTGCCTACGGCGGCAGCTCCCACTGAATCCCCTGATACCAGGTACCTTTAGGGTTACCGTTGCACAGCCTTATTGGTATTATGGTTATCTTTATCTTCTATGTTCATGTTTAGTTCTGACCTTTTCTTCTCTTTTTTACTTTAGGCGCAGGGGAAGAGGTGGAGGAGGTGGTGGTAGTCTTGCGAAGAAGACCAAAACCTGAGACCCCCTACAGCGATGCTGCTCCTTAAGGTCCAACCAGACCGTACCTTTTGATAATTCAGTCCACATAGGTGTCTTCCATTTAATCTGAACTTCGTTACTGCAGGTCGGACCTATTTTGCGTGTACAAAGTTTACGTCCGTGAATGCCTCACCAATTTGTCATCGGAGATATTTTGGATCCGTCTTCCAGGTCTTGGTTGCTATGTCTCATTGTTAACGTTGTTCAGGCGAGCTACCTTTCTCTTTTGGAATCGGTGTTAGCTACATGAAACTCATCTGCTGTTTTAAATCATGTCTCCGTATCCACCTTAGATTTAGATGAGTGATCTGATGAAAACTTATATATTTGGTACTATTTCCATGTGTGTCTGTAGTATGTGCACCTAGATGGGACTCATGAAGCCATCTTATGTTAAATCAGTGTGCTATGGATTTCTTAGTAACTACACTTGTGTACTGAACTGTTTGAAGAGCTTTTGCATGTGTACTTCAACATTGCGTTGGTCTTCCTATTTCTTAAAATTTTGATTGTACAGTATGGTTATTGTTGATTTCATACGATCCTTAAGATTTCAGATATGCTTTCAAATCAGTTAGCATCTTATTTTACTTATAAATTTGGATATAAATCATCATTTTTAGTAATCTGTATACAATGTGACAACCACGGGCAAGAAAATGAAAGATGCGACAAGTGCCGCGCGGTGAGCCGCGCCGTTCGAATCTAGTTACTTCTATAAAGGCCCGTGGAGTACCCGCCTCCTGAGATGGTTTGCCCCTCCCGATCATTTCTGTGCGTGCGATTTCGGCTAAACAGTTAAAATAGCATCGTTGTTTCACCAGCCACCATTGGATGCGGTCAAAACTTTTATTACTTCTCTCCAAAGGGGCACAGGCGATGACAGGTGGGTCGCGCAACGCATCGGACCCGCAAATCAGTGGCCGAAAAAAATGCTCCCGCGTCTCCCTCATCTCCACTGCGCCCGCAGCGAGACAAAACTCAGCTCCGGCTTGGTGAAACCCTAGCCAATCCCCTCCCATGCTTTTCTCCTCCTCTTCCTTCTTTCTCTCCTACACGAGATGGCGGCGGCAGCAAATCCGCGGCCAGGCTGGGAGAGGCGGCAGGGCATGGCGGCGGTGGGTGGCCCCGCAGGGCGGAGGAGGGTGGCCGGGTAGGGCGGCGACCGGCTGGGAGAGGCGGCCGGCGGCGGCGGGTGGCTGGGCAGGGCGGCGGCCGGGCCAGGCTCGGAGAGGCGGCCGTGCCGCGCGCGGCCGGCCGTGGATGACGGCACGGCCGGTGGCCTGGCGGGACAAGGGCGGCGAGGAGGACGGCGGCCCGGACAGCGGGACAAGGGCTCCGTCACGGCCGACCTGCTCGCAGAGACGGCGGCGGCAGCCTCACCTCCGTTCCGCCCAGGAGGAGCTCGTGGAGAAGGAGCAGCGGGTAGGCGGCGCATCGAGCCGCAGCCTCTCCCCCAAGGACGGCTCCAACGCTCAAGCTACGCATCCCCTCCCCCCTCCAGACCTCCAGCTCTCTCTCTCAAGTGGTGCAGCAGCGGCGGCGGCGGGGACAGTAAAGGAGACGAGGAGAAAAGGGCCGGCGGCGGCGCTCTGGTAGCTGCTTCTCGTTGCCTTGATCCCGCGCAAGATGCAGCACAAGGCGTCGTTTCTGTCCCAAGGTGCTCTCCGTATGAATTCCTTGTTGCCGAACTCTCATCCTTTCTAGGCATGCCATGGATCTTGCATCCCGTGCAGGTACAGCTCGCTCTCCCATCTTTTGTTCTCCCCACTTCACACAGATTGGTGTTTGATCTTAATTGGTACTGGTGTGGTTTGGATTTATCCTGATGGTAGGAGATACAGGGAAGGCCTAGCTAAGGTTTGAAGAGGATGAGGAGATGGTGGCCTGCACGGCTCCATCAGGATGCGGCTGCTTGGTTTTCAGGATCATAAGCATCGTCATATTGTAGGCCAAGATCAACACGCTCCCTTCCTTTGGGCCCCTTGCCATCACCCTTGGCTACCTCTGAGTCTCTCAGGGAACCAAGTAAGGCATCCGTGCATATACTGACAACACATCTAAATTATTTTTCAACATTCATCAGAGTTGATGCAATTTGATTTACTCTTTTGTGGCATATTTGTTTCTCTTTCAGTGCAATTTCTAAATCTTTGTCTTTCGTAGCACATGCTTCTATTTTATTTTTCATTTTCTACATCCTTCTTCACATTTAGTCAAGAGAGCAAGACTTGACCAATTATTGCCATCCATTTATGTGATTGCTTCCTTCAAATGCTTCATAGCTAGGATATATTTTCTTTTTCAGCTTAACTGTGAGGGCCTACACACGGGCACCTCGGAGGGAGAAAAAAGGAAAATGATGTGGCGCGGGGGAGACCGACGACGGCAACAACACATCGATGAGCTCGACGAGGTGTCGGGCTAGAGCTAGCCTTTGGGAGCGCGGCATTGGGTCTGTCGTGAGCATGCCTAGAATCTGCAACTTTTATACACATCTACAACACAGGTATGTTCTTTTGGTTGGATTTCTCTTCATTTAGATGTGATTTCTTTTGAGACGTGTCGAGCATTTTGTTGGTTCTACTAGCAGGAGAGATCTGAGTATTGCCTACACTGCAGGTCATATCCTTTTTTTTCTGATATTTTAGCAACTACAGCGCCATACAGGATTGAAGCTTCTGGCTGCACCTCTTGGGTGAGCTCCTCCTTCTATCCTTTGCCCCTAACCCCTAATTATTCTTCTCAACATTGAGGCTAATTATGCTGCATATTTTGTATATAATTTCTGATATATTCAGTTGTGGCTTATATGGCAAGTACGGCTTCCTGGGAATTAATTCTCAAGAAATGTATTTTCATATTTACCCTTTTTCCGTATCCTGGATGGTTGTTTAGATTATTTGGGTGCATGCCCTCTGTAGAAAAAATGTGTTTCGGAGCTGATGCTTACTCCTCTTGGCAGAGAAAAAAACATTTGCAGTACTTACCATCACCAATGGAAGATTCATGCTCTTCTCTGATCTTGTACGAGCAACATATTAGTTGTGTATCTTTCTTTTCAATTTTTGAAATTCAATTTGCAGAACAGTGCTACATATTTTGGATTATAATCAGATCTTTGAGAGAAACTGTGTCTTGTTTAGAGAAATATTGGCGATATAATTTTCCAAATATAACTGAACATATGAAGCACTTGTGGTGTAGCTGATAGTCTTTTGTTCGGCATGTAGAAAAGTCCCCTATTTTTCCAGTCACTATTTGAACACATGCTTTTATAGTTATCCAGATATAACTGAACATCTGAATCACCTATTTTGTGGCTGATGTGCTTTTGTTCGACATGTAGACATGTTCGTCGGCGCTCCTGGCCTCCCAACTAGGCCACTCCTCCCTCGCCAACAACCAATGGCCGGCAAAGACTCCCGATGACCAGTGAAGCTAGCTGCAAACAAAGACACATGACTTTGTTTTGGGTCAACGTCATGCTCTGCTTAAGCTTGCAGGTTGAGACCTGACTACCTGAGACCTTCCTTCTCTCACTGTTTTTTCTTTTCCTCTCTGAACCATTAGTCCTTGCTTAGAGATAAGTGCAAGCGGTAGCTAATTTTAATCTGGATAGTTATGCTAGAAAGTATGGTCCGTGATAATTTTTAAGGTAAGCGATGCTCCAGAAATTATCCCAGTTAATTTATATAGGTTTGTAAATTAGTAGCTAATGCAGATAGCTACCGTGTGTCAGTTGGACACTGCAGCCTCGATGTTAGTACCAATATTACTTAACATACAAGATAACAAAATTAGAAACCATCCCAGTTAATGTAGGTTCGTTTTGTTGCTTTCTTTTTTTGATAATACCGTACCACTGCTGAATTTCTTATACAAATAATGTAACAGATAAACTCAATTCATATTTGGAGTAGAGATGTACCATATGACACCTACCGAGTCACAATTTTGATATGGAAGTGAGTATTTGATTAATATAGAATGAAGCACAAATGTATCTTAAAGATAATCTGGAGTACACCATTTGCTTTCAAAATTGGCCATCAGTAGCTACTCTGTTCCGTAATGAACTTAGGAAATTAAGCATATTCCGTCCTGTAACGAACTTGGAAAATAAACTCACTCATATGCTCAGTAGCTTGCTTATATGCTCTGAGTTTGCTTGCTTTATAGGCTTGGATTGAAAATAAAACATACTCTGCAGCATATATTTTCTAGACTCCTGCAAGTTATTTGGTGCTACTCACTGGATATACACTGAATCTTGTGGGTGTTTGTGCTGCTGACCCTGCTCCACCCTGCAGCTTCCATCTCCTGCTCCATCACGAGGGGGTCATGCCGTAGTACTTGTTTGCGATGCCCCGACCTTCCTCAACCATGCGGAGGACGCGTCGCTGCTGCATTTTCGGTACGCCCCAGCTCTGCTCTCCCTGATGTAGCAATGTTTTAAGTGATGCTCATATGCTTTGCAAGGGCGGTGTATATGATGTTCTGGTCCACAGTGTTCCGGTACTGATGCGCTACATAGGAAATAATCTATGTCCCTGCACTTTCCATAGGGAATTTTCTTTAGTGACAACCTGATCCATATTATTTGGTTAGGTACCGGATCTGTTATGTTGCTACAAATGATGGTGGTGAAATTGAGCGGGCCTTCTTTAATAGCAAGGACAAGGATATTATTGGTAAGCCACTATCATTTTTGTTTTGTCCGCCATTTTCGTGCATTGGTCCTAATAGGCAGGTTGCTGTTCTTTTTCTTTGACAGCCAAATTGCACCTCTTTATACCATTTGCTTATGTGGTCACAAATTCTATAGCTACACAAGCAGTTCTGAAAACCAGGATGTGAAGACTATATATATGGCAGGTATTTTCCTTCCCAATGTTTGACAAAGTTTCTCCGAATATGCATTTTTCTCATCCAATTTTATCCTATATGCTGAACTCATTAAATCTTAAGGTTAAACAAAGCAGGGGATCTTTCTTTTCAGATAATTGATCATGTGGCTATGCACGTGCTCTGCTAGAGCTGTGGTTACCAAATTGGATCATATATTCATTTGTTACGTAACATGACAGGCCCAAACTTTGGGCAGACTTGGGTATGAGATAACATAATTATCACTGTTACTTTATTTTGTATAGTTGTATTGCTATTTTCCTCTCTCTGTACCGCCATCAAGCATTGCTTGCTGGAAGTCGTTTCCTTCTGGTTTAGGCAATCACCCACCTCCCTCCTGGAAAGTGATGATGAGCCTGTTAGTGCTAGAGTTATAATTGTATGAGCTATTTTATTACCTGCAATCACCCACCTTCTTCTGGACAGCGGGACAAGGGCTCCGTCACGGCCGACCTGTTCGCAGAGACGGCGGCGGCAGCCAGCGACGGCGGCTGCTGGACGACGGGACCTTCCCGAGGTGGGCTACACGTCCGCTCCTCTCCTAGGTCATCCTCTACCTACAGGTTCGTCCTACTCCTCTTCTGTCTCTCTCCACTTTCCCATCCTTTACAATATCAAGCACCAACAGATCCTTTTAGTATGTCCCAAGTTTGAGATTTAAAGGGGATGATATTCTAGGTTTTCTTTCGTGCGTCCCCAAGCTGATTTATTGTCCTGCTGGAGGAGGAGGCCTGCTGGAGCTCGCCCCCAAGCTAGGGTTGCAGGTCGGGGATTGGAGAGTGCAGAAGAAGGTGGCTCGGGTGCAGCTTTCTTCCCCTCGTGCTGATGCTGCTCAAAACTGCATCTGGATGACAGCAGAGAGCAGAGATCCACATGACCGATGCGTTCGTTCTTGTTCTCCTTCTCCGTTCAAGGTGATTTATTGTCCTTCTTGCTCTGTGATGACTGTTTCTCTTGGACTTGCAGAGAGATTGGAGCCAGCTCCATGAAGTCAAGATCTGCATATATATATTTGGATGTGTATTACCAGTTTTTATTTTTCTGGTCATATACTCCATATATATGCATAGTTGGAGTTCTGAATTTATTTGGCCTTGAACTGTTGATGTTGATGATGATCTGCTGTTGTTTTTTGCAGCTTTGACATGAATTTGAGCAAGCAGAAGAGTAACAGAAGGTGTTTTTGTTTGCAGATTTGACATGGATTTGGCCATTACTCTAAAACTGCTGTGTTGGAGGTGACCTGCTACCAACCCTTTGCAAAGGTGACCTGCTACCAATCCTCTCTCTCTGGTTTGTCCTGTGCGCTGGTTTAACGCTGCAAAATATTCTTACATTTATCTAATATCTAATAATGCATATGAAGACTTTAGTTTGACTATATTTAGTTTCATCTCCATGGCAGTCCAGTGCCAACGTGAGCTAATCTTATTGTATTTCTGAACTCCCAGGTCAACAGGCACCTCCCTTCAATGCTTAACCGGTTCTTAGGTTGTTGGCGCACCTAAAATTTTAATACTGTGATTGTGCCCACTTTGCTAACTCATTATATATGTAGAATATATTGGATTAGCTTGTCCTTAAATTCTTTATGCATCTACTTATGCAGGGTTCATTGCAATGTATGCCATTCTTGCAAGCTGAGGTATGGTAAGTTGGTGCCTTCTATAACTGTCCAGTATATTGCATTTTATATTTTGTTTTAGCCTACTCGTTTTGATTCTGCATGTTTAATTTGACTCCTCCCTATTTCTCAACAATAGTATTATACTTTTTTCTTTCTGACTCATTATCCAGCATCCATCTAAGAGTTACTACCTCTGTCTAAAATTATAAGACGTTTTGGTAGTCTCTTTTGGCTTACCAAAACATCTTATAAATTGGGACGGAGGTAGTACTTATTTGTTTTTTTAATCTTTCTCCAGTTTCTAAATGATTGCTACTTAATTCGAGGGTCTCTGTTTTATATGAATGGAGAAGGGGGTTGCTTAAATATATAGAAACAAGGAAGAGAAAAGGCCAGAATATTATTGCGAAAGCACACCCTTTTTAGAGCAGCAAGATTCATCTAGAAATAAGCTGCTTCTTGATGTTGGTCTTTGGTTTGCTCACAGCTTTAAGGTGCATATGCTGCATACCAAACATTTCCTTGTTATAGGACTCGGTTCTGTTCTCTGTGAGATATTTAATTGTTGGAAATTTATTAGAAACTTTGTTGCCTTGCCTCTTGTTGGACTATTCAAGCAGTAATCAATTTACTTACTCATTTCATATATGCATTATAGGATCATCTGTCTGCCTCTAGATTAACATATTCTATCTACTAACTGGTATTATGCTAGCCAGTTAATTACTCTGCTTTTTTTCCCAGTGTAGCCTGGCGATGGAAGACCCTGGCAATGGTTCTTGAAGGTGAGGTAGATGAGCCAAGCTGAGATAATCTTATTGTATTTATGAAGAGTTGATTTTGCCATCTATAATTTCGTATTTAGTTTAGCTTTGGGCTGAAAATGGTAGTATTAGCTATTTTTTATTTTTCTGGTCATATACTCCATATATGCATATTTGGAGTTCCGAATTGATTTGGCCTTAAAACTGCTTGTGTTGATGTTGATTTGCTGTTGTTTGTTGCAGCGTTGACATGAATTTGAGCTAGAAGAGTAACAAGAAGGTGATTTGGATGTAGGTGATTTTTTTTGCAGCTTGGACATGGATTTGACCATTATTCTAAAACTGCTGGTTGGAAGAGGTTGAATTTTCCATCTATAATTTCGTTTTAGTTTAGCTCTGGGCTGAAAATGGTAGCTAATTGTTATGCTCATGGAGTGCTTGATTAACTGTTTGCAGGAAGTTCTGATGGTGGAAACCTTGTTATGCATCATTTGCTGATTCTATGTGTAGATTATTCTCTGTTGAAGCTCTGATGTCGATAGCAACATGGTATGATCCGCATCTCCTTCAACTTCTGGTTTGGAACAATCTCATCTCCTATTTGCTACACATCATTTTGTTGATTGACCAACTCTAGATGATTCTTCGGTGCCTTGTGCAGACTTCTCATTCTAGGCTTCATATCTATTCTGCTTAGCGTATCAAATGATGCATATGAAGGACGATATTGTGACCGAGCAACCGGCAGAAATGGTTTATGTGCGTTGAGTGAATTAGCTGTGCTGCTGGTTAGAATTGTTTGGGAGAACTGGGATAGTGAACATGAAGGTAAATTATCAGTTTCTCAAGTATTTTTGTTGCATTTTGGTTCATCGTGAAAATAATTCCTGCATGGCTCATTTGTTTCTGGAACATTGTGTCAACAGTTTATATAGACTGCTTGTTAGATCATTTCAAACACCTTTGTGGTAATTAATTTTGACTCTGGTTTAAATGGCAAGGTCGGTAAACTAGCAGCGAAGGTGGGGAGGTATCTCACAGCCTTTCCAACGAGGTATATTTACATATGTTTATATGATTTCTATTCAGTTCTGCAGTAGCATACCATATTGTCCTGTTTTTCAAAAATCATGGCTACAGGATTGTTTGTTGTGCTCTCGGTCAATAAAAGGCCTTTTGATTGATCATGTATGAATGTTAAGGATTTCTATTTTGTTTGGACCACTCTATTATGGATTTATTCTGCTTGGAAGTTTCCTCTGCTCATCCTCACAGTTTCAGTTGCTTTAATCAATGCATCCATTTATTTTTCGCAGGTATGGTCCTGCGCGTGAAGCCATCAACTAATCTGGGCACTTTCTGCGAGTTTTTTCATGAACGAGAAGGGCAGCAGTCAGAGGTTAGAGCCCTTCTTCTCTTCTCAGCAAATCAAGTGAGGAAAGTGAGCTTTCTTGGTTTGCCCCGCTAGCCACCTCCTATGACAGATTTACCTCGCGCTTGGTCTTTTTAGTTGGCGATGTGCTTGAAACCATGGTACCAAAATGATTAGGCATTGCAATTGTCTAAGAAATTTCAGCTAAATGACAGGGAAAGTGGAGCAGCGGGTGCTGGTGGTGACCTCATGCGTGAGCAGGACGACTCTGCTGGGTTGGCCAACTTCGTGTTCGCCGATGCCGGCGAGCGAGGTAAGGTCATCTCCTCTCTCATTCCCTCCCTCACTCCCTCTGTTGTCTTTCATAGTTTTACTCATGTGGGTGAACATATAGTACACCTTGTTAATGTAAATATGTTCAGTTCTAAAATTCAAGAAATGTTCTTATTCTATATATACCAAAATATGTAGTTGCTAATTAACTAAAAAAGGGTATTATTTGTGGTGGGACTAGAAAGAACGTGCCATTTTACTCCTTGGTGCTTGCACATCCATGAAACCTGGAAGTACCGGAATCCAAACGTTGCCTTCAAAAATTTGTTCTCTCTTATCAAGATTGAGAAATTATTAGAAAATTAAATTGCATGGTTTGGTAGCATGCTAGGCTGGATTAACCTATGTCAGTTCATTTTCGCTCACATCTGGTTCACCGAAAAAAGTAATTGTATATAAAACAGAAATTCCGTAATTGCCCATTCTTACAAATACACATATCCAATGCAGTTATAACTATGTGTGTGAAATGAAGACATGTATTGGATGCAGAATTAAACTACTAATGAATGGCACATGTAATAATTATTCTGATTCTATGGTATACAATCCTCTCTATCTTTAGTTTGCAAGTTCTTTGTCAGTTTCCGTTTAATGTGAGGTATTTGCCCAGTCCCGGTTTAGTTGCTCCGTGGTGAGGTAATAAAAATAATAAGCATATCTGTATGCTAACCACGATAACAGCCATTTCCTGATGTTTGTTTTTGGGATCTGTTTGCTAACCATAAAATAGCAGGCATGATAAAACACTACAGTTATCCTTGTAGGTCGGAGGGAGCTGCCAAGAAAATTATGCGTCACTACTTGTTTCATGGCCCCAAAACAATGACACATACAAATTCCAACTCAAGGCATATCACTAGATGGCCTCTGCATGCAATTGCTTATTGGTATGAATATTTGTCCCTTAAATCTTTCACCAATAAGATTAACTATTCCATACTGTAGCTATTTATCTCTCATTTACTTCAGATTGATGCTTAATTAGCTTGAGGAACTTCACAGGCTCAATAAGTAAATTTGTGGTTGCTTGGTTACTCCAATAAGATACTGTACTGTCGCTTCTTACATTTGGCCCTGTTTTTGGATAGTCTACACGAGCTACAGATGTACGTAAATTGAGAGTTAACTGACCTTGTTGATATGCATGTTTATTGTTCATTTTAAAATATAATCTTCAGTATTTCTCATGTCTCTTAAGAATGATTTAAATGGTGATCCTGTTTAGATCTAATGAAACTGCCAAGTCTCCGAACTTCCAGGTTAGATCTAATGAAAAAATAATTTCTATAGTTTTAGATGTATAGAATAGATTGTTGTTCGCCTTAATCTGTCCAGGACAAAAAATTACATGCATGCTTTTATTGGCTCTAAACATACAGAATGTGAAACTGAGCATAAGTTTGTAACAAATGTTTCATCCATGTTCCAGTTTCGACATACTATTATTGGTTTGCTTCAGACTGTAAGGAATGACTTGGTACACCTCTCAACTTTGCAGCTTCGTGTTGCAGGATTACTAATTTGCATTAGACCAACGAGAACTGTGATTTTCCTCTTCAGAAACATACGTATTATATTCCACAAGCTGCAGCTATGGTTTGTACTTTTCATTATAATATCATGTGAGTTTCTGGTAGTTGACTGAAATTACTTGCCTTGGTGATCATGTGAGATATTACTAGAGCTTCAATACACTCCTCCATTTTATTTTAAATGGTAGAACAGATTTCATCAGATATCATCCATCTCTGTAAATTGGTTTGGCTTTTGGTCGTGTTTATTCTAACACTTTAAGGGTATGTTTTATAGTAGCAACCCTGCTACACGGAGGGCCAACTTTCTCTGAATTCAATCCTGGAACCTACTTTGGATGGAATATTTCATTCGTCAACTTAGGTACATAGGAAGTGATGGGAAAGGGTCTATTGATATCATGTTTTATGCATTCATGCCTATATAACGATCTACTAAGTAAACGATGTACTGAGGGCATTAAAACTGATGTGTTTAGTTGATATCATGTTTCATGCATTCCTACAAAAATAAATGAGCTGATTATCATTATGCTTGACAAACCTGCATATGACTTCATTTCTAGAATGGTAGCTAATATTCAATCATTTATCCAGTACAAAGAATTTGACAACGATGCGTTTGTGCAGATCAGCCGCTGGGTTAAGCAAAAGATGGATACATCATTTAACCGCATTTCCCTACCCTTAAAAAAACGAATGATCTTCTTCATGGTGCTCATTTATTTGTGTTTTCAAAGAACGTGTAATTCAAGTTCCGCTAGGATGCTTGTGTTGGTGTCGTTTATATAGCTTAAAACTATAGTACATTTTCTTGTGGGCAGATAAGAGCCAAACCTTAATGGCAATCATGTATTCTTCTTTTTTGGCTGTAGGTTCCTTGGCTTTTTTCTATATGTTTGGTGCAGGATGTTTGTTAGCTGCTCTAAGGTGAGGCATCAATTCCTCACTGTTGTTGTGTTAGGAGGATCATAGTTACAATGGTATAATAGTTTCCTTATGTGTTGCCTAATATTTTTGCTCCACCATGCTAGGACTCCAGAAATAGTTCAGGTTACATGGTATGTATAAGGCAGTGTTCTCAAACAGAGTGAGGTAATGTTCTCGCTCTTCATGAATCTGATGGTGATTTAATCGCTTTTATGAATCTTAACTTTCTGATATTATGAATATCATTCTTACATGCATTAATTTCCGTTTATGTCTTCCACCGGCTCAGAAGCAAGCTTTCAAGTGCATTGTCTATTAGGAATACTTATGTTAAATAAGTATTGGACTATGGTTAGTGTTTTGCAGACACAAGTTCAGAATTTCGAAGTTAATATGCATACATATTTGCACTAATGAAGTGTGCATTAAGACTGAGTTGCTTATTTTCTTCAGAAGCATGGTCAGAGCTATTGAAGCAAGAGAGAGAGAGAGAGAGAGAGAGAGAGAGAGAGAGCAAACCGGTCAGTAATCGATTGAGAGAGGAGCTCTCCTCCCAGGCGGAGGCAGCTTTCTCCTCCGCCTCTGCCAGCTTCCTCCTCTCAGGGCAGCCTCTCCTCCTCTCCGGGAAGCTTCTCCCAGCAGGGCTGCAAGGTACGACTCCTCTTTCTTCCCCATCATTCTATCTTCTCTCCGCCTCCCATGTTCTTGTTTTTGTTTCAGCTTGCAATGTTTCTGTATACCCGTGGTTTGCTCTGTTTCTGTATGCCCGTGTGTTGTTGCTGATGTGCCCATGTTATATAGTACGTAGTAGCTAGCTGCTGCCCTTGGAGGTTAGTTGATTAAACAGTTTGGACGTTAGCTTCCTGCTGGCAATTGGATGCTACCTGCTGGCATTTGGAGGTTAGTTCAGCTGATTAAAATAGTTGACGATGGTCCCCTTTTGGCTGATTAGATCATATAATAGTTGGTTAGTATATGGCTGCTACCGTTTCCACCTTTTTTGTCTCTGCTAAAGGTGTCTCGGGGATATGATGCGAGTACTCTATGTAAAGAAATGCCAGATACTACAACCCTTGAGCAGTTTCTAGAAATGTATGATGGTTATTTTCTGCCACTGCAGGTTTTATTATGATTCTAATTGTGTATATGGCATATTGGCCTTATGAGTTGCAGTCCTGGATTTCCTCGCTCCTCTATAGATCTTTTATTCAAGAACTGGTGATATATGTGTATGCATCAGTACCCTGTATCAAGCTGCCAGCATCATTTAATTAGATGTACCATGTATCATTTGTCATAGTACCCTGTATCAAATGTATGTTGTATACCATAATCATTTATGCAAATGCAATAATGAGGGTCATGTGGATGTGCTACTGCTCTGTTCTTTTTTGAATTTGATATCTGCCTATGTCTGAACTTTGTCGACGTATGGCTGCTTATTTTCAAATTTTCACTGTTTCTGAAACTGTCAATTCAGACTTGGAAATAAAACGATTCTTTCTGTTTAGGTACATAACTTTCGGTATCAAGTGATAACAGTGCTTCATACAAATTAGTATGGGTATCAAGTGATAACAGTGCTTCATACAAATTAGTATGGGTTTCTATATGGTATAAGTTAAATGAATGTAAATAAAATGAATTAGTTTTCACCGACGAATAAAGCATGTGGCAACAATGTGGTAGTTTTTTTGAGTTTAAAACAATGTGGTAGTTGCATCCGGCTGTTGCGCAGTCGCGCAACGGGTCATCTAGTTAACTGAAAGTACAGTGCATCAGAAGGTACTAAACAATATTTAGACACATCCCACCCGGGTTAAATGCACGACGATTTCTGGTGTGACCTTTGATATAGCTGCTTGTTACCTAACAGAATGTATGTATTAAAATATAGTCCTTACAGTAACCAATTTTCAACTTGCCAGCCTTGTACAATAAGCAAAAGGCCACCGGCTCATGTACATGCTTGTGGTCCATAACAAATGGATTTAGATCTATCATCTTCACTGATTTAGTAAAAAGTCAACAATTCGGGAACATGATACATATTGAGGCTTTACTGTCGTAACAATATATTATTCAGTTACGGTTAGAATTAAGTTTAAGCAAACTTATCAGAACTAGTAAGAGACTGCAGTTCACAGAAACTCTTCGACGATTGGTGAAGGGATTTCTTGAATTTACTTGGCACTTCAGTTGGTGAAATTTCAACATCATCTAAAGCTGTAGCTATAGCTATACAGTTACTTTCTTTATGTGCCAAATCGTAAATAATATAATAATCATGCAGTGAAATTCAGGCAGAATCACATTAGGAGACAAAACTGTATGCTACCAAAGGTGTAGGACAGTAGGAGCAGTATTGCTGTCCTGTCTACAGAAGATGATCATATACAATGAGCGAGAGCAATGCATGCCTGGACATCAAAAGCTGCAGTAACAGTATAAAAATGTTGGTAAAAAGACTCACACTGTTCCGATCTAACAAACCACATGGTGCCACTGCTCTGTGTAAGGATGAATTGCAAGAGAAAGCTGTGTAGATTTAGCAATGGTCTCCCAGAGGCAACAAACTGGCTGGGAGACATGAAATGGAAATTTTGGAAAAAAAAATCACAGCGCTTCAACTAATTTGGCAGCCACTGACCACTGAGCCATCCACAGTTGATGCATCAAGTGCTAACTGGACTGCGCACATGCAGGCAGTGAGCTTCAGGCAAGTATTAACACATCATATGCTTGGTTAAGGATAGCATATGCACGTGAGGTCTCAAAAAGGAGGAGACACTAACTCATATTTTATCATTGTTCAAATGTTTAACAGCAGGCATAAGCATAGCTAATGATTCCCTCGGATAATAAATCATAACTCTGGGTTTATCCACGCTCTGACCTGGTGCACAGAGGCATTCTAGCCCAACATTTTAGCATGGGCCTTTTTCAGATTTATGGCTTCCTTCAGCACCAAACTGGGCCAAATATTCCTATGGTTTATAATGGTTGGGCCAAAGCATATACAACATGGACAGGCTCAGCCTGCTGCCTGTTCCCTTTAACATTTGGTGACACTTTTCCCCCTTCATATACAAACATAGACAGGCCCTAGGCCAAGACTAACTGACTATCTGAGGAGAATTTCTTGGGCTTAAATGCCTAACTTTTATTTCTGATTTATTTATTATTTTCACCGAAAATCTATACAAGGAAAGCCTAAATCAAACCAGAGAGTTCGATTTATTAAGCTTCGGTGATACTAGTCTTGCTAATACAAAAACATAGGGATTCTATTTAGTGATAGAACTATAGAACACTTCAGTGAATGTTGTGATACGAAACCGCAAACAGGTAAACACTAAGAGCATCTTCAACAGGCGCGCTAAACTGGCCGCGCGCGCCAAATAACGGCAATTTCCCGCGCGCGCTGCCAGTTCGCGCGCTCCAGCACTGGTCAAAGCGGTGCGCGGCGCAGTATATATACCACGGCGTGTCCAGCGCGCGCCACGCAACCGCTTCGTTTCCCTCCCGCGCGCATCTGGAAAATTCCCCACCGCCCGCAGAGATTCCGCGCCACCGCCATCGCCATGCCTCCGCGCCGCCGCAGCTCGTCCGGCTACCGCGGCGTCCGCGCGCGCCCCAACGGCACGTACTACGCGGAGATACGGTCCGGCAACGACCGCATCCCGCTAGGGACGTACGGAGCGGCGCACGTGGCCGCCCGCACCTGGGACGCGGCAGCGTGGCGCCTTGGTCGCTCCCGGCGGCAGATGAACTTCAGCGACGCCCGCAACGCGCAGCAGGCGCAGGAGCTGGCGCCGCCGCCTCAGCTCGTCACCGACGAAGACCGGCGCATACAGCGCCGGACCCAAGCCCGCCTCCTCGTCTTGGAGAGGGACGAGCTCGCTGTCGCCCGTTGGCGCGCCGCCCACCCGAAAGAGACCGCCGCTGAAGAAGAGTTTTGGCAAACTCAGGCGAGCGAGCGCGCGGAGCTGCGGGCGCGCAAGGCCGAGGCCGAGGCGCAGCTCAACAACACCACTTGGGAGGATGAAGACGAACGGTGGGAGCACCTCATCAGCGAGATCTCCGACTCCTCCGACTCCGACTTCGACTTCGACGAGTAGTTTTAGTTTTAGTTCTAAAATTTGTGTTCCTCGTGTTCCTCTGTTTTCGGTTTTGACGAAGTGTGTTTCTCGTGTTCCTCTGCTATAATAAAATTTCTATTTCAGTCAATTATTTTTTGTGTTTTTGATCTTGTTTTGGATGGTAAAGGATGCAAAATGTGTTTGTGGCGCGCTATTAGAAAACCTGCTCCTCCGCGCGGTAAAAAATAGCGCGTCTAGTAAAACAAAACACCTGACCGGCGCGCTAAAACGTTATTTCGGCGTTGCAAAAAAAAATTAGCGCGCGGCGCAACCCCGCGCCTTTTGGAGATGCTCTAAGACGCGACTAGCTTGCTAGCATCAAGGGGCCGAGTAAAAATGGCTGGACCAATAGGCAGTTAGGCACTAACCATGCCGGGCCAAATAAACTATAGTCTGTATTACTAGAACATACCACTATGACTTAGGGTCGTACAACAAAGTCATTTCCATCTTAGTTTTCATCACAGTTCGAGATTCTTAACAAGACTATGAACAAGCTATAGCTGATGCGACAGACACCTGAATCAGTTTTTATCTACTAGTACTTGTTTCAATAATTCGACATAGGTACAGAAACTTCAACTCAGTTTTTTTCCGGGGGAGAAACTTCAACTCAGTTACGCATGTTGATGGAATATCTACAACCTTAATACAAATCCTAGGCAAGGGAGTTGAAATCTAATTCACCTTTTATCATATTCACAATGATCTTTCCAGGAGTAATAATACCATGTTACATTAGAGTTATGTTTATATCCAGTGTCTTTCTCTTCGACTATGTAAAACCAAGAAGGAGCGATGCCCCTAATTCCCAAGCCTTTAGAATAATATGGGTTCATCTCACAATGATCTTTCCAGGAGGAATAAACAACACTGACGCTATAAATTGTCTAGAGCAAGTAGAATCAGGAACAGGGATCAAAGTTTTCAGTCAGATATCCACCCGTTTGGAGGAATAACACACACCAGCCAGATAAGCCTAGAATTCGGGGAGTCGTGACCGTCTGGTTATTCTGCCTCGGCCTCGGCCGCAGCGGCGAGCTCCTGCTGCTGGAGACGCTCGAGGGCCTTCTGGTGCGCCCAGGTCTCGATGGTGAGGTCGGGCTTAGCGTTGAGACCGACGCCGAGGATGACGACGGTGAGGAAGGACGTGACGTAGCAGGGAAGCTCCCAGTCCTCCCATTTCCGCGACTCCCCGGGCGGCGGCGGCGTCCGGCTGAAGGCGTGCCCCGGCGTCGTCCACCGCCCCGCGCCGTCCCCGTCCCCCACCGCGCACGCGAGACGCCGCGCGGAGCCGCGCGCGCAGCATGCCGCCGGCAGCCGTGGCCGTTGAGATCGCCCGCATCGAAGCAGTGAAGAATGCAGAGGAGGGCGAAATCTGGAAAAAGACGATGGGCTTCGGGAAGTTAATTGGGCTACTAATTTTGTCTGGCCTGGTTGGGAATAAGGAATTTATTTTAATGGCCTGGTCTTGGATTTAACTGGGCCGGCTGGAAGCCTCAGTGTGCAACGATAATATTGTTCAGGATGCTTTCTCGGAAAGAAAAAATGTGGTTGTTAAGATGCTTCGCTTTCTGATCTGCAAAAGAAAAGCATAAAGAATGAAGGCAAATGTGGTCCAAATTTCCAATGCATGTGCAAGAACGGACAGTGCTCAGTGTTAGATTTAATTCCTCTTTAGGGAGGACAGGAACGTATACTGATTGCAAAATAGAACACCTAATAGATCTTAACAGAGGGATTAGGGGATGCTTACAGGTAATTGGAGCAGATGGTATTGCCTGCTTGATGCAGGCAGGACTTGCGGTCGAGGTAGATGAAGCAGGGGTGCCGTGGTCGAGAGGGAAGCCCATGGGCGCCGGCAGCACAACCCTCCTGGTGGCTGCGGTGGTCGTCGGTCTTCTATTCCTCTAGCGTACCTTCTGGATCGGTAGTTAGGATTTCCTATCTGTTAGCGCGAGAGCCCAACAACAGAAGGAGTCCTCCTTTTATATGTGTGTCGCTAGGGAATAGGGACCTAAACCAAATAAACGTTAGTCCACACCTCCGATCATGGTGTGTACGTGGGAGCCCAGCTCCCCCATATCTCTCGGTTTGTTATAACTGAAAGATCAATTCCAACATTCTCCCCCTTGATCGTAAGGATAACAAACATCATAAGCCCACTCTCGATAGAAAGATTATACCAAAACAAGGTGTTACAATGGCCAATGAAATGCCACTGAACCTCAATGCTCATAGCATGTCTTAATATATCGAAATGGAAAACTTTATACTTTATGAGAGTTGGTTTATTCGATGGTCCTTATTTCCAGAATCAAAAGGCTTTCCAGCAACCCATGCCAGCAACTTAATCTTAAAATTGGGTGGTAAGCCTTCAAGTAACGGATCCGTAAAAAAAACATATAAATCTTATTTATATGCTTAATATCAATAGCTTGATTCTGGATTCTATCTTTCACAACACGAAACATGTTGTCAATGGTTTTGGCAACACCATTTGACTTGTTGTTACTCGCATAGAAGACTACGTTTTCATATTGTAGTGGGTGGTTTAGAAATGCTGTCTACCACCATAATTTTGGGATTAAAACTTCTTGACATACAACCTGCTCTTTAGCCTCTTTAACATGCCACATGATAAATTGCATCATTACTAATGCCAATAAAATAATTCTGGAGCTTTTCCACGATAAAACTCCATATGCGAGGGTGTGGATGTAACTTAACGTGGAAACTTTAATATCCACACACATCTCGCAGAAACAATGTCTAAATAACCCACGATAACGAGGTTACCAGACTTCTTATTAGTGAGCATGTAAACTTTATTTTCTTGCATATATGCAAGACTTTTGGCGGCCTTTACTGTGGTCCACTTCTGGACTTTCTTAAATATTTGCCAATTATCCCGATCAATAAATAGGGCGTGTTCATACTTGAATACTTATATTGCTTCTGACAGCTGAAGCATAAGGAACCGACATTATCTGATCAGCTCATAATGGTTCCTTGGACACTAAAGTGTCCACCTTTATTGCCCTTAACTTTATTAGCAGGTGCGATAGAGTACTAATGCAAAATAATTTCTTTTGTACTCTATCGACGTATGTCATCATAATAAACTTATATTCCTTTTGGACCTACATCTTGGCGAAACTCACTACAAACAAAGTATGAGGCATTGCCAAGATCCTTTATGCCTTAAAGAAGATAGAAATTTCTTGGATAACCAAAAATATTCCATCTTCATAAGGTAGTAAACTCACTCCCCCTCGTCTTTATGGTATGAGTGTCATAACGCTCGTCTTATTTCATAATTGAAATTCTTTAGGCAACATACCTTATGTTAAATTCAATTGTATGACAAAACTTTACGGTTGAGTCATACATACATTCTTAACTTAGTCAACACAAGAGCATGTTACAATAATAAACACAAGCGTCATACATTACTCACTGAGGAAACTCTATTGAGTTCCATACATCATTAGAGCCACATGGCTCTAAGATGATCATTGACACACATTATGAATCACAAGGAAATTGTTGAGTATCAACACCAAGTGTCGCATTAGGTATTTCTTCTCAACTTACCTGATGCATATGAACGAAAATCTAATGGAGTTATCCTTAAGATTCATGTTCATATGCTTCGGGTTTCCTTATAATCACTTTATTTAGAAGATGGAAAATGTATCCAAATCTCGATAACAATCATTTCAGTTCATAACCACAACACCGTTGGGCAGAAGGTGGAAAAGAACTTCATGAGCTGCGACACATGATCATAAAACGACGTTGGTCAGAAATATAACCATGAGCCACATGATACTGACAAACTTGCTACTTAAGTGGAGCGTGACACGTGATCATAAACAACGTTGGTTAGAAATATAACCACGAGCCACATCTTAATCAACGTTAGATTAGCAAGCTTGTCACTTTAACATTCATGTGTGCTTCATAATCCTCATAAGGGAATAAATCCACATTAACTCGATAGAACGAGTCATAACATTCTTCACTATAATCATTCATTCTCCAAAATAAGACTTCTCGTTGGTTCCATCCTACTTGGAGAATTATTACATTCAACTTTTCTCATATTTAATGAGACATTCCATTGTCATTCATTCTCCAAAATACGATTTCTCGTTGGTTCCATCCTACTTGGAGAATTAATACATTCATCTTTTCTCATATTTAATGAGACATTCCATTCTCCCCCTCGAAATGTGGTAAACATGACCACAATTTCGACGAGGTCTCATTATTCACTATCATCTTATAAGAGTGCCATGGCACATATCATTAGACAATTCATTCATAGAGGACATAAATATTCTCACACATGGTAAGACAACATCAAAAGGTTGCATTACAAAGAACAAAAGGTTCATATGAATAAACAAATGTCTTCTAATGCTTTATTCTTTATTGTCCTCATAGCAAAACCCCTTAAACCCCATTTTAAATGGGTAATACATCCTTAAAATATTCCTCAATAGAGGCCAAATACTCTTTAGCATATACTGAGTCGGGAATTGCATTCTTTATCTCAGAGGAGATGGTATGCTTTATCATAAGGAGTGAAACACAGTTCGACTTCTCCCACTCAACTGCACTTTGGTCATACTTTTACATCTCCTTAGCAGAATTCAAATAAATGAACCCTACATCATGGTCCATTGCCGAAGCAAAGACAACACATCTTTATGAGCATCCATAATAAACATAAAACTTGAATTGATCTAAAACAAGACAAGCTAATCATGTTCTAATCCGTATCACCGTTGGGCTGAAAACGGAAAAGAGTACTCATACAAAAATGGGACATGACAATAATCAATGCTGGTCAGAATACTGTCATGTACCACAAAACTTATGCTCACAAATGGAAACTCAAATCAAAACTTCTCTTTTTGACCATAGAGACTTAAAACACATAATGATCAGCAAACTCTTTTGCTAAATTAATAGCCAACACTAAAACACCAATACATGATGCATTCCAAATGTGTTATAACACATGGAATCATAATTCATCACTGATCATCGTGCATTAAACTTTGACATCATAATTTCAATAACATCATTAAAACATGTCAAATCTTTATCATTAAAACTTTCAATGACATGATAACTTCTCATCATGACATCTCACCGAGTAAACAATAGATTGACATCCTCAGAGAAAATGACATTATAAACATTCTCCAAATAAATTTGGATATTACATCATGGTCTCACCAAAAAAAAAACTTTGAATAGTCAATAAATGACAACTTATGACCATGATATCACAATAAAATTATCTAAACATCCTTGTTCAGAGAATCATCATGCCGAGCCTTCATCACCTTCTGTCAGTGCATGTCAATAAAGACATTAATGCATCTGACATAATACTTTAGCATTATGACTCATCATTATAAGGCTGCATAGTGCGTTGCGGAAAAACGAACCACACAGCCATGAACATTTTCTTTAAGGTGGCCTCAACCCTTTAGAGATGATCACGTCATTAATAAACGCCATAAACATGGCATCAACATAAAACTTAATTCTCAATAAAAATCTCCGAACAAAAATTCCAGAAACTTTAGAGAGATACTCATAATTGTGCTCAAAATAAAGATCATCTCATAACATTCATAACTTATCCCTCTTAAAATCTAGGCATTTTCCGATATAAACAGTGCATAAAACTTTATTTGAAAACTTTAAACCCAATAAATGCACTTAAATCTAGAAAGGCCTAAATACTTTATCATACAAAAGGGCCAACATCATTCTCAGATTAAATATCAATTATACCTTAATAATTCTCAACATTCATTGATATTTAAAATGATACTCATCCTTAAAACACATTGAATATTCCAAATAAAAAATCTCGTTGGTTCATTTTTATCTAGAATGACAATGTGTTTCTAGCCATATTCAGGCACTCATTTTCTGTATTTAAAACAGTGCATAAAAACTTAATCAGGAAACTTAAATAATGCACTGCAATAAAAAACAGAAACTTAAAACAGAGGAAATTCGGACAGAAAATCCCACTGCAGCCCAGTCCAAGAACTTAATCAAATTCTGGGCTAACTTAAACCTGGACCGAAGCCCATCTCATATTTAGCCCGAGAAAAGACCCCGAGGCCCATAACCTTCCCGCAGCGAGAACAACCGTTGGATGAAATCCAACGACTGCCCACGCTCCACGGTGCAACAAAAGGGGTTCCCGGTCAAAATCCCTAACCCTACACCATTTCTTTCTTTCCCTCCCCGTGTTCTTCGCTCTGCGTGAGAGAGTGAAGCGGCGCCGATGGCGACCACGCTGCCCTGCAGCGATTTCCGGCGGCCGAAGCTCACCCATACCCGGCGGCGCGGTGGCTCCGCTCGGCGGAGCAGCGTGCAGCGGAGTGAATCCCGCGCGCTGCTCTGTCGAGCGTGGCCCGTGCGTCGCGTTCGGTAGTTTCGAGGGAGATGGTGCGCTTCGGCGAGGCGGCGTCCTTTCGTCGGCCAAGGCGATGACCGGCGCGGCGGCCGAAGACGCGTGCGTCTCTTCCGCGCCAAGCGCATCTTCCGCGCGTCCTCTCCGATGGGAGGGAACGGCGTCGTAGGGCCATCGCCCTAGTGCAGCGCTGGTGCTGCACGGACCCGAAGGTGGAGGCGACGGTCCAGCTTCATACTCGGTTAGTTCCCGATCTAAAACTTGTGCAATTTGGGGTTCATCCGAAATGGGGTTTTGGCTAGGGTCACGGTTCGGGCAGGAGGGGATTTTTCATTTTCTTGCCAATTTCGTACTCCCCTCCTTCTAATTGCTTGCTAAAACTGAATAAAAGCTTCGGTTTAATCAAAATTAATTAACCCTGACATGAATTTGACCTTTAACTTTTGATTTGGGTTAATTAATCATGATTAACTTGTATAATTGGGCTCTGTCCCGAAGCAAACTTGATATGATTGATACATTAGCATGCATACATGGTCTAATCTGAGACATAAACATCACAATCATGACTAAAACTTTATCTTTAGAATTAATCCAAAGGCAATTATGCATGCACATGTGCTAACAGTACAACATCAGATTATAAAACTTCCGGTTAGCACTTAAAATACTTCAAAAGCATGCACATCCAGATTTAGGCTTGAGGCTAAACAAGATCCCCTAATCATACTTAGGGTTCTAATGCAATCAGATCCGCTCTGATACCAATGTTAGATTTAATTCCTCTTTAGGGAGGACAGGAACGTATACTGATTGCAAATAGAACACCTAATAGATCTTAACAGAGGGATTAGGGGATGCTTACAGGTAATTGGAGCAGATGGTATTGCCTGCTTGATGCAGGCAGGACTTGCGGTCGAGGTAGATGAAGCAGGGGTGCCGTGGTCGAGAGGGAAGCCCATGGGCGCCGGCAGCACAACCCTCCTGGTGGCTGCGGTGGTCGTCGGTCTTCTATTCCTCTAGCGTACCTTCTGGATCGGTAGTTAGGATTTCCTATCTGTTAGCGCGAGAGCCCAACAACAGAAGGAGTCCTCCTTTTATATGTGTCGCTAGGGAATAGGAACCTAAACCAAATAATAGTCCACACCTCCGATCATGGTGTGTACGTGGGAGCCCAGCTCCCCCATATCTCTCGGTTTGTTATAACTGAAAGATCAATTCCAACACTCAGATCTTGAGCTGGAAATAAACTGTAGTAATCCGCAACGATAAGCTGTCAAAGTTCAGGAAGGAAAAGCCCTGCATGTGTAGTCTGTCCGTTCATCGGTCGCCTAGAATTTATAGTCCTCCAGTGCAGTATTTTCATTGTTGTGGAACACGACAGGAGCAGCACTTAGCAAATAGCAACGGAATAATGCAGCTGCACTAATTACTCTGCAGTGTTGTTTAAGGAATAGGACAACCGACCAGGAAACTGGGCTAGATAACTGGTGGAAGTAATGACAGAGCAGCCAAAATCACATTCCGGTGATTATGCAGCAAAACTTCATAACCTTCTTCTTGGTCATGTTTTCTGTTTCTATGATGTATTGATGTCGATACGCGCTAGCAGCTACTCACTCCGTTTTTTAATACTCCCTCCGATCCATATTAGTGGGCATAACTTTGTCTAAATTCATATGTATCTAGTTAAATATTTAGACTAGATACATGTGTATCTACACAAAGTTGTGCCCACTAATATGGATTGGAGGGAGTATAAGATGTTTTAGCTTTCCCACATGTTGGCTAGGTGCACACCCAAATACATGTACATACACATTAAAACATGTCTACATACATGTTGACACATGTGAATGTGGACCAAACCTAAAACATCTTATATTTATACACGGAGGGAGTAGTAGCTGAAGCGCAACTGTGGAAGCAAACGTGCATAGTCAGAGGAACACTGTATATATCTTCTTTTACATGGACAGTGTATGTCTGTATATATCTTTCTTTTTGGCGGGTAATGTCTGTATATATGCTTAACTTCTTGCAAGCTCTAATTTCTTTTGGCATGCAAGTGCTTGTAGAATTGTACAATCCAAACTTCACTTAAAATAGCAGCACAATCTAGAGGCCAACTAAATCACAAACAAAAGAAAGAAGAAAACTATGAAGTGGAAAGCCGTTTTTTTTTTGCATTTTTCACCACGTATATTCAACCGAAAACCACGTACAAAGTACACAGTAGAAAAACAGAAGCACAATACGTAGAGGAAAAGGAACCACAAGCAACGAGAGCTTCAACATCACCGGCGCCGGAGACGAGGACGATCGGCCGCCTTCTTGCCGCTGTCAGGGAAATCTTTGCCCTATGAGAGACGCCGCCGTGCCCGTCCGCCGCGCCGCGGCGGAGCTGTTGACGATGAACGACCCGGGCGAGCGCCCCCCTAGCCCATCCACACCACCTTGCCTCGGCCGCCATCGTCGCCGTTGCCGGAAGATGTAGAAGATCTCGACGAGCCCAAGGATCCGCCCGCGACCCCAGCCACCAGATCCGTCGCCTCGGATCCAGCCAGGGGTCGGGGAACTTGCGCACGGCAGCACCCAGGCGCTGCGAGCACGAGGAGGGCGGCCGCTCCACGGCGAAGCTCCGAAGAACACCACCGGCGAAGGGGGAGAACGCCGCCACCAAAACCACCACCAACCGCACCCCCGCCTCCAGAGCGCCGCCGGCAACGAGCCTAGCAAACCCTACACTATGTACACACCGAGATCCAGCGTTCCCCCACCCTCCCGCTGCCGGAGCAGCCGGCGGAGGGGAGGAAACGGCCGGATCCGCGGCGGCGAGGTGGGTTGACCGGGCGGTTTTCAGAAAATCGCCTCTCCTCTCTCGGGACGAAGGGGAGGAGACGGGCACGACCCGTCTATTATCCCTAAGTGGAAAGCCGTTTGCTCGCCGCTTCTTGCTCACATACGTTCGGCAGTACAGTATTTTTCTATTTGACTTCTTCTATATACCCAACCAACCTATAGTAGCCCTCGTTAAACCCTGTACCGCACGTACGCTCACATACGAAACACACAACTGGTATACATCACACACGCAGGCAACACACCACGGTAGTAGGGTCGACGATTGGATGGGAAGGCTCTGCTGATGGCTCAATCGCCACGTCCGTTCACGTGCACTTGCCGAGCGGGGCCCCGCAGAGGCAGCTGTTGCTGGCGAAGGACTCGGCGGCGAGGTGGTCGAACGGCGGGCCCGACGGGATGGTGCCGCACAGCCGGTTGTGGCTCAGGTCCAGGTGCCCCACGTACTTGGCCGACGCCAGCGACCGCGGCACGCCGCCGGTCAGCCGGTTCCGCGACAGGTCCAGCACCATGAAGTAGGACCGGTCCGTGAACACGTCCGGGATGGGGCCTGCCACGGCGTTCCGGCTCAGGTTCACCATCCCGAGCCCCTTGGTCACCAGCAGCCGCGCCGGGATCCGCCCGGAGATGCGGTTGCTGCCCAGGTACAGCGTCGTCAGCACCGACGACGACCCGAGGCTGTCCGGGATCGCGCCGGTGAGCCGGTTTTCGGAGAGGTCGAGGTCGGCGAGCCGGGCGAGGGACCCGACCGACGGAGGGATGGCCCCCGAGAGCCGGTTCCGGCTGAGCAGCGCGCGGCTGAGCGTGGCCAGGTTGCCGATGCTGGCCGGGATCCGGCCCGTGAGCTGGTTGTTGGCGAGGTCGAGGTGCTTCAGGGAAGATAGGGAGCTGATAGAGTCCGGGATGGCGCCCGAGATGAGGTTGTCGGCAAGGTTGAGCACGGTGAGGCGAGAGAGGCTGCCGATGGAGCGCGGGATCTCGCCCGTCAGGCGGTTGGCGGGGAGCTCGAGGATGCGGAGCGAAGAGAGCGAGGTGGCGATGCAGGACGGGATGGGCCCGGATATCTGTTTCCAGTCGGCGAGGATGAGGGAGGAGAGGGCGTCGAGATGGCAGACGTGGTCGGAGATGTAGCCGGTCATGACGCCGGAGACGGGCCGGCCTTCGGGGGCCATCACGGCATCCTCGGCCTCGCCGCGGAGGGACAGGTCGGCCACGCGGCCGTTCGTCGGGTCGCAGCTCACGCCGTACCAGTTGGCGCAGCAATCCGCGCCCTTCCACGTCGAGAACACGCCGAGGTGCGCCTCCGACAGCGCCGCGCGGATCGACAGCAGCGCGTTCCGGTCCGACTCCGAGCACGCCGCGGTGGCTGCGGCGGCGGAGACGAGCATGACGAGCACGAGGAGCGGGCTGGCCGGGCTTGGAGCGGGAGATGCCATTGCTTTCTCTCGACTCTCGAGTGCAGTGGACACTGCAGAGTGGATCAGTGGAGTGGAGCTCCGAGTGGAGTTGAGCTTGCAGAGCGAAGTTTTTAGTAGAGACCTGGAGAGTGTTCAAATGGCCATTTTGCCCTTGAGTGAGCGCGTTCGCTGCGCATTCTTCCGGTACAAGTTACTGCAGCTTGGCATCGAAAGTACTCTATATGGATCTGAATTTCAAATCATGTACTCCTTCACTTTTAGAGAAAAATTCACCATTAGTCACTCAAGTTGAGATGTGGGCTCACTTTGGTCACTGAGTTTCCGAATACCCTGTTTACGGTCATTTTATTTACGTAGGGGGTTCAGTATGGTCACCGCCGCCGTTTCTGTACAGTTTGCGATACGTATTTTGCCACGCTGGCTTCAGCGTTGACTGGTCATGTTGCCACGTTGGAGAAATCTGTTCGGACAGCGTGGCCATTTTGCCAGCGTGACGGCAACTTTGCAAGAAAACCCTTCATCCGCATTGAAGTCGCCCATTTACTCCACTCCCTTACCAATCCGACGTTTCGTTCCTCTGTCGTACTGGTCGAGGTGGTCGGCGAGGTCGAGGTGATCGTCGTGGCGCCTACAGGAGCGGCAGCGACCGTCGGCGAGATGAGCTCGCCGCACGATTTCGACGCACCGCCACCGTCCACAGCATGTCGGAGAGGCAAGCCTCCAGAGCGGCGGTCGGCTGAAGGCTCGCTTCCTCTGTATGGTTAGTTCCCGCTGGCCCCTCTTTCCCGTCGTGGGTATTCTGCTGTAACGGCGACGGCGCCACGTCGGCGCCGGGGATGGCGATGGTTCTGTAGTTCCTGTAGGGGTCGAATCGCTTGCAGTTCCTCTCTCTCGCCACCGCCGCCGTTGGGCTCTGAAATTGGGGGTTGGGTAGGGTTTATGATTTGGGGTTAGGCATATGATTTAGTTGTTTGGAACATTGAATTGGTGTCGAGAAGTTGCAGATTCACATGGTATAGTTGACAGATTTGTGTTGTGAATGTTGTACTGTCAGTAATTCGTCCAAAAGATGCATGCTTTACTGAATTTTGTATACGAAAAAAAGAAGGTTTAGATGGTGGTGACTGAATTTTTTGATGTTCTATGTAGGTAAACAGAGTCAGCATTTCTCTGTGGTGGTTCATCATGGAGGTTATTTCTGTTGCACTGGAAAGAATAGGTATTACAGTGGTGGTGCAAGTGTGTGGTTTGATTACTGTGACAGGGAGAATTGGACACCATCTGTTGTTGAAGATTTGATAGAGGAGCTGGGGTATGAGTGTGAAGGCAGGATCAGAACATACTGGTGTGTGCCTGGACTGACAATGTACAAGAATGGGCTCAGAGAGATCAAGAAAGGTGATAATACAATGACACATAACATGTTGTCACATGTGGAAAATGGCAATCATTTTCAGGAGCTATATCTTGATCATAATGACAGTATCATTTCATATGGTTCACCTGTTGTTGTTCATTCATCTGATGAGGAAGAGCTGCCACTGGTGAAGTGGAGTGGCCCATTGAAGATCGACTATGATGATGTGGTTCAGTTTCCAGTTGCCTCACTCCCACCAGTTATTAGTCCAATCAGGCCATTGATGACTATTCCAGTTTCAGATGAAGAAGCAGCTATAGAAATACATGGGCAAGAAGATGTAGAAGCAGATGGACAAATAGATGAAGAAATAGATGGACAAATGGATGAACCAGATTCTGACAGTGATGAAGCATACATACCATCACCACCTCAACCAGGAGAATATCACATACATCATGAGTTCAGAGCTAGCAGAGCTTGCAGGGCCTTGGACATGGATGGAGCTGACAAACCTGTACCATTTGATGAACAAGAAGGAGATTCTGAGGAAGATGAGGATTACACTCCTGAGTTGTGTGACTCTGACTTTGATATGGAAGAAGATGATGATCTCTTTGACACAAATGTTGTCGATGGCAAGGGGAAAGCTCCTCTGGATGAAGCTGATAATGTCTCTGAAGAAGATGATTTGTATCTGCCAGATTCTGATGAAGATGGAGTGAAGATGAACTTTAAATCTTTCACTGAAAATGATTTGCAAGATCCACAGTTTGAAGTTGGTCAAATATTTCAATCAGTGGAGTTTGTAAGGAAGGCTATCAGAGAATATAGCTGTCAGGATAGGAGAGACATAAAGTTGCCAGTCAATGACAAGTCTAGAGTGTGTGCCAAGTGTGTGGAAGGGTGTCCTTGGTATCTGTGGGCATCTTTTGACAAAAGATCAAACCGTTTCATGATCAAGAAGTATAATTCTGTACATACTTGCTCAAGGAAATGGAAGGTGACAACATTTACTGCTCCATATGTTGCATCCAAGTATGTTGATTCTTTCAAAGCTGATGAGAACATGAACATCAAGAATTTCAAGAGGGTTGTTCAGAAAGATTGGCACATGATAGCTTCTAGGAGCAAGCTGAGAAGGGCAAAGAGGTTGGTGAAGAAAGTTATTGAGGGAGATGAGTTAGAGCAGTACAACTGTATGTGGGACTATGCAAATGAATTCAAGAAATCAAACCCTGGCAGCACCTTCTTTTTAGGTGTTGATCAAGGTAGGTTCAGTAGTTGCTATTTCTCACTTGATGCATGCAAAAGGGGATTCTTACAAGCTTGTAGGCATGTCATATGTCTTGATGGGTGTCACCTGAAAACTAAGTATGGGGGAGTTATGCTCACATCCATAGGGATGGATCCCAATGACTGTATCTACCCAATATCATTTGCAGTGGTGGAGGTTGAAAATACTGAGGCATGGAAATATTTCCTCTCCAATTTGAAGCAAGACCTTGGGATAGTAAACACATACCCATGGACAATCATGTCAGACAAGCAAAAGGTATGCATTTACACATACCTATGGCTACTTGCTTGTTGGAGACTTGCTTGATCTCGACGATGAAACTAGCCTCGACTCGACGATGAAACTAGCCTCGCTTCGACGATGAAACTAGCCTCGACAACTCGAGGCAAGTTTCATTATCGAGTCGAAGCTAGTTTCATCGTCGAGTCGAGCCTAGTTTCATGATCGAGTCGAGGCTAGTTTCATTTCCGAGTCGAGGCTAGTTTCATCGTCAAAGCGAGGCTAGTTTCATCGTCGAGTCGAGCCTAGTTTCATCGTCGAAGCGAGGCTAGTTTCATCGTTTAGTCGAGGCTTGTTTCATTATCTAGTCGAGCCCTAAACCATGTCATGCTTTTACTTGTGTAGGGTCTTATCAAAGCTGTTAGGGAATATTTCCCGGATGCCGAGCACAGGCACTGTGTGAGACATATATGGCAAAATTTTCAAAACATTCACAAAGGAGATATTCTAAAGAACCAGTTGTGGAAGTGTGCAAGAAGCAATACATCAGCAGTCTGGGATGCAAACATGGAAGAGCTCAAGGCCATGGACATAGAAGCATACAATTGGCTTGAACAACTCCCACCCAATACTTAGGTCAGAGGGTTTCAAAGGGATGAAGCAAAGTGTGATATTCTCCTTAACAACAACTGTGAGGTTTTCAATAAGTAAGTATTTCAATTAACTTGTTTTCTTGCATTTCACTTCCTTGTCTAACACTTGCTTGACTAACACATGGCTGTCTAACACTTGATGAACAGGTACATTCTAGATGCCAGAGAGATGCATTTGAGATCTATGGTTGATAGGGTGAAGACACAACTTATGACCAAATTTTACAACAAACAGATTGAGGCAGAAAAGTGGCCTGGCACCATATGCCCAAAGATAAAGAAAAGGCTAGAAAAGAAACAAGAGCTTGCTAACACATGTGATGTGTCTGGAGCAGGGGATGGCATCTTCCAGGTTGATAACCAGACAAGAATTTACATTGTTGATATAAAAGCAAAGAGCTGCACATGTAAGAGGTGGGATCTCAGTGGAGTGCCATGCCACCATGCAATTGCTTGCTGCAGGCATGAAAATACATCAACAGAGGAGCTAGTAGACCCATGTTACAGCATTGCTAATTTCAAGTTGGCATACAAACCAATCATCAAGCCCTGTAGAGATAGGAGTGAATGGGAAAAAACACATCAGTGTGAAATTAAGCCACCTTTCTATGATAAGAAAGTTGGCTGACCAACTAATAAGAGCCGAAGGAAGCAGCTATATGAGCTCAAAACAAAGGATGGTGCCAAGAAAGTGACCAAACATGGAATGACAATCACCTATTCTTACTGTCATGTAGATGGCCACAACATTTCTGGATGTGGACTAAAAAAGGCTAGCACCCAGGAACAAGAAGAAGAGGGAGAACAACCAGCAGTTAGAACAAGATAAAGGGCAATTTGTGAGGATGTGTCAGACAATGAAGCAGGAGATCTCACACAAGAACATGCCAACAACATTCCACAGGGTGCTGTCCCCGAGGAACAAGAGGCAGAGCAGGCCCCTGTGATAGAAGAAGCTACCACTCTGCTAGTACAAACAGCTCAGGTAATTATTGCCTAACTATGTTCTTGTGCAACAACTACTGTTTCAATTATTGAGCAATGCATTATCTTATTATTTCATATAATTGTGCCTAGGTAAATTATGGAGTAACCATGCTTGAGAAGATGCAGCTGTCCAGGCCATCCCCTAGAATTGAGAGCACATATGTAGTAACTGATTCAACCTTCATCAGTAATGCATTTGCACATGCTCAAGGTGCAACTACCACAACAACAGCCACAACAGATGCTAACCTCACCATGAAGCTGTTACAAATGAAAAGAGACAAGGATAGACAGATGGCAGCAAGCAGAGATGCAGCTCTAGAAGCAATGAATGAAGCCATAGAGAAAAAAGCACAAGAGGCTGAAGCAAAGAGACAAGCAATCCACCAGAAAAATTTGGAGAAGCAAGCAAGCAGAAGAGCAGCAGCTCAGGAGAAGAGACAGTTGCAAGCAGCAGCAAAACAAGCTGCACTGGAAGTTCTCAGGCAGAATAAAAGAGAAGAGGCAGAGGCAAAGAAGGCTTACTCCCAACAGCAGAGAGAAATGAAGGCATTAGAAGCTGCAGCTCAGAGAGCAGAGCAGGCAGCTGCTAAAAAAGAACAAGCTAGGATCAGAGAGGAGGAGAATGCAGCTAAAAGAGAAGAGCAAGCACGACTGAAAGCATTACAGGCAGCTAATAGAAAAGCACATAAGGCGGCAAGGGAAGGACCATCTGGTGAAGGTGATCAACCAGTGGCCAAGAAGCAGAAGAAAGTCAACATGTTTGATGACCTGAGATGAAATTTTCATCTCATTTGTGTAATTTGTGTTGAAAACATGTTCAAACACATGCTGTGACACACTTGGTCTGTTATTTTGGTTGCTATCTGTGTCTATTTTGTGGTCAAAACATGTTGAAAACATGATCAACTTTCTGGAAAACATGTAAACCTGGGATTTTATCTTATTTTGGCTACTATCTGTGTGTATTTTTAGGTTATCAGTATGCTATCAGTTGTGTATTTTTAGCTTATCATTATGCTATCAGTGTGTACTTTCATCTTATCATTATACTTCCTGGGATAACTTCATGTCCAAACGTACAAAGGGTAGCAAACAGACATACAAAATCGAGCACAAATAACATTAACATAGTTCGAATCCAGCACATATACTACATACAAATTGTTCGGACAACTGAAAATATAGTACACAAATTGTTCAGACTAGCAAACAGACACGAACAAAATTCTTCAGACAACACAATGACACTTGCGATCTTCGTCAGACAACGACACCATCACCTCGCCAGAACTTCACTCCCCGTCGGCCGAACCACAACCATTGTGCCCACCGTAGTAATGGCCACCGTCGAGGACCGGAGGAAGAACACTGCCGTCCATTCGGCCACCCTCAAATGGAAAGAAATGCGTGAGTGTCGGGTCTTCCTCGTCTTCGTAGCACAGCGGCATGCCGGTGATGACTGGGCTGCGATCGACCACCTCCGAGACATGGATCAGCACGTTGTAAACAACTGTCTTCTTCGACGTCGGCGAGCTCGGTGGTGACGGAGTGGAAGGGTCATCCTCTGACTCGTAGTCCATGGAGGTAAGCTCGAGCGGCGGCCGTGCCATTGGCACCTCAATCACGAGGCTCTTGGGCACGTCGCACGGATTCTTCATCCCTGCCTCGACGGAGAGAAACCAGTTGTCCATAGGGACCAGCATCTTCTTCAGGTGGCCACCCAGCCGGTTCACGAATTGCCCAACCGCGTCCGGCTCCCACGCCTGTCGCGGGAACCTCTCGAAGGTCAGCTTCGTCAAGAACGGCAGCTCGGACTCCTCCGCACCGCTTGCAGGGTGCCAGAGGGCTAAATAGAGTGGCGCGTCGGAGATGTAGAGGTCCCAGGACTTGTACACCACCTGAGAGCAATCCTCCTCGTGGCGGAAGCGGATGAAGAAATCAGCAGGCGGAGCAGCTACATCCACCTTCACGTCGCAGCGTTCCACTCCGCACTCCGATTTCAGCGCCCCCACGACGTCCTCCGGCGAGATGGGAGGACGGCGACCTGCAACAGTGGCCACCACCGCCCGCCCCCCTCCACTTTCGCTCCAGTTTGAGCATGGTGCGCGTCGGGTGAGAACCCAACAGCCCTGCTCAGGCCTCAACTCCGGCTCGCCGTTGCGCCATAGCTCGAATGGGAACTTGCGGCGGCTATCCATCGGCGGCGGCGGTCTCGATTTGGGGAGCAGAGGATGTGGGGTGGGGAATTTTGGAGTTGTCGAGCAGGACAGAATGTAGGGTTCGGGTCCCGGTTTTATTCCATGTCTGTTTGCAAAAACAAACCTTCGCCTCGCCACATCTGCGTCCACGCTGGAAAAAGAAGCCACCCTGTCCACACAATCAACACACACGTGGCAAAATACGTATCGCAAACTATACAGAAACGGCGGCGGTGACCATACTGAACCCCCTACGCAAAAAAAATGACCGTAAACAGGGTATTCGGAAACTCTGTGACCAAAGTGAACCCACTGCTCAACTTCAAATCATGTACTCCCTCCGTTCACTTTTATAAGGCATACTAGTTATTTTTCACATGATGACCAAATACATACTAATATGAGTTAATCTATATATAAAATAAGTATAAATTCACTCATTTTGGTATGTATGTAAGTATATCTAGTGTGATTTATAAAAGTGAACGGAGGGAGTAAAAAAATCGTATTTTTGTGTTTTAGAAAAATTTGAAAATACTCACACACCTGCATATTTCCTTGATAATTACTCGCGCAGTTTAACAAAAATACAACTGCATGTGGCCTACATAAAAAAAGAGAAAATGGAACTTTGCTAATTTTTGTATAGTAGAAATCATATTTCTGGTACATACCTTGGACACTTGATACTTTAGAGAAGCCAACCAAATTCTTGTGTATTTTAGTTTTAAACTTGACATGCACATATATACATTAATTCTCTACATGCATAATTTATGCTAAGTATTTTTAGTAGTTTTTTCAACTTTAAATTTATTTGTGTTCACATGACCCATGTCCACCAAATTCGATTACAACATATAATATTTAATGAATATAACTAAATACATAATAAAATGTAGTCTCATACTATTTATACTTATTTATATATTTATCTACAAGGTTTGTAAAAAAATAACATTGTTTGATGTTTTAGAAAAAAAAGGCACCATGCTTTGAGTAACGAAGCTAGTAAATTCAGTGTTGTATTACGCAAGTCACTCTACGTGTCGCCGAGATGTTGAGTGTCCCAGCGTACATCGCTCAGTGATCAAATTTATTGAGGTTTTGAACTGTGAGATTGTGTGTTGTCCTTGTGAATATATAAGAGCTAGTACAAGGAGCGAAGCTTCAAAACGGCTACCGAGCTCATATGCTCCTGTTAGTTTAGAAAATTAAAAAGAAAAAAATACAGAAAATTCAGAAAAAAGTGGTGACAAACATCCCAACTGTTCTACTCTACACAGGTGTAAAGTTTAATGACGAAATATCATTTGTTGCGAAAAAATAAATCCGTGGACAAAATCTCATTGCATAAAGCAACCGAAATGCCATTTCATCATGAAATTCTACAAGTATGCACAACATTTGGGTATATCTATCACCACTATTTTTAGAATTTATGAAATGTTCTATTATATTTACAAATTTAAAATTATCAAATCGGTTGGGAGCATATAAACTCAGGGTCAGGGAGGCAAAACTGCACCCTGTTGCAAGGAGGGTATAAACGGTAATACAGCTGGCCGAAAGAAGATGGGGTCTCTGCTGGGCACGTGCAGTGCCGGTGAGGGCACACTGCGCCTTTAATCTGCTCTTGCGTCTGCGCCATAGAGTGTCAGTGTGTTACTATAGCGCTACGTTTGCGGCTGACAGATCTCTGCGTAAACAGGATTGCATGCGAGCTCAGGACTGAAACCTATTCAATGCCACCACAGCGCTGTGCCCATGGAAGCCACCGTCTCTTTCGCCGATCTCTCATCAGAGCACTCGAGTGACGCCACCGGCCGGCTAGCGAGGGATTAGCATGGTGATGATTAAGGCGATTCTGACACTGTAGACCCTTGGACGAAACTTTAGCACAAAATGAACCTCGCCCGAAACTATTTCACGGGATTGACCCTTTTGAGTAGCGCCTCACGATCAGGCGCTACCCTACACAGGGTAGCGCCTCGTGATCAGGCGCTACACTTCTTGCCAGCGTGGCGAGCCGGGGCCACGGGGGGCCCAGTCTGGGGGGATAGCGCCTCGTGATCAGGCGCTATGGTGCGATAAGGTAGCGCCTGATCACAAGGCGCTATGCTTCGGTTCCAGAAACTAACAGAGAGCCCAGCGAGGGAACGTGGGGAAAAATTCCTAAGTCAATGTGTCGCGCCTTACCATGAGGCGCTATGCTATCAAGAGGGCATAGCGCCTCGTGGTAAGGCGCGACACAGTGACTTAGGAATTTTTCCCCCTGCTTCCCTCGCTGGGCTCTCTGTTAGTTTCTGGAACCGAAGCATAGCGCCTTGACACTAGGCGCTATGCATCCAAACTTTGCCAAATTCAGAAAAGTGCCAGTTTTTTGATGGAATTTACAACAATTCAGCAAATATTCAACTGATTCACAGAAAAGTGCCAGTTTCACAGGAAGTGCATAATAACAACAAGTTCATACAATTTTACAGTTTACCACTACATAGCAAAGTCGAAATGACAAGAAGGTTCAAAATAAAGTTCACCACTACATAGTGGATTCCCGGAGATCATCCACATAGCAAAGTCGAAACGACATAGCTCTATTGTGTCGAGCTAGATCCCTTGCCCTTGTCCTTCCTTTTGGAAGTGCACTCCTCTTCCTCCTCCTTCTCCCTTGCGAGACGAGCCTCACGTAGCACCCTCTCCCGGAATATCTTGTTCTCCCTCTCTCTATTCGCCTTCGCAATGGCATCATTCTTCCGCCAACTCGCCTTGAAATCCTCATGACGTTGCTTCTCCGCTTCTTTGTGCTTCATCTCTTGACGACGTTGATACTCCCGATACTCAGAACGCATTTTGAGCTTCCTTTCCCGTTCCGCTTCATCCTCCTCTTCCTCCTCTCCTCCGCCGCATCTTGTTCTCTCACCCTCCTCAAACCCACCTCCAACCAACCCGGCCTCTCAGCCTCCTCGCCCGAGTCATTGACGAGCTTCGGTGTTGCTTTGTTGGGTTGAGACGCTGCCATACTTACAAACATTATAAACTGAAAGTTAGTAAGTGTCCAATATGAGTACAATATGCGATAAAAAATTACAATAATGGATAGAAACAATATAAAAGCAAGTATAAAGTGGAGATACATACGGATACGGCCCAGCTAGGTATCCTATCATACTCACGGTCCTACCACCGCCACGGCCTACACCACCACCATGACCTCTATAACCAACACGGCCTCTTGTAAGCCCAAGTTGCCTCCCTCTTTGTTGCCTTGGAGCTTGTTGGCTCACTCTTTGTTGCCTTGTAGGTTGTCGTGTAGGAGCTTGTTGCCTAGGAGTGTGTTGCGCAGGAGCTTGTTGGGTAGGAGCTTGTTGGTTAGGAGCTTGTTGCATAGGAGCTTGTTGGCTACCTCTTCTTCGAGGAGTTGGAGCTCATCATTGTTGTCGTGGAGGTCAATCCCATCCTCATTGTCCTCGTGCTCATCATCCCCGTACTCATCAGTTGAGATGAGTGGTGGACTCCTACCATCTAGGTTCATGAGTGGTGGACTCTTACCATCAAATGGGGAGGCATGTCCGTTGGAGTCCAAGCTCACATGCGCATCAAACTTTACCGTGGCAAATAACTCAAGAGACTTGTCAAGCGATTCGGCCACGGTTTCCTTGTATGCAATCCAATGAAGTTCCGAGGTGATACGCAAAAACTTCCAACGGAGATGCACTCCATGACCGGCATTATGTCTTCCCTCCAACTCTACAAACTCATCTTGGTTCATCATCAAATTCAAGTCAATCCTAACTTGTTTCAAAACCTCGGCGTAGGTAGGACTTTGCTCGAACACCAAGGCTACCTCATCCGGGTCCGGTTCCATATTGCCTTTCAAAAATGCCTCTTTATCCACATGATGAACATGAACAATTGTAGGCATCCCTAACATGTACAAGCATGCCATGGGTCAACAACAAAATCCAAATCAACTAGCAATTAGGGTTGAACCGAAACATGCACAATGAGGCCAAATGGGGTGATTTTATTGGACAAAGATTGAGGGATCGGAGGAGAATACCTGCGGGAAGTAGTTGGGAACGGAATCCCCTCGCTTTTCTCTTCAAATCGGAGTGGATTTGGAGAAGGATTAGAGAGGGGGAGAGAGAACCGCCGCCGCCGCCTCTGTGTCCCTGTGTTTTGCTTTCGGTCGATTTGAAGTTGTGGCTAGGGTTGGGGATGGCCGCGTCGCGGCTTACAGGTAACAGGAGGGTAGCGCCTTGTGATCAGGCGCTACCTTATCGCACCATAGCGCCTGATCACGAGACGCTATCTCCCCAGACTGGGCCCCCCGTGGCCCCGGCTCGCCACGCTGGCAAGAAGTGTAGCGCCTGATCACGAGGCGCTACCCTATGTAGGGTAGCGCCTGATCGTGAGGCGCTACTCAAAAGGGTCAATCCCGTGAAATAGTTTCGGGCGAGGTTCATTTTGTGCTAAAGTTTCGTCCAAGGGTCTACAGTGTCAAAATCGCCGATGATTAACGAGTTCTGAAGATATGGCATGTGCGTTCCTCGTCGCTGTTCACGGGTCGATCCTGATGATGGGTATATGTTGCATTCCATCGATCGGAGATTTGATTTGGTACCATGGCGGGGACCGTTCACGTGGATGGGTTCGTTGCACGTCCACATTCATGCATGGCTTTGCATTAAGCAGAGAAGCACGCGACGGCTGGGGCAATTTGGACATTGTTGACCTCTGAGCAAAAGTTTAACACAAAATGAATCTCGGGCGAAACTATTTCACGCTTCTGACCTTTTTGGGTAGCGCCTCACGATCGGACGCTACACTATTACACTGTGTAGCGCCTTACGATCGGGCGCTACACTACTTTCACGCATCCGGAAGTGTAAAGCCTGATCGTAAGACGCTACACAGTGTAGTAGTGTAGCGCCCGATCGTGAGGCGCTACCCAAAAGGGTCAGAAGCGTGAAATAGTTTCGCCCGATGTTTATTTTGTGTTAAACTTTCACCCAGAGGTCAACAGTGTCGATTTTGCCGACGGCTGGCTTGCGGACGGACACATGGGTAGGTAGGTCTGCGCGGCTAACATGCAGAGTCTGTGGCCTGAGGGAAGAGACACGATGTGACTTGGATTATGGGTACGGTTGAAACTCGCATCATTGCAAGATACGATGTGACATGTGTATATATGGAGTATGGTACTTCGACTACAGGAGTTGCTAGCCAAGCCCAAGGCGCGGCGGTGATAATTGGGAGTATAACATTGACCACGAAGCAGCGACGTCAATGCGGCGGTGGACCGGGGTCACGGGGAGACTGGAAGCCGGCCACAGATCACAACAGGACTGGTGGTGGGTCCCGATACTCATGTGACGCGTATTTGCATTTAACAGGGCCAGCACCTAAGAGCATCTCTAGCAGAACCCGCAAAACGCCGACCCGCAAAACGCATTTGCAGTTCGCGCAACTCGCGGTTTTTTGCTCAGAACGCCGATTCTGTTTTGCGGTTCTGCTTTGCGGGTTCTGCTCCGCCGCGCGGCGTTCTGAAACTGCATATGCAAAACAGCAAGATAGGCAGAATATCATAAAATGTCAAATTGCTTACAAATTCGACATTAATATAGCAAATTAAAGTAGTTTCTTGAATCTAAAGACGGCAATTAACTAGTTTTCCATCCGTGTGACCAAAAAATTGCGGCCAAAACACAATGGGCATCATCGAAAGGCCCTACACCGTGGTAGCACCTCCACCACCACCCTACACCGTGCTGCAAGCTGAACGAATTCAGCTCGCCGGGGACGGGCAAGGTGAACAGAGCTCAAATTTGAGTTCGAAAATTCATACCTTTCGGTCCCGGCGCCGGGGACGGGCGCGGTGGATGCAGCAGCAGCGGAAGCGGCGGCGGCGGCGCTGGCCCTGATTTTCCTCCCCGCCAGCTTCTTCGGCTGCCTCGCGGCGGCGGGAGTGCCCGCGGCGGCAGCCGCGGCAAGCAGAACTTGGGCCGCGCCTGCGGTGCCCAATCTTCTCCGCTTCGGCGCCGCCACTGGAGCAGCAGCGGTGTCGGCGGCGGCTCCGAGCTCTCCGCGGCCCGCTGGATCTGACGATGGCGCGTCCCCGACGCGGACGGTCACCAGGGACGGGTCGGCGGTGCTCATGGCCGGTCCGGGACAGGGCACGCGGTGGCCGGAGTGGGGGAAGAGAAAGAGGTTGCAGCGGCGGCGGGGACGGGCGCGCTGAAGGTTCCCTCGCGCCAACGACACTGGAGGATGAGGTTCTGGCTGCGGGTCGGGGGAGGAAACCTATATTTCTCGGTTCGGAGGCGCGGATTCACGGGGGCCTGCAAAATCTTTTGCGGGTTGGGCAAATTTGCGGATTCTGTTCTCCGCCTTTTTGCGGTTTTCAACCCGCATCGGGCGGTTATTATGCGGGTTTGCCCCTTTTGCGGGTTCTGCTAGAGATGCTCTAAGATAGGAATCTATTGCTGGGAAAAAATCCTATACGAACCCACCGGTGGTACGACCCAGGTGTGGACCACGTCCATCATGGTACACGTGGCATTCCTATTAATCATATCCGGTCGGCGCACTTGCTTTTCTTCCCGTTAATCAGCCGCCGGCCTCTCTCTCCCTCGTCACCGGCGGCCATGGTGGCCGGCGAGGAGAGTGGGAGGGGTCTGGCTTCTTGTAGTGGTAGGATTTTTCTTTGCTAGTTCTCCCCCAACGAATAAAGAGGTGGGCGGCTCCAGATGTGCCGACGCCTCCCCTCGGTCTTCTCTTCCTCGGCTGCTTGCCGGCGGGGCGAAAGCTATGGGAGAGGGGTTTGGTGCTCTTTGTGCCGGCGCCTCTCAGCTGATTCCATGGCGAGGTGTTGCTCCGGCTCTCCCCGCTCCCATGTCCTTCCCCTTTTCTTGCTGGAATAAGTTGGAGCTAGTAAGCCGCGACTCTCTCTGTCCCCGTTGGTCCTTGGCCATGGTGGCTGAGAAGGAGAGGACCGAAGGGTTGAGGCTTTCCAGTTCGGTGGGGTGCTGCTCTGGTTCAATTCGTCTTTGTCGCCGTGGTGGTGGAAGGATGGATGGTGCAAGGGGATTTGATGCCCCACGGGTCATCTGGAGCTGGTTCGTCTTGGTGTTCGAGCGCGGCGCGGGACGGCTGCTGCTGCGCGTCTCCGACAGGCTTCCATGGTGGAAGCCGAAGCAGGGGCCGCTCGGAGCTAGCTTCTTCATCAAGCGTTGTGGCCTCCTTGTTGGTGAGTTTCGGACTTCTTCCTCCTTCTTGGTCGACCTCGGTGGCGAGGGAGTTAGGGGGGAGACGCTCGCTGACTGCTGGGCTGGGGAGGCCGTTCCTGCTGCATCTTTGTGCGACTCACGCGGCGCCCTTGACTGCCATCGCGATCTATGGCCGACATGGCGGCCCTGTTTCTGCTTCCATGGTGGAGGCTCTTCTGGCCCTGTCCCGGAGCTCGACGGCGCCTGGTTGCCAAGTGGTTCGTCCCCGGCGACCTTGTGCTGGCCGGTGGCAGTGGTGCTTCGCCGGATTTCGGTGCTACTCGCACCTGGAGATCGCCGGCGACTGGTGGTGGTGTTGCCCTGTACCTGTTTGCTTTTTTACTTTTTGTATCAGGGGTGTGTTTGTAAGACTAGAGGCCTTATCTTCAAATTTTAGGTTCATTAGGGCAAGCGTTGTAAAAGGGCCTCCTTGTAATTTGTACCGCCACGTGATTGATTATGAATGCAGCTGAGGGGTTCTTCGTGGCCCCACCCCTTGTAAAAAAAAATCGGACGGTGCTGAATATGGTCAACACCTGGGTGGGTCCTATAGAATTTTCTTCCGTACTACTGTAGGACCCAAGGTGTGGCTAATCGATTGGCTAAGTACTTACGTATAGTACGGGAGACGTCCCTGTGTTGAATGGTACATACATCTGTTTCGTATCTCACTAGTATGATACATGCATCTGTTTCGTGCACCGCAGCTAACCATGGAGTGTACATGACCAAATTTCTTTTGCAGTGGCAACCCTGTCAATTTGTTAACTTGAGAAAGATAATACAGTCATGCTCTTTGGTAAAGCTGATAAGTAGCAAAAAGAGGCGCCTGGCTTTAAAATGCATTACTTTGTAATGATGTCGCCAGATGAAAGCGTAAATGCATGGGGGTCCTGTTTGGAACTTGCACTGTACTTTTTTTGTAGGTATAAAGATTCTGACGAACCATACGTGTTGCAACCGAAATCAGTGCACGTCACTCTACGTTTAGAACGTCAGCGTGCGAAGAGAAGCCTAGAAGGTGTTTCGGCCCGTTTCGGTGGCCTCTAGAGCATCTCCACCGCACGCCTCTGGGTACGACTACCTTTTTTTTTTGCGAAACACAGTACAACGCAAGCGCTCATATACACGCGCACACACTCACCCCTATGAACGCACGCACGCACACCCTACCCCTATGAGCACCTCCGAGAGACTGAGCCGGCGGGTCGAGTCTTGAGATTGACGAAGTCACCACGGGCGCCTCGCTGTCGACGGGAACGTCGCCTCCCACTGAAGAATATTCCGCCTTAAATGAGAAACACCAGCGTCAAACCTGGGGTTTGAACTCTGGTGGGCTGGGGGTACAACCACCCACCTAACCATCTTGCCACAGGCAAGTTCTCCTCTGGGTACGACTACCTGAAAGGAACCCTTCGTGAAGGGAACTGGCCACCGTGCAGCGTGCCACGTGCAGCCCCGCGAGAGGAAGCGAAAAGCAAAACGACCACGGCGCCTGGTGGCAGACCGTGGCGCTCGTACGGCAGCAGGTGGACGGGCGCGTTACGAAACCCCGCGAAGTCCGCGCGTACATTCGTCGACGCGCGCTGGGATGGATCGTCGTACGACGAAGGCCCCGCGCGTACATCCGCCGCACGCTAGGCAGGAACCGATCGCTGTACACGCGTTCGTACAAAGCCACTGTGTACATCCGATTCCACGATCGATCGTTCTGGTTCAAGTTCGGTAGGACATTTATTTGGTACTGACAACCCTTAGTAGCAAGTAAAACAAAATAAAGCGCGTTGTACAAATTAAATAGAGAACATTGTACAACTATATAGAAATATACTACTGGATGTACACTCATGTTACAACTAGATGTAGACGATTGTACAGATTGTACAACAACAGGTTGTACAACAACAGAGATATAAGTTGTACAACTACATAACACATGTTGTACAACTAGCAGACACAATTTGTACAGATACAAGTTGTACAACTATACAGTCACAGGTTGTACAACTATACAGAACATGTTGTACAACTATATATAACCGGAAGTACAGAAAAAAAGTTCGTCGAAACCTATCAACATGAGATCTAGTTTTGAAGATCTCGACGCGAGGATCTCAAAAAATGAAAACGGTTCGTAATTTGGATAAACGGTTCTCAAGATATTTCATTTCAAAAATTTGGTTTAGAAAAATAAAAGCGAAAAAGCTGCCCTCCCACCTCACTATCCCTTCTCTCTCATCATACAAAAGTATAAAAAAAATAGGAAGTACAAAGTATAAAGAAGTTGGAGTACAACTACACATAACAGGTTGTACAACTATACATAACCGGAAGTACAAAAAAAAAAGTTCGTCGAAACCTATCAACATGGGATCTAGTTTTGAATATCTCGACGCGAGGAGCTCAAAAGTGAAAACGGTTCGTAATTTGGATAAACAGTTGTCAAGATATTTCATTTTTAAAAACGAATCTCAAAATAAATGCACGTACAACCCTTCGCACGGAGAAGCAGAAATCCCACCAAAACTCTCTTGTGCTGCCACTTGTCACATATTTAAGCACCCACGGGGTACCGCGTGAAGGGAGAAGCTGACACTTGTCATCACGCCACGGTTCGCTGGGTTCCCTTCGTAAAGGGAACCCTTTTTCTGGTGATTTCCCACGCCTCTAAATCGGTGTCCGCCACCTCAATTGAGACCCCAATTGAGTCTTAATTGGGTGCCGGACACATGTCCGGCCAATTGGGGATGCAGCCCACGGCGGCGCACCCCAAAAAAGCACGCTAAACTTTTTTTAAAACATTCGTTCATAAACAATTTCGGTGTAATTTAAACAAGATTTAACAAACTTATAATCTAAAATCTAAACAAGATTTAACAAACTAAACCTAAACTACGCCGTTACCGGCTACACGCTACAGCATCTAGCCAACCACTACACGCGCCGACGTCGAGGAAGATGCCGCTTCCACGGTCTAGTGCCGGCGAAGAAGATACGAACCTGCGCTGGAATCATCAACATACTTGCATGCCTCGTTGATCCGGCGCCGGAAGTTTCATCCGCTATTGCCGTCGGCGCGTGGTGGGATTTGATCTACGGGCGGCGCGCCTGATCGAAAGCCTCGCCGGCTACATCTGGCGCCCCCTTCTCCGGTGACGGCGACGCTGCTGACCAAGATGCGCCTGCCGTTGGAAAGGGGAGATCGGGCAGCTCGGGGTCGTCATCGTCGTCGTGCTCGTCGTCCGATGCAGGCAACTCCGGCGTTGGCTCCCGCGCGCCGGTAGGGAGGAAGACGCCGACACGACACGTCTCGTACTCCGCGTCCACCACGGCGTGCCAGTAGGGCGCGCAGATGGAGTACTTGGGGTCGAGCTTCCGCTCGTACGACATCTCCATCCACTTCCGCTTGATGAAGTCGATGGGCTCCTGCCCGCTGAGCGGCGGCGCCACCGGCACGTTGACGGCTTTCCTCGTCCACCCTTCGGGTAGGGTGGCGTCGTCCTCCACCGGCACGCTGTGGCGGCTGCACAGCCGCATGGTCTCCAGCGACACCACGTACGGAGGCGCGTTGGCTGCCTCCTCGTGTCACAGCTCGCGTTGATACGCCTTAGCCATCTCCGCCTCCTCGTTGCGGCGGCGGCGTTCCTCCATCTGCTCGCGACGTTGCTGACCGTGGCGCTCGTTGCAGCGGCGGGCACGTTCCGCCGAGAGGAAGTCGCGATGACGCCGAAGCTCGCGCTCCTCCGGTGTCTCGCGGCTGCCCGCCATGCTTGGCGGCCGATCTGCTGGTGGCGAGTTGGGAGAGGGGAGGGGAGAAGAAGTGGTGTGGAAAGAGGAGGGCCGCGACGCGCCGCGTTTTAAAGGCGGCCGGAGGAGCGGGGTTGGGTGGCCTGCATTAACGGCGAGCATCGGTTCGCCTAGCCACGCATTGACGCCGACGACGCGTGTGCAGGGCGCCGCCGCTGGAAACCGCAGCGACATCAACATGTGGACAGCACGGCTCGAGGCGTCGCTTACGTCTGCGCCATGGGAACGGGCGCGGCGTTATTGCGACGTGTCGCTTCGCTCTGCGCCCGCCAGGGAACGGGCGTGGCATTATTACGACGCGTGCTGACAGGCGTGCCGCTGTCTCGTCGCCTCGCCATTAATCGGGCGGAACGGCCTCCTGCACAGCCCTAATTAGCACGGGCGCCAGTGCTAGGTGTATGACGGGCGGGCCACCCCTGTCGGAGGCCATGTCCACCCCATGTCCTGCACCCCCGAGAGGGCCTCCAAACTTGGGGGCCCTTTCGGGGGTGCCGGACACGATTTAGCTCGGCTGACCCTTTGAAGGGTGCTGCTGGTGGCCAATTTTGGCGTCCGGACCCCCAATGGGCCTTTGAAGGGTCAATTGGAGGCCCCGGTGGTCAATTGGAGGCCCCGGTGGAGATGCTCTTTTTTTTTTGAAAGTTCAAACCAATATATATTAAGCTAGCAAGCCGCCTCATTAAAAACCTTCTGGTCCCCTTAGGTACCCTAGTAAGGAAAAGAGTGCGTACGAAACTTGCTGCTTTAGGCGTTAAGCACAGTTACATCGTCCGGTAGGTACTTACAAGATAATCCGGGGGTTCCTCATGCCAAACAACAGACAGGGAGCCCTCCGCATTTCTAGCTAAAACATGAGCAGCCATATTGGCTTCCCTAGGACTATGATCAAACACTACTTTTGCAAAATTTCGGCACAACATTGAACATTCTTCAAAGATTGCAGCTGCAAGGCCTAGTGAATTCCTGCCATTTATCATCACGTCGATCTCCTCCATGCAGTCAGAATTCACCTCCAATCTATTGCATCCGATCTGTCCAGGAAGGATGAGACTGTCTCGCAAAGCGTGCGCCTCCGCCGTCGCCGAATCAGATACGAATGGTATGCCCCTGCAACTTGCCGATAAAAAATGACCCCGATCATCCCGTAGGATCGCGCCCGTACTACCAGTACCCGAATCTATGTTGAAACCAGCATCAACATTAAGCTTCACGTAGTCCTCTCTAGGTTTAATCTAGCCAAGGCAAGTTCTGGCCTTCTTTTTCTTTCTAGCTCTTGAGTACTTCAATACCAACACTGATATCGCATGCGCTGTTCTTGCTGGAGATTGTACTGTCTCACCATGTGTAGCCTTCCTCCGCTCCCACCAGATGTACCAAACCGCCACAGCCACTAGATCGTTGCGATCAACATCAAGGAGAAGTGGGGCTTTTGCAGCTTTGTCTTGGAGAAGGACCTCCAATGCCGATCTACCCTCCACTTCAACTGTGCAAACTTCCGCAATAATTTCCTCCATGCCCAGTATTTTCCAAATTTCGCGTACTCTGGGGCATGCAAAAAAGGCATGACAGATACTCTCGCACTCCACGTTACAGAGAGAGCATTGCGCATTGGGCTGAATGTGCCTATTAGCCAGAACTCCGTTACATGGAATAGCTCCTAGAAGCGATCTCCAACAGTGGAGCTTTATTTTTGCTGGGACATTCAGCGACCACAGTGTCTTCCAGATCGGAAGAGTGGATGATGACCCGAATCCGCTCGTTCTTCTTAGCTTCTGTCCATGTTGATGCTCCCACTCCATGTGATAAAAAAAGAGTAGAGAGAATACCCCAGTCTTGGTTAGATGCCATCCCACAAAATCCTCCATCAGGTTTCGGGCCAAAGGAATATTTAGAATTCTTTGAACATCAATGGACCAAAAGTTTTTTGTAATCAATTGTTCGTCCCACGTACCAGTCTCAATATCAATTAATTCGGATACCTTTGTAAGTAAGATATTACCCCTTCGTGTCACAATTTTCCTACTAGGGCTGCTCGGCAACCATGGAACATTCCAGATATCAATCTGTGTGCCATCACCAACTCTCCACATATGGCCTCTTTTAAAAGTTTGAATGCCGGCCCATATGCTTTGCCAGGTATACGAACTACCTTTCTTCAGCTGACAATTTAAGATATCTCCCGATGGAAAATATTTAGCTCGAAGAACAGATGCACAAAGGGAGTTTGGTTCAGCAATAAGTCTCCAAGATTGTTTACCTAGCATTGCAAGATTGAAACATTGAAGATCACGAAAGCCCATACCTCCTTGTCGCTTTGGGACACACATTTTCCACCATGCAAACCAATGCATATGCTTCTGTTGATCATCATCTCCCCACCAGAATTGGGACATTGCAGATATTATCCCTTTTAAAATCTGTTTGGGTAGCTTTAAGACTGACATCGCATAAGCTGGGATAGCTTGAATGACGGCTTTTAGCAACACTCACTAGTACAGAACGACACATCGGAAACGGACCAAAAAGCCCATCGGAAACGGAAAAAGGGTCTGTGTCCCCGACCCTGTCACTGATGTGAAGGCTCTCATCGGCAACGGACAAGAAAAACCGTCACCGATGAGGCTTGATTTTGGCTACGGTTGCCATCCAGTCTCCGTTGCCGATGTATCTGGACATCAGAAACGGAGATTCTGTTTCTGCTCGTTTGCATTGAGTTTTCTTCATAAGCCTAGAGCAGGAATATATTTGGCACTGGACATTTAAAATTTCACAGCAGAAGCACAAAAATGCTAACAAATTCATTCATAAGGTATAACAAATGTCACCGATACATTGCATCACAAGACAACCAATTACTTATCTTCATTGTCATGCCTCTCTAAATCTATCATTGACATGTCTAGCTAAATCTATCTATGTCATGCCTCTCTAAACTTATCCTTGTCATTTCCAACTTAATTTATCTTCATGACTTGCTGTTAGAGTTCATGAATTGAATCTTCTTCTTGGACGGTGTCGCCAAAATATAATCAACTCGCCGCTTTGTCCCCGACCTTGTAGTTAGCTCATTTAAATGAGCTAAACGGATCAGCACCATGCTCTGCACATAGTGCAATAAGCGAGTGCTGATGTACTGAAGGTGCCTCTTTTGTAAAGTGGTCACTGAAATGCAAAGAGAGAATATATGACTCCATGTTAGCTCACTATACATCTAGCATAAAGGACATACAACACAAAAGGATGCATAAGACAGAATAACAAACTTACAAATCCATTGCATAGTTGTTGTGTACCAACAATTATGCCGGACGACAAGCGCACCTTGGCTAAGGACCCGCTTTTTATACAGTGTCACCGAAATGTACATCTGTTTTGCAAAGGAGATAAGTCAGCCATGAGTTTCATACACTACCGATTTGTGCTAGTTATGTTCTTTTCGAGCGACACTACGTAGTCGTCCTCAGTGGCGGAGCTAGAACATATTGAACCAGGATGCACACATGTTACCACAATACATTTAAAACAATTTTTAGGGGTGCATATGTGATGAAAAAATGCTAATTTACAAAGAAAAATTCCTTCTCCCGGTGTCCTGTGCACCCGGCTGGCTCAAGGTGGATCCGCCAGTGGTCGTCCTCATCGTCCTCGGATGTATTACAACCCTAGTTCTAGTTCTGTTCATGAGTGTCCTATGGAAGAAAACCTAAGCAGAACAATGACAACAACCCTAGTTCGTCGGCACGATGGCCGGTCACAAATAGATGTATTACCTTCGGATCTGGCAGCGGGAGTACGTAGTCGTCCTCGTCGTCCTCGGATCGACACTCCATGCGCCCTCCAGCTACAGATCGGGCGACGAGATCTGCCCGGTGGAGCAAAGAACGGGTACGCGCTGCCACGGTCGGAGGAGAGGAAGATGCGCGCCGATACGGTCGGAGGGAGGGAGATGCGCGCCGCCACGGTCGGAGGAGAAGAAGATGCGCGCCGCCACGGTCGGAGGGAGGGAGATGCGCGCCGCCACGGTCGGAGGAGAGGAAGATGCGCGCCGCCACGGTAGGAGGGAGGGAGATGCGCGCCGCCACGGTCGAAGGGAGGGAGATGCGCGCCGCCACGGTGGAGCTAAGATCTGGTGCTGCGTGGAGGCGCCGCCACACTTTGAGAGTGAGGCTGAGAGTGAGAGCGATGGAGTTTAGGGCTGTGTGAAGGGCGCATTTATAGCAAAGTAGAACATCGGAAACGGAGGGTATAAACAACCGTTTCCTTTAATTTTTTCACTGACACACTGGGCTTATACTGATCTCTACTAGTATTGAAGTTGAAGAACATAAAAATAAATAACTATAACTACTCCTCGGCCTCCGCCTTCTCCTGCTCGTATGCGAGGAGAGCCGCGTAGTCGTCCGTGTCGTCGCGCGGCTCCTCGCCGACGATGTCATCGCCGCCCGTGCGCCCCTCCCACATCTCGTCGTCATCGTAGGCAGGATCGTCGCGCAGCTCCGGCGGGAGGAGGAGCCGGCGGCTCTGAAGCAGCTCAACTCTTTCCGACGGCATAGGCACCGACGCGCGGTTGAGGTGCCAGCCACCGGGTAGCCGAACCTTTGACCATGGCACTGGCCTCCTATATTGCCAGTGCCGCTCCGCGACGGCCTGCCCGACGATGACGCGGTTTCATCCAGACGAGCGTCTCTCCGCCGCGGCGAGCGGCTGCGGTCACGGGCGCCCGAGGATCCCGCGTCCTCTTCCGGCGGCATAGGCACCCTCCTGTGGTTGACGCGCCAGCCAGCGGGGATGCTAACATTTGACCAGGGCACTGGCCTCCTATATTGCCAGTGCCTCTGCGCGACGGCCTCCGGCAAGACGACGCGGTTCCAATTCAGCGAAAGCGGGAAACTGCTGCGGCGAACGCCCGAGGAGTTGCTAGGAGTATCCATGGCTGCGGCGAAGTGGCGTACTGAGATAGCAGGGAGATCGTGGGTTCCTAAGGAGTAGTGGGCGGTGCCGCGGCGTCACTACGCCACTACGCCATAGCAGTTACTCCGCTCGCATCGAATTCCAAGAAGATGGAACGTGTCCACATTGCACACGGACACACAAAAGTCTCCGTTGCTATAGAGGCACATATCGCAAACGGAGCCAGAATTAAGACCGTTGCCAATACTATGGGTAACGGAGTTAATACTTTCTCCGTTACCTATGTTGACGGGCCAGCCACGGCCCAGGTCAGGTTTGTACGCACTGGCCGCGCGGAAAGCGCGATTCTCCGTCGCCTAACGCCTGCCGTTTCCATAGAGGGGTATCCGATGTGTCGTTCTGTACTAGTGACTTCCTTCCCGCCAAAAGACAAGTTCTTCTCTTTCCATCCACTAAGAAGCTTGCAAACTCGATCAATAAGGTGTTGAAAATAGTCCGATCTGTCCACCCCCACCAAAGGAGGCAAACCGAGGTACTTGTCCGTAATGGCTTCAGTCATAATATTAAGAATAGAACAGACCTCCGCCCTTACTTCAACGGGTGTGCACGGGCTTAAAAAAATACTTGATTTAGCATCACTGACCAGTTGGCCCGAGGCGGCACAGTAGTCATCCAACGCACGCCGCAAGCTGGTAGCATTAGATGCATCCGCTCGCATGAGAATGAGCGAATCATCCGCAAATAGCAGGTGCGAAACAGCAGGGGCACCTCTGCAAACTTTTACTCCCAGCAAATTACCAGCCCTCTCTTCAAATTTCAGCAAGCTTGTTAGTCCCTCCACACACAAGAGAAACAAATAAGGTGAGAGGGGATCCCCTTGACGGAGTTCCCGGGAAGGGTAAATGTAATCAGAAAGTTCATTATTAACCCGAACCTGATACCTCACCGATGAAACACACGCCATAATCAGCTCCACCCATCCAGGATCGAAACCCAACCGCAGAAGTATTTTTTTCCAAGAAGCTCCACTCCACCCTGTCGTATGCCTTGTGCATATCAAGTTTTACCGCACACGTCCCATATTTTCCCACCTTTTTATTCTTGATGGAGTGGTAAGACTCATACGCCACCAGAACATTATCCGTGATAAGCCGCCCCAGAATAAAAGCGCTCTGCGTCGGTGATATAATATCTAGGAGAAGATGCTCGAGTCTATTTGCAATTAATTTCGAAATTACCTTGTTGACAACATTGCACAAACTTATAGGCCGGAACTGGGTGATGGATTCAGGGTTCTCCACCTTTGGAATGAGAACAAATGTAGTATTATTCCAGCCTTCAGGAATTATTCGAGAATTGACAGCTTGCAAAACCTCATCAGTAAGGTCTTCACCAATAATGTGCCAGAATCTTTTGTAGAACACGGCGTGGAGGCCGTCCGGGCCTGGAGCCTTGAGATCACCAATATTAAACATGGCCTTTTTAACTTCTTCACGCGTATATGCCGCCATCAGATTCACGTTCATGTCTCCAGTCACACACGGGTCCACCTTTTGTAAAACCTCTTCGCTCGGATTTTGAACCTCCGCACTGAACAGCTGTTCAAAGTACTCCGACGCCAAAGATTTTAGCTGGTCTGTATCTTCTACAACAACCCCATTACCATCTTTCAGAGATTTTATGTTCTTCTTTCATCTAGCAGTAGCAGAACGATGGAAGAACGCCGTGTTCTGATCACCATGTTGTAGCCAGTTGACCCTCCCACGTTGAAGCCAGTATAATTCTTCCTGCTCGAGAAGCTCCTCTATTTTTAACTACACCTCAGTTTGTTTAGCCGTCGCTTCGTCGGAAAGTGGTCCGGCCATAATTTCATTGAGCTCCTTCTATAGCTCTCGCAGCCACTTTCTCGGCCCCTTGAGCACCTCCCTATCCCAAGCGTGCAGTGCCTCGTGCACCTCCTTCGTGTGAGCACTCAACGATTCATGGGCATGCAATTGTTTTGCCTTCTCCCATGCAGTTTGGATTATTATTCAATTGAGCTTTCACATAACCATCTGGCTTCAAACTTCAAAGGACCACGTGACCGTACTTCATGTAGACCCGAGTTATACTCAGTATTAATCACGATTGGTCTATGATCAGATTTCTCAAAGTCATCATGAATTACCGCAACAAGTGGGAATAAAGCTGCCCATCTTGGATCACAAACGGATAGATCCAGCCTCTCACGAATTCTGCCCCTTCTCCAGGTGAAAATGTCTCCGATGTACCCCATGTCCTCTAAGTCACACTCGTTCAGTGTATCCCGGAACGCTTGCATGCACCTTTGAGGTCTAGTTGCACCTCCTTCCTTCCCATTTGAATATAAGATCTAATTAAAATCGCCGGCCATGATCCAAGGGAGATCAATCGCCGCATGCAAGCTCCTTATATAATCCCACGTAAGATGTTTCCTCTCCCCGCTTGGTTCACCGTACAAGCCAGTAAGGCGCCATCCCGCCTCGCTATGCTCGTTGATGCGAATATCAATGAAATTAGGGGCAATCTCCTATGATGTCACGTTAGTCTCCTGATTGCAGAACATCACTAACCCACCACTCCTTCCATCACTAACCGAAACCAGCATCTCATCAAACTTGAGTCTCCTATGAAGATTAGCTCTACACAAATGTGCTTCAGACAGGAAAAGCACATCCGGATGCAAGCGCGCCTGGAGCTCCAGGTGTCGTGGGGTAATCACGGCAGATGCCATACGGGGTGGCTTAACTCGGGTGTGAGCCAGGCGATGTAGGATTCACAGAGAGGTAGCACACGCAGAGTTTACCCAGGTTCGGCCCCTCTGTATGAGGTAAAGACCTACTCCTGCTTGTATCTATTTGGATCTGAATGGGGTGTACAATGGTGTGCGCACCAGATCTTGCGGGTGCTCCGGAGGCTATGGAATGAGATGAGTCTGCCTCTTGGGTTGCTCCTTGCCGGTTTTATATAGGGAGCCAGCTAGGGTTTACAGGGAATGACGGGTTCCGCTGGCGGCGCTAGCTATCCTGCCTACAAGTGCGGCTTCGTGGAGCGCACTCTTCGGGATACACAATCGCAGACTGATTCGAAGATATCCGCTGCCGCCTCCCCGAGCCGTCATACCGGGATCCTCGGGGACCCGGTATCCTGGAAGATGTACATCGGGTGGGCTTTGGGCCACCCGGCCTTGAGGGCCGATTCGGGGTCCTGGCCCTACCCGGTTGGGCATCCCCCATCATTAGCCCCCGAGTTCGTCAGGGACTCGTCTCCGGCTTGGTCTTCGTCTTGCGAACTGCCGGGTCGTGTCGTTGAACGAACTCTTGAAACAGAGAAAAAAGAAACAACGGCTCGGAGTGGTGGATTTTGGCTTTTAACGTCCGGTCTAACTCAAGTTTTTGTTTGATGCCAGCTTGTGCCCGTTGGGACGTTTGCCATTCCGACTCGCCTCTGTGCGGGTTGTCTCCTCGTCTTCTCCGCCTGACGTCACGGCATCTTTGACCGCTTGTCCTGTAGTGTCTGTCTGTCTGACGCCGAGTCGACTAATGGGACTTGATGGCGCATCGACTGCCTCCACCTCGGATGGAGCAATGGTAATGATGATGTTTTCTGACCCGCACGCGCCCGATCCATCGGTCCGAAACGTCGTGACAGGGCGACGTGGCCAAATCTGAGCCGCATTTTTCGGCACGCTCCCGTGGAAATCGAGGCGTCGTGCGAGAACCGAGGCGTCGTGCGACATGGCGATAGTGGGCGGCGCCATTTACTGCGGTAACGGCTCCACTCACCGTGCCTATTTATCGGTAGGGGAGCGCGACTGGTGGGTTCACTCTCCTCTTCTTCCTCGCGCTCGCCGGTTCTCCTCAAAGCAGTTCGCGCCCGAGCTCTTCGCCGCACCGCCGCCGCAGCCATTGGACATTCCTGCTCCTCCCACTCTCTTCCGGCCAAGATGGTGGCGCCCAAGAACAAGTGGGAGAGGTCGTCGGTGACGACGCAAGCGTTGGAGCAAGCCGCCAACGAGGGTTTGTTGCCGCCGGCGTCGGAGGGTCGGTGGCGCATCGCCACCACGGATCCACGCCCGCGGCCGTCGCCGGGCGAGTTCGTCGCCTTCCTCGCGTTCCTCGAGCGCGGGCTGGGCTTCCCCACGTCGGAGTTCTTCCGGCGCTTCCTTGACTTCTACGGGCTACAGGTACACGACCTGACGCCCAACTCGATCCTGCACCTCGCCTGCTTCGTTACCCTGTGCGAGGGTTACTTCGGGTGCGCCCCGTTCTTCCCGTTGTGGCTGTGGATTTTCCACGGCAAGCTGGGGAAGAGCGGCGACATGTCGCCTTGCGGCGGCCTCAACTTCCAAGTCTGCGGCGACGTCGACTAGCTGGATCTCGGCCTCCCCTCCAAAGTGTACTGGAGGAAATCGGGCTTTTACATGCGGGAGCCGGCGCCTGACGGCGAGATCGGGATTCCTCCCTTTTCGCCATCGCCGAGCCGGCCACGCAATCTTCAAGAGCTGCCGCGCGATGCCGACTTGCCCATGGTGCGCCGGCTGATGGCGCGACTCCAGGGGTTGAAGAAGGAGGGGCTGACAGGTCTGAACCTCATCGCCACCTGGGTGAAGAGGAAGATCGCGCCTCTGCAGCACCGGCCCTCGCTGAGCTGCGAGTACACGGGGACGAAGGACCCACATCGCCATGACCCGACATTGTTCGAGTCGGTAGAGCAGTTCACGCTGCGAATGAAGCGGATCACGGTCCACCCGGCTCCCGAGTGGACCATGGGCGGCTTGGAGACCTTCTCCGCCTAGCATCCGGCTCTTGAGGTGAGTCCTTTTGCTCGACGATTCACGTTACTTTCCTTTTCTTGGTCTTTTTATACCGATCCTTCCTGCTTGTCGAATTCAGGAGTTCCGATCGCTTGTTGGGCTGCCTCCGATCCGCGGAGACGCTCCCACGGTGCTTGTCGGCCCCAACGACGTTGTCGAGCGCGACTCCGACGACGAAGCCGACAGCACCACCATGGCCAACGAGGCCGCCTTCTCCTCCCGCCAACCGATCCCCATCTTGTCTGAGGATGAGGAGGAAGGAGAAGAAGGAAGAGAAGAACGCGCCGGGTCCAAGAACCTGGCGCATGTCGAAGATGATGATGACGATGATCAGCCGCTCCGCTTTCGGCGGAGGCGTAGGCCTACGGCTGAGGACGCCGGGCCCAACTCCAAGCGCTCCAAGTCGGCGAACTCGACGCCGCCGCCACCAGAACGATCGGCTAGGACCGCCGTGCAGCGCACTATCGTTGCCGAGCGGAGGCAGAAGGCCTTGCGGGACATCCCGCGAGGGCTCGCGCCGACTCGCCTCCTGCGCCTCGCTTCCGAGGGGTTCGGACCTCGACTCTCCCACCTGCGGGTGACAGGTCAGCTGCTGATCCTCATCCGAAGTTCCGTTGGAGGTGCTATCTTGAGTTTGACCCGTGCGAGTGTCGCAGGGCTGAGGACGCGTCCCTCAGGGACATGGAGGACGCGCTGGAGAACGACTCCCAGCAGGCAGGACCCGCTGCGCACGCCACGGAGCCGACTGCGAGAGCGCCGACTCCTCCGCCTTCCGCCGGTGTAGGCGATGAAGTTATTGTGCCCCCTCGACCCGAGGGGGCCACTATTGATGACACCGCGCCGGCTGGCACAGAGGACGCCGCGCCTGTGCCGGAGACGACGCTGATGGTGACGACAACTCGCGCCGCCGCGATGGCTTCCTCACCGGGTGGGCTGATTGCCTAGCCCCCGAGCTTCCCGGGTGCATCTGCTCCCAGGCCAGACTTCCGAGCCGCCATCCAGATAGCGATGGATGCGCACCAGGTACATAGAATCTTTCTTGCACCTGTTGCGTCCGTAGCGTATATGTAGCCCCCAAGGCCCGAGTCGTGTTCGTAGAAAGCGGCTTGGGTCTTCATAGTCCTCTGGATGCGATGTTTGGCGAGTAGCGTGGTCCCCGGTTTGCCAATGTCGAAGTAGAGGCAGGCCGGGGCGTAGCCCCCGAGTTCGTAACTCGGCAGTATTTATCGGTTTCAAGGCTAGCACCAGTGGCGGTAGATGCAGATGCCACTCGGGGCGTAGCCCCCGAGTTCCTGACTCGGCGTATTTTGTATTTTTGTTGGGGCTAGCCCCCGGGTTAGCAAATGTTGGTGTAGAGGTAACCCGTGGCGTAGCCCCCATGTTTTCCATGATTAATCATTGTCTTGTGTACTGCAGGAGCTGTCCTGGCTCTTGAAGCCGAACAGCAGGAGACCCGCCGCCTGCAGGATGAGCTGAAGAAGGCGTGCGACGGCTTCATCTCCGTCGCTGAGCACCAGCGCTGCTGGCCGCGCAGGAGAGCCGGCACACCGAGGCGTTTGCCGCGGTGCAGGAATCCTGCGAACGGCTTAGCAAGCAGAAGGAGGAGGCGGACGCCGCCCTCACCCAGGCGACCAAGGGGTACGGCGAGGACCTCGAGAAGCTCGAGCGCAAATCCGTCGAGGCAAGCGCGAGATGAAGGAGCTGACCGAGCGGCTTGCCAGCCTCGCCGTCGGCATCTGGGGTAAAGTTTCCATGCGGCTTTTTACGTTTTGTACCTGCTTGACTTGTGGCATTGTTGCTGAAGTTTGTTCTGTTGAACAGGCGAGGAGACGGCTGGCCTGACGTCTGCGGAGCACGTCCACCGGATCGGTGTCTTCGCCCGTGACGTTCACGGTTTGGCCAGCAATGTCGTCCGGATGCTGTCGCCCAAGGAAGGTGTCCCCGCACCCGTCTGCAAGGTCTTGCGGGTTCTGGAGCTGATGCCCCAGGTGATCACCTGGGTGCGGGAGTCGTCTGCCCGAGCCGGCGCGTGCGTTGCACTCGGGCTTGTGCGGGGCCGGTACAAGCAGACGAACGTGACAAGATCACGGCCAGCATCCCGACCGATAGCAGCGGCCAGGAAATAATCTGCAGCCGGTGTTCGAGTACTGCGCCCCGTACGCCTGCCGAGCTGCCAAGATGGTCGACCACGACGACTTCGTCTTCGACGTGGTGCCAGAGGGCAACGACCTTGGCGAGTGGCGGACAGGGAGCCGGCGTCGGAGTACCTTTTTGAAAGGGCTTCGCTCTGCCACCGCCGGCTGCGACGAACGAGGCGTCGACGTCTTCTGCTCGGGCGGCTCCACCGTCTTGAAGTTTGCTCCCCTGCTTTCAAAAGAGGGGTTATTTTGAAGTAGTTAGGGTTTGTCGCCTGCGGGCGAAAAAATATTATGTAATGAAACAAGTATGATATGTGCCGGGTTGCGTTTCAGCGTGCGCCTCTGCGGCTTATTAATTTTGTTTTGGCACTCCCATGCTTGTTTTTTGTGCGCTTTCGTCACTTTGTTTGTTTTTCGCTTGTTTTGTAAGCTAGTCGATCGTGCGACCTCGCCAAGTGTGCTTCGCGTGATTTTTTCGTGACGCGCGCGGTACCCATGGTGACAAAGTCCGAGTGCGGCTTCATTGTCAAGTTAGGTTTGAACCGGCTGCACTACTTCTTCACTTTGTGCGGGTAGCTGACGACTTGGGAGAAAACAACAATTTTTGTGATTTTGCTTCGTGAGCAGGGGGTCCAGTGGTGAGCCGCATCGTGGCATCCGGCTCTCTTTGACAACCCATCAATCATATAACGTGTGAGTAGGAAGAATAAAGACTCGAAAGCATGATTGAATCGAAACGATAGCCCCCGAGCGTGCCGGGTATGTATCGACTTTATTTCCTTGATTGATTACACAGTATTACAATGGATACTATGTATAATAGGGGCGAAGCAGGCTGATGTTCCATGGACGCTTGGTCTCCTCTTCCGACTTGGAGCTTTTGTTCGGCTCACGCAAGTCGACGAGGTGGTAGGAGCCGTTGCCCATCGCTTTGCTAACGACGAACGGTCCTTCCCATGGTGCCGAGAGCTTGTGCATCCCTTTCGACTTTTGGATGAGCCGAAGAACCAAGTCGCCTTCCTGGAAAGAGCGACTTCTACCCGGCGGCTGTGATAGCGGCGCAGGCTTTGCTGATATATCGCCGTCCTGGAGAGTGCGAGTTCGCGAGCTTCTTCCAGGAGGTCGACGCCGACTAGGCGGGCTTCTTCATTTTCTTCCTCGTTGTAGAGGGCGACCCGAGGCGAGTCGTGCTCGAGGTCGGTGGCATGACGGCTTCCGCCCCGTACACCATGAAGAATGGCGTGTAGCCGGTGGAACGGTTTGGAGTCGTTCTGATGCCCCAGAGTACGGCTGGTAGCTCGTCCAGCCAGCAACCCGGTGTTCGCTCCAGTGGACTTGAAGTCGCGGCTTGATCCCGCACTGTCTGGTTCATTCTTTCCGCCTGCCCGTTTGATTGCGGGTGGGCGACAGACGCCAAGTCGAGACGGATGCCTTTTTGTTTGCAGAAGGCCTTCATCTCTCCTTCAGCGAAATTTGTGCCGTTGTCGGTGATGATGCTGTGCGGGTAGCCAAATCGGAAGATGAGCTTCTGGAGGAACTTGGTTGCGGTCTTGCCGTCGAGTTTCTTGATAGGTTCAACTTCGACCCATTTGGTGAACTTGTCGACTGCGACGAGCAAATGTGTCATGCCACCGCGAGCTGTTTTGAACTTGCCCACCATGTCTATTCCCCAGACTGCGAATGGCCATGTCAGAGGGATGGTCTTCAGAGCCGCGGCGGGTAGGTGATCCTGCCGGGCGTACTTCTGGCACCCGATGCACCGACGGACGATGTCGACTGCATCCTGATGTGCAGAGAGCCAGAAAAACCGTGCCTGAACGCCTTGGCGACCAGGTTGCGGCGCCGACGTGGTGGCCGCAATCTCCCGAGTGGATCTCATGAAGGATGCGCCTTCCCTCTCCGGCTCGACGCAGCGGAGGAAAACTCCCGATGTGCTGCGTTTGTAGAGCTCGCTGTTGATGATGGCGTAAGCTGAGGCCCGGCGCACGACTCGCCGTGCTAGGACCTCGTCGGCTGGCAGCTTTTTGGTGGTGAGGAACTCGATGTAGGGTTCCCTCCAGTCGCTTGTTTCTTGGGTTACCGCCACCAGAATTGTATCTGATGATGGCGGGTTGGCGATGTCGACTTCGGCCGGCGGGCGTACCGACGGGTTTGTGATGGTCGAGGAAGACGCCGGGTGGGACTCGGTCCCGCTTAGACCCGAAGCGAGAGAGTGCGTCAGCCGCCTCGTTCTTCCTCCGGTCGACGTGCTCCAGCTCCATGCCGGCGAAGTGGCCGCCGACTTGATCGACGAGCCGGCGGTAAGCCGCCATGTTGGGATCATTTGCATCCCAGGTCCCCATCGTTTGCTGAACGACGAGGTCGGAATCGCCATAACATTTGATACGGCTGACTCCCATCTCCTTGGCCACGCGTAGGCCGTGTAGGAGGGCTTCGTACTCGGCGACGTTGTTGGTGCAGGTGAAGTGTATCTGCAGCACATATCGCATCTTGTCGCCTTGGGGAGAAGTGAGGACGACTCCAGCCCCCGAGCCCTCATACATCTTTGACCCGTCAAAGAACAGGTCCATCTGCCGGCTTCATAGGTTGGAGCCGGCAACTGTGTCTCCATCCAGTCGACGAGGAAGTCGGATAGTGACTGCGACTTGATCGCAGTGCGGGCTGCGTAGCTGAGGCCGAAAGGCTGCAGCTCGGAGGCCCATTTGGCGACGCGCCCAGTTGCCTCTCTGTTGCGGATTATTTCAGCTAGGGGAGATGAGCTGACCACCGTCATCGGGTGGCCCATGAAGTAGTGTCGCAATTTTCTTGAAGCAAAGAAAACACCGTATACAAGTTTTTGGTAATGCGGGTAACGTTGCTTCGAATCCGTCAGGACTTCGCTGACGTAGTAAACTGGCCGCTGGACCAGTTGCTCGTGGCCTTCCTCCTTGCGCTCGACGACGACCACCGCGCTGACGACTCGGTTGGTCGCGGCGATGTAGAGGAGCATCGGCTCCTTTTCCAGTGGAGATGCGAGGATCGGCGCCTCGGCCAACGTCTTCTTGAGTGCTCAAGGCGGCGTCTGCCTCGTCGTTCCAGGTGAACGTGTCCGACTTCTTGAGGAGCCGGTACAAGGGCATGGCCTTCTCGCCGAGTCGTGAGATGAAACGGCTGAGGGCAGCGACACAGCCTGTGAGCCGCTGCACGTCCCGGAGGTTTTCCGGCTTCTTCAGAGCTTCGATCGCCTTGATCTTCTCTGGGTTGGCTCGATGCCTCGCTCGGAGACGATGAAGCCCAGGAGCTTGCCCGCGGGTACGCCGAAGACGCATTTTTCCGGGTTGAGCTTTATCCTGTACTTGCGGAGGTTGGTGAATGTCTCCGTGAGGTCGGCAATCAGGTCCGTCTTCAGCTTGGACTTGACGACGATGTCGTCCACATATGCGTGGACGTTGCGGCCGATCTGCTCGTGCAAGCAGTTCTGTATGCACCGCTGGTAAGTCGCTCCGGCATTTTTCAAGCCGAAGGGCATGGAGACGTAACAAAACGCGCCATAGGGCGTGATGAAAGACGTCTTTCCTGGTCTTCGGGCGCCATCTTGATCTGGTGGTACCCGGAGTAGGCGTCGAGGAAGCATAGCGCCTCGCACCCTGCCGTCGAGTCGATCAGCTGATCGATGCGAGGCAATGCGAATGGATCCTTGGGACAGGCTTTGTTCAAGCCTGTGTAGTCGATGCACATCCGCCATGTTCCGTTCTTCTTCAGAACGAGCACCGGGTTGGCAAGCCATTCCGGGTGTATGACTTCGGCGATGAACCCGGCAGCTAGGAGCCGGGCTATTTCTTCGCCAATAGCCTTCTGTCTCTCACCAGTGAAGCGACGCAGGAACTGCTTCACTGGCTTCAGCTTGGGGTCAACGTTGAGCTTGTGCTCTGCGAGCTCCCTCGGGACGCCTGGCATGTCAGATGGTTTCCATGCGAAGATGTCCCGATTCTCACGGAGGAAGTCGCAGAGCGCGCTTTCCTATGCGATCCATGTGCGAGCCGATCACCGCCGTCTTGGAGGAGTCGCCCTCGACCAGCGGGATGCGCTTGGTCTCCTGTGCCGACTGGAACTTGTCGCGTGAGTCCAGAGTCGGCTTCTTGACGATGGTCATGTCGTTGGGGTCGACTTGCAGCTTGAGTTGCTCCAGCTGCTCCGTGGCGATGACGGACTCGGCAAAGACGGCGTTGCCCTTTTCGCACTCGATGGCGCGGTCGACGTCGCCGTGTACAGTGATGATGCCGTTCGGACCCGGCAGTTTCATCTTCAGGTAGGCGTAGCAGGGCCTTGCCATGAATTTGGCAAAGGCGGGTCGCCCAGGATCGCGTGGTAGGAACTACGGAAGTTCACCACCTCGAACCAGATCTTCTCGAGCCGGAAGTTCTTGGCGGTGCCGAAGACGACGTCGAGTGCGATTTTGCCTAGCGGGTAGGCCTTCTTTCCCGGGACGATGCCGTGGAAGGTGGTGATGGTGGGGACTAGCTGTTCGTCACGCAATTTCATGCGTTGGAACGTCTCGTAGTAGAGGATGTTGATGCTCGACCCTCCGTCCATCAATGTCTTGGTCAAGATGTAGCCCTTGACCTGGGGCGCGACCACCAGAGCGAATTTGCCCGGGTAATCGACGCGGGGGGGTGGTCTTGACGGCTCCATGTGATCGGCTGCTCTGACCAGTCGAGCCACTGGGGCACGTCTGGCAGAGTCGCGTGGACGGCGCGCCGTATGACCTTCTCCTCCCGCCTGGAATCGAGGCCGACGAAGGTGTGGCCCATGAAGCCGGCAGTGGGAGGCATGCCCTGCTGCTGCTCACCGTCGTCGTCTCCGTCGGGTGCCCGCTTCTTGGCACCGTCTTGGCCTTGACGATTTCTGCAGTCCAGCTGCACTCGTCAGTGTGTGGCCGGCTGGCTTGCCGGGTAGGCTATGATACCTACACGGCATGGCCAGGATCTCCGTGGCGGTGAGCTTCTTTCGCGGGAAGTTGCCGCGTTGGCTCTTGAAGCCGCGGCCCCCCGCAGCCGTGGCGGCTACAAGCTCGGAGCCGCCGTCACCCTTGCGTTATGAGCGCTGGAGTGCTTGGCCTTGCTCTTGTTTTTGCCGCCTTTCTTCTCGTCGTCGTCCTCCTCGGAGTCGTCCTTGGTGACGTCGGACTCGGCGTACTTGTGCACGATGGCGAGTAGCTGGCCCATCGTCATGTCGCCCTTGTGCGAGCGCCGCAGCTTCTGCTTGAGCGACTCGAAGGTGGTGTTGTCCTCGAGGTGGGAGTGCACCGTGTCGACGCTGAGGTGTTCTGCCGAGTTGATGAGGTCGGCGACTCGGCGATACCACTTTCTAGTGGACTCGCCCTCCTTCTGGACGCAGCGCTTGAGGTCCTCGACCGTGGCCGGGCGCTTGCAGGTCCCTCGAAGTTGGTGATGAAGAGCCTCTTCAACTCGCCCCAGGAGTTGACGCTGTTCCTGGGGAGGTTGTTGAGCCAAGTGCGAGCCGTTCCCTCAAGCATGAGAGGAAAATAGCGCGCACAACAGAGCGAAGATGCGTTCTGGATGCTCATGGCGGCCAAGTAGTCCTGGACCCAAGTTTCCGGGTTCATGGCAGCGTTGTACTTGGGCGCCTCTCTCGGTCCTTTGAAGCTGCTAGGGAAACGCTCGCCTCTGATGGCGGGTCCAAAGCATCTAGGGCCGACGTCGTCGTCGTCGTTGTTGTTGCGCGTCGCCTCGGCGCGCTTGTCGTTGAGGTGGTGGCGCAGATCCGGAGCGGAGTGATTGGAGCGCGCCTGCGCCTGGTTGTTGTTGATGGTGTGCCGGGCGTCGTTGCGGGCGAGCCGAGGCGGGTTGCCTCCAGCCCTCGCGTTGCTCGACACTGCCGGCTCCTCGTGCCGACTGCGTGGCGGCTGTGGGGCAGCGTCACGCCTGGGGGAACCCTTGTTTCCCTGGCTTCGGTGTGGTGCCGAGGCCGTTTTCTCGCTGGGTGGCGATCTGGAGTAGAGCTTGCCGTCGGATTGCGACATGTTCTCCTGCAGCTCCAGCGCCTTGTCCACCAGCTTGCACCCCTTGCTCCAGTAGGGGTTGTCCTTGACCCGGATCCTCTTGAAGAGAGAGGCGGCGGCAGTCATGCAATCGACTGGGGTGCCGAAGACGCGAGGTCGGCGTCGTCGTCGCTCCGCGGCTGGGGTTGAGGACGAGCCGGGTTCGGAGGAGGCCGCGGCGCCGGAGGCGGCATCGCCGGGCGAGGTTGAGGCGGAGCTTGACTCGAGCCGCCGGGCTGGGCCCTGCGGCACTCGTCACGCTGCCTCTCCAGCTCTGTCTCGCGCGCAAAGGCGTTGTCGAGCGCGCGAGTTGGTGCATCAGGGTTAAGCCGCGATTTGCGGTTTTTGTGATGCCGAGTGACCGCGGAGAGAGCGGTCGACTGAGCATCGACCTCCAGCTCCTTCTGGCGGATCTCCTCCTGCTGGAGGGCCATCTTCCGGCGCAGCTGCTCGAGCTGCGTTGCCTGGTCGACGACGTTCGCCGGCGTGATCGGGGTGCTGAGCGGGTCAGCCACCCGACCTGCTTGTCCTCGCAGGGCGGCGAGAGATTCGTCGCGTTGCTGCTTTTCGCGAGCCTCCTGCTCGCGCCGTGCCTGGTCGCGCTGCTTCTGCGCGTTGGCCTCCTTGTGGCGGCGTTTGCTGCCGCGGGTTTGGCGGCAGCAGAGTTTGCCGCCTCGCCCGTCATGTAGATGTGGGCGGGTGTCGCCGTGCCGTCCGAGGCCAGATCGGTCGAGCCCTCCGACTCGTAGTCGAGAACGGGCAAGATCGACCCGTGTCGTCGTCGTTCGAGATCTGGACGGTCTCGGCAGATGGGGCGGGTGCGAAGTGGTTCGCAACCGCGGTGTCGATGGCGGCTTCGTCAAGCGGTCGACGGGGGAGGAAGTACCGTTGTAGTTGTTGGCGACTCCTTCCTCGTCCGAGCCGCAGAAGCCGACGTAGGCGGTGACAGCGGTCCCGAACGGGATAGCCATCGCGCGAGTGATCGGGGCGTAGTTGGGCCTGCCCCAAGTGTGTGGATCGGCGACGTAGCCGATCCCTCCGTGCTCGAAGTAGCTGCCGGTGACGATGTCACCGCGACCCGACATGGCTTGAGGGCTGAAGTAGACGCCAGTGCCGGGTTCAGGACTCTCCATGAAGTAAATTCCAGCGATCGCTGGCCCCACGGTGGGCGCCAACTGTCGTGGGGTAATCACGGCAGATGCCATACGGGGTGGCTTAACTCGGGTGTGAGCCAGGCGACGTAGGATTCACAGAGAGGTTGCACACGCAGAGTTTACCCAGGTTCGGCCCCTCTGTATGAGGTAAAGACCTACTCCTGCTTGTATGTATTTGGATCTGAATGGGGTGTACAATGGTGTGCGCACCAGAGCTTGCGGGTGCTCCGGAGGCTATGGAATGAGATGAGTCTGCCTCTAGGGTTGCTCCTTGCCGGCTTTATATAGGGAGCCGGCTAGGGTTTACAGGGAATGACGGGTTCCGCTGGCGGCGCTAGCTATCCTGCCTACAAGTGCGGCTTCGTGGAGCGCACTCTTCGGGATACACAATCGCAGACTGATTCGAAGATATCTGCTGCCGCCTCCCCGAGCCGTCATACCGGGATCCTCGGGGACCCGGTATCCTGGAAGATGTACATCGGGTGGGCTTTGGGCCACCCGGCCTTGAGGGCCGACTCGGGGTCCTGGGCCTACCCGGTTGGGCACCCCCCCATCACCAGGCGCGCACGAACTGCCGAGGTCTTACGCATCCCTCGGCAGTTCCAACATATGATGATCATTGCTCCCGGCGGCGCCCGTCGAACGAGCCCGCTGATGAATTTGATTGAGTTTGTGAAGTTCCACTGTCCCCCTTCCGCCTCTTCCTGGTTTCTGTAGTGTTGGTCACATCCGCCTCAGCTGCGGCTTTATCCACAGCCACCAATTCATTACCCAAAGCCTCCGGAGGTATCTCATCCGAATTTTTCAAGGCCAGACACTTTCTTGATATTTTTTCTTTTTCAGTCACAGTCGCGTCCCCTCTTTTGATAGGGCTAGTAGCTGTGTCTTTTGTATCTTCGCTTTCTTTCTCATGATCTTTACTTCGTTCTGGATGGTGACGCCAATCGAAGTAAGAACCTCTACCACCAAAATCTCTTCCACCTCGACGTCCCCCATTATCAAAAGCTCTAGTTCCAGTAGGAACCCTTCGACCACGCCAAGTCTCCCATTCGGCTCGCAGCCATTCTCCCCACTTGAGCTTGGTCACATCATGCTCGCCAGTACCACATTCGGTATAGGAGTAACCAAAGTGGCCGCATGCCCCACAAAACCTTGAAAATTTCTCATACTTGACAGTGTAGAACTCCCTTTGGCCGTTTCTGGAGATTGTAACGAATCTCGTGACCACATTACGAACATCAACCTTAGCTCGAACCCTGACAAAATTACCAACTCCTGCAAGTTCTGTTTCCACCTTGTCCACCTTCCCTATCTTCCTCTCTGCCAAGTTTTTAATCAGATTTTCCTTCCTATACCCTGGTGGCAAGTTGTGGATTTGAACCCACACAGCAAGCAAATTTAAATCTACAGAATTGAACGGCGAAATCCCATCGTAGGGTTCGATGATCACCGCGTTCTGTCTGAACAGCCAAGGGCCAGCTTCCGTTACCTTAAGCCAATCTCCCAAGCATGAGCACTGGATCGTAAACAGGTTGTCCTCCAAGGCGCTGATCTTCACTTCCCTCGCCGGAGACCATGCATTGCGCATATGTTGCTCAAACGTTTGGACACTAAAGGGGTTAGAGGTGTGTACCCGGGCGAGCGCCAACCACTTCAATCCTGTAGGCGGCGCATCCTCTACTTCCTCCAGCACCAGATCGTCGATCTCCTCTTCATCAAACCCTAGTCTCTGCAACATCTCATCGATTGGTCCGGGCTTGCTTCCTGATCCGCTTGCCCAATTTCCAGCCATACTCTCGTCGGAAGCCGCCGCCGCCGCCATCTTGGTTCGTGTCACGCAGCACCAGACCAACGAGGTGATTCACATGAGCCTCTCTGATCGCGATCCACGGTGGTAATATGGATGAGAACGTGTTGATTCAATGGCGGAATCAAATTAGATTTGGAAAAGAAATCGAAACCCTAGTCGCCTAGGTCTGAAACCCTAGTCGCCTAAGTCGCTCAGCCCGTGTTGTGACTTTGCGTCCCGGTGGAGATGCTCTTAGATGAAGTCATACGTGTATTTGAGCAAGTGCCATCTAAAGTTAGAATGAACCCGAGGCTTCGACCAGTACATGCATGATGGGCCCACGGTTTTCTCGACTTGCACAAGTGCACATGTAGATTCCCAGGCATTTTCATGTTAGTTCGTTCAGGACAAAAACGAAACATGGCACGCAAGTTCACTAAAGGTTGGGGTGAACGATTATAAGAAGGAGGGCTGGACCAATAATGCAGATCTGTGGTAAATCACTGCATTTTTTTAGGGTGTCTTATTTCTTTTAGCAATTTTTTTGATGGTGTCTGCATTCTTAGTCGATGGGCCATGCATCCTAAGCCCCAACCCCTAACGGTCCAACCCTTGAAGCTTGACAGGCCCATCCCTACCTTCCTTCGTCGTCCTAGTTGGTTCTCGAATCATCTCGAGCCTGGAAACCCCAGTTTTCCCCTTCCTCACTGCAGCTCCATCCCTTTTGCTCCTCCTCCTGCCGCCATTGTTCCGTCTCGAAGTAAACCCCTGCTTTGGTCCGTTGCCCCGCCTAAGCGTTTCAACTCTCTCTCACTTCTCCCCACAACCCAAGGAAGGAAGCAATTCTTATAGACCTCGCCGTCCCCCGCTCCTTCCCGTTCGCCTGCGTAATCGGGAATTCGCTCATTCCGGCGGTACTGTACGCTTTTATCTCGTCTAATTGTTGTTACTGCTCTTTGTTATTTCGTAAGAATTTGGATTTAAAAGTGATGTTACCTTACCTGCATTTTCGTACATTTGTTTGCTGCATTTGTGAGTAGAGCGATGGGGCTATGGTTGACATCATATGCCATCTGCCGTTTTGGATGCGGTCCATGGTTGCGTGCATATCTATTGCCGAGGAAAATCCGAGAATGTGATAACATCTGAATATTGGGGGCAACACTCTAATGATAATCCTTGGCCTTCCATATTAAAATGTTCGGAAATTATAATCTAGATTTTCGTGTTTCGTCAAGATGACATGAATTCAAATTATCTAGAGCAAACAAAGAATACCACCATTGTGTTGTTTAGTCGGCAAATCAAGACATTTCTAGTCCAGAACTTCAGTAAGCAAATGTTTGGAGTACATATGTGCGGTAATCTAAAATACTTGTTGTGGATAGTGTATCGGCTGAATACATTATTAGTTCTTGATGTTCACCGCTGCGTATTACTATTGTCAACTGTATTTGGATTGATCTGCTTAGTCTGTATCATTGTCTTATTTTAATTATATATAAGTCTAAAACAGTCGTATCCTGTTACATCAGTTCTTACATGTCATTTGTCTGCATTTGCGCAGCTGACACTGTTTGAACTGGATGCGGCTCAATTCGCGCACAATCTGTTCGCGGCGATCTGCCTCAAGTAGCATGTATTCCCATTCCAATCAGTTTCAAGGAGGAGTCACACAGAATATGGTCTTATGGAAGTGCTTGCGGCCGCGGTCAAGCAATTCTCATATGACGTCGGGATTAGTTAATTTTTCTCCTAATAAGAATATCAGATCTTCTGAGCCGCAGCGTCTGAAGTACTTTGCCAGCTTAGTGGGCCGACAATTGCGTTGCCGCTTATCAACAAGAGAGGGTAGTCTAAGTGTAAAGCTTGATGTGCTTTCACGCGAAGGAATTTCGGGTATCAATTGGAACTGGCGAGGCATAAATCAAAAAATAGGAGCAACTGCCGGTGGGCTTTGCTTTGGTCTTTCAGTTTCTGGGACCGCAAAAGCTGAGATGCCTGTGGACAGAAATATCAACTGTTCACAAACATCAACATCATCTACTCATGGGAAAAAAGTCTACACGGATTATTCTGTCACTGGTGAGAAATGCAATTGTGTTAGGCTTAATAATTGCTTTTGTTAAAAAAATACAGCCTTTATCATATTTATATTTGCGGATACGTCTGCATGGCATTAAGTAACTACTCATGACTGCTTTACTTGAATTTGCCAGGCATTCCAGGAGATGGAAGATGCTTATTCCGCTCCGTGGTTCATGGGGCATGCATCCGCTCGGGGAAAGATATACCTAATGAAGATCTTCAGAAAAGCTAGCTGACGAATTGAGGTCAATGGTATGTTTGGAATGTTTCTAGGTACTTTGGTTTTTTGTTCTGTTGCCTTCAATTCTCTAAGCTGCTATATAAATTCATCATTGTATAGGTTGCCGATGAATTTGTCACTAGACGGGATGAGACTGAATGGTTAGCCGATGCACATTCTCACTGTCATGTTTGTTCTTCTGGTTTTAAAACGAAATTGAGACGTGAATTTATTATTGACATGTTTTGAACTATTGCATTTTCTTGCACCAACAATTGACAGGTTTATTGAGGGCGATTTCGATACATACGTTTCTCAGATTAGGCAGCCACATGTGTGGGGTGGTGAACCAGAACTGTTCATGGCTTCACATGTTCTTCAGTAAGTAATTGGACCTGTTACACATTATTCTTCATAGACACCAAAGGTGCCTACCAGCAGTTAAATATCAAGGCTCACTTTAGTTTTTTACCTAATATATGTATCCTCATAAGGTACATTACTTATGAAAAAGTACATGTAATGAAAATAATCGTCTTTTTATTTTTTCTGTGACTTTTTCCTACTATGCTTATGTCAAATGATAAACCATACACACCACTAGATAGTGTGCGAAGATGGTTTTCTTGGAGTTCTCGAAATAATTAAGTAGACAGCATTCAGTAAAGTTGATTAAATTCTGGTGATAGTTAAAATTAGGTAGCTAAGAAGTTCTCTTGTTAATACGAAGAAAAAGGTTCCTTCGTGATTTGATTTCTGTTCAGTTAACATGCACTTAAGCAGTACTGTCCATGAAGTTATAAGTAAGAACGCCATTACTTTGTTTACACAGGATGCCAATAACTGTGTACATGCGTGATGAAGATGCTGGCGGTTTGATAAGTATCGCTGAATATGGAGAAGAATACGGTAAAGAAGATCCAGTACAACTTCTGTATCATGGTTTTGGCCATTATGATTCCCTGCAGATTCAAGCGAATACGGGTCCGAAGGCAAGAATGTAGAATTTTGGAGTTCGTGATTCAGAAGGTATGGTCAAAATATTCTGATTTCTGTCCTTCCATACCGATATATTGTTGAGATATTGATGAGTATGACTGTGAGAGTTTTTAACCGTTTAGATAACCTCAGTGTGCATCTCGAGCTTTGCAGCATTAACTATGAAAAAAAACCTTTTCTTCCCATGATAATGTATTGATAAGTAAGAAATCATGAGTCAGGAGTAGTTATTCTTGCCTCACAAAAGAGGGAGTAGGCGTTGTATTATTTTTCTTCCCCGGTCTTCCTGCGCCTGAGTGCCGTGGACCACGGCAGCCAAAACATGACTGTTTAATATCCACCCTTCTTTCAGACAATCTAGTGCATGTATTATGTATAACATATCTATAACAAGCTATGAATCTTATTCGCAAAAAAAAAAAAAAGCTATGAATCTAGAACTTCTTATGTAGATGCCATTTTCCCAAAAAGTATTCTTGACGCCAAACTTTGCTGGTAGGCACTGTTGCAAAAGCATTGATGGTGTGGATAGCCTCGATGACTTTGTCCGCAGCTACATGCTCATACAAGATGATATAAGGTGAAAGACATTCCATTGCCTGGATGAGGCTGCCGGAGGAACAAAATTTGGTGCGATCCATTGTCCCCAGGTTCTTCTGAAATGGCCAGCTATTCAACAAGGTAACATCATTAGGAGAGACGACTGAATCCTGCTGTTGTTTGTTCATGTACTCACCGTGGACTGTTTCCACGGAAAACTTACCGTAGGGTGTAGATATACCTGTACTTGTATTGTAAGGCTGGAACTTTATGTAATCTCTCTAGCTGTGGCAATAAAAGGGTGGAGATTACTAATACATCCTGCCTTCAGTGTGTTCCTCCAGACGGTCTTGATTATGTGCCATTTTTATTCAGGTCTAGCGAGTTCAGTTTGCCGTTAGTCTCTTCCTGTTTCAAGTTACGAATTGGAGGTTTCGAGTCATTGCTTTTCTAAAACATAGAGTCCTTGCAAAGCTACATACGGTATATGAGAACACATCAAGTAAATTGTGGATTGCCAAGTGGCAGAAAATATGATGCCTATAACTGGTGATATTTCCTGAGTACTGAGAGTTCGACATACAATCTTCGGAAAATAAAACTTAAGGAGAGCTACGTCGAGCACCGGGTCTTGTGGTGCTGTTGATCCCGGTCACTTTACCTACACCCTTCGGGAAACAAAAGAAAAACTTAAAAAATATAGACACAATATATAGCTCTATCGTGCTGTAAAATTTCAAATCCTGACCGTGTATGATGACAAGGTTCCCCTTGGAGGAAATCCTAAGTTGAAAGACAACTTAAGAACCAAAAGAACGACAAATCTTTTTTTGTTGTTGAGGGAAAGCCATCATGGCACGCTTTATTGTAAATCGAACAAAGTTACATAAAAAACAGGAATAATTTGACTCAAAAACAAAACGAACTAACTTGTGCGCCACCATATTTGCCTCCCTATTACAGTGCTACCTACACAGAAATCAGGAGCGGTCAGTGAGCCAGCTAACGGTAGTATTGATCCAAAATTCCAAACACAGCAACAGCATCTCCACCGGCACCAAAGGTTGATTAGGGTATCCGACATGAAAAACGGGCACACGGATATCCCAAGTGTTAGGGTCGATCCGATTTCTGTCCGACACTTTCGAGCGGGACTCCAAATTTTAGGGCGGACTCAAAGCTGCCGGACAGAGCCCGGACAGCTCCTCCGACAAGCATGGCCAACCTGTTATAGACACGCAACGGCATAAGCTATCTGTCATTTGCACCCACACCCCGTCCTCTAGTTCCCCGGTCCGGCGATTCACGACATCGCCTCCGCCACTGGTTCACAATCCCTTGCCTTCGCCGCCACTCCACGCCGCCTCCCGTGGCCGTTCGGTGCCGCCACAGTTTGATCTGTTGGTGCCAACAATTTCTCCATCTCGCCCGCCCACAAGGTGTTCGGTTGTTTGCCAACAAGTCATTTTCTTTGTTGTTGATTCATTGCATAGCTTCATTGTTCATTGACTATTGTTCAATGGCTACGAATAGCGACATGTTTCACCAAATGATGGAACACGAGGCAAACATTGATGATGATGATGATGAAAATCATCTCGTTCTCTCCGTTCTTATAGCTGCACAAACGGGCATGGATGCCACTCCCAAGTGCGGAGGGTCGAGGAGAACAAAGACGACGAACAAGAACTGGTTTAGAATCCGAATGGCAATGGGTACCCGTTACCCGCTAACCCGACGGGTACCCGCACTAACTGGGGAGGGTTTGTTAGCGATCTGGACCCACGGGTCTGCTTAGTGGTAAAGATCCAGACCCGCTGGGTCTAGCGGAGCCGGGTATGGGGGTGCCAAACCTGGACCCGCGAACCCGACTAGCACATGTGGACCCCACATGCGATTGCCTCACACCCTCCAAGGACAAGCAACCCAGGTTGCCGTAATCGCATTAAGATTGGGGAAAGAGTTTGTTACAAATTACATACGGCATTGCCGTCCGCTTTGAACCTCCTGACTACTCCTCTCTAAGATCCACTCTCTGACTACCCAGAAACCACAAAGACAGCTCCTCACACACATTACTTATAAGCATATTCATCGATTTCTCCTTGCCTTCGAATACTCTTGCGTTCCTTTCTAGCCACAGCGCCCGCATGCCCGCGATTATGAGTGTGGTTGTGTCCTTTTGTTGCTTTTTCCTGTATCTTGACAGTGTTTCAGACCACCAGTCCCTAACTGAGTTCTGACCTGAAGGTGTGAAATCTGGGTGCTTCGTTTCTTGACATAGTCTGAACCAAAATGTTTTTGAAAAGGAGCAGCTTGTTAAGATGTGGTTCAGCGTCTCTGGTTCTTGATCACATAAGGTACATCTTGGTGGCCCTTGCAGTCCTCTCTTGGTTAGTCTGTCAGCAGTCCAGCATCTATCCCTCATTACCAGCCATGTAAAGAATTTTTCCTTCGGCGGTGCTCTGCTCTTCCAGAGGGTTTTCGCATACACAACTTCGATTGAACCGTGGAAATACGCCTTGTAAGCTGAAGATGCAGTGTAGCTTCCATTAGCAGTCAGCCGCCATCTAAAAACATCATCCTCACGGAGAGAGGAGGCAACTCTCGGATAATGCACCAGAGTGTCACGAATTGCACGATCGCCGGCAGAGTCAGGTTTCCTCTGATATCTTTTACCCACCTTCCATCAAGCAGTGCTTCTGCAACAGTTCGTTTCTTTGCTCCTCTAGCTGTGACGAACTGTAGTATATCAGGAGCAATCTGGCTAGGGCTGCTTCCCTCCAACCATCTTTCCTCCCAGAAGATCAACCTGTCCCCTCTCCCTACAGAGCAAGCAGTGGCAGCACGGAAGAGACTCTCAGCTTCAGGAGAGAGTTTGAACTGAAGGCCTGTCCAAGCACGCAGGCTGCTTTCTTTTTCAAACCAGCGCCATCTCATCCTCAAGGCATCATTAAGAAACTTCAAATTGTGTAGTCCCAGCCCGCCATACTTTGTTGGCATGCACACTTGTTTCCATGCTACTCTGCAATTTCCCCCATTTGTTTCTCCAGCACCATGCCATAAGAAGCTTCGACATATTTTGTTGATTTTTTTATCACCCATGGTGGCAAGTCCATGGAGAGCACGTGGTACACAGCAATCGCTTCCATGACTGTCTTGATCAGCAGCAAACGTCCAGCAGAGTTTAGCATGTGTGTTTTCCAGGTTGCTAGCTTCCTGTGAATATTTGCAATAAGAGCCAGGAGTTCTTCGTTTGGTAATTTCTTCAGGGAGAGAGGCAGTCCCAAATACCTGCATGGGAAACTAGTGACCTGACATGGGAAAGGCTACGTGATGTCTTGCAAGTCTAATTCTGGGCAAGCAATATGTGCAATGGCACACTTAGCAAGGTTGCAACACAGGCCTGAGGAGTTTCCAAATAAATCCAACAGCTTTCTAGCTGCAAGCATTTCGTTTTTAGTTGGTTGAATAAACATTGCAACATCATCTGCAAAAAGGGATAACCTGTGCCTGATTCCCCATCTCCTGAGGTCTTGAAAGACTCCATCTCTTCTGCAACCCCTTTGACAGCGTTCAGCACATCCATGATCAAAATGAACCATGTTGGGGATGCAGGGTCCCCTTGCCTTAAGCCCCTGCGTGCCAAATTTTCTCTCCAGGGATCCCATCAATCAGTACTCTTGTATTAGCCGAATATAGTAGCGCAGCTACCCAGGAGCAGAATTTGTTTCCAAAGCCGCGACGTCTCATGACTTTCAGCAAGAAAGGCCAAGATACAGAATCGAAAGCCCGCGCAATATCATGTTTCAGGAACAAAGCAGGGACCTTGCGCCTGTGTAGGGTTTTAGCAGATTTGTCCACCAGCATGAAATTGTCTTGGATTGATCTACCCTTTACAAAGGCGCTTTGGTTCACAGAGACTAAATCTTTCAACCTTGGAGCCACTCTATTTGCCAAGGCTTTGGACAGAATTTTTGCAAAGCCATGTACCAGGCTAATTGGTCTGAAATCCTTAATATCAGTGGCATCCTCTTTCTTTGGGAGCAAAGTGATGTAAGCTTGGTTGAGCCAATGCAAACTCCTACTGTCATGACAAGTGACTTGCTGGATGGCTGCCATAACATCTACTTTGATGGTGGCCCAGCACCTTTGGAAGAACTCTGCTGAGAAGCCGTCCGGTCCAGGCGATTTATCCGCAGGCAAGTTTCGAACTACTGTCCAAATTTCATCTTCTAAAAAATTGGCCTCCAAGTCATCAAGATTTAACCTTGACAGGCCAAGGGCATCTAGGTTTAGCTCCTCCACCCTCGGTCTTGCCTTTCCTAGCAGATCTTCAAAGAATTTTGTGGCCAAGCTATCCATACTTTGTTGGTCGCACACTTCCGTGTCTCCTTTCTTTAATTTGAACATATGATTTCTTCTTCGGCGTTTGCTGGTATGGGCATGAAAGAATGCAGTATTCTCATCCCCTTCTTTAACCCACAAGAGCCTGGATCTCTGCCTTGCCATGGTTCTTTGCAGCGACGCAAGGCCAAGGATCTTCTTCTTGAGCTCCTTCCTAAGCCATGCTTCTTCCCATGAAAGAGTGTGAGTGTCTTGTGCCATATCGAACCGAAGCACAAGCTCTTGTGCCAGCAGCAGTTGTTCTCTGATATTACCTACTCTCCTTTGGCCCCAACTAGATAGAGCTCTCGCAGTGGCTTTTAGCTTCAGGTGCAGCGCTTGTATGGGGTCAAAGGAAGTGCTAGGAGCAGCCCAGGCAGTTGCAACAGTGTCTTGGAATCCTGCCAGTTTAGGCCAGAAGGATTCAAAGTGGAACCTTATTTTTTGAGAGAAATTAACGTTTGTGGACATTTGGATTGCACAGTGATCCGACAGAGAGGATGATAGGGCCTGAAGGAGACAGTTTGGATGGTCTAAATCCCAGTCCGATGAGCTGAACCCTCGGTCTTGCCTTTCCTCACACCCTCACCTTTTTTTTGAGGGAACCTCACACCCTCACCTAACCCACTCCCCACCCACGCAGCACACACTACACCAGGTCGGCCCAAAGCCAGGCCAGCTACCCTAGGCCACTAACACACACCAGCGCATGACACAACTCACACACCACGCACACAACGAAACCTAGCTATCGATTCCCAACATCTACCGCCGCCTTCTTCTCCTTGTCCCATTCTTCCTTCCTCCCTCACAACGCTCCTCTCCCCATCGCTCCCTCCTCCGGCTCTCTCCTCTCCTCCTAAGTTTGGTTACCGACGCCGTCCCGAGCCCGTGCCTCCTCCCCTCCTACCCATGGCTCCTCTCTCCCAAAGATCACGACGCCTCGCTGTCCCTCCTCTCTCCCAAGCACACGACGTCGACTACCGACCAACGTCGACCACCACGTCACCTCAACCTCGCGGATGTGCTCTACCGCCGGTCAACGTCGACCACCGCGTCACCTCTACCTCGCCTGGAAGCCGCCACCGCCTCCCGAGATCCCCTCGTCCACTGCTCCGGCTCCTCGAGCTCCGCCGCCGTCGGGTATGTAGGGTTACGCTTAGCAATTTAAAAAATTTGTAACCTTTTCTTGCGAGGATCTATACTATGAATATATGCTGCACCCCATAATGCTAGATAGAATACTTACAAACATCATTGCGGAAGATCTTGTGTTTGTCGAAGTAGATGTTGGTGAAGCCTGATGAAGAATCTCACGTCCACGCCGGGAGGTGAGATTGTTGCTGATTCCGTCGTTGAGGAATTGCTTGCGCAACCCACTCTAATAGTATCAACACGTACGCCGCGCCAACCCGTCAGCGCTCCGCCGTCTAGAGCACTTGCGCCAACGAAGAGAGACAGCCTTTCGGCGTAGTATAGGTGGTAGATCTAATCAACTAGATTAGATCTATATAAGATTAGAGAGACGTCTAATTCTCAACACATGAGATCTAATTAGAGAGAGAGAGAGAGAGAGAGAGAGAAAAGGCACGGAGGCAATTGTGTGTTTGTTGTTATCTCCAAAAGAGGAGGGAGTGGGAGTATATATAGGTGTCCCAAGGGGTGGGGGGCCTTGGGCAAGGGGTAAGAACCCCCCCACCCTTGGTGCGCCGGCACTAGGGCCGGCCGGATCACCTCCCCAAGTCGGTTTGGGGGGAGTCCTTGTTGGACAAGGACTCCCCCAATTCCTTCTATTTTTGCCTTTTTCCTTTATTGCTTTGCTAGTCCAAATAGGACTCTTGTATATCTCGAAACTAAGCAAGGAAAGAGAGGGGAGGTGGTGGTGCGCCGGCCAGGGAGGTGGGGCCCAGCCGGCCGACCCGCATCAGGTGCGGTTTGGCTCCCAGGGCTCCCCCCCTTCCTCCTCCGGCACCCTCCCTTATTGGCAAACGTCCGAAACTCTTCCGGAACCTTATATACTCTTTAGATAAAATCATTGACTCTATCCACTGATGTCGAAAACACTTCCCGACATCCCGGAACATCTCATGTTCACCATATTTCTCTCTCGGGAAATTCTGCCCTAAAATAGGCACTATTTCCCTCTCATGATAACTTCACCGGAACACCTCCGAATCACTCCGGAGTTGTTCCTGTGACATCGGAGTGACTCCGACCACTTCTCGTAACCACTAATACTACAACTTTATTCTCTCAATAAAAGATTGACTCATAGCTTAAGTGTGTGACCCGGAAGGTTCAGTAACACATAGACATGTCCGGGTGCTTACCAGACAATAACCAGCATTGGGACCTAGACGTTTGTACTGGCTCCTATGTATTCACGAGTGAACTACAGAACCTCTTGTGTTTCTCATTACGCTAATTCCCTTACGTACACGATACCAATGATACCACGAGGTGAGACAATGTGCTCTAATGTGATCAATACCATTTGACCATAACACATACAAAACTCGTTCCCGATATCATTCTCTTTTCTCATTCCGTATTCTCAATGTCCTGTGATAAATCACACTGTGTCTGGCCAGACGATTGGGGTGACATTGATAATACTGAGATGACCTAGAGGATGTATCTCTCCATCGCCTGGAGGAGTAAGTACGATTCTTGAACAATCTTTGTTCCATTACGTATTCTAGTTCATACTTAATTGTCACCGTTATGATCCCAAAATTAATGTTGGATGGTTGATGATGATCAAAGTATAGGTGCCAAATACGCGGGCACAAGATGTTCTCAAGGTATAGGAATTCAGCTAACGAAAACTCTATGTGATCAATTGCTAATCTTCATATCGGTGACGATATGTCTCTTAGCAAGATCATCTGTTGGGTCGGTTCAGTACTATTATCTTTCCGATAATAAACTCCTATAGTTATGTGACTTATACAAAGTCCATGATCAGGAAAACATGATCATCAAATAACAAGATAGGCTAGTCTTAGAAACAAGATCAGGAACTCTTTTACTTTGTTCATATCTCTACACGTGCATTGGAGGTTTTCCTCTTGAATACTTTGTATTCGCTATTCAAGTGCCCAATGCAGTGGTAGCATAAAGATATAAACGTTTAAAAATAATTTGGAGATAAAATAATACTAAATATTATTATCTCTAGGGCATATCTCCAACAGGGTACCCGTCGGGTCCCGCAAACCCAGCGGGTCGCGAGTCTGGTGGAGAATGGGACCCGGCGGCGGGTATGGGGGCGGGTGGCGGGGGCGGGGAGAAGGGTAGGGGCGGGTATGGGGGAGCCAAACCCGACCCCGAACCCGACTGGTGCCATCCAGAGTTTTGAACAACTGGTCATGTGCTGCTTTACAATGGCTATTTTTTCATGGCCTCAACAAACACTGATCAAGCATTTCGCCGACGCTTTAGCATGAATAGGAAAGTATTCATGGATATTGTGCATGGTGTTCGAGACTACGATGAAATTTCGAACTGAAGAAAGATTGTACTGAACTTCTCGAATATTCATCCATTTAGAAATGCACTGTTGCTACACAATGTCTTGCGTATGGATGTCGCAAATTCTTTGGACGACTACCTCTGTATGTCTGAATCCACAACCATTAAAGCCACCTACAGGTTCCGCAGGGCGGTGAATGAAGTGTCCGAGTAGAAATATACGAGAGAACCAAATGAAGAAGACATAACTCGAATCTTGGCACAAGGTGAAGCGAGAGGATTTACTGAGATGTTTGGGAGCATCGATTGCCTGCATTGGAAATGGAAGAACTGTCCATTCGCTTGGCAGGGGATGTAAAAAAGAGGCATGTTGGTGTGGGCAATGTTGTACTTGAAGTGGTGGCAGATTATGACGGATTTTGGCACGCATTTTTCGGCATGGACGGTTCACACAATGACATCAACATGCTGCAATAATCTTCGGTGTTTGCGAGACTTGCTGAGGGCCAAGCTCTAGAGTGCAAGTATGTGATCAACGACCATGAGTACGACAAGGGATACTACATAGCAGATGGCATTTATCCTCGTCGGTCGATATTTGTCAAGATCATCCGCAACCTTGTTGGTGAGGCAAACTCTCACTTCATGGGTCGGCAAGAGAGTGTCCGCAAAGATGTGGAGCGCGAATTTGGTGTGCTCCAAACCCGGTTTGCGATTGTTAGGTACCCTTGTCTATCTTGGTCCCTATAGCAAACGTGGATATAATGAATGCTTGTGTTATCATGTACCACATGATCGTCCAGAATGAGCGTGATGCTAACATGATGCTCAATGAGCCGTAAGAGTACCAGGCCCCCCTTGTCGACCCACAGCCGGGCGTGCCGACCGAATGTCTGACTTTCTCGCCATGATCTTAAGATTCGTGATTAAACAACTCACGATCATATTCAGAGTGGTCTAATTGCGCACTTGTGGGCGCGCCGAGCAAACAAGTCTGTTGTTCAGTGATCTAGTTGAGAATTTAAATTTGAATTGAAATTGTTGCAATAACTATATTTTTCTGAAGTTTAAATTATCATTGGAATATGTAATCTTTTTCCTATGTTTTAGACGTATTGAGGAAAACGATAGGGCCGGCCGTTTGGGGGTGCCGGTGTGGGTAGCACCCTAGGATTGCCTGGACAAGTGTCCGACACCCCAAAGCGGACCCAATTTGGAAGGTGCCGGACACAATTTCGTGGTGCCGGTGGAGAAGCTCGAACAATGCAACTTTGTATGAATATTTTTGTATTAACATAAAGAAATTGTTGAGCAACATCACTCCGAAAGCAAGTAGTAACCTTGGGACGAAAGAAAGAACGAGAGAAAAATAACAAATTACCAGCTGTTGAAGAGAGAGCTTTTTAGCGGAAATCCATTTTGCTTTATAGGACTAGATGCTCCTAGTATGAAAAACCACATTTCGCAATATAAAAAAATTCCAACAAAAAATCAGGTATACATCCGTACATTTTATGTAGGCACACAAATTTTTGTCAAAAAAGACATTTTTTATACCCTGTGTAAAAGGACAAATAAAATGTCTAGTAAAAAGTTATTTTTGAGAACCGAATTTGTCTTTTTATACAAAACATAAAAAATATTATATCTTTGTGAAATTTTGTGTGTCAACATAAAATGTTCAGAGGTACACCCGAAATTTTATCCAGCATGACTGCACGCGATAAACCACCGGTGCCACTTCAAATCTAGGACAAAATGGTGTTTTGAAAATAAGCCACTTGAAGAAACGGTAGCCTCAAATGCGCAGCCCATCCGGTAGCCAGGAAATAAATGGCAGAATTAAGAGCACCTCCAACGGGCTGGCGCATACGGATCAGCCCAGTCCGCTTTTGTCCGAACGGACAAATGCTTCTCCAACGGGCTGGCGCATCCGGACTGGTGTCCGCCCGGACACCAGTTTTCGACCCTAACGCGGCCCAACTTTGGGGCGGCTTTGGGGCGGGACGGACAGGCTCTCGGTTCGCCTCTTTGTCCTCCCTGTCCGCATCGGGCCCAAGGTCCAGCCACAGAATCCCCTCCCCAAACCCTCGTTCGGTCGCCCATTCCCTCCCCAGCCGCCCCCAGCCGACCTCGCCGCCGCCGCCCCCAGCCGCCCTCGCCGCCCCCAGCCGTTCATGGAGGACGGGCTGTCCAAATCCACGGCCGCTACCGGCGCCGCCCTACTCGCGGTGAAGAAGGAGCCGAAGCCGGCCTCGGTCAAGCGATAAGGCCGGAGGGAGAGGACTCGGGAGAAGAAGGCAGAGGAGAAGGCCGCCCTCGCATCGGCCAAGGAGAAGGAGAGGCTCGCCGCCATCGCGCATCAGGCCAACTCCGACCTCATCGCCGCCCAGGCCGCCGCCCGAGCTGTCCTTCTCCTCAAAGGGGAGGTTTTTGCAGGGGCCTTCGTTGCTGCCACCGGCCTCTCCCCCGACACGGTTCCGTCGGCCGGAAGCTCGGTCTCCTCCGCCAAAGTGAAGCCGCCTAAATCCTCGTCCCCCGGCCTCTCGACGCCGTCGCCGGCCGCCGCCCATCACCCAGTGTCGCGGCTGGGTTCCCGCGAGGACTCGCCGGAGATTTCGTCGGTCCCGGTCGAGCCGAAGCCGCTCGACCTCAACGTGACCCCGAGTGCCGGTGACGCGCGGCCCCGTGGCAAATCGAAGACCACGGCGGGTGGCAGGATGACCATGCCCGAGGCCCGTGCCCTCATGTTCGACGGGAGTGAGTTCCCGCCGACGACGCCTGCCAACCCGGCCTACTTCACCGAGGATGTCATGGACGACATGATCAACGGACGCATCTTCTTCAATCCTGCCGAGGCCGAGACACAAGAGGCCAACACCTACTTCGACCCGGCCGACCTCGACACACAAGACCCCGACGCGACCATGCCCGAGACGGAGGCCGATGTGGTCGACATTGAGGAAGAGCCACTCGATGTCGACGAGGAGCACGCCCTAATCGCGGCGAGCCTCAAGCGGAAGAACATCCGCACGGCCTCGTACACGGACAAGGAAGACATGGTGCTATGCGAGTCATGGATGACTTGTGGGCAAAATGCAAAATGGGGTGCCCAACAAAGGGGCATCGCATTTTGGTTTAGGGTGCACAAGCATTTCCATGAGCAAAGGAAATTGCCGCCCTACCGGATTGAGAGTGATCGCAATGAGGGCTCACTCACAAAGAGGTGGCAACACATCTCGGCCGAGTGTTGCAAATTCCAAGCGGCCTACGAGCATGTGAAGAACCGGCCGGTGAGCGGCTTCGGGGTTGAGGACAAGATGAATCAAGCTTTGGAGTACTTCAAGGTGGCCTTCAAGACCAAGTTCACCTTGGGCCATTGTTGGGACATGATCAAGGGTTGTCCAAAATGGCAAGAGATCTACAACGCCATAAAGAAAGGGGCATTGAAGGCTCGAAGAAGAGAGCCAACGATGACCCCAATGATGATGTGAATCCCGGCCAAAGCTCGGGTGGCCGGGCTGTGCGGCCGAGAGGACACAAGTCCTCGGCGCAAGACGTGAAGCGTGAGGCGGCACAAGCACAATTGGAGGAGACCCTAAAGACGTTGATCGCCGGCAAGGAGGAGTCCACCGCCGCTAGGTACGTGGAGAAATGCAAGGACAAGGAGGAAGCCATGGCAAGGTATGTGGAGATGACAAGGAAGAAGCTCGAGATCGAGCAAGAGAAGATCAAGGCCGAGGAGACCCGGCTCATGCTCGAGGCCAAGGCGGAGGAGAATCGCGTGAGGCTTGCGTTGCTCGCCGAAGATAACCGGATCATGATGGCCGACTTGACCATCATGGACCCGGAGCAAAGGGCATGGATTCTCAAGAGGCAAAAGATGATCCGTGAGCGCGAGGACATGTGATGTCCTATTTATTTCTATTTATTATGTGTTGAACTATTTAAATTTTGAAGAATTTGTATTTTGAACTATTTGGATTGAGTCCAATTTGAGTCATTTGAATGTTCCAATATTTTTTGTTGGCCCATTTTGCGCCAGGCCGTTGGGGGCACCCCCACCCCAAACGGACAAAGGCTCAAAATGTGTCCTCTGTCCGCCCCCAAACGGACCAAATCGGACACTTTGGGGTGTCCGTTTGCTCCACCCCGTTGGAGGTGCCCTAATACAGACTTGAAGCTCGAAGACCATCATCACCCTTCACAGGTTTGAAAATCCTGCTACTAGTACAAAAAACTGCTATTTTTTTATCCTGCTTTAGTCGACATCATCATCTACTAATCAAATTAAAATCACAAGGCCCCACGCACCCCAGCACCATCTGCTCTGCAGGAGCCTGCCTAATTTCAAACGAGGACACAATATGTCTACAGCAGAACAGAACAACATATAGTAGTAGTATTATATCGATGTTAATCTTGGGGATTCTAAACTTATCATTCTTGAGATATCCCACATGCAAACACCCTTAATTAACTTTAGCAAAAGTCGCCCCATAGAGCTTCGATCGAATCCACCAGCCCAGGGAAGCCCACCTCACCCTCCAGCGCAGCTCCCCGTGTGCGTTCGAATCTCCATACCCTAAATGCCCCTCCCCCAGGACCCAAATAACCTAGAATCCTAGCATGAAACGAACAAAACACGATGTACTTCGCTTTATCCTCCTGGCGCCCATTTCCGTCATTTCGCCACTGAAATCTCACTCCCCGGCCTAAACCCAGTCCGCTCCCATTTCCCCAATCTCTCGGCTGTCCTCTTCTCCCCCCTTCTGAGCTGCAAGAACCCAACAAAATGGCAGGCTTGTTGTAGTCTAGTGCTTGCTATTCCGAGAGCGAGAGAGATACGAGTGCTTCCCGTCGCAATGGCGGCTGTGCGGGTGGCGGCGGCGGTGGTGGTGCTGGCGGCCCTGGCTGTGGCGGCGTCGGCGCTGAACACGGACGGGCTGGCGCTCCTCGCGCTCAAGTTCGCGGTGACCGACGACCCCGGCAGCGGGCTCACCACCTGGCGGGACGCGGACGCCGACGCCTGCGGCTGGTCGGGCGTCACCTGCGCCGACGGCGGCGGGGGCCGGGTCGCCGCAGTAGAGCTCGCCAACCTCTCGCTGGCCGGCTACCTGCCCTCCGAGCTCTCCCTGCTCTCGGAGCTCGTCACGCTCTCACTGCCCTCCAACCGCCTCGCCGGCCAGATCCCGGTCGCCGTCTCCGCGCTGCAGAAGCTCACCACCCTCGACCTCGCGCACAACCTCCTGTCCGGCCAGATTCCTGCCGGGATCGGGAGGCTGGCCGCCCTGTCTCGCCTCGATTTGTCCTCCAACCAGCTCAACGGCACGCTGCCCCCCGCGATCGCGGGCCTTCCGCGACTCTCCGGCGTGCTCAACCTCAGCTACAACCATTTCACCGGCGGGATCCCGCCGGAGTTCGGCGGCATCCCGGTGGCGGTCAGCCTTGACCTCCGCGGTAACGACCTCGCTGGCGAGATCCCGCAGGTCGGCTCACTCGTCAACCAGGGCCCCACCGCTTTCGATGACAACCCGGGGCTCTGCGGCTTTCCGCTCAAGATCGAGTGCGCCGGAGAGAGGGACGAGCCAAGAATCCCGGAGGCCAACCCTGGTCAAAACCCTGGCGCGGCGGCGCAGGTTGGGAGGCCTCCGAAGCGGCGGTCTTCGCCGGTTGTGCCGATTCTTGCCGTCATTGTGGTGGGTCTCATCGTGGCCGGGCTACTACTGCAGTGGCAGTGCCGGAGGCGGCGCGCTGCCACGAGCAGGGACGCGGAGAAGGAGTCGTCGACCACCAAAGAGAAGAGCTCAGCGGTGACGCTCGCCGGCACCGAAGAGCGGCGCGGCGGCGGGGAAGAGGGGGAGCTGTTCGTGGCGGTGGACGACGGTTTCGGGATGGAGCTGGAGGAGCTGCTCCGTGCGTCGGCCTACGTCGTGGGGAAGAGCCGGGGCGGCATCGTTTACAGGGTCGTCCCCGTCCGCGGCACCCCTGTCGCCGTCCGCCGTCTCAGCGAGCCCGACGACGGCGACTGCGCTGAGTCCGGGTGGCGCCGCCGTCGCGCGTTCGAGGCCGAGGCCGCCGCCATCGGCCGCGCATGCCATCCCAACGTCGCCCGCCTCCGCGCGTACTACTACGCCCCGGACGAGAAGCTGCTTATCTACGACTACCTCGGCAATGGCTCACTGCACTCCGCTCTCCACGGTAAAAATCCGATCTTGCTAACTGCTATTGCATTCGATCTAGTACGGAGTAGTAGTTATAGATATCACTGAATACTTCTCTCCAGGTGGCCCGACGGCTTCCCCCACGCCATTGCCGTGGTCGGTGAGGCTGTCCGTCGTGCAGGGCGCGGCGAGGGGGCTGGCATACCTGCACGAGTGCAGCCCTCGCCGGTACGTCCACGGCTGCATCAAGTCCTCAAAGATCCTGCTCGACGACGAGCTTCGCGCGCATGTCTCCGGCTTCGGCCTTGCCCGGCTCGTCGCCGGCGCCCACAAGACGGCGCACTCGAAGAAACTCGGCACCGCGGCGTGCGCGCTCCGCAGCGGCGCGGCGTCGGCGCTGTCGTACGTGGCACCGGAGCTGCGCGCGCCGGGGGGCACGGCCGCGGCGGCGACGCAGAAAGGGGACGTGTTCGCGTTCGGGGTGGTGCTGCTGGAGGCGGTGACCGGGCGGCAGCCGACGGAGGGCGAGGGCGGCCTGGAGCTGGAGGCGTGGGTGCGACGTGCCTTCAAGGAGGAGCGGCCGCTGTCGGAGGTGGTCGACCCGACGCTGCTCGGCGAGGTGCACGCCAAGAAGCAGGTCCTGGCCGTCTTCCACGTCGCGCTCGGCTGCTCCGAGCCCGATCCGGAGCTGCGCCCACGCATGCGCGCCGTCGCCGAGAGCCTCGACCGGATCAACTAATCCGGCGATCCATCATCATCATCGACAATGAGCAACTATGGATTTCGAAGTACTAGGTCCACTACCGCACCACAAAAGCCAGGAAACAGAAGCCGAGACCCATCATTTGATCCATCAACGATCAGTAGCTCTTAAAATCGTTAGTTCTGCAGATTAGTATTTGCCCATGTTAGTTAAGGAATCGTGAAAGCAACGAAGAACTGTTCACTGATGTTTTTGTAGCTGCAACCTTTGCAGTGAAAACTGAGTAAAGTCTCCCAAAAAAAAACTGAGAAAAGCCTTGGCTTTGTTGGGGTTTGGAACTCGGAGAATGGGATTTCTGTTGACTTGCTGATTAGCTTTGGTCAGTTGACTCTGAAAAGATGCGACGATGACACGTGGCTGAAAAGATGCGCTGCGTCCATCTGCGTCAGTACATTGTCTTTTGTTTACCCGTGTCTCCTGCCGTACTGTGCATTCACAGCGAGCAGCAACACGCCATGGCAGCTTGTGCCGTGTGAGCAGAAGGTTGGGGCAAAGATGGGTAGGGTAGAGCAGCTTGGTACGGTTTCTTGTTAAATTAAAACTTGTTGAAGCGAAAAGGATTCCCTTTCAACAACCTGGGATTCAATGTGCTAGTCAATGTGTAATTGGTGCCATCATGGGGATCCAATGTAAACATAATTATGGGCGATTTCGAACCCAGTTAATAGTACTGTCGAGATTTGGCAGAGCGAAAAATCATCTCTAACTGTGGAACAGACACTGCAAGTCGAATCGAACACCTTAAATTTCGGATGCATTCATATTCATACCCGGAAAACGTGAAAAAAAATGTAGATGGCGGAGAGAAGAAAATCTGTTACTACTGTGCAGGCACATGAAGAACATTCAAAACTTGAAATGTGCAAAACTGCAAAAGCAGGCAACGCACTAGATACGCAGTCATAGCTGATTCCGCAGCCTGCTGATGAACTTGACATTTATAACCTGCAGACCAACCGATGATCCAATAATTCACCGGAACATGGCAGCTATACTGAGTGCGAGGGACTATTTGGCCCGTGAGCTGACAGAAGTTTTAAATAGCACTGAATTTCTTCACCAACCTTTCTCGCTTTTACATAAAAATCAACCAACGTATTGATGGTTCAGTACAAGTAGGCAGCTCAGTGTACCAGAGGTCAGAAGAGACCACCATCTTTTTCTTTTTAGAACGAAACAAAGTGTTGCAACAGTTCCTCAACAGTTCAAGTTCAAAAAGAAAGAACATGGCACCAGTCTGTCAAAAACTCAAACTAAATCTAGGGAAGTACACAAGCGCACAGTGCCTTCAGCAAAGAAGAGTCTAGTTTCTTGCCACATCTAATTACCTCCTGACTGCATATAGTGTAAATCCAATTGGTCATTGATCTAATCCAATCCGCTACACTACACGTTTTGACAAAGCATGCGAAGGAAACAACCTCCAAATCAAATGTTCCCAAATTCACAAGGCACATGTACAGCAGAAGAAACTCTTGATGTGTGTATGCAATCCGAAAGCGACAGTTTCAACACTGACCGTATCATAAATTATCCACAGGGTTTTCATCCATAAATATCCTCTGCCGGGAATAGGCCTTGAGCTTCCTCCGGGAGATCAGGCTGGTACTGGAGCTGCTCGTAGTTTAGCTGCCTGGCTGCTTCGTAGAGCGCTACTCCAACGCTGACAGAGAGATTCAGGCACCGGACATAGGTTTCCACCATCGGAATTCGGATGGTTCCACCACCTAGGGCTTCTCCGGAGCAGTCTTCCAGGGCGCGGTCTGGCAGCCCTTTTGTTTCAGAGCCGAATACTAGCCAGTCCCCTGGCTTATATGAGAAATCCTGAACCGAAAGGTATGGACGATAATAAGCAAAGAAATGCTACCAGTAAGTTAAAGAGCATGACTCGCACATTTACATCACAGAACTCTGCATTCATTCATATATCAATGTTGCAATGAGGATATTCAAGTCGATTTGCTCGAACACATATTTGGGTTTCGAAATATAGGTTATGAAGTAGCCGATCTAGAAACGTGGAAATAATTGGGCTGGTGTACCATAAGAACATATAAATGTAGTAAAGATTAATGTATGCGAAACAAGAATTGCGAGAGCCTAGTCCCTAGGGTACCAGCTCATTGATAGACTATCACACTTAGTGCTTGCAACTTCTAATAATCCCATGGTACAACGGAGCAACAATTTGTTCTCAAATCTGGGAGAATGCATATTTCCACGCCAGGCCCTCCCCTTAGGATCATTGGATATATCCTACTCCTGATCAGCTCCATCTGTAGAATGGTGTACTATCAGTGGGAACGGCTTGGCGGGGCGGCTCGCTCTGGAGCCTGGCAAGTGGGCCTTTTCACTAGTCTTTCAAATCAAAACCTCAATTACTCAAGAACTAGCGGGGTGACCCACGCTTCGTATTTACTTTATATTGTTTATATTCATATATTTTACATGTTTATTAGTAGTATATTAACCATGAGTAATTTAACATTACTTTCCGTCATACTATATATGTTCGAAATATCTATGCAACCTCTAGTACGGAAGTTTTCTGGGCATTTGCATCCGTGTTTCAGCAACTTCGTCTCCGACCACCTATGCAACATCCGCTCTGTCGCACCTCATGCAGAACTATGGACTTTGAGAATAATGTCAAATTAACCACTTTTACATGAGCTTCTAGCCCTCATGAACTCCGCTAGTGTTCGCTAATTCATGCATGACTCTGCTCATCTTTAGTATTCCCATGTACCGAATACAAATGCAATTACTAATTATGTTTTATTATATCATATATGTTTCAGTGTTGATTTAATACTGTATGCACTAATTCTCATATAAACTTTATTGTGTTGCTCTTATTTTGAATTATATATATAAGACATGATTCTACCGGTGAATTGCTCTTTTCCTATTCTTTTACCTCTTCTAATTTGCATCGTGTTGATTCTAGACCATGCTTACTGATATAATGTCCCGTGGGCAATGTTGTAATTGCGTCACAAATCCATCTTATGTGTGTAATCTGTAAGGTAGATGACATGATTCTACCGGTGAATTGCTCTTTTCCTATTCTTTTACCTCTTCTAATTTGTATCGTGTTGATTCTAGGCCATGCTTACTGATATAATTTCCCGTGGGCAATGTTGTATTTGCTTTACAAATCCATCTTATGTGTGTAATCTGTAAGGTAGATGAAAGAATCTCCGATTAAACACGTGCACTGCTTGCTTACGTCTTTGCCACTTCATCTCACTCCCGTCGTACGTCCACCTATCTACGGGTTTTGGTCGCGCGTAGCGACTACGGAAGGCCATGAATGTACAGGCCTGCACTACCTGTATTAACTGCTAATTCCATGAACTGAAGCCATGAAACAAGCTTTGTGCCACCTCAGCTCCGTCGCTGACACCGGGCTTGCTTTAGTCTGTGCTCCCACGCTATGTCGCCTAGGCGCCAATCTCCGTCTCATTTGTGACAGCAAATGGTCAGAGTCGTGAGATTTTTCATGGAACCACGCATTGGAACCACTAAGCTGCCGCATAGGCGACCATGGCGACTAAATTTCCATGCATGCATGCGGTCAATTCAATTGTAAACTTGCGCCAAAACTGCGGACGAAAGATAATTTTTATCGTATCAGAAAGGATTTATGTGGATTGCTTGGTTCGTCTCCACCTCTCCTTCTAATAACTTTGAGCCGCTCATTTTCATATGGTGTATGTATAATAAAGAGACTATAGTTAAACAAAACCATTCATTGTCTGCTACTTCAATAATATAATAGATAGTCAATGACTAATCGGGCGGTCAATCGACTACCTCTGCGAGTTGAGTTGAAAAGCCAAGTGGACACCTAAGTAGCGACTAGTAGACTGACTAGTCGAGCGACTCTTAACCATAGAACCTACCATTCAACATGAACTTTTTGAATCCACCTTTCAACACGGCCCATGCAAATGCCCAATGATAAAATAAATAGGGATAAAAGTGTTAAAAAAGGAGACCCTGGCCCATTTATTGTAATGAAAGAATAAAGATGGTTATTATAGCAGCTTAAACATCCACCGGACACTGGACTTGATTCTTGACACATGTTTTTATGTATATGGAGAGGAGAATATATAATAGCTGCCTTGGTATTCATGAGAAACAATCCAAGACCATTGAAACAAATACTATTGACCCAGCGTTCTGAATGATTTGATAAAATGGAAGTACATCTAAATGTATTTTTTTTAACTTCAAGTAAGTCTTTTTAATATGGTACTCACCGAATGGATGTTTGTGCCCCTTTTGGTAAATGCCAACAACCTTTTTTCGCCTTCCTACAACAACAACAACAACAACAAAGCCTTTTTTCGCCTTCCTGGTATAAAGAAAAACACTAGTTAAAACTTCACATTTATTCAGAACATATATAGGTGTAGTAGGATAAACTGCAGTACCTGCTGCATGAAATAATCTCGAAACTCATCCCAGGAGTCATGAACCTTGACAACAACATAACTTTGTAGGAATAGTTAAGGTTCATAATTGGTACCCTTCAAAAGACATGTCGGAAAGACAACCAGATCAGTACGTTAAAAGATCTGGGTTTCAATGTGTTGCAAATCATATAGTAACTATAAATGGAATACATCCAACTGTAGGATACGGCCAATAATCCAATCCAGCACGCTTCAATTTTGTGTCATCTATATTATAACCTAATGGCTGGATATACAAAAGAAAAACATTCAGTTCAAATAATACAATATGAAGTACGCACAATAATAAAACAACAAGACAATGACAACACTGTACGTGCTATAACTTTTGTCTAGAGAACAAAACAATGAGCACTAACCTTACCCCGACAAGATGCAGCCCAACTGCCGCTGCTGCACAAGTCCTTGCAATTGATCCTGTATTTCCTGGGATCTATGAGACAAATTTATAGTTTAGTGACAAGTAGCTACCCCAAAATCTTAAAGAATCAACTCACTCTTAACATGGTGTGCAGAGAGTCATGCATGTAATCTCAGAGAAGAAGAAAGCTCAATACATGTAGAAATCATAATATAATCAATAAATTACCACTATTGCTAATTTTTAGTTGCCTTAAGTAGATCGCAGTCACCTAAAATCACAAACTACTAAGCCTACATTTTTTCACTACTTCAAGGTGTGCACATTTAGTGAAATGTTAGTACAATTTTAGGTTTGTACTTTATGTGTGGAGTGATTTGAAGATCAAGAGGTTGGATGTTGATCCAAATGCTCAGCAATTGGATGCAACTTATGCATAGAAAACCCATAAAATACTCATCAGTCCACTAGAACAAGCTAATTTACTAATTCACCAGAACAAACAAAAAGCCACACGTCTGTCAATTTTGAACTTTTTGAGTAGCAGAAATCAAAATTAATTTAGGGACTAGTCAAGTAGCAATGCATATAATTTTAGGCTCGGACAACCGCACATTACACATACAACAGCAATCGGTAGAGAAAATAAGGGGCAAACGGAACAATTACCATAGGGGAAACCAGCACCACATGGAGCATCCTCTTGGCGCGCGCAACCTCCACGCCGCTCCCCACGGGTCCAGCCGCGGTTCCGTTGCTGCTAGAAGCAACTGCGACTGCAAACGCACGAGCAACCGCGGAAGCGTTGGAAAGCGGCCGGACGGAATAGTAGGAGACGGGATCGTTACGCACCGGAGCAGACGGCGGAGGAGGTAGCAACGCGGCGCCGTTGGTAACGCCCGCGGCCTTGCGTGGCCGCCGGGAACCCTGCGAGGGTGGCGCGACAGTGGGCGAGAGCGCGCAGCCGCAGGCAGAGGTCCATTTTCGTTTCCCTAGACGGCGACGGCGGCGGCGGCGGCCTGTCCCTCCGAGCGCTCACTCACCCAGGATAAGAGCATCACTAGTAGAACCCTCAAACCCTCAAAACTGTAAACCAATTTAAGGGGCTGAGAATTGGCATTTTTTGGCACTTTTAAGGGTTGAAAAACAGGGGCAAAGACTAGAACCCTCAATCCCAACCCTTGTAACGGAAGGGTTGGGTTTACAAGGGTTGGGTTTGAGGGTTCTAGTCTTTGTCTCAACCCCAACCTTTAAAACTGTAAAATGACATCACAATTTATCACTACATATCACAAATTTCATCATCTCAATAACAACAATAATCATTCTAGTTTATTATTACAGCACCGAATAGTACTTTCAACCACATAATAATCATTCAATCTATTACAACAATGTTGGAGCAAATTACAATAATTGTTCGAATCAAATTACAACAATTGTTCGAATCAAATACGACATAGAAAAGTAAAATAAAGATAGATCATGGGCCTTGGCGCCGCCCATCCAACTGCCACTGGTGCTCTACTAGATCATCCCGGCGGCTTGGGCGGCGTCGGGGGCGGCGGCGGCTTGGGCCTCGGGGGGCGGCGGCCTGCGCGTCGGGGGGGGGGGGGCGGGCTTGGGCGTCGGGGGAGGCGGCGGCGGCCTAGACGTCGGCGGCGGCGTGGGCGGGAGGCGGGAGGGCGGGGAGGCAGCGTGGGAGGCGGCGGCGCCCGGCGGATGGCGGGGTCGGCGTGGGCGGGAGGGCGTCGGGGGTCGGCGGCGGCGGCCGGGGCTCGCGGGGACGGCCGGGGGGGCCGGCGGACGGCCGGCGGCGGCCGGATCCGGGGGAGGGTGGAGTTTGGGTGCTGAAATCTCCCTCCCGCGCGTGGAGGAGAGAAGACACGGGTTGCCTCCAGTTTGGCTCTCCAACCCTCACTTTCACAGGCCAGCAGGTGGTTTACAGATCCGACCTGGGAAATTTTTTAGGGGTTTGCAGTTTTAGGGGTTCTAGTCTACGGCTTTTTTTCCGCGCAAACTGTAAAAAAACAGTTATTTTTAGGGGTTTACAGTTTTAGGGGTACTACTAGTAATGCTCTAAGGTCCGACTGAAACGAGGAAATTGCACATAGCACCAATATTTGGTTCTATCGTTGCATAGAATACAGAAACAAAACAACTTTTGCAGCCCACACCAGTTTTTCGTCTAAAACGTTGCAGCTAGCCCAAAGAAATCATTTAGAGCCTTATTACGTACTGTACCTGACATGTGAGGACACAACTATGTACCGTATAACACTCGTAGACTGTAGAGTACAGGAGTTATTTCTTTCGTCCGAGCACTGTAAAGAAAAACATAACTAGCAACCACCACCGAGCGGACGGGAGCGGAAGCCAGGAACGGCCAAGTCCAGCGCCCTGAATATCGTAATCCTGAACCAGTTTTCCTTGCAGCAATATTTGAATTCATAGAGACAATATGAAATTTATACTGGTATATTCTCGGATTTTTTTTACTGGCATCAATGAGCGCGTTCATAATCTGGTTCTGTCTTTTTTTCTAAATATGCGATTATGGTATATGTATAATTATGACTAGTAGGCCCCGGCGCGGCGGCACGCCGCGCCCGTGGGTGGTTCTCTGTTAGTGCAAAAAAGTTGTGTTTTGTTTTAATGTATTGTTTTTTATGTCACTTGTGCTGGTTAGAGTGCGATGAATGATCTAAACATGAACATATTGTAGAGCTATATAGAGTGCTTATTAAGCATAGGCTTCGTTGTATTTACAACATGTGCTGACACTTTTGTAGCCGCTTCGGCTATAATGTACATCGACACTTGCAGAGCCTCTCACAGAAAACCATATAACCTAATTTACAGTAGACTCTTTAAACTGACCCTGACGCTTTGTAGCCTGGGAGCTACTTTATTGTAATCGTGTATAAAGCCACGATTCTTGCCCTGGCATCTATACAGTGGACCTCGGTACTCTTTCTTCACTGCTTCTTCTGTCTGGTATCTTGGTGCTCTCTCCTGGTCTGACTGCTGTGACTTAACGCTTGTTTATCCATCGGGCTCCCGCCGTCTTCTTGATGGCCTCTTTGAATGCGGAGAATATTTCTAGTGCAAGTCTCTGTGCAGCTGTTGTTGGACGATCTGGCCCTGTGTATGCTGTATCTGAAATCCTTGGATGCTTGTTGTCTGGATACATGATCCGTAAGTCTGGGAGATAGCCTGTTATGGCAATGGCTTTTCTGATCCTTTGCATGACGGAATCATGCGCTTCTTCAAAGATCTCTGCTTTCTTGCGTGTTCTCTCGTGTGATGCACGCTCGTTGTCTCTCTGGACCTCCATTGTGGCAAGGTTGTGCTGGGATTGGAGCAGCTTTTGTTGTTCTCCACGATAACTGGTGTAGATGAAGTCAATTATTGGAATAGCTTTCAAACCATAATAGTAATCCAGTGCCGTCACTCCTAGCAGTTCTTCGGCTTCTGATCTTGTTCTTTCTGCGCTGCTCGTGAACTCTTGTCTGAAAATTACTTTGTAGTTTGCATACGGATCCAGAGTCTCGACCACCATGCTTGCGGATAGACGATTTGCTGCTTCTTCAGTAAGCTTTGTATCGCTGACACGCATGTACGAGCCTGATGCTATTGACTTGAACAAACACAATGTATGGCGCCTGCAATGTAGTTTGTTTTCGATTAGATCATTAATTTATTTTGTAATTCTATTCTGGTGCTGTGTAGTGCAAATAAGTTTACTTACTGTGATTGGAGGCCCATTGTTCTGAAGCATGCTTGTTCCTGGTAGTGCGTTGTTGATGCCAATTGGCTGGTGCAAGGTATCTGTAGTAGGTGATTTTTTTTCTGTCAGATGGTTGTATTTATGAGAATTTAAACGTCTACAATGTTTGTAAAAATGTAGAGACTGTGGTTTTTACCTGCGGTGGTGCTGCTCTGAAGTTGGTTGCAGTGATTGGAGGCTCATTGTTCTGAAGCATCTTGTTCCTGGTGGTGTGTTGTTGATGCCAATTAGCTGGTGCCAAGGTATCTGTAGTAGGTGATTTTTTTCTGTCAGATGGTTGTATTTATGAGAATTTAAACATCTACAATGTTTGTAAATATGTAGAGACTGTGGTTTTTACCTGCGGTGGTGCTGCTCTGAAGTCGGTTGCATTGCTAGATTGTCCGAGCCGATATTGGTTTTCTGGGTGCTGTTCATAGGGCCACTCCTTGGGTAGGCCTATGCTTCTTATCTGTGGACTTTCTTCTTGGTTCAGTATGTTCTCTGATATTCAAATCCGAAAGGTCCTTTGCCTTTCTCTGTCATTGGCAGTACTGGTTGGAACTGAGGGATATTTGGCTGTGTGCTTCTCTTTGCTGAATCTGCATTCTGCTTTCCTCTATTTTCTGTATTGTGCACGAAATCTGCCAACGACCGACGAAGCGCTGCTGCTGCTGACTCTGGCTGCTCTGTCCTGACCGATGAACTGCCTATTGCTCTTTGAGCGCCAACCGCCTGTTGGTTACAATTCAGTGTAACTGGCTGTTCGTGTTGGTTGGTTGCATTTCGTGCTGCCTGCTGGGAGCCCTTTGCTTCTTCATCTGTTTCTGGCCATAATCGGAACAAGTTTGCTCTTGGCTCACGCTGCACTATTGGAGCGTTTTGTTGTAATCTCTCCTGTATTGACAGAAGATGTTCTGGCCAGATAGTCAAATCAGTGTTAACCTCTTCACGTGCAGGAGAGGAATTCTGTGAGTGGCTGTCCTGATGAGTTTCCATGACCTGATGTGATCCTGTTGAGCTTCCAGATGCTGAACGCCTGGGCGGAATTATCTGCTGCACAAATGGACCGTCTTGTTGGGCTTCAGCGGCCTGGACTGGCTCTGCTACGTTTTGTGCGACGGCTCCGGCGTTGTTTGGTACGGTCTGCTGGGAGAAAAATATAACAAGGTGTTAGTGCATTTTACGTATTTTTTTCAATAACAAAATGGAGTATACGAGCATGCATATGTTGTGTGATATATGCTTGAGTTTTCGCTATACGGTACAAAATACGTGGATCTTTCTTTCCTTTTTTTGCAGAAATTAGAAGGGTTACTATGTCGTTCTCTATTAAGAGGTAGTTAGCAGGCTGGTGTTGCATAGATTCTTTGCAAGAAAAAAGAATAGGACGTGTTCTTATGCAGGCTTGATTTCCTTGTAGCTTGCGCCATTTTCTATCGAAGAACAACAAGTAGATTTGGGCTACAAGCTAGAATCTCGTGGATGCTCTTACCGGTTCTTCGTCGGCTTCTGTGGATGACGATGGCGATGACCCGGCTCGTTGGCGGCGGAGTGGAAGCATGGCGTCGCCTGTTGTCTCTCTTCTTGTTCTTGTCTAGTATACACCCTACCGTTATGTTTTTTCAAATCTTCATAACTTTGGGCACCACGCACTTCGGTAAGCAGTAACCGCAAGAAAAAAAGCTCTCCAGTTGAGGGGTGTACATGGTAAATTCGTCCTACAGGCGGACCAAACTTTAAATTTCGTTTTCTCCAAATCTTACAACCAGAGTCCCATCTCCACTTAGAGGGAAATTCATCGTATGTCAATTGTCGGGCAGATGCATGTCTTATATTGGCTGTAAACCACTCAGTGAGCATTGTATTATACCGCGTAGGATCTGATATTATATCTTCCAGTTCAGTGTTCTCATGATATATAATCCTGTTCATGTTTGGCATATGCACAACTAACCTCTCAACAGACGGTTGCCGACCATGAATATCAAAAGCAAACATACGCCAACAGGCCTCACATGCACATAAGTACCTATCATTTTTACATGGAAGAATAAATTTAAATTCACAATTCATGCAAAACAATAAAATATATTATATTAAGAAAATAAGCTTGAATGCACAACCTACGGAGTATCAATAAGCAAAGAGAATGAAATTATCAACTATGCGTACTAAAAAAAATTAGACAGATTGGTAAAAAGATTATGACAACAATACCTGCACTTGACATACTCATCTATTTCATCAACCCCAGCAGAAGGAACATGATCAGTGCCAACATGCGAGGGGAAAAACCCTGCTCGAGCCTTGTCATGCCCCTTTGTTAGATATTTAAACAAATACTTCAACAAGTTGGATTTATTGCACCATTCAACGTTAAGATGCCCCTGGAATTTTTTCAGCAATGACAAATTATAAGGCACAACAAATTTATTATCCATCCGTACCCCATTCTTTGTAATGAAACGGCCATCATTACGGCGTCTGTAAATTGGGAAACCGAGGCTGTCAACAATTGTCTCATCATTAAACTCTTTAGGATATCGCTTAGAACAAACACCTTCTTTCATACATGGGCACTTAGGATTATCTTTACCACAAGGACCATGCATCATAAATTCCTCAACAAGAGCATATCCGAGAGGATCACTGTATACATCTGGTATTTCTGCAGAAATGAACTTATCAATCGTAGACCCTGTTGCATCTCTAGTTTGCTCCTTCAACCATATAAGGGCATGTATATGCGGGAGCCCCTCTTCTGGAACTCAACAACATAAAGATCTGTGTGTGTCACAAAAAACAGTAGGTTAAGAATTATTCAAGAGGAAACAATAATTTATTTTTAGGAATTTTATCATAGGAAAACACATTACACAAATATGCGCAGATAATTAAACCAAGGTCTAAAAGTGGACAACAAAAAACAAAATACACACAGTAAAAGACATAAATACTTACATGCATTTATAGGCCCAAAAGCAGATCCACTTTTAACGTCTGAAATGAATTCATCTGCCTTCATATGGAACACACGCGAAATAATATCAGGTCTATCAGAATAAGTTTGTCCAGGTTCCATAGCAAGGGCATCAGCTATTTCTTGCCATTTAGGATTACATGTGAAAGTGCAAAATAGGTCAGGAGGACCAAACTGTCGACATATAGCCATGCCATCTTGATAATTTAAGACCATATAACGCCGGCCACCAGTGAAGGTAGAATGCAACAAATATTGTACGCCAATGTTCTTTCCGAAAGAATTTCCCTCACCAACTGCATCAGAAATACCCTGATATGTTTCAGACCGCAAAGTATCTTGGTTAAGACGATGGTATAACAACCGGTTTGCTTCAACACAGGAATAAGAATCAACAATCGCCTGCTGAGACAGACGACCACAGCAAGTAAAAGGATTTGGTTCATTCAGTCGATAGTGAAACTGATAGCAATAGTATTCCAACATAGACACCTCATTCCTTGCGCTGGCCGGCACATCCGCATTATGCACATACTTGATTCCAACATGAAAACCACGATCACCATAAGGAAACACAAAGGATACTGCAAAGACATAAGTGATGGATTCAAAGAAGACACTTGCTCTAAAAAACCCATCTTTGTCTGAACTATGACATCAAATCTACAGGCCTCAGTTGTCATCTCTCCAACAATCAAAGCAGCCAATTCAGAAACAGTAGGCAGAGAATAACGGGTGTCATGTCCTAAACCTTCCTGTCCAAACAACCTTATGGAAACCTCAGGAGCTTCAGGTGAAAGGAGCCGATCCCTAGCCATACGGAAACGCCGCGCCAAAGGATTTTCACAGTCATCAAGCATATGAATTAATAAATTAACTAGCCGCCTGTCAGGCTCAGTGGTCTGACACCGAGTGCGCCGAGTAGCCTTGCATGCCTGGATGTACGGACGGTAGAAGATTGCATATCATCATTTTCTTCCTCCTCAGCCACAGCACGCCGGAACAAATCCATCCTATTGTCAACCTCATTAGCTGTATCATAAACATATAACTGAGCAAACTCCGGTCGCGAACCAGAATCAGGAATCAGAGACCCAATTTTATGATGGACAGTGCCACAAATCTTAAAAATATAAGGTCCATTACCAACATTAACTGTCCTATCCACATGCACACCCAATGACGTGAAAGCAAACATAGAATTATATTGACGAATAGATCGCATGAAATTTTTAGACACAGAGCAACCATCAAATCTCATAAGCTCTCGTAAAGGAAACGGCCATGGCCTATATGCTGGTAAAGAAACTTTACCACCACGACAGCATCCATTATATACGACACGTCGCCCCGTACTTAAACGCTTGCATCTCTCCCGATACCAAAAAGATGCACCACAATGCATACATGTATGGTTAGGAGGACCGTAATAAGAGCGACCACGCACAGCACCTAGAAAATACAAATAGAAACTAATAGTAAGAACAAAACAGAGGAGGACCAATTTGTAAAACAAACACGTAGCAAGCTAAGTAAACAGGTACACACTCTTCAAAGTCGAAATGAACACATCCGTCAACGGCAACTTCACGTGCACCGGAAGAGCTGTAGATAGAAAAATAAAACGTAAGCAAATACTCCCTCCGTTCCTAAATATAAGATGTTTAGATGTTACACATGTTGTCTATATACATACTAAAGTGAGTGAACCTATACATGAAATATGGCTAGATACACTTGTGCGCATATGAATGTGGACAAAAGCTAAAACATCTTATATTTGGGAACGGCGGGAGTATACGCTAATACAAAAAACAGATGTAACACCTAGGTACACACGAGCACAAAAAAGAAACCTCGGCGGACATAACGTCGATGACGAGCTATACGACGCCGTTTTCTCTGATTTGCAACAGCACGCGACAGAGGCACAAATGGAAGCCCACAAACTGTAACGAAATAAATAAGAAAATATGTAACCACAAAATAGAAGCACCACATTAATCAAGTACAAAAAATAAAACTACTCAACCAACCAGTACGAGTGGAAAATAGCACAGGACGAAAACCAATTGCGAGACGGGGAGGCAACGCCAACGGCACATCTGACGATATCCCAGCTGCAAAATCACGAGCAACGGAAGAACCACAATCTGGCGGAAAAAAAAGGGAACAATAAGGCTCGGCCTAAACAAATCTACGGCACTACCTGTAGCTAATCTAAAAAACAACGAATCACAACTAATAACTGGGTAAATAAAAAGATACCTAACGCTCTACCATCTTCATGCTGCGAAGAAGGATGCTCGGATGGAAAGTCAGACCCATGAGTTTGCCGCGTGAAAACACCTACATGAAATATAACTATAAATCATACGCACATTAAAAAAACAAGGAGTCCGAGAATAAACCCATAGAACTGAAAATACCGGGGAAAAACTCACCGTGGTAACCATCAATTGTATGAAGACGGCTAGCCGACGAAGAACGCCCGCGAGGACTCCGCGAAGAAACCGCACCACGAAGTGTTTCTACTAATAAACAAGAAACAATTGCAGCAATTAAACAACCAAAAACAACTAATACAACAGAGAAAAACAAAAAATAAACGCTTTAAACACAACTCATACAACAGGAAAACAATAAGCAGACGTTTTCAAAAACGGGGATGAAAGAGAGAACCGACAAAGGGAAAAAATACCTAACGTTCTACCATCTTCATGCTGCGAAGAAGGATGCTCGGATGGAAAGTCAGACCCATGAGTTTGCCGCGTGAAAACACCTACATGAAATATAACTATAAATCATACGCACATTAAAAAAAAACAAGGAGTCCGAGAATAAACCCATAGAACTGAAAATACCGGGGAAAAACTCACCGTGGTAACCATCAATTGTATGAAGACGGCTAGCCGACGAAGAACGCCCGCGAGGACTCCGCGAAGAAACCGCACCACGAAGTGTTTCTACTAATAAACAAGAAACAATTGCAGTAAGTAAACAACCAAAAACAACTAATACAACAGAGAAAAACAAAAAATAAACGCTTTAAACACAACTCATACAACAGGAAAACAATAAGCAGACGTTTTCAAAAACGGGGATGAAAGAGAGAACCGACAAAGGGAAAAACAAAATCGCGGGAGGAACACAAACACATCATGCTCACCATGAACTGAAGAAGACCGCATAGACAACGAAGAACGCCCACGAATCCGCCGTGCAAACTTTGCTGCAGAAGACGAACCTACAAACAACAAGCATGTAAACAACCAGAAGAACTAAATTCCAAAACATACCGATGACACAAGCACAAACCTAAATCATCAGCTCTCTCCTGCGGTCGCTTCCCAAGGCGAATCGCTCGCCGATGCTCAGAAAGAGAAACAGCAAGCCGATCAGAATCGAGCGAAGGGTCCATGGCACGTGAGGAAGAAGAAGCAACTGCATGAAAACCAAAAAGAACACGAGACAACGATAGATATGCAGCAGTAGTCAACCATATATCTTAATGATTAAATTAAATAAAAGATAGATATGCAGCAATAGTCAACCATATATCTTAATGATTAAATGATTAAATTAAATAAAAGATGTATATGTGGAGGGACGGAAACCATTCAGTGCACCAGCAACCAACGTGTAAAAAGCAATTCCATTTCTTATCGGGAAGTCAACCACGGAGCATATCTCCTCCCGGTTTCTTTTGTTTTGTTGGCTGTGCACGTACACGTTTTTCTTCTATGGTGCTGGTTTGTTTGACTTTTGCTACCTTTGGTAGGTTTTCCTTGTCTGTTCCTTGCAACTACTAATGAAGAAAAAAGAGAGTAGAAATCCAACCGGTGGGCAAGCAAAAGGGGGAAAAAAACAGGCTACCGGCAGAAAGAAGAAGAGAATAAGTAGGCAACCGGTGACCAAGCGAAAGAGAAACAAGTGAAGAGAAAGCTAGCCGGTCGCCAAGCAAGAGAAACAGAAACGTAACCAGTAGTAGGGTATCAAAAACGGAAAACGAAACGACGGCCTGCATGTCAACCCACCGATCAGACCAATTAGAAGGCAAGGAACTAAAGCTAACGAGGCAACGTGGTCGTACGGGAGAGGTCAGGACCAAGCGCAGGAGAGGTCGAAACCAAGTGGAACGCCGAAATCGTAGGGATCCCACGACCTTTGATATAGTAGGGTATTAGACGGTATAAAAATAAGGTCCCACATGTCGGATACATTGTTAAGGCTCTAAATCCTATATTTGGGCTAGCTGCAACGTTTTAGACAAAACAGTGGGGTGGGCTGCAAAATTTGTTTTGTTTCTGTGTTTTGTGCAACAATGGCACCAAACATTGGTGTTATGTGCAATTTTCTCGACTGAAACTGTTGTACGAAAATTATACCGGGCCTTATGGGTCAATTGATGGCTTAGGCTGGGAGAAGCCCTTTTCTAACTTCATGGGCTGAATATGATCCAACGCGATACGAAAGCAACGCAATCAGGGATTTTCCTTTAGCTAAAAAAAAAGAACATTCACGCATTTTCGTTAAATCTCCGAAACGATAAAACAAAACACTGATGCTAGTATGATCCCTGATGGCTGATAAGAGCATAGAGCAATACAATTCATGCACGACTCAAGTAGAAATGACACGCAAACATTGTCCAGGATGAATGTCTTTCTTGAATCATCAGAAGCACAAACACAATACTGACTGACTGAGCTTTATGTGCAGTGAGTGGCACAACATATGATCTGCCTCAGATAATAATGTCCGTACAGTGTGCATATTCGCCGATGTGGCGATGCTTATGCGACCAAAGATAACACTGGTTGCATTAGCCATTACGCTACGCGGACCGAGGAATAGTATCGGTGTTCACATCCGAAGACGATTTTTCGTAAGTCAAAAGAAAAGAATGAAGCAAAGAGCTTCCAAAAACAACGAATCAATGCGAGTACCAAAGCAGAACATGCTACCCAGTGGCTAATTATTCAACGTATAATTGTGATTGCAAAAGTCGTTTTTGGGACCAAGAACGACTAATTATGTTCCCTTTTTGCTGCGCGTCTAACAATCTGAAAAGAAGCTTATCATCCTAGCAACGCAGTTTCAAGGTGCCTATTCTCGGAAAGCGATAAATATGTACTATCAAAATTCTTATATTCTGATATGATAAGCCTTTTTTATGGGATATGATAAGACTTAGCTAGGTCGTTTAAGTCCGAGTGTTACGACATAGAGAGCTTAGAATGGGAACTTAAAATTTCTATCTACATCAGCTAGTCAACGATGAATATATTATACATCTAGCAAGTCCAATACCAATTCTAGCTAATGGACATCTTCATGTTCCGATACTCAACTGCATCATAGCTAATTATCAGAAGTGTGTGCCCTCTCATGGCTCGATGGAACCTAACCGCCATCACCCATGACTCTTCTCCTCCTCCTCCTACTCATCATCATCGTCATCAGATGTCACTGCTACGTACAACTTGTGCGTCGATGGGGATGACAAGGGGATTTATTTTCGCCCACAAATCAATGGATACACGGTGATATTAGCGTAGCAGTTTTCTAACCTACGATGTCGAAGCCTCTGTTAGCAGCGGCGGATCGGTGTTCTTGGATTTTCAGTGACTGTACAAAATAGGTCTGTTTCTCTAGGTTTGTCTTGGACATTGTCTTCTCTAGGTGGGTGTGGACGTGTGGTGGTCTCCTACCATGATAATCATGTCGTCCTGCCATTTTGGTGGCGGCCGTCATCTTGGCTCCTCCATATAGCCGACCTGATTCGGGTCGGCGGCGACCAAGACTTTCTTTCGCTGGCCGATATGGTAGGTAACGTTGATGACAACATCTCATATCGGATCTAGAATTCGGCCCAATGGCCGTCGGCGCGATGCCTCCCACCATTAAACATGTCCTCCATGGTTTTGTTTAATGGTGCCACGACGTCGTATCCAAGTTTTTCGTGCATGTTTTCATGCACGATGCATGGTACTTTCTTTTGTTTTGGCCAGGATCCGGTGAGTGTGATGAGGCGTTAACCTTGGGTGAAAACCTGACATGAGGACGTAATGTGCTGGTTATTCCCAAATTTGATGTTGTGTCATTGTATTATTGGAACTTTTCGTATTTATTTGTACCAGCTTGATACATTAATAGAATTGGAGACAAATTGCCAATTCAAGCTTGTAACGATAACCTTTGAACATCGAAATTATAGATTTTCACCATGTTTCTACGAAAATTATAGTTTCTTGGCAAATTCTTGTAAAAAATATTTCCGTGGTATGCGACGTGTGAAGTTCGTCTGTTCCCAAACTATCCACGAGCTTTGCATAGCAGCCGGCGTCAGTCGCTTTCTACGGCGTGCAGGAGGGGGTTTCGGCGTTTCGCTCATCACACGATCGTGCACGTACTCGTCCACGCACGCACACACGTGGAGCCACGTGGGTTGCGACATCTTTATGCCTAGGGCGAAAATGCCGCTGACTTGGTTTTGCGTGGATTCCTTCTGGGCACGAACTAAATTACTGTTCAAGTCCCCTGATCCATCCCGGTCATTGGAGAAGATTAACAATACCTGATCAAGTATCGTTTCTAGGATGTTTTTTTATAAACCACACTAGCTGTGGGGTCACCGTCAAGTCCAAGGTCAGTAGAGTTGAGAGTAAGTATACACAACTGTCCGGCTTATTTTTCGCCTGAAAACAACTGTCACACAGCTGACAAGATTAGGCTATGTATTATCGGGCGTACGTGTCCCTAGTATCTCAACGAGTTGACTACGCTGGCCGCCATTTATGACCCAACAATAGTACTAAATATTTATGCAAAATTCGGAAATCTGTGGTGGCTTCTGAGCACCACTGCTCCTGATATTTGATTTTTTTTTAAATCGTACTTTTTTGCTTCGCAAAAATCTGACTTTTTTACATAAATACATATACGTATTACGTAAGTACGCCAGAAATTTCGTAAAAAAATAATGTATATTTTGGACTACACAAAAAAGTGAAAATTCTGACAGATTCAACATACTATTTTCACTTTTTACTGAACATAATTTTGTAATTTTTATGTAGCTCGGAATACGATTTTTTTGCACCCATAATCGCCATATACGTAGAGAACATGCATATGTATCACATGAATTGTTTTTGGATTTTTTCAAACTTAAATTTCAAAAAAATTAAATACCAATTGCACTCGTGCTCAGGTGCCACAAATCCGCATCCCAAATTCTGCAAAATTACCATATTTCCATGATAAGAAAGTGTACGGATTGTCATTGTGAACAAACTTTCATCCTGTATCTTGCAACTTCTTACTACGACTGAGAACTACAAGGTGACAAACAGGTTTGAACTTTCTACCAATGATTCTGATGCTTGTAATGGTAAAAGACAGTGGTTGCCGTAATGCCAAATATAGATCAAGCTGTTTTACGGTCTGTGAGCAACTCATAATTGGATCAGCAGAAGTACCACTAGTTATGAGGCAAATATTTTTCGTCGGTATCATAGAAAAAGGAATGCCGATTACTAGCCTGACTCCTGTGGTCGTTCAGTTCTTCAGCCACTAACTGTAAAGTGTAAAGAGACTGAACAGTCCACGCAGACCCCGCAAGACAGTGAGTTTAGCACCTCTGGGACCCACTTATATATGCATGATCAGGATTCAGGAGTCTCCAACCACTTTTAATTGCCGAAACGACTTGGATTGATGGTAGAGTACGAAGCACTAATGCAGGTATGCCTAGATGCAAAGCATCTCATGTTCATTACTGTCCTTTCTCTCCTTTTCCTCTTGTCGTGCCGCACGTGCGGCCCACTCCGCTTGCTTCGCTACCGATCTCGACCTTCGCCATTTTTCACGGGAGATCCAGCACCAGGAGATTGGATCTTCATGTCCCCATGCATCTCTCGTCTCGCTTCCCTTGTGTTTTATCTCTCAAATTTGTCTTGTTTTAGCGCTAGACCGTGAGCGTGTGTGGTGTTTTTTCTCGGGTTTTAAGCTACGTTCCAGGCTCGGGCTAGGAGTGTGTCGTCTAAGCTAAGGACAATGCAGCAGATCTGTCAGTAAGTTCAGACAGAGACACGGTAATAACAACTGCGGAGCGGAGCAAGCCTATTCGTGAGATCGCATCCTGCACCCAGCTCGCGTTAAACAAAGCCGCCAGTCTAAAACCGAGAAAAGAAAGTAGAAACACTATGTGCGAACAGGTTCTCATGGACACGAACGAAACATGGCCAGCATACATGCGATCGAGCTTAAGCAGCCATCATGAGAAAGTGAGCTGTGGCCTTGACTGCTTGTAGCACCTGTCCCCGGGCCGAAGAACAGCTCTCCGGATCGGAATCGCCTGTCTAGCCAGTGTCCTCCGCATCTCAGGTCAGGTGTTAGCTAGGAGGCGCCCGCCGGTGACTGCAATCCATCTGTGTGTGTATCATTGGAGCAATCAGTCGACTTTTAGAGTTTAGTCCTTAACTTAATGTTGTGTGTGGTAGGTCATCCCCCAACCGCGATTGATTCAGAACTGGAGGAGGCAGGTGCAGACGTTACACGCAGAAACAATCATCAGTGCCTGCAGCTAGAGCCTCTGTGTTCCCTTGCAAGTTTCATCCAGAAAATGGCTCGTGCGGCGAATACCAAGTGGCTACCAACGACGGGCGACGCACGCTTGCACGTGAGTATACAAAAACCAATGATTATATTAGCGCACGGCCGCACGCCAAGGCGACGAGGGGTGGCCGCGAACGACGCCGTGGCGGTGGTTTCGACTCAATGCCCCAGCGCGCGGCCGGGGACCGCGCGGGTGGCCGCCGTCCCCGTGATCCAGCGGCGGCCGCAGGGGTTCACGAAAAGGCAACGCCGCCGCCGCCTTTGCGCGCCGGTTGCTTAACGCGGACCTTTCTCTCTGTGCTGTGTTGCTTAGCGTAGGTAGGACCCCTCGCTCCAGGTTGCGGGGCGGACGAATGCTACAACTAGTCTAGCTACACATCGATTTCAATCAACATGGGAAATTGGCCTTTGTGTCATTGTGTGAGTGTGTCCATGTACGAGGTGTCAGCTAAGAGTGGCTACGCATGTACGTAGGGTGAAATTCACTTTGCACAGGAGTATATGCTCCTGTCCCCGAAAACACATTTTTAAATGTTAAATAAATTTGAACCTAAGTTTGGCGCCTAGTCCTCGATATTATATGTGAGCATGTCAAGTTAAATGGGACTGTCTATTTATCAGTCGACTGTTTTTTATTTCGGGCACAGACACATTTTTCAACCAGTCATTTGTTGACACGTACCCAGCATTGGCCCACTTCACGAACTTAGTACGATTTCTTGCGCTAAACACTAGCCACGCTACGTCGCTACACATGGCTTCTAATGGGTCGAATGCCACGGCCCGACCCGACAAACAACACGCCTGCTACAATAATACGAGGCCCAAAACAACAGCTGCATACAAGAATGTGACGCCCAAAAACAACACTTTCAGACAAAGTCTAGCAGCAAAACCTGATCAGGGAATAGATCTTCTTCTTTAAGAAACATCAGCAGCAGCCACCCCCAACCGCGTGGTCGAACACTCGAACCTCACCACCAAAAACTTCAGACTCTGAAATGTTTTTTTTCTGCAACTTTTTTCACGATCAACAGGAACATGAACTACCGATGAACCAGACTGCATATATGTCCAAAATAATAACCGCGATGAGCATACAACAGTCCTACCATCTGAACGTAATCATCTGCAAGAAAAAACTGAAATTATGTGTGCAAATGCTTCCCTGTTCAACCAAAAAAAAAATCATCAGTAGATTTGTTAGTGAGAAAAATAGGAGAAATATACACACTGAACAGAAGATCAAAAGGAGACCTGAGAAAAAACAGGACATTACTTAGAAATGAAAAGGTCATCCTTCACAAATTCATACAAGCAAAATACACTGAGATGACCTGAGACCGAATCCCATCTTGTCAGATAGGAACACTCGAACATTCCAAAGTTCACATAGACATGACGACAAAATATATAAGGTTCTTACATATGAAACTGACAACAAATAGAAGGTTCAAAGCATTACGGTAGATAAAATGACATATAAGTCCACAAACTAGACTAGGTGCCCAACCATGACATAATGATAAGCTAGAACTGTCAAATAGATGATACAATTAGTAAAAGATATGCTGGACATGCAACATGCTCTAAGAAAACACCTACTTATAAATTTTTGGGCTAATCTTGCTCAACCAACATGCACCACCTGCTAAAAATCAAAACATAATCTAATCGAGCATTAGAGAAAACAGAGACATATCTATCATGCAATAGCTAATTGAGAGTCATTACTAGTTGGGTGTCTTCATGTAGAAAGTTTATGGTTCATGATCTAGTGTTGATCATACAAAACAAACACAACAAGCAACGTACACGTTTGGCGGATAGTTATCGGCAAATCATTGGTAAACCAACATGCACACAAGTATTAGATAATAACACTATATCCAAATGATTTAAACCACCATGAACAACACGGCAACCTAACGGTATAGTTACTACACCATTGCTCAAGCATCATGCACCATTCTGCTAAAAATAGACATCATCTAATCAAGAATCATCATCGAGCATTATAGAAAACAGAGACAAAACTTGCATGCAATACCTAGTTGAGAGTCATAACTAGTTGGGTGTCTTCATGTCGACAGTTCTGACAAATATTTATCGACAAAACATTGGTCAACAAACATGCACACAAGTACTGGATAATATGACTACCATCGTTGTATAGACAACATACAGATCAAAACTATCCACTACTGATGTAACCAATATAAACTACTAATAGATAATAACAGAGACAACCCTGAAATAAATAATAGAGAGAAAGAGAGAGAGCCAAGGGACAAAGACAACCATGGAAAAAATTGAGAGAGAGAGAGCCAAGTGACAGAGACACTCTTCAGCCCCTTCGAGAGAGAGATAGAGAGAGAAAAGAGAGAGAGAGAGAGAGAGAGAGAGAGCCAACAGACAGAGACAACCATGGACAAAAATTGAGAGAGAGCCAAGGGACAGAGACAGTGTTTAGCCCCTTCAAGAGAGAGAGAGAAAAGAGAAGAGATAGAGAGAGAGAGAGCCAACAGACAGAGATAACCATGGACAAAAATTGAGAGAGAGCCAAGGGACAGAGACAGTGTTCAGCCCCTTCAAGAGAGAGAGAAAAAAGAGAAGAGAGAGAGAGAGAAGAAAGATAAAGAAAATAGAGAGAGATACCGGAATGAGAGAGAGAGAGAGATAAAGAGAGAACAAAGAGAAGAGAGAAAGCCAAGAGACAAAGACAACCATGGAAAAAACTGAGAGAGAGCCAAGTGACAGAGACACTCTTCAACCCCTTTGTGAGAGAGAGAGCCAAGGGACAGAGACAACCATGGAGAAAAATTGAGAGAGAGCACAAAGGGACAGAAACAGTCTTCAGCCCCTTCGAGAGAGAAAGAAAAAAGAGAAAGAGAGAGAGAGAGAGAGAGAGAGAGAGAGAGAGAGAGGAAAGAGAGAGAGAAAAAGATCCAAGAATAGAGATATACCATTCATTTGTCACTTATTCGATTCTATCTCAGAGGAAGAGTGTTCGTTCGGGCTAACGAAAGATCTAAGAGGGACTCTTACCTCAACAAGAGCTTTTACACAAGTTATCGACATATAGGACTTCTGCTACCTCATCACTGTGTGAAGGAAAAGGTTCAGGAAGCTTGTGATGCTCGAGATGGACTGACTCCATATGCGCGGAATTTGCCTACGATTTTTCCAACTGATATGTCGATATAGTAAGATCTCCTTATTTCTTCACCGCGGGTTCTCGCGTCATTTTCTTTAAAAGATATTAGATCACCGTGGGAAACTTTCAAATGAGTAATGGTTACCGGTCCAAGTCTGAGATCAATATTATTGGATACCGCGGTTGTGGCTTGAAGGCCGCATGCAAGTTCTTCAATATTTAGAGAGAAAGAGAGAGATAAAGAGTGAACAGAGAGAAGAGAAAAAAGAGTGAGCGAAAAAATATCTACACGGTGTTTTGACTCATGTATCTAGATACACCCATTCTGAAAATGTTTTTTAACTATATTTAAAAAGTTAAAAATTCAAAAAACAAATTCGGGTGTACATCCGGACATTATTGTTCACACAAAAAGTTTCGCAAAGAAAAGCCATTTTTTGTGGGATGTGCAAAAAAAGACAAAAATATGTCTCGTACAAATTCATTTTGTAGCACCATGATTTGTCTTTTTATACAGACCACAAAAAATGTCATTTTTCCACGAAACTTCTTGTGTCAGCATACAATGTTCGGATATACACCCGAGGTTTTTTTAAATATTTTTTGACATTTTGAAATGTGGTTTCTAGATAATGGGCCGAAAATAAAAAAAGGTAGTTAATCTGAACTATTGGAAGCAAATGGAAAAGGAACACCGAGTGGAAATCTGCTCGTACTCCTACTACCAAATTGATTTCCGGAGAGAGAACGACTAGAGAATTCAAAATAACCCCACCGGCCCACCCCTTCCCACGGGCCACTGCACAGAAAAAAAAAACAAGAGTGATACGGGCCTCGAAACCCAAAAGCGCACAAGTATACAGATCCGATAACAAGCCCGACCCGCGAGGCTACGACACACGGACGCTCGCAACCAGCGCGGACTTGACGACGATCCAACGGACAAAAATTCGACTGATCACCAAATGAGAAACAGACGCCTGTGACACAGCAAAAATCTAAATGAAACACATGTCGCATACTACAAAATGAGTGCGGGCTCTTTGTGTCTCAATATGGTATGTATTTCTTACTATATTCTCCTTTCAAATTCACAAATACGCAGGATATGCCAACAACTGTAGTACTGATGCATTATTTACACTCAATATGTGCTACGATGGATGTAGAGTAAATATTAGGCGCAACGAATGTACCTCTTCAATATCTCTATGAATGATTAACGCGCGGATGCCACCATAACGTAGTGCAGTTCACAACACGCGCTTACCCTACAAATATCATCGGGAAATAGTGCAATATACTCCTCTTTTAAACTGCACTCGGTACATTTTTTACTTTTTTTTTTAGAAATGGGGTTGTCCCGGCCTCTGCATCGAGTGATGCACACAGCCATTTATTACATAAATTTGTTCAAAGTATATTATTACATCTCAAAAGATCACAAAGACAATGAGACAAGCCTCAACCGGATAACAGCAAGACCTATAGAGTACTACGAAAGTCGTCTAATATGCTGCCACGTATGCCGGAAGAAAAAATCCTGTGCCACCAATAGGAGCCGTGTGCATCCAGCCACCATAAGTTCCCGCTGGTCCGAAGGTAGCAAGAAGGCCCATAGTTGGATCCAGTGCACCGCCGTATGGATAACCTGTAAAACATGAAAAGTTTCTTTCCTGTTAAAGACAATATTATTCCTACAATTCCAAATAGACCAACAAATAGCTGAAACGCCAATACGAATCCTAGCTTTGGTCTTTTTATCCATCCCGTTCAACCAATTCCCAAACATATTAGTGACATTGGTGGGAGGAGGAATATTGTAGGTACAAAAAACTACACGCCAAACCAATTTTGCGAAAGGGCAGGAAATAAATAAATGATCAACAGTTTTGCTATTCCCACAAAAGGAACAATGAGAATCACCTTTCCAATTTCTCTTTGCCAAGTTATCCTTAGTAAGCAGCACTTTTTTACGAAGGAACCACATAAAAACCTTAATTTTCAGTGGGATTTTCAACTTCCAAAGATAAGTTTGTAAGAATCTAGTATGACCATTCATTAAGTCTTCATACATAGATTTAACAGTAAAGATCCATGTTTGAGTCAATTTCCAAACAAAAGTATCCGGTTCATTGGTAAGAGTAACACCCATCAATCGAACACATAAGTGAGACCACATGTCCCACTTATTCCCTACTAAAGCCCTACGAAGGCCTATGTTCAAGGGTGGACTATTGTGGAACACATCATGAATCGAAACATTTTTCTGTTCCACAATATTGTATAACAATGGATATTGATTTTTTAATGGAGTAGAACCAAGCCAAGTGTCCTCCCAGAAACTTGTGGTTTCCCCGTTGCCAACCCGAAAGGATCCTCTACTAAAGAAATCTTCTTTAACTCTCATAAGACCTTTCCAGAATGGTGAGTCTGTTGGTTGTGCTTCAACCTGTGCTAACGTTTTATTTTGAAGGTACTTGTTTTGCAGCAGTTCCTGCCAAACCCCCTCTTCGTTTAAAAGTTTAAACAACCACTTACTGAGTAAACATTTATTCTTTAGTTCTAGCACTTCGATCCCTAAACCCCCCTGGTCTTTCGGTCTACATATAATGTTCCATCTAGTCAATCTATACTTTCTCTTATTTTCGTCACTCTGCCAGAAAAACCGGGATCTATAAAAATCCAACCTTTTACGCACCCCTTTTGGTATCTCTAAAAAGGACAACATGAACATTGGGAGGCTTGTTAAAACCGAGTTTACCAGGACAAGGCGATCCCCATAGGATAGCAACTTACCCTTCCAACATCCCAGTTTGCCTTCGAAACGGCTTTCTACTGGGTACCACTCGGAGTTCCGTAGCTTCCTATAGTGAATTGGAACCCCAAGATATTTAAAAGGTAACGAACCAGACTCACACCCGAAAATGTGTTTGTATTGATCCTCTACCTCTTTAGCTTTTCCAAAACAAAAGATCTCACTCTTGTGGAAATTGATTTTAAGTCCCGATAATTGTTCAAAGATGCACAATATTAGTTTCATATTCACAGCCTTCTCCAAGTCATGCTCCATGAAAAGTATAGTGTCATCTGCATATTGCAGTATAGAGAGGCCCCCATCCACTAAGTGCGGGATCAAACCACCTATTTGACCGTCCTCCTTTGCCCGTGCAATAAGAATGGCCAACATATCGGCAACTATATTAAACAACATTGGCGATAAAGGATCTCCCTGTCGGAGGCCTTTTTTGGTTTGGAAATAATGACCGATGTCATCATTAACCCGAATTCCGACACTTCCTCCCTGAACAAATTGCATAATCCATTTGCACCATTCTTGTGCAAATCCTTTCATACGCAAAGCTTGTTGAAGAAAGGGCCATTTAACTTTGTCATATGCCTTCTCAAAATCAATTTTAAAAATGACTCCATCCATCTTCTTCCTTTGAAGTTCGTGAATGGTTTCATGCAAGACCACCACACCCTCTAAGATATGGCGCCCAGGCATAAAAGCCGACTGGGTCGGTCTAATAATTTTTTGAGCAATTTCAGTAATACGATTAGTACCTACTTTTGTAAAAAAATTGAAACCGACATTGAGTAGACATATGGGTCTATATTGCTGTATCTGAACCGCATTATCTTTCTTAGGGAGCAGAGTAATGACTCCAAAGTTTAGTTTAAACAGGGACAAATTTCCTTGTTTTAACTGAAAAAATAAAGCCATGAGGTCATCTCTAATGACCTCCCAGAAGGTTTTATAGAACTCAGCCGGAAATCCATCCGGTCCGGGCGCTTTGTTCAGCTCCATTTGAGAAATAGCATCATACACTTCTTTCACTAAGAAATCAGTTGTAAGAATGTTATTTTCTTCTGTTGATAATTGCGGTATGTCATGGGTAATATTCTCATCCATATTGACCTCACTTGGCAAAGATGGACCGAAAAGTTTCTTGTAATATTCCGAAATATAACTTTTTAAATTTTCCTGCCCTATGATCGTTCCTTCCTCTTGCTCGAGTTGAAAAATTTCTTTTTCCTATGGTTCCCATTTGCGATAAGGTGAAAATATTTTGTGTTGTTTCCACCTTCCTGAATGTGTTTCACTTTGGCCCTTTGTGCCCACTTTGTTTCCTCTTCTCTCCGTAGGCAACAAAGCCTGTCGTTTGCATCCCTTAAAGTATCACGCTCTGATACCGAAAGGGGGTTAGTTTCAGCTTTAATATCAAGTTCATCGATAATTTTTAGAAGTCTCTCCTTCTCTTTCTTATACTTGCCACTCTGATTTTTAGCCCATCCTTTAAGAAAACGTCTCAAATGTCTTATTTTATTTTGCCACACCTCAATAGGTGTATTCCCTTTAGCTGGTGCAGCCCACTCTGCTGCCACCATCTCATAGAACCCTTCCATTCTCAACCAGGAAAGTTCGAATGAGAAACGTGTTGTATTTCCTACGTGAGCATGATCACCCGAGTCGACGAACAACGGGGTATGATCAGATCCCACCCTACTTAAAGCCTGCACCGTAACTAAAGGGTATTTTTGTTCCCACTCCGTGGTGGTAAGGATTTGGTCTAATTTCTCAAAAGTAGGGGTCTCTCGCCTACTCGCCCAGGTATACTGTCTGCCCGAAAGCTCCAGTTCTTTAAGCTCTAGGCTCTGAATTATCGCATTAAACATGATTGGCCACCTCGGATTATAGTTATCATTGTTCTTTTCTTCAGGTTTCCGAATTATGTTAAAATCCCCACCCACCATCATAGGTAGTGGTTCATTTTCACACAGTCGAACTAACTCTGATAGGAACTGCGGTTTATTATCATCTTTGGCAGCGCCATATACCGACACTAAAACCCATTGAAACCCGTCACTCTTCGACTTTAGAAAGAGCTTGACACAAAAATCTCCAACTTCTACATTTGTGACCTGAAGCGTACCCACATTAATCCCTAACAACATCCCACCCGCTCTACCTCTAGGTGGTAAACAAAACCAGCTGAAGTCTTGCCCAGCCGCCAAATGACTTAAGAAAGGAGTGGCGAAATTAGATCTCCCAGTTTCCGACAAAGCTAGGAAATCCAATTTTTTCTCGCGAATAGATTCTTGAACAAACAGATGCTTTCCGGGGTCACGAAAACCCTCACTGTTCCAAAAAAGCCCTCTTAAGCTATGCATTTTTACGTTTGTTCTGTATTTTAATTCTAGCACTCCTCCTTTTATGAGAACAGGAGTAATCCTTCCTTTTTCTGGTCCGCTTGACCGTTTCTGACACAACTGGGAAACCCGACTCGCCCTCAAGCGTTCTATCTATCTCCTCATCATCTAAATCCTCTGTTAGGGCCGAAGCTCTATTAAGGACCAAGCTATATGGCTGCTCAACCTCCTTCTCTTTCACAGTTTTATTCAGAATACAAAACGAGCGATCTAAATCATTTCTCTTAATAGACAAAACCGATTCAGAAATTTCTTTTTCAGTCACCCCCAAAGAGACCCCCAACCGTGCTGCTCTATCTTTAATTTGCTTATCGGAGAAATTTAAAATGGAGTTGGATTGTTTCGGTGTACCTTGTATGAAGTCCCGCTGGTCCGCCAAAGCAATGGCGCGCCCCATCTGAGTGTCGTCGGCGTTCTGCTACGCCCTGATGCGTGCACTCGACCGAACACCCATCGCCTCGCCGTCCGGAACAGCACCAAAGTCGACGATGCTCTGCCGTGCCGCCACCTTGTCACCCGAACCGAAGGTCGGGAACGATGGCAGCGTGGGCGAGAACACCGGCGCCCTCGGCCTAGCCGACCCAGCCCCACTCGATCCTGCACCCCCTCCCGGGGTACGTGGAGAGTCTAGGGCAGCCGACATGGAGCTCGATCCCGCCCCACCTCCTGTGGTGCGTGGAGAGCTCCCCATGGAGTACGAAACCCCATCACCGAAGAAGGTCGGTGAAGCCATCGCAGGGCTCGAAACAGCCCCGCCTCCCGCGGCGCATGAAGAACCAGAAAGGGGGCACGAAGCCCCAACCCGCGAAGCCGGCGAGGTGGGCAGAAGAACCTCCTGCGCTGCCACATAAGCGCTCTCAGTGCCCAGCTCGGTAGTGAGCTTGGTCTCATCAGTAGCTATCTCCAACCTCCTCTCAGAACCTCTCAAAACAGCGAACTCCTTCCGTGCAACATCAAACACACGGCGCACAGATGGTGAAAACACTACACCCAGCTTTACCGCCGCGACAGGTGGTTTAGAGGCTGAACCACCTTGGTTTCCAGTCACCGTAGTAGCCTCCGTTGGTGCACCTTCCGTACTCATCGTCGTATCTGGATAGTACCTAGCAACAGCTGATGACCCACAAGTATAGGGGATCGCAACAGTCTTCGAGGGAAGTAAAACCCAAATTTATTGATTCGACACAAGGGGAGACAAAGAATACTTATAAGCCTTAACAACTGAGTTGTCAATTCAGCTGCACCTGGAAAAGCACTAGTAACAGGGGTGATGTGAAAGCAGCAGTAATATGAGAGCAATAGTAACAGTAACACAGCAGCAGTAACACGGAGGCAATGACACCAGAAAATAGTTGATACTACTTCTAATGACATATAGGACCGAGAGCAATGATGATGACAAATGGACCGGAGAGCAATGATGATGACAAATGGACCGGGGTTCCCAGCTATCTACACTAGTGGTAACTCTCCAAACAAATAACAGGTGTTGGGTGAACAAATTACAGTTGGGCAATTGATAATTGTAAGGGCATGACAATGCATGCTTATGATAAGATAAGGTTTACTGTAGTATTTAATTGGGCATTACGACAAGGTACACAGACCGCTATCCAGCATGCATCTGTGCCTAAATAATCCACCTTCCGGTTAGCATCCGCACCCCTTCCAGTATTAAGTTGCAAACAACAGATTATTGCATTAAGTATTGTGCATAATGTAAACAACACATTCATCCTTAGACAAAGCATTGCTGTTTTACCCCTAGTGGCAACAACACATCTACAACCTTAGAACTTGCTGTCACTATCCCAGGTTAAATAGAGGCTGAACCCAACTATCTAGCATAAATACTCCCTCTTGGAGATACAAGCAACTACTTGATCAGGGTAACCACAAGTACCGGAGAGCATGCAAGATCTTAAATAAACAATAGTATGATAATATGATGAACAATCTGATCATAATGTAACAATTCATCGGATCCCAACAAACACAACACCAATTACATCATATGGATCTCAATCATGTAAGGCAGCTCATGAGATCATTGTATTGAAGTACATGGGAGAGAGAGTACCAACTAGCTACAGCCAAGAACCCGTAGTCCATGGGGGAACTACTCACAAACCATCATGGAGTCGAAGTGGAGGCGGTGGAGTCGATGGAGATGGCTCCGGGGGTCAATCCCCGTCCCGGCAGGGTGCCAGAACAGGAACTTCTGACCCCCGAAACGAGGTCTCGCGATGGCGACGGCGCTGCGGAAGTCTTTCTGGAGTATTAGATATATATTTAGGGTTTTCGCGTCGGGGTGACTAAATAGGCGAAGGGGCAACGTCGGTGGAGTCCCGAGGGGCCCCCTCACCTCCCGGCGCGCCTGTGGCCCGCCGCCCAGAGGTGGTTTGGAGGCCGTGGGCCTCCCCCTGGCTTGCCCTTCTGGCTCCGTGTGTCCCTCGGAAAAATAGGAGGTTTGGCTTTTGTTTCGTCGAATTCCGAGAATATTGCCCGAACAGCTTTTCTGGAACCAAAAACAGCAGAAAACAGGAACTGGCACTGTGGCATCTTGTTAATAGGTTAGTCCCAGAAAATGTATAATAATGATATATAATGCATATAAAACATGTGACAATGATACATAAAACAAGCATGAAACATCAGAAATTATAGATACGTTGGAGACGTATCAAGCATCCCCAAGCTTAGTTCCTACTCGTCCTCGAGTAGGTAAACGATAAAAAGAAAATAATTTCTGAAGTGACATGCTACCAACATAATCTTGATCCAATAATAATGTAAGGCATGTGAGCTGAGATCAAATCATTCAAAGCAAATGTCTATAGTTGATATAAGAGATAATAAAGCAAGAGTCAAACAAGCTAAAAGTTTTCATGAATTATCGCTTTAAAGACATGAAACCGTACAAGGTTCATTAAAGATGGTTTAAGTATCCAGCGTAGAAGTTCTATCCTTCAATCCAAGCATCAAGCAAATTTTCATAACATAGAAGGATTCAGCCAAGTAAACATAAACATGAACGTCATGAATCAACTGTTTCGAAGTCTACTCAACCGGTGAGCGCAAGCATTTGGTATTGGCACCAGGATGTTATGGCAAAGAGAACATTAATGGGGGTTTGGAAGGCCAATGGAAGAAAGTCTCACAAAGCTATAAGTGATCATTAGACAAGAGGAAGTCTTATAATCGAAGCTATGTAAGGAGTAGTGATTGCCATGCAACGGATGCACATAGAGCTATATGTGTATGAAAGCTCTCCAATGGAACTAGTGGGGGTGCATCCAACTTGGTTGCTCATGAAGACCTAGAGCACTTTTGAGGAAGCTCATCATTGGAATATACAACCCAAGTTCTATAGTGTAAATTCCCCACATAGTTATACTAGTAGAACATGAAAACTCTCTCACATGGAGTATAGGTGCTAAACATGAGCACAAATGATGACTATGAATACTGCAGGTGCTAAACATGAGCACAAGTGTGGATAAAGGATAGTAATGTTGCCCCCTTTTTCTTTATTCTTTTTTTTCTTTTTTTCTTTTTTTTTTTTTTCTGTTTCTCTTTTCGATGGCCACATAGCACTTTTCACTTTCAGGGGCAACATTCTAATATGACAACACACTTTTTGGTACATATAACTCATAACGAACAAGACATGATGTATGAAACTGTATGCCTCTGCCAGTGTAGCAGGATATGCAATGATCTAGCGTAACATGGGTAAACCACACATCAGCTGTATAGAATCATGCAAAGCAATATATAAGTGAAATGACAACAAGTCATGTAATGTAAATGGAAGTTGCATGGCAATATATCTCGGAACAGCTATGGAAATGCTGTGGTAGGTAGGTATGGTGGTTGTTTTGAGGAAGATGTATAGGCTTATGTGTAGGAGAACAAGAGGAAGTCCTCCCACGGGGTTGGATGTACCGGCGAAGTATGCACAACTCTCAATGTGAGCAGAAGGCAATGCACAGCACCGAAGAGGCTAGCAAATTTGGATGGTGGAAGTGCCAAAAACCGTAGCTTAACATTAGTCAAAAAGAACTCACAAGTTTATTGCAAACAACTAGCAGGTTCAACATTAAGAGCATGATTAAAATTCACTCCAAGAAGGGCCGTTCACGGCGGCACAAGTACCCCGTTAGATCCCTCGACCTTCAGCACAACTTAGTTATTACAATGAACTTTCAGACATGGAAAGCTATCAAGTCCAACTACACCTTCAACAATTTTAGAGTTTGTAGTACGGTACAAGCTTAAAGACAACAATCCACTAATGATTTTAACTTAATTAACCAGCAAGCTTTACCATCTAAATACCTCAAAACGTTTGCAAAGAATCAGATTATCAAAGTTCAATGATCTACAAGATTATGCAAGTTTTTCATTATACCACTACCACATGCAAAAATTTCTGGACCAACACATCAACCAAGCAACTCTCCAAATAAATATAAGTGAAGCAAGAGAGTACTTTCTATAAAATAACTAATAGCTCTGAACAAGAGATACATGAAAACCAAGAGCTAGAAGCTAAACAGTGCGAAAATGAATACTCAACAAATATAAGTGAAGAATAGGAGTATTCAAATGAAAAAGCGGAGCGTGTCTCTCTCCCAAACAAGATAGATAGGATCCGACATTGATATGATCAGAGAATAAAACTAACAAACTAAACACAAAGACGCTCCAAGAACAGCACATATGATGTGACCGAATTAAAATATAGTTTCACTAGAGATGACCTGATAAGTTGATGATGAAGAAGGGGATGCCTTGGGCATCCCCAAGCTTAGATGCTTGAGTCTTCTTGAAATATGCTTGGGTGACCCACGGGGGCATCCCCAAGCTTAGGCTCTTCACTCTTCTTGATCACAATATCATCCTTCCTCTTGACCCTTGAAAACTTCTGCCACACCAAACTTCTCATAAACTTCATTAGAGGGTTAGTACTCAAAAACATTAATCCACTTTGGTTCTGTAGTGACACATTGCAATACTCAATAAAACATTAGCTACAGCCCTCCACGTCTAGAAAGCCTTACTTAAAGTCCACAAGAGACAATGCAAAAAAACAGAGACAGAATCTGTCAAAACAGAACAGCCAGTAAAGACGAATTTTTTCGAGGTACTTCCGTTGCTCAAATCGGAAAAAGTGAAGTTAATGAAAGATGCGTACATATCTGAGGAAGATGCGTGATTTTTTATAGAATTTTTCGAGTTTTCTCCAGGGAGAAAAGCTCAAATTCGTGACAGCTAAAAATCTGTCCCTGCGCAGAAATCCAAATCTAGCATCATCTAATCATTAAAGGCTCTTCTTGGCACAACAATGCAATAAAATAAAGATACAAAGGAGTTGTTACAGAAGTAAGCAAGCTCCTTGACTCAAAAAGCAAAAGAAAAATTACAGAAATAACATGGGTTGTCTCCCAAGAGCGCTTTTCTTTAATGCCTTTTAGCTAGGCTTGATAGTTTTAATGATGCTCTCATGAAAATAGAAAATGAAGCAAAAGGAGCATCAAGAAGCAAATTCAAAACACATTTAAGTCTAACCCACTTCCTATGCATAGGAAACTTGTACACAAATAAATTCATAAGAACAAAGTGACAAGCATAGGAAGATAAAACAAGAGTAACTTCAAAAGTTTCAGCATATAGAGAGGTGTTTTAGTACCATGAAAATTTCTACAACCATATTTTCCTCTCTCATAGTAATTTTCAGTAGCATCATGAATAAACTCAACAATATAACTATCACACAAAGCATGCTTTTCATGATCTACAAACACATAGTTTTTAAGCTCACAAATAGTGGGATTAAAATTTCGAACCCACATGTAACAATTTTATAACAAGATGATTGATCACTCTCAACATATATGGGACGCCTAGATAAAGTCAAGACTTCTCCAATCCCATTTTCATTAGTGGTACAGTCAATATTATCAAGTAACATAGGACCATCATCTAGAGCTTTATCATAAACATTTTCTAAGCAAAACTCTTTAGTACCATGCATTTCGATATCAGCCACAAATAAAGGATTATCATAAGATTTATCAAAATAGCATGGATTATCATATATAACAGTAGCATAATTATTCTCACAAGTTTTACTCATAGGAAAAATTTCAAGAGAATCAACAGGAACATAACATTCATCCTCCTTGGGTAAGCATGGAGGGCAATCAAATAATGTAAGAGATGAAGAGTTACTCTCATTAGAAGGTAGGCATGGGTAGCTAATCCATTCTTCCTCCTTTTGTTCATCACTCTCCTCCTCTTTTTCATCTAATGAGCTTTCAGGTTCAGCAATTTCTTCCACAGGTTCCTGCAAATTGTGAGTGCATTCTTGTGCATTAATGAGTCTCTCTTTGTAATCAACGATATAAGGATTATTGCTGTAATGTTCTATGCAATAATCAAGGATAGAAGAGACATAATCTTTAAGGTCCTTACAAGCAATACAAGTTTCATAATTTTTAGCCATGAAAGATTCTATCTCAGAGGCTCCCATAAATAAAACAAATTGTTCTACTTCTTCGAACCCAAGATGAATATAGTTATTCCAATGATAGTTCACAATTAAAACTTCTTCACTAAAGCCACATTGGAATTTAAGATGTTTAGTATCCTGTTTAGAGCAACAGTTTATATCATGGCGTTTAAGCAAGATTTAGCAATTGTATTCAACTTTCTAACACAGCACTCATGACTTCACCCTTTTTTGATTCTCTATACTTCATATATAATTCTATAAGCTCCATATAGGTTGTGGGTTCTTCCATAACAACAGTTTTTAGTTTTTCGGTTTTTCAAATTTTTATGGATTTTCGAATTTATAAGAAAAATAAAACAAGACAAAAATAAACTAAACAAAAATAAACTAAGCACAAATAAACTAGACAAAAAAAATAAAATAAAAACAGAGAGAGAGGTAGAGTGTACTCCCCAGGTGAACTTATGAGTAGAGCTATGCTCCCCGGCAACGGCGCCAGAAAATAGTCTTGATAACCCACAAGTATAGGGGATCGCAACAGTCTTCGAGGGAAGTAAAACCCAAATTTATTGATTCGACACAAGGGGAGACAAAGAATACTTATAAGCCTTAACAACTGAGTTGTCAATTCAGCTGCACCTGGAAAAGCACTAGTAACAGGGGTGATGTGAAAGCAGCAGTAATATGAGAGCAATAGTAACAGTAACACAGCAGCAGTAACACGGAGGCAATGGCACCAGAAAATAGTTGATACTACTTCTAATGACATATAGGACCGAGAGCAATGATGATGACAAATGACCGCAATGATGATGACAAATGGACCGGGGTTCCCAGCTATCTACACTAGTGGTAACTTCTCCAAACAAATAACAGGTGTTGGGTGAACAAATTACAGTTGGGCAATTGATAATTGTAAGGGCATGACAATGCATGCTTATGATAAGATAAGGTTTACTGTAGTATTTAATTGGGCATTACGACAAGGTACACAGACCGCTATCCAGCATGCATCTGTGCCTAAATAATCCACCTTCCGGTTAGCATCCGCACCCCTTCCAGTATTAAGTTGCAAACAACAGATTATTGCATTAAGTATTGTGCATAATGTAAACAACACATTCATCCTTAGACAAAGCATTGCTGTTTTACCCCTAGTGGCAACAACACATCTACAACCTTAGAACTTGCTGTCACTATCCCAGGTTAAATAGAGGCTGAACCCAACTATCTAGCATAAATACTCCCTCTTGGAGATACAAGCAACTACTTGATCAGGGTAACCACAAGTACCGGAGAGCATGCAAGATCTTAAATAAACAATAGTATGATAATATGATGAACAATCTGATCATAATGTAACAATTCATCGGATCCCAACAAACACAACACCAATTACATCATATGGATCTCAATCATGTAAGGCAGCTCATGAGATCATTGTATTGAAGTACATGGGAGAGAGAGTACCAACTAGCTACAGCCAAGAACCCGTAGTCCATGGGGGAACTACTCACAAACCATCATGGAGTCGAAGTGGAGGCGGTGGAGTCGATGGAGATGGCTCCGGGGGTCAATCCCCGTCCCGGCAGGGTGCCAGAACAGGAACTTCTGACCCCCGAAACGAGGTCTCGCGATGGCGACGGCGCTGCGGAAGTCTTTCTGGAGTATTAGATATATATTTAGGGTTTTCGCGTCGGGGTGACTAAATAGGCGAAGGGGCAACGTCGGTGGAGTCCCGAGGGGCCCTCCTCACCTCCCGGCGCCCTGTGGGCCCGCCGCCCCAAGAGGTGGTTTGGAGGCCGTGGGCCTCCCCCTGGCTTGCCCTTCTGGCTCCGTGTGTCCCTCGGAAAAATAGGAGGTTTGGCTTTTGTTTCGTCGAATTCCGAGAATATTGCCCGAACAGCTTTTCTGGAACCAAAAACAGCAGAAAACAGGAACTGGCACTGTGGCATCTTGTTAATAGGTTAGTCCCAGAAAATGTATAATAATGATATATAATGCATATAAAACATGTGACAATGATACATAAAACAAGCATGAAACATCAGAAATTATAGATACGTTGGAGACGTATCAACAGCCTCCTGAAAATCATCCCCAAGGTCATCATCACCATCATCATCGTCATCTCCATCCGACCCCCCCATGTCAACATCCGGCGCTGCAGGTGGAGCTGCTCCCTCTACCACAAAGGTAAGATCAAAGAACCCGGCCTTAAAGAGCATAGGAAAGACCCTAGGGATCTTCGTGTGATCAAGGCAGCCAATTCTAATCCGCAAGACTCCATGCTGTCTCGTAAACGCCATGTCAATCTCAAGTGTTTTACCAAACATATCACCCACCGCCCATAGAGCAAGAAAATCCCCAATCTCCGGCCTTGGGATACTGATGATCCCGAAGAGCAAGGCTTTGATACCTGCAAAAGTACACGGGATTAGGTTGAGACTCCAAGTGCAGAGTGTATAGTAAGTGGAAGACAGTTTTCCCCACGAGGGGTGACTCGAGGGTTTAATATCGAACTCTCGGGGAATCTGAAGTGGTAGATTTATCTTCTTATCCTTCTTTTGGTTACCTACAAAACAAGGTTAGATGTTTTGGTCCTCAACCTCACCTGTGGTTGTCAAGCACAAGGTGTAAGAATGATATCAGGATAGTTATGCAATGCAAACAAGAAATAAATATGCAATGATGGTGGATGCAATGGTAAATGATATTTTTGGGTTTTTGAATGATGTATGCAAGATGAAAAGTATTTTTGTATTTTCGGATTTAATGATGGCTGAAAATAGAAAAGTGGTATATGGTGTTGGAAAGGTGTTTCTTATGATTAAAAATGGACTGGGGTTCATGGTTTCACAAATGCACTCTCTCTTTATAAAGTGGTAGACAATGGAACACACACAGTTAACATATGAGATTGCAACACAGAGTTTGATAACAAGTTACTTAAATATATGGGCATCACGTCCTAACATAGAGATCTTTTGGTTATTAACCTCTCTTATACTCCACCAAGATGCGAACTAAATCATAACACCTCAGTAATTAAGACAACTCAGAGTATAGCATTAAGTATCATGACATGAAGTGAAAATAAGAACATGCTAGATCTAGTCATGGAGTAGTGGCAATGGTCACGCCCACATCCCCGGTAGCATGGTATTTTAGTTTATCCCTAGTGAGGTAACAAAGTAAGGTAAAGATACCAAAGTGGATCGCAGAACTTTCTCTCACGTTCACTGCACTAGCCACCCCCCGTTACTCCAACTAATGCACACGTTCCCCCACACAAGCTCTCATAAACATGGTTGATCAAAACAAGTAGACAAGAACGGGGTACATAATATGCATCTATACTCATAACTGAAACAAACATTGCAATCTCAAACATATATTAACTCATAAAGATCCACCACAAAGGTATTACAACGGTGACCGTAATCATGTTCAACAGCTCATACAGTGCTAATTAGTGAAGCTCAAGAGAGGAGAGATGCATAAGTTACTTCCACAAACCCATAGTCCAGAGGTGGACTACTCCCTCTTCATCATGGAGACGGTGGAGAAGTCGATGGAGAAGATGGAGACCACGCCGGCAGCGCCCCGCCGGAGTTTTCCCCCTCCAATCTGCAGCTCCTGATCTCCGTTTCGGTGTTTCTGTGTTTGTGCGGCGCTCCTTCCAGAGAACGTCGGGGGACCTTTTTTATAGGCGTTTTTAGGTCAAGACGATGTCGGTGGAGAAGAGATCGAAGGCAACGAAGCCACGAGGCCCAAATGGGTGGGTGCCACGCGGCTACAGTACCTGGCCGCGTGGGCCCCCCTCGTTTGGCCCTCGAGCCTCCGTTTGCTCGCTTCCTTCGCCCACAGGTCTTCTTCCTTCGAAATATTGACGCCCGTAAATTTCTAGGTGATTTCGTTGACGTTTGGGTCCCTGAAACATTAAAATAAGAAAACGGGGTTTTCTGCCTGTGCAGGGTTAATTCCATAAAAATAGGAAATAAATGAATATTCCCAAAAATCATTATAAAACATTGATATAACCCTTATATGATGCAAATATGATTGGAATATAAGCAATTAAAGTGCAAAGTTCATGTATGCATTTTACATGCATCAGATACCCGAAACACGCAACCAAACTTCCGGCAAAGTACTAGTAGGTTCCGGGTTTTGATTCCAGCTATCAAAAGTGAGCTCGCGGGAGCTGTTTGGCACACGGCACAAACCAAAAACTCTGAGCCTCTCAAGATCAGTCCTGGTGGGGAATTGCACCCTGTAGACGTTGTGTCCCACCTGTCGAACGTCCCAAACGAAATGTTCAGAAGGAACAAGTCGCTGCAGCTGCAAAACAATATTGGGGATGGTCATCTCCCCTCCTGTCACCACCAAGGAAGCCAAACGAACATTCTCCATCCTTGGTCTATAAGTCTCAGTGCCTGGATACTCAAAGAAAATTAGAACTTCATGAGCATATCCGTAGACCCGAATTTGTGGTTTTGGAGCCGTCAACAAATGACATAGTCGCTCCCCATGTGCCGGACCTTCGCATATCACACAAACTTCGACGGTGCAATCATTTGAACGGTGTCCGGTCAAACCACATCTGTAGCATCTCTTCCCCTTCTTCGGCGCAGCAGCCCCCAACGCAGCAGCGAGCTGATCCGCCGACACGCCAGCTCCAGCAGCCTGGGGGGCACCTGCTTGGGGATGGCCCGCCACCTGCGGCCCAGCAGGTTGTGGCACCACGGCCGCCGTCGCCCCAAGTTGGACGACAGGTTGAGGAACAGCTTGCACCTGGGCAGCCACCGGTGCGACCACCGGCGCTACGGCAGCGACAGCAAGTTCAGGTTCCGCCACCACTGCACCGGTCACGGCTTGCGCTCCTGCCCCAGATCCATGTCCACCTTGCGCACCATATGCCCCATCGCCATACCGGCCGCGCACACCACGATTCTCAGCACGACCACGGCCACCACCATAGCCACCGTATCCAGCACCGCCATATCCGGTATGACCCGCGTGACCTCGACCACGGCCACCGAAGCCCGCATCGCGGCCACGCCCATCAAAGAAGCGTCGACCACGCCCTCCTCCGGCGTGATAGCCCCCTCGATATCCACGTCCATTGAAGCCTGAGCCAGCGTTGAAACCATAGTATCCACCCGGCCCCGCACCTCCGGGATACCCTTGAGCACCACGACCCCAGCAGTGCCGCTCGGGCCTCCAACCTCGAACGTGGACTGCCGCCCTGGAGCCGCACCTCTGCCCGGCGGTGCACCGCCACCGCGAGCAGCATCCCCTCCACGACCGGCGTCACCGCCACCGCGGCCGCCACCGCCATAGCTCACGTCACCGCCGCCGCGGCCACCACCGCCACAGTTCGCCATCTCGAGTTTGGGATCAGCGACAGGCGGCGCGTGCGTACGCCAAAACAACCCTAACAAGCGTCGAAGACCGACTCCAGCCGTATTAGGAGGTGGTTTCGGATTGTCGTGTCTTTTTTTCTCTCGTAACCCAAAGCCCACACGAAGCGGGGTTTGATGCACTATGGGCCTGGCCGGGCCGATGCCCACCGTACCCAGGCGTTGATTGCGCGAATTCGAAAATCGAACGTTCGATCCGCGGAAGACGGAAGACCTCGCCGGAGCGCAAGGAGATCGCCGTCTCCGCCGTATAACCTTGATCCATCCCCCAAGATCGCGTTCCTCGATCACCACGGAAGGTTCCAGAACCGGAATTTTGGGGACACGAAAGCGAGTTGATCTCGCCGGCGTAGACTTCCTATCCGAACCTGCAAACACAGAATCAGAGAGAAGGGTTAGCGCCGCTGAGCTTTGTCCCTGACGTTTGGCCAGCCTCTTGCTGGCCCTTGAAGACGCCGACGCAATCAGACAGTCCCGCTCCGGTGAGGGTGTGCGGCACACGTCGAGGTAGTTGTCGCCGCATCCCCCCTTTCTTCATCCTCTCGCGTAGAGACCTCATCGTCATCCTCCGAGAGCACCCAAAAACGCCCTCCAAACGGTTGGAGACCCTTGCCATGTCCATCGCCGTGGAGATGCGCCGCGTGATCCGGCCGGATCCCGGCGGCCGTCGATGGAGAGACGGTCGTAGGACCAATCGCCTCCGCCGTCGCCTCCTCCAACGGCTCTCTCATGTTCCACAAGACTTTTTCCGGTACATTTTTTACTGCACTAGGCACTGCATAAAATGTACCAAGAAAGAAAACAGAAAAGAAAAAACGAGAAAAAAAATGCGTCATGCACTCCTAGAGCAACTTCCCACAGTCTTGTCGTTGCGCCACGTGGTGTGTCCACGCCAGCGCGATCCGACCTGCGTTAGTCGGACTAAAAAAGAATTATATCTTATGCATGCTTCAAATGGACAAATTTTTCTAATCATCTATTCATCTTTTTTGCTCTCTTGATCAGAATGACTAACATATCAACAAAATTGTTAAAATAGTTAAACGATCGCCTTGTCTAACAGCTTTTTCTTAGAGAATGTAGGAAACTATGTCATCATCGTAATACCTTTTTTTGCATAACATTCTCTTTCCAAACTCTCCCCGTATTAGTACAAATTCTCTCTTCCAAAGAACATGGAGAGACCATCGGACGTTGTCATAAATCTTCCGGAAGTCAATTTAAGAGTGCAGACACTACAGGAAAAAGCACAGTTTCCGACGGCTAAATCATTGCCGACGGCCGGCCGTCGGCATACAGATCAAATCCTGACGGCCATTATAATTACCGTCGGCAAACGAACACCGTCGGCATATCACATCTATGCCGACGGCTTTTTTATCAGGCCGTCGGCGTACACCAACCTGTTGCCGAGGGCCGCCGTCGGCATAGACAAGGCCGTCGGCATACAGGCTGCCACGTGGCAATCCCGTTTGTTCACAGACGGAAGTTTGACAGCAGTAGACGTATGCCGACGGACGTGTATGAGAGCCGTCGGCTTATTAATTTGTCCGCTCCGAAAAATAATTGGGCAGAACCGGGGTTCGAACCGTGCACCTAGTGCAACACAGCATACGCTGCTGCACTAACCACCTAGACACTGAACTTTGATGTACAGGAGGAGTTACTACGTAATATCTCTATTATCTACGCAGTAGTAATAAAACTCACAACATTATTTGTTTGCACACAAGTTTGAAATATTGAACACAAGTTTGAAATCTATGATTAAATAAATACTTTTGTACCTAATAATGATTTTTAACAAAAATAAAGAGCAAACTATGAACCACTTGTAGTTCAAATTTGACCACTTCGAGCTGAATTAGCTGGAATTTTTCTTTTTGATGAGAGGTGAATGGAAAGATTTGGACATGCAAAAATTTGATTATATTGCAAACTAAGTCACATAATATGACACAAAGTGAAGATTTTCCATTTTTTTGATTTTATTTGAATTTTTATGTCGGGTTCAAAATTCGGTCAAAACGGCGAGCATGACCGTTCTTAGCTAGCATTTGAATCTTTCAAAACTCTTGGTAGATCTATGATGAAATAGATACTTTTATACATAAAACTGATTTTTAGTGAAAATAAAAAGTAAACTATGAAGCAGTTGTAGTACAAATTTGACCCACTTTCAGCTGAATCGACAGACATTTGTCTTTTTGACAAGAGGTGGACGGAAAGAAGTTAAAACACAACCATTTGGTTAATTGGAAGTAAAATGTGATCTAATATTTTTAGAATTTGTCTTGGTACAAATTTGAAACAAATATTTGGTAGGTTCTTCACAAAAAACCTCATATTCGGTACTCGGAAAATGAAAAATGTTATTTTTGTGTAAAGAAATGAAAACTTTCTTCGGCAACATTGTTCACCATTCCAAGATGCACCCTTGTGCGTAATATGATATTTTTTGTGCTATAACCTTGTTGATTCCATGTATCTTCCATTTAATTCCATGTATCTTCCATTCATTTGTGCTATAACCTTGTTGATGTGTGGTTCCACCTTGTCTTCGTCGATTGGTGCAGATGGCGCCTCTGAAGCCGACGCTGGACCTGTACTGGCCGTCCCTGGGGTAATGTTCTTCAATTCACTTTAGATAGAGTTACTAGCTTTGATCCATGCGTGCAAACATTGACAATCATAGCATTGCTAAGTTTCGTTTTTCCCCAATCTTTTACAGAGAAGCATGGAACGTGCTTGTCTCCTGCTGTTGAGGATGAATCACAGCACTTCACCATGGCCATTGATTTATACTTCAAATATAACGTTACAGTAAGCATCTGGTCTTTGACTCGTCAGTTGTAATGTGTAATTTGATTTCTTTCGTAGTATAGAACACCTGAATCTTTGTTAATCCAAACTACAGTGGCTTAGCTTATGTTTGCCTCAAGGACGACCTGGGTGAGCATGGCAAACACAGTGAGCATGCAGATTGATGGCACACACAGCGCAAGGAACTATGCAGAAACTCCAGTTGTTGAATCTATGCGTATGTATATTCTTGCTGGTTCAATATTGGTTGCTAAATCTGCTATACTGACAGGACATTTGCATCCTCCCAAAACGAATTTTGTTGGTCCAGTATGTCATATACTTCTGTTTAGTTAAATGTCTCCAAAGTAGCTAACCACCATATAGAGAAATGGAATTTCATGCCCATCAACAAATTATCTAAGAATCACAAATACACTCCTACACATGTTTGCTTGCTGGCATTTATTTTTTTGTTATATCTATGGTGTTCCTGGCGTCATATCGTCATGTATTAATGTGGTGTGTTGATGTTTAACCTGTTCTCTGTTTCTAGAGGTGACAAATTGATACACTGGACATATTTTTTGTTTGAATATGGTCCCCATTTTGCAGGTTTTTTGTTCTGTTATTTGTTGAGCTTTAAGGATACATTGTGATGTAATTGTATACTTTATTAACCATTGTTCAAGGGTAATACAATTTAGTTGTATAGTGGATGAACCATTGTTCAAGGCCGAATCATGTGTGTAACAATGTCTGTAATTAGCCTTTTATTGTGGTTTCCAATGATAATGTCTGTAATTAGCCTTTTATTGGCTAAATTTTTTTTGGTGCTGGTCAACAAGTATGCCGACGGCTTTGCCGTCGGCCTAGAAGTAAATGGAAGTGATCCAGGTGAGGACACGTGGTGGGTTGATGCCGACGGCCAGCCTGGCCGTCGGCAAAAACTTCTGGACGCCGTCAAACGGCCATATCTGCTAGTTTGTTTCCCGACGGCTTTGTGTGCCGACGGCCATAGTAATCCGTCGGCACTGCAGGGTATACCGACGGCTTTTCCAGAGCCGTCGGCTTTTTAGTTGTATGCCGACGGAGAAGAAGCCGACGGCCAAAAACCGTCGGCAAATGGCCGTCAGGAACTACCTGTTTTCCCGTAGTGAGAGTCTTGGGTGCTTATAAATCCGCTAACTCGCTAGTAATTTTCTTTCTTTGCGTGCATCTCTAGTTTCCTGCGACGGCGACGTGCATACGCGTCTCCGTAAGATAGGATAGATGGTCAAACACGATCGAAAGGCACTTTTTTTTGGCACTGCTCCATGTCAATGAAAACCTCAATATACAATCATGTGTAGATCGTCAACTCTGAGCTGCTGTGCCTTTAACAAATCGGCATGCTGTGCTCGCGGTAACATATGAAAACAACCAGATATTAGGAGTAGTACTCACTCTATTCACTTTTATAAGACACACTAGCTATCCACACATACATAGCAAAATGAGTGAGACTAATTTTGTACATAGATTCACTCATTTTAGTATGCATGTGGTCAAAATAAAAATGATAGCTATAATGTGCCTTATAAAAGTGAAACGGAGAGACTACTACTTATACAATAGCTGCTTGTGGTTGTATGCAATTAGTTATGCATCCCTGAGCAAGTTAGCCATTGACTAGCGTCTAATGGTGCTAAATGGGTGCCACCCCACTAGCTAACTAATCATTGAAGCTACTTCAGTTACAAAACGATCCCTAATTTCCATTATTGGTGTAGGGTTTCATGCCGAGATTAGCCAGTAGTAGGAATTTAATTTTGCGGTTGCTGCAAACGGTGCTATTCCGGTTTGGCTCTCGCCTGGTCTGTGTGTGTGTGCCATGAAGATAACGTGTGTGCATCTCTACGTCACACTACATCGCGCAACGCGCAAGTATGCATTAGACAGACAACAACTGAAACAAAAAAGGAGAAAAAAAGAGTGCTAAAACGAATTTATTTGGATTTAAGGTGCTCAAGGTTTTGAGCAAGTAATCATTGTTACAAGTGTTTGACAACGTAATTAAGGAACTAACCATCATTGCAAGTGCTGCAGGGTCTTAGTTCATGTGTGTTTAAGTCATAACAACTGGTTCATACGAAATGTGAAGCGGATCATGCCTTAAAAGTTAGAAAAAATGTGCAGGCTGTTATGAAATGTAATTTTTTTTTTACTAATAGGTATGCCCTACAATGAAGATGGACACTTGGCAAAGCATAGAAAAGTAAACTCTTTCAAAAGTCCATAAACATTTCCTCTCAAATTCAATAAAAGATCTCAAATCTCCAGTTGCCTTCTTTCCTAGAACATCATGACAACAATGAGTCTTGCCTCTAAGATCTCATGTGTTGCATGATTGTCTTATTTTCTTGATCATAGGATGTCGACAACGATGAGATCACAATATTGGTGGACAATGGTGTTAAAATAACAAGGATGTCGATAAAAATGAGAGCATATTGTTGACGGAACAAAGGTGTTGGAAAAACCTCGACCTGCGGAAGTGTCGTGTCTCGTTGCACGGACACCGGGAGTAGAGGTTACCCCTTTTAGTTGGTTCGGTAGTGGGCGCAGAGGAGGCTTGCCACCTTCGGCTCTGATGAAGAGGTTCAAGCAAAACACACAAGCACGACAGAGACACGGGGGTTTTACCTAGGTTCAGGCCGCCCGGAGGCTAAAAGCCTTACTCCTGCATTTCTGGATTGAGATCATCATCATGGTATGTCTACCCGAGAGGGATGTTGGCTAGAGGTTGAAGACGAGCATATCCTGACCCGGATGAGATCACCTCTCGCTTCAGCTCGCAACCGTAGCTACTTTCTCTTGCCTTGCTCTCGACTAGCTCAGAATCCGATCCTCCTCCTTGGTGACCTTGGCCCTCCCTTTATAGGCCAGGGGCAACCATGTTGCCAAAAGGGAGCATGTGCGGGGGTTTGGCGGGAAACCCCTTGGTGGTGGTGGCAGTGAAGGCGATGTGGCCCCTCCTGGGCCTTTCCTTCTTCGCGTGCGTCATCAGCTTCTTTCGCCTTTGGGGGAAAGCGGGGCGGGAGCAACAAAGCTGGCCTGGCACCCTCACCATGGCCGTGCTCCGATGACGCCATTCGTGACGTACCCAGGCGTTGGCTTCTTCTAGGCACACAATTCTTCATAGAGCTTTACTTGTAGCTAACGCCTGGCGGGCTCATCCTCTGCTGGAGGCGAAGGAGGTCATCATTTCCATGCCTCGCATGGAATGGGTCTTGAAGGTCCTCCTGGTTCCTTGGCTCGACCGGTCTTGGTCATGGTCTCCGGGTAAGGGACCCCTAGGGGTCTCCGGGACTTGGTCCTTAGTCGCTTGGAGGTCGATGTCGATCTTGTCGGGTGACCTTGTAGCAGGTGGGCTAGCCCATGTGCCTGCGGTACAGTGCTTGATCTTATCCATCTTCTCGGTGGGCACACTGGTGGTGGACCTGCTTTGACCGCATCAGGGGAACCCCATATTCCACTGTTGCGACAGGAAGTGATAGCAAGTCGATCTTTGGAAAAGTTGCGACAAGCAAGGTCCATCGGGGCATAAGCTCCCCTTGCTACCCATATGCAAGGTGCCATATTAGCCTTGCCTTCCCAAGATCGCTCACATACCTGTCACGTTTGTCGATCGGCCTGCTAAAGTGTGTATCGATCGAAAGGTAGGGCCCAATGATACAGTCATATAGTACGAGAGCACATCGCCACAATGGTTGCTAGTATATTCATGAATGATTTCACTTTCCATCATCCACAGGGACGGACCGGAGCATAATTTCATAATTTGGTAGTATTCACCACAGTATTCAGGCGTCTAAATCCTTACTCCAGTTTCTGGCCAAGGTTGCCACCAAAAGTCCAAAACGAACAGGAGAACCCCAGAAAGCATAATCATAACCAAATCTTTTTCCAAAAGCACACACAAGTATCATCCAAGAATTAAAAAAGTAACCTCCCAACATCCCCAGACATGGGGCCCCCAGTAAACAGGCACTAGTGCCGGGGCAAACCAGATCCGGGTCGAATTACGAGGCCTGTTAGAGCATCTCCAGTCGGGGCGCCCAAACGGCCGCCTAAAAGCATTTGGGGCATGCCGGACAGTTTTTCCTCCCCACTCGCGCAGCCCAAACGCGAATTTGGTCCGGCGCGGCCCAGTTTTCGGTCCGGCACGCCCAGCCCACGCCCTCATCTTGGGTACGCCTCGGGCGGCCCCGGACACAACGACGCGCGACGCCACACACCCCTCCGACGCGCGGGCCACGCCTGTCAGCGACTAGGCAAAAGCAATAAATGTCGGCTTCCCCCCAATTTCTCCCCCAAATCCCATTTCCCCGCCACTCTTCCCGCCAAACAAAAACCCTCGCACCGCGCCGCCTCGGTTTCCATGGCGCCTCCGGCTATGCCCAAGGTACCAAAGGCGAAGGGGAAGGCAGCAGCGGCGAGGACAAAGGCGGCGGGGATGACGCTGGGCATTCACAAGCAGCGCAAGGCACCCCCGGCGAAGGAAAAGCCGGAGGAGATGTCGCAGCACGATTGGGACCTGGACGTCCTCCGGCGCCGATTGGAGACGCAGGGCCGTGGCGGCCGTCGCGTGAAGCAGAGAGCTAGGAATCTGCTTGACCCGCCGCCGCCGCCATTGACGGCGAAGAGCATCGCCGCCTTGAACCAAGCCTTCGACATGGGAGCAAGCCAAGAGAGCAGCGCCCCTCTGCGATGCAAGATCGGCAGCTCGCTGTCGAGCTCGTCCTTCTTCGCCGACAGCGCCGCCGGCACGCCTCGCTCCAGGATCTCCCCCGAGTACGGCGAAAGCCAGCAGCAGTACCACGGCGGCTTCGACCCCAACACCATCTTCCCGTCGTGCGGCCTCGATCTAAACCAGACCGTCGATCTGGAGTCGGCGGCGTTGCAGAGACAACCCGCCGTCCAGGTGCACGCCCAGGCCGGTCGTAGCCTTTCGTTTGATGCAGGCGCCTCCCATGTGGTCGACGGAACGACCCCCAATCTCACAGATCTCACCCATGTATGATGCCGTGTTCTGTATTCATGGAGTATAGGATAGACGTGTGCATAGGCAAGTGGTGACCGGCGGTGTTGTTTTGTGTGTATAGGAGCACACCGACATCATGGCCGACATAATCAATGATGGCGCCCGGGAGGCGAAGGGAGCCGAAGAGGGCGCCGAAGAAGATGACGACGAGTTCGACGAGGATGAGGTGTACTACGACGAGGATGAGGACGACGACGAGGGCGATGACGATGCTCTGGCCTGCGAGGACGCACCGGCGAAGAAGAAGGGCAGCCGTGGCACAATTTGGACGACCAAGGAGGACGAGTGCATGGTGGAATCATGGAAGGCCATCAGTATCGGCTGCTCGGTCGTCGGCGCGAACCAAACAAGCACCGCATACTGGTCGAGGATCAAGGACGAATTCGACGAGCGCCGGTTCACCAAGGACTACTTCAAGGTGCCCATGGAGCGCGCCCGAGGCGCCATCGAGCATAGGTGGCGCATCGTGCAACGCGTCGTCAATAAGTTCCACGGCTGCCATGAGAACATCCTCGATCGGCAAGAGAGCGGGAAGGGCCCGTCGGATCAGGTGACCGCCGGCTTGCGATCCCCTTGATGATGTTTTCCTTGCGTCGTCTTATTTTGATCGTCGTCGACTTGCGATCAACCTCGTCTTCCTTTGTTGTAGATCATCGACGCCCTTGTGTTGTACCGAACCCTCAACAAGGAGAAAGACTTCCGTTTGATGCATTGCTACAAGCTTATCCAAAATTGTGAGAAATGGAAGGTGCACCGAAAGATTCTAAACAAGAACGGCCGCGCCAACCTCAACGCCGATCCGGAAAACTCAGAGGGGCGGCCAGTCAGGAACAAGAAGGCGAAGGCAGCCTTGGCGACGACAAAGGCGGAAAGGGTCCAGTCGTCCATCGACAAGGTCCTCGCCGATGTCTCCTCCAACTCGACCTTGAGGCGCGACGAGAACAACGCAAGGTGGGCGACCTTGATGCACAAGGCCGACGTCAAGATCGACCTCGAGCAGAAGAAAGCCGCCGTCAAGAAGCGGAGCCAAAATTTCATGATCTTGACGGCCGACGTCTCCAGCATGGACCCGCTGGCGAGGGCGGCGCACAACATGTTCCGCGCCGCGATCCTGCAAGAGCTTGGGCTCGTTCCACCCGCGACCGGCGGCAGCCAGGGCCACAATGACGACGTCCAGGCCGACGAGGACCCCGACCTGACCCAGCCTGGTGCCGACTACGTGCCCCAGCCCGACGACACCATCTAGACCAGCGACGGCGACAACCTGTGGCCGACATCGACATCTCCCAGCATATTTTGGTGTATTTTGTCTTATTTTGATGGCCCAGTTTCGAGTTTGTGGCCGAGTGAGGCCAATCGTGGCCAAAACTCCTAATTTCTGGCCGGTTGTGGCCGACTGTTCGTTCGGAGCGAGCGAGCGGGCAGGCAGAAAGAAAGAAAAAGAGAAAGAGAAAGGGAAAGCGACCCCCGCGCCAACCACAGCCACGCAAACGCAGCGCATCGGTCGATACTTTTGGATAGCGTGATAACCTTTGCTTCCTGCCGAAAATGGCTCGCGACGCCCTTGCTTCAAATGGCGCACAGGTTCGGTCCTCCCCTGCTCTGGTTTCTCTCGTCTCTGCCCCCCGGTTGCAAGTGAGAAGAGAAGGAAGAACATTGCTCAGGTGCCCGTGGCCATGGATGGGCCCTGCCGCCGTACCCTTTGCTAGTGGCTGCCGCCTTTTTTCTTGTTAAGTCGTTTCTTAAGACACTCATCACCTCTTTGCTTAACAATAACAAACCCCTCCTATAGCTAGTGGGGCTTTGTTTTCTCCTTGCCTTTTAGTGTTTGCTTAGATTACCGGAAGCTATCGAAATTTAAAACGACCGCGGAGTACACTCCATATCCAGCTCGTTGTTGCTAGTGTAGCGCTCGATTCATGCAAGTAGGGGTTAGTTTTTGCGACAACCTGAATTCAGCGCCACTTGCACTGCGCCGGCCTTACAAGTTGGCAGGGACGAAGCTGAGAAAAAATGCCCCTGGGGTCATCATTATAATCTCTCAATTTCATTGGGGTCATTCTCTACAAATTCACACTAGCTAATGAAGATTAGTGAAGGATTTTGCTTTTTTCCATTGGTGTCAGCAGCTTGACACCAATGGCCTAAAGGCAGCTCCGTCCCTGCAAGTTGGTTAGTTCTTGCGATCCCAGGACTCCTGCAATCTTCACTGCCGTCGCCCTCAGCACCCACCTGGTGTTCTGCAAATACTTTTTGTTCAGTTTCATGATTTGATTTCACAAATTCTACTACCAACCAGGCTGAACTTTTCTGCACGCTGACGTTCAGGAGAACCCCGTGCAAGTGTAACATTGAGCTGTCGACCGAGGGGGCATTTCGGTAAACACGCACACCGGCGGCATTCCCGGGCCTTGCACGAACGAGGTCGAGGCGGTGAGGGCATCCTCGTCATTTCCTCCGAGCATGGCCCCGATCGAGAGCGCTCACTCCCACACAGACGCATATAAAATTTGCTCCACGCACACACAATCACAGACCCCCCAATCCGTGGATTAAACTAGACCCCCACCACCATCACCTCCTTGGTTTTGCTGCGCGATCTCCTCTTTTCTTTGCCCCCTCTCCCCTCGCTCGCCGTAAAGAAGTCGTGGATAGGAGAGGGCGTCCGTAGCTGCTGCGTAGCTCGGGCGGGACGGTGGAGAGAGAGATCGAGCTGAAGAAAAGAGAGCAATCGAGTGTTTCGGCTCGTCGCCCGGAAAGTCTCCCGTCTTTTTCTTTCTTTCCCCTGAGGAAGCTGAATTGCTCGATTGATTCGTGTCATGGCGAGGAGGCGGAGCTAGTGGGTTGGGTTTCTTTCGGAGAATTGGCGTCTGAGAGGAAGGGGAGAGAAAAGGAAGCTGATGTACGGCTCGCCGGTGTCCAAGGATCTGAACCACCCGCCGCCGCCGCCGATGAACTCCTCCGGGTTGCTCAGGTACAGATCGGCCCCCAGCACGCTGCTCGGCGAGGTCTGCGAGGAGTTCCTCCAGCCCGTGCCCCGCGCCGCCAGCCCCGACTCCGCCGCCGCCGACAACGTCTTCTCCCGCTTCCTGGCCGACCACCAGATCCGCGACACCAAGCCGCCGGCACCGGCGCCCCCCGCCGGAGCCGCCCACTTCACGGACGAAGCTGCTGCCGCCATGGCATCCCAGCAGCAGATGATGTTCCACGCCCAGCATCAGCAGCAGCAGATGGGCCCCGTCGAGGGGCTGTACCGCACCGTCAGCTCCGGCGCCGGGATGGTGGACGCCCCCGCCGCCGCCGGCACCAGCAGCCTGCTCCGCCAGAGCAGCTCCCCCGCCGGGTTCCTCAATCATTTGAACCTGGACAACGGTTGGTCCTACTCCTACTTCCTTAAATCGGCCTTCTTTTGGCACTGTTTTCAGTTCCTAGTTCCTACTCGCTGCGCGGCCTGCAATTATTACGGCTCGCTCTTGGCGAGAAACATTTCTATTTCGGGAACTGAATCCTGTGCTGTCCTGCGCTGCTCGATTCAGGGTACGAGAGCATGCTGAGGGCGGGCATGGGCGCGGGCTTCAGGAACGGCGCCACCAACGCAGCAGCGGCCGTGGACTCCGGCAGCGGCAGCAGGCTCAAGGGTCAGCTCAGCTTCTCGTCGCGGCAGGGCTCGCTCATGTCGCAGATCTCGGAGATGGGCAGCGAGGATCTCGGCGGCAGCAGCCCCGAGGGCCCCGGAGGCAGCCGGGGCTACATCCCCGGGTACCCGATGGGCTCCGGCTGGGAGGAGTCGTCGCTCATCTCGGAGAACATGTCCGGCGTGAAGCGCCAGCGGGAGTCGTCGGAGCCTGCCCAGGTGCGTCTCCGGCCGCCGGTTTTATTACAACACTAACATTTCATTCATTCATTTGTCGCAAGAACTCGAATTGACGAGGGTTTTTGCAGAATGGCCTGGCGCACCAGTTCAGCCTGCCAAAGACCTCGTCGGAGATGGCCGCCATCGAAAGTTCCTCCAGTTCCAGGACGCCGTGCCCTGCAAGATCCGGGCCAAGCGCGGATGTGCCACGCACCCCGCAGCATCGCGGAGCGGGTAAATCGACACTCTACTTGCGCTCAACTTTTGCTCGTTTAGATTGACAGTGTTGTTGTTGCGCACAATTGCTACTAGCTTTCTTAGATCAAGCTGATCAAGAGGTTGACGCGGTGATCTGAATTTGACCAGGTGAGGAGGACAAAGATCAGTGAGCGAATCAGGAAGCTGCAAGAACTCGTCCCAAACATGGACAAGGTACACACACTCCCCCACTCTAGTCCCTGGAGTAGTCTGTACCAATAGGAGATAGAACAGTGTATGCTTCTTACCAAATGTGCTATGCAAGGACCACGCCCCAATATTAACCTGTGCAAACCTGCCACTCCATTTTCTCTGCAGCAAACAAACACATCTGACATGTTGGATCTGGCTGTCGACTACATCAAGGAGCTCCAGGATCAGGTCAAGGTATGCAAATTATCCGATTAAGATAAGATTTCTCTCAAAGTGAAAAAACATCATCTATATCTAGTTTAATTAGTGGGTAACCTTTCCTGGCCAGTGAGGTCTAAATCAAGAAGCCTCTTTACCCTGTGACTGAGGGCGAAGGGCAACCTATTATTGGTCTTATCCGAATTACATGATCCAGAAACCGAGTTTTTGACTTCACGATTTTTCCCATTGAAGGTGATCAACGAAAGCCGCGCCAATTGCACCTGCTCGGCCAGCAAGCATCAGCAATAATCTGGATGAGAAGGATCGATCGATCTCTAGACTCTCCGTTGTACAAGACCTGGAGAATTTAGGAGCAAGATTATTTTGGGGGACAGAAGGTGTAATGCATGCTAGTTTCGTTTTCTTTTGGGGTTTGGGCAGGCATGCGGCTGAAAGGCCTGTGTAAAAAACCTTCAGGAAGTGTATAAGCAGGGGAGGGTGGGCAATGGAGCAGTGGCATCATCAAGGATTCAAGTGACAAGGGATCGAGAGAGGTTAGGGAGGAAGATGGGAGACACAATTGTATAGTTTTGCTGTAACGTTGCTGTATACAACACCCCAGCCATGCCCACAGTGCATTTCCATAGAAAGTTACCAATAGCTCTGCTACAAACTCTAGGCTGTAGTACCCTCTGATTTTAACACCATCACTCGCCCTTCAACCATCACCAATAAAATATTGCACTGGCATTTTTTCTCTTCTTTTTCTTTCTTTGCCGACGAGCTCTTCAGGCAATATTTCAGGTTAATTTTGAGTTTGACGATAAGCTCAGATGTGTTTAAATTACTCCTTCCCAAAACACTGGCTTTGACAGTGAAAGGCAGTGAGGTTGGCCGGTGAGTTCACGGAACAACTAAGAAGAGGTCCAATGAACGGATGAGAACGCATGGTTCCTTTCTTTTTCTTATTCTTTATTGCGAATAATGGTCACCATCTCCTCATCTGCTCCAAAATTATGCTCCCGTGTCTATCTCAATTCTCAGCCAGAAAACTATGGGCGCAATGGGAGCCCTGCAACCTCCCGATTATTTGGGGCTGTGGTTTTTCCCTCATTTTCGTCCATGCTCAATTCAATAGAGTATATTTGGGGCTGTGGTTTTTTTTTTTTTGCCCTTTTCGCGTCCATGCTTCTTCGATGCTTCTGGTAGTGTTAGTTATCAAGGCAGGAAAAGGGGAGAAAAAGGTTGATGGATGCAGGTGCCTATCGTGAAAGCAGCTTGCATCCATCTCGCAAGGGCACAAAATCTTTGTTCAGCGTAGTGTTTTTTTTTTGTTCTGGATAAAGGGTATTTCAGTGTAGAGATAGAGACTGCCGAGGAAAAGATGTGGCGGGCAGGGAAAGAGCTGTGCCGCAGAGAAATGCTCTGCCTTCTCGTGAAACCAACGGTGGATATTAAATAGTACGTTTGGAGCGTGATTTTTTTTAATGTTTAAATTGTTTGTATTTTTACTGCAAAGTCGATTTTGATCATTGTTGCCTAAATATTAGGAACATCTCACATATACTTTTCTTGTAATATTTCAACCAGTTACACCGACAATTAGAAAATATGCGTATAAGGCCCTCGGGACGTGGGTAATATGGATTTTTTTTGGGACGATGGAATTTTTAAAATCATGGACAACACTGCTCAGCGGCAGCTGCAATTTTTTTTATTTCGAAATGGTATGCCCCGGCCTCTGCAAAATTGTTTTGCCATGCGGCCTTTTTTCTTCTCCCTCTCTCCTTCATGCTTTAAATAGTGAAACATAGCACACAGGTACAACCAGGATATCGTCATATCCATTTGGTTTCAATTTTTGTAAAAAAAACATATATCTTTTCAACTGGTAATTTGATTGACATTCCTTTTTACCATGTGTTGAGTCGCGATTTGACAAATATTTTATCAACAGTTATCTAATTATCATCACTTATTTGCCACATATATAGTACTTAGTTGTTACCTTATGGTACATCATTCTTTATCGGTGCAAGGCTGATGATACCACTTTTAGTGAGTCGTATTATATCACAACTATTGAAAAAAAAAGAAATACACACTCTCTAGCTCTGCATAGCATAATACTGAAATGACGAAAATCGTGTATAAATTTATCTAGAACTATGCATTATTATCTTGCCAATTTTTTTTATTAATATAGTAATTACGCTATATACAACTCGCGCGACAAAAAAGTTTCGTCAAAACATAAAAACATGTGATTTACTCCCTCATCGATACGCAATGAGCGGGCAAAAAGATCGCTAATAAAAAACGATTTATGAGAAAAATAATCTTAATACTTGAAAATTGTAATTAATGAGATTATGTCAGCGATGAGTTGGCATGTATTCTCCCTATGCAGGCGGAAAATGCTATTAGAACCGCCGCACGGATATCTGGGAGGCGTTTCCCGGGTAGATTAACAATTATAATTGTTTCTAATATACTGTCGTCGTATCGGCATTCTTGATAGGAGACGGGGGTCCTCTAGCCGAGGGTGAACCGAGGTGGTGAAGGGGAGCGTCGTCGAGGTCGGGATCGAACAAGGCAGTTTACCCAGCTTCGGATCTCGCAGCGATGGCGAGGTCCTACGTGCTGCTATAATTCACTATATGGGCGATAGCCTTGTACAGGTTACAATGAGATAAGATGTTGCCCTAAAGGCGTCCCTCGTCCGGCTTATATAGGCGGCCAGACCTAGGGTTACAATGGTGATTACGTATCCGGCAAGTATACAGAGTCCTAAACCTAGCCGGCAAGTTTGTCGCCTTCCGCCTTGGTGGCTTTATGGGTTTCGGTCTTGGGCCTCCTCCTTGCCGGCATCCGCCTGCCTTGGTCGTCAGCTATCTGGGCCGCCCGGCACGCAAAGCCTTTACCACCACTGCGGGCCACCCTGGACTAGCCGGCTTGACCCATGCTGGTGATACCCCTGGTCCGTATATCCCCAACATTAGCCCCCGGAAAGGTTTAAGTTCTCCAGTTGCCGTCTTCATTTGTCGGCGACGTCTGTCTTGTTTCTTGCATTTAGGCGGCTGAAGAGCTTGAAGCATTCCGAAGTTGAAGTAAGCGGCGATCCGTCTAAAGTAGTCAGAACAATGCCGCCAACATGGGAAAGATGGCCTGACTGCTTGTCAGGAATCTTCCATGTGTGGTCTTGTCAAACTGACCAGTCTCGTCAAACGTTGACGGATGACATCACGAAGTCCACGACAGTTTGAACTTGGACGTGTGTCATGATTACCTCCCCACTACGCGTGGAAACCGAGGCGACGGCAGCGCGCGCCATGGCCACGACGGGCAAGACGTGGACGCGTGGCGGAGATCGTGGGCTCTGGCCGCTTCTCGCACGAATCACGGAGCAGAGGTGGTAAATACCCCAATCCCCCACGCGGTGCGATTCACTTCCCATTTGCCCACTCCACCGCTGCCTCTCCCTCTCCCTCGAGCGCTCCTCCATCTGCATCGCACTCCGGCGACCTTCCCAGCGGCGCATTCCCCACCACATGGCAAGCACCGGCGAGCAAGATACAGGAGCGGCGACGGTGGCTGCGGCAGCATTACTCGCTGCAGCGGGATCTAGATCCGTGACGGCTACAGCGGCGACGAGCACCGCGCCGTCGTCTTCTTCTTTCCCCGCCACGGACATGGGCGGGGTGACCTCGTCTTTTCCAGCACCGGCGGCGTCCACCACCACGGCGTCCCCTTCCTTCCATTTGCCATCCATGGCGACGGCGGTCGTCGAGCCTGCGACCACCCTAGAGGTTCCCGCCGGCGAGACTGTGGTTGAGGAAGAGGAGGTGACGGATCTGGCCTCCCGCTACTGGCTGCCGTCATGTATGACGGAAGAATACCTGAAGGAGCTGGAGGAAGGCGGCTTCTTGCCATCCAAGGTGGATTGCGAATGGCGGCTACCAGGCGATGAAGCGGTCCCTGATCCCCAAGACGGAGAGAGGGTTGTCCTGGCTTCACACCTCCTCCGCGGTATGACCTTACCGCCCTCCGCCTTCTTTTCTGCCGTCCTCAAGCACTACGGGCTGCAACCACACAACATTGCGCCCAATAGTATCTTAGTACTGGCCGGCTTCCAAGCGCTATTTGAGGGCTACTTAGGCATAGCACCTACCGTAGAACACTTCAAGTACTGCTTTTTGTGCGCCGGCAAACCATACCAGGCGGCCAGCTGGCCACATGCGGTAGTGTAACTTTCAACTGCCGCCAAGGTGACTGGTACCCAAAATCCTGTACATTGAGTCGGTGAAGAACTGGACCAACACCTTTTTCTACTGCAAGGACATCCCGGCACCCGGCAACACGGTGGGGATTCCTGCTTTCGTCAATTGTCCGCCAACCTACAAGGCTTGCTGGACGGAGCAGGCGGCGACTGACATGCCGGAGGAACACCGCATTGCTTTTAGGCGGATCGACTTCCTCACCAAGACAATGGAGCCTCCCCACCTCGACGGAGTTGATACCGTCATGTGCTGGCTCTCAAGGCAGATTATGCCGCTTCGCCATCGCCCCCTGAAGATGTGTGAATACAAGGCGGAGACGTCCAGCACAGGCAGAACCACTCTCGACGAGGGAGTGTTGCTGTATCGGTTGAGAGAGCTCATCCAACCCAAGCAGATAAAGGCGGCCGAAGGCGTCGCCATGTTCACCCATGACAATCCAGCCCCAAAAGGTAAGCCAGAGCTTTCCTGTATTCACTCGCTTATTCTGTCTATTTGTTGCTGGATTGACGGTGCATTGTCTTTAGCTGACGAGCTTGACGGACGCCGACTTGGCTCCGAACTGGTACGATCTTGGGACCGGCAAGACCAGGAAGCGCAAGATTGGCGGCCCTTCTTCCACCAAGGATTTGGAGAAGAAGAAGAAAGCAGCCGTCACCGCCGAGGCGGAGGATGAGACCTGATGACCCACAAGTATAGGGGATCGCAACAGTCTTCGAGGGAAGTAAAACCCAAATTTATTGATTCGACACAAGGGGAGCCAAAGAATATTTATAAGCCTTGACAGATGATTTGTCAGTTCAGCTGCACCTGGAAGTAGACTTGCTCGACACAATTTATCAGTAGCAACAGTTTTATGACAGTAGCAGTAGTGAAATAATAGCAGCAGTAAAATAAAGACAGCAGTAGTAATTGCAGTAGACAGCAGGATTAAAATACTGTAGGCATAGGGATGGATGAACGGGCGCTGCATGGATGAGATAATTCATGAAATAGTCATACATAGGGCAATTGCAGATAAATAATAATAAGGTATCCAAGTAATAATCAATCATAAGCATGTGTTCCGTATTTAGTCGTACGTGCTCGCAATGAGAAACTTGCACAACATCTTTTGTCCTACCAGCCCGTTTGCAGCGGGGCCTCAAGGGAAACTACTGGTAATTAAGGTGCTCCTTTTAATAAAGCACCGGAGCAAAGCATTAACACTCCGTGAACACATGTGATCCTCACGTCGCAACCATCCCCTCCGGTTATCCCAATTTCTGTCACTTTGGGGCCTCGGGTTCCGGACAGTGACGTGTGTATACAACTTATAGATATGATCCAAAACAATAATTATCATCATGATTCAATAACATGTTCAGATCTGAGATCATGGCACTCGGGCCCTAAGTGACAAGCATTAAGCATAATAAGTTGCAACAATGACAATAAGCACTACCGATGGATAACAGGCACCATGCCCTAACAAATCTCACAACTATTACATGAATGATCTCATCCAATCCCTACCATCCCCTCAGCCTACAGCGGGGAATTACTCACACATGGATGTGGAAGTCATGGATGGTCGATGGAGAGGTGGCGGTGATGATGATGGCGATGATCTCCTCCAATTCCCCGTCCCGGCAGGGTGCCAGAACGGAGTTTCTGATCCCCGAAATAGGGTTTTCGATGGCGGCGGAGCTCTGGAAGGTTTCTGGAAAAAGCGTCGATTCCCCCGAGGTTTTTAGGTTAGAGGCTTTAAGTAGTCCGAAGGGGAGCGTCGGGGGCCACACAGGGTGGCCACACCACCCCTGGGCGCGGCAGGGGCCCAACCGCGCCCTAGGTGCGTGTGGTGCCCCTGTGCACCCTCCTCGCTTCGTCTTCTGGCTCCGTGGGTCTTCTGGAATAATAGAATTTCTGGAATTTTTCTGGAATTTTCCTAAAACTTTGACTTTCTGCACAAAAACAAGACACCAAGGCAATTCTGCTGAAAACAGCGTTAGTCCGTGTTAGTTGCATTCAAATCACACAAAGTAGAGGAAAAACAATAGCAAAAGTGTTCGGAAAAGTAGATACGTTTTGGACGTATCAAGACCCTGGGGAGCAATGTTCCCACAAAGCTGTAAATAAATTTTTGCTTTTGCTCACTTACCTTTTTGCTGCGTGTCTGCTAACCTGTCTTTATTCCCCTTGCAGAGCGAAGCCTACCATGGCCAAACTTCGCTCCAACCTTAAGATAGCTGCCGGTAGAAGCAAACCGCCAAGGTCTTCCCCAGCCACTGCACCAGCCACACCTGCGGCCAATACTCCCGCGGTCCTCTGCCCGGGAACATTTATGACGGACAACGTGGTGATAACGGGTGCTGCAAAAGCGGCTGCGGAGAAGGCGGCATGTCCTTGGTAACGATTTTTTTCTTCATGTCATTTGAGTACTTGAATCACTTGCTGTATTTGCTAACTCTGAAGTTTTGCTTTTCAACTCCGCCAAACCTTAGCGACAACGAGGATACCTCGCCCCCGCGCGCATTCTGAGAGCTGCTGAGATAATCACCAATATCATCGACGCGGGCAAAGCTTTTGCCGCCAAGTTCTTCCCGGGCGAGCGGAGTGATCCCGTTGTCCTTGAGGTGTTGCCAGAGGTGCTGAAGAAGGCAACCAACGAACACGAGAATGTGCTACGCTACGCCGCACATGGTAGCGCGAAGGTGGCGCTTTCACTGATGGCCGCTTGGTACCCGGAAGCCGACATGCACCAGGTGACGGAGTTCATGCCAACAGAAGATGAACATGGCAAGTCCATTGATCCGAAGAAGGTGATGGCCTCCATCTCCGGCTACGCGACTCGAGTCGCCAACATGGTGGACCTCCGGCTTTTTTACAAGGAGCATCCCGATCCTCATCTTGCAATAGGCGAAACCTCCTTGGTGGCCGACGAAGACGCCACGACTGGAGAAGGCGAAGCCTTGGCTGACGAGCGCAACCCCCAGGATGGCGGAGCCAGCCCCCAGGATGCCGGCGTCCGCCCCTAGGACATCGAGACGGCTTCCCCCAAGGCGGTAGCAGGCTTCTTCCCCTACAAGCATGGCACAAGTAAATGCGTCAAGCTGTTAACGCTAAAAAACTTGTTTTATTCTGGGATGTAAATACTTTTGTTGGGCCAAACTTTTATGCTACACTTGTCGGTAGGCTTATTTAAGTAGCCCGCCTTAATATGTATATGTGTATATGTGTTTAGCTTTTTCATATGTTGGCGGGACCTCATCTCAGTTACTTTAGCTGTGCCAACTAGGTGCAATACCAATTAGTTTAGACACAGAGACCAAAGCTGGCATGTTGGTGCCAACGACATATTACTAGGCGACCCACACATAAACGAACAGATAGTCATACAAGGCGGTGCAGTCGGCAAATGTCAAAAAAGTTAGAACAACTAGCACGGAGCAAGAATTTTTTTGGGTAACTTTTGACATAACAGGTATATGATTACAAGAAAAGACAAAAGATGGCATGATCTCAAAGCGGAATGAGCAAACCACAGACTTTTATTTCATAATCATATAGTACTTATTACAATTAAAAATTGCTAAGTGTAAAAAGGACATAGCTGCTCAATGTTCCAAGGCCGGTTTGTTTCGTCATACTTGTCGTCGACCTTCCTTTTGTGCTTACGGCCTCGCTTCTTTCTATATCCATCTTGTATATCTACCAGGTAGTAGGATCCATTGAGCAGTGCCTTGCTGACCACAAAGGGTCCTTCCCATGGCGGGGATAGCTTATGCAAGCCCTTCCTGTCTTGGATTAGGCAGAGAACCAGGTCACCTAGTCCAAAACTGCGTTGTCGCACTCTTCGACTGTGGTAGCGTCGCAAACTCTGCTGGTAAATGGCGGATCGTGCGATGGCAACGTCTCGTTCTTCATCAAGTAGGTCAAGGACATCCTGTCTTGCATCTTCTGCATCCTGTTCGACGTAGGCTTGAATTCTGAGGGAGTCAAACATCATGTCGGATGGCAACACTGCTTCTGCGCCATAGACTAAGAAGAAATGAGTAAACTTGGTTGATCTGATTGGAGTTGTGCGTAAACTCCAAAGGACAGATTGCAACTCATCAACCCAAGCCCCAGCTGCCCTGTGCAATGGTACTTTGAGACGAGGTTTTAGTCCTTGTAGGACCAAACCATTTGCATGCTCTACTTGACCGTTTGCCTGGGGATGCGCCAGTGAGGCCAAATCCAGCCGGATGCCATGTTGGTTGCAGTATTCCTCAATTTCGCCTTGCGATAAGTTTGTGCCATTGTCGGTGATAATGCTATGTGGCACCCCGAACCGAGAGATTATTCCCACAGAAAATTGGCGGCTGTGGCGCCGTCAAGCTTTTTGATAGGCTTAGCTTCAACCCATTTGGTGAACTTGTCTACAGCCACAAGCAAATGTGTGTAACCACCAGGTGCCGTCTTAAATGGACCAACCATGTCCAAGCCCTAGACTGCGAAAGGCCATGTGATGGGTATTGTTCTAAGCTCCTGAGCCGGCATGTGTGGTCTTGCATATAGTTGGCAGCCCTTGCATCTTTTGACAATATCCTCTGCATCTTCTTTAGCTGTCAACTAGTAAAAACCTTGCCGGAAAGCTTTGGACACAAGGGAGCAGGATGAAGCGTGATGTCCGCAAACTCCAGCATGTATCTCATCCAACAGGTTCCTACCTTCATCTGGTGAAATGCAACGTTGGTAGACTACAGTAGTGCTACGCTTGTACAATTCACCTTTGATAATCGTGAATGCCTTGGCCCTTCTTGTGATTTGCCTTTTCAACACCTCATCGTCCGACAACTCCTGATTGATCAGGAAGTCGAAATATGGTGTCGTCCAGTCCGGCTTTACCAGATAGACGGCATAGCTGGCGTCTTCTACTGATTCTGCCGCTTCGGGGTCGAGGAGGTCTGCTTCTTTTATCGATGGCTTGTAGAGGTGCTCCAGAAAACATCCTTTGGTACCTTTTTGCGCTCGGACCCAAGTCTGGCAAGTGTGTCTGCCGCCTCGTTTTGAGCTCTGGGGATGTGGCGGACTTCGTATCGTAGGAAGCATTTAGCGAATTCGTCAACAGTGGCTCGGTATGCCGCCATTGTTTTGCTTTTTGCATCCCACGTGCCACGTGTCTGCTGCGCAACCAGGTCTGAATCTCCATAGCAGAGGACGCGCTGGACGCCTAAATCTTTGGCGATGTGTAAACCGTGAAGGAGTGCTTATATTCGGCAACATTGTTTGTTGCTCTAAAATGTATTTGCAGCACATAGCTTAGCTTGTCTCCTTGCGGGTTTCTTAGCACAACACCAGCCCCCGAGCCCTGAAGCATCTTTGATCCGTCAAAGTGCATGATCTAGTTTCTGATTCAGGGAGAGGTACTTCATCCATGGCTTCTGTCCAATCTGCGACAAAATCTGCTAAGGCTTGAGACTTAATGGTGTTTCTGGGTTTGTATGCGATGTCGAAGGCGGCGAGCTCAATGCCCCTTTTGGCGACTCGGCCTGTTGCATCTGCGTTGTTGATTATGTCTCCCAGAGGTGCCTTGCTCACTATAGTAATCGAATGTTCCTGAAAGTAGTGCCTCAACTTCCTGGCGGCGTAGAAAACGCCATAGACCAGCTTCTGGTAATGTGGGTAACGCTGCTTCGAGGCGAAAATACTTCACTGATGAAGTAGATGGGACGCTGCTCAGAGGCGTCAGCTGCTTCCGCCTTGCGCTCCACAACCATGACCGCGCTGACAACCAAGTTGGTTGCCGCGATGTAAAGCAGCATTGGTTCCTCTATACGAGGTGCTGCGAGGATTGGGGCAGTCGACAGTGCTACCTTAAGCTGCTGCAAGGCGGCATCTGCTTCGTCTGTCCACTCAAAGTTGTCGGATTTCTTCAATAGCCGTAAAGAGGCATGGCCTTTTCACCAAGGCGGCTAATGAAACGACTGACGGCAGCTACTGAGCCGGCTAGGCTGCACGTCCTTCAGACATGTGGGTCTGGATATGTTGAGAATTGCCTTGATTTTTTCCGGGTTGACCTCAATTCCTCGTTCGGAAACGATAAAGCCAAGCAATTTGCCGACAGGAACTCCAAAAACGCACTTCTTTGGATTGAGTTTCATCTTATATACCCGGAGGTTGTCGAAGGTTTCTCGCAAGTCGTCAAGCAAATCCGCCTTCTTTCGAGACATGATGGCAATGTCGTCTACATAGACGTGAACATTGCGGCCAATCTGTTCGTTCAGGCATCTTTGCATGCATCTCTGATACGTTGCGCCGGCATTTTTTAGGCCGAAGGGCATCGTGATGTAGCAGAAGGTCCTGTAGGGTGTGGTGAACGCTGTTTTTAGCTGGTCTGATTCCCGCATTTTAATTTGGTGGTACCCGGAGTACGCGTCCAAAAAGCACAGCAGCTCGGAGCCGGCTGTGGAGTCTATGACCTGATCTATACGTGGTAAAGCGAAGTGGTCCTTAGGACAGCACTTGTTCAAACCGGTATAATCGATACACATCCTCAGCTCTTTATTAGGTTTCGGAACCATTACAGGGTTTGCCAACCAATCAGTATGCACTACTCCCTAATGAACTTCGCCTCCTGCAGCTTGATGATCTCCTTCCCTATCGCCTGCCTTTCTTCTCACCATAGCGTCTTATTCCTTGCTTCACTGGCTTGGCTCCTTTGTAGACATTAAGAGAGTGCTCGGCAAGTTCCCTAGGTACACCTGGCATGTCGGTGGATGACCATGCAAAGATGTCCCTATTCTCACGCAGGAACTCGACGAGCGCGCTTTCCTATTTGTCATTTAAGCCGGATCCGATGGTGACTTGCTTGGAGCTGTCACCTGACGTCAGATCCACCTTCTTCGTTTCTTCGGAGGCCTTGAAAGTCTTTTTGGCTCGGCTGTCTGCACCTTTTCCGGCAACTGCGACGTATCAGTTTCCTTTTTCAGCATGGCTAGTTCCTCTGCGTGGAGGACTGCCTAGCGAAGGCGGCATTGCCACGCTCGCACTCCTTTGCTTTCTTGAAGTTGCCATTGACGGTAATGGTACCGTTGGGTCCAGGCATCTTCAGCTTGCTGTAGATGTAACAGGGTCTCGCCATGAACTTGGCGAAAGCTGGCCTTCCAAAGATGGCGTGGTAAGCACTCTTGAAGGGGACTACTTCGAACCGGATGTGCTCAGTGCGATAGTTTGTCTCTGGTCCGAAAGTAACCTCAAGCTTGATGCTTCCCATGGATTTGGCTTGCTTTCCCGGCACGATACCATGAAACTTGACTTTGTGTAGTCAAGCTGGCTCTCCGTCAAGTTCATGCGCTTCAAGGTGTCCTCATATAGGATGTTTAGGCTGCTGCCTCCGTCCATCAACACCTTGGTCAGTCTGAAGTTTCGACAATTGGGTCGACGACGAGGGCGTACTTGCCGGGGTGCGGCACGTGGTCTGGGTGGTCTTCCCTGTCCCATGTGATTGGCGCTTCGACCAGTCCAAGTATTGGGGAACATCTGGCACCGTGGCGTTGAGCTCACGTAGTTCCGCCTTTTCTTCTTTTGCCGACGGAGTTCCCAGGAAACAGACCAATTGGCCGTGTACTTTGGGGTACTTTTTCTCCTTGCGTGGCGGCTTGGGGTCCTCGTCCTCTGACATGGAGACTACTTCATCGTCGTCTTCCTTCTTTGCCTTCTCAGCTATCTTGCTCTTTTTCGGCTTCCAGCCAACGTCGGGGTCCTTCTTGAAGTCGTCCATGAAGCGGCACTCTCCCAGCGTGTGGTTGACCTTCCCGAGTGATGCGTGGATGGGGCAGGGCAAAAGCTTCGCCTGTTCGTAAGTCATGCGGTTTTTGCTAGAGCGGCGTCCTTGCCCTAACTTTTCCACTTGCGATTGCCGCCTTTGCCTTCGAAGGCGGCGGCAACCTCGTTGGATGGTCCGGCTTTATCTTCCTGGGGAGCCTTGCGCTTGTGATTCGCACGCCAGTTTGGCGCCATGTCCTGGGAGCCGTCAACATCGCGTGCGTCGTCGTCCGCCTGAGCGTACACGTCTGAGCGTACATGGTGGCAACCTCAAGCATGACCCCGAGGTCTTTGACCTGCATGCGTACTAGCTTGTGTCTGAGACTTGAGCCCTTCAGTAGGATCGTGGTGAAGGCGTGGATTGCTTGGTTGTCGTCGACGTTCTCGCAGCTTGCCTTTGTCTGGATCCATCTTGCCACGAAAGCCGTTGCAGTTCCATCCGGCTTCTGCACACAGCGCGTCAGATCGGTATACGTGTTAGGTTGCTTGTATGTGCCATGGAAGTGTTGGGTGAACACCCATTCCATGTCTAGCTAGCTATGAATGGACTTCTCTGGGAGGTTTTCAATCCAGCTTCGGGTTGTGCCCTCCAGCATGAGGGGGAGAAAACGAGCGGCGACTAGGCCATTGCCTCCGGCAATCTGGACTGCCAGCGCATAGTCCGATAACCACGAGTTTGGCTTGTCCGCTCCGTTGTACCTTGGGCAGCTTTTTGACACTGATGTCATGTCCCTAGGAACCTGAACGTTGCGGATGGCTGGGCCAAAGCACTCGGGGCCGAGGTATGACTCTTCTTTTCCCGCCTTGATATCATTGAGACGATGACGTGCGTCTTCTGGAGCGAGCTGCCTATTGGATCTGGCAACGTTCGGCTCGTCCTGCGCAGCCCGACTTTTGCTGTGCCTAGGCTCGTTGTTGTGTTCCTGACTTCCGCTTTCGCGCCTGGGCGCTGGCGGTGGGGAGCGTGTGCAGTCCCTGGTTCTCCATTGCGGTGGGGCATTGTCGCGGTGTCCGCCACTTCTTGGTGTCTGATTGTTATCCCGGCTGCCGCGTTCTCTCCTAGGCGGTGGAGGGGGTGCCTCGTCGTGTCTGTTGCCGGTACGGGAAGCCTCGTCGCGCTGTCTCCTAGGAGGCGGTGATTTCCGTGGCTCCCTATCCTTGTCCTTCCCCTTGCCATGGCTACTGGAGCCAGATGGGTCATTGGGATTACCCCCGGCAGTAGCTTTGCAAGCATTGGATTTTGATTCCAGCCGACCGCCTCGCGCGTCGTCCTGGTCGGCACGAGAATCAGCCCGTGCCTGCTGCTCCAAAGCCTTGTAAGCTAGGACAGAGGCATAGTAGATCTTCTCGTCCTTGTCGTAGTCGTCGTTGTTGAGGATGTCTAAGGCAGCCGCAGTGTTGAGGACGGGAGTACTTAGGATTACATCGCCGTTTTTGTCCTTCCGCTGCGGAGCCGATGCCCACTCGAAACCAAGTCTTTATGCAGGGGACTTGTACTCCTCGGGAGACGGATCCCGATTTTGCAAGGTGCTTTTCTTTTTTGGCGGTGGCGCTTTTGATTTGGCCACCGGCGTAGTCGTGAAGAGATTCTTCCTAGAGGTTATCTTGGCGTTCTCCTCCTTGGCCTCCTTGAGCAAGCCCAGAACTTTGTCTTGTTTCTCCTGGAGGTGCTTGGTTTGGTTGACAATGATCGTGCGGAGCTTCTCCAGGTCAGCCGGAGTTGTCTTCTCATTGACGGGCGTGTTCAGGACTTCTGCCAAGGCGGCCATGTCTTCTTTGCTTTGGACGGCTTTGCTGCATCCGCCTTTCTCCAGGATTTTCTTCTTCGGAGCCGGTGGGGGCTCCCTGCTTGGCAGGTTGTCGTCCAGCCCGGAGGCTTTGGCGGCATCCGCTGCTTTAGCCGGATCCGCTCCAGTAACCTCAGCCACAAAGGCCTGCTGCATGGTTGCTGACGAGCCTGTTTCCGCCTATGAAGGCGGCGGTTCTAGTGCGTTGAAGCACTTTTGAACCTTCTGCTCGAACATGCTCACAGAGTCCTCTTTGGAGTCAGAGTCTACGTTGACTAGAACAGTAGATCTGGATCTGGCATCTGACATCGTATCGTCCTGGAGTGCAGGAAGGATCGATTCAGGATCGTTGCTCTTTGGCTGGGAGTCTGATCCCAGTCCGGCAACACCACAGAAAGTGGAGATCAGAATCCGCCGACTCCTGGGAGAAGGCGGACTCAGATCCGTCTCGCGCGTAGTTGAACTCCGGGTGGTGGGTGGGCGAAAAGACGGTGTGATTCTTTGGGAAGCCCATGGCCTCCGGAGTGAACCCGATGAAGATCTCGTGCTCGCCAACTGGGACGAGCGTATAGGCGATGAGTCCGTCCTTCGACGGCATCCACGTTGCGTCGTCTTGTACGTAGCCTATGGAGCCGAAACGCGATGAGCGGCCGACGGCGATGGTGTCGCCGATGCCGCCAAGTAATCCCGCGTCGAACGTGACACCCGACGCCTTAGTCCCCACGGTGGGCGCCAACTGTCGTCGTATCGACATTCTTGATAGGAGACGGGGGTCCTCTAGCCGAGGGTGAACCGAGGGGGTGAAGGGGAGCGTCGTTGAGGTCGGGATCGAACAAGGCAGTTTACCCAGCTTCAGATCTCGCAGCGATGGCGAGGTCCTACGTGCTGCTCTAATTCACTATATGGGCGATAGCCTTGTACAGGTTATAATGAGATAAGATGTTGCCCTAAAGGCGTCCCTCGTCCGGCTTATATAGGCGGCCAGACCTAGAGTTACAATGGTGATTACGTATCCGGCAAGTATATAGAGTCCTAAACCTAGCCGGCAAGTTTGCCGCCATCCGCCTTGGTGGCTTTATGGGCTTCGGTCTTGGGCCTCCTCCTTGCCGGTATCCGCATGCATTGGTCGTCAGCTATCTGAGCCGCCCGACAGGCAAAGCCTTTACCACCACTGCGGGCCACCCTGGACTAGCCGACTTGACCCATGCTGGTGATACCCCTGACCGGTATATCCCCAACATATACAAGGCCTTCAGGTGGACATATATACCACTCATACTTCTCTATATCTCCCAGATAGAATTTAAAACAAAATTGCATGCTGAATTTGGATGATATTCGCCTTTACGACAATATCAAAACATATGTTGGTGCCTCGGCTGATGTAAAAACATGCTCCAAAAGTGTGGTCCCCATGTGGAACTTGTTGTGGGAAAGGCTTGGCAATAACCATCGGGGGTGACTTACATCGAAGAGTGGAGCTAGACGATGTATAAAATCCGGGAACAAAATTGTCACAAGATGTACCATGTTCGACTCCTTGTGGAGTTAAAACCTCCTCTGCTTGTATGCTATTAGGTTTTGTGGAAGCGAGACCGATCGGGACGCGTCTCTAACTGCACTCACGTATCCAGAACCCTTTTTTTTAGAACACAGTACAACACAGACGCTCACAAATACGCACGTACACTCACCCTATGAACGCACACACGCACACCCTATCCCTATGAGCACCTCTGAAGGACTGAGCCGGCAAATCTTGAGGTTGACGAAGTCACCACAGGCGCCTCGCTGTTGACGGGCACGCCACCTACCACTGAAAGAATAGCGCCGGATAAACCTGAAATAAATCCAGGTAAATGCAAACGCCCATGCCAAGTCTAGGACTTGAACCTGCGTGGGCTGGTTCCACCACAGGGAACCCAACCATCAGAGCCAAGCTCCGTTTGCACGTATCCAGAACCCTAAAATCCTTCGGATAATGGCCCGATTGGATTGACAGTTGAAAATTACGGAGCAGTATTTTTTCACCCGCACGCGCTGTATTTTTAGCGTGACCTGGGCAGGTCCGTGAAAAATCCTGTCCTATTGGCTAAATAACGGTGAACCAACCGGGCCCTAATGTGTGGGACAATCACGCCCTGACAGCGTTGTAGAGGCAAAATTTCCTTAACTTTCGCTTGTTGTCACACTTGACGATCCACCAACTTTATCATTGGAATTTTTTGTGTTAATTTGAAAAAAATACCGTGCGGGAATTATAGTTTCCGCATACAGTAAATCCATAAAATACAATGAAGTATATATTTTTGTAGTCTCGCCAACAATATTAATTATCCCGCAAAAAATGTACCGATGATCAATGTTTAAGTTCGATGTACTATAACTTCCCTCCACCCAAAAATGTAAGGCACGTAGCAATATATACGGAAGTATGTGATTTATGAACTGAACTTGTATAAATGGTATCATGTACTTTCCTGCAAAGTATTTTTTATCCGTTATGACCAGAAAAGGTAAATTGTGCCTTTCATTTAGAGATCTAGGGAGCAGATAGATTCAGTGAAACTTTGAGAGTGGACAAATAGAGTTCGGGCTATGGGGGATCCCTTTATTTTGAAAATCATATTTTGACGTTTTGCAAAAATTTGAATGTAGAAGTATTGTACCACACGGACGTGTAAAATCTAAACCAGAAATATCTTATATTTCGTGTGCACAAAAATGACAAAGTCTCACATTTGAAAGTAGTGAACAATGCAAAATTTCAATGGTTACAAATATGAACGGATTGATTTAAGGTTTTATAATTTGGTATAATATGATTTTGATTTGAACGGTCTACGTACATCCAGTTTTCTGAAACTTCAAAATACGATTTCGAAATTTTCAGATAAAGAGCTCCCTAGACCTTGACCTCCATTGTGTTTTTTTGTAGCTTTGACCTTTTTGGTAGCAGTGTAGCAGTGTGGATGCGAATGCACTGCTACTACAGAGAGGAGGAGAAGGGAAAAGAGGCTAGGTGGAATAGGGCAGGCAGGGAGGGGAAGGTGGAAGATAAAAAGTGGAAGTTGAGATATACATATTTCTCCCGGGCTTCTCCACATGTTCTTTCCCGCCCAATTGCCCTGGGCTCTGGCCTCCATCCCTGTGCTCCGTTGCGTGTGTTTGCGTCCCAGCTCGATGCACCCGGCGTGGGTTGCTTGCTTCGTTCCTCGGATCACGAGCCATCGTTTTTTCTGAAGAGTCATCATTGGGTGGACGACTTGTCAAACGTCGTAAACCCTACATCACACAAGCTGCGTAATCACGCATCCCCCTCTAGCTTGCTAAGTTAGGTAGGTTTTGACAAGTCAAGCACACTTGCGTTTATAATTTGAAAACGAGCCTAGTAGTACTGGCAGCGGCTTCACCAGAAAGTCGACGGTCAAACCCTTTAATTTGTCAACCCCATATGTGTATAACATTGAGGGCGGTGTCAACCCTGCAGAAGCAAAAACCTGCAACTTGCAAGTCAACAATTAACAACCCAGGCCGGTTTGCAAACAACTGCAAAACCGCAAGTCATCAGCCTGCAACTTGCAGATTACCCCGGCCGGTTTGGACTTTGGAGAGAGAACGAGCAGCAGGAGGAGAATGTAACTGTCGACGCTAACAATCCTAGTTTCTTTTTCGTTAGTAGGACGTGAAAAGCACTGAATAAATTGTGACGAGGCGTAGGATGACATGATTCGGGGCCAATCAACATGAGTCTTGACGCAGCATGCAACAGTGCGCGCACAAAAGCGCAGGTCGTCGATCGGGGCTGGGTGGTGGTAATGGTATCATGTCGTGGCTGGCTGATAAGTACAATTCTCGGCCACAGACTCAAAGATCGATCGAGTAGCGCCACCCAAACTCCTCTCCGCCGCTCGTTTCGATCTTTCCCAGGAGGGCAATGGACGAACGCAAGCACCAGCCACGTACAGGCAGCGCACGCACACCTTGTACAATGTACATGACTGATGCCTCAAGTTTCTATCCATCCATCCAAAAGATAGATACTCTGCCTTGCCGTGTCGATCGTCTCGTCGCGTCGTACTACTACTCCCTCCGTTCGGATTTAATTGACACACATTTGGTTACATATGGATGTATCTAGACACTATACAAATATAGATACATCCATATTTGGACAAAACCAAGTCAATTAATTTGGAACGGAGGGAGTAGTATCGTACTGTACGAATTAAAGCGTGATGCGCGCGGCATTTCCTTGAAGGGTCAGGGACGGACAATAATGCGTGCACAGGCCGGCGCACTTGGATGGATGGATCGCGGAACAGTGCGGTGGTTGCAAGCATCCGTCCTCTCCTCGCGGGGTTGGGAGCGAGGGAGATCGACGATGATGGCGTCAACGGCGGAAGTGGTACAGTTGTCGCCGTCAGGAGGACGAAGGTGAGAGGTTCCGGAGCAGGACCACGAAGACGAAGCACTGCTGGAGGGAGAGAGCGACTGGAGTGGGAAACAAGGCGTTTGAGTGCTGTTTTGGAATTAGCGTGGCCTTGATGGTCGATCCGAAGAGCGCCATCGCGTCCGCGTGCGGTGCACTCGCCGCTGCCGCAATAACGGTGCCTGCCCCGGTTTTGGTTTCGCGGCCGTCTTCTGTTCCCGGAGCTGGATCGGACCGCCGCGGCGGCCATACTACTACCTGCCATGCTATTCCTAACGGAGACAAACAACTGGTTTGGCTATCTGCACCGAATTCTCTTTTTTTTTCTGAAAACTATCTGCACGAAATTCTGTTCGGACACTTGTGTGGCTCGAAAATGTGTGGGTTGGCATGTAGTGCGAGTCCGGTCGGCATTGTGGGCCGACGAGGCGCGCGATCGGGAGTTGGGGATTTGGGCCGCGTGGGCTGTGGACTGCGAGGACGACGACAGCAAAGTTTTTGGACGGATGGCCGAGGCGCTACGAGTGGGCTAGATCACGCGTGATGATACGGACTGGGAACAACCATCCGCCCGAAACTAGTGGGAGTATTTTTTTTGCGAAACACAGTACAACGTAGACGCTCATATACACACGCACACACTCACCCCTATGAACGCACGCACGCATATCCTACCCTATGAGCACCTCCGATGACCGATAGACTGAGCCAGCGGGTCGAGTCTTGAGATTGACGAAGTCACCACAGACGCATCGCTGTCGACGGGAACGTCGCTTCCCACTGAAGAATATTCCGCCTTAAATGAGAAACACCAACGTCAAACCTAAGGTTTGAAATCTGGTGGGATTGGGGTATAACCACACACCTAACCATCTTGCCACAGTCAAGTTCTCCTGTGAGTACCGAGAAGGCTAGGATCTGATGGGCGCAACTACGGTGGTACCGTGGTAGGGCGTCGCCGTCGGCGTGCGGGGCTGGAGAATTCGGTCTGCCCGTGGGCTGTGTGGTTGGTACCGGCGCAGGGCGTGCCTGATCCAGCCATCCAATGGCGGACTTCAGACTTTAGGAAAGCTCTCCAATGGCGGACTTCAGCCATCCAATGGCGGACTTCAGCCGTTACAGTTCTTCGGTGAGTCATCACAGTTTATTTTCGCACGACAGCGACTGTAGTAGTACATGGAACCACCGTGGACACATTTTTCTTGCTGCGATTTCCCCTGAGAGTTCCGATGCGCTTGATATCACAATTCTGTCTCTAATCAAAGCAACCAACGTCCAAATTCTCTGTTACAAATAGGCACTCTGTTTTGTTTGTACGTGGAAACGTACAAGCTTCTAGCATCTCTAAGGTTTCATGCACAAGCAGCTCAAATGCAGTTTTAGGACGTTTTAAGAAGCGTTTTATGGCCTCAGGATGTCATGCCGATCATCACAAACTACAAAAGAAATTCACCCCTTAAGGTTCTGCAGACGTATTTCTCACACAAGTAGATCACTGAACAGCAAAATGCTACTACAGCATACCACCAAAAATAGGCGCACGATTTTACTTGTCCGTGGCAGCGTACATTCGTACAATCTTCTACTCCGTAGTATTTCATGCAAAAGAAGTTCGAATGCAGTTTTACAAAGCTTCATGGCCTCAGGATTTCATGCTGATCCTCACAATCTACAGAGGAATCTACCCTTTAATGTTCTGCACTTCTGCATACATATTTGTCACAGAAGTAGATCCGTTGGCACACACGTGAACTAACATTCTAACACGCCTCTACATTCTCCAACCGAACATCAAAATGCTACTACATCATCATACTACTAAAAAGCAGTCACAACAAAATTAAGGGGCGTCTCAGCTCAGCAATATACTACCACGGCCCCACGGGGCCTAGCTGTATCTGCAGATCACCCTGCATTTGAGTACCCTATCTTGGACATAGAACCCTGGCATCGCCGTGACCTTTACTCGAGACGGTTTCTGCTGCGGCCTTTTTCTCTCAACCTGGATCTCCTCCATGTACATAGGATCAAATGCCCGGTCCTCCTCGACTCGCAGTATCATCAGTGGCGGGCTGAAAGAGAACGCCAGGAGGTGGAGCAGCCAGATGCACTTGGCAGCCACGAAGAAGCACTGCAGCAGCTGCTCTGCCCATGGCCATGACCAGCTCAGCGTGGACACGATGCAGCTCATCTTCTGGTCACAGAAACGGCTGAAGTCCTCGCAGTAGTACTTGGTGCCCTTCTTCAGGACCTCATTCCAGCTCAGGTTACGCAGGGCCACGAATGAGGCAAAGTTCTCCTGGAGGTCCTGCTTTGGGTCGAGATGCCTGGGTGACCCGTTCTTCTGGAACGTGCAGTTCTCGAAGTCTTGGTACATTGCCTGGTTCATGAGTGCTTCGAGATGATACAGTATTGCTTTCGAGTGCTTGTCGGCGAGCGTGAGCTGATATGGTTGCAGGAGTAAGTTTAGCTTATCTGATAGTCCATTGTCAGCGTCTTCTACTTGTTGGAGTAGGACCTTGCAGAACTGCTTGATGGAAAGACGGGCCTCCGAGACTATCTGCAAGAACCCTTCCACCATTACTTCGTGACTGACGGGCAATGGATCATCTCTACTGACACCCGCTGATCTCGCGAATCTCTTCGAGTGAGCTTGCACGTTCTTGGTGCTTGTTGCTTTCTTCAGAGCCTTCTTCAGTTCTGAGGAATATGCTTCCAGACTCAGCAGCTTGCTAGTTAGTTCTCCCAAAGATGATCTCATCTCTCCAACTTCTTGAAGAGCAGCGTCCCTATGCTCATTGGCCTCAACAACCTCCTTCTTCAGAGATTCTAGTGAAAACACCCCCCACTCCTTCAGAAGCTGTGACATGTTCTCACCCTCGTTGATGCTCGGCGACATGTCTGATCTCGGCTTCCTCTTCGGCTTGGGTAAGAGCCATGATAGTACGTGTGTCCCTTTTTGCTTTGTACGTGAACTGACTGAGGGGTGGTAGCTAGACAGTGGCACTCCACTGATGAGGTTCTTCAGAGAGTTGGCATCAGTTTCAGGACCCCTACTGATTGTTGCAGGCTTGCAGGTGTTGCACGTCGTCATAGCCTTTGGTTCTGCCAAATCTGTTCTTCTGCTTTCCGACTTGAGGAAACTGTCAGCAGAGAGAGCAGGTTGGAGGAATGAATGATGATTTCTGCGTGGCATTCTGTTCCGCATACGCTCATTTGATGAAGAGAAATGCAGCTCGCTGTTTGATGAAGAGAAGGTGTTGTGATTGTCGAGATCCGAGAAGGCCGCCTCATCTTCCTGACCTTCATGGTCTAAATCGATTCCGCTCCAGTTCTCAGATAGGCTCCGGTTATCTTGGCGGATGTAGTTCATTCCACCCAAGGGCACTTCACCATAAGCCTGAGGCAATTCATCAAGGAAGCAACAAGTGTGAATGTCTGAACTCAGAAGACGATTCAGGAAGCAAAATGAATCTGATTCATGAGTGGGATCAACAACATGAGACACAATTTGGCAAGAAAGCAGTAATGCTTAAATAAAGAGCATTTATCTGTTTTATCCATCAAAAGTTAGTTATAATTGTGCAGGTTAGTAGTGGTACCCGCTTTTTAATTTAATTTGTACCAGAACAACATTTACAGACAACCTAACAGCTTGGTAGTACGTTTTACTAAATGCATTACAGTGTGACAGTGCCGAAAAGTTAGCTCAGTCATAAATCAACAGATGCAGGTTGCTGTGAAATGTTGCAAAACTAAAGCAGAGAGAAGATAGCTTGGAGATATCTGAAAAGGGTCCTTGAAATAATCTCCACATTTTTTTGGTTATTCTAATTTGGTCATGGTAACTGAAAATGCTTAAACAGAAAATCCTGAAATCCACCATATCAATCAAGGCAGAGCTTGGCGCTAGCAAAGTCAGAAAAAACACAACATGTTTGGGTACACTGTTTTAGCCTCGATTTTCACCAAGGTCCACCACTAAAATAAAGTTAAAGTCCGAAAGGTGCTTGTCAAATAGTACGAGCTACCAACCTACACAAGAACATCCTCACTATGGTATCAACCTACCATGATGACAGACAGATGCAGAAATGTGAAATTTTTAGCATGGCAAATATAGCAACAAGAAAATTGCTCCCTTTCACTCAGACTCGAGCTAACTTTCACTCACACTCTTCACTCTTGCTCCTTAGATCAAGAAACATCACATGAAATTGTTGCGAAAAGGGGAAAGAGCTTGCTCACCGGCGTGAAGACGGGGTAGTCCTCGGCGACAGCAGCGACCCTCTGGAACGCCGGCGACGCGGCAGGCGGTACACGGATGACGGCAGGGCTCCAGCTACCGCCGGCGCCAGCATACGCGGCAGCATTGGCGCCGCCCTGGAGGAGCGCGGCGTGGAGCGCGCGCAGCTCCGTGGCCTTGGCGATAGCCGCCTGGATTTCCTGGCGCGTGGCCGGGAAAGCGGGGGCCGGGTGCGAGGCGGAGGAGGACGAGGCCGAGGCGGTCTCCGCCGCCATGGATACTACCGCGACGGCGACGGCGACGGCGACGGCGCGAGGAGGAGTGGGTCAAAGGCCGCGTCTTTGGCCTTGGCTTTGGCCTTGTGCAGGCAGGAGAGGGAAGAAAGGAATAATGGCTTGTTGTATGTTTTGTTGGTGTATGTCCTCATGTATTTTGTACTCGGCACTGTGCAGTAATCATGCTGCTACACTACTTATTAATGGTGCTGGTGACGATGCAGGACCAGCATGGCATTGGAGTTTGAGATGTTGGAGGACTGTAGCAAGCAGTGTCAGCAGATGGAGAAAGCACATGAGAGGGAATGGCTTTACAGATGAGAGAGATGGAGGCATGGCATCTACTCGAACTCTTCGTTGATTACTCTTAAATTCTTGCTTACTGTTTTTAATGATTTCAATTCTTTTTTTTTTGAGCAGGATCCGTCACATATATTAAGGAAACTCAGTACACATTACAAAGAGGTCCAGAATAAACGAAAATTTACAAAGGAACCCAGAAAAGTGCACGGAGCACCCCAAGTTTCTAGGAAAGAACACCGACGGATCCAAAACCGATCCCCAAACTCCTACGCGCCGCCAGCGCCGCCGTACCGCTCACCGCCGGGAGGAAGGCACCACCACCACAAGCAGAAGACCGCAGAAGCCGTCCGCCGACGCCGTGCGACGGATCTGAAAGGCGATGAACGCATTCGGCCAGAGCACCTGCAACCCGGAGCCTCCGATCTTCCAGCCGACCCGACGCCACGCAGGACCACCACCCGCACCACCGCATCACTTCCATACGACGCTCCCCTCGCCACCATGGCCGGCCAGAGCTGGATCGTCGAGGAAGAAGACCACCAAACCAACCTGCAACAAAACGGGATCGCCCTCCACCAGCACCTCCTCCCCTCGCCGCCACGGCCGGCCGGAGGAAGGATGGAGAAGAGGACCCTAGAGCTCCACCTGCAACACAGGACTCCCAGGCTCCACGAAGAGGGCGGAGCACACCTCAACGTCGCGGAGAAGGAGCCGGGAGACAAAAGCTCCACGGCAAGGTCACCGCCTCCGGCGCAGCGACCAAGCCCAGAGACTGTACAGCCCGCCGGACCCGCAGATCCGCGAGCACCTGAAGCCGCGCGCGCCACGGCGACGCTCCGAGGACCATCGTCGCAGGAGGGGAAGCGCGCCGACACCCTACTCCACTCCGGCAACACCACCGCCTCCACAGCGCCGCCGGCCGGAACCCTAACAACTCCTACCCTATGTACACGCCAAGGTCGAAAACCGGGGTTCCCCCACCCTCCCGCCGCCGAGGCAGCAGGCGGAGGGGGAAGGAACCCACGGCCTCGCCGGCGGACGCGGGGCAGAGGAGAAGTCGCCCTCCTTTCGCCTTCCTTTTCGCGAGAGCAGAGGGGAGAGGATAAGGCCCCTTTCAAGTCGGCTTTTAGTATTGATTTCAATTCTTACTTTTACTACTAGCCTAGTTTAGCAGAGCTGGGACATTTGACGTCACATTTCTGTGTAGAATCGGCAGGAGATGCAGAATACTGTGCTGGGCACTGTCTGCTGGTGGTGCTGCTGGTGGTGCTGCTGGTGAAGGTTTGCTGAAATTTTATACGGACCATTTGCAGTTTGGAGCTGTCGTATTCTTCAGCAAGCAAAGCGCCGAGGAGCACGGGGCAAAGGTGAAGCACGACCACATGGCTCCCAAGCAGCTAGCGATCGAACTGATTGATGATGACACTGCCGCTGCGTGCGATGCGATTGATTCACTTTCTGTACGCGTGTGTGCTTCAGGAATCGTATGGCTCTTTGTGTATGTCGGACACGCTCTACACAGACATCAGTACAGCAGTACTAGTATACGGACGTGTCGCTGTCACTAGTTGACAACAGCAAAGAAACAATTTGAGGTTTTGTTTCCCGCATGGTCTGTAATATGGATCATGAATCCTTAATCTGTCGTACAAAATAAAGTGATTGACACAGATTTATTTAAATACGGATATGTGTAGACATATAGTATTAGTTTGTAGATATATCCATATTTAAACAAATCCGTGTCAAACATTTCCTCGAAGGGAATACAAAAAGTACATACAAGAACACGAAAACATGGTCTAATACTGTACAGTCCAACGGAAGATTCTTCCCGGCAGATCAGATTAAGAGATGAACTAAGTGTTACTGGTAATCCCTGCCGGAACTCAATCATGAAGGTTGCTGCAAAAATTGTGTTTGTGCTGGGAAATAATTGATGCTTCGAAAGCGCTATAACCAACACTTATCCAATGGGAGAGCATCATTGATTGTGATGCATCCTTTTTTTCTGTCTATTTTGGGCTACCCCTTTCTATTAAGACTTGACGGAAAAAAACTATGTTCATTATTGTGATGCAGAAATATCACCAGATAACCATACTGTCCCTCCAGTCTCTCCCGTCCCCCGCGTCGCCTCCCTAGTGGCACGAGAGGAAGCCGATGGACGTGGTGTTGGTGTGGTCTCGACTCAGAGGGCCGCCGATGGATCTCGTTCTTGTTGGTCGGCACTGGAAGGTTGGTTGCAGGTGGAGACTCCCTGGAGAAATCCTCGTTTTGGCCTTGCTTAAAACCGGCGACGGCGGCACCCACGGGTGTCGCTGACTTTCCTGAAAGCGTCGTTGAGGGCTCCTCCCCTTGTCATGTGGTCTTGGCTCCAGAGGGAAACCTCAGATCCTCGGAATCGGACGATGGAGGCGATGTTGCGTCTTGTTCCTCCTTGGGGGCATCGTTTTGGAGTCGTCTACAACATGGCACCTTGAGGATGGCGGCTTGTCCGTGCGGTGGCTGAGACCGCTCCATTGGGGCGCTGAAGGCAGTTTGGCAACGATGATGCATCGAGCAGAGCTTGGGTCGCGGTTCGCGCTTTGGTAGTCGGTTTTCGGGCTTGTCCGATGGGTTCTCTCGTGTTCCACTATGTTGTTGTTGAGTCGGGGATGCAGTGGAATGCGTCCTTGTGGCGACGATGACGGGCAATCAGCGGCCTTTTGCGGAAGACTCAGTCGGCGCAAGCTCAACATATTTATCTTGCGAAGCTCCTTGTCAAAGTCGAAGTTGTCTGCTGTTAGCGTGGGTGGCCGACTGTTGGCATGTGCCGACACGGGTGTCGGTGTCGTTTGTGGCGAGGGCCCTGTTGGTGTTTGTCAAAAGTGAAGTCGGAGTCGTTTGCTCGAGTAGGAGTGATAACGATGACGCTTGGTGGCAACCTGACGGTGGATTTTCTCCTCGACGATGATTGTGTGCTCCGTGTGGGTGGCCAGGTCGGCCGATGGTGGTGCCCAATGTGGTCATGTTCCATGACGACATTGGTACATTTATATCGGTTTTCGGCAAGTTTGCTAATTAACTGGCCATCTCTATTCTTCTTAATCAATGAAAATGGCAAGTATTTTGCCTTGTTTCAAAAAAAAATTTGTGATTGTGCGTGCCGGTACGCGGACACCGGGGATGCTAGGCACCCCCTATTTGTTCGGTAGGAGGGTGCGAGGTGCTCCGGATTCGGTCCCCGAGCTCAAACACAAGCACACAAAGATTTACCCAGGTTCAGGCCGTGTTGCCGCGTAACACCCTACGTCCTGCTTGTCTGGATGTATTGTCATGGTGATGGTTTATAGTGGAATGCCAACAAGAGCTTTATTGCTCTCGTAAGTCGAGGAAGAACACGTCCAGGGGTTCCCGGGGTGTTGTTCGTCCAGCCCCCGAGTCTAAGTGGAGAGCTCAAGGTGACTGCTAGCAATGGTGATCCTTCTTCTCCTCTAAGATGACCTAGGGCCTCCTTTTATATGCCAAGAGGACACCACAAGTGGTCATACCGTATGCGCGCCACCGAGGCAGGGCACGCGTCGCGCCCTAGCCCAGGTGGCCGGCGGGCGCCACCTTCGTGGCAGCGCGTCATCGTGATGTCCTCCATGTCGTCTGCCCCGCCGGAGCGGAGGTGACGGCGAGTCTCGTCTTGTCAAAGGCCCGAGCATCGCGCCGGGTGCTGCGCCTGCGAAGCAACCCTTGCCGGGGGCGGGGTGCAGGGTTCGCCCGCCACGTATCTGGTCCCTGTCTCTCTTAGGGCATCCAGCTCCTTGCCGGGGAGTTCCCGCCAGGCCCCGCGGTAGGTAGCCGGGGGAGTTCCCGCGGTCTGCTCCCCGGGGCCCCTGGGTCTTCGATCCTCCTTCGCCCTGCGCCCGGGGTCCTTCCCTGAGGCGAGCTCCTCGAAGATGCCGGAGGCCTTGATCCTACGACATCTTCGAGAAGCTCCGCCCGAGGTAGAACCCGAGTCTTGTCGCTCTTCTCGCCGCCTCCTCGCCTAAGAACCTTGAGGATGTAGATCTTGTAGGTCTCGACGGACTTCCTGCCCTTTTTATCTTGGCGTTCGCTGGCTCTTCATCCTCGGAGGGGGTGGATTATCCTAGTGGTGGGCACTCGGTCCGAGCCACCTGCTCCCCGGGGTGCCGTCACGTCCTCCGCGCGCCGGTGTCTCGTGGCACCTCGTGATCCGCCGCACCGATAGTAGCCCCCGGGCGCTCCTTCGCGATGGGGCCGGGAGTCGCGGGGGAGCATCCTCCTTTGCGCGTGCGAGGCTCGTCCGGCGTATTTCGTTTCCCGAGCCAGATCGGGGTGTGCTTTGGTACACGGCTCTCGGGGGAACACCTCTCGTGCAGTGCGTCGAATGGAGGGCCCCCCTGGTATAGGTGTCTCTCGACCCTTCGGTGCTTCCCGGGAGAGGCGCCGAAGTTGTGCCGACTCTGACCCGTCAAGGTTACCCCCGCCGGGGAAAAGTCCCCCCCCTTCTTCTTCTTTTTTCTTCCCCTTTTTCCTTTTTTGGGGGGGGGGGGGGTGCTTTCCGGTCACAGGTCCGTTTTCGAAGTCTTCTTAAGTCGGACTTTTGGATGACTCCACTCTGGTCCCTTTCTTCCCGGGGGGAGGTTATCTGTGTAAAAACCTCCCCGGGGAGGGGGGTATCTTTCGAGACGCCCTGTCCCCCCGGAACTTCCCACCGATGTCGTGCTTTCTGCCCCTCTCGAGGTCTCGCCGAGCAAACCAAGAGGGTCGGGGCCGCACGAGGGTCGGAGCAACTCATATGATCCATAGGAGGGCCAGGAACGTCCGCTGATCTAGCGGATTATAATCAGGCCCGCCCTGATAACGCTTGTCGCGGGGGACGGTTCCTAGCCCCCTTTCTCCGAGTTGGCACGACGTCTCTGATCTTGCCGGCAATCTTGCCCTATCCCTGATAGGGCAAGATGGGAGGTGGGGTTTCTTTGGAGCGCGTGATCACATGGTCCGAACGCCCCGCTTCCCCCCATCCCGACCACCCGCCGAGGAGTGCCTAGTGCGCCCGGCTCGTGTGGTGCGCTTAAAGCCTTCCTTGGGGGCTCGTTTCGTTGTGGCCGGGTTTAGGCCGGCCCCCTCTTCGGGGGTTAGCGTCCCAGCAGCCCTGGCCTTTTTGGAAGGCGGGGCTGAGGTCGGATCCCCGGCTTCTTCCAGGCTGCTCCCTCCAGGAGTCGCCGCCGCCAAAGCCTGGAAGGTCTGCTTGACGCACGCCACCACATCCTTGGTATCGGCTTTCACTGTCAGCACCCCCCCACGTGGTGGGTATCTTGAGGGCGTTCTAGGCGTGATGCGTGACGGCCATAAACTTGGCCAATGCCGGTCGGCCAGGAGACCGTTGTAAGGAAGCGGGATGTCCGCCTCATCGAACATTACGTTCTCGGTGCGGTACTTTTCCTTGGGCCCGAAGGTGACCGGCAGCATCAGTTTACCCAGGGGCTGAACAGCCCCCGAGCTTACTCCTTGAAACGGCGCGGTCGGGCGCAGCTGTGTCTCCGAGATCTGCAGCTTCTCCACTAATGCGGTCGAGATGAGGTTGATGCTTGATCCCCCATCCACCAGCATCCGGGAGACGGTGACGTTGTTGATGATCGGAGACACTACCATCGGTAGGGTCCCTGCTCCCGCGCAAGTGGGCGGATGGTCATCTTGGTCAAAGGTGATGGGCATGTGCGCCCACTTCAGCTTCCTTTGTGCTTCGTACCCGGGGATCACGGCGCACACGTCTTGGGTGAAGCGTTTCACCTCACCGTGGGAGGTGAGGGAAAAGGCTCCTCCGCGTAGGCACGCCGTATCTCGCGCATCAGGGTACTCGTCCTCTCCTCCCGCGGAGTTATCCGCGGGGTCACCGTCTTTAGCGTCGTCAAGTTTCCGAGCGGGCGGGGCAGCCCCTCCGGGGCCCCGTCCTCGGCCTCCCTTGGCTGCTCCTCGCCCCCCGTTGCCCTGCCGAGAGGGCCAGTCCCGGGCGCGATGCCCCGGCTCGTCGCAGATGAAGCAGTTCCTGATGGTGTCGTTGGCTTCCTGCTCCGCGTATCTTTTCCTCCGGGTCTCTGCTATGCCCCGCACCGCGCGACACTCTTTGGCGTCGTGGGAGTCGACCTTGTGGATGGGACACCACATCCCGGGTGCTGACTTGATAGCCGCCACCTCGGCTACCGAGTTAGCTTTCTCCGAGGCCAGGGGGGTTGCCGCCTCGGCTGCCAGCACCTGCCGGGAGTCCCTTTCCTTGCCGCTTTCTTTCTGGCTTCGACCTCGGGCTCTGCCGCCGCCTTGGCGGCCAGCACGGGGGCTAAGCGTCCTTCCTCCATTTTGGCACATCTGTCTGCAAGTGCGTATAGCTCGCTGGTAGTGCGCACAGTCCGGCAGCTAAGTTCATCCATCATCCGCACATCCCGCACGTTTTGGCAGAAGGCTTGGATGATGGTGGCGTCCAGGATGGTGTGCGACGCGTGGCAGAAGCGCCGGATGTAGTGCCGGAGCATTTCACCCTGCCTCTGGACTATGGAGTGGAGGTCGTTCATGGTTCCCGGGCGTTTGTAACCTCCCTGGAACGCACTGACGAACTGTTCACATAGTTCCCGCCACGACCCAATCGTTCCCTCGGGCAAGTGCATCAACCAGGTCCGGCCGGGGCATCAGCGCGAGCGGGAACCAATTGGCCATCACCTTTGAGTCAGCCCTTGCAGCCGTCATCGCCGTGGAGTAGATCTGTAGAAACTCCTTCAGATTCGTGGTTCCGTCGTACTTAGCGCCTTGCTTGGCCTAAACTTGGCGGGCCAGACCACTTGTCGGAGGGCCCGGGTGTAAGCCAAGCAGCCTCCCCCGTAGTCGTGGGCCGCAAGCTCGGTCCCGTAGGAACAAGCTCCGACCTCCGGTTAGCGCCCCCTCCTCCGCTCAATGTGCGCCCTGGCGTCCTCGCCCGCCGGTCCGCTGGTGACTTCCCGAGGTCCTCCCGGGGGCTGGTCGTTGAAGATCCCACTGAGAGGTGCTCCGGGATTCCCCCACCCACGCGAGCGGCCGGGCCCAGGTGGCGCCCGCTGGCCCCCTTTGTGGCAGCGCGTCATTGTGTTGTCCTCCATGTCGTCTGCCCCGCCGGAACGGAGGTGACGGCGAGTCTCGTCTTGTCAAAGGCTCGAGCATCGCGCCGGGTGCTGCGCCTGCACCGAGGGGATAACACGCCAGGTCTTGTCGGTGTCGCCTGTCGCGCCTTCCTTGCCTGCGAAGCAACCCTTGCTGGGGGCGGGTGCAGGGTTCGCCCGCCACGTATCTGGTCCCTGTCTCTCTTAGGGCATCCAGCTCCTTGCCGGGGAGTTCCCGCAGGCCCCGCGGTAGGTAGCCGGGGGAGTTCCCGCGGTCTGCTCCCCGGGGCCCCTGGGTCTTCGATCCTCCTTCGCCCTACGCCCGGGGTCCTTCCCTGAGGCGAGCTCCTCGGAGATGCCGGAGGCCTTGATCCTACGACATTTTCGAGAAGCTCCGCCCGAGGTAGAACCCGAGTCTTGCCGCTCTTCTCGCCGCCTCCTCGCCTGAGAACCTTGATGATGTAGATCTTGTAGGTCTCGACGGACTTCCTGCCTTTTTTATCTTGTTGTTCGCTGGCTCTTCACCCTCAGAGGGGGTGGATTATCCTAGTGGTGGGCACTCGGTCCGAGCCACCTGCTCCCCGGGGTGCCGTCACGTCCTCTGCGCGCCTGTGTCTCGTGGCACCCCGTGATCCGCCGCACCGACAGTGATGCATCCTACCGATCAATTTTTTCAGTGTATGCAGCAGTTTGATCTCCGCCCTATCTAATGTACACTCGACCGGCCTGTACTCAAGGGAATCCAAACAGAAATTGCACATTAAAAGCTCAGGTAATTAGGAAAAGTATCCTACGTTCCGTATATGGCCCTGGCGAAGATAGATCAAGTGGTGTATAAAGATGAACCAAATAGTGTGTGTTCTTCAGTTATTGGTCTCGCTCGACGCAAGCTAAAAACCGAAAGAACATAGCGGCAGGATGAGGATTGAGGAGGCATAATAGAGATGGTGTGCAGATTCCGAGTGTTGCTCTATGCGGAAGTGGTTTATATCATTTTGATGATGATTCTGTTTGCTGAACCAAGAAAAGCTGTAAGCGCCACCCCACGTGACGAGATTTTGCTTTACCAAATTTAGAAACTGGTTATCACAAGCCCACTCCAATTGCCTGTCACAACGGCACAACTGCATGTGAGTGCCCCAGACACCAGGTTCCCTCCAGCTAGAAACCATGCAAAATGTTACATACAAAGCCACGTTTGAATCTTTCGCCTTGCGTGCTCCCAGTATTCAGAAAAGCGTCGCTTTCAGCTGAAGAAAAGAAAGCGTCGCTTTTCCTTCACGTAGCATGTGGTGGGCTGCCCCATCGCCAGGGCCTCCTCTGGGTCTCGGACCCTTCTAAACAAAGCCGTAGATCAGTCGGTCGATCTGGGCACCAAAGGGCAGCACGGTTCAGCATAGTAGTCATCATAACTTCATAAGCACATGAGCAAAGCTAGCGAAAGAAGACGATGCGCATCCTCGACTGGGCGTGCGCCAGTAGCAGCCTCCCTTTCGGCGTTAACGAGACGAGCCGGTTGGTTGGGCGTCACCGCCGGGGATGGGGCACCGGAGCGGGACCTGTCAGCGTGAAAATGACGGCGTGTGGTGGCCGCTTCTGTTCCGGGGACCCGTGGCCGTGGGTGGATCACCACCGATTCGTAGATCAGACTTGAGAGATGCCGGAGCAGGATACGACGGAGCGGGACATGCCAAGGCGCCGTGTTCGACGACGGGCATGCCCTGGACGACGGCCGTTTTGTCACCCTGGCTGGCCTGTTCATCGCTTGATTCCGACGACTTGCTTCAGGGGACGCAGAGCATGTGGTGCTCGCTCGCTGCCTCGATTCCACTCCAGCTGCCGTTCTCGTGCTCTCTCGGCGTATCTATCCATCCGTCCAGGTCTGAAGTTTTGAGGGGTTTCACGAGCTGGCTTCTAGCGTCTGTCGTTTGATTCGTTGCTAACAACGGCTGGTCAAGTTTGGCCTTTTAGGGGCTACAGTCCCTCCGTGCTTTACCTGATACAGTGCCGTAAATTGTACCTATGCCAGTATGCCTAGCGTGCGCCGACGAGTATTGGACAGTCCGCGGCATAGCAAACGAGCAGCGACGCCAAATTGAAGAAACCGGCCAACAGAGCCGGTGAATAAGGTGGGGTTCGCGGGGATCATCGAAATGTAGAGTGAGGGTGTGAGACTGAGACTATGGTAAAAAGGTATCGATATTGCACGTCTATTTTTCTTTTTTGGATTTACAGCCGCTTAAACCGAGTCCGGATACTCCATCTGTTTCAAATTACTTTGCATAGTAGATTGGGTTAAATTCAAACTATGTAAAGTTTGACCAACTATGTAGAAAAATACCAGCACCTTTCATATTAAGTCAAGATTATCGGAACCATTATAAATATACTTTCATATTGTATGCATTTGGTATTGTATACATTGACATTTTTCTTATATAATTGGTCAGAGAGCCAGGCGCTGGCCTGGTGGGTTGTGCTCTGAATGTGGAGCCAGCCCACCCAGACTCGAAACTCAGCTAAGGCATAATCAAAAAACATTCGAGACCCAACAGAGGTTTACTCGGGGTACGTGTGTCTCACCTACCTACCAACGTATAGCAAGGGAGGGATCATTCCCCCGTTGGCAACATTTTCTTTTCTATAATTGGTCAAATTTTGCAAAGATGGACTTTGATTAAAACTAATATGCGGAGTAATATGAAAGGAGCCACACCGTTTACTTATCTTCATCACTATTGGGTGTCTTTGCCTCCCACATTTGAGCTAGAGAGACATAGAGAGAAGGTGGTGGGACCTAGACACATTTCTACCTAATATAGGACCCACTCGGAGAAATTCGAGTTGTTCTCTCGGTTGGTTCAACCACACAAGGCGTTTTATCACGGGTTTTTTTTTTTTGCCAAATCTGCCCCTTGATCTAAACTAATACCTCATGTGCCCACTAGGCGAAACTATTTGCAGATATGTCCTTCGAGGTCGGCGCCGAAGGGAATGCCCCCGAGCCTGCCCTGAAGGTTTCACCAGAAATAAACTGCACCTATTGAATGCTGATGATATGGTTAACACTTTATCCTATTGAATTACAACTATAAAACCCAACGCGCAGTAAAGTTCTGCTCCGTAATTCATTTAAAATAAGAAGCAAAAAACATGAAATATATTCTAAATTTTCGCAAAAAAATGTTCTAATAAATGAACGAAAACATTCTGCCTTGAAAATTGCTTGGTGACTGTCAAACATGTCTTAATTTAGGTGCTGCTTTAAAGTTCTTACACGGGCTCTGAAGTTTCTGTAACATGCATTTTTCAAATAGAAGAAGGATTTTGTTCAAAAAAAATGCTAAAGAAAAGGGATGTTCGGAAAAGGAGAAGAAAAAAAATAAGTTAAGCAATTAAAGGAATTTTCAGGCTGAGAAGATCAAAGCCAAACTAGTATCTGCTAGCATTAACTTAATACGCTAGCCGTCAAATGTTTAAATCATTGTCGTAAGATAATGGTATACACCCAAGAAGCAATGCTACCCCACAAAATAGTGTATCATGAAACATGGGCTCAATTATTTTTTTCTAAAAGCTCCTAACATCCGACGATAGAAATGTCATGGATGGTCAAAACAATAACATTACGAGCCCTGTGAAGGAAGAACTGACGCGTGCCACCAAAAGCTAACAGAGAAACTGATTGAAAGAGATCTCACGTAATGCCACCATTTTGGTGGAATGTAAAGCAGATCACCTTCATCCAGTACGCTGTCCATGAATTCAAGACCTTCTGTCCCCGGGAATTCTTTTACATCGATTTTGTCAAGATCTACCTGCAGAGACATTATTTGCACAAAAGTCTCATGAAGATCAATATCTTTCAATCAACCCTAGTCGTGCAAAAGAAATTATAGAACACATAGCTTTAGGGTCAGAGGGACATCGATCTTTTGAAAAGTTACGAAGCATGGTTAAACAGGTGGACCAGAAGAAAATTTGGTGCAAAGTTCAACATTAATTGCCAAACTTGCTATGTTTTTAGAATCTTAGCATCAAGGTTGTTCGCAGAAGATTCGGATCAAATTTGGGCATGGGTGAAATAATGAAATGCAAGCAAAGGGAACATTTATTTACTTTCTTGGCCTGCCAATTATATTCATTCATATACTGCTGTAGACTGAACATCATTGACATCGAAAATTCATCTGTTCAAGCCACTGTTAGTTATCTGACACAGACCACGCACCTGACTCGTATTGCTTAGCATACTTTCCATGTGAGGGTACAAATCCTCAGAGACGGAAGCATGATAGAGTCTAATATATTTCCTGCCCAAGACCTGTCAAGAAGCAAAACAGTCAGAGATATCAGATTTATTTAGAACATAAATGAAATATATTGCTTCCATTGTTCCAATTAGTTAGCAGCTGAGTCACAACTAGTTGGAGCTAACTTAAATAGCTAAGGGAACTGATTTTTTATAGAAAAAGAGTATATATTAATATCGCGGAGATACCAATTACACCCAGCCTATGCAACAACACAATACCCTAATGGCATTACGGATGCACACAGCCGGAAAAAAAAAAGAAACTAAAAAAAAAAGCCCCGCTATAGAGTTACAGTCCTTGCGACAGCAGCACAACCACCACCAAGACAACACCTGATGCTCAATTTCTCCAAAAGCAACGCCTTCAAGAAGAAAACAGTGCACAAGCGCCGTCGTCGCGCTGATCGTAGATCTTGGGTTTTCACCCTGGAGAAAGTCCCCGCTCTCAAAACAATGTCTTCAACAAGGCCATTGCCAGGCGCAACCAATTAAGGCCAGACCTTGGCTTTTCACCCTGAAAGATAGGACTTTGAACTTCACATGTGTTGTCGCCCCCGCTCACATACCGCTGCTACGATTCCTGAAACTCCAAGCAAGTTCCTCATCGCGTCAAAGACTCCAAACACCAATGCTAGTCATCCAATCTCGACTTTCATGACATTCTTCGTCTCTGACTTCACCACGGATTTGCCCATGATGGCAACAGAAGCAGAGCTTCGCGCCGCTCCCTCCGGCGCGACCGAATCCCACCCGATCCAGCAGTCTCTAGGCATAAATCGTCCATGCGAGAACGCCGGCGGAGCCTTCCGGAACCCGACATTCCGGCCAGATCAAGGAGGACATGTGTCAGGCAGGCATTCGTCTTGGCACAAGAGGAACCCTAGGACCAACCGCCTTTAATCTCAAGACTCGCAGGCCCCCACGCCGCCAGTCATCTCCCAGCAGGAACAGCAGCAGAGAAGAGGGCAACCCAGCGTGCAATTGCAGATCGTCGCCGACGTGGTCAAGCCCACAGGCAGACTCCCCGCATAACAAACCCTGGCTGGGCCCTGCAGCCCAGATCGAGGCGCTGCGGCCCAGATCGAGGCGCTGCGGCTCAGAACGTGATCCGTGCACGCCGAAGATGGCCACACCGACGGCACGCCACCGCCTCCTCTTCGCCCCTCCGCCGGAGATCCTCGGGCACCGGCCAAACCGGCCGCGCCTCCTGGCCGACTGCCGCCATCACCATCACCATGCAAAGGCGCGGTAGGTTCTAGAAATGGGTGCTAACTTGCAGCATCTCGGATCAATTTAAATTAGTGTAATTTTTGTTTGCTGAATCTAGGTTAGCCTGCACTAAAATAACTCACGGACAGATGCCATGAGTTGAGCATGCATGTAATATACCACACAATCAGCCCCTTGTCCTCATTAAATAAACTATAATTAACATGTGAGTTAAGTGTAATAAATATGAATAACAAGTTTATAGCATATTGGTACACGTGCAGCATGTGTGTATATTATTTGTTACTGCAGCTGAACCTAGGTTTAGAAAACTCCACACTTAGAATTAAAGGTAATCACTAAAAATAATGATGATTTTTTAGTGGATTATACAAATTATTATTTTTGAAGCTTGATTATACACATTATGAATCACCTAATGCCTTGAAACCATCAATGAAAATGTATTATCGACTAAAGTAAGGACTCTCATCCTAAAAATAAGCAGTAAAATGGTTCCAAGAAACATCAAGTGTGGTTTGTTGCAACTGGTGATAGCAACTGTGATATTTGTTTTATTTAGTACATTGTATTTGTTTTTTGTTTTTCGTATGGAACTCTAGAGCATGATGAATGAAAATAAGTGAGACATACCATTCTCAGCATTACACGTGACGGTTTCATTTTCATTGATCAATATTCTAAATTAAGGCTGTTAATTTTTTGCATTAGTGTCCTGTTTCTAGTAATAAGCCCTTTAAACTGCGATAGCCGGTTTCTGTCAGATTTGACTGTCGGGTCTTCATTTCATTAGGAGGACACCTAAATACTGAAGAGCTCGTGAAGAAAAAGACAACCTTGTTCGATCTATTTCTTGAAGGGAACGTTATGTAGTGAAAATTCATATCTATGTGCAGTCACGCATGCAAATTATGCAAGAGGTAGAGCTTGTTGGCTTAGATACGATTCTACGAATAGATCAGATTTGGGAACTGAAGAGTTCCATGATTGATACTAATTTCCAAGTAACCTCCATCAGTCGTTAGAAAAACTGAAGGTTCAAAAATTCTCAAAACCAACCTAATCTAGTCCACCCGTCCCTTCAGCCTCATTCACTAATCCTATGTGACTGATCCCATATTTCAGAGAGAAATTCATATAGGGAATGCAAGATTACAATTTTTCATAGAAAGCAGCATAACTCTAGTTGTAGTAAGATATGTTTGGTTATCATGCATCACATAACTCAAAACTATTATAGAACTATATTCATGTGACACCTGAGCGAAAAGGTTGTGATGTGGGTCATGATGCAATGGTGTCACAGTCCCATGAGGGCCAAACCACGCATTGAGCGACTGGAGTTCACCGCCACCAGCATAACAGTACTCAGGAACGACTATGTCTTCACGAAGCTCTTTGATCTGCCAAATATCATAAAATAAAGTCCAGTAACTACGCAGGACTGCTAACTCCACATATACAAAAAAAGCCAAGCTTCTCAGGAATAGATAACCTGGTCAAATAATGGATGCTGAGCTAAATATGTGAAGTTTGCAGAACAATCAGGTGACCACATCCTTTCAAGAAACTGAGAAAATGGGATAAGATCCTGTCTCCACTCATTACAAACATAATTTTTCCCAACCTGCGACATCATTAGTTATACCAGTATGCTGAGAACTTATATAACAGCAGGAAAGACGCATGCTAACAATATTCGACAGAAGAAAGAAGACCTAGCTCATTCGAGTCCAGCTACGTACTCTTATGGACAACACAAAGAAGCTTTTACTTATACCTATAACTTTTTAACTGAACAGTAATCAAGAGACAAGCATATATATATATATATATACGCGCTATTTGACACCCAGGTATAGAATAAGTTATTCTACACCCACCCCGTATCTTCTGAACCGTAAATGATTTTTACGTCACGTAAATTTTGTATTATGTCGTAAGTCATAGAGAACATAAGAAAATATTGACATGGCATAAAATATATATTACGCGGCGTTACAAAAATATGACAAAAATGCACATTTTTATGCTGTTTTTTATGAGTTTTATGTTATTTTGACATATATTTTGCAATTTTATGTCAATTTTTTCTGTTATAGGTCAACATGAACGTAAATATGTATATACGCAACATAATTTTTTTTTGATGTGATGACATAAATAAATCGCGGGTGCAAAATAACTATTCTGCACCCTGGGTGCCAAATAGGGTTTCTATATATATATACTCCTGGTGTACATACTCCCATACTCAATATACCTCACATATGAGGGTATTATACCTGTTTTATATTTTTTTATATACCTCGTTAATTATTCTAAGATACCTCAATACAAAAAGTATGAAAAAAAATTATCACCATAGTCCTCAATTTTTTCATACACCTTTATTTCGTACAAAAAGCAGTATATGTGCAAATAATATAAAATATATAGATTCAAATGAAAATTTCCATGTAACTCACTTTGGGGTATCTACTATTAAATAATGAAGTATATTAAAAATGATAAAGAGGTATATATGATTCACCTATGTGGTATATTGAACGTGAGAGTACATACGCCTAGGAGTACAGAACCATTTTCCTATATATAATATGTATGTAACTGCATCAACAGAGAGAAGATTTTACACATACGTTTCAAAAATAACAGAATATAAAATATTAAAGATAAAGTTTTCAGGGTGATGTCACAAGTACACATATGATACTACTAGAAAATCAAACTAGACACGTTTGCTACAAATATAAGCTTGCTATATATCACTAGAACAAAAAACTAGACATAAAAAATAAACAGTGGCAGAAGAATGGTCATAAAAGTTGATTCAAACCACCAGAAATATTAGTTTAGGTCATACATCTCAGCGTCATATCCTACTACTTTTCTAACTTGCAAGGCATCTAAACAGTGTTCTATCTTGCAAGGCATAATACTAGTTTTCTAACTTGCAAGGCAATTTTAAAGTAGTTTAGGTCATACATCTCAGCGTCATATCCTACACAAGAACGTAAGGCAAATCATATTAATGATAAAAGTAGAACAGAAAAGATAATGCAATAATAAATACTTCCTGAGATAGGCTGGATTGAAGTCCTGAAGATGGAATTTGAGTATGTGAGCCACTTGCTGGAAACCAGCTAGAATCAGATTTGATCATTTAATGCACTTCTCGAATGAAACTTCATACATTTTTTTCGCAATCAACAGCGTCACTATTTATATAGTCTTATATCGTCTGAAAGAGGCAAGCTGAGGTTCACAATACATACGTTTTGAATTGACAAACTGTCAGAATTGATTTCTTTACATGATAGGTCAGCTACAAAAAGTGTAACTATGTGAGTAGTTACCTCAACAGGAACAGTGCGATCTCCGGCTATCCTCTCTAGGTATTTTATGTCCTTCCACTTTGTCCTTGCAGGCCAATGATCAATGCAGCCGCTGAGTATAACAGGGGACTCACGTAAAAAGTAATCACGTATAAACACCTCCAAAGAAATGCATGCCCGCCTCTCAATTTGCTTACAAAATAGGGATTTCACGGCAGAACTTTGAGCACCTGAAACACATAATCATTCAGTGCATTGTGATAAAAAAAATAATGACATTATCACGATAAATAACCGATCACAAGGTAGTCTGTGCAACTAGGTAATTCCACAATTTTGTTTTCATGCAAGCCTAATTTTTTTTTGCTTTATTGTTCGAACTCTTGGTCTTAGAAAACCAATGTACATGTGTACCGAATCTCAGGCCATGGTTTTTGAGTCGCCGATCGCCGAGTCGTTTTCTCAAAACCACGGCGACTCGCGACTAGTCGGCGACTTGGAGCGACTAGTCGCCGACTTGGAGCAATTAATCGCCGAGTCGTGGGCGGTTGGCGACTTGCTTGAGTCGCGACTCAAAAACCATGTCTCGGGCATTGAGTCCCTAAACAGCCCTTCACTTTTGTGCAGATCAAAAATGTATTTAGTCTGACTAGATAATTCATAGTTATTCATGCTTCTAATTTACAGTTCATTTTATGAATGAATTATATTAATAGGATTGCTCACATAATTCTCAATCCATAACGGCTAACCATGGGAGTAGGCTCGAGATTCCTTGTGTATTTGGTTGGTGAAATTCATTTTTGTTTTTGTTTTTTAATTGTCTCATAGGGTTCCAAATTTTCATGTTGCAAATTATTGGACGTGCTAATCCGTGCTCCAATATTTGTGTGTTTTGTCCATTTATGGGTACAAGTGTATTTACCAATTTTGAGCTTGTCGCGCATTGCCAAACCAACAATTGCAAAAACAGTGCAATTTTAGATTTCGAAATATGCAACTAGATTCACACTTTCAACTTTCAAGCCTACAATTAGAAAATATTACCATTATATAGGTCTAAAATGTTCTTTTAGAGCAAATGCATGTATGTGCAGTTAGAACAAAAATAGCAAATTCATGTACTACTAGATATTACAAACATTAAGCCGGCGCTATACATGCATGTACAGTTGACCTGAGATATAAATATAGAGAAACCGTATATTAAGCTTCAGTTTTACTAAAAGGGCATCGAAGGGCGTGATTAGTATTCCTATACATTAAGACATACATCACTATTATTCGGATACCCCTGACCTAAAAAATACATTGCACTCGAAACTCCCAAAATTTATAGATCATGCTTCATGCCACTTAGGTGTCTTAACCTGAAATAATCCAGCTGTTCAAGAAGCTAAGTTATATGGTCACTATGGTTTCTAAGTGGCTGCTAGGTGCCAGAACTTGTGATACTCATCTACACATAAATATATCATGCAAATTATGACCTTATATGGAATCCAGTCCATCTGCCATATCCCCACCTTCTGCCTAAATGACTAAATTTCTCGTAAAAAACGCAACATTGACTGCAGCGTCCACTGGACATAGTGGCACACTGGAGGAATCATAACAATCGACGTAGTGAAGATTTGCAGAAATTTTTTAGATTCAAAGAGTGGCTCCACCCCGGTTCCATTACTTAACGAAACCAGCAGTACATGTGTAGAGAACACAAATTAAACTACATGATAAACTAACTCTATTCTAAGCTAGAGGGTCTACACAAAACTAGAACTCAAACTAACAAACTAGAAACTAGAAAAGTTGATCTCTCCGAAGCAGCGACACAAACTAGAAAGTGATGCCTATCTAGAACGAGAGAGAAGAAGGCAGCAGCAGCCACTGAAGTAGAGTTCTTGGGTTTCTTCAGGAGGGTAGCCTCTGTCAAAACCATGAACTCGGGTCAAAGTGGCGAGGCAAGGCTCAGAACTTTTTGCCATATCTTCTCGTTGGTTGCATCACGAACAGGTGGGTGGATTCTCTGAAGCTTTGTGCATCCTCAGACCATCGAGGGAGGACTCCGAGAGGTTGCAGCACCGATGAGGAAGAATCAGCAGGGCTTGTGACTAGCGCTTGGCCGTAGAGGAGCAGAGGTGGCGGTCTGCGCGCTGAGGTGCACGTGCACCCGACAGCTCGACAGCTATGACACCCAGCTGCTACGACCAGCTTGGGGAACCACCCGTCGAGAACGAGTGTGCCGAGCCACCGGGAACAGATTTGCAGAAAATGTATTAGGTGAACCTCTTGTCCAAACAATTCGCCGGCAATTGAACCCCATGCAGGCGCACATTCTATCTGGGCTGTCGAGCTTTTCATTGAGATCCAGACTCGCCCACTGTCTTCACTTCATAGGATTTTTTCCTCCCAAACAACATAGTTTGAAACTTCAGAGGTCAATAACAAATTAGAACTATTTTCTAGGATTTTCCGTGCACCATAAATATCAAGATGCAGCGTATCAAATTATATGCTATTTGGGAGAAAAAAAAGAAGAGAAATTTCTATGCACAGATCTCAACCAAAAAACGGATGGTTAGATAGAACCTACTGTACGTGGGTTCAACTGAACTTTTCCTACGAGCATACCACCGGCCGGTATGTTGGTACAAAATCCGGCACATCTTTCACACTAATTTCAGCACTGCATTTTCATGCACCAATCTAAGAACAACTCACAACGCTCACACGAACGGAGATGAAATCTTTGAATGGTGGCACGCCAATAGAAATACTGAAATACTCACATCGGCGAGGTCTCGGTTCCTACAGAGCCCTTCCATCCACCTCTCCGCGTCACTGCTGGTGTCCCCACTGCCGTCGCCATTGGTACCGCGGTTTCCGTCGGCCGGGACCCGCGCTATGGCTGCCTCGAGCTCCGCGCGGAGCAGGTCGCCGCCCATGATGAGGCCCATGTCGAGCGCCCGGAGCGCTGCGCGGCGGTCGTCGTCGTCTGCCCGGATGCGGGCCACGTGGAGGCAGGCGAGCGCGTAGGCGTCCCGCCACGCGGCCTCAACCTCGCTCCACGGCCCCGAGTGCAGCTGCTCCCAGGCCATCTCCCGCGCCGCCTCCGCCGCGCGCAGGTCCCCCGTGGCCGCCTTCTCCGCGGAGGCCACGAATGCGAAGCCCCCCTCTTCGGTGATCTCCCGTAGCAGCGCTGCCCGCTTCTCCCCACCCGCCGCTGCTGCCGCCGCCCCCGCCGGTGTCCATCCCTGAGTCGACGAGCCTTGGGAAAAGCGCAAAAGCGGAGGTGCTGGGTAGTGGAAAGGGAAGGAAGATATTTTTGGGGGGTGCCCGTGGGCCTTGGGAAAGCGGAGGTGCTGATGCAGGTCAAAATAAGATATTTTCCTGTGACAGCTCAATGAAACGGAGACTAGCACCGGAAATGTCTTTTGAGTCACAGGAGTATATGCTCTCACTATACAAAATTCTATTTTAAAATGTTAAAAAAAATTAAAAAATCAGATATATATCCGAATGTCGGACATAAAGTTTCACGAAAAAAGATTTTTATTTTTATCCTGTATAAAAAAGACAAATCCCGGTGTTTTAAAATGATATTATACGAGACATTTTTTTGTCTTTTTACGCATGCCATAAAAATATGTGTTTTTATGCAAAATTATGTGTATGAAAATAAAATGTATGGATGTTCATCCAAAAAAATTGTTTAGAATTTTTAACATTTAAAAATATATTTAAAAATATTTTACATAACAGGTGCATCTAGACATGCTACCCAAAACACCATGTCCGACTCGCCCACTCTCTCATCGCTACAGTACTCGTCAAAGTCGTCTCTCGTGAATCAGGCCTCTCCGATGCTTCCCTCGGCGTCGAGGCCGACCGACGATGGCTAGGTGGCGGCGTCGAAGTTCGTGGTGTAAGAGCATCTCCAACCGCAACCCTCGAAATCGTCCTCAAACTGTCCGCGGACACATCCGGGCGTGTCTGCGGACACAGCCCGGGCAACCCCAAATGAGGTGTGCTACAACCACCATGTTCAAATCTTGAAAACCAAATACATGCAAGCCATGCACGACGATCTTAAAACTAGTTTGAAGTCTAAATAAATAGTTCAAATCTACTTACTACAAGACATAAAATTGTAACTAAATAATACAAATAGTTCAAATTATTCGGAATGCATAGTGCAAATGGAAATTCACTGATTTCCCATGAAGACATACATATGCTCCACCAGATCATTGAGTAGTTGGGTGTGCACTTGTTCATCCCGAAGCTGTCGATGCATCTCAAGGAAGTTGATAACATGTTGCGCATCTTGTTCAGGTAGGTGGACATGCACTCCTGGCTTCTCAAAATCATTTGTGCGAGCAGCCGCTTCTCACTCGTCCTCCATAATCATGTTGTGCAAAATTACACAACAAGTCATGACCTGCCATAATAATGTCTCCGGATCCCACATCGTGCGGCTCCACGGACTATACCCAAACGAGCTTGCAGCACTCCAAATGTCCTCTCAACATTTTTCCTAATAGCCTCATGTGCAGCTGCAAATTGATATTTTTTGTTAACAGTAGGATTGCTAATAGTCTTCACAAATGCCGCCCACTGAGGATAGATACCATCTGCAAGATAGTATCCCATGGTGTAGTCGTGCCCGTTGAAGGTGTAGTTTCATGGTGGAGCATCCCCATCACATAGTCTCTTGAACAGAGGAGACCGCTGAAGCACATTGATATCATTGTGGGAACCAGGCAAATCAAAAAATGCATGCCAAATCCACAAGTCCTGAGATGTCACAGTTTCAAGTACGATTGTTGCCTCTTTGCTATGACCTTGGTACTGCCCACGCAGCCCCGTTGGGCAGTTTTTCCATTGCCAATGTATACAGTCAACTGAACCAAGCATACATGGAAATCCTCTTGCTTCTCCAATGGCCATAAGCCTTGCGGTGTTCTCGTCATTAGGTTCTCTCAGATATTCCGGTCCAAACACCTGCATCGTGGCGTATGCAAATCTCACCATGGACTCAATGCATGTATTCTCTCCCATCCGGATATACTCATCAATAGCATCCGTGGTTTTTCCATAGGCAAGCATCCTCTAAGCTGCGGTGCATTTCTGCATAGGGGAGAAAGATAGTTTTCCACAGCAATCATACTTCAACTTGAAGTAATCATCATATTTAGTTACTTCCTCCTGTATGCGCTCATACAGTCTTGAGCTCATCCAGAACCGACGTCGGAAAACCCCTCATGAAAGACCGGATTAGGACGGATGAAATTATCGTCACATAGAGATCTCGAGCACCTTTGAGCCGGTCACGGGCCACCGTGATCCTCCCCTTGATCGATCCTCGGAAGTTGAGAGCATGCTCCTTGAAAGGACATGTCTCTCTCTAAATGTTTTTGGGGTTTTATCACAACAATAAATTGCACACTAATGTGCGTTGCTTGATTTCAGGAATTGTCATCTTTTACACAACATGAATAATTGCATATATATAGTGTTTACAAAATATCCTGTAATCTGCATTGAGTTCTAAAAACTACAGTCTGCGGAAGTTCCGCTCGGATTTGCGGAAGTTCCGGGTGAAGTTCCGCTCCTTGTTCCGCTTAATAATTTAGCTCTCGGGTATCCTCATTTCATAAGCGGAACTTCGGTCGGAAGTTTGTCTCGGAAGTTCCGGTGGTGCGGAACTTCCGCTCTTCGTCTCGGAAGTTCCGGCCCTGCGCGATAAGAAGACTGGAGATTCCTGCGCATCGGAAGTTCCGCCATTCCGGGCGGAAGTTCCAGCCCTGCGCATTGAGCTCTCCAACGGCCAGATTTGGGAGAGTATAAAATGGGGTCGTCTTCTCAAGAAGACCAAGCTTGATTCCTCACTCTCTCTCCACCATTGTTGCAAGCTTCAATCTACTAGTGCTCCCACTCCAACCACTCAAACTTGTTGATACTTTGAGGAGTGAAAGAGGAGCCCTAGATCTACATCTTCACCGAGCCGATTTGTCTACATCGACCTAGTCACTTGTAGATCTTGTGTAACTTGATTCATTGGATACCTAGAAGATACTTGTAATTCTTGTGGCTTTGGTAGCCACAGGGATTAGCCGGGAGCCTCCAATTAAGTTGTGGAGTCGCGACCAGGCCTTGTGATTCTTGTGGCTTTGGGAGCCGCGGGAATTTGGTGAGAGCCTCCAATTCGGTTGTGGAGTGTGCCTCATCCTTGTAAAGGTTTGTTGCCGACCTCGAGGGCATCATATAGTGGCTCGTGGAACTCCTCATTGGAGGATAATACGTGGGAGATACGGTGTGCCATATCAAGGCTATTCGGGGCTCACTTGTGACCCCGCACCGCTCCAACGAAGACGTAGCTTCCATTGGAAAGTGAACTTCGGGAATCATCTCCGCGTCACCGTGTGGTTATCTCTTAACCTTCCTTTACTTGTATTGCTACCTTATCTTGTTTAGAATATCTTGCTAGCTTGTTTATTGCTCATCATATAGGATTGTTCATCTAGTTGCATATCTAGAGAACTTATATTTGAACAATTCCCAAATTTGTTTAAAAGAAAAAGAAAATTTGTAGTTGCCTATTCACCCCCCTCTAGTCAACCTACTTGATCCTTTCAATTGGTATCAGAGCAAGGTCTCTTTATTAAGGGCTTAATAGCCTAAAGAGGAGGATGACTACCGAGGAGGAAGAAAAACGTGCTAAAGAACAACAAGATAAAATTGATCAAGAACAACTTGAAAAAGAACTAAGTGAAGCGGGGATAACCCCACCCGATGATGACGCACCGCTCACCATGAAAGCCATGAAAGACCTCTTTGGGTTCATGAGGGCTAAAATGGTGGACGAGGTGTATACTCGGGTCATTAATAATCAAAATGACTCCTCATCAACCGATGCCTCTATTGGTGAGTCCTTGGGTGATAAGGAGAAAACTAAAAGTGATGGAAAGCCCCCTCTTAACTTTGCTCCACCTAGTTCATATCTCACTCAAGTTCCACCTACCCAACCACATATAAACCACCAAAGTAGACCTCCTCCTAAGCTTGATAATACTCGTTATTTTTCTTGGAAGAAATCTATGGAGTCTTATTTTCGCAGTTGCTCAGTGCACCTTTGGAGGGTGGCTGTACACGGTTACAATCCGGTTGATCCCAACAACTTGACAAAGCAAGAAGAGATTGATGAGCAACTTGATGCAAATGCCAAATACATTCTCGAGAGTGCCATGTCCGCAAATGATGAAGATCATGTGCGGAATCTCAAAACCGACAATGAAGCTTGGGTTTATCTTGAGTCTATATATGAAGGCAATGAAGGCATTCAACGATCCAACATAGCTATCCTTCAACTTCAAGTTGACAATTTCATAATGCTAGAAGATGAGTCTCCCAATGATCTCTTTCGAAGACTCATGAAGCTTGTTGTGACCATGAGGGAGAATGGAAAGAAGGATATGGACGATGAATGAGTCAAGTCCAAGTTCCTCAAGACCATGGATCCATATAATGAAAATATGGTGATGAATCTTCATGCTAGAGCCGACTACACAACAATGTCTTCCAATGACCTATTGGCACAATTCATCACCTATGATACCTTGAAGGCCACGTCCAACTTTTTCATCAACCAAGCTCGTGGCACTAAGAACCTTGCCTTGAAGGCTCATGTGGGAGAACATCCAAGATATGAAGAAAGCACAAGTGTTCATCATGAAGAAGATTTTGTGGGTGAACTCAATGAGGTTCTTGCTCTTGCCGCCACCAAGTATTGGAACAAAAAGAATCTCAAGAGCAACTTTGAAAGGACATATCCTTCCCCAAAGTGTTTTGATGTTTGTTGACAACACACTTAGATGTCTAATGTGTGTGCTAAAAGTGTGCAGGATTGTATCAATTAATATTGCACAGGTTTTGTCTCAAGAAAAGGAAGAGAAGCAGTCTTCATTGCGTCAGCCGGTACTACCGGGTTCACCCCGGTACTACCGGGTGTTCTGCCATGCAGAACTACCGGGCCCAGTACCGGATCTCCAAATGCTCTCTGGACTCGCTCGTTTTAATCCGGTAGTAGCCCCGGTAGTAGCGCAGTACTACCGGGTGGGGAGCACTACCGGACCAGGCGGTCCGGTACTACCGATGCGCGCATGGAGGAGGCGTTGACCAGTCTGTCGCCAGGCCGTCCGTTCCCTGTCAGCCGGTACTACCGGGCGAGACCCGGTACTACCGCTGCGGGCTGTTTACAGCTCCAACGGCCAGATTTGTGGGAGGGGTATTTATACCCCTCCACCTACCTCCGGCTCACTAAGCTTGATTCCTCACTCTCTCTCCACCATTGTTGCAAGCTTCAATCTACTAGTGCTCCCACTCCAACCACTCAAACTCGTTGATACTTTGAGGAGTGAAAGAGGAGCCCTAGATCCGCATCTCCACCGAGCCGATTTGTCTACATCGACCTAGTCACTTGTAGATCTTGTGTAACTTGATACATTGGATACCTAGAAGATACTTGTGATTCTTGTGGCTTTGGTAGCCACAAGGATTAGCCGGGAGCCTCCAATTAAGTTGTGGAGACGCGACCCGGCCTTGTGATTCTTGTGGCTTTGGGAGCCGCGGGAATTTGGTGAGAGCCTCCAATTCGGTTGTGGAGTGTGCCTCATCCTTGTAAAGGTTTGTTGCCGACCTCGAGGGCATCATATAGTGGCTCGTGGATCTCCTCATCGGAGGATAACACGAGGGAGATACGGTGTGCCATATCAAGGCTATTCGGGTTCACTTGTGACCCGCACCGCTCCAACGGAGACGTAGCTTCCATTGGGAAGTGAACTTCGGTAGAACATCTCCGCGTCACCGTGTGGTTATCTCTTAACCTTCCTTTACTTGTATTGCTAGCTTATCTTGTTTAGAATATCTTGCTAGCTTGTTTATTGCTCATCATATAGGATTGTTCACCTAGTTGCATATCTAGAGAACTTATATTTGAGCAATTCCCGAATTTGTATTAAAAGAAAAAGAAAATTTGTAGTTGCCTATTCACCCCCCCCTCTAGTCAACCTACTCGATCCTTTCAATTGGTATCAGAGCAAGGTCTCTTTATTAAGGGCTTAATCGCCTAAAGAGGAGGATGGCTAGTGCGGAGGATGTACAACGTGCTAAAGATGAGGAGTTAAGACTTGCTAAGGAACAAGAAAAATGATAGAGAACAACTTGACAAAGAACTAATCGAAGCGGGAATAATCCCTCCCGAGGGTGATGCCCCAATCACCATGAAGTCCATGATTGAACTTTTGGGTTCATGAAAGGCAAAATGGTGGATGAGGTGTATACTCGGGTATCTAATCAAAATGGCTCCTCATCAACCGCTAGCCCTATTAAGGGAGCTAGTGACAAGGATAAAAATGATAAACCTATTGAGAAGCCTTCTCATAACGTTGCTCCACCTACTTCATATCTCACTCAAGTTCCACTCACTCAACCTCATGTAACCAACCTAAGTAGGCCACCTCCTAAGCTTGATAATACTCGTTATTTCACTTGGAAGAAATCTATGGAGTCTTATTTTCGCAGCTCATCGGTGCATCTTTGGAGGGTGGTTCTACATGGTTTCAACCCGGTTGATCCCAACAACTTGACCAAGCAAGAAGAGATTGATGAGCAACTTGATGCAAATGCCAAGTACATTCTTGAGAGTGCTATGACCGCAAATGATGAAGATCATGTGCGGAATCTCAAAACTTGCAATGAGGCTTGGCTCTATCTTGAAACCGTGTATGAAGGAAATGAGGGCATTCAACGCTCCAATGCGGCCGTCCTTCAACATCAAGTGACAACTTCATCATGCTAGACGAAGAGACTCCGACCGAACTTTACCGAAGACTCTACAAGCTTGTGGTGACATGTAGGGAAAATGGAAAGAAGATATGGATGATGAATGGGTCAAGGCCAAGTTCCTTCAAGCAATTATGCCATATAGTGAAACTATGGTGATGAACCTCCATGCAAGAGCGGATTACACAAAATGACTCCCAATGACATCTTGGCTCAATTTGTCACTATGATACATTGAAGTCCACATCCAAGTCTTTCAACCAAATCCGTGGCCAAAGACTCTTGCCTTGAAGGCTCATGTGGAAGAACATCCAAGATATGAAGAAAGCACAAGTGGTCATCATGAAGAAGATTTTGTGGGAGAACTCAATGAGGTGCTTGCTCTTGCCGCCACCAAGTATTGGAACAAAAAGAATATCAAGAGCAACTTCTCCCCTAGAAGCAACTTCTCCCCACAAATGAAAAGAATGTGCTTTAATTGTGGAAAGGACAATCACCTTGTGAAGGATTGCCCCTATGAGAGAAGAGAAGATTTTGGAGGCCAACTCATCTTAAAGAAGAAGAAGTTCTTCACCAAGCCCATCAAGTACCTCATCAAGAGAGAACCTCAAAAGGCTCTTGTCACCGCAACACATGAAGAAGAGTATGTGTCCGGTGGCGAAGAGGAGGATGATGATACAAGTGAGGAAGTGGGGATGGCGGCTCTTGCAATGGGCAACCTTCCTCCTTCATTGGCACCCTCTTCACCGCTCCAAATGACAACAAGATCTCCAAGCCTATGTGCCTCATGGCCAAGGAAACCAAGGTGAATTCCCCACCTAAAATTACTATCTCCTCTAAACCATCTCTCTTGGATTGTGTTGAGGATGTAGGGAAAAATGAGGAGAAAGAGGATACAATTACCCCTTATAAACAAGCTCCAAGGTCCAACCAAGAAAATGGTTGAGGCTCTCATGTACCAATATGGAGAAGCCAAACACCTCCTTGAGGAAAGGAGAATAGGATTTATGAGCTTGAGGGGCATGCACGTGATCATGCCGATAAAATTGGTGAGCTAGAAGAGCAACTTGTTGAGGAACAAGTGTTCCGGGAGCAACTTGAGGAGACCCAAGCCAAGGATTTATCCAAGGCAAAAGAAACCCGTGAAACCTCTATTCAAGTTGCTAGTGATCTAAAAATTAAAAATGATGAGCTTGTAGAGAGTCATAACAAACTCCTTGAGAATTTTGAGCAACTTAGGGAAACCCACAAGGTGACCTCAAGTGAGCTCACCAAGCTCAAGGGGTCATATGCTAAATTACAAGCTCAATTTATATATGCTAGCTTCACCACTCCTCATAATGATAAAGATGCCAATGCTTGTGCTACTAACCCTTATGTCTTAAAGCATCTCTCATGGAGGAGAACACTAGGTTGAAGGCCCAACTTGAAAAGGGTCTAGCCACTTGCATCCAAGGGGAAAAGAACCTCAATGATCTTTTGACCAATCAAAAGGGAGTGGTTGGCAAGGAAGGGCTTGGGTTTGCTCCCAAGTCCAAGAAGGCAAACAAGAAGAAATGCCTACCTCCCCTTCAAAAGATATTATTTTTGTGAAGGAGGGGGAGTTGGGCAAGAAGAATGTTGAACCCATTGTGGGTGGTAAGCCACAAGGGGCAATGCCACTCACAATGACTTTGCCGGAAAATATAACCCCTCATATGTGCTTATGAAATCTAGAAATGGTTATGTTTTTGCTAAATATGTTGGTACCTCATATGGAGATGATTATCACTATGCTATTTGGGTTCCAAAGACCCTTGTGACTAACAAAAGAGGACCCATTCCAAAATGGGTACCTAAATCAAAGACTTGATTTATTGTAGGGCTTTTCTTCCGGTGGATCTTCATGGCTCATTGATAGTGGGTGTTCATCTCACATGACCGGAAGCAAAGAAGTAGTAAAGGGCTTATTGAAACAATTACTCTCACTCTCATGTCACCATTGGGAACAATACAAGACTTAAGGTATTGGGATATGGCAAGGTGGTGATCACACCGGAGTTATCAATTGAGAAGGTCCTCCTTGTTGAATCCCTTTCATATAATCTACTTTCCGTTGGTCAATTATGCGATGCCGGTTACACCGTTATCTTTAATAAATACCACGTGACCATCCTTTTCACAAAATCTCTTAAAGTAGCCTTTGTTGGATTTCGTGAGAACGGTTTGTATGTGGTCGATTTCTCGAAAGAGACCACTCAAATTGCCACGTGTCTAATGGCTAAATCCGACAAGGGTTGGCTTTGGCATCGCCGGCTAGGCCATGTCGGTATGAGAAATTTACAAACTCTTGTAAAGGGTGGACACGTGGTAGGACTAACCGATGTTAATTTTTCCAAAGATCGTCCTTGTAGTGCTTGCATAGCCGGAAAGATGCATGAAAAGAATCACCCCAAGAAGACCATTATCTCCACTAAGAGGCCTTTGGAGCTCCTTCATATGGATCTTTTGGGCCTCCCACATATGATAGTCTTGGTGGCAAGAAATATTGTTTGGTGATTGTGGATGATTATTCAAGATATTGTTGGACTTTCTACATCAAGAAGAAGAGTGAAACTCAAAAGATATTCATTGACTTTGCAACCCTAGTTCAACGCCAATATGACTCCAAGATTTTGGCAATTAGAAGTGACAATGGTACGGAGTTCAAGAATTACACTATGGATGATTTCCTAAGTGGGGAGGGCATTCAACACCAATATTCCGCTGCATATACTCCCCAACAAAATGGTGTGCCGAAAGGAAGAACCGCACTCTTATTGATATGGCAAGAACTATGATGGCCGAATTTCATTCCCCATACAACTTTTGGGCCGAAGCCATCAACACCGCTTGTCACTACTCAAACCGGCTCTTCTTCCGTCCTCTCATGGAAAAGACACCATATGAACTCCTCACCGGTAAAAAGCCAAATGTATCTTACTTTCGAGTCTTTGGTTGCAAATGCCATGTTTACATTAAAGGTTGCAAAATTGCTAAATTTGAATCTAGATCTTTTGATGGTATACTTGTTGGATATGCCGCAAAGTCTCATGCTTATAGGGTCTACAACATATCCACCGGGTGTGTTGAAGAATCTATGAACGTGGAGTTTGTCGAGGATAATGGCTCCCAAGTGGAGCATATTGATCATGATGATGTAGGTGATGATGCTCCATCTCAAGCCATAAGAACTATGGGGATTGGAGAACTAATTCCTATTGAAGGACCTATTGATGATACTCAAGAAGAAGGAACAAGTTCTACTCAAGTTGAGCCATCCACCTCAATAGTTGATCAAGAAACTATCCAAGAACAAGAACATGATATTCATTCAAATGATCAAGAAGATGGTCAAGACCCACCCAACTCTAGTGGTGAACAAGAACATAATGAACCCACAACTCCAAGAACTCCACTTCGGGTTGACCATGAGCAAGATGAAGGCAATGATGAAGATATTTGTGTTGGTGAAACAATTGGTCAAGCCATGGAACGCCGGGTCATCCGGCGTGCATCAAAATTGGATCATCTTTCCCACTTCAAAGAAAATATCCTTGGGAGCATTCAGGGGTGTGTCCACACGCAAACAATTATCTAACTTTTGTGGTCATGTCTCTTGTTTGTCTAGCTTAGAACCTCTCAAGGTATATGATGCTCTTGAAGATATGGATTGGGTTGCGGCTATGCATGAAGAGTTGAACAACTTCGAGCGCAACAAAGTATGGTCATTAGTTGAAAAACCCAAAGACACATGCCATAATGTCATTGGAACCAAGTGGATATTTAAGAACAAGCAAGACTCACATGGTCAAGTCATCCGCAACAAAGCAAGATTGGTTGCACAAGGCTACACCCAAATCGAAGGAGTCGACTACGGTGAAACCTATGCCCCCGTTGCTAGACTTGAATCCATTCGCTTACTAATTGCTTATGCATCTACTCATAATATTGTCTTATATCAAATGGATGTTAAAAGTGCTTTCTTAAATGGTCCACTAAATGAGTTGGTGTATGTTAAACAACCTCCGGGTTTCGAAGACCCTAAATTTCCTAACCACGTCTACTTACTACATAAGGCTCTTTATGGGCTCAAGCAAGCTCCACGTGCTTGGTATGATCATCTCAAGGAGTTCTTAGTAGACCGTGGCTTTGAAATTGGGGTAATAGATCCCACTCTTTTTACAAAAAGGGTAAATGGAGATTTTTTCGTATGCCAAATATATGTTGATGATATTATCTTTGGTTCCACTAACCGTGAATTTAGTGATCAATTTGGCAAGCTAATGACCAAGGAATTTGAGATGTCCATGATGGGAAAGTTGAATTATTTTCTTGGCTTTGAAATCCACCAATTTCGAGAAGGAACATTCTTATGTCAAGCCAAGTATATTAAGGACATGCTCAAGAAATTTGACATGAACAATGCCAAGCCATATAAGTTTCCCATGGACTCCAAGGCGGATCTTCACTTAGATCCGGATGGTAAGGAAGTTGATCAAAAGCTTTATCGTTCTATGATTGGATCTTTGCTTTACCTTTGTGCATCTAGACCGGATATTATGTTTAGTGTGGGTATGTGTGCAAGATTCCAATCAAGTCCTAGGGAAAGTCATGAAACCGCGGTTAAAAGGATTCTAAGATACTTGATGGATACTCCTAACTTTGGTCTTTGGTATCCCCAAGGCACAAGCTTTGATCTTGTAGGTTATTCGGATGCGGATTGGGCGGGTTGCAAAATGGATAGAAAATCAACTTCGGGTACTTGCCAATTCCTTGGTAGGTCCCTTGTGAGTTGGTCTTCTAAGAAGCAAAATTGTGTGGCCTCGTCCTCCACCGAAGCCGAATACATTGCCGCCGGAAGTTGTTGTGCACAACTATTATGGATGAGGCAAACTTTAAAGGATTATGGTGTCATTTGTGACAAAGTGCCTCTTTTATGTGATAATGAAAGTGCCATCAAAATTGCTCACAATCCGGTTCTTCATGGGAAGACCAAGCATATTGAGATCCGGTATCATTTTATTCGAGATCATGTTGAGAAGGGTGATATTGCAATCAATATGTCAACACCAAGCTTCAACTCGCCGATATGTTCACAAAGCCTCTTGGTGAAGCAAGATTCAAGGAGTTGAGAGGAGAACTTAATGTGGTGGACATAAGCAATTGGATTTAGTGGATTTCTTGCATACCTACCCATATTAGACGATATTCATTTGGTTTGGATGTAGGCATGGACATAGGGGGAGTGCGGTCCTAATCCATTGGACTATCCCTCCCCCCATTATGCCGATAGTAAGAATTCATTTGCATCTCTATATTCGTTCTATGAATTGTGAGCTTAAATGACGAGTAGTGGCCGTGGACCCAAGATATATCTTCGCGGTGTCACACCACATACTCATACATGGTGGCCTCGGCCACCGCCCTCTTCCTTGTGAAGAGTTGGTTTCATTGGATTTTATTGGTTTCTAGTGCTCCTATGGAAAACATGCTCAATTTGGTTTTTTGTGTGTTTGCTTCTTGCAAATTGAGTATGAAGTACCATCTCCAGTGTGTTGATCTAATCCTATGCCTTTCTTCTATCTCAAAACAACTTCCATCTTGCACAAGTTCAAATTCCTTACACAAAAAGAGAAAACTGGGGTTTCTTAGGAGGCCCCGGTAGTACCGCCTGGTGGGATCCGGTAGTACCGGGCTCTGAATCTAAGCAGTTCTGCTGCTCGCAAAGATTCAGGCCCCGGTAGTACCGGATGGTCCGCCCCGGTACTACCGGGAATCACGGGTATCAAAATATCTTACCGTGCGGGCAGGGTGGGGGTTATTCCCCATTTTCCCCCACCCGCACGAACCACCCCGTCGCCTCCTCTGTCCCTGCTCCGGCCGCCGCCCTAGGCCGCCGGCTCCGCCATCTCCGGCCAGATCTGCTCCGTGGGAGCGATCCCCTCGTCGATCTCCTCCATGGCCTCCGGTATTTCCCCGTTCTTTGCATTCTTTGTTTCTAGATCTTGAAACCTAGATGTATGGAGAGGAAACATTGGTAGCTCCGTTGGCAACGGTTAAAGTTGGATGGATGATCACCTAGGCCTTAGCTAGCATCTATGTGTAATGTATGGTTGAATCTCTCGATTTTGTGCCATTCAGTCTTGAATCAGCTCAGCCGGGTTTTCCAAATTCGCTCGATTCAACCTTTCTTTACATCTATTGGCTAGTTTTTGATTCCTTATCCGTGAACTTGTGCACTCATCTATTCCCTGCCCTACCTATATGCTGTTTCACAGGTAGCCGCCGTGGTAGCAAGAAGCCACGTCTCGTGGAGGATGAGATTGAGGAAGAAGAAGAGGAAGTTTTGCCTGCTCGCACCACAGCCAGAACTCAAGCAAGAGGAAGAACTTCAGCTGCTGCTCGTACCACCACTGCTCCTCCTTCGAGAGCCCGCAAAGCACTTCACTTATGGAAGAATGATGACTATCAGAAGCTCAGAGAAGAGAATCCCTATGCTGAGGAGAGGTCACCACTTGTGCGGAATCCGCACTTTTACACAAATGATCAAGAAGCCATCTACAAGGAAATCTATCTCCACAAGGATTACTCCGTGGTTGTCCAACACACTCTGGATATTCCTTACATGAAAAACTCGAAGCACAAGGGCTATTTTGATGAGACACTTGCAATGTGTGAAGAGTTTGGGCTGATTGACATCATGAAGGAGAACCATCCCTACATTGAGTACTACATCATTCAGTTCTTTGCCACCGTCTACCTTGACCATGATGAAGCCCGGACTCTATGGTGGATGACCAAGGACACCTTGCTTTCTGCCACCTTGGCGGAGTTTGGAGAGCTTCTAGGCTATGAAGACAAGGGTGAGAGTGTTGCTAGTGGATGGAGATGCCATGACAATGATCGATCCAGCTCCAAGGATGTTCTTGGACCAATCACTATGGAAAGAGGCACCACCGGCAAAACTGCTCATCTTGTGCGTCCTTTGAGATTCTCCACCGTGTCTATAGGGAAACTATTGCTCCCGTGTGGGAAACTGGGATGAGGTTCATGGCTTCATGTTTGACCTTCTCAAGCTCTCCTATGAAAATCAAGGCAAAGGCAAGAAGCTTGATGTGATGGATTGGATGTGGAATGACTTGTGGTCCACAATCATTGATAGAAGGGCCCCCATCTATGGCCCATACATTATGAAGCTCATTCGCCGCAAGTGGGCTCTCAAGAAGAATGGAGAAGATATCATGAAGGATGGCAGCCCCGTTGTGGCTCATCTGGTGAAGGAACTGCGTATCAAGTCTCATGCTCCTCCCAAAACCAAGCCCATTGATCCTGAGGCTGCTGCTGAAGCTGAGAGAGCTAGTGGGAGTGCACCTCCTCTGAGGAACCTTCATGGTTCAAGAAGCTGCAGATTAAGGCCAAGAGGGCCTTTTGCCTCAAACTGGATTTGGAAGACCGTCTGTATGAAGCTCATGTGTATCACAAGAAGGCAGCTCAGCGACACAAAGCAATGATGAGGCATATGCAGATTCCAGTCTCCGATGGTTCTGAAGAAGTAATCACTCCAAAGGAGGAATGGGTGTCCAAGCACGGTTTCTGGAGTGATGAAGATGCTCCTCCACATGGTGATCGCTTCCAGGCCTCCTCTCTTCGACCCACCACGGCGCGGGTGGAGCTTGATGCTCCTAGGGACGTGTTAGCATCGCGCTTCTCCTTTTTTGGCATTTCGATGACAAAGGGGGAGAATGTGTTCTATTTAGGATGTGCCGTGGGATTTGCATGGGTGGAAACACAAGCTTGCACTTCGTTTGATCTTTATGCTTGTGTTTCATCTTTATTTGGATATTTGCTTTGAACTTCTCTATGCATGATGTAAGACATGCCTTGAACTTGTGTTATTGTAATAAGACCTATCTAGTATGTTACTTGCTTATTTTTGCTTATATTGTGCAAGTTGTTTTAATTGTTATCCATATGAACTTGCTTGGTTTGTAAAATATAGGGGGAGCTCCGCCCATTTTATATGGTGTGTTTTTGCATTCAAAAGCAAATTCCTAATAAACACACAATTTGGAGAGCCCCGTCTATCTTTTGCAAATCATTTGTTTCTCCTAAGTGTGTTGTCAACAAACATTTTTGATGTTTGTTGACAACACACTTAGATGTCTAATGTGTGTGCTAAAAGTGTGCAGGATTGTATCAATTAATATTGCACAGGTTTTGTCTCAAGAAAAGGAAGAGAAGCAGTCTTCATTGCGTCAGCCGGTACTACCGGGTTCACCCCGGTACTACCGGGTGTTCTGCCATGCGGAACTACCGGGCCCAGTACCGGGCCCAGTACCGGATCTCCAAATGCTCTCTGGACTCACTCGTTTTAATCCGGTAGTAGCCCCGGTAGTAGCGCGGTACTACCGGGTGGGGAGCACTACCGGACCAGGCGGTCCGGTACTACCGATGCGCGCATGGAGGAGGCGTTGACCAGTCTGTCGCCAGGCCGTCCGTTCCCTGTCAGCCGGTACTACCGGGCGAGGCCCGGTACTACCGCTGCGGGCTGTTTACAGCTCCAACGGCCAGATTTGTGGGTGGGGTATTTATACCCCTCCACCTACCTCCGGCTCACTAAGCTTGATTCCTCACTCTCTCTCCACCATTGTTGCAAGCTTCAATCTACTAGTGCTCCCACTCCAACCACTCAAACTCGTTGATACTTTGAGGAGTGAAGAGGAGCCCTAGATCCGCATCTCCACCGAGCCGATTTGTCTACATCGACCTAGTCACTTGTAGATCTTGTGTAACTTGATACATTGGATACCTAGAAGATACTTGTGATTCTTGTGGTTTTGGTAGCCACAAGGATTAGCCGGGAGCCTCCAATTAAGTTGTGGAGACGCGACCCGGCCTTGTGATTCTTGTGGCTTTGGGAGCCGCGGGAATTTGGTGAGAGCCTCCAATTCGGTTGTGGAGTGTGCCTCATCCTTGTAAAGGTTTGTTGCCGACCTCGAGGGCATCATATAGTGGCTCGTGGATCTCCTCATCGGAGGATAACACGAGGGAGATACGGTGTGCCATATCAAGGCTATTCGGGGCTCACTTGTGACCCCGCACCGCTCCAACGGAGACGTAGCTTCCATTGGGAAGTGAACTTCGGTAGAACATCTCCGCGTCACCGTGTGGTTATCTCTTAACCTTCCTTTACTTGTATTGCTAGCTTATCTTGTTTAGAATATCTTGCTAGCTTGTTTATTGCTCATCATATAGGATTGTTCACCTAGTTGCGTATCTAGAGAACTTATATTTGAGCAATTCCCGAATTTGTATTAAAAGAAAAAGAAAATTTGTAGTTGCCTATTCACCCCCTCTAGTCAACCTACTCGATCCTTTCAAACTTCTCCCCACCAATGGAAAGAATGTGCTTTAATTGTGGAAAGGAGAATCACCTTGTGAAGGATTGCCCCTATGAGAGAAGAGAAGATCATGGAGGCCAACTCATCTTAAAGAAGAACAAGTACTTCACCAAGCCCAAGGCCTTCATCAAGAGAGCTCCTCAAAAGGCTCTTGTCATCGCAACACATGAAGAAGAGTATGAGTCCGGTGGCGAGGAGGAGGATGATGATACAAGTGAGGAAGTGGGGATGGCGGCTCTTGCAATGGGCAACCTTCCTCCTTCATTGGCACCCCTCTTCTCCGCTCCAAATGACAACAAGATCTCCAAGCCATGTGCCTCATGGCCAAGGAAACCAAGGTGAATTCCCCACCTAAAATTACTATCTCCTCTAAACCATCTCTCTTGGATTGTGTTGAGGATGTAGGGAAAAATGAAGAGAAAGAGGATGCAATTACCCCTTTATAAACAAGCTCCAAGGTCCAACCAAGAAAATGGTTGAGGCTCTCATGTACCAATATGGAGAAGCCAAACACCTCCTTGAGGAGAAGGAGAATAGGATTTATGAGCTTGAGGGCATGCACGTGATCATGCCGATAAAATTGGTGAGCTAGAAGATCAACTTGTTGAGGAACAAGTGTTCCGGGAGCAACTTGAGGAGACCCAAGCCAAGGATTTATCCAAGGCAAAAGAAACCCGTGAAACCTCTATTCAAGTTGCTAGTGATCTAAAAATTAAAAATGATGAGCTTGTAGAGAGTCATAACAAACTCCTTGAGAATTTTGAGCAACTTAGGGAAACCCACAAGGTGACCTCAAGTGAGCTCACCAAGCTCAAGGGGTCACATGCTAAATTACAAGCTCAATTTATATATGCTAGCTTCACCACTCCTCATAATGATAAAGATGCAAATGCTTGTGCTACTAACCCTTATGTCTTAAAGCATCTCTCATGGAGGAGAACACTAGGTTGAAGGCCCAACTTGAAAAGGGCCTAGCCACTTGCATCCAAGGGGAAAAGAACCTCAATGATCTTTTGACCAATCAAAAGGGAGTGGTTGGCAAGGAAGGGCTTGGGTTTGCTCCCAAGTCCAAGAAGGCAAACAAGAAGAAGATGCCTACCTCCCCTTCAAAAGATATTATTTTTGTGAAGGAGGGGGAGTTGGGCAAGAAGAATGTTGAACCCATTGTGGGTGGTAAGCCACAAGGGGCAATGCCACTCACAATGACTTTGCCGGAAAATATAACCCCTCATATGTGCTTATGAAATCTAGAAATGGTTATGTTTTTGCTAAATATGTTGGTACCTCATATGGAGATGATTATCACTATGCTATTTGGGTTCCAAAGACCCTTGTGACTAACAAAAGAGGACCCATTCCAAAATGGGTACCTAAATCAAAGACTTGATTTATTGTAGGGCTTTTCTTCCGGTGGATCTTCATGGCTCATTGATAGTGGGTGTTCATCTCACATGACCGGAAGCAAAGAAGTAGTAAAGGGCTTATTGAAACAATTACTCTCATTCTCTCATGTCACCATTGGGAACAATGCAAGACTTAAGGTATTGGGATATGGCAAGGTGGTGATCACACCGGAGTTATCAATTGAGAAGGTCCTCCTTGTTGAATCCCTTTCATATAATCTACTTTCCGTTGGTCAATTATGCGATGCCGGTTACACCGTTATCTTTAATAAATACCACGTGACCATCCTTTTCACAAAATCTCTTAAAGTAGCCTTTGTTGGATTTCGTGAGAACGGTTTGTATGTGGTCGATTTCTCGAAAGAGACCACTCAAATTGCCACGTGTCTAATGGCTAAATCCGACAAGGGTTGGCTTTGGCATCGCCGGCTAGGCCATGTCGGTATGAGAAATTTACAAACTCTTGTAAAGGGTGGACACGTGGTAGGACTAACCGATGTTAATTTTTCCAAAGATCGTCCTTGTAGTGCTTGCATAGCCGGAAAGATGCATGAAAAGAATCACCCCAAGAAGACCATTATCTCCACTAAGAGGCCTTTGGAGCTCCTTCATATGGATCTTTTGGGCCTCCCACATATGATAGTCTTGGTGGCAAGAAATATTGTTTGGTGATTGTGGATGATTATTCAAGATATTGTTGGACTTTCTACATCAAGAAGAAGAGTGAAACTCAAAAGATATTCATTGACTTTGCAACCCTAGTTCAACGCCAATATGACTCCAAGATTTTGGCAATTAGAAGTGACAATGGTACGGAGTTCAAGAATTACACTATGGATGATTTCCTAAGTGGGGAGGGCATTCAACACCAATATTCCGCTGCATATACTCCCCAACAAAATGGTGTCGCCGAAAGGAAGAACCGCACTCTTATTGATATGGCAAGAACTATGATGGCCGAATTTCATTCCCCATACAACTTTTGGGCCGAAGCCATCAACACCGCTTGTCACTACTCAAACCGGCTCTTCTTCGTCCTCTCATGGAAAAGACACCATATGAACTCCTCACCGGTAAAAAGCCAAATGTATCTTACTTTCGAGTCTTTGGTTGCAAATGCCATGTTTACATTAAAGGTTGCAAAATTGCTAAATTTGAATCTAGATCTTTTGATGGTATACTTGTTGGATATGCCGCAAAGTCTCATGCTTATAGGGTCTACAACATATCCACCGGGTGTGTTGAAGAATCTATGAACGTGGAGTTTGTCGAGGATAATGGCTCCCAAGCGGAGCATATTGATCATGATGATGTAGGTGATGATGCTCCATCTCAAGCCATAAGAACTATGGGGATTGGAGAACTTATTCCTATTGAAGGACCTATTGATGATACTCAAGAAGAAGGAACAAGTTCTACTCAAGTTGAGCCATCCACCTCAACAATTGATCAAGAAACTATCCAAGAACAAGAACATGATATCATTCACATGATCAAGAAGATGGTCAAGACCCACCCAACTCTAGTGGTGAACGAGAACATAATGAACCCACAACCCAAGAACTCCACTTAGGGTTGACCATGAGCAAGATGAAGGCAATGATGAAGATATTTGTGTTGGTGAAACAATTGGTCAAGCCATGGAACGCCGGGTCATCCGGCGTGCATCAAAATTGGATCATCTTTCCCACTTCAAAGAAAATATCCTTGGGAGTATTCGTAGGGGTGTGTCCACACGCAAACAATTATCTAACTTTTGTGGTCATGTCTCTTGTTTGTCTAGCTTAGAACCTCTCAAGGTATATGATGCTCTTGAAGATATGGATTGGGTTGCGGCTATGCATGAAGAGTTGAACAACTTCGAGCGCAACAAAGTATGGTCATTAGTTGAAAAACCCAAAGACACATGCCATAATGTCATTGGAACCAAGTGGATATTTAAGAACAAGCAAGACTCACATGGTCAAGTCATCCGCAACAAAGCAAGATTGGTTGCACAAGGCTACACCCAAATCGAAGGAGTCGACTACGGTGAAACCTATGCCCCCGTTGCTAGACTTGAATCCATTCGCTTACTAATTGCTTATGCATCTACTCATAATATTGTCTTATATCAAATGGATGTTAAAAGTGCTTTCTTAAATGGTCCACTAAATGAGTTGGTGTATGTTAAACAACCTCCGGGTTTCGAAGACCCTAAATTTCCTAACCACGTCTACTTACTACATAAGGCTCTTTATGGGCTCAAGCAAGCTCCACGTGCTTGGTATGATCATCTCAAGGAGTTCTTAGTAGACCGTGGCTTTGAAATTGGGGTAATAGATCCCACTCTTTTTACAAAAAGGGTAAATGGAGATTTTTTCGTATGCCAAATATATGTTGATGATATTATCTTTGGTTCCACTAACCGTGAATTTAGTGATCAATTTGGCAAGCTAATGACCAAGGAATTTGAGATGTCCATGATGGGAAAGTTGAATTATTTTCTTGGCTTTGAAATCCACCAATTTCGAGAAGGAACATTCTTATGTCAAGCCAAGTATATTAAGGACATGCTCAAGAAATTTGACATGAACAATGCCAAGCCATATAAGTTTCCCATGGACTCCAAGGCGGATCTTCACTTAGATCCGGATGGTAAGGAAGTTGATCAAAAGCTTTATCGTTCTATGATTGGATCTTTGCTTTACCTTTGTGCATCTAGACCGGATATTATGTTTAGTGTGGGTATGTGTGCAAGATTCCAATCAAGTCCTAGGGAAAGTCATGAAACCGCGGTTAAAAGGATTCTAAGATACTTGATGGATACTCCTAACTTTGGTCTTTGGTATCCCCATGGCACAAGCTTTGATCTTGTAGGTTATTCGGATGCGGATTGGGCGGGTTGCAAAATGGATAGAAAATCAACTTCGGGTACTTGCCAATTCCTTGGTAGGTCCCTTGTGAGTTGGTCTTCTAAGAAGCAAAATTGTGTGGCCTCGTCCTCCACCGAAGCCGAATACATTGCCGCCGGAAGTTGTTGTGCACAATTATTATGGATGAGGCAAACTTTAAAGGATTATGGTGTCATTTGTGACAAAGTGCCTCTTTTATGTGATAATGAAAGTGCCATCAAAATTGCTCACAATCCGGTTCTTCATGGGAAGACCAAGCATATTGAGATCCGGTATCATTTTATTCGAGATCATGTTGAGAAGGGTGATATTGCAATCAAGTATGTCAACACCAAGCATCAACTCGCCGATATGTTCACAAAGCCTCTTGGTGAAGCAAGATTCAAGGAGTTGAGAGGAGAACTTAATGTGGTGGACATAAGCAATTGGATTTAGTGGACTTCTTGCATACCTACCCATATTAGACAATAGTTATTTGGTTTGGATGTCGGCATAGACATAGGGGGAGTGTAGCTCAATTCATGAGTCAACACTCTCTTATAATGCGCAAATAGACAAATCTGGCATGATAGTCACCTATGTGACAAATGTGCTTCAAAGATGAGTTTTGATTTTGAGCCCAAGATATATCTTCGCGGCTTCAAGTCATACATACTCAAACATGGTGGCCAAGGCCACCGCCCTCCTCTTTCTTGAGGAGTTGGATTTACTTGGATTTATTCGGGTATTTATAGACCTTATGTTGGTTTGGGAGAAACACTTGGAATTGGCATTTATTCTTTGCATCTTGCAATTTCTAAGTGCGTATCCACTTATCAGTGACAGTGTTCTGAACCTAAGTGTGCACTTCTTATCCATTAAACATGCTGTCAATCCAAATGCACATACAAATTTTTATTTTTATTGTCTATTTTTCAAAAATTCCTGTCGACTCTGGCGGCACTTCCGCTGTGGATGTCGGAACTTCCGGAGCTACCACTATCTTTCCGCACGATCGGAACTTCCGAGCTTCTGCCCGGAACTTCCGGCCCGTCGGAAATTCTTTTATTTCACGGGGGGGGGGGGGTAACTGATTGCGTGGATCACACGTTCGTTGGGAGACCCCAAGAGGAAGGTATGATGCAGTATAGAAGCAGTTTTCCCTCAGTATGAAACCAAGGTTTAATCGAACCAGTAGGAGCAAGAAATCGCTTCGGAAGGTTGTTGGTGGCGGAATATGGCACGCGCAGCACCAGGGAATCCGGCGCCAACGTGGAATCTGCACACAACACAATCAAACTACTTTGCCCCAACGAAACAGTGAGGTTGTCAATCTCACCGGCTTGCTGAAAACAAAGGATTAAACGTATGGTGTGGAAAACAGTAGTAAATTGCAGAGAATGAAAAGGAACAGTGTTTGCAGTTGGTTGTATTATCAGTGTAAAAGAATGGACCGGGGTCCACAGTTCACTAGTGGTGTCTCTCCATAAAAGATAACTAACATGCTGGGTGAACAAATTACAGCTGGGCAATTGACAAAATATTGAGCGCATGACAATGCATATATATGACATGATGATTACTATGATATTCATGTGGGCATTACGACAAAATACATAGACCGTTATCCAACAGTCTATGACTAATAATCCACCGCCAGGTTGTCATACCGAGTTCCCCGTTGGTATTAAGTTGCAAGCAACGGATAATTGCATTAAGTAATGTGCGTAATGTAAACAAATGCATTAGACCTAACGGCGTACCCTTAAGCTAAGCATCGGTTATTTTATCCCTAGTGGCAACAGCACATCCACAATCTTAGAAGTTATTGTCACTCTCCCAGATTACCGGAGGCATGAACCCACTATCTAGCATAAATACTCACTCTTGGAGTTACAAGCATCTACTAGTAACGGAAAGCATGCAAGATCATAAATAACATATAAGATAGATTGATAATCAACTTGACATAGTATTCAATATTCATCGGATCCCAGCAAACACAACATGTAGCATTACAATAAGATGATCTTGATCATGATAGGCAGCTCACAAGATCTAAACATGATAGCATAAAGTGGAGAGACAACCATCTAGCTACTGCCATGGACCCGTAGTCCAAGGATGAACTACTCACGCATCACTCCGGAGGCAGGCATGGTGATGTAGAGCCCTCCGGTGATGATTCCCCTCTCCGGCAGGGTGCCGGGAAGAGCTTCTGAACCCTCCCGAGCTAGGGTTGACGGCGGCGGCGTCTCTGGAACTTTTCGTGGATAATGGCTCGGGTATTTAGGGTTTTCGCGTCGGGAGGAATAAATAGGCGAAAGGGCGGCGGCTGCGGAGCCACGAGGGCCCCACACCACCCCACGGCGCGGCAGGGGGGCCGCGGGCCCCATGGTGTGGGCGCCACGTGGCTCCCCTCCGTGTCTCCTCTGGACTCCGTCTTCGTGTTGGAAAAATAGGAGGTTCTGTCCAAGTTTCGTCCAATTCCGAGAATATTTCCAGACTAGCTTTTCTGGAATACAAAAACAGCAGAAAACAGGAACTGGCACTGTGGCATCTTGTTAATAGGTTAGTCCCAGAAAATGCATAAAAATGCTATGAAGTGTATATAAAACATGTAACAATTGGTATAATATCAACATGGAACATCAGAAATTATAGATACGTTTGAGACGTATCAAGCATCCCCAAGCTTAGTTCTACTCGTCCTCGAGTAGGTAAAACGATAAAAACAAAATAATTTCTGAGGTGACATGCTACAATCATAATCTTGATCAAATAATATTGTAAAGCACATGTTATGAATGAAGTGATCCAGGTCAATGGTCTATAGTTTGCTAGCAAGTAGATAATGAGCAAACAACTGAATCATATAAGCAAAAACTTTTCATGAATAGTACTTTCGAGACAAGCATCAAAGAGTTTTGCATAAGAGTTAACTCATAAAGCAATAGATTCTAAGTAAAAGGTATTTAACCAACACAAAGGAAGATTTAAGTTTCAGCAATTGCTTTCAACTTTCAACATATATATCTCATGGATATTTGTCAACACAAAGCATATAATAAGTGCAATATAGAGCATATAAAAATTGTTGCACCAAAGTTGACACTAGTGTTTGCTTCTAAGATAGAAAGAAGTAGGTAAACTGACTCAACATAAAAGTAAAAGAAAGGCCCTTCGCAGAGGGAAGCAGGGATTAAATCATGTGCTAGAGCTTTTTAAGTTTTTGAAATCATATAGAGAGTAAAAATAAGTTTTGAGAGGTGTTTGTTAATTGTCAACGAATCAGAAAATGGAAAGTACAATATGACCCCTGCCAACCAGACTTTTAAGAGCGGCTCCCATGAAGGACGTTATTTCTACCAGCAAGGCAGATCATCCCTCTTTCTCTTTTGTTTACACATGCAGATATTTCACTGTTTGTCATTGCTTGACTGATAAATCAGGGCAAAAATGTGAAGAGAATTAAGCGGTTAAAGTTGTAATTAATTGGGACTGGGCACCCCATTTGCCAGCTCTTTTTGCAAAATTAATGGATAAGCGGATGTATATGCCGCTAGTCCGGTGGTAAAGTCTGTTTGACAGTTGACATAAAGACATCCACCCCGTCCTCATGAGCTTGGTAAACATTGACACAAAATAGGAGTAATAAAGTTTGAATAGTTTAAAGGTAGCACATGAAAAATTTACTTGGAATGGCAAGGAAATACCACATATAGGTAGTTATGGTGGACACAGATGGCATGGATTTTGGCTCAAGGTTTTGGATGCACGAGAAGCATTCCCTCTCAGTACAGAGTTTAGGCTAGCAAGGTTATTTGAAGCAAACACAGGATATCAACCGACACAGCAAGGCTTATATGAAAACATATTGCAAGCATTATAAGACTCTACACTGTCTTCCTTGTTAACCAAACCCTTTTACTAGAAAATATCTAGACCTTAGAGATACCAATCATGCAAACCAAATTTCAACGAGCTTTACGGTAGTTCTTCATTAATAGGTTTTAACTACATGATACAAAAGCTTAAACATGAACTACTTGATAACTCAAAACAATTGACAAGTATCAAATTATCCAATACAGTGATCTACAAGAATATGTAAGCTTTTTCCATTATACCATCTACCACATGCAACATTTTCTGTTCCAACCAAACACCAATCAATTTATTTCAACATAAACTCTCCAAACAATTATAAGTGAAGCAAGAGAGTACTTTCTTTAAAAGAACTAACAGCTCTGAATAAGAGATGCATGAAAACAGGAGCTAAAAGCATAGCAATAGCTAGATAAGAATACTCAACAAGTATAAGTGAAGAATAGGAGTATTCATATGAAAAAGCGGAGCGTGTCTCTCTCCCAATCAAGAATGCTGGGGTCCAATCAAGTTGACCATAAGAAAAATAAAATACTGAAAATAAAAGCACACAGACGCTCCAAGTAAAGCACATATGATGTGAAAGAATTAAAATATAGTTTCACTAGAGATGACCTGATAAGTTGCTGATGAAGAAGGGGATGCCTTGGGCATCCCCAAGCTTAGACGCTTGAGTCTTCTTGAAATATGCTGGGGTGATCCATGGGAGCATCCCCAAGCTTAAGCTCTTCACTCTTCTTGATCACATTATATCATCCTTCTCTCTTGACCCTTGAAAACTTCCGCCACACCAAACTCAAAGTAATTCTCATTAGAGGGTTAGTGCACAATCAAAAACTCACATGTTCTATAAGGACACAAACATGACCGTTACTTTTAACATTAGCTACTGCCACTGATGTTATGTGAAGCTCTTCACCCTAAAAAAGAATTCCACTCAACACTAGTAAAAGAGAGAATGCGAAAAATAAAAGACAGAATCTGTCTAAACAGAACAGTCCGCAAAGACGAATTTTTTCGAGGCACTTACGTTGCTCAGATCGAAAAACTTTAAACTAACGAAAGATGCGTACATATCTTTACCCTTATCTTTAGGAATACTTGGTTACACATAGGTGAAGAGGCAAAATTCATAGTGCCTTGGCCCACATCTATTATTGCTCCAAAGCGTTTCAACAGAGATCTTCCAAGCGTAATTTGTCCTACTCCTGCACATTCAATGACAAGATAATCAATAGATATTGTTATCCCTAGGAGTTTTGTAAATACTCCTTCGGCTACTCCTCTTGGTAATTTAATAGTATTATCACCCAAAATTATACAATCTTCGCATTTGGAAAGCTCCGAAAGATTTAAGGAATCAAAAATATCCTTGGGCATTAAACAGAATTTTTTTTTTTAGACTAAAACTGCAGGGCTTGAGCCCCACAGCACTTTATTGAAAAATAAGACAATATTTACAAACTTTACAAAACTTTACAGGGAGCCAAAGGAAGTAAAAGAAGAAAAATAATTACAGCAGAGCGTCAATCCATGATGACAAATTCTGAAAGTGTGCAGCCTTCACCCGATGCAAATGCATGGTGATATCATGAATGAAACCTCTCCTCCATCCTTGAAAGAGGGCAAAAGTTCTGGAAAATGGCCTCATTTCGTTGTTTCCAAATATTCCAGGCAGCAAGTATGACCACTTCTGTGAAAAAAGGCTGCGGAAAGGATCTTCTAGCTAGGAAGAACACTTGTTCAAACGTGTCACCAGGCTCCCATTGAATCTGTAGATAATTCCAAATCCTCACACTGAAATTACAATCAAAGAAGAGATGCATCCAATCTTCAGTGATGTGAGCTGGGCATAAGGTGCAGTGGAAGACATCAGTCACATTCCAGTGCCGTCGTCGAAGCATATCTCGTGTGTTGAGTCGGTCACTCACCATTGATAATATATCATAGTGTTCAGACATAATATCACAGCGAGCATGAAAAGTTTCACTATTGATAACAACTTTTACTGAGGGAACCCATCCCGATGGTTCAAAAGTTACTGGCACATTATCATAGTGTTCACAAATTTGATTATACCCTTCTTTTAGACCAGATATATTTGTTTCAAGAGTATTAAGTCTATCACTTATGCTTGTCAAAGCCAAATCAATTTTACTGATTGGAGGGCTAGAAATTGTATCATTTTTTTATAGCATGAAAAGCTTGATCCCATCATAACGAAGGAAATCTCCTCCTACCACGCATCTAAAGCATACCTGTAGCAAAGAACAGGACCAAAATAAAAGCTACTAAGAAGCAGGCTTAAAGTCATTTTAGGTTCAGTTTTAGCATAAGGCTCAAAAATTCTAGACCAAGCTCTTTAAAACTCTCACTTCCTTGCTTGAAAGTAAAGATCTCTTCCTCTGGTGACATGATGACAGGAACAGGGCTAGACATGATAACTAGACTGAAAAATAACAATTCGAAAAAAAAAGTAACTATTTTTTTGTGTTTTTATAAATAAAGCAAACAAGACTAAATAAAAATAAACTAAGCAAGACAATAACAAAGTAAAGAGATTGGAAGCGTGAAACTCCCCTTGCAGAAATCCTCTTGCTTCCCAATATGGCGTCGGAAAATATGGCATGTGGAAGGAAGGCAAGGAGATTGCTGAACAGAAGTGCTTCTGCTCCCCGGCAAGGGCGCCAGAAAATATGCTTGATTGCGTGGATCACACGTTCGTTGGGAGACCCCAAGAGGAAGGTATGATGCAGTATAGAAGCAGTTTTCCCTCAGTATGAAACCAAGGTTTAATCGAACCAGTAGGAGCAAGAAATCGCTTCGGAAGGTTGTTGGTGGCGGAATATGGCACGGCACAGCACCAGGGAATCCGGCGCCAACGTGGAATCTGCACACAACACAATCAAACTACTTTGCCCCAACGAAATAGTGAGGTTGTCAATCTCACCGGTTTACTGAAAACAAAGGATTTAAACGTATGGTGTGGAAAACAGTAGTAAATTGTAGAGAATGAAAAGGAACAGTGTTTGCAGTTGGTTGCATTATCAGTGTAAAAGAATGGACCGGGGTCCACAGTTCACTAGTGGTGTCTCTCCATAACAGATAACTAACATGCTGGGTGAACAAATTACAGCTGGGCAATTGACAAAATATGAGCGCATAACAATGCAAATATATGACATGATTATTACTATGATATTCATGTGGCATTACGACAAAATACATAGACGTTATCCAACAAAGTCTATGACTAATAATCCACCGCCAGATTGTCATACGAGTTCCCCGTTGGTATTAAGTTGCAAGCAACGGATAATTGCATTAAGTAATGTGAGTAAAGTAAACAAATGCATTAGACCTAACGGCGTACCCTTAAGCTAAGCATCGGTTATTTTATCCCTAGTGGCAACAGCACATCCACAATCTTAGAAGTTATTGTCACTCTCCCAGATTATCGGAGGCATGAACCCACTATCTAGCATAAATACTCACTCTTGGAGTTACAAGCATCTACTTGGCCAAAACATCTACTAGTAACGGAAAGCATGCAAGATCATAAATAACATATAAGATAGATTGATAATCAACTTGACATAGTATTCAATATTCATCGGATCCCAGCAAACACAACATGTAGCATTACAATAAGATGATCTTGATCATGATAGGCAGCTCACAAGATCTAAACATGATAGCATAAAGTGGAGAGACAACCATCTAGCTACTGCCATGGACCCGTAGTCCAAGGATGAACTACTCACGCATCACTCCGGAGGCAGGCATGGTGATGTAGAGCCCTCCGGTGATGATTCCCCTCTCCGGCAGGGTGCCGGGAAGAGCTTCTGAACCCTCCCGAGCTAGGGTTGACGGCGGCGGCGTCTCTGGAACTTTTCGTGGATAATGGCTCGGGTATCTAGGGTTTTCGCGTCAGGAGAATAAATAAGCGAAAGGGCGGCGGCTGCGGAGCCACGAGGGCCCCACACCACCCCACGGCGCGGCAGGGGGGCCCGCGCGGCCCCATGGTGTGGGCGCCACGTGGCTCCCCTCCGTGTCTCCTCTGGACTCCGTCTTCGTGTTGGAAAAATAGGAGGTTATGTCCAAGTTTCGTCCAATTCTGAGAATATTTCCAGACTAGCTTTTCTGGAATACAAAAACAGCAGAAAACAGGAACTGGCACTGTGCCGTCTTGTTAATAGGTTAGTCCAAAAAATGCATAATGCTATGAAGTGTATATAAAACATGTAACAATTGGTATAATATCAACATGGAACATCAGAAATTATAGATACGTTTGAGACGTATCAGTAACTTCCTCGATTCACTTCTTCTTCCTCCCCGTGCGTTGACCCTCTTCTTCGGCGCCGCCCTTGAAGATCTCCTCCACCGCAGCGGCCTCTCCCGCCGCCCCTCTTCATATATGCTCCGTGGGGAGCTCTCCCTGTCGATCTTCTCCATGGCCTCTGGTACTTTGCCCTTTCCTTCTTGTTCTATGGTTTAAATCTCAAACCTTGACTCCACTCATGGGCATGAACTAGTTGGCTCGATTTTTAGTTAAAATCTTTTGAATGGAGAGATTGAATCCACACTTGACACCTTCTTCCATGTAGTGACATTGTACCCTAGTTTTAAAAACATCTAGATTTGGGAATCGATCCGCTCATGTGGTTGGATATTTCGGTCCCGGTTGGAACTTCCAGTTGGTTTTTGACCGAAACTTCCGACCTCTTTGTCGGAACTTCTGAAACCTGGGAGTTCATGAATCTATGTTACCATGCTTTGCTATCTGGATATTTTTTTTGTGTATGTGCACTTACCTCATGCTTTCCTTCTATGCATATACTATGTCTCAGGGTCGAGTTCGCAGGCTGCCTATTCCCGCAAGAAGTTTCGCCCCAATGATGAGTTTGAGTCAGAAGAGGAAGACATCCTTCCCACAACAAGGACAACTAGGCAGCAGCAGCTGGATAAGCAGAAACTTCCAAAAGGCACAGCAAAGAAAGTGGTAAAGACACCGGTCAGAAAGCCTCAACCCCGGAAACCACCTCCACTGATAACTTTTGACAAGATGAAGAGTCACCTCTACCGCGAGTATAGAAATCTGAATCCTTATTCAACTCCTCGAAATCCTCATGTGCCTAATCCCTTCTTCTACACCTCGGATCAAGAGAGGGTATACAATGAAGTCTATTTGTCTCAAAAGACCAAAGTCACAAAGCAAAGCTCCCTCGACATTGATCACATGAAGCTTGAGTAACACCATGGGTATTTTGATGAAGCTCTCTCCCTATGTGAAGAATATGGGTTAATTAATATCATGATTCTCAACCAACGGTATGATGATTTCCTTATTGCTCAGTTCTTCTCCACCGTGCATTTTGACAATGATGCAAAGAGAACCCTCCACTGGATGACAAAGGATACCGTTCTGGAGGCTAGACTTGAAGAGTTCGGGACTTCTCTTGGATATACTCTTGGTGGCTGGACATGCCATAGGGGAGGCCACCCTATGAGCTCTGATGTTCTGGCTCCAATCACTCTGGAGGATGGCACCCCTGGTGAAACTGATGATCTCATTCCCACTTTTGAAATCATGCACCGCATTTTCCGAGAGACCCTTGCTCCCCGTGTGGGTAATACTGATCAGGTCCATGCCTTTATTATCGATTTGATGTACTGGACCTTTGCCAAACAAGGATCCCATGAGAAGATGGATGTCATGAACTTTCTCTACAATGAGATCCATCTTGCGGTCATAGATAAGCGGGCTCCTGTGTTTGGTCCTTATGTGATGAGGCTGATTCGTGATTGCTGGGCTCGAGCTAAAAATGGTGAACACATTGACCTTGGTGTTCAACTTACAGAACATCCAGTGAAGCAACTTCGGGTTAAGAAACCGAAGTCCCCTAAGAAGAAAACTGCTAATGCTGGCCCTAGTGCACCTGTTGAGGAACCCTCTTGGCTTAAGAAGTTCAACATCAAACTCAAGAAGTCCTTTTGCCTCAAAATGGACATAGAGGAGCACATGTATGATGCTCATTGCTATCACAAGAATGCTGCCCACCACCAAAAGGAAATGATGGAGAAAATGGGGCTCGCAGTGTCCTCTGGATCAGAAGGATGTATCACTCCAAAGAGAAGTGGTTGTCCAAGCATCGCAACTGGGATGATGATGATGAAGCTGAATCTGCTCCTCCGCTAGGCTCCGACACTCATCCTGCCGCATAGGGACGTTACCATCGCTTTTCTCCCTTTTTGGTGTCTTGGTGCCAAAGGGTGAATTATTCTATTTAGGTTATGCGGGATTTGCATGGGTTGGAGTCACAAGCTTGCCTTTTCCGATGATGATTTTTATTGCTTGTACTCCTGGGTTTCTAAACTTGTATGAGAACTATGCCTTCTACATGGTGTAAGACATGTGAACCTATCTATCTAGCTACTATGTGTGCTAAAACCTTCTAGCTATATTTCATATATCTTGTGCAAGTTATGTAGTATATTTATCTATGATTTTATACTACTTGGTGTATAAAATGTAGGGGGAGCCCCATTACTATGGATTGTGTGTATTCTATATATTTTATGCCTTTACTCACAGAGATACATCTATCTAAACCGGGGTTCTGTCTATATTTTATAAGCCACCTTGTTGCAAATTATTGTTGTCATCAAACACCAAAAAGGGGGAGATTGAAAGGACATGTCTCTCTCTAAACGTTTTTGGGGTTTTATCACAACAATAAATTGCACACTAATGTGCATTGCTTGATTTCAGAATTGTCATCTTTTACACAACATGAATAATTGCATATATATAGTGTTTACAAAATATCCTGTAATCTGCATTGAGTTCTGAAAACTACAGTCTGCGGAAGTTCCGCTCGGATTTGCGGAAGTTTCGGGTGAAGTTCTGCTCCTTATTCCGCTTAATAATTTAGCTCTCGGGTATCCTTATTTCATAAGCGAAACTTCGGTCGGAAGTTGTCTCGGAAGTTTTGGTGGTGCGGAACTTCCGCTCTTCGTCTCGGAAGTTCCGGCCCTGCGCGATAAGAAGACTGGAGATTCCTGCGCATCGAAGTTCCGCCATTCGGGCGGAAGTTCCAGCCCTGCGCATTGAGCTCTCCAACGGCCAGATTTGGGAGAGTATAAAATGGGGTCGTCTTCTCAAGAAGACCCAAGCTTGATTCCTCACTCTCTCTCCACCATTGTTGCAAGCTTCAATCTACTAGTGCTCCCACTCCAACCACTCAAACTTGTTGATACTTTGAGGAGTGAAAGAGGAGCCCTAGATCTACATCTTCACCGAGCCGATTTGTCTACATCAACCTAGTCACTTGTAGATCTTGTGTAACTTGATTCATTGGATACCTAGAAGATACTTGTAATTCTTGTGGCTTTGGTAGCCACATGGATTATCTGGGAGCCTCCAATTAAGTTGTGGAGTCACGACCCGGCCTTGTGATTCTTGTGGCTTTGGGAGCCGCAGGAATTTGGTGAGAGCCTCCAATTCGGTTGTAGAGTGTGCCTCATCCTTGTAAAGGTTTGTTGCCGACCTCGAGGGCATCATATAGTGGCTCGTGGAACTCCTCATTGGAGGATAACACGTGGGAGATACGGTGTGCCATATCAAGGCTATTCGGGGCTCACTTGTGACCCCGCACCGCTCCAACGAAGACGTAGCTTCCATTGGGAAGTGAACTTCGGGAATCATCTCCGCGTCACCGTGTGGTTATCTCTTAACCTTCCTTTACTTGTACTAGCAAGAAATGCCCGTGCGTTGCAACGGGATAGAAAACCTGACTTCGAAACGAAAAACTTTAGCAGAATATGTATCAACATCCAGACCAAACAACATCGCATGGATGAGCACCCTTTGTTCAAGAAGTGCAAGGGGAGAAGAATGCGAGGAACTGAATAGTACTAAGAGGGTGCATGCTAATTGAAGTTCCCATGTAACATGTGTTTTTTTTTGTAGAGATTCTGAGTGTTAAAATAAGCCCTACCAAATAGAGGTTTGAGAACTGTTTCGTCTTAGATGAGCATTGTAATTTTGTAGAAATGGCTAATAAATATTCAAAAATGCAACTGCTGAACATTAACATTAAACTTCGTACGAAATGCAACGAAACAATTTCTTGGACCAAACAAATGATATAGACAAGCAAGTATTACATGTTATAATGGAGTTTTTTTTCCTCTGGAAACTACAATGGTCTAGCATCTTTAATTCCTAGAGAATACTAATTGTGTAGGTTATCTATCTTATCATCCAATTTCACATTTCGCCTCAGAAGATGGTAGTCACTTCAAGCTGTTATTATCTTAATTGAAGCAGCGCGCACATGCTTAATTTGTATTACTTCCGTTGCATCTTTTTTTTAAATTTATATACATGCGCTAGGTTATTCAAACACGCGAGTATCTTTATTCTGAAATAAAGTATACCTGATAATTCCTTTGGGGAAATGGCTTCTTATCTTTTTCAACTGAGAGTGAACATGAAGTATTGTTGAAGCATTAGCACAGAAAGAGGTCCACATAATCTTGCATAACAACCCACCAAACCGACCAAAGCAAGTAACTGAAAATACAATCTTCTTGTAATGCACAATGATGCACCTAAAAGGTTATTGCAACAGAGGAACATTTCCTTCCTGAGATGATAATCAATTCAAACTATTTTATCCAAATTGAAGTAGCATGCACTTAATTGATTTTTCTACCATTGCCTCTATTTTTTTTTTCCATTGCACCTATTTATTTATTTTCCTTAACGATTAATGTATAGAGGTGTGCAAAAATTCCAGCATCTTCATTATCAACATGCAGTCCCCTGGATGCATTTATCTTTCACATAGGTAATTTTAGTGTCTCGGAAATAAAAAAAAGCAGAGAGAGAAACATGAAAGGAGCTAGCTGAATCCCCATAAGCATAAGATGAAACAGGAAGAGGGATTTTTTTCTCTAACACACCCCGTTTCATACATAGCCTGCCTACTTAGTTCCCCACGTGTCTCAAATGAAAAATCATTGAACGATCAAAGGTTTATGAAGTTTAATCATCACGATTATTAGCATGAAATGAGTAGGAAGTAAGTCACAGAAGTCAGATTGATGTTTCTTATTAGTTCAAGTTGGATAGGCTACGTATAACATAATTATTAAGGGGAAAAGAAAAGGATACCAAAAGCAGAGGCAGTGCAAAATTTCCATCACTCCAAACCATATTCTGTATATTCCCAAAGATCCGTAAGATGGGTAATTATCTTGCCACCTAAGTCTGTGCAAACATGAAATATAGTATGTTATTTCAGTCAGAACATAGTACCTGTCAGCCCTAACTACAATAGTTACGACTAAGTAATCAAGAAATAAGCCTGCCTTCAGAAGCAATCACGCAGCAGTTGCATGCACCGTGATCAAGCATATTTTAAAGGAGTGAGGAGCTAGATCATGGCGTGAACTTGCATAATGCTAGCTGAATGCAATGTAGATTGTGCTAACCAGGTGAAAGACGGAAGTCCATATAGCCTTGTTGATGCTATGATATACAATTTATTTGGCCAGTCTCAGCTTCGGCTGAAGTCTGAATGAAGAGCACGGATCCAACTTGTAAGGATGGAGTCTTGATTTCCTCATCCAGCACATCTTGCAACTTCCAGTCAGCTTTAATCCCACAAACATCAAAAAGAAACCGGCGCAGTGTTTCCATTCCTTGGGGCGAATGTGTCACCTTGCATAATCAGAAGGTTGAAAAGTTTATGACAACAATGCTAATGTATAAACAGTTTTATGAAGGATGTGTAATTGTACTTCCATACACACTACAAAGCAACCAATTGAAATAATATATAATTTCGTAAGAACAAACACAATTAATCAATATACAGTCAATAATATACTAATCCCCCAAACATAAACTTCCAATATAAACGTAGGCTCCCTACTCAACCATTTTTCGTCATTCTGTACCCAAAAACAGATAAGTTAGTGGACAATTAAAACTTTTACTTTCCCAGGAGAACTGCTAGAGGAAGTAACTACACAGCTCAGAGTTCCCCAGAGTTAGCACAAAACCAACAGACCTGCACATACGCACAAGCACAAATTGATAGGCCAGCTGCATCCAAGTCTTAGTACTGCCACAGAAGAAAACATCCAGCATTCCAGTTATTGATGGATAAAAACTACTCGTAGGAGCTGGCAAGCAAGTTTATAGATTAGCCAGAAGGACCAATCCTTTATCAACAAATGCCTTTCTAATAACATAAGAAAACAGTGAGTGTGAGCTACCTCCGGGTGGTACTGCAGTCCATAGAACCGCTTCTCCCGATGCTCAACAGCGGCAATCGCGCCTGCACGCTGCGCGCGACGACCTCGAACCCTTCAGGCAACCTCACCACCTCGTCGCCATGGCTCATCCACACCGTCTGCCGCTTCCCGACCTCCCCGTCAGCATACAGCGCCGAGCAGTGGCGGAGCTAGAGAAGTGGGGATCAGGGTGCACGTTGGTGTCAAAACGCACAAAATTCTTCTTTTAGGGTGGCACATAAGGTGAAAATTTCCTATTTTACAAAGAAAATTAGATTTACCCGGTGTCCTGTGCACCCCCATGGTTGCACTTGGATCCGCCGGTGGCGCCGAGGACGGCTTGGCCACCTCCACCTCCATGTCGCCGTACTCCTGGCGCTCCCCGGGCTCGACCTTGCCGCCGAGGGACTGCACGAGGAGCTGCATCCCTTAGCAGACGCCCAACACGTGAGCGCCCGCGTCGGCGGTGAAGTCGAGGAACCCGGCGGGGAAGGAGGGCGCGTCCACCGCGTGGATGGAGTGGGGTCCGCCGGAGAGGATGACGGCGTGGGGGCGGAGCCCGGCGAGCGAGGAGAGCGGGGCGGTGCCGGAGACGCAGAGGGAGAGGACCCCGAGCTGCCGGACGCGGCGTGTGATGAGGTGCGGCGCCGAGGGAGAGGGGCGGCGTGCCGGCGGCGGCCGATGGGATCGTGTGGAGAGAGCCGATGGGATCGTGCTCTGTGGGGAGAGAGAGCATAGCGGTGCGTTGTTGCAAAAAGGTTCCTAGGTTTTACGAAAATTGTAAATAAGTCCCTCCGGCGTACGAAATAACGAAGGCTCCTTTGGCATGTGGACTGCGGGTTAATTTACCTATTTGTCAGTTTTTTTTTGCCAAACTGGCCGAACCGTTCAGTTCCACTCAGTGGTGGCATTCGGTGTAATACGGCTGAGTTGGCAGGGGCAAAACCGGAAACAAAAAGTCGGACGACAAGAAGCTTTACTGACTTTATTAGTAGGTATAGATTGCTAGCTTATCTTGTTTAGAATATCTTGCTAGCTTGTTTATTGCTCATCATATAGGATTGTTCATCTAGTTGCATATCTAGAGAACTTATATTTGAGCAATTCCCAAATTTGTTTAAAAGAAAAAGAAAATTTGTAGTTGCCTATTCACCCCCCCTCTAGTCAACCTACTCGATCCTTTCACTCCTCCTTCTTCTCCAACTCCTCTTGAATGCTCAGCATGGACATTGCGGCCACCTCGTTTCCATCCTCGGACATGTTATCGTCGGTAGACTCGTCGATGAACTCCTTGTAAACGAACTCATCCACGACCGAGTAATCGTACTCATCGTCGAACGAAGAATCCATGGCTACATACATGAACACTGAATCAAAAACGGCTCCGGCATTTACACAAACACTTTGAGAGCGAGGTGGATGTCGGGCGATGCAAAACGTACCGGAAGCGGAGCGTCCAGGCGAGGTTCTTCCGACTGCGGTTTCCGATGACCGCGGAGGACTTGGCTGCTAACGCTGGAGCTTCGGGGCGACGGCGGTTATACGAAGGGGACGGCGGTGGAGCAGAGAGGTGCGGCCAAAGTGAACAGAGCGGAGGAAGAAGAGAGAGAGTACCAAGGGTTTCCGTCTGAGTTAGGGGGGGGGGGGAATGTGTAGGTCCGCGTTGCCAGGTCCGACGTGACTTTGGGGACATATGGGCTGGCTTTGGGGTTTGCCGGACTGCCCGGACGTTTGGGATGACTTTGGGGTGGATGGTTGGGTGATGGTTTTCGGCCCAAAACATGTCCCGGCTGTCCGCCCGGACGTTTGGGACATGTTTGAGGGCCTCAGTTGGAGATGCTCTAATAGTAGTTGTAGCTCTGGTAGGACTAGTTTTCTTTTCTTTGGACTTGGCATGATGTCAGCTTCTGGAAAGTTCTAAGTGAGTTCCAATGCCGTCGGTGAAGTTTGGTGGTTTTGATGCAGTAGTCCTTGGAGGACACCGTTCCGACTCAAATCTAGCGATCTGGCTTAATAAAGGAGCTGGATTGGGTCTCCTCTATCTCTACAATTCTTCAGCGTCGCTCCTCTTTTTGGTCGGTCATGCTGGCGAGGAGGAGTTGGGCGATGTGGTGGCTTGCGAGTCTGGAGGAGATCCGAGATCAACGAAGTCGCAAATTAGAGAAAATCACATTATTAAAAAATAATTATTGTTATAGGTTAAAAAAAATGTTCACGTCATTCAAAACCTATTGTTATAGGTTAAAAAATGTTCACACGCCCGAAATAATTATTCATATATCTGAAATATTTAAATAATTGTTCCGGTGTTTAAAGAAATCGCATAGTTCAAAATATTTATTTATACATTCAAATATGTATTCATTCATTACATTGGAATATATAATCCATTTATTTTTTTAATATAAAGAAAAAATATACACAAAAACATGAAGGAAAAGAAAAAATACAAAGGATTAGTAAAAAAAAAGGAAAATAAGAAAAGAAATAGGAAAACAAAAAATAAAGTAAATAAAAAAGGAAACAGAAAAATAATACAGAAACGGCAAAATGAAAAAAAAGAAAAAAATAATCTTTTTGGGCCGGCCCGCCACGTCCTGCGTGTGTGCGATGGCTCTAACGGACGCAGCCGGGCGTCAAATAGAAAATGCCATGATTCGTCACTTCCGTACTGATCAGGCCTGAAGCCTAATCGATTAATCTGATGAATTATGGGCCAAACTCTTGCCATATCGGATAGAAACATGCATGAGGTCCGGGAACCCACCGATGATGGTGGCCTCTTTCATCGACAACTAGTACAGTGCACGTGCAACGCACGTCAATACAGTTGCTCAATAAAACATCGTCTTGTGATTTTTGTATAGTGTCTCAAGCTTTAACACCATTTCCTCTTGCCTTCTAAAGAATCCCGAAGCCTCTCTTGCTCGTATCTAGAATGAGGTATGCCTAATCTCTCACGCTGGTTGAGCAAATTTCTAATCCAGACCAAATTATTGATCAGGCTTGTACTCGCAATAAAACGTGCATAAGGCTGAACGTGCCCGTGAGAGCTCTTATCACAAGTTCACAACGAAAGCGTAGTTGGAACCAATAGCTCCGCCCTGATGTCTGATAACTTATTTGAACTTTGTATCTTCAATAACCTACACCTCGTTGTCAATTGAGATAAACTATTAGAACGCTATCATGGGAGTAAAAATGGTTTGTTGTGACAGAAAATACCAACCGGAACATAGTAATTAGTGCCACACACCCAATTATCCGAGTAGAAGAACACCATGCCAAATTGATTTAAAGAACATGGATCATGCCGATCTCAACAGGACAGGGACCGGGTTGTCGTGATGTACCTTGTGGGTGATCTTTGTTGGCAGTGCAGTCCTCCTCAAATTTTCAGTCACTTGCAAACCGCTGCAAACGAGTTCCATATTAGCAGGTCTATTATGTTTTTTTTCAAATAACGGTCACCATTCAAGGCCAAATTGAACCTGCAAATATATTTCACATGGAAAGGGGGAATCAGATACGAACATATCTGGTATTCTTTTATGGAATAACGTGTCTGGTATTGCCACAAGAAATATCAGAAATAACTAACATTTAGTTAACATTACAATGCTATGATTTAATTAAATTGGTGTGGGTTCCATCTATCAGTGTATATGATATGACTGAGAAAAAATTCAGTATTGAAAGACAACAGATAAATTAGAGCAAAAAGGGACTACTTACTATTAAAATTGCATGCCCGCTTTATATACAATGAGAGTGAAGAAAAAATATGCCCTTTAATCATATGCGCAGAGGCATGCAGCCATCGAATTTTAAGCAAGAACTTGTATATTGTGCCACTTGCAGTAATCTGTTATACCAATTGGTCCACAATTAATTCATTGATGCTGGGAGCGAGCATGTATCATCTGAATGGCCTCATTTCTTTATTTCTGGAGAGAATTCATAACTCATAGACTGACCAAAATTGACACCAGATATGAAAGAGTAGCTCACCATTCTTCAGCAATAACTCCACATGCACGGGTAGAAAAACTGAAGCAATCAGACGAACACCACTATGCAGAGTTAATCGATGAGTGAAAAAAACATGATGAATATGCTGATGCCATCCATCTTAATTAGGAAGTGAAACACAAAGCACCGGCCCTGCAGTCAAACTCAGGAACCATGCGAGGCATCGGCCTGATAGCGGGCGCTGGTTATTAGGCCAAAAATATTGTTGAAAAACAATCAATTCATTATTAATGGAGATTATGAGTCAAACCTTGGTCGATTTCAGTGGTTCCGGTGCGGAAGTGCCTGATTTAACCATCAGGTTTGGTGCGGTCTTTCCCCTGAGCAGAGCGGTTCAGCTCGGATGGATGATAGACGGGGTCAGTGCGACATGCGACGACTGGGCGAGGACGGCAGGGTGACCAAGGTCCTCGTCGTCTCCTCGATGAGAATTACGCGAGAAGACGGGCGTGCTGTTGGAAGCAAGGCGAGGACACGGTGGATGACAGGCAGGGGCGATCAGGCGAGGAAGAGGGCCTGACCGAGGTGTTGCTGGATCGCACCTAGGCGGAGGTCGAGGACGGCGGGCTCATCGGCGCCGCCACGTAGAGATGGATAAGTACGCCGATGAGGGGAGGTGCAGCGGCGTATCTGTTCCCAGCGCTCCGCTGCGGCGGCGATGGACAGAAGGGGTGGAGGATTGGAGGAATGAGCCGTGGGCGGTTTGCGACGCGATTTTTGGATCGCGGCCGTCACGGCCACGGGTGGCGCGTTGGAGGCCGGCGGGGCTCGGACCAGGTCGAGCATCAAGAGGCCGAGGCGGCCGAAATTGCCTCGCCGGCCATCGCTGAGGAGGCGGCGGCGCACGGAGAAGGCCGAGCGTCAGGGACGACAAGCTTGCTGGCTGGAGGTCGGGGCCCAAGCCCTGTCGATCTGAGAGAGACCTAGCAAGCCGAGATTTCGAACTTGCCTCGCCGAAAGTGAGGAGGAACAGAGGAGACGGCGGCGCTGAGAGAAGGCCCGCGTGGGGTACGCCGAGGAAGAGTAGCGAGACAGATATGGCTCGCGTGCGTCGTGGAGCTCGGTAAAAAACATAACGAACCGTTTTTATCACTTGGCGGTGGCAAAATCTCTGTAATTATCACAAGACGAAAAGATGTGTTGAGTTGTCAAACATTGGAGCAATTTAGATCGTTGATCGGGTTATTGAACGGCACAAATTTAATGTATCCCGAAGGTGTTTGCTCCTTTAATAATAGTATAGATACAACATCGACATGGAAAACCGAGATGGTGGATGAATTCTTCTCCCCATGGACGCTGAAGTGATCCGCTCTATTCCTTTGAGCACTCGAAGGATGAGTGATTTCTGGGCTTGGCAATACGAGAAGACTGGAATTCTCACAGTGCGGTCGGTGTATAGACTCCTAGTCGACACGAAGAAGAGGAGGGATGATTGGTTGGAGGGACGATCAGCAGGCTCGACCACGGCTAGGGAGAGCAAGTCGTGGCAGCGGCTGTGGAAGACACAAGTTCCATCCAAACTGCGTGTATTCCTCTGGCGGCTGGCTCAACAGTCTCTGCCAACTGGTGACGTCCGCTTCCACAGGCGCATGGCCGAGACGAGTGTGTGTTCCATATGTGTCGCCTCCGACTCATGGCGCCACTCCCTGATCAACTGCCTGATCGCACGAAGCGTGTGGGCATTGGCCAACGAAGGGGTGACAGAACATATGAGCATGAATGAAGATCCATCAGCGAAACATTGGCTTTTCACGATGATGGAGACACTGTCCCGCGAGGACTTTGCAAGAGTGACAGTGACCAAGGCGAAAGATTATTCATGAATGCGAGTATCAGAGCCCGATGTCCACACATCTGTTTATCCAGAGGTACCTTGAGGACCCGGCTATTTCAGTCACGGACAAGAAGACCTCGGGAGTTGGGGGTGCGGGTGATACACCCCAAGTGGATACCACCGCGTGCTGGGTGTGCAAAGATCAACGTCGACGGTGCTGTGGCGAAGACGGGCACGGGCGGTGCGGTGGGGGCAGTCTGCCGGAACGAGGCGGGCGACCTAGGTGCTTCCTCGCTTACCATCGCTGGCATCTCCGACCCTGCAGTCCTCGAAGCGATCGCTTGCCGGGAGGCTCTCGCTCTAGCAAGGGACCTGCTCCTAAGTCACATTAAAGTGGCGACGGACTGTCTGGGAGTTATCAATAACATGCAACATCCGTTTGCAGGGACCTACAGTATGGTTCTTACTGAGGTTAAAGCTGAATCCAAGCGCCTTCAGGAGGTGTTATTTGTTCACGAGAGTAGATCCTCTAATATGGAAGCTCATAGATTAGCACGAGCTAGTGTCTCGAGTAGTATTGGACGTCGGGTTTGGCTCCTACAGTCTCCTGATGGTCTTTGTATCTCAAACAATGTTTTAGAGCAATAAAGTTCTGTGTTTGCCCTAAAAAAAATGCATGAGGTCCGGGTGATAGAAAATACATCGAACCTAGACACTTCGCTGCTTCGCATGTTGAATGGGGACCAGATTCAATGAACCTTGGTGGAGTTACATGGAAACAAAATATACTACTCCAGGGCATTTTTTAAGCCTGAAAAATAATACTACTATATTTATATAAGCTTGAAAACAGTTATGTTTGACTTCTTCTTCCGGGAAAATTCTGTTTTACTTTGACTAGTGTTGTAATCTATCAAATTCGAATGAATAAAATACTCGCAATGGATATGTTTAGTATAATAGATATAATTTCCTGAAAGTGTATTTTGATCCCGAGCACCAGTGCTCTCTCTTATTTTAAAATACAAAAAGCATATTTGTGAGTTTCAATTTTTTTTGAAAAAATTAGGATGTAGCGAATGATGTATCCCACATACGTGCAAATTTTTAATTTGAGATACTTTATATTATAGGCTACACAAAAATAAAAAATTGATAAAACTTAAAGATTTGAAAATATACATACTCAAATGTACATATTTGTCATTTTTGTGTAGCTCAAAATACAAAGTTTTGAAACTGATATTTTGCACGTTAGTGGGATATATGTGGGGACCCCGGACTAGCCGTCCGAAATACCCGATTATGGTTAACACAACGATCCCGTGATCAGTATGTCGTTGCACATAATCCGAACTGAATATCAAAGTTTACATCCATACAATACCGAGTTTTCAAGTCTTACACACATGGCCATACTGGCCTAATTATACATAGGTGCCTTCAAGGGCCAATCATCTTTATTCAGCGGAAGCTACGGAAGTAGGGCTAATCCATTCAAACAACACCCGACAGGCAGCTGACTTATGAAGATCTCAGTTCGCAAAGACGTCGCCAAACTCCTCTTCGTCATTGGGCTCCTCGAAATCTGGCTAAGACAATAGCCAGGGACGAAACCAATGTGAGTACATTTGATTGTACTCGCAATCTACCCCAACTTGAGTAAGCACTAATTTTAGTTTTAAAACTTTTATTTATCGTTGAAACGTCTCTAACAGTCTACTGAAAAGGGTAAGAAGAATTTTATAACTATTCCTTAAGAAACCAACATTTTAGCTGTTTCTCCGGAACTCCTCCGGTATCCAACCATATCCCAATCATGGTTCCCAAACACAACACAACCTCGTACCAACTCCTTGGTACAGGTAGGAACCATCCTTTCCACTTCAATTTCCTCAACACATTCCAGAACTTGCAAAACTTTGCACATGGCCTTAGTAGTTCTTCCCAACTGTCCATATCCGAGGACTCGGCTATTCGAATAGTTTTACCCTCTGCAGAGGTAGTACACTTTTCCCACACCCATCCGGTCACTCACCGTGTCAGCCACGTCCCGCCATACCAGAGGTATGCGAAGTTGAGTTCCCGGCCATAGCATGTCCTTTGCTCATGCTAGTATAGGACCCTGCCTCTACGACACTTTCCATCGACACTTAAATCCTTAGAAACTAAGTGTGAGGACTCGTAGTTCTGCCCGGCGGACCCAAGGGAGCCCTTCAATCCTCTTTCTCCCAACTCATACCGGCTTCCGGTAGACTTCATTTAAGAGGACCCAGGTCAGGGAGTAGGTCCTCAGACCATCCCCTCATGGAACGAGGTCATCCTCGTTGTTGAGGCATCCAGTACTAACACGAGCAAACTATATGACTACGCCCTTGCCCATATGTGGGTAAATGTGGTCGCACAGATTTTCGGCTGGGGATGTAAGTACAAGGACACAATGTGCATTTTCTTTCCAGAAACAACACCATTCTTTGCTTCTTCACCTTCATACCGACCTTTCGGTACTTCACCTTCATTCAAGTACTTTCAAAGGAGTTTTGAATAAACATTGTTTTTCCCATCCTATAGTTGTAAAATAACTACCCTATATTTCTACATAGGGTGGCAAAATAGTTTTCATGTATTTGTAAAAAGGGTTTTTCCAAAAATCATCGATACTTTTGAACAACTCTTGAGATTAAAAGTAGATGTATATAAATGCAAGCTCAGTGAGGTAGCTTGCCTTGCTCCACAAAGTGGTACTGATCCTGGTCTTCTGGTTCAATAAAACCTCCTTCCTCGATAAATCCGTCAACGGTATCGTCTAAACGTTAAACAAGCAAGACAAACAATCACTACACTAGCTCAAGCATCATCACATCATTACAATCACAAATGCTACAAATAGCTACTGCATACATCAAGCAACACAAGGTGGTTTCAATTTAATTTAGTTAAACTTTATTTAATTCTTTTTAAATTAAGGCAGAAGCTAGTTGTACACCAATTAATTCACCATTTAATCTATGTTTGTCACAAAATTCAAACTAAAATTCTATGGATAGCTACTGATGTGTAGAAGACCACCCAATTGGATTGGGGTCATTTGGAGTTACCAAACTCCCTACACATTTGTTTTAGTTCAGAAGGATTTTAATCAAGTTTTAGCTACCAAACAAATTAGGTTGCTCCAAAATTTAAATCCTTTTAGGGATAACTAACCTTGGTGGAAAGTGACCTAATAAAATTGGTTTTAGTTTAATTGGACCTACTATTAATTCACACTAATTGGTTTAGTGCAGAGGGGTGTACTGAAGTTCAACCAAAGGCTAAGGGTTTTACACTACTCAATTAATTCTATCAAAATTTGGGGAGCTAAAGGATCCTAATACAAAGCTACCAAAATTGGTTTCGAGTTATTTGGATTTATATAACTCCAGAAACAAATGGTTTAGTGTTTTAAACCTTCTGGAGCATTTTTATTAATACATTTTTATTATTTATTTAAATGAGATGAGACCACTTTGGTGAGTTAAAGAATTTTATAAGCTTTCCAGAACAGTTGAGTTTGATGTATTTGGATTCCTAGAACTCGAGTTATTGAATTTCAAAACTAGGTCCAGTACTGAAAAGCAGAGGAGTTTGAAATTCTGGAAAATCTGATTTACTGGATAAAGTTGAAAATCCTGACGGGTGGGGTCCACTCGTCAGTGACTCAACGGAAAACGTTTCGCGCGCGGGTTTAAGTTTAAAACGCTGATGGGTGGGGTCCACCAGTCAGTGTCTGATTAAACGAAAGGGTAAGCTACCGTTGATCTCTAATCCTACGGCTGAGGATCAACGACACGGCGGCGACCATTTCCTGGCGGCGCCGTGGCTCCGGCGACGGCGGAGTGCACGATTCGCTCACCTGAGAGCTCGGGAGGTGGCGGAGATGACGGGGATCGACGGCGGAGGGAGTGGGGAAGCTCTGGGGTGAGTCGTGCGTGCTGGGACGGCTTCACTCGACGACGGCGTGCTCAGCTCCTCCTCCGCGGCCGTGCTCCAACTCCGGTGAGTCCTCCGCGGCGCTGCTGTGCACGAAACACGGGCAAAACGCGGTGGGTGAGCTAGGGGGTAATGGCGATGCGAGCAAGGGCCAGAGAGAAGGCAGGGGAAGAGAGGCACGACCTGGCCGTGATCGCCTTCTTCCTCGGCGCGGCAGCGCTCTGCCGTGCGTGTGCACGGTGGCTGCGATGCAGTGCTCGCCTTCCTGGCGATGCACGGGTGTGAGGGGTGTGAGGGGGAAGTGTTGGAGGTGTGTGGAGAAGAGGTGGTGCGGGGTGGGCTTTTATAGCGAGCGGCGGCGCTCGGCGCTCCACGGCTCGGTGGTGGGGAGAGGAAAGGGGTGGTGCTGGGTCCGGCTGAGGGTGCCAGTGAGGTTGCGGGGAGCGAGGGAGTGATGCAGGTGCGGCCGGGTGGTCGAGGGGAAGCAGGGGTTGCGCGCGAGCTTGCGGTGACGTGCTCGGCCCGCCATGGCGTGCGGCGAGCACGGGCGCGTGCGCTGGGGTAGGGTAGGGTGCGTGCGGTGCAACCGCGGGGCAGTGGTGCTTGGACACGACGCAAGGGAGGTGACTGAACCAGGGAGGTGAGGTGGGACAGTGCGGAGGCGTGCGGTGCTTGCCGTGGACCTCGGCGTCGTCGCGTCGCCCGGCGTGCTCTGGCGCGGACGATGCGCACGCCAGAGGGCTCTGCGGCGGTCGCGTCTCGTCGATTAGAGGCGGAGGGAGCTGGGTGGTGTGGCGGGCACGGCGCGGCGTCGTCGCAGCGTTGCGTCTGCCCTCTCCACGGAGGGACCCGTGCGGGAGCTCGCCAGGGACGGCAATGGCGTGGCGCCATCGTCTTGCCTGCTCTGGGGTCAACGAGCTTGTCAAATCTCCACCCTTCGAGTGAGTGAGGTGAGGTGAGTGAGTGGAAACGCTAATGGCACGGGATTGCACCGATTTGAGCTCGAATTTTGGATTGATTTTTCGGGTTTGAGATGAACTCAGTGGTGATCAACAAGTGTTCGATCAAATTCCAGAACCAAATCCAAATTTGAATTTCTGAAATTTCTTCTCATGGTTTGCTTCCAAATATTTTTCCAAGGGTTGTGGTACCACTGGATTATTTTCTTTGGAAGTGTAGCTTGATGATTTTGATGGTTTTTCCAAAGTTAAAGAAACATTTGGAAAATTTGAAAATAGGATTTAGAATAGAATTTAAAATAGAGAGAGGGAAAAGAATGTAAGGGTAAAGTGGGAGTGATCATCATGTCACCCCACTGAAGTTTTGTTTTGAAAATAAAATTTGATTTTCTTAATAAGATAAAATTTGTGTGACTTTTGTCACATGATTTTATGTGGGAAACCTTTTGTTGTGTTTCTTTTCTTTTCTTCATAATTTTCTTTTAGCAAACAACCAACACAAACAAGCAAACACAAGCAAGCACACATAAAAATAACAAAAGTTTTTGTTGGCCCACATTTTTGACTAATAAAGCTGGGTTACAATTTTGGGATGTTACAATATATCATTGGCTAAACTCGGATTTTTTTCAGAATTGTTTGAAACATATAAATATAATTTTCGAATTTTTTAAACAGGAGGGAGCACCGGTGCTCCGGAGCAATAATCTCCACCCTAAGAATTTGGATAGTACAAGAATATTTTTATTATGTGATGATGATTATAAACTATAGATAATCCTATTTTGGAGGCCGTCTTCATATGCAAAACGTTTTCTATCTACAATCGCTCATTCCATGCGATTTGTCAAATCTCTCGATCACACGCAATTGTACGATTTTGCTCTGATACACAAAAATATGTCATGAAGTTCAAAAGCTAATTTGTGTTTGACCAATATCTACAAAAATACAGATGAAAGCCAATTGAATACCACATATGTAAGACTGCATTTCAGTATCCAAAGGGCCATCACAGTGCTCTAGTGAGGCACAACCTGCAAAGATAATCTGTCCAGCTTCATCTTAGAGCGCCATGCCAGTCCTCGCCGATTCGTCTCCAGGTTTGAAGGAGCCATCAATGGAGAGCTTTACCAAGCTAGACGAAGGTCTATTCCATAGGATATCAGGAGGCTTCTCCAGTCGGTTCGACACATTCCTTGTTTAAAAATGTAACACCCAGGCATGACCCATCGTCGAAAGTGACGACAAAGAACATAAGAATACAGAAAAAAAGATGACACGAAATATATAATAACCCCAAGCTCATGAACAATACAATCGCAGTTATTAAATGTGTGAAGTTCAAAACAAAACAAAAACACTTAACAAGGAATGAATGCACAAAAGCGTGGACTTCAGAAATCCGGACAAGATCCTTGCTTGTTACGACAGGGAAAAGTATTTTGACGTGGATATGTGGATTCAAACGAAATTCATCCGTATTTCGTGATGTGATCTCGTATAAGTCAAACAACTTACCCCCCAAAAAAACGGAGTATATAAAAACTCGGCTCTCCAAGCTCTCTTTCAAAATCCTTGTCACTGTGTGTCTATATCAATCCTTAACATACATTTGCGGATTGCCAATGGCTCACTTTGTCGGACAAATCATGCATTTTACCTAGTAGAAGAAACACAGAATGGGTGGCTCACATTCAGCAAAGATGCGACGCTGACGATGCGGGGCGTTGCTGACTCGGCGCGGCAGGATCTTCTGCGGTGAACGTGTACCCATCTAAGCACACGCATGCACGCCGTTCCGCGTGCAAAGGCGAAAGAGCCCATCGCCACAGGATCGGCTATAGAGTTAACAACGCGCATAGCTATCCCAGGAGCAAACGATTGCTGTTTAAAATAACAGGATTATATCACCCGTGACGTCACGCCCGGCGTCATACGGTTGGTGCCCCCTCGCTGTTTCCCCCGCGGCCGCTTTCCGTCCCTGCTCCCACCTCTTGTTTTGTCTTCTCCCATCTCCAATAAGAAACACTGCGGCGGCCGGTCACAGCGGCAGATATCGGACCCCTCCCCGAACCCGATCCCCGAGCTTTCCCCGCCTGATTCCGCCGCCACCGCGGCAACCATTTCTCGACGAGGTACGGATCGGCGCCGCCGCGTTTTTCTCCTTTTTTCCAATGGATTTTGAGGGTTGGATTGCTCCCACCGTGTTGTGGACGGTCGGGGTAGGTAGCTGTTGGCTGTCGCCGTGCTAGGTCTTATTCCGTTCGTTGCTCGCGGTCTTTCTAGGGTTTCGCGTGGGATTCAGATCGCCGTGTCTTCCAGTCTCTGGGCGATTGGCGTCATCTGTTGATTGGTGGGTTAAACGGGTGTATTGATCTTTGTTTTTTTAATTCTAATGCGTGTAATCTTATCTCGGTCGGCTTTGTAATGTACTATCAGTGACATGCATGTCTAGAAATAGGGTCGTTGCTTCTGAATTTATACGAAATTGTTTAAATCCTGTAATGTGCTAGGATGTTCTCATTGCACATTGTTATATGAAAAAGTTAGAAGACTAGAATTATCTTGAAAATTTAGAATTGCGATGACCTTGCTAATTCTTGTCAGTCACTGCGCATTACACTGTGTGATCATAATCATAATAAGAATTATCTTCTTTTGTTGAAATCCTGTAATATGCTACGAGTAGGTATTTCTCATTTTTAGATTTTGACCATATGTAAAAACTGGCAGGTTGTTGAGATTCCTGCTTTGATGATACAAGCAAAGAGCTGTTGTAAGTTCACAAGGGTGATGTAATTGCGTTTAGTGAGCATGGACCCTCTAGCGATGTTTGCGTCGGAGCTAGGCGATGTGGCAGATTTTGAGGTTGATGGCATCCAGAACCTCACTGAGAATGATGTTAGCGATGAGGAGATTGACGCTGAGGAGCTGGAACGGCGAATGTGGAAAGACAAGATCAGGCTCAAGAGGATCCAGGAGAGGCAGCAGAAGCTTGCATTGCAGCAGGCAGAACTGGAGAAGCCAAAGAAGATGTCTGATCTGGCCCTCCGCAAGAGGATGGCAAGAGCGCACGATGGGATTTTGAAGTACATGCTCAAGTTGATGGAAGTTTGCAATGCACGGGGGTTTGTCTACGGGATCATTCCTAATGAAGGGAAGCCTGTCAGCGGAGCATCAGACAATATTAGAGCTTGGTGGAAGGAGAAGGTGAAGTTTGATAAGAATGGGCCAGCGGCAATTGCAAAGTATGAGGTTGAAAACTCCGTGCCGCTTAACAGCATTGGAACCATGAACCTGCCTAGCTTGATGGATCTCCAAGACTCCACTCTGGGCTCATTGCTTTCAGCGTTGATGCAGCACTGCAGCCCTCAGCAACGCAAGTATCCACTGGATAAGGGTATTCCACCACCATGGTGGCCGTCGGGAATGAGGCGTGGTGGATTGATTTAGGCCTTCTGAAGGGAAAAACGCCTCCATACAAAAAACCACATGATCTTAAGAAGGTTTGGAAGGTTGGTGTGCTGACGGCTGTGATCAAACACATGGCACCGAACTTTGATAAGATCAGAAATCGTGTACGGAAATCAAAGTGCTTGCAGGACAAGATGACTGCAAGAGAGAGCATGATTTGGCTGGGTGTTCTGCAAAGAGAGGAAAGTATGTTCACAGTATTGACAGTGGTGTATCAGAGATTATTCAGCACTGTGATCTAGGGACAAACATGAGAACCCATATAGCAGCTGTGATGAGTATGATGTCGAGTGCATAGAGGAGCCTCCTCAGTCTGCATCATCCAAAGACGATGTGGGAGCTCATCAGCTAGCTGTACAGATCAGAGAAGAGAATGTCTCAAGTAGAGGAAACAGAAAAAGTCATGATAAACACTCTACTCGAACGCCTCCTAGTAATAAGGAAACTAAAGGAACACGAAAGCGAAAAAGACATAGTGGACAATCTCCTGTTGATGAGGCTGAGGCTGAGGCTGAAGGAACGCAGAGAATCAATAATCCGCCAGAGGTTTTGATCAGTGCAATTCCTGACATGAACACAAATCAGATGGAGGTGCAGTGTGTGGCGAACCAGCTGGCAAGCTTCAACCATGTCAGCACAAGTGGAGCTTTACAAAATCAAGGAGATGCTCGAAGGAACTTCATATCTCCTACTGATGTTGTTAATAACTATAACCAGGTTGCAAATGAAACTCCTTCAAGCATATATATGGGAGACCAGCCTTTAGCTTGTGAAAGTAGTGGTTACACAAATCCATGGTCTGGAAATACTTTTCAACCAGATTTTTATCTTGGATCTGTTGGTTTTAGTTCTTCTTCACTTGATTACCAGACTTCAGCTGCAAAACAGTCACTCCCTATATCTGTGGATAATCATGTGCCTGGCATGGGAACAGAAGCTTTGGTTGAGAACAGTTCTTTCAGTCATCATATGGCAGGTAGTGGGAATTCAATTTCTGTTGCTGGTGACACAAATCAGATGATGAGTGATGATTTTTATATTGGCCCTGATGATAAGTTCATAGGCAGTTCTTTTGATGGTCTGCCTTTAGACTTCAATGGTATTAATAGTCCAATTCCTGACCTCGATGAATTGCTCGATGACGATGATTTAATGCAATACCTGGGAACATAACATAGGTAATCCCTTATCTTATCTAACTATTTGTTTCCTCACTTCTGTGGTTGCTTGGATGTACTTTTTGGTAAGTATATATACTATTGCAATTTACAATGTATGTGATAATGCTATACCCCATCTCTTTCATGGGCAATTATATCTAGGTAGAATCTCAATATCCATACATGTGAGAGGTGCGGTTGGTTTAATAGGAACATATGTAATCTCTATTAAAAGGATGCCCTGAAAAGAAAGATTGCGATTTTTCTGGTGAATTCACTAGTAGTTAAGCTCAGTTGCACCTGTTACTCCTGCCATAGAATGAAAGAAGTGTGTCTCCACTACTATTTTCCTGTTCTCTCAGGCGATATTTTTCTGTTATAAAAGTCAGCTGCCTTTTTGAAAACTCTATGCAAGTTCTTTTTGTTAGTTCTGATACTGTCGAAGCTACTTTCAGCTCTCTTGGTAACGTGTGCTTATTCTGTTGATTTGCAGCACTCGGCCACTGCGAAGTGGCGTATCTGCACCCTGCAAACAGCAGTTCCATGACATGCTGATGCGATGCTAATCCTGCTACAGCTAGAAAAGAAATTCTGTGTCTCTGGTTTGTAATTTGTTAGGCTGTTCTCTTGACTTGTGCTGGATATGATTAGCCTGTAAAAACATGGTAGATGCGTGCACAGTTAGGTGGAGAAATTCCGCGTCTGATGAGAAGAATCGAGATTTGTTACCTTTTCTTTTTGCTAAGATGCATGTCCAGTTGTTTAAACAAGATCGTTGTAGCCCAGTTCAGACATGATAATGCTACAGACAGTTAACGATGATGCATGCAGCTGGATGGCATCCTGAACGTTCGCTGCAGTTTCCTTTTCTTCTTTGCGGCCGGATAGAGAAAAGGGTAAAGTCGGTACGATCATTAGCTAAAAGAATGTTCTTGGTTCAATAGAATCTTGATGCCGGTAACCGGGATTACAATGCGGCTTGTTGTTTTTAGCCTCTGATTGCTTTGACCTAGGAGTGCAGGGCGGCGTCTCGCATATGTGTATGGCAAACCAAATTAAACTAATCCACTAGAATCTAGTTAAAACTAAAATTTATAAATTTGTATACGGAGTGTGTGTCGCATCAATTTCTCCCGACACGATGTATCTTCCCCGGAGAAACAAGTCAACCACTTCAGCATGCCATTTGTGCCATGCACAAAATGACTCACGAAAGGCACTCTTTGTTGGAATATAGCATGGCGACTTGGCGAGAGGCACTTGGGCCTTGATTAATGAGGAACTAGTGAAACACATTACATAATACTTGTGTTGATGCATAAGCTTGGTTATTATTCCTTCTATAGACTTCTCTCCCATAATGATTTCATCGAAGCTACAACCACTTTGTGGGCGATTTACATGGCAAGACGAAAGGCGATGTATCACCCTCTGTCTATCTTCTGTTTATCACTTCTTTCCTGGGTGAGCTGAAACTTCCGCAGGATATGTCTAAACCTCACATGCAGATCCCTCAATAGCAACATCCATCGTCAACCTCTAGGAAAATGGGGGGCGTCATCCCCTGTTTTGTGTAAGGTGAATGTAGATGCAACGATTTCGAAGACCATAGTCGCTGGTGCGGTTGGAGATATCTGTCGAGATGAACATGGACATTATCTAGGCACGTCGACAAGAATCATCAAGGATACATTGACCTTTGCGATGCTCGACGCATATGCAGGGGTGGTTCCATGTGTAGCCTTGGGGTTGCACAGGATATCGTGTGCAAAAAAATCTTTGTAAAATAGCTATTTTCATCACGCGTGCCACCCCTAAAATAATTTTTTTGGCAGTTGAGCGCACCACTATCCCCGCTCACAAGTTCTCTAGCTCCTGGATCTCTAGCTCCTGGATCCTCAAAGGGTTTAGCGTTGGTTGCTGATTTCCATATCCACTATCTAGAAGGCTATAGTCGAGAGGTAGGAGGGAAAGAATTTGAAATGTGCTCCCGCGACTCGGGAGGCGACTCCCCACCGCTCGGCAGTGGGCGACCTTCACCACCGGCGCTCTTCTGTTCGCACCCCTCGTCTGAGGTCGGCTGCCTTGGCGGCAGGTTCTGGGCTATCGCCCCCGACCTTGATGACGACGCCGCGGTCAGCGAGGCCAGCGAGGAAAAGGGGTGCTCGCCGCCGGCGGCGGCGGGCAGCACCCCAACCTTCGGAGATTTTCTCCAGGCCGCTGTGAAGCTAGGGGGCTCCCTGCGTGCTACCCGCCGGTCCGCGTTTGCTCCGGGTGGCCGGGGCTCGCGTTTCTCCGTCCTCGCCGGGCTGGGCGACGGTGGCCGGCGGCTGTTCCCCTTCAGGGAGAAGCGTGGTACAACGTCCTGGCCCCGGGTGCAGGTGGTCTCGTGGGGTGACTCGGGAGGCCAACCCCGTCGCACCCTGGACTTTGGCGCCGTGGGCTCGTCGCCGGCGTCACCGGGCACCCAAGTCCAGATTGGATCTGGGTCGACGTTGGGGACGACGGAGCGGGTGGCCCCGTGCCTCTGTGGGCTAGGCCTGCTCCTTGCGGCCCATCCCCCGCTGGACTCAACACCGGCGGGAGGGATTTGGAGGCCTTATCCCGGAGACCCCTGGGCCTCGGTCCAGCTGAAAGTGCAAAGGATGTCGCCTAGAGGGGCGGGGGGGGGGGGGGGGGGGGGTTGAATAGGCGTTTTGAAATAATTACGGTTTAGGCTTGAATAAATGCGGAATAAAACTAACGTTTAATTTAGCAAGCACATAACCTAACCAAGCTAGGTTCACCTATGTGCACCAACGACTTATGCTAGACAAGAACAACCACTAAGTTATAGCAAGATAGATAACTTCAAGCTCGATGGCTATCACAAAGGTAAATGCATAAGTAAGAGTTCGGGTATAGAGATAACCGCAAAGTGGACACGAGGAGATGTTTCCCGTAGTTCATTCCCAAGGGAAGTATGTCTACGTTGGAGGAGTGTAGAGCCACCTAGGTGCTCCAATAGCACGGATGTGCTCACTCTATTCTCCGTGAGCTTTGCCGGTGAAGGCGTAGCTCTTCCACTATGAGGTCACCTTCGAGGCGTTGACCAAGCCATACACAAAGGTCGGGGAACTCCACAATGAGTTGGAGCCTCCCAACAATGTCCCGGAGCACCTCGCAACAAGTTGAGGCTTCCGAAACCCACAAAGGCCTCCTAGGGTTACAAGCAACACAAGAGGCAATCCACAAAGAGTAATAAGATTCTCAAACTTTACTTCCACGTATAACCGTGGAGAACTCAAACCGATGCACCTAATGCAATGGCAAGAACACAAGAAGTGTTCAAAGCCCTTCACTCCCAAATCCCACCAAAGCAACTAATGCTATGGAGGAAGATGGGAGGAAGAGAAAGGAAACAACCAAATGAATCCCAAGATCTAGATCCAAAGACTACACCTCACTAAGAGGAGAGATTGATTGGTGAAAAGGTAGATCTAGATCTCCTCTCTCTTTTCCCTCAAGAAGGAGCAAGAATCATTGGAGGGATAGAGAGATAGCAAGCTCAAGAGGGTCAGCAATGGGGGCAAATACGAGCTCTAGAGTTAGGGAACCGTTGGGGAAGAAGACCCCTTAAATAGGTCTCCCAAAAATCTGACCGTTATGTGCAGTTCTCGTGACCAGCGGTACTACCGCTGAGCCCAGCGGTACTACCGCTGCGGGTATCCTGGCGGTACCCAGTGCAGCGCCACTTCCCAGCAGCAGCGGTACCCCGAGAGGTACCGTAGCCACCAAGTAGCGGTACTACTAGGCCACTACCGCCGGGGTACCGTTAGGATACCCGAGGCTAAATCCCTCCTAGCGGTACCTCTGGCGGTAGCTCCAGCGGTAGTACCGCTGCCTGATGGGCAGCGGTACCGACCGCGGTACTACCGCCATAGTAAGTCCTACTGGGCACTGCAGTAGTTCCACTCCAGGAGGAGCGGTAGTACCGCTAGCGCCTAGCGGTACTACCGCCAGGTGAAAGTTAGCCTGGTACTAGAACTGCAATAACTTTCGCAAGGAAACTCCAAACGAGATGAGACCAACGAGGTTGGAAAGATAAGGACAAGAGCTTCCTTACAAAAAGTCACCACACATAGGAAGGTGTGAAACTTTCCTCAAGGATAAACCGATGATATTTCCAACATCGAAAACGCAACAAGTTTTCCATGCGAAATCCGTTTTCGAAGAACATGAGCTTGTCATGAAGATCACGACAAGTACCAAAACCCAACAACGATAAAGGCCAAATAAGAACCAAGAAAGATGATGCTAGAGATGCAAAGGTTTGAGCTCTCTACGATGATACGATCAAGTTACTCAATTGAGAGCCCCTCTTGATGGAACGGAAACTATCCTATAACCCGGTCTCCCAACTAACACCATGAGACCGGTAAAATAGAAACCCTATCAAGATCATACCTTTGCCTTGCGCATTCCACTTGAGCTCGATGATGACGATCTTGATCTTCTCAAGTGGACCATCTTTCTTGATTGCGCTTCGCTTGGTGAAGACTCACATGTCGCTCCCCCATACACCATTATGGGAGAGTCTCTCTAAGGCACGTCTTCACTTCGACCATTATCTTGATGACGCCCACCACTTGACGTCATCCTCCATAGGTTATACGAAATCTTCCTTTTGATGTGAACCCATGGGAAGATACCTAAACCCACATGGATACTCCACACATACACATCATGGGTTAGTTCACAAAGCTATATAGACAATTGCTTACCATACCATTGGATCACATGATCCCACATGATGCAACATTTAGCTTTGTGTGTTGATCACTTGAATCCACATTCTTTTCAACTTCGCCTTGATCAACATTATATCTTTTCTCCTTTCTTGATCATCTCGAATATGTTCATTATATCCAATGACCTTCAAGGCATTCAACCTTGAATCCAACACATGGAGTTCAAGTGTTGCCTATGGACAAACCTATAAATATATCTCAATATACACATTAGTCCATAAGGATTGTCATTAATTACCAAAACCACACATGGGGCAACCATGTTCTTTCACCAGCCCAGCGCTGCCACTCTTTAAGTGGCTTTGGCTGCGTCGGGGTGCCACAGACTGCGTGCTAGGGTTTCTGCATCCGACGCAGACATCCAGCGCCACAGCCGCTCGGCCCGCCGCATCCGCCTTGCGCAGGCGCCGCGTCCTCTCTCCCGCTCCTTTGCCCAGGTGACGATGGATCCGGCGCGCGCGACGGCTCCCCAGGGCAAGGCGAGAGGAAGCAGGCGGCGGGGAAGGGGTCGTCCGGCGTGGGCGGCTCCGGTACCAACAGCAACAACAACAGGGACCCGCCGGCCTGTTATGTTGTTCGGGAGAAGAAGAGAGAAGCGAAGCTTGCGGCTGAGAAGGAAGCGCAGCGGGCGACGATGCCGGCCGGGGGCGCGGCGCAAGGTGTTAAGGCTCTTGGGAAGAAGTCGATGGGCCAGGTTCGTGCTCAAGCCTCTCGGGCGCCTGGGGGTGCGCCCGTCCCACCGATGGAGGATGCGTCCGCTGCGCAGGTGGAGTGCTTCAAATGCGGTCGCCCCGGCCACTTCCAGTCGGAGTGCCCCAATTTGCCGGTCTGTGTCTTCTGTGGGAAGACGGCCATCATTCGGTGGATTGCACCACCAAGGGCCGCCGTCCGTGTCTTCGCATCCTCGGGCAAGCCATTGCCGGAGAGGGTTTCTTTGACCATGATTTTGACACAGACGAGATGGACGAGGAGGAGGACTCGAACGCCGCGTCCTCACCTTCAAATACAAACCGATCTCGGTGGCTGCCCTTGACAAGGAGCTACACCACTTGATCGAGGCGACATGGGACTGTCAGGTGTCTCCCATTGCTTCTAAGGAGTTTGAGGTCTTCTTCCCCTCCAAGGAGCTGCTGCGGATGTGTACCCGCAGTGGACGTTTGTACCTCCCCTTGAGCGGCACTGAGGTGAACATCCGCCTCGCCGATTCGGACCACGCTCCGGTCGAGATCCTCCAGAAGTTTTGGGTGAAGAGTGCGGGTCTCCCCAAGCGCCTGAGGCGTGCTGACCATCTACTGGCTAGACTTGGCATGCTGGGAAGGCCCATCGAGGTGGACGTGTCCACCCTCCGCGGTCGTCTGCCGGTGCGCATGAAGCTTGCGTGCCGAGATCCCGCGAAGGTGAAAGGGCTGGTCCAGATCTTCCACAAGAACCTCGGCTACAACCTTGGGGTCCAGCTGGAACCGGGGTTCCGTGCCGCACCTCCCGCTCCCGCCCCCTCCCCTCCTCGGCATGATGATGATGACGACGACATGAGCCTCTCGGAGGGGGAGTGGATTGCGGCGGGTGAGAAAGACAAGGCAAGAGCTTTGGCTGTGGCCAAGGCCAAGGAGGCCGGAGGGAGCAACCCCTCTTCGGCTCCATCCACAGCCAAGACGGTTGGTGTCGCGTCTCCCTCGGTAGCCCCTGCCGCGGATGCGACAGCGCCAGTTCCGGCTCCGGCCGAGGAGGAGGCGTTGCCGCTGGACCAATATGGCAGCAACGTCGCTCTCGCCAAGTCTAGCACTTGGCCGCCCTCGCTGGCTGCTCTTGAGAAGATGCGGGCCGCGGAGGCGGTGATCCTTGCGCAGGTGGCGCAACCTGCCCCAACCGCACAGCTCGCCCCCTTATCTCCACCCGTCGACTCCTCGACTCTTCTGACGGCAGACTCGGGTTACGAGATGGGGTCGCCTTCCAAGAACACGGAGGGCTACCACAACGACAAGGAGGTCCGCGACACCGACACTGACACGGACACAGAGACGGAGGACATGGTGGTGGATGTGGACGTGGTGATCCCGAGGTGACGTCGGACCAAGACGGTGCCGGCTGGTCCTGCGCGCAAGAGCGCCCAGCTCCTTGGCTCGGTGGCGGCCGTGCCGATTACGGAGCGTTGATGACGTGAAACACACGTTCGTTGGGAGACCCCAAGAGGAAGGTATGAAGCAGTGCAGCAGCAAGTTTTCCAGTAAGAAACCAAGGTTGTCAGATCCAGGAGGAGTAGGAGCACTTCAGAAGGTTGTTGGTGGCGCCGTTGCTCGATCACCAACGTGGAACCTGCACACAACACAATCAAACTACTTTGCCCCAACGAAACAGGAAGGTTGTCAATCTTCCCGGCTTGCTGTAACAAAGGATTAAACGTATGGTGTGGAAAATAGTATTTAATTGCAGGAAGTAAAAGAGAACAATTGTTTGCAGTTGGTGGTTTTATCAGTGTAAAAGAATGGACCGGGGTCCACAGTTCACTAGTGGTGTCTCTCCATAAAGATAAATAACATGTTGGGTAAACAAATTACAGCTGGGCAATTGATAAAATAGTGAGCGCATGACAATGCATATAAATGACAAGATGACTACCATGATATTTAATTGGGCATTACGACAAGATACATAGACCGTTATCCAACCGCATCTATGACTAATAATCCACCGTCAGGTTAACATCCGTGTCCCCCGTTGGTATTAAGTTGCAAGCAACGGATAATCGCATTAAGTAATGTGCGTAATGTAAACAAATACATATGACCGTAGACATAGCATTGTTATGTTATCCCTAGTGGCAACAGCACATCCACAACCTTAGACGTTGCTGTCACTCGCCCAGATTACTGGAGGCATGAACCCACTATCTAGCATAAATACCCCCTCTTGGAGTTACAAGCATCTACTTGGCCAAAGCATCTAGTAACGGAGAGCATGCAAGATCATAAATAACATGTAACATAGATTAATAATCAACTTGATCATAGTATTCAATATTCATCGGATCCCAACAATAAGATGATCTTGATCATGTTAGGCAGCTCACAAGATCTAAACATGATAGCATAAAGTGGAGAGACAACCATCTAGCTACTGCTATGGACCCGTAGTCCAAGGATGAACTACTCACGCATCACTCCGGAGGCAGGCATGGCGATGTAGAGCCCTCCGGTGATGATTCCCCTCTCCGGCAGGGTGCCGGGAAGAGCTTCAGAACCCTCCCGAGCTAGGGTTGACGACGGCGGCGCCTCTGGAACTTTTCGTGGAATATGACTCGGGTATTTAGGGTTTTCCAGAGGGAGGAATAAATAGGCGAAAGGGCGGCGTCGGAGGCCACCCGAGGGGCCCACACCACCCTCGGCGCGGCAGGAGGTGGGGCCGCGCCGAGCCCAGGTGTGGCCGCCTCCTGGCGCTTCTCCGTCTCTCCTTTGGACTCCGTGGACGTGTCGGTGAAATAGGGACCTCCGTTGATTTTCGTCCAATTCCGAGAATATTTCCTTAACAGCTTTTCTGAAATACAAAAACAGCAGAAAACAGGAACTGGCACTGTGGCATCTTGTTAATAGGTTAGTCCCAGAAAATGTATAAAAATGATATGAAGTATGTAAAACATGTAACAATTGGTATAATATCAACATGGAACATCAAAAATTATAGATACGTTTGAGACGTATCAGCATCCCCAAGCTTAGTTCCTACTCGTCCTCGAGTAGGTAAACGATAAAACAAAATAATTTTTGAAGTGACATGCTACCATCATAATCTTGATCAAATAGTATTGTAAGGCACATGTAAATGAATGAAGTGATCCAAGTCAATGGTCTATAGTTTGCTACCAAATAATAATGAGTAAACAACTGAATCATACAAGCAAAACTTTTCATGAATAGTACTTTGGAGACATTGCATCCACAGGTTTACATAAGAGTTAACTCAAAAAGCAATAGATTCTAGTAAAAGGTATTTAACCAACACAAAGGAAGATTTAAGTTTCAGCGTTTGCTTCAACTTTTAACATATTTATCTCATGGATATTGTCAACACAAAGCAATATAATAAATCCAATATGTAGCATATAACAATTGTTGTACCAAAGTTGACACTAGTGTTTGCTTGTGGAAGATAGAAAGAAGTAGGAAAACTGACTCAACATAAAAGTAAAAGAAAGGCCCTTCGCAGAGGGAAGCAGGGATTAAATCATGTGCTAGAGCTTTTTAGTTTTTGAAATCATATAGAGAGTAAAAATTAAGTTTTGAGAGGTGTATGTTAATTGGTCAACGAATCAGTAGTGGAAAGTACAATATGACCCCGGCCAAACAGACTTTTAAGAGCGGCTCCCATGAAGGACGTTATTTCTACCAGCAAGGCAGATCATCCCTCTTTTCTCTTTGGTTTACACATGCAGATGTTTCACTGAGTATTCAGTTGACAAAATGTGAAGAGATTAAGCGGTTAAAGTTGTAATTAATTGGGACTGGGCACCCCGTTGCCAGCTCTTTTTGCAAAATTAATAGATAAGCGGATGTATATGCCGCTAGTCTGAAGGTAAAGTCTGCTTGACAAGTGACATAAAGACATCCACCACGTCCTCATGAGCTTGGTAAACATTGACACAAAAAGGAGTAGTAACAATTTTGAATAGTTTAAAGGTAGCACATGAAAAATTTACTTGGAGTGGCAAGGAAATACCACATATAGGTAGTTATGGTGGACACAGATGGCATGGATTTTGGCTCAAGGATTTGGATGCACGAGAAGCATTCCCTCTCAGTACAGAGTTTAGGCTAGCAAGGTTATTTAAGCAAACAAGACTATCAACCGGTACACCAAGTTTTATATGACCAACATATTGCAAAAATTATAAGACTCCACACTGTCTTCCTTGTTAACCAAACCCTTTTACTAGAAAATATCTAGACCTTAGAGATACCACTCATGCAAACCAAATTTCAACAAGCTTTACGGTAGTTCTTCACTAATGGGCTTAACTTACATGATGCAAAAGTTTAATCATGACCTACTTGTTAACTCAAAACAATTGACAAGTATCAAATTATCCAAGTTAGTGATCTACAAGAGTATGTAAGTCTTTTCCATTATACCATTTACCACATGCAACATTTTCTGTTCCAACCAAACACCAATCAATTTATTTCAATAACTCTCCAAACAAGTATAAGTGAAGTAAGAGAGTACTTTCTTTAAAAGAACTAATAGCTCTGACAAGAGATACATGAAAACAAGAGCTAAAAGCTTAACACGCTAGATATGAATACTCAACAAGTATAAGTGAAGAATAGGAGTATTCTAATGAAAAAGCGGAGCGTGTCTCTCTCCCAATCAAGAATGCTAGGATCCAATCAAGTTGATATCAAAAATAAAAATAACATACTGAAAATAAAAGCACACAGACGCTCCAAGAACAGCACATATGATGTGAAAGAATTAAAATATAGTTTCACTAGAGATGACCTGATAATTTTGACGATGAAGAAGGGGATGCCTTGGGCATCCCCAAGCTTAGACGCTTGAGTCTTCTTGAAATATGCTGGGGAGATCCATGGGAGCCTCCCCAAGCTTAAGCTCTTTACTCTTCTTGATCCTATTATATCACTCTTCTCTCTTGACCCTTGAAAACTTCCGCCACACCAAACTCAAAGTAAATCTCATTAGAGGGTTAGTGCATCAATCAAAAACTCACATGTTCTGTAAGGACGCAATATGACCGTTACTTTAAACATTAACTACTGCCACTGATGTTATGTGAAGCTCTTCCACCCAAAAAAGAATTCCACCCAACACTAGTAAAAGAGAGAATGCAAAATAAAAGACATAATCTGTCTAAAACAGAACAGTCCGCAAAGACGAATTTTTTCGAGGCACTTACGTTGCTCAGATCGAAAAACTTTGAACTAACGAAAGATGCGTACATACATCAGGATTACGCACAAAAAAGAAAAATCACATTTCTATGAATTTATAATTTTCGTACAGTGAACAGCAAAAATCTGTTTCTGCGCAGCAATCAAAATCTAGCATCATCTTATCATTAGAGACTCTTCTTGGCACAACAATGCGAAAAAGTAAAGATACAAAGGAGTTGCTACAGAAGTAAACAAGTTCCTTGACTCAATAAAAGAAAAATTGCAGAAATAAAAATAATGGGTTGCCTCCCATAAGCGCTTTTCTTTAACGCCTTTTAGCTAGGCACAAAGCATGCATCAAGTATTACCAAGTGTAGCAAGATCCAAATCATCAAAAGCTTCCTCAAGAACATGGCTTGTCACAATAGGATTTTTCGGGTTGTGTAATTCTTGGGAAGAAAATCTAAATAATCCATCATGTGATTCACCCTCAAATTCACTAAACACTTTATCAGTTTTAAGCACATTAGTGGGTTTCGGTTTGGACACCTTGGGCACATACATAAATTTTTGCTCTTTACCCACAAAAGACTTCTGCTTTTTAGTTTTAATAGAAGAAAAGTGGAACTTAAGGTATCAATAGCCTCCTCCAATTCACCAATCCTACGGTTTTGATTATCATGAATAGCACTAGCCTCTAAAACAGTAATTCTCTTATTGATAATTGCAAGTGATTCATCAACTTTGCTAGCACTACTAAGGAAATCTGGCAAATTTTTCTCCATAGATTCCAACTTTTTTATAATATCTCCTAAGGTAATCTCAATTTTAATATCATTAATAGGCGGTGTTCCTACCAAACTTTCAATTATATTGCTTGCTTCCAACGCAGGAGTGCCTAGAAAATTACCCCTGTCAAAGTGTCTAGAACATACCTATACCAGCTAGTGATGCCAACATAAAAATTCCTAAGAAGGATCATGGTAGAATATTTTTTAGTACATCTATGATGAGCATCACTGATTCTATACCAAGCATCTTTTAAACTTTCTCCACCTTGTTGCCTAAAGGAACGAACCTCAATTTCAGGGGTACTCATTTTAGCAAAATTAAAACAGGACAGAAAATAACAACTCGAAAATAAACTAGATGCAAGTAACTTTTTTTTGTGTTTTTGATAATTAAAGCAAACAAGATAAAATAAAAGTAAACTAAGCAAGACAAAAACAAAGTAAAGAGATTGGAAGCGTGAGACTCCCCTTGCTGAAGTCTTCTATCTCCCCGGCAACGGCGCCAGAAAAATAGCTTGATGACGTGAAACACACGTTCGTTGGGAGACCCCAAGAGGAAGGTATGAAGCAGTGCAGCAGCAAGTTTTCCTCAGTAAGAAACCAAGGTTGTCAGATCCAGGAGGAGTAGGAGCACTTCAGAAGGTTGTTGGTGGCGCCGTTGCTCGATCACCAACGTGGAACCTGCACACAACACAATCAAACTACTTTGCCCCAACGAAACAGGAAGGTTGTCAATCTTCCCGGCTTGCTGTAACAAAGGATTAAACGTATGGTGTGGAAAATAGTATTTAATTGCAGGAAGTAAAAGAGAACAATTGTTTGCAGTTGGTGGTTTTATCAGTGTAAAAGAATGGACCGGGGTCCACAGTTCACTAGTGGTGTCTCTCCATAAAGATAAATAACATGTTGGGTAAACAAATTACAGCTGGGCAATTGATAAAATAGTGAGCGCATGACAATGCATATAAATGACAAGATGACTACCATGATATTTAATTGGGCATTACGACAAGATACATAGACCGTTATCCAACCGCATCTATGACTAATAATCCACCGTCAGGTTAACATCCGTGTCCCCCGTTGGTATTAAGTTGCAAGCAACGGATAATCGCATTAAGTAATGTGCGTAATGTAAACAAATACATATGACCGTAGACATAGCATTGTTGTGTTATCCCTAGTGGCAACAGCACATCCACAACCTTAGACGTTGCTGTCACTCGCCCAGATTATTGGAGGCATGAACCCACTATCTAGCATAAATACCCCCTCTTGGAGTTACAAGCATCTACTTGGCAAAGTATCTACTAGTAACAGAGAGCATGCAAGATCATAAATAACATGTAACATAGATTAATAATCAACTGATCATAGTATTCAATATTCATCGGATCCCAGCAAACACAACATGTAGCATTACAATAAGATAATCTTGATAATGTTAGGCAGCTCACAAGATCTAAACATGATAGCATAAAGTGGAGAGACAACCATCTAGCTACTGCTATGGACCCGTAGTCTAAGGATGAACTACTCACGCATCACTCCAGAGGCAGTCATGGTGATGTAGAGCCCTCCGGTGATGATTCCCCTCTCCGGCAGGGTGCCGGGAAGAGCTTCAGAACCCTCCTGAGCTAGGGTTGACGACGGCGGCGCCTCTGGAACTTTTCGTGGAATTTGACTCGGGTATTTAGGGTTTTCCAGACGGGAGGAATAAATAGGCTAAAGGGCAGCGTCGGAGGCCACCCGAGGGGCCCACACCACCCCTCGGCGCGGCAGGAGGTGGGGCCGCGCCGAGCCCAGGTGTGGCCGCCTCCTGGCGCTTCTCCGTCTCTCCTTTGGACTCCGTGGACATGTCGGTGAAATAGGGACCTCCGTTGATTTTCGTCCAATTCCGAGAATATTTCCTTAACAGCTTTTCTGAAATTCAAAAACAGCAGAAAACAGGAACTGGCACTGTGGCATCTTATTAATAGGTTAGTCCCAGAAAATGTATAAAAATGATATGAAGTGTACGTAAAACATGTAACAATTGGTATAATATCAACATGGAATATCAAAAATTATAGATACGTTTGAGATGTATAAAGCGTGCGGAGCTTCGGGCTGCCAAGAACCTCGAGAACACAGGTACCTCCAAGCCCAACCCCTTTGCTGTTCTACAAGACGTTCCTGATGCACATTTGGTCTCGGTGATACACGACGTCGGTTTAATGTTTTCCCTGGAGGCGGGTTCGCCCTCGGAGATCCTCTCCTTGGTTCATGCCAAGGAGGAGGCCCAGGCCTCGCTTGCCCTTGCAGCGTTCCAGAAGGAACTTGCTGCTACGACGGCAGCGGGAGATGTCCCTCCCCAGCCAAACGTGGTTGATACCACGGTGGCGAGTGGGGAGGAGGATTCTGCGCCTCGCCCTTGTGCGCAAGTCATCACTACCTCCACGCCCGCTGCGAGCCGTGGGGGTACAGTCCAGGGCTCCCGTCGTGGACGGAGGAAGAAGGTCGCTTAGATGTGGGCTGGATTCTGCAATATCCGAGGGTTTGGCCGACCGGGACGGCGAACCCAGATTCGAGATTTGATTTCCCGAGAACAGTTGAACTTTGTGGGGCTACAAGAGACCATCAAAGCCTCTTTCACGCCCGCAGAGCTCCTCAACATCGACCCGCGTGGGCGATTTGCTTGGCACTCTTCCCCGGCCTACGGCCATTCTGGTGGTATGCTATTGGGTGTCAATGAGGATAAGTTCGAGGTGAAGGCCTGGAGTAGTGACTTCTTCTTCATCCGGGTGGATGTTCTCCAGTTGGACTCCACCCAGACTTGGTCCCTCTTCGTGGTCTACGGACCTGCTGATCACCGCCACTCACCTGAGTTCTTGGGGGAACTGTCGACGGCTGTGACGGCTTGCACCTACCCTCTCGTGATTGGAGGTGACTTCAATCTGATACGGGGGCGGCGGACAAGAGTAATGATAACATAAACTGGCCGCGGGTCCATAGGTTTAATGATTGCATTGCTACCCTCGCTTTGCGAGAGGTCCGCAGGAGTGGAGGCCGATATACCTGGACCAACAGACAGCTGAACCCGGTCCGATGTGTTTTGGACCGATTCCTTATGTCGGCAGATTGGGAAGCCATCTTCCTGATGTGCACGTTGGTGGCAGAGCCTATTATTGGTTTGGACCACGCAGCTCTTATCCTTAGCTCCGGCAAGGATTTCAAGAAGCGGAGCTCCCGCTTCTTCTTCGAAAAGAGCTGGCTGGACAGACCGGAGTTTTGGTACCTGGTCGAATCTAAGTGTCATGAACTGGAGGCTTTTAGGGAAGAGCCCCAGTACTCTATCACTATCTGGCAACACCTCTCAGGTGGGCTGCGGCAATTTCTTAAAGCATGGGGTGCCAACTTGGGACGTGCGGAGAGGGACTTGAAAGAGGACATCTTGTCCCAGATCTGGTCTTTGGACACCCGTGCAAACTCCACGGGCCTAGATGATGAAGGGTGGGCCCTTCGTTATCATCTGGAGAGCCAGATTTGCCACCTCGCGAAGGTGGAGGAGGAGTATTGGAGACAACATAGTAGGCTTAACTGGACCCTTAAGGGGGATGCCAACACTGCGTATTTCCACGCCATTGCCAATGGTAGGCGGCAGAAATGTGCCATCACCAAACTGGTGGATGACCAAGGTGTCACTGCAGAGTCGACAGCGCTTCAGGCACACATCTACGAGTTCTACCGCTCTCTCATGGGTGCGACGGGGGAACCTCCTGCCTTCCACCTTGCCCCATCCCTTTGGGACACGTGGCCTCGTGTCTCGGAGGAGGATAATGACAATCTCATGCTAACCTTCACTGAGAAGGAAATGGACACTGTCCTAGCTAGCATGAAGGTGGACACGGCCCCGGGCCCGGATGGACTCCCAGTCTGCTTTTTCAAGCGGTTCTGGAAGTTCCTTCGCCCGGTCATCTTGTCCATTACCAATGATTTCGCTCTAGGGAGAGTGGACATTGCGAGACTAAATTTTGGTGTGTTGACTCTCATCCCTAAAGATCAAGGCGCCGAGAACATTCGCCAGTTTAGACCGATTGCGCTTATAAATGTCATTTTTAAGTTTGTCGCCAAGGCGTTCGCGCTTAGACTTAGCCCTATTGCTCATCACACTATCAGCTACACTCAATCTACGTTCATCAAGGGGCGTCTTCTTCATGAGGGAGTTGTCTCTCTACAGGAGATCATCCATGAGTCCCGTGCCAAGAAACTTGGGGGAGTTTTCTTGAAATTGGATTTTGAGAAAGCCTATGATCGAGTCAACTGGAGCTTCTTGGGGGAGGTACTCCTGAGAGTTGGCTTTGATCCCGGCTGGTTCCACAGGGCCCTCAGTCTGGTCTCGGGGGGCCAGACTGCTATCACCATTAACGGAGAAATGGGGAATTTCTTTCGTAATGGTAGGGGGGTTCGCCAGGGCGATCCCCTGTCCCCCTTCTCTTCGACTATGTAGTTGAAGCCTTGACGGCCATCTTGGACACAGCCAAGAGGACTAGGCACATCAAGGGAGTTGTGCCCCATCTGATACCTGGGGGGGTATCCCATCTGCAGTATGCATGCAGATGACACGATCATCATGATTCAACATGATGATTTGGCTATCGCCAACTTGAAGTTTATCCTGTTGTGCTTCGAGAACATGTCGGGTCTCAGGATCAACTTCCACAAGAGTGAGGTTCTAGTCTTGGGGGCTAGTCCTGAGGAACAGACGAGGGTGGCCCAGATGCTTAATTGTAAGCAGGGCGCATTCCCTTTCACCTATCTTGGGCTTCCTATCAGCAACCGTGCCCTAACGGCTGGGGCTTGGGGCCCCCTCACGGGCAAAGTTGCTAAGTGTGCGGACCCATGGATGGGTAAGCTGATGTCCTCAGCTCCCAGGCTGACGCTCACTAATGCATGTATTTCCAGTCTCCCACTCCACGCTATGGCGGTATGCCTTTTGGGTGACGGGGTTCACCGAACCATGGACGAACATCGCTCTCGTTTCTTTTGAGAAGGGAACGGGAAGAAACGCAAATACCACTGGGTACGCTGGGATGCAGTGTGTAAACCCAAGGCCTTGGGGGGCTTAGGTATCACAGATACCAAACTCATGAATCGATGCCTCATGGCAAACTGGGTTTGGAAAATCCTGTCGGGGGAGTCAGCCTTTGGGCGTACCTCCTCAGAGGTCTAAATACATCTTGGTAGATTCACACGGGGGAGGTTCTCAATTCTGGATGGCGCTCCAGAAAGTTAAGAACCTACTTTGCTTGGGGGCAAGACACCGTGTGCGAAATGGCAAATCCATGAGACTGTGAATGGATTGGTGGACGGGGTCGGGGCCCCTCAGGGAGAGATTCCCTGTTATCTTCGCCATTACGGCTCTACCAGAGGCCTCGGTGGCACAAGCCCACTGGGAGGGGGAATGACATATTCCCCTGCGTTGGTCCCTTGGGTCGGCGGAGACCGCGGAATGGAACAACCTCCAGCGGGAGCTTCCGGAGTTCCTTCCCTCTCCAGACCAAGACTCCTTTTCCTAGGCCCTGGAACCGTCCGGGAAATTCTCGGTTAGGTCTCTGTACAACAAACTTTGCGACGACACCCCTAGGAAACATTATAGCGAGATATGGGGAATTGCTATTCCCCTCAAGATCCGGCTTTTCCTTTGGCAATTGGCTAGGAAGCGCTTACCTTCAAATGATAACATTGCCAGGAGAAGGGGTCCCTCGAATGGCAGATATGCCCTTTGCGAGGAGAGGGATGACACGAACCACATCTTTTTCGTGTGCTCGCTTGCAAAGTTTTCGTGGACCGCAGTTAGGGAACTGTTGCACTGCACTTGGAATCCCTCTTGTTTCGCGGACGTGTATAGGCTTATTTCTTTAGAGTCGGGCCAACACAAGCGAGTTTTATGGATTTGCTGTGCGGCTCTCTTGTGGTCTTTGTGGAACATGAGAAATAAATTCTCGATTGAGGGGGTGTTTCCTTCTCAACCGGCTGACGGGATATACAAAATGGCGATGCATTTGCAGGTGTGGAAGCCAGTGGCTAGGAGACAGGACCGTGAAGCACTGGAGCAGGCGATTGGCAGGATACGCTCACTCCACGACTTAGTCCGTGACAGACCGGACTAGCTGCCCTTATCTTAGTTTACCGCTGCATTTCGCCTTAGCCCTCTATTTGGGGTGCTGCTTTCCCCCTTGTACCGTAGCCTGCGTGCTACCGTGTGCGCCTATGTATTTTCGCCTAGGATCTTTGTATGTGTGGAACATTGGTCGGTTGGCTTTGGCTTTATTAATTTAAAGCCGGGCTCAGCTCGAGACTTCGTCTAGAAGGCTATAGTCTCGATAGACTGCCTCGTTGTTGCAGTGACATCAGTGAAGGAAAACTCAGCGATTTAGGGCCCCTTAATTTTATTCAGAGGTTTTTAGAAGAATTGTGCATAATTGAAATCATATGGAAATTTTCATTCAGAAGCCATTTAATTCATAGGATCATATCCCATAGAAATTTTGTAGTGTATAACTTAAAAAAAAATTCGTCACAATAAAAAAACTTCCTCTTCCCATAAGATTCACTTAGACATGGCATCCCAATTCTATACGTTTCCTGCTCGCCGGAGCTGCGCCGTCCTCGCCGGCTGACCTAGGGCCGCCGCCGCCGCCCTAGGTGTCGGCCGCCACCGCCGCCGCTCGCCCCCTTCGCCCTTCTTCCAGAAGCCCCCGTCGTTGACCGACGGATAGCGACGCGGCCAGCGCGACGACCTCGCGCCGTGGAGCCATCCTCGTGCTTCACGCTCAAGGCGGCAAGGACCAGACCGTGGACGTCCCCGCCAACATCCCGGTGTCCCCGGCGAGGCGACGACTGCTTCCTCGGCTATTTTAGTTGGGATTAGTTAGGGACAAGTGGGACGTCCCGAGAAAGTCCACTAAAGTTCGAGTTAGTGGGATAAACTGGAAGTGGGACCATGGGATAAGTGGGGTAGTAGTAGCACAGGTGGGAAGCAGACATCCCAATCCCATCCCACCTGCAAGCCTAACTACACTTCTCCTATCTTATAAACCAAAAGAGCCTCATGCCACGTCTCTGCAGGCAGGAGACAGAGAGAAAAGGACGCCATAGAAAACGAGCGATCCATCGGACACCATCGTGCCTGCAACCTGCATGCATATATGCCAGGTCACCGAGCCGTCGGACACACAAACGTATATCTGATTTCCGGCCGGTCACCGGTCAGCGTTATATTTCCATTCATCGCCCACGTAGCTGCGCCATGCGTACCAGCACGGTGGTAGCCATTGAGTAAGACTAGGAAAATTTCGCGCGGCGACACCGCCGCGCCCGTTGCATTGCTTTGTGTAGTGGTATTAGATGCATCGACGTAATTTTTTCTTGCAATTGGTTTTCATAGTATGGAGTGTTTCTATGCTTGGGTAGGAATACATGCAGGGATGGAATGTATACATAGGATTACATAGATAAATGTGGTTGCATTATTAAAAATGATACATGTAGAAGTACCTCATATATAGTGGCACATTACAGGAAGATAAAATATAAAATATAGCTCTGGATGGTAAAACTGCTACAGATAACTTCCTTATTATAAAAGGAGAACCAAATACTAAAAGGGCAACATCAAGTGGCAGGAGTACTGCAGCTTAATGTCTACATCCGTAATGTTCTTCTAATGTTGCTCCGTTGATGTATTTGGTGGCGGTGGAAGATAAAAATTCAAATGAACGTGACCTCACCCAGAGGAGATCAAAAAATGAAGAATCTTATGGCTGAATCTCTAAGTCAGCTAGATACACTCTGCTTTTCTTATGCAAAAGAAGCAACATGAATGTATTGTGAGAACAACTGCACTATCTGAATAGAACTGCTGCAATAATTGTAAAAATATGCCCAAAGTTGAAATTCACATGCTCATTAGTAGGTCCTCTCCACATAAGAATATCGTCAGAAAAATATACGGACAATCGCACACAATGATAGACGTGGCAAGGTTGAGGTCAGAAAAATACATCTATACATTTAAAGAACAACCATTGCACTAAGGACACATGAAATTATGTGGTGTTATAACCAAACAAAATATATAGTGGAGGTATATGACAGAAAGTTGAAAGCGCTCTAAATCATAAATGCCAATTGTCTATCTATATACAAAGTCTATCTATCCTGCCTTTTGCGTATTGCGGGAAAAAATTTACTTAGTTTTATCCAATGTTGACCGAAAGAAATAAATTTACAACAATATGAAAATAAATATGTAAGGGAGGTAAAAGTAGAAAAAAAGATATAGTAGGGGATAATTAGAGAGTAGAAATAAATAAATAATTTTGAAGTCGCTATTTGTGCGCAATGTTCGTAAGAAGAAACGTGGAAAAATAAACAATAGAGGAAAATTAAGACGGAGAGAAATCTATTAGAAGCCAAAAAGAAAAAAAAACCTGTTCATAAGGGTGAGGGACTGGTCACGCATGACCGGAAAAATAGATAATGTTCGTGAAAAGAAGTGCGGGGAAGAAAATAGGTTTAAACTATAATGGGACAAATATATTAGGAGGGGAAAAAATTGTTCGATTGTACCGGAGGAACGATTTGCAATTTGGGGAAAACGCGAGGACTTTGTTGGGAAAATGTTTTATTCCGGGAGGCCAGCTCACATTTTTTTGAAAGCGTGAGGACTTTTCTGCAAAAAATGGGACGCGGGGACTTTTCTACAAAAATGTTTTATTCCAGAGGACCGATTAACATTTTTTGAAAAACGTGAGAACTTAACTGGGAAAAAGCGGTACATCTATATGTCCGTCGAAATAAAAAGGTTAGAACATGGAAGTTGTTTGGTAGGGCGATATACATCTACTCGTGAGAGGGAAATTCGAACGGACGACTTAGTGCGACGAATTTGGCAGAATGCGCCAAATGTTTTTGCGAACCTGGATCCAAAATTAAGGAGCTAGATTCGACAAAACTCGAAACCGATCACGGGAATGGAACCTACTCGTCGACGCACATATATTTCGCGTATATGTTTTCGTCAAAATGATTTTTTGAAAAGGATTTTTCGGGGGAAAACAGGAAAACGGTGACGTGGGTGCCTCCACAGCTCGCTGAGGGAGGTCAGCTTACTGAGGAGGTCAGGTTTGATATATTGATAGATACTCGTCGACGCGCATATATTTCGCGTATATGTTTTCGTCAAAATGATTTTTGGGAAAGAATTTTTCTGGGGAAAACAGGAAAACAAAAAAAAAGTGCTACAGTACGTGCGTGTTACTGTAGATGTGCGTTAAGGTAGCACCTACAGTCCCGGTGACGTGGGCACCTCCACAGCTCGCTGAGGAGGTCAACTTTGATATATTGATAGATGACTGTAGCACCTACAGTACCCGGTGACATGGGCATTGATATATTGATAGATGACTAGTCCTCGATTGACCGCGCGCTCTGTGTAGACCAGAACGACGTTTACCGCGTCGCGAGAACGGAACCTGCGCCGCATGCACGTGCAATGCCTGCGTAGATGCGTACGAGATTTTGCCTCAAGTGCAAGTCTTCTACTTATTTTACACCTCGATCGTCTTCGTCGATATATATGACCGTCCGTCGAGAGTTCCAGATGAACGTCAACGTCGTGCTCGCAGCCGGCGGCCGGGTGGATTTAGCCACGTTTTTCATTTTCCCACGTTTTTCGTCGATTTTCATTTTCCCACGTTTCTTCGTGCATGATACCTGAATTACAGTATCATACATGCATGCATGCAGGGGGCGGAAGACGCCGAGATACGGAAATGTATACGTAAGGTTGGAATCTAGGGGGAAATATTAATACTCCCTCCGATCTATATCAGTGGGCACAACTTTGTCTAGATACACATGTATCTAGTCTAAATACTTAACTAGATACATATGAATTTAGACAAAGCTATGCCCACTAATATGGATCGGAGGTAGTAGTATTTCCCATCGTACATGCTACTTTGATTGTTACATTTGTCTTCGCGATACTGCAACTTTGATTATGTGTGGCTTTCAATAAACAGCCAGCCGGGCTCTTTGAGCCTTCCCTCTAATAAATGCAACTTTGATTAACGGGATAAAATGAAACTTTGAGCATATATATTTGCTAGTACGAAAACATTTTGGACGTCAAATCTAATGACACAGTTTTCATTTGATCGGCTAAAAAAATCACTCTAATATATAATAATTGTCGCTGAATATATTTATGAGCTCTTTACGGTGCTTCTGAAACTACCGCAGGTTCCTCCGCTACTTAATTTAGACATGTTTTAAAGATAGATAATACTCAATTCGACGACAATTCTAAAAATGAACGCACCTGCACAGCACACTTGGATTAATCACCGGCTGGTGACCTAAAGATGGTTTGGGTCATCCGCGATGACCCAAAGACGAGATTCAGTTTTGTATATAACGTACGTACAGCAATAAACCACGACTTGGCTGCAGACTGCTGCTGTGTTCAGCAAGTCCCGAGAAGATTATTGTTAATTACTCGCCAATAATTGAAGGTCAACTTGTAGCATCGAGAAGTTGTGCAGTACATGGGTAGGTAGGCACGCGGTCGCGGGCTTTACAGTTCCACATGTCGTACGTCCTGGCGAGGTTGGAGAAACGATTAGAACCATAATATTGCATTGCCATTCTTTCGTTTTGAGTGTTACAATGTCCATTTGGGCCAAGCAGATAAGTTACATCCGGCCCATATATTGATCAAGCCCAATATAGGTGGGTGGCGTCGGTCCGCTGGGTCGCTAAACGAATTAAGCCCAAACAAGTAACGCGCAGTCTACGAAACTGGAAGCCGCGCACTCCTGGCAGTAATTCCAAACAGAGACAGAGACGAACATGGACCGCCGCCAGCAGAACTAATATATCATGGCCGATCGATCATCAATTGACGATCACGCCAATTAGTTGTACTACCGGATCGTCGGAGGAGCATGGGTAACTTCCGGCGACACCGCATGAGCAAAAACAAGGGGATAAACAGGAAGAAACCAGTCAAGAAGGAGGAGGACGAGATGCGAGTCATGGAGGCGGGCGACCAGGCCTTGGCCGTGGACGCCGACGAAGAGGAAGAAGAAACTAGGAAGAAGACGGCGACGGTGGTGGTGCTGCAGTGCGAGGACGGCGTGGAGCTGGTGGTGCCCAAGGAGGAGGCGAGCCGGTACGGCGGCGACATCGAGAGCAAGATCAGCTCCGGCCGCTACCACGACGCCTACGTGCAAACAAGAAGCAGCTGCAACAAGGACTACCCTCTCATCCGCCTCTACGTGAAATCCGACGTCCTCTCCAAAGTCATCCACTACTCCAACCAGCAAGCCTCCGACGACCCGGCCGGCTGGGACGCCGCTGGGTTCGACCGCGCCACCGTCGTCGACCTCATCCTCGCCGCCCAAGAACTCGAAAACCGAGACCTGCTCGGCCACGCATGCCGTGCCGTCAATGACATGATCGCGGATAGGTCGCCGTGCCAGATCCGCGCCATGTTTGGCATCAGGCCGTATTCCGAGGCAGCAACGGCCGGCCCCTACTTCGGACGACGAGCTGTAAAGACCACCATGCCGGACGATCATAACACGGAGGAGAGGAGAGGGCGCTGAGGGCCCTCCACATCGTCCGCTGCCAGGAATTCATCGCGTACGACCCCATTAGCCGCAATTACTTGTGTACCCGGTTCTGTTGTTACAACGTCGCCTTCTTTGACCACGACAAGGAGTGTGAGTACTACTTATCTGCACTAGTTAATTATTACTCCTACAAGTTAACATGCAATTAATGGTGATTCTTATCTCGAGACCAACCGGAATTTTTGAAAAAAACAATATTTCATTCTTTTACGAAATTTTAATATTTCATCAAATTGTAGAAAAATCAGATAAACTGAAAGTTTTTTGACTCGTTCCAAATATAGTTTATTTTTATACAAAACAGATGTATGCTGGAACCCACCGAAATTACTAGGATTTTAGACGTCTAATTGAAATTCCAATCCCTCTCGCAGCTAGGTTTGGTCGCGGGCCCCCACTTCGCACGATGTGTGAATCGTCGATCGTGGACTCGTCTTTCAACTTCATTTCCTTGAAGGTGTGCAAGTCATATGTTGGTTACCCGATCAATGTGTTTGGTACTATTATTGCCCGAGACCATATCGACTATAGATGTGTCTATCTATTCAGGCGTGAAGCAGACGATTCACAGATCATCACTTCACCGGTACGTTTTCTTTTGGGTAAAATCTTTACCACTTAATTTTCCTAACTCCAAGCGTCGTGTCACACTGTCCCGTATAGCTAATCCGGCTATATTCACATGTGTCCTGTTTTCTTGCGAAAGTGACATGTATATCCTTCTCATTGTTCTGAACTCTTTGATGCGTGCAGGATGATACCCTAAATTTGATGGATCCACAACGAGGGCTTGTTGCAGAAGATATTATTTACTTCGAGATCAATTTAAAAATTAAGTGTGATGGAGGTACAACTAAAGACTTTAGCAAAGGTTTAACAGTTTTCAACATTTGCAGCCTCTGCCATGATGGGAAAACGATAACCACAGACCTAATGAGCTGGATGAGTAGCGTGGTGTTGAAATTTTCACGTGTTTCAAGTCCTCTGAAAGCTTCCATTACAATCAATGTTCTCAACGGGCCCAATGAACTCACAAGAGTATCTGCTTGGACTAGTGGAAACACCGAGTCCCGTGTCATTCTATATGACGGAGAACCATCTGCATGAACACATACGGAAAATAATGTTTATTCTGTTGTGTTGGCTCGCCACGTGGTGTTTGTTCCACTGGGTGAAAAGCTTGTGTTGCATCTTGTTGGTGATGATGAAGATGATCACATTGTCCTCAATCTAGGACATTGCAACGAGGAGGACCAGCGTGTTTGCAAAGAGACAGATTCGCGCCATGTTCGGTATCAGGCCACCTCCCGCACAGTCTCACAGTTCATGGGATGCTGATGTGGTGCGTCCCGTTTTTCAGAAGGATGTGGCGAACCAGGTGCTGCAAATCCCCATTAGTCGACGACTCGACGTGGAGGGGAGGACTTCGTGTCTTGGCCCTTCACCAAGCTCGGTATCTACTCAGTTCGCTCTGCGTATCATCTTGCCCGGTCTGCAAAGTTTATTGTTGACAGAAGCAAGTCGGGAGGCGGATTGAGCTCAGATCCAGGTGACGATGCCCAACTCTGGAAGCGGCTTTGGGCCATCAAAGCGCCAGGTAAAATGAAGATCAATTTATGGCGCTATGCACATGATTGCTTGCCCACTTGAGCTTAACTATGCAGGAGGCATATTCCAGCTTCTGCAGCCTGTATCTATTGCGCTCGCGAGGAAACCGTGGATCATGTCTTCTTGTTCTGTCAGTTTGCAAACGAAGTTTGGCAGGAGTTGAAACATGCATACGGTATCCAATTGCGCAGGAGGTTTTTCTCATGTCCGAAATCCTGGGTCTTTGATTTCCTTTCTAGATCAATGGACAGAGAGAGAATGGTGATGAAAGTGATTGTTTGGCACCTTTGGACTGCTCGGAATGGTGTAAGAAATGGTGAACCCATGAAGCATCCTCTGGCGGTGGCTGAACAGGTCAAGGCTTATGTCGAGATGATCGATCTGCATCTTTTCAATACCGGTACTTCTACTAGGCGTGACTCCAATACTCCATCTTTAAGCTGGACTCAGCCGCCAGAAGGAAAGGTATGCGTTAACGTGGATGCAGCTCTATTCTCCGCTTCTCATCGGATGGGGATAGGCGTCGTAATCCGGAACCACAGTGGTGATTGTTTGACTGCTTGCAGCGAACTTCAGCAGGAGGTTACGACGCCAGAATTAGCTGAAGCGTTGGCTTGTCGCCGCGTTGTTTCCCTAGCTGCTGAGGAGGATAGGAGTTTAATTGGCGTGGTGGTACAAGACATAAAACATATCGGCGCCGGTTTCGTTAGTTGTTCTTTCAAGTATTCTCATCGCCTTAGTAATGTAGCAGCTCATGTCTTAGCTCGCTCTGCGGAGCAGTTTATATCTTCTGTTTTCAGAAACTTTGCACCGGATTGCATCCGGGAGACTCTCTGTAATGATTTGATTTAAGTAATAAAGTGGTGAATTTCACCTCCCGCAGAAGCCGGCTCCACCCCGTAAGTAGTAAAGACGATCATGACGACGGACGACCAGGAGGCCGAGGAGAGGGCACTGAGGGTTCTTCACATCGTACGACCCTAGGCGCCGCTCTTACTGGCCTACCAGGTTCTGCGATAAGAACATCGCCTTCTTAGACCTTGACAAAGAGTGTGAGCACGACTCCTACATTTATTTACATGTTGATGTTGACATACATGCATCGTTGTGGATTTTACTCAAACGATGTATCACTGGCAGCTAGGTTTGGACGGGGACCCCCGCTCCATAGAATGCACGAGTCGTCGATCGCGATTTCATCCGTCACCTTCATTTCGTTGAAGGTGCGCGAGTCCGATGTGGCTTTCCGATCAACGTGTTTGGCACCGTCATTGCCCGGGACCGCATTGACTATAGGTGTGTCTATCTCTTCAGACGTGAAGCCAATGATTCTCAGGTCATCACTTCCCCGGTATGTTTTCTTTCTTGGTAAAATAGTTTTAGCACTTTATTTACTTAGCTTGAAACTCCTTGTAAGTAGATCCCGGATAACTTATCCTTTGCTTTTCTAGTGATATCGAGATATATATATGTTTGAATATCTTTCTGATTTTCTTAACTCTTTGGTGGATGCAGGATGATACGTTAACTTTGATAGATCCACACCGAGGGCTTGTTCCAGCAGATATTATTTACTTTGAGATCAATTTAAAAATCAAGTGTGATGGAGGTGCAACTAAAGACTTTAGCCGAGGTTTAACATATTTCAACATTTCTCGTCTCTATGATGAGAAAATCACGACCTCCGACCTAAGCAGCTGCCTTAGCAGGGTGGAATTAGATTTTTCGAAAGTTTCACGCCCCCTTGAAGCTTCCGTTACAATATATATTCTCGAGGCCCCCTGTGAAATCACAAGAGTGTCTGCTTGGACTAGTGGAAACACTAAGGCTCGTGTCATTCTATATGACCGTGAAGCAGCTGCAGGAACTCAGATGACAAAAAATGTTTCTTCTCTCGTGTTAACTCATCGTGTGGTGTTTGTTGCACTAGTGAAAAACTGATGTTGTATCTTGTTGGTGATGATGAAGCTGAGGACCTTGTTCTCCCTATAGGACATTGTGATGACGAGGTCCAGCTTGTTGCAAGATGGGTTGCAGCAAACTGCAGGTGAAAGTTTCTTGGACAGCAATCCCAAACGGAGAGAAACACCAGTGGAGGGAGATTGTCGGTAATGTATGGCTGTTATCATGACCTGGGGTCACACCATCTCAACTCTCATGTTTTTGTGGGACACTAGCAGGGGTGGTGCATTTCATTCAGACAAAAAGGAAAATAGATATCTACGTATACTAACTATAACTTACCAGAAGTCTGAAGTTATTTCGGTTAATAGCTTTTATATGTATAACATGGATCACGGATGTATAAAATGAATCATGTGAAAGACAAGTGTAGTTTTGAGAGGAAATGCGTGAGAGTGCTGAGTTAGACTTTTGTTTACCCTTATATGCACTGCAATTTGGATTTGCACATAAAATCAGTTGAAGTTCCTTTTGTTTGAAGAAAATAAACTAAGTATAATAAAACTTTATTTTGGGTCATCAGGTACTTGTTGCTTTGACAGTCTCTTTTCTGTAGCCTATATTTCCACAATATATTTTTTGCTAGGTATATATAGGTAGCTAAAATCCCAACAAGAAAGACATATGGCTCTTTGGAGGCTGTCCGAATTGTAGGGCTGACATCGAGTCTTGCGAAAAGGGCTTGAGTGGTTCATTTTCATGTAAATTTCTTTGGGAAATGGAATTTTTTCATGTAAATACAAATAAATAGATATGCTGTCAAGATTGATGGAGCATCATTTATCCATATTTTTGTACTAGTGTTTGGTGTTTTTTAAGCTGCCAAGTAATCTATTTGAACCGCCAAGTAATCTGATTTTTTATAAAGGACTTTATTACTTTGCAGCAGTGATGTGTCACATTCTGAATGTATTTCTTGGTCTCCTTCTATAAATAAGGAGCTCTCACTAAGCCACAGTTATATTAACAGACTGATAATTTAGGGATGTTGACGTTTTGGGATCAAACTTTACAATCATATTTTGTAGAATACAAATATGTAATTATGGGGGTAAAATTTGTTAAAGGCCTGCATTTGGTAAGACATGTTTATTCAGCATGAAGAATTCCCCTTCTTACAAGTACCACACGTAGAGCGGTCCCGTGTGGAAGAAAATTTCTCCTTGTATTGTTTACCTTTTCATCCTTTTCCGGACTTATATTGACTATGTTTTGGTGCACTTCCTCATATTTGTATCTAACGAAAATAGATACTATGTACTAAATATAACTTGCCAGAAGTCTGAAGTTGTTTCGGTTCATAGCTATATATGTATTACACGTAGATTTATAAACATAATCATGTGAATGATAAGCCTGGTTTTGAGAGGAAATGCGTGAGAGGGTGTTGAGTTAAATTATTGTTTACCCTTATATGCATTGCAATTTGGTTTTGCAAAAAAAAAAAAAGAGTTTAAGTTCCTTTTGTTTGAGGCAAATCAATTTAAGTATAATAAAACTTCACTTTTTATAGTTTGTTTTTGTGTAGCATCCATGGGTAAAATATTTCCATGTTGTTTTCTAGGTACTTATAGGTAGCTAGAACCGTTGGTTTCTGTTTTCCTTGCTCACATCTAGCTTGTTTTTGTGGTCGCCTTCATATCGTCCTACATGGAACCATCTGAAAATGAGTCCCTTTTTACCACACCTACATTGACATCGCGTTAACAATTATCCTATTTTATGAAAATTCTTACCGCGCTTATTTCATTTAGTGAAACTTGCGCTAGTTTCTACCACATTATGTTAGGTCGGACGTCTCTATCGCCACGTCTAACTTTTTAGCTTCCCACGTATGAGACATATTCTGTCTTGGTGTATTTTATCCCCCCCCCCCCCAACCCTCTCCTCTTAGTCCTGCGCACGTCAACTGCAAGGAGACTGCGACATCATGGAAGATGATCGTATGGATGCAGGTTCACATGCCGGGTCACATGTAAATGAAGAACCTGGTACGCACTACGTTAGCTAGTGGCGAGAAAGGTGAGTACCAGGATGAGAAGGTCAACAGAGACAATGTGTTCCGATGTAGCATGTCATGGAGATCTAACGATCGGTTCCCATTGGATAGAAATGTAAAGGGTAAAACAGAAGAAGCCTTCTGTCCGCTATGACTTTTTTTTTTCTGAAAAAGAGGGTCTTCCCTCCGATTTCCATTAACAGAAACCAAAGTAGTCTGATTGCAAATCCGATATGATACTTAGGAGGAATTCATGTCAATTAGACAATTGTTGTCACGCTATGACTTATATTGGTTTTTATCCCGTAATTCTTAGCTGGGAGCTAGGTACGCACCAGGCACCACGGATCAGGATGGATAGCACACGAGAGAAAAATATATCTATAAGTGTTCAGGTTTGTCGGAAACACCGTCCAAAGTTACTCTACTTGTGTTTGTGGGCTTCCCGTCTCATTCTATAAGATCAGTTGCTTGAGATCGTGGGATGCTCAAGATCATGGGTGGACGTGTGTTTAAGCGTCGTCAGTCGTGATTGCAGATTGAGATTAGAAATAAATAGCTCGCTCCAAGATATTAGTGTGTAAGGGCTTCACCCGTCAGATTCCTATAACTGACAATATCATTAAGTGACTTGTTCTTCACATCAACCTAGGTAGAAGTTGAACAAAGGGGGTAACACAAAGACAAACCAGTGAAACTTGATTGTAATTAAGACTTTGCATTGAGCAATCAGCATCACAAGAGTTGATAAATAGTGAGTGCTCAGTCAGGCCGACAACGGGGAGAGAACCTCACCATACCCGCGCCAGCCAAGCATGACAAGGTTTATCAATTCTTGCTAATAGACATACCAAAACAACCGCACAATGTCCTGTTTGTCAACAAGGACCTGAAGATATTAAGCATCTAATGTTCACTTGCGATAGGGCAAGACAAGTTTGGAACTCTATTGGAATTCTGGAAATTATTAATGAGGTTATTCACATCGATAGATCAGGCTCTTGTTGTCTTTGAATTTTTTTTGCGGAAGAATTATTCTCCAAGTCCAAAGCTGGGTAAGATTAATGTGGCTGAGGCAATATTGGTAGGGGATTGGTATATTTGGTGGCAAAGAAGGTAACTTGTAAAAGGTGAAACAATTGCTTCCCCAGCCCAGTCGGCCTTCTCAAACCTGAGTTTAGCTGCGAACTTTAAGGGTGCCAAGTTGGAAAAGGCTCCGAAGGAAATAAGGTGGTCTAAAATTCATTTTAATTCGTATAAACTGAATATTGATGCTGCTTTTTAGTGAATGGTTCAGGATCTTTTCGTGCGGTTCTGCGTAATCACAAAGGGGAAGCCGTTGCTGGTGCTTATGGCACTCTGTCCAACTTGTTGGATGCTACTATAGCGGAAGCGGTTGCTCTCCAGAGAGGCCTAAATCTCAATGAAAAAATTGGATGTTCTCTTGTTACGATCGAGACTGATTCGCTGGAGGTGTGCCAAGCCTACAACGGAGAGATTGAAATATGGGGCCCTTATTCTGCTATACTAGCTGACTGCTTTCTTAGAGCTCAGAGTATTGGATCGATCCTTGTCCAACATTATGCTCGGGAGGCAAACTTGGTGGCGCACCGTTTGGCGAAATTAGTTGTTGATTCAAATTCTTCTAGTTTTTGGGACCGCTATCCCCCTAGTTTTCCTCATGTAATGAATGATGTAGCTCTGTTCGAACTGGATAGTTCGCATGTTTCAGACGCACTCTTTTATTTACCGGAGTACCGAAAGGGACTGTAAGTTTTTTAAGGAGGCACACTGCGGTCTTTGTTTTATTTTATATATGGAAAATAAAAAACTCCTTTTTACGGGAAAAAACTCACCACCACACCAAACCTCCCCACTAATTAATCACCGGTTAATCTAGTTAGGAGACGTGCCCTACCGTCCGGCGGGTGAAAACTATACTGGAACTGAACCATGCATGCGCATGCATGTAAGAATCTTTCCACAACCAAAATTTCAAAATAAATTATCTCTTGGACCGAAAATCCACTTGACGATCGGTTTTCACCGTTGGCTTTGTTTCGACGAGTACTTTGAAACAAGATCCCATCTTAATATGTTTTGACATACTTTTTTTTCCGTTGTAAGTTGCCAGATTATAATGCTGTAGTTACCATATTTGTGGTTAACAGTAACCACCCCAATAACACATAGTTACCAAGCAATTTTTACATGTTTTATGTGATATTCACGATCTACATGTTCAAAGAGTGAGTATTTGATCAACTCAAAACACATAAAATTCGGAATTGCTGTCAGCAAAGGGTTAAGTTGATGAAGAAAGAAGTTTGAAGAGCATGGTAACCATTTGATTTTAACCTGATAAACAACTTATCGGTACCCGGTGACTAAGTGAGTGTAATCTGGCAACTAGGGTCGGGAAAAAAAGTTGTCAAAACATATCAATATGGGATCTAATTTTAAAGATCTCGTCACGACAAAGTCAACCGTGAAAACGGATCTGAATTTGATTTACGGTTCACGAGATAAATCATTTTAAAGTTTGGAAAGCAAAAGGAATCTATGTGGCAGCATGCATGACATACTTACAACACTATACACATCCGTGCCCACGGAAAACTAATCTGGGGCACGTGCCCTTAATAGCAAAGTCCATTAATCACTGGTAACCAACCCGCAATCCTTTTCCCCCGAACCCCACCAATCCATATGTTAGTTTGCGGTTTGAAACAATTATACACCCCACGTGGCCACTGGCGTATCCAGCGGGTGGGCCGGGGGGCTGTGGCCCACCAAGAACTTTGAGGAATTTTATAACCCCCAACATACGATGGGCCATCCGGAGATCCTAGGCATCGCCCTGGCAATTTGGTTCGCCGTTTCTCCGGCACGAGCTTGGTAAAAAAATCGCGGTGCGACATTTTTGTTGCAGTGTGCCCACGCTACAATTTTTTTCTGGATACGCCACTGCACATGCCCACGTACAACCCACGGCACATCAAAGTAGTACTCCCACGCGAGCATCTAATTTCAGTTTGAAGCAGTACGTGCGACGGTGCACTTGTTCGCCGTGGAGCACTTGGACGTGGCCACGGGCGGCACGGTTGTTGCTAATCATCGCTGGCTCGCTGCTGGCTGTAGAAACCAACAAGATACTCCGGCGCCACGGGAGGCAGAGGCGGAGGCTGCTGTTGGTCCTGAACAAGATACTGCTCCTGCTGGCTGTAGTACTCAAGAAGACCACGGACGAAAGCCACATCCGCCGCCGCGGCCGAGTGCGGGCCATGGACGAACGCCGCTGCCGCAGCCGAGTGCGGCGTCACTGGGAGGTGCTCCAGGGAGGCGGTGGTAGTGGTGTTGGGGCCTGGCCGCCTGGGGACCATACGCTTGAGCCTTGAGGTGCGGCTGCCATGGCCACCGTGCGGAACAGGGAGAGGACCGGAGGAGAGGCAAGAGGGGATATCGGGGTCAGGGGAGTCGTGCCCCTGAATTACTTTATCCCGCACCGCGCCCCGGTCCGATTCTAGGATAAGCCCGCACCGCACCGCTCCAGTCCAATTTTCTTTTAAATCCGTTTCAGCCCAAACCAATCAAAACCATCACATAATCCGCACCGATATACACACTGCCACCCGCACCATTCCCATCCTGAGTGCTCAGTCACTTCTCAAACATATGACTAATCAGAAATAAATATACATGTACGTGCAAATAAATCCATAGTGTAAACAAATAATCCGAAATGCATACATATACATCATAACATTCTCTTGAAGCACGTACGGGTTAGGCTGGTGCTCCATATTCGAGAGGGATCAACACATACAGGGGCGGACCCAGAACAAATCATGAGTGGGGGCAAATCAAATGACTGGGGGCATTCTTTATAAATATTTGCAAAATTTGATGAAATTTATGTAAAATATGATGAAATACTATAGGAGTTTAAAATTTTGAGTGGGGGCATAGACCCCCACTCAGCTACACTTGGGTCCGCCCCTGAACACATATGCTTTTGCTCCTGTCTTTGAACGAGAAGGGGCAGGAGCTCTTTACAGAACGAGCCCTCCTCCTCAGTTCTGGATTTCAAATGCCGACTATCCACCTGCAGTACACAAGAACATATAACTTGGAGTGAGCTATCGGTGCCGAAAGACATACATCATTGAATTTTTATTTACAAAAACGCAGGGGCATAGTTACCTCACATCCTTTCCTTTGCAGCTCATCCGTCACTGTGTATAAGCCATCATATATACGAAGCTGGAACATATCAACCAGTTGCAGGTAGTTGAGGGAGGGAAGGCGCAGCAACCACCCAGGGAGGGCTTTCATGCCCTTGCAAGCCAACAATGACACGTGGGAGAGCATTGGCATTGTCCCCTCCTCCATCCTCCACTCCTCAACGGACCAGTTTCTATTGTTTTTTGGGTGTTCCAAATTCCAGCGGTAGTACCGCTGGGTTAAGCGGTACTACCGCTCGGGTGCTGCCGCCACCGCTACCTCCTCCGCTACCGCTAGAATGGCCGTCTGACGCGTTAGTCCGGTACCGACTGGTACCGCTGGCGGTACCGCCGCCGGTACCGCTGAGGTGGGAAGAGACGAACCAGCCCACCCCAGCGGTAGTACCGCTGGGTTAAGCGGTACTACCGCCGAGGTGGGATTGTTTCCGGGATTGATTCCGGGTTGGACTGCAGCCGACCTAGGGTTTGATGTTTCTATTTATTCCTCTTGTAAGCCGCCGTTTTGGGGTAAGCCACACATTGTAAACCCACGGCGTTTGTAACCTCACCCGATATAGTGAAGTATTGCTGGCTGGCGCCCGTGGTTTTTTCCTCTCCTTTGTTTGGAGAGGTTTTCCACGTTAAATCTCGTGTCCCCTTTGGTTTGATCGTTCCGCTCTTCGTCGTTTCTTTGCTATCGTTTTAAACAAGTGGTATCAGAGCCCTGTTTCAGATCTGTTTTCAGATTAGGGTTTTGGATGGCATCGATGAAGTTCGATCTACCGGCGCTGGACTACAAGACGAGATTTCGCTGTGGCAGGTCAAGATGCGTGCGATCCTCGCACAGTCCAATGATCTTGACGAGGCGCTGGAGAAATTCGGCGACAAGGATGCGGCGGCATGGACCGCCGATGAGAAGCGGAAAGACCGTAAGGCTTTATCGCTTATTCAACTTCATCTATCTAATGATATTCTGCAAGAAGTACTCCAGGAGAAAACCGCAGCGGCACTGTGGGCTAAGCTGGAGTCGATCTGCATGTCCAAAGATCTCACCAGCAAGATGCATGTGAAGATGAAGTTGTTCACGCACAAGTTGCAAGAAGGTGGTTCGGTAATGAATCACTTATCGATCTTTAAGGAGATCGTTTCTGACCTAGTGTCGATGGAGGTAAAGTACGATGATGAAGATCTAGCACTTTTACTTCTATGCTCGCTGCCAAATTCCTTTGCAAATTTTCGTGATACCATACTGTTAAGCCGTGATGAACTAACCACCGCGGAAGTATATGAGGCCCTGCTTGCCAGGGAAAAGATGAAAGGTATGGTACAGAAAGAGGAGTCGTCGTCCTCCAAGGGCGATGCTTTGCAGGTCCGAGGGAGGCCTGAGCAGCGAGATAACCACTACCACAACCAACAGAGACAAGAGCAAGGGTGACAGAAGTCGCTCAAAGTCCAAAGGACGAGACAAGTTCTGCAGGTATTGTAAGAAATCTAATCATGTCATTGATGATTGTTGGAAGTTGCAGAACAAGGAGAAAAGAAAAGGTACTTACCAACCGAAAAATAATGAAGGTAAAGATACCGGTGAGGCTCTGTTGTTGATGGTAGTTCTGATGGCGAATGCCTAGCTGTTTTAGCTGCATGTGTTTCTCGTCAGGATGAATGGATTCTAGATACTGCATGTTCTTTTCATATTTGCTGTAACAAAGATTGGTTCAGTTCTTATGAGTTAGTGCAGACTGGAGATTTCGTGCGTGTGGGGAACGACCAGCAATGCAACATTGTTGGCGTTGGTTCCGTTCAGGTCAAGACACATGACGGTATGACACGCACGTTGACGGGAGTGAAACACATACCAACCATGGCAAGAAATTTGATCTCGCTCAGTACCCTTGACTGTGACGGGTACAAGTACAAAGGAGGAAATAAACTCCTAAAGGTATCAAAAGGTTCTCTCATAGTTATGGTTGGTGATATGAATTCTGCTAAGTTATATGTTCTTAGAGGTAGCACGTTATCTGGTACTGTTGCTGCTGTTTCTCATGATGACGCTAGTAAAACTAACCTTTGGCATAAGCGTCTTGGACATATGAGTGAACTTGGTATGGCAGAATTGATCAAGAGAGACTTGCTGCAAGGATGCAGTTTGGGTAAGATGCAGTTCTGTGAACACTGCATTTTCGGTAAGCACACAAGAGTTAAGTTTAATGCTTCTGTTCACACCACCAAAGGTACACTTGATTATGTACATGCTGATGTTTGGGGGCCATCTCGTAAGCCCTCTTATGGTGGTGCTCGTTATATGCTTACCATTATTGATGATTACTCTAGAAGAGTTTGGCCTTATTTCATGAAAAATAAGGATGATGCGTTTGCTGCTTTTAAAGAGTGGAAAGCTATGATTGAAAGGCAAACAGAAAGGAAGGTGAAATTACTTCGTACTGACAATGGTGGCGAATTTTGTTCGAATGCCTTTAATGATTATTGCAGGAAAGAAGGCATTGTCAGGCACCTCACCATCCCGTACACGCCTCAGCAGAATGGTGTAGCGGAGCGGATGAACAGGACCATCATCTCCAAGGCTCGCTGCATGATCTCCAACGCTCGCATGAGTAAGCGTTTTTGGGCTGAGGCGGCTGCCACCGCCTGCTACTTGATAAACAGGTCACCATCTATTCCCCTCGACAAGAAAACTCCCATTGAGGTATGGTCAGATTCTCCTGCTGATTATTCACAGCTTAAAGTTTTCGGCTGCACTGCTTATGCTCATGTTGATAATGGAAAGTTAGAGCCGAGAGCTATTAAGTGTGTGTTCATTGGTTATGGTTCGGGTGTAAAAGGATACAAGTTATGGAATCCCGAAACTAGCAAGGCATTTATGAGCAGGAGTGTTGTTTTCAATGAATCTGTTATGTACTTTGATAAGTTGTCCTCAGATGTTTTGCCAGATTTTTCTGAGGAGCAGGTTCGTGTCGAGGTGGAGCACTCTGTTGAAAAGGAAAATGTCACTGTTGACAATGATGGTGCTGCTACTTCAGATGATTCTGATCCTGATTCTGCTGGTTCTGATGATTCTGTTTCTTCTGATTCTGATAATGATAATGTTCAGAACTCACCCCCTGTTTTGCAGCCACAACAGTCTATTGCTGCTCGTAGGAACAGGAGGAATTGTGGTCCTCGACCACGTTTAATTGAAGAGTGTAACATTGTTGATTATGCTCTGAGTTGTGCAGAACAGGTGGAGCACGGACATGAGCCGTCCACCTATACTGAAGCTATTGGTTCCGGTGACCGCGAGAAGTGGCTTGCTGCTATGCAAGAAGAAATGCAGTCACTCGATAAGAATGGCACATGGGAAGTTGTGCGCTTGCCTAAGAAAAAGAAGGCAGTCCGCTGTAAGTGGATCTTCAAGAGAAAGGAGGGTTTATCTCCTAGCGAGCCTCCGAGGTTTAAGGCAAGGTTAGTTGCAAAAGGCTTCAGTCAAATTCCAGGTGTGGATTATAATGATGTTTTCTCTCCAGTTGTTAAGCATAGTTCAATTCGTACATTTTTGGTATTGTTGCTATGCGTGATCTTGAGCTTGAGCAGTTAGATGTAAAGACTGCGTTTCTGCATGGAGAGTTGGAGGAGGAGATATACATGGACCAGCCAGAAGGGTTCATAGTGCCGGTAAGGAGGATCTTGTGTGTAAGTTGAAAAGGTCCTTATACGGTTTGAAACAATCTCCTCGTCAGTGGTATAAAAGGTTTGATTCTTTTATGTTGTCACATGGCTTTAAGAGGTCTGAATTTGATAGCTGTGTGTACATTAAGTTTGTTAATGGATCACCTATATACCTGTTATTATATGTTGATGATATGTTGATTGCTGCCAAGAGCAAGAAAGATATCGCTGCTCTCAAGTCACAGTTGAGTAGCGAGTTTGAGATGAAGGATCTTGGTGCTGCTAAGAAAATTCTAGGTATGGAGATTACCCGTGACAGAAATTCTGGTTTGTTGTTTCTTAGTCAGCAAAATTACATTAAGAAAGTTCTTCATCGTTTTAACATGCATGATGCAAAGTCTGTTAGTACTCCTATTGCTCCTCACTTTAAATTGTCAGCTGAACAATGTCCTAGTACGGATGAGGATTTTGAGTACATGTCTAGAGTTCCATATTCTAGTGCTGTTGGTTCTTTAATGTATGCCATGGTTTGCTCACGTCCAGATTTATCATATGCTATGAGTTTGGTTAGTAGATATATGGCTAATCCTGGTAAAGAACATTGGAAGGCTGTTCAGTGGATTTTCAGGTACCTTCGTGGCACATCCAATGCTTGCCTCAAGTTCGGCAAGACTGATGAGGGACTCGTAGGCTATGTGGATTCAGATTTTGCTGCCGATTTGGATAAGAGGAGATCCCTCACAGGTTATGTGTTCACGCTTGGTGGTTGTGCCGTGAGTTGGAGGGCAACGTTGCAATCCGTTGTTGCCCAGTCTACCACTGAAGCAGAGTACATGGCTATTGCTGAAGCATGTAAAGAATCGGTTTGGCTGAAAGGTTTGTTTGCTGAGCTTTGTGGAGATGATACTTGCATTAACCTGTTTTGTGATAGTCAGAGTGCTATTTACCTTACCAAGGATCAGATGTTCCATGAGAGAACAAAGCACATTGACGTCAAATACCATTATGTGCGTGATGTTGTTGCAAAAGGTAAACTGAAGGTATGCAAGATAAGTACTCATGATAATCCTGCTGATATGATGACAAAGCCAGTTCCTGTTACTAAGTTCGAGCTTTGCTCGGGCTTAGTTGGTATCACTGTCTAGCCCAAGAGGCTATTTGGCGCCGAAGGTGTTTTTCTTTGTTGTTTCAGGGTGAAGTTCTCTTTCATGCTACAAGATGGAATTTGTCTCAAGGTGGAGTGTTGTTTTTGGTGTTCCAAATTCCAGCGGTAGTACCGCTGGGTTAAGCGGTACTACCGCTCGGAGCTGCCGCCACCGCTACCCCTCCGCTACCGCCAGAATGGCCGTCTGACGCGTTGTCCGGTACCGACTGGTACCGCTGGCGGTACCGCCGCCGGTACCGCTGAGGTGGGAAGAGACGAACCAGCCCAGTACCGCTGGGTTAAGCGGTACTACCGCCGAGGTGGGATTGTTTCCGGGATTGATTCCGGGTTGGACTGCAGCCGACCTAGGGTTTGATGTTTCTATTTATTCCTCTTGTAAGCCGCCGTTTTGGGGTAAGCCACACATTGTAAACCCACGGCGTTTGTAACCTCACCCGATATAGTGAAGTATTGCTGGCTGGCGCCCGTGGTTTTTTCCTCTCCTTTGTTTGGAGAGGTTTTCCACGTTAAATCTCGTGTCCCCTTTGGTTTGATCGTTCCGCTCTTCGTCGTTTCTTTGCTATCCGTTTTCAACAGTTTCTAAGTTCTAGTTCTTGTAAACGACGAAATCCATTCGCAGTGCAGGACATGGTTTGACCTTCATACCCCTCCAACTTCAGGACGACAAGACATGGAAGCATCTCCAAGATCGGCATGGGGTCATATTTTTTTGTTAAGCAGTCCACCGTAGTGGTGATACTTATAATCCGGACCCTTGATCACGTCGAAAAGACCGAGGGAAATGGAAACAAGGTGATGCATGCTTGCAAGCAGAGTCACCACCTCCTTACACACAAAACCCATTACCGAGAAATTTGCAAGTTGCGTCATTTGGCCCAGAAATGTTGTCATATCTTCAGTGTAATGCTCTAAGTGTAAGGTCTGGAGCTCATTCTGTTGCACCACACTCCTTGCATTCGTTAGACAAATCCACCCACTAAGGTAAACATGCCTTAGAGCAGAGATATCCCAGAGGGATTTTGGCACTTCCGAGTCCAAACTTGTGCCTCTCAGATCTATCGTCTCCAGGTATAGGAGTTTTCCAATTGAAGAAGGAATCATTTTTACACCTGAACATCTTCTCAACCTAAGGCATCTTAGGTGAATGCATATACCAATCACACTAGAGAAATTCTGTAAAGTTGATCCTTCGATGTGAAGAACTCTTAGAAATCGCAGGTTAGCTAAGGATATCGATAAAGCTTCAAAACCAAAGAGGGTTCGGAGATTAAGTGTTGCTTGCACAAACTGACCACTCGAGTTTTGTAGGGATGAACGATAGGATCTAACGGTATCAGAAGACGATGCTCCTACTTGTTCTGTATAGCATAGAGTGCATCAACATGTCAGTCAGAAGATATATATCCCAAAAAACGAGAATACATTGTACCACAAAAATGATTGAACAATTAAAAATAGAGAAAGTGAAGCCTTACCTGCAGTTTGGTCGATCAAATCAAGAAAACCATCTTTTCTTGCTTCTTCTATACACCAGTCACGCAAAATGTCATGGACCCTGATTTTTCGTATCATTCTAGGTGTGCTGCTTTTTTCAACAATTTGGACCAAGCTTCTTTGAGCCAACTCAGTTACATACTTGCGTGCTGTTTCTTCTAGTTTATGCTTTGTAGTATGTGGAATGAAACTTTCTGCTATCCATAATTCAATAAGATCAGACACGCGTATTTCGAAATCCTCAGGAAAAGCAGCAAGATAGAGGAAACAAGACCTTAAATATTCACTTGGCAAGTCCTTGTAACTGCGAGCTAGTATTTCTCGCAGCACCTGTGTGCCTTTGGTTGATGGCCAACTCAATAGTATATCTGACCATGTCTGTATATTTAGATTCTTCGACAGATAGCTCCCGAAGACTGCAAGTGCAAGTGGCAATCCATCACACTTCTTTGCCAGATTTCTACCTAGTTCTTCAAATGTTTTCACGCAATTCTTGATACTAGACATTCTGTGTGGTGGTAAAGCTCTGGTCCTAAAAAGTTCCCAACTTTTCTTTTCGTCTAGATGCTTTAGAACATGAACATGTGTAGGCATCTCAACATGACCTGCAACATCTTTGCTTCTCGTTGTTAACATTACTCTACTTCCATTAGTTGCATCTGGAAAGGCTTTAGCCATTCTGTTCAATTGCTCCCATGTATCTGTTTCCCACACATCATCCAAAACTACCAAGTATCTTTTTCGCAACAGAAAATCATTGATCTTCTTTCCGACCTCATACTCTTGCATCTGTTCAACTGACCCATCCTTGTTTCCCATAACTTGTATCATTATATCCTTTAGTAAATCAATGCCCTTGAATTTTTGAGATACAGTAACCCAAACAATTTCCTTAAAGTGTTTCTTTACTCTAGATGAAGTGCAAACTTTTCTAGCCAGTGTTGTTTTCCCTGCCCCACCCATTGCAACTATTGAGACGGCACTAAGCTTGTCTCCTCCACCAACTAATACATCCACTATCTCTGTGTGTTCATCCTCGAAACCAACCATGACCACATCTTCTTTTGTAAGATCGTAACCATGTGTCAACTCATCCTCGACTTGAACACTCACCACCACACTATTATCCAAATCAATTTTGAGACGGTCTGCGCTCTCAAAAATCTCATTGAGCTTCCGTCTTACACGCCGAATTTCAGCAGCTAGTTCATGAAGGGTGACCAAGTCACTCGGTAAGCGAGCATACCTTGAGATAGCACCCATGTACCCCTTCTTGATTCTGTTTCTCTTTTCCATGTAATCCGCAGCTTCGATGACATTCTGAGATTCATAAGCTACAGCCTTAATCTGGGTGACCAATGTTGCAACCCTTGCATTTCCTGATCTCCATTTGCTGTCCGCGTCTTTCAGGTAGCCGTGCAGCCGCATCAGCTCATCTTTCAAGAAGGCCACTTCAAGGGTAGCTCCACATAATAATTTGGTTTCCTGCACAGCCAGATTGCCCACGCTGCCAAGCACGGTGTTGACAGCAGCCACAGACATTGCTTCTTCCTTCTACCCTCTCAGAGATGGAATTAGATCTTGATCAGCCTGATCGGCAAGAACTAATTTGCTTGTGAACAGGCCGTGACTAAATGCTTCTTCTAGAATCTTCCTTTAGCTCCCAGCAGCTTCAATACCTTAGCTATCGCCGACCTGAAAGCATGATAACTGTGAAATGAGAACAAAAACTGAATACTTGTGCGAAGGTGAAAAAAGGGGGAAAACGAATAGACAAACTGATCGGTGCACTACCTTCCTTCTCCACTTTCGCTCACATAATCTACTCCCTTGAGTAGTGGTTCTAGCAGTAGCAGAGCAGAAGATGAGGCGGGTGCCGTGGAAGGGGCGTACAGGGATCGACGGCGGCGAGCGTAGTATGGAGGGCACGTCCAAGGCGTACTGTGATTTGTGAGTCTAAGCTTGGGAGGAGGCTTCCTCTCTGGCTTGCTGTGTTTTCTATACAGAATTCCAAAGTCGCATCAAGATGTACCAAGTCCAGACCGCCCCTGCATACACCTTTTTCCAGCCACTTGCCGGCCGATGGTTCAACCAGCTAGCCCGAAAATTAAAAAATTGCATCTTGTCTTGTTTAAGTTGGCATTTGTTTAGATTGATTAGCTAGCTAGCTCTAGTGGCAGGCGTTTGTCAAACACGAGGAAAACTCAATCTTTTCGCACTTCGATCGTGCTTAGACAAAAATCACCTCCCGCGAAAAACAGACAAGATCATCAACATTTATTCCAATTAGTAGTAAGTTTGAACTTAAGTTTTCCACTTATGTAAATTTGTAAGCCCCTTTATTTCTTTTTTTTTGATTTTTAAAGCTTTTCAATTAATCAAACAGAACTTACAATCGTCATCAACAAAGGGGCTGATACCTCTCGGCACCGAGTTAATCCAAGTACCATCAGTACCCTCTATCCTATTACATTTAGCGAGCTCATGCGCAACCCGATTACAATCCCTCTTAATCAAAGACAACTCGAAAGAAACACCAGAATCCTTCAGCCTTCTAATGTCTCTGTAGATGAAGCAAAGCTTGGACAAGTTCTTCTCTGTATCATTGACAGCGGAACATACCGCTGCACAGTCCGTTTCAACTTCACCAGGCCATTTTCCCATGTTTTGGCAAATCTGTAGCCCCAAGAGCAGGGCCCTTGCCTCAGCTTCTTCAGCATCTTCACAGACCGGAAGCCGATGCGCCGACGAGCAGATCACCTTCGCCATGTGATCTCTTAACACCATGCCCATAGAAGCAGAATTTGATTCCTGGATGAAAGAGGCATCAACATTCATTTTTAAAATACCTGGTTTAGGGGCACCCCATCTCGATGAACACCCCATGCTTGTACTGGCCTGCGAATTTCCAACCAGCGTACCCTTGGGCACTGACTCCTTACCGACTTGAGCTCCACAACCGTTCAGCGTGTGCATATAATTAGTGAGAAACACAGCCGAGGCCTCAATGGTGCATTTACCATCTTCATGGACAATATTATTTCGTAGGTGCCATGCTCTCCACAACAACATCAGAATTAGAGGCTGGGCCTCTTTTTTTTGCATTAGCAAGCATTATCAGTAACCAATCCGGTCCAGTATATCTAAAAAATTTCTCCTCAGGCAAACACCATAATTCTCTCATCTTGAATCTGAGTGCTCTTGCTTTTGTGCAACCCACCGAGACATGGTAGCTGTTCTCTTCAGCAGAACCGCAAATAGAACAAGTACTATCAATCTCCAATGTTCTTCTCCATTTATTTCTCTTAGTGGCCAGGTTATCCGAAGCACATCTCCATGCAAAGATCCTAACTTTGTTTGGCACCTTGCATTTCCAGATTAGGTTCCACAAGTTTCTCGAATCATCACCATTAGTAGTTCCACCACAATTGAGTTGGGACTGCCTTTGTATTGTACAGGCGAGTTTGTAAGCACTTTTGACAGTGAACATTCCATTCTTTCAAAATGCCAAGCAGGGGCATCTTCATCATGAGCCATTGGTTTAAGCTCCAACACTCTGTCATCGTCATAAGGTTGGAGAATGTTCCTGATCTTCAACTCATTCCACTGTCTAGTATCCTGAATAAACAAGTCTTTAACTTTCCTACATCTTGAGTGGACTCTTAGGCCCTTGACAGCCATAGGATTTCTCCTAGGGATCCAGTTAGTTCTGAGGATATCAATTTTCGATCCATCTCCAACTCTCCAAATGATACCTTCTTTTAGCAGTTCCAGCCCGTGTTCAATACCTCTCCATGCCAGGGAAGCATCAGCAGCAAAGACAGTATCCAGCAGGTCACCATTTGGATAGTATTTCGCTTTAAGCAGCTTAGCACACAAGCTATCAGGTTCCTGGAGCAGCCTCCATGCCTGTCTCGCCAACATGGCTTGATTGAACAGTTTGGAGTCCCTGAAACCCACACCACCCTGAATTTTTGGCATGGTCAGGTTATCCCACGAGGCCCAATGAACTTTCCTTTGATCTTCCTCTTCCCCCCACCAGAATTTCCTGATGATTCTCATATAATCTTCATGGAACCCAGTAGGTAGTTTGAATATACTCATGATATGATTCGTCAGGGATTGAGCAACCGCCTTAATAAGGGTTTCTTTAGCTGCCATAGACATGTGGTTTTCATTCCACACATTCAACTTCTTTCCAAAAATTTCTTTTGTAGGTTGGAACTTTTCCTTTTTCACTCTTCCTTCGGGTGTAGGGAAACCTAAGTATTTCTCCTCAAAAGTACTGTTTTCAATACTTAGGATATTTTTAATCTCATTCTAATTTGACTCAGGGCAGATCGTGCTGAATAGGACAGAGCATTTCCCTGCACTGATGAGTTGTCCTGTACACCTTTCAAACAAAGACAGAGCCTTTTTCACAACACACGCTTGCTGCGGATTGGCTTGGAAGAACAGGAGACTATCATCTGCAAATAATAAGTGAGATACACTTGGGGCTGCTCTGCAAATTTTCAGTGACTTTAATTCATCCAAGTAAACAGCTCTGTCCAGGATTTTTGTCAGCTCTGTCCAGGATTTTTGTAAGCCCCTTTATTTCACTAAGGTATTTATTAGTTTAAAACGATGAGATAGTTTAACAACAGTAGACTATAGTTAATGAGACAAACCCAACTAGAGTATTGTTAATTAGCTAAAAAAATCATCAATTAACTTAACAAGACCTAGCTACAATGAATGGCTAAGACTTGAAATAAATGAACCGATGACTTTGATAGGCCTAGCAAAGCATGTGATTTGATGCTTGAACAACGCACATGGCATTACAACCTTTTTCTGCATTGGGAAAGGAGCTTCATTAATTAGAAATAGGATTACAATCAGCAGTCAGAAGTTCTGCCAGAGCATCAGCGCATCCTGCAACCACAAATCACAAATCGGTCTGGGAGTACCAGCAAAGCCTTGAAACAGAAATTGCCTGACACATCTAAGGTTTTTGGATTTTTAAATACCTAGACTAGGATTATACAATCTTATATTCACATGCAAACAAGGGGCCATTTCAACTACAAAATACCAAATACAAATCAAATCATATTAGTGCATTAAATCTTTTTCATGGGCATCATATAATTCAATCCAGAGAGCTAATGTTTATCTTCCTTTTCAATATTAACTGTCATGTATGCATTTTCTGCATATTATGTGATGTTTGCTTGGTTGTTTATTCGTTTGTGTTGTTAAATCATATATATTGCGAGGAGTGAGGTTATTGCGATTGTGAGGGTTGTCTGAACAACAACCGCAAACTAGGGAAGTGGGTCTTAGAAGGAAAGCACAACCAGATCATCTACCGACGCCACACTGAAGTATCACCGTCTGATTCAGCCATCTCGGCCGACGGCTGCGTCGCAATCGAGCTCGAGGACGACTACGTGGCCGAGATCCATCCATCGAGCCGTCATGGAGATCGTGCGCACCTGTTCCGTGCGGAGGTCACCTACGCTTTGCTCAGCGACACGGTGGAATGAAAGCCGTCATCGAGGCGAAGCTCTTTCAGGACCAGGAACGAGACGACGACCCCGCAGGTAGGGCCGGTCCACAGAAATTGGGGGCCCGGAGGCGAGATGAGACGAAGGGGCTCTTTTCACGCACAAAGATTGAGAAAATAAAACATATCACTATTCTTAAGAAAAAAAATACAATGTTGCAACAGCAAAGTTAAGAACCAGTACATTTACATTGCATAAAAATGGCCAAGATGGGGAACAAAAGCACCTTATTATGGTTTTTTTTTGCGAAAGACAGTACAACACGGACGCCCACATCACGCGCATACACTTACCCCTATGAACGCACGCACGCACACCCTACCCCTATGAGCACCTCCGAAATACCGAGCCGGCGGGTCGGTCTTGAGATTGACGAAGTCACCACGGGCGCCTCGCTGTCGACGGGAACGTCGCCTCCCACTGAAGAATATTCCGCATAAATGAGAAACAGCTGCGTCAAACCTGGGTTTGAACTCTGGTGGGCTGGGGGTACAACCGCCCTCCTAACCATCTTGCCACAGACAAGTTCTCTAATGGGCTGGGTGTACACCTTATTATGGCTTGATATGGTCATATGGCAGGCTGCAGCTGGAGCTGACTGCTTCTATGTCGATAGGATCATCGCTCACATTGCTGAGTAGGAACAAACTATACGTTAATCTTGTAGGAAAAGAAAGAGGGCACTAGAAATGCACATCACAGTACCTACATCACTAGAATTACGTGATTTCATCTACCGGACCTGAGGCGCCACGGCCATTTCTTTTTTTTGAGTTCTAGTCCAGTTGGGCCACGCAGATAGGGTATGCGTACTTATATATGGCCCATAGATGAAGCCCAGTTCAGGTGGGTCCACGAAACTGCAAGCCGCAGTAATTCCCAAACAGGGCCAGAGAGGCAGAGACGGACAACAAATACCACCGTGGTTGCGGTGAGCGAACCGGTATGAGCGAAAGAGCCAGGCAATTTTGGGGCTAGGGTTTAAACCTGTTGCCGCCGGTGCCATCTGTATCTTCATCGTCGCTATCGGCAAAGATTCGACGGATGCTCGTCTACCCTAGGTACCGTTCTGACACTAGGAGGGGTGAGGACCTCGGACCTGCGCACGACGCTATACGAAGGTTCCTAATGTTAGAGCTTGATTTTGATCATCATCTTCTTCGTTAATGGAGATGATACCATCTGCAATAAGTGATCTCTCCTACGCTTCGTTCGACGACGAGATATCCTTCCAGGCGTCAATGGTGGTTTTGGAGGATTAAGTCTGTCTAGGTATGGTTCTTCAAATCTTGCTTCGCCAGATAAATCTTGAAATGTGGTCGGCACAATGAGGTGTGTCCTCGCAATATCTATCCCGGCTACTACGTCTTCGGCAACGGTGATTCGTTCTCTCGGCTCCCAACGACGTCGACAACGTGGTTCGGTTATTTGTCCCTGAAATATCAGCGGTGGTGCTCTTGCCGATGTTGCTTGATTGATTTAATGGCTGCGTGCGTGCACAAAGCCTTGGCATTGCGGCTCAAAATTCAAAAGGGAGAAGCTTCTGTGGTATTCACAGGTGTGTGGTTTGGTGGTTTTGGCTTTGTTCTAGGATTTCTTTCAGAAAAGTACAAGATTGTGTCATAGATTAAGGCTTAAAGATCTCATAGATTTGCTAGTCTATTTTATTTTTGTTTTTTAATCGATATAATCGTGTACTTTAATATATGTGGAAAATTCAAAAAAAAAAAACCACCGTGGTTGCGTCTGCACGGGAAGGAAAATTTATCGGATCGCCGGAGGACTGGAGGAGCCATGGGAAACTTCCGGCGACAGCACGCGAGCAAACACAAGGTGATAAACAGGAAGAAACCAGTAAAGGAGGAGGACAAGATGAGAATTATGGAGGAAGAGGGGCGGGCGACCAGACCGCGGTCGTGGACGCCGGCGAAGAGGAAGAAGAAAGAAGAAACTAAGAAGATGGCGACTCACGGTGGGCATAAAACCCGATACCCGAATCCCAAACCCGTACCCGAACCCGTATATCCCAAACCCGAAAACCCAAGCACTTGATCGGGTGGTAGTTCTCAAAACCCGAAATTAGTTCAGGTAATTCGAGTTTTAACTCACGGTACGCGAGTAACCCAAACTACCCGAGGTTTAGTCGTAGCGTGTTTGCACAACAACCCAACAGATGATTCTCCGCTTTTGGCCCAAGTCCAATATTCGGGTAAATCGGGAAAACCCGAACCCGAATTGTCGGGTACCCGATTTGTCGGGTTATGAATTTTTCAAGAGAAAATTGGGTGGCAGATGTGGAAACCCGATTTTTAGAAAACCCGATAAACCCGACCCGAAATTTCGGGTAAACCCGAACGCCCAGCCTAAATGGCGACGATGGTGGTGCTGCAGTGCGAGGACGGCGTGGAGCTGGCGGTGCCCAAGGAGGAGGCGAGCCGGTACGGCGGTGACATCGAGAGCAAAATCAGCTCTGACCACTACCACGATGCCTACGTGAAAACAAGAAGCGGCTGCAACAAAGACTACCCTCTCATCCGCCTCTACGTGAAATCCGACGTCCTCTCCAAAGTCATCCACTACTCCAACCATCAAGCCTCCGACCCCGGCTCGGACGCCGCCGGGTTCGTCCGTCGCCTCGACCGTGCCACCCTCGTCGACCTCGTCCTCGCCGCCAGAGAACTCGAGAACCGAGGCATTCTCGGCCACGCCTGCCGGGCCATCGACGACATGATCACGGACAGGTCGCCGTCCCAGATCCGCGCCATGTTCGGCATCAGGCCATATTCTGAGGCAGCAACGGCCGGCCCCTACTTCGGACGACGAGCTCTAAAGACCACCATGCCGGACTATCATAACACGGAGGAGGAGGAGAGGGCGTTGAGGGCCCTCCACATCGTCTGCGGCCAGGAATTCATCACCTACGACCCCATTAGCCGGGATTACTGGTGTTCCCGGTTTTGTTGTTACAACATCGCCTTTTTTGACCACGACAAGGAGTGTGAGTACTACTATCTGCACTGGTTAATTATTACAAGTTAACATGCAATGGTGAATTGGTGATTCTTATCTCGAGACCAACCGGAATTTTTGGAAAAAAATAATATTTCATTGTTTTACGAAGTTTATTTTGACATGTTCCAAATGTAGTTTATTTTATAAGCTGTATGCTGGAACCCACCGAAATTACTAGGATTTTGGACATCTAATTGAAATTTCAAGCCCTCTCGCAACTAGGTTTGGTCGCGGGCCCCCGCTTCGCACGATGTGTGAATCGTCGATCGTGGACTCGTCTTTCAACTTCATTTCCTTGAAGGTGTGCAAGTCGTATGTTGGTTTCCCCATCAACGTGTTTGGTACTATTATTGCCCGAGACCATATCGACTATAGATGTGTCTATCTATTCAGGCGTGAAGCAGACGATTCACAAATCATCACTTCACCGGTACGTTATCTTTTGGGTAAAATCTTTACCACTGAATTTTCTTAACTCCAAGCGTCACACTGTCCCATATAGCTAATCCGGCTATATTCGCATGTGTTCGGCTTTCTTGCGAAAGTGACACGTATATTTGAATATCCTTATCATTATTCTGAACTCTTTGATGCGTGCAGGATGATACCCTAACTTTGATGGATCCACAACGAGGGCTTGTTGCAGCATATATTATTTACTTCGAGATCAATTTAAAGATTAAGTGTGATGGAGGTACAACTAAAGACTTAAGCAAAGGTTTAACAGTTTTCAACATTTGCAGCCTCTACCATGATGGGAAAACCATAACCACGGACCTAATGAGCTCGACGAGTAGTGTGGTGTTGAAATTTGCACGTGTTTCAAGTCCCCTGGAAGCTTCCATTACAATCAATGTTCTCAATGGGCCCAATGAACTCACAAGAGTATCTGCTTGGACTAGTGGAAACACCGAGTCCCGTGTCATTCTATATCACGGAGAAGCATCTGCAGGAACACATACGGAAAATAATGTTTATTCTGTTGTGTTGGCTCGCCACGTGGTGTTTGTTCCACTGGGTGAAAAGCTTGTGTTGCATCTTGTTGGTGATGATGAAGATGATCATATTGTCCTCAATCTAGGACATTGCAACGAGGAGGACCAGCGTGTTTGCAAGATGGGTTGCAGCAAACTGCAGGTGAAAGTTTCTTGGACATGGATCCCAGAAAGAAATACCGATGGATGGAGGGAGGTTGTTGGAAATGTATGGCTGCTAACATGACATATAATATTTTTTTTGTCTCAACCCTTAATTATTCCGAGAAAATACAAGAGTGGTGCCCTTTCATTAGATGCAAAGATAGGGCTGTGAGGTTGAGATCATCTCCTTCTAATTTAGTTAATAATAAAATATTTCCAGTCCAATGTAGCACACGATCAACAGGTAGAGTATTTGAGTGTTGTAAAATATCACATTTAGATTATCCATCACTCCAGGACGGTGTGAAGATTTCCATGGCAGTTTTTGTGTGAAAAAAAAAAGAAATATCTGGAATTTTTTATCTTCTTCTTCTAGAATCGTTGGGCTTGTTCGCTCACACGATGAATCAAGTTGACAAGCATTCGCATTAGCTAGCTAGCGTAAATATGTAATGATAAGATTGACAAAAATGACTCCTGGTTTGCATCTTCTCCTTAGAGCTCGTATGCCGATCGAGATGACAGCCAGCTGAGTAGATATTATTTCTGCTCGTTGGCTAACTAGAACTGGCAGCGTGGCACTGACAGATGGGCGTTTTTAGGGGCGTTGTAGTCTATTAGGGCCGGGCAACGCCGTTCGCTAAACGAAATTAAGCCCAACTACTCCTGCTGGCTACCGACTCAAACACGAATTTGGCTGCGCGACCATCAGTAAAAATTCCATCGATCGATCGTCCTAAATTGACGACGAAGGAAATTTGAATCTTCCGAGGAGCCATGGGCAACTTCCGGCGACACCACATGAGCAAAAACAAGGGAAAAACAGGAAGAAACCAGTCCAGAAGGCGGAGGAGGAGAAGGCGAGGGTCAAGCAAGAAGAGGTGGCGGGCGATCAGGCTGTGGTCGTGGACGCCGGCGAAGATGAGGAAGAAACTAAGAAGAAGACAATGGTGGTGCTGCGGAGCCTGGACGGCGTGGAGCTGGTGGTGCCCAAGGCGGAGGCGCGCCTGTACGGCAAGGACATTGAGAGGGACATCCGGTACGGCGGCGCCTACCACCGGACAGCAGCCGGGTACACCCTCATCAGACTCCCGGTCAAATCCGACATCCTCTCCATGGTCATCCACTACTCCAACCAGCAAGCCTCCGACCCCGGCTGGGACGCCGCCGGGTTTCTCGGCGGCCTCGACCACGCCACCCTCTTCGACCTCATCCTCGCCGCCAGAGACCTCAAGAACCAAGACCTGCTCGAAGTCGCCTGCCGTGCCGTCGCTGACATGATTGCCGGCAAGTCGCAGAGACAGGTTCACGCCATGTTCGGCATCAGGCCACCTCCTGCAGCAGCCGGCTCCACCCCGCAAGTAGTAAAGACAATCACGCCGGAGGGTCAGAAGGCGGAGGAGAGGGCGCTGAGGGTTCTTCACATTGTCCGCTGCCAGGACTTCACCGCGTATGACCCGAGGCGTCGCTCTTACTGGCCTACCCGGTTCTGGGATTATAACATCGCCTTCTTCGACCACGACCAAGAGTGTGAGCACTACTCCTACGTTATTTACATGTTGATGTTTACATATACATGCATGGTTGTGAATTTTTGTTAACCGTTGTATCACTTGCAGCTAAGTTTGGCCGCGGTCCCCCGCTTCATAGGATGTGCGAATCGTCCATCACGAGTTCATCCGTCAACATCATTTCCTTGAAGGTGCGCGAGTCGGATGTTGGCTTTCCGATCAACGTGTTTGGCACAGTCATTGCTCGGGACATGATCGATTATAGGTGTGTCTATCTCTTCAGACGTGAAGCCGATGATTCTCAGGTCATCACCTCACCGGTATGTTTTCTTTCTTGGTACAATATTTTGTACTTTATTTACTTAGCTTGAAACACCTTGTAAGTAGATCCCGGATCTAATCCTGCTATATTCACGAGTGTTTGCTTTTCTAGAGATATCGACATATACTCTCTCTCTATATATATATGTTTGAATATATTTCTCATTTTTATGAACTCCTTGGTGGGTGCAGGATGATACGTTAACTTTGATAGACCCACACCGAGGGCTTGTTCCACAAGATATTATTTACTTTGAAATCAATTTAAAGATCAAGTGTGATGGAGGTGCAACTAAAGACTTCAGCAGAGGCTTAACAGATTTCAACATTTGCCGTCTCAGTTATGAGAAAACCATGACCACCGACCTAAACAGCTGGCTTAGTAGGGTGGAATTAAAATTTGCAAATGTTTCACGTCCCCTGGAAGCTTCCATTACTATCAACGTTCTCGAGGGCCCCTGTGAACTCACAAGAGTATCTGCTTGGACTAGTGGAAACACCGAGGCCCGTATAATTCTATATGACGGTGAAGGAGCTGCAGAAACTCAGATTGAAAATAATGTTTATTCTGTTGCGTTAGCTCGTCGTGTGGTATTTGTTCCACTGGGTGAACAACTTGTGTTGCATCTTGTTGGTGATGATGAAGATGAGCACCTTGTCCTCACTCTAGGACATTGCGATGATGAGGTCCAGCGTGTTTGCAAGATGGGTTGCAGCAAACTGAAGGTGAATGTTTCTTGGACAGCAATCCCAAACAGAGAGACAACATGGAGGGAGATTGTTGGGAATGTATGGCTGTTAATATGACATGGGTTCACACCGTCTAAACTCTCATGTGTTTTAAGGACACCGGTAGGAGTGGTGCATTTCCTTCGGATAAAAGGAAAATATAAATGTATACTATCTATAACTTGCCAGAAGTCCGAATTTGTTTGGGTTCATAGCTATATGTATTGCACGGATGTATAACATGAATCAAGTGAATGATAAGCCTGCTTGTCAGAGGAAATGCGTGAGGGTGTTGAGTTGGACTTTTGTTTACTCTTATTTGCACTTGAATTTGGATTTGCAGATAAAATCAATTTCCTTCTATTTGAGGGAAATCAACTTAAATATTTGTCAAGATCGATGGAGCATGATTTATCAATATTTTTGTACTAGTGTTTGTTGTTGTTTAAGCTGCCAAGTAATATATTTGAGCCGCCAACAACTATGCTTACTATGTCGTCCATGAAGTGAGTGATTGAGTTTGTGCTCCACGTTTCCACTTAAGAATTGCATTTTCAAAGGTAGGTTATACCTCTGGATTTCTGCAACCCAGAACATACACAAGCATAATTTATTACATTTGATATACGGATACACATAATCACATAATAATATACAACTGTGCCTAAGTCGTAATAAAAGGGCAACCAACCTGGCACATCCAATTCCAATCAAAAACTCGAAAGTCTGGCTGAGTGGCTTAAGCCATTGGTTTGGTAAATCTACTCTTTAACATGACGCCTTAAAACGGTGAACACATAAAAACACCAACGTTGTCACGTTTGGCTTGAGAAGGATAGGACAAGGTTATTCATATTGGATGACGGGTCCAATCAATCTAGGCTTGAACATTTGCATGGAGGCAACACCTTCAACAAGGCAATGACTCAAGTTTGTCGTTGACCTTGGATAACGCTGTAAGGGCTGCTTGGGATCATAGGAATTTCATAACATTGTCACTGTGAGTTTTGTAGTCTTCTGTCTCACGAGGCGAGTCTCTAGGAATTGAGGAAGGAGAAGGGAAGATGTTGCAATCCACACTGCGATCCGTGTTGAGCCCTTTTCTAGTTTTTTTTAGTTGATATGGTAGGAATGTTTTTTGGCGGGAAGAAGTCGTGCGTGGGAAGGTGGGATGAACATCAAGGGAAGATTAGATTTAACAATGCGTAATGTTTGGGCAATCGTTGGGTCTGATGAACAATGGTGGTCCCAAACTCCTATATAATAGTGAAAATATGCGCAATTTTTACGTTTGGCTAAAAGATACGGACACACGGTTCAAAAGATATTTTGGTTTAAATTTACGTCGTAGAAAATAAAATCAGAAACTTGCTCGGTGCCTCAACCCCCCAAAACCAGGAATTCACAAGGGTTTTCTCCATCCCAGGAAGGTCGTCGTGTGCAGGACTGTTGTAGTCAGTGCAATGCGCACGTGACTGGGGTGTCATGCTACCATGTGTACTGTCACTTCTCACTTCTCCCACTGTCGTATTTGTGTCAAATATTGTGTACGTGTTGGGTTTAGGTTTGGACTTGGAGTTGTATTAGGTGTGGATAGGTATGAGTAGTGTTTGAGTCGAACTCTTATAACCTGGGCCTCCCATATAATGAGGGGAGCACCACACGTGTAACCTATGGCGACTTGATAGCAACATGCACGCAGGGGGAGCCGGCGGCTTGTGCCGGCGCCTAGGGCGGCCAGCGTTGCGGTATCCATGGGGAGGAGCGCTCGTAGTCATGCCCCGCAGATGTAGGCGAGTTCGCCGAACTGCGTTACCAAATCTCGGTGTCGTCATCGTGCTGTGATTGCTTGGTTCTCGGTAGATCGATTATGCGCCTACGACGTCAACAATTGGTATCAGAGCGAGGTTCGAAGGCTGCGGGATTTCTGATCTAGAGGATGAAGACGCGACGTTGTGATCAGGAGTTGTCCGCGCGGATTTTGCATGTCGACGGTGAAAGCTGATCGGGATACGTCGGGGAAGTCGAAGAAGCAATCGAAAACGGCAGGATACGGCGATCGGATCGATCGGAAGCTGTGGCGGCGGTTCGTGGCTAGGGCGACCCTAGCAGAAGGCGGTGTCCTGGTCGGGTTACGACACGACGGGTCGATCCCAGCGTCGTGCGTGGCATGGCCTAGGTGGAGCCGGGCGAGCTGAAGGCGCATGAATTGCAACGGACCGTGATGGCATGCGACCCAAGAATATTCAGGCTACAGTGTCCTATTTCGATTGGTCTGGCCTGGGCAGTTGGGTACGCAAAGGCAGACCACGCAGGTGGCGAACACGGACTGGGCTGCCCAAGGTGCAGGAGCTGCACAACGATCGTGATCAGCCGTGAGATTTGTTTGGTGAAAATAAGAGGCGTCTGTACGTGATTTGCTTAACCATCGGAGCAAGATAAGAAAATCAGGAAATTCCAAGAGCTTTGGCGGCACGTGGGCGTGAGGTGCATGTTACTTGCATCCTCTTTGGCACGTGTGTATTTTTTCGGTTGTTGTTTCTTTGCTCGGTATACAGTTTGTGTACAGGATGGCTGCGGTAGAAACAAGACGCGGAGTCGCTGGTTCACAGGAAGATTGACAAGGTTATGGTCAACGTTATTTGATCTGAGCGTTGTATGGGCGACGCTCGGTGAAGTAGCATGGGGCCAAGTTGATCAAGATGGACTGGATGCGGCGAGTGACGACGTGCTGGAGCGTGTCGTGAGGATCATGCATACACAGGGTGTCAGACAGTGCATCGGTGGGCTGGGCACAGGGTGGAGCATGGGTGCAGTCGGATACGTTCGGCTGGTTTAGACTGGACAGTCTGACAGATCGACGGAGGTCGATCGGACAGAAGACGGTGAAGATCGGCGACGACGACATACGAGCGTGAGGGCTGATGGTGTCCGTACTCTGTGGCGTGGAAACACGTGGCGCATGGATGTGCGTGCTTCGACATGCGATGACGCGGGGTTGATTCAAGATGGTGCACATTTGAGATCTTGAGATCGACGGGGCGTGGGGTGGATTGATCATCTACCAAGGAGTCATGTCGAAGGTGGAGCTGGAGTCTCAGGCGGAGATTTCACTCGGCTGATGGAGGGGCTACGGCGTAAGCTAGCGGAGAGTCGAAGCCTAGTCAGCGGGAAGGCGAGAGGCACGTGGTCCGGACTGGAGCTCAGGGTCTGGAGAGATGCGTGGAACTCGGCACCGGTCGGGTATGACTGGTGGTTGTCTGCAGTGAGGCCTGAGGTGGTGTGGGTGCGCGACCCGGTAGATCTTGGCCAAGATTGCAGATGCTCGACGCGGTAATAGCGGCGAGGCGTGCGGTAAGCACGGGACACAGCGACAGACCAGGGCACAGGCGGTCAGACATGTGGTCAGATGGGTGTGCAGGGGTGCTGGAGCAGTGTTGGCGAGTATCAGGTTCAAGTTGGTGACTGGGTCTATGGATATTGACATGTCAGGTGATAGACAAGAGTCAGCCATAGGTAATCTGAGAAAGTGTTGGAGAGTCTGAAATGTCGGAAGCTTGGAGAGTATATGGCCGTATATTCTGTGATGTTCAGTGCACATGGCAAAGTGCAGGTGACTAGATACAGAAGGAGGCGGAGTGCTATAGCTGTGGGACATGTAGAAGACTATCCAGGATGAGACGACTGTGAATTTGACTCAGGGTGACTAAAAGGCGACGGTGAAGTTTCTTCAAGTTGGAAGCATTTCATGCAGGTCAGCGATCGCTGTGTGATGATGTTGAAACGAGAAGAAGATACTACGTTTGAAGGTGGAGTCACGTGGAGTCTGGGAGTAGCAGTGGAGCTCATGGAGACAAGTCAAGTCCGGAGTACATGGAGCTTTGACGCATTGATGAATTCAAGGCGGTGGACAATATTCGCCAAGGTGGAGTTTGTCATATTCGTGTCAAATATTGTGTACGTGTTAGGTTTAGGTTTGGACTTGGAGTTGTATTAGGTGTGGATAGGTATGAGTAGTGTTTGAGTCGAACTCTTGTAACCTGGGCCTCCTATATAATGAGGGGAGCACCACACATGTAACCTATGGCGACTTAATAGCAACAGGCACGCAGGGGGAGCCGGCGGCTTGTGCCGGCGCCTAGGGCGGCCAGCGTTGCGGTATCCATGGGGAGGAGCGCCCGTAGTCATGCCCCGCAGATGTAGGCGAGTTCGCCGAACTGCGTTACCAAATCTCGGTGTCGTCATCGTGTTGTGATTGCTTGGTTCTCGGTAGATCGATTATGCGCCTACGACATCAACACCCACCTATCTTTCTAATCACGCCACATGTCGCGATAAGAGTATCAACACGTCATCCACTCGTAACCAGAAACTGCGACCGTACATCTATATTGAAACCCAAAGTGCAAGCATACTAGAAATCTGAGTACCAACGTACTCCCTCCGTTCCTTAAAGGTGTATAGTTTTTTCTGAAGAAAAAACCATAATAAGGTCTATTTACTATTAATGGACCCTTTGAGCCATAGAAAAAAAAAACAGACATAGTCTCAAACGAGGGATTAAACGAATTGTATTCATTTTGTGCCTATTAAGAACTCATCTCTCGCGATTTTTTCCGGAAATAAAATTTAGTCCACTCTATGTAAAATACTCATGTCTTAATATTCGTATAGAAAACTATACACCCGACATTCACGAACGGAGGGAGTAATAGTTTTAGAAGTAGACAGAAAAATCATAAACTATTAACATGAGATCTAGTATGAGTATCTAGCGAGAAACAAAACCTTTTTTTGAAAGTTTAAATGCCGGTATTTTAAGGACCACCACACGGCCCGGACACGCAAAACCGGCCGCGATGAAAATTCCCATATTTTTATGGATCCACCCATGGCTGAGTCCGTATCGGAGTAGGTCTAATCTTTGGCCAGCTTACGTGCGTGCATATAAGCATATTCATATGGAAAGAAATTACAATGAGCCAAGTATGGTGAACGGTACGCTCTCAATCAAGTATCCACTTCGAAGTTTTCACTACCAACAAAAATTCATTTAAGGGTGGAAGCCACCCAGATATCCCAGTCACAACCTTTTGCTAGCCTTCCCAAATCTCGGGACGAGATTCCTTTTAAGCGTGGTAGTCTGTAACATCCCAAGTTTTTCAAAAAGTTGAAAAATCAGAAAAAATTTAAAACTTTTGAAAACTATTATGTATTTTGCTTTGAAAAGAAAAATCATGCATGCATTCATCTGCATAATTGTATTGTTGCATTTGATAACTTCAAAAGTTGGGAGTGTACTTCCACTTGAAAACATATTTAAGAAAAGAATATTAAAAGAGCAAATTATGCTCCATAAATTCTTTTGACTTTTATGAATTTATTTGTTCTGTTAATGTTTGGTTGTGTTTTGATTGTTTGTTTTGAGGTGTATTCTATTACTTACCTATTCTATATTTTCAAATTCTATAGTTTTGTTTTTGAAATAAAATATTTATTTGGATTTTAAAATGAGTTTTGAATTCATTTTGAATTATCAAACTCTTTATAAACAAAATGATTTTTTATGCAAAAATTATCTTATTAAGTGATATGTAATCTTATTACTCATATTTTGTTTTGGATTTTAAATTTAAGTCCAAAAGAATTTTTATAAAATCCTATTTATAAAATTTAGCATAAAGGTCTAATTAAATCTTTATGCAATATTTGAAGTTTCAAAATTTGAAAAGTTTGGAAAATTGTTTTTGAAAGTTTTAACAGAAAGGTTTTGATTTTACAAAACTATAGAAATTGGTTTGAGTTCATTTGGACTTTTAAATCAAAAGATATGACTTTTATAAGAAAAGGATTAAAAATATTTATATATTTATGACGTCATTGATGACGTCATCATCTTCATCGTGACGAGCACGGTTTCCTTCCCGAAACCCTAACCAAATCCTACCCAAATTCGTGCGATTTGATTGCGATTCTCATGTACCCTCGCCCCCATATAAACCACCCCAATCTTCACTCCAAAAGCCCCCAAAAACCCTAGCCAATACGCCCCCAGGCTGCCCGCAATCGCTGCCGCCGTGCCGCCATTGCCGCCGGCGTTATATCCGTCTTCCGGTGAATGTCGACCTCCCGAGCTTCTCCAAACCCTCCCCCTCACTTCCTTGTCACCTTGCGCATCTCCCTGACCCGGCTGTGTTTTTCCTTACGCCCCTGATCGAGCTATCCGTCATCGACAGGAGCGAGACGCCGCCGACTCAGCTCCGACGAGCGATAGGAGGAGAAGCAGGACGTTCGCAAGGACCCCGACCTCTTCATCCGCTTCGGCGCAAGCTCCTGCACCCCGTGGTATGCGCCGAGTTCCCCGATCGCTTTATTTTTGTACTCCGGCGAGATTCCGGCGATGGTGCCGCCGCAGAGCTCAGTCACCGGAGTTCATCCGGCCGGCAGCGCCGCTTGTTTATGGTCAGTTGGATCTGGTCCATTGGATCCAGATCTGACGATCCAGATTAGAACCCCTCCCGAACCGGTATCAACCAACCACAGCGCGACACGTCACCCGTCCGCGAAGACCCGCGCCGCGTCTGTCCGCCCGCACCCGCTTCTGCCCGCAAACGAAGAGCACCAATCAGGAGCTGCCACGTGCCCAGGATTTTCTGAATTTATTTTCCGAATAGATTTTTGATTGGCTGTTTTGCAGAAAACCCCCTGCTTATTAGATCTATTATAACTTTTTATTGGCTCGGCCAAGTTTTGCAAACTTTATATTTTGAAAAGCTTATGACACATAGAAACTTTTGGCATAGTTACTTTTAGGTTTTGTCGAATTATTTTTGTTTAAATTCAAAAGTGGCTTTAATAGTATTGTGAACATAACTTCAAATTAAAAATTGTTTTTTGATCAAACTCTTTTGCTATAAATTTGTATGTTTAAGTATTGGCCGTAGGACTACTCTACTAATTTTGTAAAAGTATTTTCTATGTTTTTTGTAATTAATATTGATTAATTGCTTTTTAGGTGTTATTTTAATAATTAAAATTGATTAAAATTATTTTTCTTCATCTATTCGACTAATAAAATGACTTAGTCATATTTTGATCACTTTAGTTACAAAAAGTACTTAAAAATATTTTACCTCTCCAAACAAAGTAATTTTTCTTCCTTAGAAAATATTTGATAATTATTTTGACAACATTATTTCCTTAGAAAAATTTAGCATCTTTGACAAGTGTTTGTCCTTAGAAAATTTTATCACCCATTGTTTTAAAGTATTTTCCTTAAAAAATACCAACACCTTATTTTATGAACTCTTACTTAAAATTTATTTTGACTTATTGTTTGACCTCTTTGGTCCTTAGTTATTTTTGGAACATCTTACTTGCCTTGCATTCCTTAGAGTAATTTTCATGGCATTGCATGCATATCAAGTCCTTAGAAATATTTTGCACTTCTTACATGACATTCCTCCTTAGAAAAATTTAGGATGCATGTTAGCCCTTTTGACCCTCCTAGTCGAAAATCACTAAGTTAGAATTAGTGGAAACCAATGAAGGACTTAGCCAAGAAAACAAGACTCCAGAAGCATCTCCAAGAAGAAAAGTACTTAGAAGAAATCAAGAGGAAGTTCATGAAGACCAACCCCCCCTACATTTTCTAAGTCTTGCTTTCCTCCTCTCCTTTTCTTCCTTCTACTCTTAGACTTCATGGTGGCTAAGTTATATTCAAGACCAATTTTGATGCTGCCATCACCAATAAGTCTGAACCACCAAGTCTACAAATCACAATGAAGTCAACACACCAAGGAGAAAGCTACCAGGAAGCCTGGAGAAGATGCTTGGAAGACCAACTACTCCATTCTTTCTATCTTTTCTTCTTTCTATTTTCTCTCTTTCACCTTGGACATAGATCAATGAAGATCATTAAAGATCAATGAAACTACAAAGGAGTTTAAGATTAATTGAAGACCAAACTTGTGAAGACTTGGAGTAGTCTTACAACTTTTTCAAGTTGTTTGTTTTATCAATTTTATTTTGCCCAACCTTGACCTTGACCTAGCCAAGTAGATTAAGTTATTTTGTCTATGTTCCTCAAGATGTTTTGCACATCATGCATGTCATTTTTGCTTAGAGTATTTTCGCATATCATGCATGGCATATTCTTCCTTAGAAAATTTTGGTATGATTGCATGTTTATTGTGGCTTGTTTGATGTGTTAGAAATTTCGGAGAGAGACGAAGGCTTTTGCAGCTATTACTCCTGCTCTCCCTGTTGCCAAGGCAAGTGGCACACCCCCATAAATTTTCTAAGTATTTTCTATGCATGACTTAGTGTATTTCTTTATATGAATGTGTAGGATAGTATTGCTATGCTAAAACTACTATCTCCTTTACACTAGTTGTGTCTAGAATCCCATTGAAAACTTAGTAGAAATATTGATGCTATGCAAAAGTGTTTTATTGAAAGCTTAATTCTACTAAGTTAATTTATCACCTGGGTGGAATTGGTTTTGATAAGAGGATGAAAGAGTTGAGTGTTGCCCCCAGAGGTGAAAACCGGCTGTGGGATATTCACTTGTGGATTGCCACCCAGGAATAAAGGGACCAATGTTTTCTCTAAGTGAAGTTGCTACCGTGCAGCCATTAGTCATATGGGCTCTGGCTAGATGAATTAAGTTGCGTAGACTCGTCCCGACTTGACAGGTGGTGGTAGAATGGGAGCGCGTCAAGTCGGTATGGGATGGAAAAATGCTTCCGAAAAGTCTCGTCTCAACTCTCTCCTTTTCCTTAGCACAAATTGAGTGCTTGAGGATAGTTTGGGTTTGTTGGGTCTAATGGTGAAAGTGCACAACCTCTGCAGAGTTAAAACTAAGTACTTAGCCGTGTCCCGGTTACGGACAATTCAAGCAGCTGATCAAGGATGTCAACGGAGGCTCCCAACATTCCAATTTCTCTAAGTAAGACTTGATGGGTGAACAAGGGTAGATGAGACTATGGTTTTCATGCCATACTTGTCTCAATTTTGAGGAAAATGTTTTACAAAGTGTTAGGCAAAATTGGCTTTATGCAAAATAGCCTTGAACTCCACCAACCAAATATGCATATAGGTTATTAGAGTTATTCCATTAAGTACCCACATAGTGTTTAGATACATATTGCAATGAGTGAACATACACACTAAAATGTGTCTACATACATGTAGATATATGTGTATGTGGATATATGCTAAAACATCTTATATTAAAAAACGGAGGGAGTAGTGCATTGCACGCACATTTTATTTTAAAACTGTGTGAGATTACCTCCTACATCGAACATCATTTTTTAGAGAAATTGTGTATGATTGCATCTCTTGTCATTTTATATTTTGACTGTGTGCAATTGTCTAACATTGTACAGGAAAGACGACCGTTGGATCCAACGTGTGTCTTTTGAATAATCTGCAAATTAAGAAGGTTTTATTGTTAGCAAAAATAGTGTTTCTACAGTTCCAAATCGACCAACACAAAGATAAAACTCCAATACAAATTTACTCTTACTTTTCTTACCAATTTCATTAAACCTGTTTCAAAAAGTATTAGTGACATTGGTTAGTGGAGGTAGATGATAAGGTGAATAAACATTGCACCACATAAGGAGCGCAAAAGGACATGAGATAAATAAATTGTCCATTATCTCCTCTCAGTCAAATCAAATGGATTTCTTAAAACCATTCCTCTTTCGTATAGGCGGGTAATTCATTTTTTGGTGGGATCCAGGTTATTTTTAGAAGAAAGAATCTACTTAGGAATCACATAAATTGTCTTCATCTTAAGAGGTATTTTAAATTTCCATACATATTTTCTTAGGTATTTACTATTCCCATTCATGAGGTCCTCGTACAAAGACCAGAGCTGTCGGCTATTAATATTTTGCGCTCCAAAGTATGTAGGAGTACACTGTACACATAATGTGTGGAATAATAAGTAGAGCACTGGTTGGTTACACAAACGAGCAAACTTGGCTTGTTTTCACTCACACCTTACACCATGGCACCGTTAAAAACTGGCATCATCACCAAGATGCTGACTTGGACGGAGCCAGGATCTTGCATCTGTCTCGAGGGCAACATCCTCACCGTCATGTCTCTTGTTGCCGTCAACAAAGAATGTCATCGTCACCGTGGAGATCCAGTTTCTTCTTGTTGTCGTCATCGCCGATGTTATAATCATCTTCTTCGTGGAGGACGATAGTTTGCCCAGACCTATAGCGAGATGAGCAGGCAGACAAAGCACATGAGCGTCGAAGACCAGCAGAGCCACAGCAGAGTCCATCCGTCTTGGCTGTCGACGGGCAACTCACGGTGTCGTCAGACTGCACCAGGGGCTGGTACCGAAAGTCGGCGTATAACAAGCTATATGTCATACAGCCGTCGACACCTTATATATCTCCTTCACAACAAGAGGCGCTGGTTTGCAACTACTCCCTCCGATCCATATTAGTGGGCATAGGTTTGTCTAAATTCATATGTATCTAGTTAAGTATTTAGACTAGATACATGTGTATCTAGACAAAGTTGTACCCACTAATATGGATCGGAGGTAGTACTGTAAACATATTGGGTCTCTTTCTTATCGGAACAGCTGTCCAAACAACTCTCACCTGTACTTCAGCACAACCCATCCTGTGAACGAACACTTCATCGGATTGTCCTACTGTGAGGGCAAGGTGTTCGAGCACGTCGCCACCAACTAGAAACAGCGCCAGCTTCTCATCCAGTCGTACTGCTACCACACGGCGAGTTAACGGAACAGAGGCGCCGTCACCGAATACTGTCCCAGTGCCTCCTGCTTCATTACTACCGTCGTCGTATAGAACGATATGATCCCTAAATTTTCCAGCAGTCGAAGCAGCAACTCTTGAGAGATTACACGGCCCCTTCAAAATATTAATTGAAACGGTAGCTTCCACGGGGTGGTACACGTGCACACACGACAATTCCACACTACTCAGCTGACTGTTAAGGCACAGCGTCTTCGTTTGTATACCTGTAAGGAGACGGACCCAATCGAACTCTACTATACCTTTGCTCAATTCTTTAATTGCACCTCCGTCACACTTGACTTTTAAATCGATCTCAAAATAGACTATACTCTTCGGAACAAGGGCTCGCATGGATCCATCAAAGATAACATATCATCCTGGAAAAAAAAAAGAGGGAAGAATCATGTCAAAATATGTGATGCGTGTGAAGCACACGTTCGTCAGGAGACCTCAAGTGTAAGGTTTGATGAGTGTAGTGGCAAGTCTTCCCTCAATATGAAACTAAGGTTTATCGAACCAGTAGGAAATCGCGATGCTCTGAAGGTGTCAACGGTGCCAGAAAACTCGGAGCAAAGTCTTGACAGTTGACGTGGAACCTGCACACAAGACAATCAAACTACTTTGCCCCGACGAGTCAGTGAGGGTGTCAATCCCACCGGCTTGCTGAAAACAAAGAATTAAATGTATAGTGTGGAAAATGATGTTTGCTTGCAGAAAATGAAAGAGAACAATGATTGCAGTATACTAGAAGGTGTTGGCGCGATTTGCCGCGCCCGAGGGAATTATTGCGACGATCAATAGTTGAAATGCTGGTTTCAGAAGTTCTTGATTTTTTATATACAAATTGTAACCGTTTGTCCCATTTACAAAAAAAAAAGGATAACACTGCTCATGTCCTAACGTACTCATTACTTAATACGTATGTCATAGATTCACTCATTTGTAAGTAGCATAAATCAGACTTACTCATAAGGAATTCTATATATGCTGGTATTAAAGCTTTGAAGCCACTCTTAGGAAGGGGAAAATCGAGTCATACACGAAAATCAAACTATGCTAAACCTTGTCTTTCACAATAGAAAAATAAACAAATGTGGAGATTGAGGATTCGAAATACCTTAAACTCAACTCATAAGGGAACACGATAAATCCAACTCTAAAGTATATGGAAAACCATAGCACACCAAGACTTAGATCTAAGATCTGATATAAATCTTGCTCAAATGTAGATGGGATAACTGCATTATTTCTTTGGTTCTATGTGTACAGAAACATGAACAGAAAATGCGTTGTCAAATCAAAATGTTTGCATACGTAAGTTAGGAACAAAAGTATACCACGGTCGCATGTAATAATCTTTGCTTACAAGCCACACAACAAAATACTGCATCGACTGGCTACTACTACAGCTGGCTTTCAGAGTCTTAGCTAGAAGTGAACAACAAGTAAGTACTTACAAACTAAACAAGAGAATGATTATGAGAAAAACAAACCAGCAGACTACGTTAAAGGCCAGGGTGTCCTTGCCGCTAGTGGCTTGTCCGAGCTTCAGCAGTCGCACTTAGAAGCTATCGCCAGCGAAGTAGTGCAAACCCATGATGAGAGCCTGGTAGCTCCTCTTCTCATTAGTGTTTGTCGTTGTCTTCATATATAACTGCATCACCCCTATTATCCTGTACACGGAGAAACAACTGGGAGAATAATCCAAATGAATGCCCTTTCCCAAAAATGTAATATCTCGAGAGACATTTAGATGCTAAACCAGGGCAGCTATACCATGCCCATTTTCAATACATGTTTAGTTCCCCATGCACTTGGGTCAATGAAGATGGGTGCAAGTACGCAAGCATTGTAAATATACAGGTAGACCATGCATACTTTGGAGGTGCCCACATTGTGTATATCTGAGCAGCTGAGCGTATATCTCTGGCAGAGAATGCATGCCAGCTAGGACTTCCATACTAATCATGATGCGCCCTTGATGTACTCCTCGATATACAGGAACACGTCGGTGCAGAAGTGATAGCTTCTTGAAACCATTGAATGCGCCAATATTGATCCAAGACCTAACTAACAACATACGGCATTTGATCAGGCGTAGATAATGACAACGGAAATGCTCTAGATAGAAAGAATAGTTTTGAACCTCTTGGGTTTGTAATGTCTAAGTATCATCACGGTCACAATGAGCGTCTTCCTCTTCGGCAAATTTCTCTTGAGTGCCCTAAAGTAGGCACAAGATGAACTCATGGAGTCAGAGGATAAGAACAGAGGACATTAAACGTGAATCGTCTGAGTATATCTGATAGACCCGCTAAGCTAGAAAAGAAGATGTGCTAAAGAAGCATGTAGAGATCTATACTGGAAGGCTCAAGAAAAACTGATATACATAAAACTTCCCGGCGAAGATCAATCCTTAATCCAGTCATGTTTTAGTCACCTGGAAAGAATCAAACAACCTCAGTACTTCAGAGCTAAGATAAAACAAGCTACATACGTGCCAATGTAGTTGGCATACATATGAACACAAGTTACACAACTGCTTAAACGCTTACCTTCTTGTATTAAGCTTGATCATCACTCTTTCTTTTTTATCTAAAATAACTGTGAATAAGAAAGCACCTGGAAGATATCTGGGTTGGTGGGCTGGTGAATTATTATTCATTCAAAATTAATGAAAACACTGATTACCCAAGCTCATTTACTTTTGGTATAAAATATGAGGTTTGAGTTGCATCAGCTGGCCTATGTTTAATGGAATCACACTGATAATTTTGATTGTCAAAACATGTTTTTTCAGGACTATACAACAGGGTAGCGATGGTCTATAATAGACTAAAAAAGGGCACAACTTATAGGTCCAACATCTTGCCAGCCAAAAGCCTGAGAAGTTCAAATTTTCTTCCAAATTAAACACAGTTCGCAACCTCATACCTGGTATTAGCATTATAGAAAATCATGCAATACTACAAATTCACAGTGACCGGCTACTTTCAATCTAAATGGTAATGGAGTAGAGATGAATTAAAAAAAAAGGATGGGAACTACCCACAACCTTTTTGAGAAGCTAACATTTCAGCAATGTGACGACACTTGATTTTAGCCTTGACCAAACATACCGGAGGCAGCCTCTCCTCCTATTTAATTTAATAATCCTATGGACATGGTTTACTACAAGAAAACAATTCAGTAATCGAATCAAGTTTTCTAGGTCCTGATTTTCACGTGCCATTGTGAGATTAATCACAGTTTGCTCTCATCCATAAAAAGAAAATGTTAACATTACATCTTGACCATAAGAGCCTGGCACCATTTGCAGCAAACATTGGACTGCATCTCATCCAGTTTGTCACACCAGACGCCACCAGCGATAAAACCTGCAATGCCTAATATGACGAACAAGAATCCGCCGACCGAAATATTGTAAATACAGTAAGCTTCAACCCATGTTTTAAAAATAGATGTTTGTCCATCATGTTTCCTGCAGATGGATTTATCTGTACTTTCCCTCACAGATGTACCATACATTTGATGGTTTATTTGCTTCTGTACATGTGTGAGCAAATAAAAAACAATAGCCATCTCTTAATTTTGTTGATGGCCATGTTGACTTTCAGCTCAATGAATACTGCTTAGCAGCAATAGGTATTTTGTGCTAATTAGGGGAAACGTTCATACTTGCCAACAGCAATTACAAAACGAAAAAGCGAAGGAGAGAAGGCAGAGGAGACCATACTTCCGGCCGGTGCGACCTGCAGTCAGGGTGGACGTCAACAAGAACAGATCAGGGAAGATCAGGGAGTACGCAACCAGCAGCTGCTCGGTGACGAACCCGCGGCCTGCAGATCTGTGGACATTAGCCGAGGCGGTTCAGAGCTTCAACGCGGACGAGGACGGACCCTGCCTCCCGCGAGCTCCATGGTGACGCTGCTGAAATCGCTTGCGACCAGGATGGGGGTGGGGGTATTCAAGAATGGAGAGGAGTGGGGAGGCGAGGAGAAGCCAGCCGTGGGAGAGACGACGCCGACACGCCGTCGACGGAGAGGCGGCTTCTTCTGCGGGCATCTACAGCGGCAGATCAGCCTCGCTAGGGTTCGCCCATGAGACGACGCCGACGACTTCCTGGCCGCCATGCTAGCAAAGCGATCCGGTTCGCGGGGCGTCGAGCCGGCAGGGAGGAGAGCAAGGCGGAGGCGGCCAAAATAGCACGCGGCGGCGGAAATTTTGGGGGGCTAGCGTGTCCCTCTATCCCACGTTCTGGCCCGCACGCATCGAACTCCCAGCACGACGACCCGATAGTCGGTTCCTGTAAACAGAACTGATAGGCGTGGAAATCGATCTGAAGCTAACAGGTGGGACCCTACGGCAGAACGCACCACAAGGCTAGAATTCTAGCTCGATTGTATAATGTAGAGATATATACGGGAGAGCATGCATGTTCTTTTTCTTACCTTTTTTCTCTCTGAAAACGATGCGGATGCACACATCAGCAAGTTGGATTCTTCGCCGGCCGGTTGGCAGCCTGCACCGCAGTGTCTCTGGGTTCGATTCAGCAAGGGTAAAAGAGAAGATGGGGGGATCGATCAACTATACCGTTCGAGAAGCAAGTTCAAGTGAACCATACTACTCCAGCACTAAAGAAGAACTACAGTCTCAAACCACTGCCTAAACTGAGATCGAGGAACTGGACTGAACCAACTGTTAGAATAACCTGTAAATTAAAGCGAGGACTTTCAGTAGTCGACGTCCTTAGCTAGCTAGGGTGTACCTTACAAAGACGTCTTCGTGAAGCTAAACCCTGATCGGGTCGCAACTATTCGGACAAGGCAACGTGCTGTGGAAAAGCGTGTGGCAAATTCCAAACAAGCTAGGCTAGGACTTGTAGCTAGTCATACGCCGCCGATCCACGTACATCCATTTTTGACCAGGAAACGAAGGGCTCGATCGGTGATCCATTCAAAAAAGAAAAGAAAAAACATCGATTTCAACGCCTCAGCACTGTTTATATAGCCCACGCCCATGTCTAAGCCTCCTCACAAAGTCACCAAACGCTAGAGCCGTAGAACCATACGCACACCTAAGCCTCCTCCGAATTTATTAGACACGCCGGGAGATCGTACCCACACATATGGAGTACTAGCCATATCATCGAGCTATAAAACCATGTCGCTCCCTCAGCTCAAACCATCTTCCGGCCTCCAGAGCCACCACCACACGAACCCGAGTCGTCGTCGCATCCTCCCATCCTCATCCTCCTCCACCTTCAGCAGCAGCCTCCCCTGGTCGTCGGTCTCCTCCGGCAGAAGCAGAACGCGGCTGCAGATCGTGCGCTGTGCGTCGTCGCCGACGACTTCCTCCGTTGGACCGGTGCCGAGCAGCAGCGGCAGCAGTTCTGCCATGGGGAGCAACGGCAGCGCTTCGCTGCGCGTGAAGGCGGTGGCGAGGGTCAAGGTCACCGTCGGCGGGTTCCTCGATGGTTTGAGGCCGTCCAGAACGCTCGATGATATCAAGGACCTTGTCGGCAGGTCGCTCGAGCTCCAGCTCGTGAGCGCCGAGCTTGACGCCAGTAAGCATATGCTACTAGCCTACTACCATATATTCACATTCATGCATGTATACTTTTGCATGGCTTTGTATATTTGGTTCGTCAAATATCGAGCATATAGATGTTTGCATGAGCTTAGGGGAGGTGTTAAAATGCCTTCCGGTTTTTGGTCTCGTCGGTCCTTCAGCATTGGCTATACAGAAAATACCGAGCTGAGCATATATTTACTCAGTCAGCATGCAGCAACTCGATCCGAAGTTTAATTCTTCCGGAGAAAAGTACTAGTAATACAAGAAAATTTGACCGATCCATCGGTGTAAAGACTCTCATGTCATTGTCCTGACTAGTACGCTGTACCATAATCCTTATTTAGGTATAAAATAATAGTACTAATTATGTTTCAATCATTTACTCAGTCACCATGCAGCAAAACTCGGTCCGAAGTGTAAATTCTTCCAGAGAAAAGTAGTATTACTAGTAGAAAATTTGACCGATCCATCAGTGTAAAGGCTCTCATGTCATGTTCTGAGTTCTGAGTAGCACGCTTGTGAATGCAGAGACGGGAAGGAGAAACCGACGATCAAGAGCTACGCCCACAAGGTGGCCGACGACGAGATCGACATCGTCACCTACGAGGCCGACTTCAACGTGCCTGCGGGCTTCGGGGCCGTCGGGCCGTGCTGGTCGCCAACGAGCACGGCACAGAGATGTTCCTCGAAGACTTGAATGTCGTCACGGCCGGCAGCTCGGCGGCGCCGCTCGCCATCCGGTGCGACTCCTGGCTGCAGCCCAAGTCCGGCGACGCGAAGCGCGTCTTCTTCGCCAACAAGGTAAGGAACCTCACTAATTAGGCCAAATCGCTTTTGGAAAATTTAATAAACGCGCGCAATCGATAGATTGATAGCTAACGTGATCTAAGGTTTGCGTGAGAGCTCCTTGGAGTTGATTACTCCGACCGAGACTGGATCAAATGATCGTTGTAAGCCAAGTTTTGTTTTGAGGGACTAACATCGAGGGTCAAATCGGGGTTCAAGACAAGTTGCTTTAGTTAGGTGAGGTGGTAAGTCAAGCAGGTTTAACGAATCATGGTCATAATTTGAAATTAAGGTAGGTCAAGTGTCATTATACTTCGCATTAGCTAAGTAGAGGCGCCGTTGGCGCGGAGGAGCATCAGGTTCGCCGAGCTGCACCCTAAGGGTGCCAACATGGAGCAGCTAGCCAAGGAGGCCGTGGCGCGCCGTCTCGGCTCGTTGCCTGAGGTGGCCACCCTTTCGGAGCGGCGCCGACAGGAGTATTTTGCCCTCTTAGGTGGTCCCATCTCAGACAACGCGGCGGCGGCCATCGACGATCTTGTCCTTTCCATGAAGAAGACCAAGAAGAAGAAGACGCCAGGGACCGAGATGGAGCGGATGATTCCGCCGGAGGTGGCCTAAATGCCGGAGTTTCTGATGCCTGGCGCTCCTCCACGCGGGGGATATGGAAGGGGAGGGATTGGAGAACTTTTCGCAGTGCGGTGATCTCACCTACGGAGGTGGTGACTTTGGTGTGGGAAGAGTTGGCGTTGCGGACTTTTGCCCACACGCTTGATCCTGGAGACTAGTTTTCTGTTTTGTTTTTGTAAAGGGATTTTTCCCTTTCTCAAAATTCTGTACATAAACATCTATTCTATCTAATCGGATGACGGATACGACCGCTTTTAACCTAAAAAAACAGCTAGCCGGCTAATCTGCGCGCGATATGGGTATTTTTTGACAAATCTGGCATTTTAAGTAACCAAACACATATATGGCATCATTTCAAAACTATTTTTAAATCTGTCCTCTTGAGATCGGCGCCAGAGAGGATAGAGACGAACTTGTTCGATTCGGCGCCATCCAGAAAGTCTCACAATTTTTCTAAGGAATTGAAAAAATTAAAACGGGGATCGCCGTCAACGAGGATGGAGCCGACATGTACAAGATCGGCGCCATCCTCTCTGGAGCCAACCTCAGTGGTCAGGTTTGAGAATAGTTTCGCAGAGGAGACAAATTCGTCATTAATTTCGTAAAAGAGTCAGATTTAACAAAAATACGCGATATGGGGGTGCCTAGGCTTCCACGTACGTGATCACTGTACTACTGTGCACATTAGTAAACGTGCATAAATCACCCATTTTTATTGGAGTTGGGTGCACGTCCAATTTCTACGTGCACGTACAATTTCCACCCGTACGCGTGGCGGAACCAGCGCAGCTGCATTGCATGTGACATGCTAACTACTCGTAGTGGCGTACTGTACGCATGCATTATCAGCCAGTATTTGTCAACTCGCGGGTCAACCGGCGTTGCAAGAAAAAATATCATCAAATTTTTTGTTCATGGAGAAAATAATCATGAATCGCATATATCCAGTAAACAAAACATACATGCTGAATTTCGTCAATCTCTATCGTTCCTGCAGCCTTTCCTGCCGAGCCAGACCCCTGCCGGCCTCCAGAGCTACCGGAAGAACGACCTGGTGAAGAAGCGCGGCGACGGCACCGGGAAGAGGCAGGCCACCGACCGGATCTACGACTACGACGTGTACAACGACCTCGGCAACCCTGACGCCGGCGCCGGCAGCGCCCGCCCAGTCCTCGGCGGCAACAAGCAGTTCCCCTACCCGCGCCGCAACCGCACCGGCCGTCCCCGGTCCATCAAGGACCCGGAGTCGGAGACGAGGAGTGGCGACGTGTACGTGCCCAGGGACGAGGCCTTCTCGGAGGAGAAGAACGTGCAGTTCTCGGTGAAGACGCTTCAGTCGGTGCTGCACGCCGCCGTCCCGGCCGTGCAGTCCACGCTCATCGACAAAAACCAGGGCTTCCCCTCCTTCTTCGTCATCGACAAGCTGTTCGAAGACGGCGTGAAGCTTCCCCGCGCCGACCAGCTCGGCTTCCTCCGCAGCGCCGTGCCGCGCCTCCTCGAGCTCCTCCGTGACGGCCCCGGCGACAAGCTCCTCCTCTTCGACACCCCCGCCAATGTCCAAAGTATGTACCGCAGTAGTGCATGTCGCTATACTGATCAGCACATGCACGAATCTATTCTAAATGCGTGTTCTTTACAAATGCAGAGGACAAGTTCGGGTGGTTAAGGGACGAGGAGTTCGCGAGGGAGATGCTGGCCGGCATCAATCCGTACGCCATCGAGCTCGTCACGGAATTTCCTCTGAAGAGTAAGCTGGACCCGGCGGTATACGGGCCGGCGGAGTCGGCGATCACCGCCGAGCTGCTGGAGGCGGAGATGCGCCACGTGATGACGGTGGACGAGGCGGTCAAGAGCAAGAGGCTGTTCATGCTGGACTTTCACGACCTGTTCCTTCCCTACGTGCACAAGATCCGCGCCCTGGACCACACCACCATGTACGGCTCCCGCACGCTCTTCTTCCTCTGCGACGACGGCACGCTGCGCCTGCTCGCCATCGAGCTCACCCGCCCGGCGTCCCCGTCGCTGCCGCAGTGGAGGCAGGTGTTCACCCCGTCCACGAACACCACCAAGTCCTGGCTGTGGCGGATGGCCAAGGCCCACGTCCGCGCGCACGACGCCGGCCACCACGAGCTCGTCACCCACTGGCTGCGCACGCACTGCGCCGTCGAGCCCTACATCATCGCGGCCAACCGGCAGCTCAGCGAGATGCACCCCATCTACCAGCTGCTGCACCCGCACTTCCGCTACACCATGCGGATCAACGCGCTCGCTCGTTCCGCGCTGATCAACGGCGGCGGCATCATCGAGCTCACCTTCTCCCCGTAGAAATACGCCATGGAGCTCAGCTCCGCGGCGTACGACAAGCTCTGGCGCTTCGACATGGAGGCCCTCCCCGCCGACCTCGTCCGCAGGGGAATGGCAGAGGAGGACCCCACTGCAGAGCACGGCCTCAAGCTCGCCATCAAGGACTACCCGTTCGCCAACGACGGGCTCCTCATCTGGGACGCCATCAAGGGGTGGGTGCAGGCGTACGTGTCCAGGTACTACCCTGACGCCGGCAGCGTTGCCGGGATGCGGAGCTGCAGGCGTTCTGGGACGAGGTGCGCACCGTGGGCCACGGCGACAAGAAGGACGCGCCGTGGTGGCCGGAGATGGACACGCTGGAGAGCCTCGCGCAGACGCTCACGACCATCATCTGGGTCGCGGCGGCGCACCACGCGGCCGTCAACTTCGGGCAGTACGACTTCGGAGGGTACTTTCCTAACCGCCCTTCCATCGCGCGCACCAACATGCCGGTGGAGGAACCCGTGGATGCCGCGGCATTCGAGAAGTTCCTGGACAACCCGGATCAGGCGCTGCGGGAGTGCTTCCCCTCGCAGGTGCAGGCGACGCTTGTCATGGCGGTGCTGGACGTGCTGTCCAGCCACTCCCCCGACGAAGAGTACCTCGGAGGGATGGAGACCGCGCCGTGGGGAGACGACTCCGCGGTGCAGGCGGCTTACCTGAGGTTCAACGAGCAGCTCAAGGAGGTGGAGGGGATCATTGACAGCAGGAACAAGGACAGGAAGCTCAAGAACCGGTGCGGCGCCGGCATCTTGCCCTACCAGCTCATGAAGCCGTTCTCGCAGCCCGGTGTCACCGGCAAGGGCATCCCCAACAGCACCTCCATCTGATCCAAGACGGACTCTAATTAAGCAGATGATATACTTGAATCGATCTGGTAAACTTGTGTGTTCGGTAATTAGTGGTATCCATTAGCCTCCTGTAAATCGATCTGGTATATGTTTGTCCATCATACATTATATTCAATTCATTGATATGATTGAGGGAAAGTTATGTCAATGTGACCATGTCATTAGCCCGGCCTTTGCATGGAAATGATGCACACAATCTCATTTTTTTTTGAAAGGGCGCAGGAGAGCTGCGTTTTCAATTAATAGAAGGAGAAGTTACAAGGAACCGAACAATTACAGGTGCCGTTTTAGGCGGAAAAGCGGCAAAACCCAGAGCTAACGGGACTACTCGCGATCTCGCAAATGGCGGCATCCCGCCATCCCCCAAACGTTCCGCTCATCAACCACATCCTGCAAAACCGCGGACGCGGGCCGATCTACCTCGCGAAACACACGCGCGTTGCGCTCACGCCAAATGGCCCAGACGACCATGAGCGCCAAGGATTTGCACGTCTTTGCCGACGCCGCCGGGCCAGCTGAGAGGCCAAGGAACCAGTTCGTGATGGAACTGGCAACAGGCCAAGCACCCGGGTCGAATGAGGCAAGACGGAAACGAGCAGCCACCAAAGCCCACAGAGCTCGGGACCAAGGACACTCGACGAGAAGGTGCTCGACAGTCTCCAGGTTGCGGCGACACAGCTGGCAGAAGTAGCAATTTGGCCATCTCCGGCCAAGAGGCGATCTGCCGTGAGGACACGGTTTTGCACCATAAGCCATGCGAGTAGCCGATGCTTCGCCGGCGCCCACGCGCGCCAGATTGGCGAGAGCAGCGGCGATGCCGTTGATCCAAGGAACTGGATCCTGTAGGCGGACGCCACGGAGAACACTCCATTTTCGGTGCCACGCCAGGAGAAGGAGTCCGCCACACCATCGACGAGGTTGAGCGCGGCGGCCTCCTGCCAGAGCAGGACGAAGTCAGGGAGGAGTTCAGAAGTAACCCTGCCCCGCAGGTCCTGCACCCAGCGCTGACCTGTGACCGCGTCAAGCACAGAGCGCTGCTTGCGCCGAGCGGCAGCGTAGAGCTTCGGGAAGCGACGAAAAGGTGCACCAGCCTCCGTCCAGCTATCAAGCCAGAAGCGCGCAGTGGCGCCATCACCAATGGTCGCCGTGGTGGAGGCCGCGAAGATGTCCCGTTCCTCGTCCGAGCAGGGCACCGGCATGCCAGCCCAAGGCTTGTGCTGCGAGACCCGCTCCTGCCACAGCCATTTGAGACGCAAGGCTTTGCCGAAACGGTCAAGGTCCATGATGCCTAGCCCCCCAAGATCCTTGGGCCGACAAATCTTGCTCCATGCCACCTTGCAGTGCCCACCATGACAAGAGGTGTCAGCGCGCCACAGCCAGGCACGACGCAGCTTGTCGATTGCCCTCCGCACCCAAGCCGGCATGCTGTGCACCGAGATCCAGTAGACCGATAGTGCAGATAAGACAGCATTGAGTAGAACAAGTCGACCAGCTTCGGAAAGAAGCCTCAATTTCCAGCAGGCTAGACGGCTCGCGATGCGGTCTAGCAGGGGCTGGAAGTCCACCTTCCGCAGCTTGCGCAGGCTGAGCGGCAGCCCCAGAAACTTACACGGAAAGGCGCCGATGGCCGCTCCAAGCGGAGAGACAATGTCCACGACGTCAAGGTCCTCACATCTGATCGGAATGACGGATGTTTTGGCGAAGTTGACTCGCAAACCGGTAACCTCCCCGAAGCGCGAAAGAATAAGCTTCACAGCTTCAATTTCAGCCTTGACCGGGTTGATGAAGAAGACGGCATCGTCCGCGTAAAGCGACGTCCTGACCTCATTTGCCCGGCCACGCAGGCGGGACAACACACCATCCTCGACAGCCAACGCAAGGAGACGATGGAGAGGCTCCATGGCGAGGATGAAGAGGAACGGCGACAGCGGGTCGCCCTGCCTGAGGCCTCGCCGGTGCCTAATACGGTCGCCGACGATGCCGTTGAGGATGACTCGGGAGGACGCCGTGGAGAGCAGGAGCGCGATCCAATCACACCAACGCTGGCTAAAACCTCGAGCGCGCAGCATGGCCAGCAAGAACGGCCAGGAGACGCTGTCGAACGCCTTGGCAATGTCAAGCTTGACCATCAAGGCGGGGAAGCGAGCACGGTGCAGCCGTCGGACTTGACCTTGGACAAGCAGGAAGTTATCCTGGATGGAGCGGCCGCGGATAAACGCACTCTGGACCGGTGAGACGAGCTCGTCGATGCGCCGCGCGAGGCGAGTGGCGAGGACCTTCATGAATAACTTGGAGAAGCTGTGCAGAAGGCTAATGGGCCTGAAATCGCCGAGGAGGGACGCGGCGTCGGTCTTGGGGATCAGAACCACATGTGCATCGTTGAGCTTGTGAAGGTTGGAGCGATTGAGCTGGTACAGCTGCTGGAATGCAAGCCGCAGGTCCGGCAAGATAATTGCTGCTGCTGCCTTGTAGAAGGCTCCGCTAAAACCATCAGGGCCCGGTGCACGGTCGGCCGGCATGTCCGCAATGGCCGCGAGAATCTCCTCGTCGGAGAAGGGGACATCCTGATCCGAAAGATCGACTGGGTGGAGCCCAAGCGCATCCCAGTCAAATGTCTCGGCCGCTGCAGCCGGCGTGCCCAGCAAGCCATCGAAGAAGTCCTTGATGAGCGCCGCTTTGTGGCCATGCTCCGTGGCCACCACAGTCTCGCTCTGCAGCTTCGGGATGAAGTTCTTCCGACGCCTCGCATTGGCCTTGAGGTGAAAGTAACGAGTGTTTGCATCACCAACCCGAAGCCAGTTGACACGCGCACGTTGCTTGGACTTGATCCGCTCGATGACAACCAACCCGAGGATGCGGGACTTGAGCGCCTTGCGCAGCTCAAGCTCCTCAGGCGAAAGCAGCCGGGACTCCTGTGCCGCATCTAGCAGCAGCACGGTATCCTGTGCCATAAGCAGCTGCAGCTTTGTATCGCCGATGTAGTTTTTGTGCCAAAGGCGAAGGGCACGGGCAGTCCGTGCGAGCTTCTCGGCCAGCCGGCCCACGGCGTCGCGCGCCGCACATGGCTCCCCCCAGGCCTGAGCAACGACTTCATTGAAGCCGGCAAGGTGCACCCAGAAGGCCTCGAAGCGGAACCGGAAAGGGCGCGGGATTGGGGACTCGCAAGTCAAGATCAACGGGCAGTGATCCGACATGGCGGACGCGTGTGGCTGCAACCGTGCGTTGGAGAAGGCACAGTCCCAATCCACATCACAGAACGCTCGATCAAGGCGGCAGAGGGTGGGATCGGCCTGCTCATTGGACCACGTGAATCGGCGACCTGCCAGCTTGATCTCCTTGAGCTCGCTCGAGTTCAACGCAGCACGGAAGCGAGCCATCATCGGACGATCGAGATTAGCATTGCTCTTGTCCCTTGCCTCATAAATCAGGTTAAAATCCCCTAGGATCAGCCAAGGACCCGGCACCCGACCGCGCAGGGCAATCAGTTCCTGGAGGAACAGCGGCTTGCGCGCATCATCTGACGGCCCATATACAGTGGTAATGAACCAAGGGATCCCTCCCGAACAAGGGGTGAGCCGCGCCGTGACGGCGAAGGTGGAAATCTCGATGCAGTCCACGGCGAACACGGACGAGCTCCAGGCCAGGAGCACGCCGCCACGGGTTCCCGCCGCGGGCAGGAAGGCATGGCCGTCAAGCCGCGGACCAACCGTCTCCAGTAGCAGCTCCGGGGTGAACACGGCCAGTTTTGTCTCCTGCAAGCACAGAACTGAGCACGCACCTGCTCCACAAGCGACTGGACCGCGAGGCGCCTGGCCCTGGCGTTAAGCCCGCGAGGGTTCCAGTTTAGGATCGAGAAGGACCTATCCATGGGGTAAACTCGGCAAGCACAGAGTCAGCAGCGAAACTGAACTGAACAATAACATAGCAGCGCTTCCAACAGGGAGAGCACGCAAATTGGAGAACAAGCACAACACGACGCGGCCGGCGGGACGCAGGCGTGCCCGACCAGGACACCACGAACTAAACCATCGTCTTCTAGCAGTGAAGCTGCAGGCAGACAGAGCGCGGCCGGTAGGCGGCGGCAACACAAACAGACACTGACACAAACTAACAAGCTGAGGCTTTCCTAACATAGCAAACGAAGGGGTCCCAGACCGAAGCGCAGCGATCAGGCAAGGCCGCCAAGCGCCTCACCAGCAAGCGGAGCAAGCTCGTCGTCCGGCAGCAGGATGCGTGCCGCAGAGTGGATGCCGGTGGCACGGGCAATCTTGTCAGCCAGGGGCCCGAGCGGCTCCTTGTTGAAGCGCGCCACATACTTGGCGCGGACCTTGGCGTTGAACTGCGACGGGCCGTCGACGAACTCCAGCTGCTGCGCCAGGCGGCCTGCGCCTTCTGCTCCTGAGTGAGGCCCGGTGCAGTCTTCGCGAGTCGGGCGCTGCTACGCCGCACTGGCACTGCAGCGGGCGTCGGCTCCATCATCAGCTGCAACTCGTCCTGGCGGAAGGGCGCGAAGGCGGGTGGGGCTCCCATGATGGATGGTGGGAGCAGGCCGAAGACCTTGTTGAGGAAGGTGGTACCGCCGTCGACCTCAAGCGCCTGCAGCTGACCAGTCAGGTCTTCGACGGCCGCCGGCGACGCTGGAGTGGCCGCATCGACCGTAGTGGGTTGCTGGCAGCCCCCACAGGCGCCAGGGTCCAGGAGCCCCAGCACGGGCCACAGCCTGTTGGGCCCAACACCGGTAACCTCCGGGTGCATGTCCAGGACAAGGCCCAACGTCTTCTGCTCCTGCTGGACCGGCCCAGAGAAGAGGCCGGAGACGTCATCAAGCGTCAAAGGCCACATCAGCATATCCTCCGTCAGCGACTGAGCCCGCCACTGGCCCACCTGCCCGAACACGTCAGCGCAGTCAAGGTCAAGCAGCAGCGGGTCAGCGCGCGTGAGCTCGCACCCGAGCGCCTCCGAACCAGAGTGGGGCAGCGCCATGTCCGGCTCGGCGAAGGTGGTCACGGGCGCGCCAAGCAGAGGAGCGCCTGCCACAGCTGCAGACCTCGGTGGGCTGGACCACGACCTGCGTCCCTCCTGGGAACGCGAGCGCGAACGGCTAGCGCTGTGACTGCGGGCATGGCCGCGCCCGTGAGGCTGCACACTGCCGGAAACAGGGCCCCAGGAGGAGCCACGGGGACCCACATCTCGGCGCCGACCGTTGCGGCCGCCGTTACCGTCCTCCTGACGGCGTCGCTGCGGTGCAGGGTCGTGGGCGCTTCCATCTGAGCGGCAACCGAGCAGGCCACCGCGGCGGTTACCACGGGAGCGGTCACGCCGGCGGCGGGGGCGGGCCGCATCGTCATCATCGTCATCATCGCGGCGAGCCGGGCGAATGCGGTCGTGGATAGTGGAGCGACGGCGGGCGGCGCCCGAGCCCGTGGAGCGTTCCTCCGTGCCGAGCACCCAGTCGAAGTGCTCCACCTGCGGCCAGGCCGCCGTGCTGCCCGCCGGTAGCGGCGCGTAGTCCTTGGTAGTGTCCAAGTGGATGAGGACCGGGAACAGCGGGCCTTGGAGCCCTTCCACACGCGGTGTGCCCTCCGGCGGCAAGACGCGGCCACGCGGTGCTGGCGCGTTGTCGAGCACCGAGTAGTCGTTGGACGTGGGGATGCCGTCCGGGCTCGCCGCCCAGGCCCAGGCGTAGACGCAGGAGGTGTTGCTCCAGGAGAGTGACTGGCGCTCGAGGCGATCGATGACGCAGGAGCGGCCCACAGCCTCTTGCACATCCTCCTTGTTCCAGCACTGCAGCGGGACGCGCTCGATGGCCAGCCGACAGTAGTAGCGCCAGACGCGCTGGTGACCGCCGGCCGCCGGCGTCCAGGGTGCCAGCGAGAGGGCCACGCCACGGCAGGTGGCCCTGCCGGCCGCCAGGGCGATGTCGCGGTGGGCGGTGTGGGTGAACCGCACGAGGAAGGGCTCCGGGTGGTGCTTGGAGACGTGCATCTCGTCGAACGGGATGGAGAGCTCGCTCTCGATGGCCTTGGCGACGTGCTGCGGGTTGATGTCGAGGCGCTGCACAGACATGGATACCAGCACGGCAGAGAACCGCAGCTGGCGAACGGCCTCCTCGGTCGCCGGCGAAGCGAATGAGAAGGTGGAGCCGCGGCCGGGGCGCCGCGCCGCCTCGCCCGGACGAGCCCCGCTAGCCATGGCCAGAGGCGGGGGCGGAGGTGGCAGCGGCGGGAGTGGCACGGAGCACCCTTGAGGGGGAGCAGACCGCTTTCGGCAGCGGCGAGAGCGGTGGCCAAAGCGGAGGCAAATGGCGCAGCGGACAGGGTCTCTGCACTTGGAAGCGCGGTGGTCGGAGGCAAGACACCGGAAGCATCGACCACGGAAGCGCGAGAATAGCAATTTACAACTTAATCTCATTTTCTTGTAAGGTTTTTAGAATAGCAGTTTACAACTAATCTATCACTCAAAATGAAAGTCTCGGCATGGATCAACCAACTGAATAAATAATACAAAACGACTCTATGCATATTGTATTTTAAGTGCATGCCGCCAACCTAACCGGTTGAAAATAGTCTGTACGACCATTATCAACCGAGAACATGTTGCACCCAAAAATCTCCGCTGATCTGCAAGAAGGTGATAGCACCACATGCGGATCCAGTAGGTATATGTGTAGATTACCTGCAAATAATTTGGAACCTAAGTTTTCATAAAAACAACATTGTTTCACCAATTCCAAATTGCCCAAACCAAAGCACAAACGACCACCCGAATTTGAGATTTAATTTCTTATCAATCACATTTTGTCAATTACCAAACAAAATAGTAATATTAGTACGACATGATATGTTGAAGGTTAGATGAACAACTCTCCACACAGATTTCACAAACTGATACCGAAGAAAAAGATGGTCAATGGATTCGAGTGAATCACAAGAAACACATTTTATACATCTGTCCAACGTCTTTTTGCAAGATTTCATTTGTAAGTAACACTCTCCTATTTATACACCACATAAAGATCTTTATCATTAGTGGTGTTTTTAACTTTCAAAGATATTTCCGTAAATACCTTGCGTGCCCATTTAAAAGTCCTGGTACATAGGCTTAACTGAGAATACACCTGAAGTAGTTAAATTTAAAAACATTTGGCTCATTTGAGAAAGTAACCCTCATCACTCTCTCTCAATCAAATGCAGCCACACTGCCCATTTGTTAGACTAAGTCTGAATTCTACATTCAGAGGTGGTGCATTAGCTAACACATTCAGAATAATAATGTTTTTATGACGCAAAAGGATATATAGGGATGGGTATTGTGAAGACAAGGGGACCAGACCCGACCATGGATCTTCTAGAAAACGTGTGCTAGCCTCGTTGCCACAACAAACGAGCCTCTCTCAAAAACTCGGATTTAAGTCCCGTGAGACCCTTTCATAAGGGAGAATCACTCAGTTTAACTTGTACTCACTCCGTTCCTAAATGTAAGATGTTTTAGGTGTTACACATGTTGTCCATATACACACTCAAGTGAGTGAACATACACATGAAATGTGTCTAGATACACTTGTGTACATGTGAATGTGGACAAAACCTAAAACATCTTATATTTAGGAATGGATGGAGTATTAGAGTAAGAGTCTCTTGGCTTAAATATCTGTACAAGGCAAGATTTTTTTTTTCCAAAAATCATTGTATTGAAAGTTTATGATTTTATTTGAAACTAGTACACTCAAAATGAAGCTTTCCGCAAAATTACCAATTTATTGATTTTTTTTCTCGATTTATGAGATTTTTCACGACACACGGGCAAAATTGTCTGTGTGACCATTCATAGCTAAGGGGCGAAATTTCTGAATTGCTTAGATTCTATTGTGTATAATCATGATATACTACGTATATATAATTTTTCTCTAATCTTGTGATCAAACTATAACATACTTATAGTTCAAATTTTGTTTATTCTTGATAAATGCGATTAAATCCATTTAATAAGTGAAATACAGCAAAAAAAAGCTAAAAAATCGAAATATTTAGTGATTTTGCCTCCCATATGATATACTTCGTGCGAAAATTGCAAAAGTCCAATTTGCCATCTTCTAGTTCACAAATTGTGGTACAAAAAATGATTAAAAAACTATCCAATTTTTTTGGAATCATGCTTTGTCAAATTTGTTTAGGCACAAAAAAATTCTGAAAGTCAATAAAAATATGACCCCTGAATATAGGGACCAAATCTTAAGGAGTCGTTACACCGCTACTACATTTGGGATTTATAAACCGGTTGCATATACTATAAATTAGCAAGCTGGGACTAAACATCCCACACCTGTGTGACTCCACAACCAACACAAAATGACCATGCATTAAAACTAGCGAGATGGATTAAAAATTGTTAGCGATTTCCAACACAAGAGTCCATTGAAACTAGCGAGGTGGAAGTAAAATTAAACGTTGATCATGATCTAGTCATCGAATTATTAATAAAAACCCAAACTAAAATATACCAGACTGATCAACATGACCAGGATGATGTGATCGTGGGGTGAATACTTATTTCACTTTGGTTTTATAAGGTCAAGTACAATGTAAGATGCTTAGTGAGTTGCTTACGAAAATAAACCAAACATTTTTCTAAGCACATATGCTTATTCCTATAGGAGGGATTTATTTTGTGTAAATAAGCACTAGTGCTTAACCAAAAACGGTTTATTTTGCTAAACACCTTTATAAGCACCTTGCATTGTACATGCCCTAAGCCGCTCACACCCGCTATGAAATAACGAGGTGTGACTAAACATCCCACCTTGTATGACTCAGCAGTGAGAGAAACCCACCATAGAAAAACATCCATCAAAATATGATTCCTGATTCTAGGGCCAACATTAGATTGGCCTCTAAATTCGGGGATCGTCTACAACAGTGCCACATTCGCGTATATAAACCGATCATACACAGTGTAAACTAGCGAGATGGAACTAAACATTCCACCCCATGTGCTCCAGCTCTTCAACGTTGATGACAGCTTCGACAAAGTGAAAGTCGGACTCGCGGATCTCATCTGATAAGGTGGTGCCAGTTTCACTTTGTACGTCTAATCCATCCAGATCGCGACCTGCTAACTCCGGACAGAAAGTCAGATCGGATCCGTCTTGAGCATCGACCTCCAGATCGGTAGGGTGGTGGCAGGCGAGAACGCGTTGGATCCACTAGGGAACCCATACGCGACAGCCGTAAGGCCGGTGAAGATTTCGATGTCGCCAATCGGGATGATGAAGCTGTTGACGAGCGCGTCGTTCGCCGGAATCCAGGATCCGTCATCTTCGACGTATCCACGTCTCTTATGATGTTGGCGCGACCAACCTCCATGGATCTGCCAACTTCGCTTGAAGCTCTCGCCTGGAACGTGACACCCGACGCCTTTGGCCCCACGGTAGGCGCCAACTGTCGGGTTATCAGTATCGCATGCCTAAAGTAGGGGTTGTACGCAGAGAGTAGAACGTAGGGAAGGACATGGTGGGCTCCGGTGACAGGAGTGCACACAAGGTTTTACCCAGCTTCAGATCTCACAACGGCGGTGAAATCCTAGGTGCTGCTATAATTCACTAGATGTGAATATATGTACAGGTTACAACGGAGTTTGTAAAGCGTAGCCCTAAGACTCTCAGAAGGCCGGATTATATATGCGTCGTGCCTCCAGCTTATAAGGAAAGTCCTAACCGGTCTACATATGGAGTCCTGGACTAACACGGCTGGATCATGACTTGTTCCCTTAGGCGATAATAATCTGGCCTTCGTCTTGAACTCTTGTTGGCCGGCTTTGGGCTTCTCCTTGAGCTTCAGCTCACTGGGCCGCCCAGTAAAGTGGGAAGGTTTATCACCCATGGGCCACCCAGGCTAGTATTTCTCTATGACGTGAGTATGCCCGTTCGGCATATCCTTCACACATATAGCGAAAAAGGCCATGCATAACAAAAATATCATTGAATGCAAGCCTCCCAGCTTGACCAGCTCCATTCTTTCAATGCTAACAATTCCGGTCCCAAATTCGGGTCTATAAATAGGTCGTCCACTGCAAACTATATAGTTGAGACTAAACATTCCACCCCGTGTGACTCAACAGCGGGAGAGACGTTCTGTTTGGGCCGACCCATCAAAGTTATTAGCGCAATAACGGTGTAAATGGTTGACTCGACGAAATAGCTCCGTTTGCACATTTGCGGGGTGGTTTCGCTGAAGAGGACAAAAATGAGGAAAACTAAATAAAAAAGTAAGATAAAACTGAGTAATACTAAACGAAGTGGGGGCACAAAGCTCAAAAATATTTGTACCACTAGTGCACATGGTGTCACACGCGATGAGAAGCCACCGATTCCAGCGACGCGCACGTAGAAACCGGCTGATGCATCAGCCACTAGACATAAACAAAGAAAAACTTAATCAAGAAAATACTTTTTTTTCCACAAAAGAGTAAAATGAGCATGAAAAGCATTCGTCAAACTAGCCCATCCTCTAAGCAAGGCCACGGTCAGCGCAAATGTACCAATGTAATGGGCTCAAAGGTAACGTCAACTTGCACAAAGCCCACCCGGGAGTCTAAACCGACTTGACAAACAAAACGCCGCACCCGGCAGAACGCTACGCCGATTCCCGGCCCGCCTCGCTTCGCTCCGAACCTCCGACCACCGCACGCCATGGAGCCGAACCCGGCCGTTGAGGCCGACACCGACGACGACTACATGGGGGACCTGACCCACTTCCTCCCGCCAAGCCCCTCCAGGAGCCTCGGGGTCCGGAAGCAGCCCCCCGCTCCGGCTGCGCAGGCGCGAGGGCAGGCGAAGCGCGCCAAGGGGCTGCCGTGGAAGGAGCGTCGGCGGCAGGAGCGCGAGAGGAGTCAGCGGGAGGAGGACGCGCGCACCTTGGCCGGGATGGCGGAGGCCATCCCGGAGAGTAACGTTGGATTCAAGCTTCTGAAGCAGATGGGGTACGACCCAGCAGCGCGTGGCGGCGGCACGGAGCCGGTAGGAATCGAGATCCGCCGCTCGCGGGCAGGTCTGGGGGCAGAGCCGCCTGTCTCTGTGACCCCGCTGCCGCAGCCGTCGGAGCCGAGGACGCGGGAGGAGGAGGAGAAGGAGAGGAAGAGGGAGGAGGAGATGGTGGTGGAGCTAAGGGCGAGGAAAAGCACGCAGTGGAAGGGGCGGAGGATGGTGTGGAACTACCGCAAGGCCGAGGCAGCGCTTGCGCAGCTGGAGAACCAGGAGGTGGCGCCACCGGCCCTGAATGGCGAGGAGAAGGAAGAAGAAGAGGAAGAGGTGATCACTGAAGAGGTAGCCATGTTCTCACTACTCTGATACTCTCACGTGTGCACCATCTTTTGTTCTTCAATATGTTGGTTGATTACATTTAGGTTTGCAACTTCAGTATCACTGTTCTGACATAATTGTTCAGTGTTCGGTATTACTGGTCAGACAGAATTTTCCGAAAATGTGCCAATCACTGGTCACTGCCCATCCTGAAAATCCCCCTCCATTATGATTTTAAGAGATTTGTGATGTTGTTGAAATGTGGTACTTGCAACCATTTTGAGTTTTATGGATTTGTCATAGTACATAATTCAGTGACATATCAAGTATTAGGCTGCTCACGCACGTTGTCACAATTTTCTATTATCATGATCATTATGCCGTCCCAAATGCAGTAGGAAGTGACTCGGCTCTGAATTATGCATTATGAAGTTTTAAGCATTATTTTGTTGCCATGTGTTCTTTTGCCAACCTCATCTTTATCCGTACAGTCGTTATGCGTTTGTTGCAAGGCTGGGATTGACATGCTGTCTTATGTCTGCAGGTTTTGCAAAACATACTGGATAAGCTGCGCGATGAACACAGTTATTGCATTTATTGTGGGTTCAAGGTAAGCTTCAATCTGGACACAAGTGAACTATCTGCAGAAAATACATATGTGATTTCCATCTTACGCGCTTTTAAATTGGGTGTCTTCTCGATTTTTACAGTATGAATCAGCAGAAGCGCTGGCGAATGAATGCCCTGGCCCTAGTGAAGATGATCATTGATTCACTTTGTCAATTGTGACAAAGAATTGTCCTTCCTGCTACAGGTGACGGTTCTATAAGGACTCAATTCATGTTCAGCAATCATCAGCATACATATTAGATTCCTAACCTACTGGATTACGAACTTACAATTTCTTATTGCTCTTGTTGTGCAGATAGAGTAAATTCGACATTTGGGATATGTCGATTAGTTGATTGTGAACAACTGTAACACTAGCGTTGGTCCCTATCACTAGCTGGTATCCATTAACTATAGAATTTGAGCCTCTGCAAGTTGGTGGAAGCCATCTCTTCTGTACTTCTATTATGTGGATTATTTTCTAGATATCAAATGTCTCAACATGAGCGACATTATAAACCTTTCTGCGTCAGTTTAAAGCTACAGAGACAAATCGGCAAGCTTCAAGAAGAGATTGCATATGGTGTGAAGTGTGAACTTCATGCAAAAGACTGAAAGGAGCTCAAGTTATGTATGACTTCTCCAGAACTTCACCCAAATGATAAAGAGTGTTCAGCGGTGTAGAAACAAGGGGATTTTGGCTTGCAGATCTGTGGATTGGAGTTTGTTCAGCAATCAACGACTGAACTGTTGAAGTTGTTTTTCTTTTGGGATCTGAACTGTTGAAGTTGGCATCATTGGAAGGCTGCGCATACACAACATTACACGCCAATGCTGGAATCTCTGTACAGTGCGATGCTCCTACAATGGTGTCGATCTTACATGTGAACTTATGATCTACCCATGATCATTGTTTGTTGATCACGGGCTAATGTGGCTACATGATTAGTTAGCATGAGTTTCCTCTGGCAATTATTTGTTCTCCTTTCTAGTGTGGGCTCCCTGATTCTGTTTGGAACCAGAGAAACTCAAGATTCTTGGAACACATTCTCCTTGGCAGTCTATCTCACATTAAAGCAAGTGCTGATGTTTTGGGAGAATACACCAGAGTTCTCACCACTGATCTGTTCTTTTGGAGTAAAGGAGCTGCTGCACTGCATTGATCCCACTTTCGCCTCAGCCAGCCCATCAATAGGACACCAATGGTGCTGAGAGCATGCTGCAAGGCCACGCTGTGCCTGCGGTCTCAACTTTGCATAACAAGAACATATTCCTGGCAGTGGTACACAGTGGCAAGATTAATTATGGAATAATATGCCGAGTAGAAGTCCTCGGCAAGCAAATTGCCTTCATGGAGGCTTACATGGCCGCAAATAATTAGGAGTTCATGGACATCATGCTTCAAGAACAAATTAATCGCCTGTCAGTTCGGAATTCTTCCCATACTTGACCAGAAGGTATTCGTGAAAGCAGGCAGCGTCTTGGCACTTCTTCAGTTCCATGTCTCTGCGTGGACTAAAGGTACGTAGTTGAAATGGCCCCTACAGAGACCAGTTCGACGAGCTGCCAGGGTGGTCAAACGTGTTGCCACCACCGCCATGATCACCTCGAGGTCCAGGTGCTGGCCTATTCCCCTGCAGAGCGAGCTCGAGCTCACCTGAGAAGTGGCCATGCTGGCTGGAGCCTTCAGGGTGAACATTGTGTAGCGGGACGTTATGTGCCAGCTGCTGATGCAGCACGTTCCGCCCGCCTTCATGGCCCCGGGAGCCACCCCAGGGGCTCCCTGGTGGCGGCATGTAGTTACTCGCCATGATGGATGGTGACACTGCCACAGGGTTGCCGTTGAAGCCTGCCGGTGCAGACAAGGCCGCGGACCGATGGTCGTGGCTGGCACCGTGGGTGGTGGTATCCCATGGCTGAGTTGACAGAAGAGAGAGAGCACAGCTGGAGTCGGCGACCCCGGTTAGACACCCGCCTGGAGGGAGCTCTGGACCGGGGAAGCCGTGGCTGCCGTATGCATGGTGGCCATAACCCGTGGTTGCACCTATGTGAGGACGCGGGTCTAGGTTCCCTTGCCACTGGATTTCACTGGGCATCCGGTAGCCTGGTCGAACCGCCGGCCAAGCATCCCGCACGCTGCTCGGAACCCTTGGGTACGAGAAATCCAGCAGAAAGCTTCTGAACCTGCCGGGTTCTTCTGCAGCAAAAATTGGAAGAGCGAATTAGCAAATACAATGGCAATTGATAATGATCAACATAGCGAGAGGACTGCGAGAAAACAGGAGCCTTTGCTCACCAAAGGATGCAGCGAGTCGGCCATAACGTGACGCGAGAGGAGCAGCAGGTGGCTTCCTCCGGCGTTCATTGTGACCTGCGAGGCGTCTACGGCAGCTGCGTTTTCCTTGATCAAATTCAGGCAACTGGTGGAACCTGCGATGATCAGAGCTCATCAACTCAATTTACTAGGGAGGTGTAATGAGGGAATCATAGACGTAATAAAAGTTACTGGGTCCAATCCTCATAAGTTTCATTGTGGGTGATCAAACAAATATGTTTTCATGTTGATGTAAAACAAGTTGAGTAGAAATACAAATCAAGTAGGCCACGAAGAGTTCATGGAACAATGTGCTCACGACATAAAATGTTTCAGTAGAATTTGCAGTACATTCTTTAAAGAAAGATATATCATGGTGCTCGAGTACTACGTGCTTCTGTATACATTAGCTTATATTAGGAGCAAACAGGCATAATGGAAAATAGCAGTCTGCTCAAAAGGCTATGGCAATGATAAGAACGTCTCTCATCTTACTATAGTAGTACTACTGCAAATTCCATTAAAGGATATTATCTTAATGGCCTCCATAATTACACTTCACCCATACATGTAAAAACTATTCCTAACAAAGAAAGGAGGAACCATGCATGTGTAATTATGGAGATTGTAATCATTCATACGAATGTGAGATGTTTAGCTTAACACAATAATGTACCTTCACCAAGGGCCATCCATCGTTTTGGATCCCGGGCTCCATGGAACCTAGATTTTTAAAATATTTGATTTGAAAAGGCTATTAAGATGTTTCAAATTTTTCCAATTTTTTTCTTTGGATGCATACAGATATGGTCTACATATACATATTTTTTGTAAAATAATGTGTTGTAGTTTGGGCTACCAAAAAAAAGAGAAAATTATATGTGTCTTAAAAGAGGAAAAAATGATTTTGCTCCTCAAGTTTTTGTGTGTAGATCACATCTGAGAAGATATGTGGACAATAATCTGTGCGAACATATAGAACATGTATATGTACTTGTATATAGTTTTTCAGAATTTTTTGAGTTTTCAAAATAAAGTTTTGATTTTTTTAAATGAGCTCCATGTAGATCTAAAGGGACTGTTCGCAGCTCAAACATAATATTTTTCACATTCAAGAATTTCTAGAGTAGGTATACCTTTTTAGAGTCGCGATATAGACAAGTAAAGGAACAGCATGGTGGAAGTCTCGGCATAACCAAAAAAATACTACAGAATGTCAAGCCAAGAGCCACAGAGACCGAATCCAGATGGAGATTGTGCTCTAAAACTAGAAATTACTATCTAAAAACAAAAAATAATTGGGTTAATTAGTCAATGTCAAATATCAAATAATTGCTAACCATGCTATCCAACGTCTCAAGCTTGAACATTGATATACCAAGTGCATACCAGCAAATTAACAAATCATTTTCACCTTTATGAAATGCAAAGCAGCGGCATAGCAAACCATGAAACAGCTAGTAGATTGCGGCCTCTGGATTTTTCCTAATCTGGTTAAAACTAGAAATAACTAAATATTTTAACGGAGAGTTACATGAAGAACTCGAGCTCAGCTAACTATAGAGAGGAGCTTAAACTGAATATTCTTCAGTGCTCGTGTGAGCAAGTGATCAGAGAAACATAATTTCAGATTACCAAGTTGTGATGAAACATAATACAACAACCAAAGCTAGACGGTTGTTTCATACTTTGACTTGACCATGTTAAAACTAGCTATATCAAATGGATAATTTTGTCCTACCACTAATCGACTACTACTAACTTACTCACTAGAGTATACTATATTATAGAGTAGTAGAGATGCTAGCTAGAGGAATCTTATGCAAAGCAACAGGAAGGCAGGGGTGTCACATCACTGAAACATATCAATCAACCTACTAACTTAAGAGTTCTCACGAGTACCACTGAATATTAATAGTAGCCAGCTCCCCACAACCAATGGAAAAAAATGGCATAAACTAACAACATAAATGGAAGACCCCACAAAGCTAATTAAGTTGGTCATAACGATAGTATTAGCACTTGGACTACAGCTTATCTATTGTGGTCAGAGACCTTCCACAAGAACCCCAAAACAAAAATAACTTAGCCAGCTAGAAACAAAACATGTACAGAACAAGGTCAAGATAATGTGGGAGCAACAAATGCAGCAATGGAGAGAGGAGGCGAAGATTGAAGGAGCAAATAATGGGTGACCTGCTGCACTGTTGGCAGAAGCGCTGCTCGATGCCGGCGACGACGACGTGAGGCGCCTTGGCGTGCATGGGGCACACCTTGTGGCGGCAGTAGTAGGTCTTGAAGCCGCTCAGATCCACGTCGCACCCCTCCACCTGGCACCGTGGCGGCGCGGAGGCCGACGGGCCGGCCAAGGCCTTCCCCTTCTTCCCGGCTCCGGCGGACGGCTTGGAGGACGACGCATTCACACTAGTGTCACTGCCGCCGGGGGCCGTGGTGTCCTCGAAGTAGATCTTCTTGCCGAACTGGAGCCCGTGGAGCTGCTGGTCGTCGCCACCGTCCCCTCCGCCACTTCCGCCGCCGCAGCCTCCGCTGCTAATCTCCATTGCGGCCCTAGCTCGTGGCGCGCTGGCGATGATGGACGTGCGTGCCGATGATGGCGGGGGTGGTTCTTGGGCCCCTCTCCTCTCCTCTCTCGAGGAAGAGAGAGGGGAAAGAGGGAGCGAGGGGGGAAAACACAGACACGAGTGACCAGGCTTCACCCTTCAAATGAAAACCTCTCTCATCTGTCCTCTCCGTTCTGTTTGCGCTCTCTCTCTCTCTCTCCCCTTCTCTATGTGCGTGAGAGAGACAGCCTAGTGTGGGTCTCTCTCCCAAGTTGTCATGGTAGCTATAGTCGCCACTCAGCTCAGCACCACCTTTTGCTTTGCTTAATCTAAAAAAAAAACCTCCTTTTGCTTTGCTCCTCAAGTCTTCCTCCACTCGTGCGATAGGTACCCCTCTTACCATGGTGGATAAAACGGCGGCGCGTGTGCGGAGTGCTGCCCGTGCATGCCGGGGAGCAAGTACGTATGAGCAAAAGGCTGCCGTTACATGCCATCTTTGGCTCGCCTCGTCTGCCTCCACTTATCAAATCACGCAGAACCGAGAGGAGAGATGAGAGCAGTGCCCAGCATCTGCTTGCTGCGAGCGCCAACGCAGCGCATGTTGGAATAATCCAAACTAGGTAGTACTAGTTTTGTAAAGTGTTAGGTCGGCAAGGTTGCCGTACGTGGGTTGGAGTTGGCGTATGCCATACGTGAGTCCTAGTGTTGCATGCATGGTAAGTTAAAGGTAGCTTTCCTTGTGTGCTAGTTTAAGTTTGATACGGTTTGTGTTAGCCGTGTCTAGTTTGAGTCGGCCAGCTAGATAGGGCTGGTCCTATATATACGTGTGCGTTGTAACCAAGTTTTGTACCGTGATATTACAAAAGAAATAAAGAAAAATAGAGGGCACGAGACGTGCCCCTGGCCATAAAATTTCCGCGTGTGTTCGTGATATTTTGATGTGATTCGATCCTGTGGACGAAACCCAACAATTGGTATCAGAGTGAGGTTGAAGATTTGAAGCCACGCTTGCCCCGGGGAGGCAACCCGTACTAGCGCCTCGGGGCGGGCAATCGTCGTTCAGCGGAGCGACACGGAGGAGACGGCGGGGAGATGCCGTCGGCAAGAGAGCATATGCGGATGATCGTTGGTGAGAGCGGTGGTGCCGAGGCGTGGTACCGGTAAATCTCGTCAAGATCGTCATCTGGGGGAGTATGGATGAGGATGTCAAGCTGTGTACATGAGTTCTTGCAGATGCGTCCAAGAGCTTGTGGTTATGAGTTTTTCTGCGATAGTTGTGCTACTGGCAGAGAAAATTGTGTGCGGGGGGAGCGAGCGGAAAAAGGATATGGTGTCCTTGTGTTTCCGACGTGATCGAAGTTCTAGCGAGTTCGTATATGGAAGTTGTGTTGCCCGTATACGGCGAGTTGTGTTGCCGGTGGACTAGTGGAATTGCCGCAAGATCGTGCGTTCGATCTTGGGCAAAGGTAGCAAGTTCTGGCGAGTTCATGTACGGAAAGATGTGTTGCGCGTACATGACGAGTTGTGTTGCCGCCGGACGTGAAGTGTTGTTCGGTAAGATGCGTCACCGACAACAAGGATAAAGTGTGAAGTTGTGTCTAAGTGCTGGTCTGCGGGAGTTCGTTGCAGCTGAAACGTGTCACGGTCGAGGGACTCCAGTGTGGTATATCTCCAAGGGGCGAAGACGTGAGACGTCACGGTCGAGGTGTTCCAGTGAAGGTGTATCTCCAAGGAGCGAAGACGTGGGCGGAGACAAGATGGCGGGTGGCTATCTGCGTGTCTCAACGAGAAGACGAATACCAACGTGAAGATGGATGCGGACCGGTTAAGATGTGTTCCTGCATGAGGCTATGCGTTTAGTCTGCATGTGGCACGCTAAGATGCGGCAGCGTGGGCTGGTAATCCAGAGGATGTTGAGTCGAGTCGACAAGTTGTGAATCTGCATCGAGTCAAGACCACGAAAAGCACGAGGAGATGGCAAGTTTGGATTAGGGGGAGAATGTTGGAATAATCCAAACTAGGTAGTACTAGTTTTGTAAAGTGTTAGGTCGGCAAGGTTGCCGTACGTGGGTTGGAGTTGGCGTATGCCATACGTGAGTCCTAGTGTTGCATGCATGGTAAGTTAAAGGTAGCTTTCCTTGTGTGCTAGTTTAAGTTTGATACGGTTTGTGTTAGCCGTGTCTAGTTTGAGTCGGCCAGCTAGATAGGGCTGGTCCTATATATACGTGTGCGTTGTAACCAAGTTTTGTACCGTGATATTACAAAAGAAATAAATAAAAATAGAGGGCACGAGACGTGCCCCTGGCCATAAAATTTCCACGTGTGTTCGTGATATTTTGATGTGATTCGATCCTGTGGACGAAACCCAACAGCGCAGCAGTGCCATGAATGAACAGCACGGCTGCCATGCCATGGCAGGAGCGCCATCAGCGCCAGGCCGCCGCAGCGCAGCTCCACACAGAACAGTGGATGTTTCCCTTGAGGGGCCAGCGCCCTTCCTCTCTCCTCCTTTACACCGGCTTTGTAGCTACAAACCTTGGGCTGGCAGAATTGGTAGGTATTAATGTCGCTGTTCATCGGGGATGCTCATTTTGGGTGCAGAAAATGTAGCCATTCTGTGAGGAGTTACCTCAGGGTTAAAATCGAGCAATGGGCTACAGTAGTAGCCTGGCTGAATGAGTGAGTGAGTGAGTGAGTGGATGGGATGTTTCTTTTTTTGCCCTTTTGTGGTAAAAGGATCAGAGGGATTGTCAACTTTCTGGCCAGCCCTTTTACCTTTGCATGACCTCACGTCCTCACGTGCTCGTGGCTTTCCATTTCCTGTATGGAGAAAGTGGTAGAGTACAATCATTTTCGTGGAGAGTAAAGTGATGCTATACACTTTCTTGGGAAATACAAGGCTAGAACCCTTACGATTTTTTCATTTGTTTCCATTGCACATATTTTGGAAGACATATTTCATCCACTAGATATATTGCTACAACTATTTTTATTTTTCTAACTGAAGCACTCTTTCGTTTTAATCTTGTGGTTCTCCCTGTTAGATCTAAAACATCTAGAAAACAACTAGATGATAAATGACAGCCACATAGAACACCTAAAACGGATCTAACAGAGGGGTTTAGAGATCATTACAGGATCCAGCAATGGAAGCCATCGTCGCTACAGTAAAAAAAAAAAAGAAGCCATCGTCGCCTGAGGGTTGGTGTAGAGGAAGTAGTCGTCGCAGAGGTCGATGACGAACGCGAGAAGGTGCGGAGGCCCTCAGGTCTCCACCGGCACTGCCCCGGTACCGCATGGCGAGGTTCCAGCCTTTCCCGCTGCTGGTGCGCAAGCCACGATCGGAGTGGTCTGGGGATTTTGGGGAGTAGCACGACTGGAAACTAACCAGGGTAGATGACCAGCGCCAGACTCCCCCTTATATGTGCGCATGCAACAGGGAGGCCACGAACCATTAGTTGGTTTGGGCGCCCCCGATCAGGGCGCTTTTGTTACGTACGAGAAGAGGACCGAACGTTGGTTTGTGGGTCTTTTCTCTTATCTCTTTTCTGTTTTGACCTGGTTCTGTTTGAACCGTTCAGATCAACCAACATTCTCCCCCTTGATCGTTCGGTTTAAACTTCTTTTGTTCATTCTCCATAGGAATAATATACCAAAGTGAGGTGTTACAACAGCCAATGAAATGTCGTCGAACCTCAACACTTATGGCACACCAGCCTATTTCGAAATGGAAGAGTGGTTCTTTATTGTGGTCCTTTATTCCAGAATCATAAGGCTTCCAGTAATCCCATGCTGGCAACATGCTTTCTAAAAGTACTGGGTGGTAGGCCTTTCGTTAGCGGATCCGCAAGCATATGTGTCATACTTATATGCTTAACCTCAATTGTCTGATCCTGGATTCTATCTTTCACAACACGAAACTTAATGTCAATGTGCTTGGCAGCAACACTTGACTTGTTGTTACTCGTATAGAAAACTGCGGGTTCATTGTCACAGTATAGCACAAGTGGTCTTGAAATGTTGTCAACCACTTTGAGCCCGGGAATGAAATTCTTTAGCCATACAGCCTGCCCAGTGACCTCAAAACATGCTATAAATTATGCCTGCATCGTAGACGAAGCAGTTATCGTTTGTTTGGAGCTTTTCAACGATATGGCTCCTCCGGCAAGTGTGAATATATAACCTGACGTGGATTTCCTAGTATCCACACAACCGGCATAATCAGCATCTGAATAACCTACAACTTGCAGATTATCAGACCTTTTATACGTAAGCATGTAATCTTTCGTACCTTGCATATAACGCAAGACTTTCTTTGCGGCCTTCTAGTGGTCCGGTCCTGGATTTGATTGGAATCTGCCAAGCATTCCCGTTACAAAAGCCAAGTCAGGGCGCGTACAGACTTGTGCATACATGATGCTTTCGACAACCGAAGCATAAGGAACCGACTTCATTTGATCAATTTCTATTTGGTTCCTTGGACATTGAAATGTCCCAAACTTATCGCCCTTGACTATAGGAGCAGGTGTAGGAGCGCACTTGTGCAAATTGTATTTCTTTAGCACTCGCTCAAAGTATGCCTTTTGGGATAGTCCTAACATCCCCTTAGACCTATCTCGATAAATCTCAATGCCAAGGACATACGAGGCTTCACCGAGATCTTTCATATCAAAATTGGATGACAGAAAATTCTTGGTCTCGTGCAGCATATCCTTATCGCTGCAGGCCAACAATATGTCATCCACATATAGGACTAAAATCATGAACTTGATGCCTTTAAATTTAACATAAATGCAGTTGTCCTTGACATTCTCCGTAAAACCAAAAGCTCGAATAATCTTGTCGAACTTAAGGTACCACTGTTTTGAAGCTTGCTTCAAGCCATAGATGGATTTCTTTAAACGACACGCTAAATGTTCCTTTCCTTCCACGACAAAACCTTCCGACTGAGTCATGTAAACATCTTCATTAAGGTCACCATTTAAAAATGTCGTCTTAACGTCCATTTGATGCAATTCTAGGTCGAAATGAGCTACTAGAGCCATGACGATCCTAAAAGAATCTTTAGTTGACACAGGAGAAAAGGTCTCATTGTAATCGATTCCTTCTCTCTATGTGAAGCCTTTCGCCACAAGTCTTGCTTTGAACCTTTCGACATTCCCTTTTGAGTCAAACTTGGTTTTGTAGACCCATTTGCAGCCTACTCTTTTAGCACCTTTGGGAATTTCTACTAAGTCCCAAACATCATTTGAGCTCATAGATTTTAACTCGTCTTCCATGGCAATTTGCCATTTGGATGAATTCATACTTTTAATGGCTTCTTTATATGAGGTTGGATCCTCCACCTTTCCTATATCATTTACATCCTCACTCATGTAAGTGACATAATCTTCTGAAATGGCTTTCTTTCTATCTCGCTGTGATCTTCTCACAGGAGGGGGTGGTGGAGGAACATCACCATTCTGATGATCTTCTTCGTTATCTGTATGGTGATCCTCTTCACCTTCTTGATTTTCATTATTATTTTCAGGATCACCATTGGGTTCAGGACCTAAAACGTAAGGTTCAGGACCAACATTACGAGTCACTTTCCTTCGTATTGGAAGAACGAGCTCTTGGATAAGCGGGAATGCAACACACACCCGCTTCTCCTCAAGGTCGATCTTTCTTAATTCAGTGACTTCATTATCCTAAAAAATACCGCTTGTCGAGTCTCCACAAACTTTGTGGTATGATTTGGACAATAAAAGTGATATCCCTTTCCCCTATGACGGTATCCAATAAAGAAACAGCTAACTGTTTCTTTGTGGTATGATTTGGACAATAAAAGCGATATCCCTTTCCCCTATGACGGTATCCAATAAAGAAACAGCTAACTGTTTTTGGATCTAATTTCTTAATTTGTGGATTGAATATTCTAGCGTCAGCGCGACAACCCCACACACGCAAATAATTCAAGCTCGGTTTTCTTCCCGTCCACATCTCTTATGGTGTGTTCGGTGCTGACTTAGTGGGAGCAAGATTTAAAATATGTGCGGCTGTCTTTAATGCCTCCATCCATAGGCTTACTGGCAAACTTGCATGACTAAGCATACTTCGCACCATGTCCATAAGTGTGCGATTTCGACGCTCAGCCACGCCATTCTGCTGTGGTTCGCCAGGCATTGAATATTGGGCAACAATTCCATTCTCAGCTAGGAACTTGGCAAAAGGTCCTGGAATTTGCCCATAAGGAGCATGTCTACCATAATACTCTCCTACGCGATCAGATCGTACAACTTTTATTTTAACATTCAGTTGGTTCTCAACTTTGGCTTTGAATATTTTGAATTTTTCCAAAGCTTCCGAACGATCACGTATCGGGTAAATATACCCATATCGGGAAAAGTCGTCTGTAAAGGTGATGAACGAATCAAAACCATCTATAGACTTAACATTAAGGGGTCCACATATGTCAGTATGAATAAGCTCTAGGACTCCCGTAGATCTTACTGCTCCTTTCTTAATCGTTTTTGCGTATTTTTCTTTTATGCAATCGATAGATTTGTCTACATCGGAAAAGTCTAATGGAAGGAGTACGTCATTTTTAATAAGTCTTTCTATTCCCCCCTCGAAATGTGGCCCAAACGACGATGCCACAATTTCGAAGAAGTACTAGTACCCTTCCATTTTTTTCTCAAGATTATAAACATCACTCACATGCAGAACGGAATCATTCATTGATAACATATATAATTTGCCTCGTCTGACACCGAGGCCAACATTCTTATTACAATAATTCAACTCAAATTGTTTGTTGCCTAACTTACACTCAAACATGTTATCATCTAGGCAAGAGACTGAAATCAAATTCCTACTTAAAGTAGGTACATAAAGAACATTATTCAAATGAAGACGAAAGCCGTGTGGAGCTCCAAGGTGAGTGACCCTACAACTTCGACATCAACTTCAACTCCATTGGCGACTTTAAGTCTTCTTGCCCCCTCTCTTATAGTTTGCATCATACTTAATCCCTGCATGGAATTAGAAACATGAGCAGTTGCACCTGAATCAATCCACCATGTGGTACTAGACAAATTAACATAAAAAATTTCATCAACAAATGTAATTTCATCTGTACTGTCGGGGAGTTGCCCCCGGGTAGGGCAAAGAGGTGGAATGGAAAGTCAATCCGGGTCTCACAAACCGGATCACTCGGACCGGATCATGTTTAAAGACAGGAAGAGACCAAGAGGCATCAGGCAAAGTCTAGCCGGATCAGAGGAAGAGACCCGGCTCGACTAGCCGGGTTGCCTAGGAAGAGATCCGGCTCAACTAGCCGGGTTGCCTGGAAGAGATCCGGCTCAGCTAGCCGGGTTGCCTGGAAGAACCCGGCTTACCAGCAATGTCGGATAATGCACAGGGGCCGAGTAATGTCAGTAAAGTTCACGGGTCCTGCAGGCCTCCTGCCCGAGGCTCAGAAGACACGGGATTCCTGGGAGCGCAGCAACCTAGGAGCTGACTCGGCCAATTCGGGAAAGGGGCTATGGCCTAGACCCGGTGGGCTACGCCTGCCATTGCCTGAAGAGGCAAGATAGGCCTGCTAGGACTTGACAGCCAGGTCAAGCCACGGGATTCCTGGGAGCGCAGCAACCTAGGAGCTGACTCGGCCAATTCGGGAAAGAGGATGTGACCTAGACCCGGTGGGCTACAGCTGCCATTGCCCGAAGGGGCAAGATAGGCCTGACAGTCCGGCCGTTGGATTGACAGGGGCAGAGGCTTGTCCTTTTCCTCTTGGCAATGCCATTATCATCTCCGGCCAGGGGCAAAAAGGTAAACCGGTTAGTGTATAAGTAGACCACTACATCCTCCAGTGCGAGGGACGACGAGGAGAGGCCTCATTTCCCCCTGTTCCATCTTCCTCTTAGAGCTCTCACCATTGTTGCTTCATACAGCTCGAGGAGCACTTTGTACTTGTTCCCTTTGAGATATAAGAGAGTAGGCTAGTGCTGCAGTAGGGGTGTTACCTCCTCAAGAGGGCCCCGAAGCAGGGTACATCTTGGTGTGCTTTGGTTGTTCTTGGTTTGGCTTGTTCTTGCTTGTTCTTGTGAGTTCTTGGTTGTTCTTCATGCGTGCTTCTTGAGCGCGCACACCCTCCCCGGATCCCCCAACGTCCCAGCGAGCCCCCAACTTAAGCCATCCTATGGCATCTGCCGTGACACCACCACGACAGTTGGCGCCCACCGTGGGGCAAGCAGTGGCGTTGGTTGGGGTTTCCATCCGGACGGGTTCCGTCACCAGCTCCGGCGTGCGAGTGCGGTCAGGGCTCGTCTGCAACTACGGCGGGTTCACCTTCATCAGCGACAACGCCGGCTGCTTCGCGGGAGGACCACTCCCTGTGGATGGACACTTCATCCAGTTCGGCAGCTTCCTCACCTACGTCACCACCGAGCTTGTCCGCGAGTACCCGGCGCAGGTGCTCGTGGCCGAGGATCCTCCTCTTTCCGCGCAGCTCTCGGACGGCGTAGCGCTCGCCCCGGGAGTAGCGTGGAAGTGATGATGACCGGAGCAAGTGCTGGAGCTGGCAAAGGAGATGCCGGCAACAGCATACCCGAGGAGCTGATCACACCAACCGATCCGGTTGACAAGCCGACTCGGACGGCGAAATTCCCAAAGGAGAAACCAGATCCGGTTGGCCCACTTGGCATGTCAAGTATGGAGGCTCCCTTAGAGGATGTCCTCGAAAAGTTGGCTCGGCCAGTGGCGCCCGGGGCAAATGTAGAGCTTACTATAGCTCAGTTAGAGGCAGAGCGCCTGAGGTTGCAAAGAGAAGCCCGGTTGGTGGTAGAGTCTAGGCAAGCATTTGATAGAGACATGAGAGAGTACAATGCTGCCAATGGTATCACCGATGGTTTCACTCCAGTAGCGCCTCACCCACGCAAGAGAGTTGACTTGCGCAACAGGGGTAAGGACCTCAATGACGAGTTAGCTAGAGCCGCAAGATCGAGCTCGAGTAAGGCTACTAGTCATAGATCGGGTACAGGCAAGCCGGTGTATAGCTCCCCGGCCAAGAATCTTAGGGCTGCAGCGGCAGCGCGAGCCGAGTTGACCACTTTAACCGGGGATGCTTGGCGCAAGCAGGCAGAAAGAGTCAATGAGCTGGTTGATGTGTGTAAGGCAGAATGAGGCTTTTCGGAAAGCTAATCCGGACGCTGGTGGTTCTCGAGTGGTAGTGTCGGCTAAGGCTGTTAGCCAGAGATCCAAGGGGCAAGCATCATCTCCACATGTCGGAGTTGACCGGGCTCAGAGCGTGAATTCGGGCAAGAGCAAGCAGCTGCAGGCCTATGATGCCGAGTATGCCGGCAAGCAACTAGCGGCACAAGGAAGAGGTGGCCAGAGCAGAAACAATGGCGGTCAAGGCAATCCGGGAGCCGGAAGGGGCAATTCGGCTGGCCGAGGTCAACCACCTCGTCCTCCTGGGCAGAATCAACCCCGGCAGGAGCAGCAAGTGATGGTGCAAGCGCAGCAACAAGGTGGTGGCCAGGCGGGCTACCACTATGATGATGGTAATTCGGCTATGGCGCGAGCCGGATACCAAACGTATGATAATGCACTTGCGTCCAGGCTGGGACCTCGGACATTGGCTCCGGATGATCAGCGTCTCAGGTTGGATAGGATTTATCAGTCCGAGAGGCTGGAAGAGCAAGGCCCACCAGGTCCTCCGTGCTTTGGACCTCGGATAATGAACGAGCCAAATGTGCCATTGTTTCAGCTTGGCCGAATCACAAAGCCGTATAACGGCAGCACCAAGCCGCAGGATTGGCTGATAGACTATGTATCCTCGGTGCACATTGCGGGGGGCAATCGCCGATGGGCGGTCCGGTATCTCCCGCATATGTTGGAAGGGCCAGCCCGGATTTGGCTGAACAATTTGCCAGAGGGCAGTATCAATTCTTGGATGGACTTGGAACAGGCTTTTACAGCAATTTCTCCAGCACGTACAAGAGGCCAAACCGACCTCAGCTCTTGTCTGCATGCAGACAGGAAGAGCGGGAGACAGACCGAGAATTTTTGACTCGGTGGAGCAACATTCGCAATTCTTGTGAAGGTGTTGTGGAGGAGCAGGCCATTTCTTGGTTTGCGCAGGGTTGCCGACATGGCACCCCGCTCTGGCAGAAGCTCCAGAGAGATATGCCAAAGACACTGGCTGAAATGATCCGGATAGCAGATACATATGCTCTTGGCGATCCGACGCAGCCAGCGTTGGATGCGGTGGGAACTAGCAGGAGGCAACCGGTCAACAACCGAACAGGACCATTGAGGCCCAGTGACCGACATGAGTTCGGTTATAAAAGGAGAGATCCGGATTACAGATACGGCTCAGACCAGGTTGCTGCAGTAAATATGGATCATCCTGATAGCCAGAGACCAAAAAATGAGGGTCCAGCTTGGAGGCCGAATCAAGGTGCTTGGCAAAGAAAGTGTGGGATGGACCGAGTCCACCTTTAACTTTTGAGGCAATGATAGATGGGCCTTGCCGTTATCACACAACAGACCCACGCAAGCCGGCCAATCATTCAACTCGGAATTGTAGCTGGCATCATCGCATCCAGGCGGAAGGTCAGAGAGGGCCACCTCAGAGAGGTGCTCCTAGACCGAATTTCAGGCCAAATACGCCTTTATCCGGAGCCAATGCAACCCCGGTGAACGAAGGAGCTCCAAGGCCGGCAGCCACAAAGCCGGTTAACCTGGTAAATATGGGAGGCAACAACAATGCAGGTCCAAGTCGGCAAGGTGGATACCCCGGAAATGATTACAAGGAAGCTCATCAAAGCTATGTGGTTTTTGTGACCGAGCCAACTGACAAAAAAGTCAGCTACGAAGGGCGAAGGAGGTGAATGCAGTCACACCAGCAGTACCAAAATACCTGAACTGGTCCGAGCAGGAGATCACTTGGAGTAGGGCTGATAATCCCAGGGTTATGCCCAGCCCAGGAAACTACGCACTGGTGGTGGATCCGACTTTGGTTGGACCAAAGATTAATGTGAAATTCACTCGAGTCTTGGTTGACAATGGCAGTGCTATAAACATCATGTATCGGGACACAATGGTCAAGTTGGGTTATTCGCCGAATCAGCTGCAGCAGAGCAGTTGCACCTTCCATGGTATAGTACCCGGGGTGTCTTGTTCCCCAATGGGAAAGATCTGGGTGGATGTGCTGTTTGGTACCAAGGACAATCACAGACTGGAGAGTCTCGAATTCGAGGTGGTAGACTTGGAGAGCCCATACCATGCTCTGCTCGGCAGGCCGGCATTAGCCAAGTTCATGATATCCACTCATGTTGCCTACCTCAAGATGAAGATGCCTGGCCCAAATGGTATCATCACCGTTGTGGGAGATTACAAGAAGGCCATACAGTGTGCCACGGTTGGTTCCACCTTAGCCGAGTCGTTGGTGATCCAGGCGGAGAAGAGCAAGATGCATGAAGTAGTGGCAATGGCAAAGTCAGCTCAGCTCGGTGCTGGCCATGACCAATCCGGATGCAGGTGCAACATTTGAGGTGCCCAAGGAGACAAAGAAGATCCCCATTGACCCGGAGAATCCGGAGCGCATGGCCATCATTGGTGCCGGGTTGGGCGAGAAATAGGAAAGCGCGCTCTGTCACTTCCTCCGTGAGAATCGGGATATCTTCGCATGGTCGGCTAAGGACCTGCCTGGTGTTCCGAGGGAGTTGGCAGAGCACTCTTTATTTGTCCGGCCGGAGGTGAAGCCGGTGAGGCAACCGACTCGTCGTCTTTCAGATGACCGAAGAAAAGTGGTGCTTGATGAGCTGGCTAAGCTACTTGCAGCCGGATTCATTATGGAGGTGTTGCATCCAGACTGGATATCCAATCCGGTTCTGGTAGAGAAGAAGAAGGATGAACCAGCGGTGGTCAAGGTGTGGCGTATGTGCATCGACTTCACCAACCTGAACAAGGCGTGCCCGAAGGATCCGTTTCCTTTACCTCGGATTGATCAAGTGATCGATTCTACTGCTGGGTGTGAGTTGTTGTCTTTTATTGATGCGTACTCTGGTTTTCACCAGATACCACTGAACCCCAAAGATCAAATAAAGACTGCTTTTATTACCCCGTATGGGGCGTATTGCTATCGTGTCATGTGTTTCGGTTTGAGAAATGCCGGTGCAACTTATCAGAGATGTATGCAGAAGTGCTTACAATCTCAAATGGGCAAAAATGTGCAGGTGTATGTCGATGATATTGTCATCAAAACTAAAGAAAAACGTACTCTCCTCGAGGATCTCGAGGAAACATTTGTAAACTTGAGAAAGTACCGGTTGAAATTGAATCCGGATAAGTGCACCTTTGGGGTCCCAGCTGGAAAGTTGCTCGGTTTCCTTGTATCGAGCCGAGGTATCGAAGTGAATCCGGCTAAGATCCGGGCCATAGAAAACATGAAATTGCCTAAATGTCTAAAAGATGTACAAAAATTTACCGGGTGTCTAGCCTCGCTAAGTCGATTTGTGAGTCGGCTAGGAGAAAAAGCCTTGCCCTTATATCAATTGATGAGAAAGAGCACCGGGTTCACGTGGACCCCGCAAGCAGATTCGGCTTTCAATGAATTAAAAAAGATGTTGTCCACTGCACCAATTCTGGCGTCACCTTTGCCGAATGAACCAATGTTACTTTACATTGCGGCCACTAACCGAGTCGTAAGTGTGGTTATAGTGGTAGAGCGAGATGAGGAGGGTAGATCCGTGCAAAGACCGGTGTACTATTTAAGCGAGGTGATCTCAACCTCAAAGCAAAATTATCCTCACTACCAAAAAATGACATATGGCGGCCAAGAAGTTGAAACATTACTTCCAGGAGCATCCGATCACCGTTGTATGCGAAGCTCCAATCTCGGAGATCATTGGGTGCAAAGATGCGACTGGCCGAGTTGCCAAATGGGCAATAGAAGTGTCTCCTTACACCCCGCATTATGAGAGAAGAGATGCTATCAAGTCTCAAGCTTTACCGGATTTCCTTTGTGACTGGGCAGAGATGCAATATGAACCACCCAAGCCGGATTACAATTACTGGAAGTTGCACTTTGATGGCTCCAAAACCAAAATCGGACTGGGTGCTGGGATAGTACTCACATCACCAAAGCAAGATCAGTTGCGATATGTATTGCAGATTCATTTTTCAGCATCAAACAATGTGGCCGAATATGAGGCACTGATCCATGGGCTTAATGTGGCTAAGGACATCGGCATCCGCCGGATAGAATGTTTTGGTGATTCAGATTTAGTGGTGCAGCAGTCTTCTGGAAATTGGGATGCCCTGGATGCCAATATGGCACTATATCGATTTCATGTCCAGAAAATTTCAGGGTTTTTTGAAGGTTGCGAGTACAAGCACATACCTCGGCTGGAGAACGAAGCTGCTGATATCTTGTCAAAACTCGGGTCGTCTAGGGATGCAATCCCACCCGGGATATCCTTGAATCACCTAAGGATCCCTTCAATCAAACCTTCACCTGATTCCGAGTCGATTTTTATCCCGAAGCAAGAATCTGAAGCTGTTCCTATGAATGTTGATGTCGGGTACATTTGGGAGGACCCGGGGACTGCATGGCGAGACTCGGGGACTGCGAACCGAGACTCGGGTAATGCTACTCTAATCTTAGGAAAAAGGGGAAGAGAGGAAGATGGTGCTAACCGAATCTTAGGGAATGGACAAAGGCTGATAGAAGAGATAATGGCGGCCGAACCAGTGGAAATAGATGAACACTTATTCCCTTTACATCCAGTACCGGAATGGGCTGAAGAAATCATGAAGTTCATGTCGGAGGGGAGTTTGCCAGATGAAACCGAAGCTAGGCGAGTGCAGAGGAGGTCCAAGGGTACACCATCATAAATAAGGAGTTATACAAAAGGAGTGCAACCGAGGTGCTACAACGTTGCGTGGAGCCAGCCGAGGGCAAGGAGATGCTCCTGGAGATACATCAAGGAGAATGTGGGCATCATTGCAGTACAAGAGCCCTGGTGGCAAAGTATTTCGGCATGGGTTTTACTGGCCCACTGCTCATGCAGATGCAGAGGACATAGTCCGAAAATGTGAAGGATGCCAAAGGTTTGCCAAGCAGACACACCTACCCGCATCGGCGCTCAAAACAATACCTATCACTTGGCCGTTTGCTGTATGGTGTTTGGATATGGTGGGAGAATTCAAGCCGGCTAGGGGCAACATGACACATATGCTGGTGATGGTAGATAAGTTCACCAAGTGGATAGAGGTAAAACCGATCCGGAAAGTGGATGGTCATTCGGCTGTAACTTTCCTGAAAGAAATCATTTTGAGATACGGTTACCCCCACAGCATCATCTCGGATAATGGCACGAACTTTGCTGTGGGAGAGTTTGCCCGATTCTGCATGAATAAGGGGATCCGGTTAGATATAGCCTCAGTGGCACACCCAGAGTCCAATGGACAGGTGGAAAGATCAAATGCGTTGGTATTAGCTGGGATAAAAGCCCGGTTAATAGAACCCCTGGTAAAGACTCCGGGGTGCTGGATAGATGAAATACCATCAGTACTATGGGGTCTAAGGACCACGCCGAATAGGTCAACTGGCTATACGCCATTTTTTCTGGTATATGGGGCAGAAGCAGTGCTACCCACTGACATAGAATATGATGCACCAAGGGTGACAATGTATACGGAAACCGAGGCAAAAGAGGCTCGGGAAGATGCAGTGGATCTGCTAGAGGAAGCAAGGGAATTGGCCCTGTCTCGGACAGCAGTATATCAGCAGGGTCTCCGACGTTATCATAGTCGGAAGATCAGCCCTCGTGTATTTCATGAAGGAGATCTAGTACTAAGGCTGGTGCAGCGTAGCAAGGGTCGACATAAGTTATCACCTCCTTGGGAGGGACCATTCATTGTGAGCAAGGCTATGCACAATGACTCGTACTACCTTGTAGATGCACAGGAACAAAGGAAGGATGGCCTGGACAGACCCGGAGAGGAAACCAAGCGACCCTGGAATGTAGCTCTGCTTCGACCCTTTTACTCTTAAGGGTGCAATGTATGTATCTCAGTTTATCATGAATGAAATTTCGGCAATCCGAGTCTGGACTCGGGGACTGCCTTGTTCTTATGCATGTGTTTTTTACTACTGTTTTGTCCATACCGTTCATGTGTCGAATTGTTTTGAACTTCGTCCCAAAAATTCAAGTAATGTATGCTGTGTTGTTGATCTCGTGACTCGACTGACAAACACCAAAATGGTAGTCAAGAGCAGAGGTGGAGAATATGGGAAACATGAAAATGGACTCGGGGACTCGGTCCGAAACCGATTCGGCACATGTCGTTTACTAACCCCTGTTATTTCTTTCTTGTTTATGTTAGATGATTCTAAACCAAAACTCGAATGTTCAAGTATTGTATGCTATGTTTCCTATCTTGTGACTCGACTGTCAAACACCTAAAAGGTAGACAAGAGCAAAGATCCGGTAAAAATAGTAAACAAGAAAACACACTCGGGGACTCGGTTTAAAATGATCCAACATAAACCTGGTCCGGATCACTTAAGCAAAATAGAAATAGTCTCGAAGGAACTTAAAATTGTATATTACATCTGCTCCCGGCATACCGGGGATTTAACGTTTTTTCATTAAGATAAATCAGGACGAAGCCTAGGCTGCAGGCGTCTCGGTTGCAGGGATGGACTCGGATGATGGAGGAACCTCGGTTGAGATAGGGTCCTCACTTGCAGGAATGACTTTGGACGGAGAGCTTGAGGGCTTGGCAGATTCGGAAGCATCCGGATCAACTGACGTCTTGGCGGTGATTTGCTCTGTGGCCTTAGCCGAATCAGTGGATGGTCTTGGAAGTTTGGATTACAGCTTGTTCGGCAGTGTCAGCCGAATCACTGGCTGGCATCTTGGAGGTCTTGGCCGAGTCGCAAGCTGCAGGTTGTTCGGCGAAGTCAGCCGAATCACCAGAGTCGGCCTCAGACTCGGCGTAGTCGTCAAGTGAGGCATCATCTGATTCCTCCTCTTCAGATCTTCCCCATCCGAGTAGATCGGAGCTTGCAGATCAAGATGCTTGGTGTTGGCGAATTCGGCCATAAAGTTAGCAGCTTCCTCACGGATCTTGATCCGGTCTGGATCTGAAGCCCATGAAGAACCCTGGCGAAGGGAGCGCACTTTGGCAAGATCAATGAGCTCATACCAAGACATGATGAATAGCAAACCTGCGTCAGCACCAGCGCGGGCGGACGAAGATCTCCACTGCCTTAGCCGGGTCTCTGCCTGATCCAGGTCTTTGATTAGCTCGTCCGCAGACTGGGCTTGCCGAACTTCAGGAAACAAACTTGGTGGGCTTTGAGACTAGCATTGAACAGAGCAGTGTGGGACTCCTTTAAAGGAGCAATCCGAGCTTTCAGTGCAGTAATGTGGTCTTCAATATCCCACGTCTCTGGCAGAGGAGCCCCAGCAATCTTAGCCCTCTCAGCTCGGGCATCTCTCACAGCTTTGGCGGCTTGAAACCGGATGCTGGTAAACTCTCCTACATATAGATGAGCTAACACTGAGTTAGACGAGAAGGAATAAAAAATTATGAGGCGGATAAGAGCAGAAGGGAAAGAAGAGATTCGGCAAGCTTACGATCCATGTCTTCATTGAGGATAGCGAGATCAGCAAGCCATTTCGCGCTGATCGCCTGGTGAGCAGCCAGATCATCTTTCGCCGCTTGAGCTTCGGCCTCAGCGGCTGCAACGTGCGTTTGGATTTTCTTGTCCAATTCAGCCCGCTTCTCAATCCCGGCTTTGAAAGTATCTCGCTCCTTCTGGATCGAGTCTTTCTCCCTCTGCAGCGTATCCCGGTCTTTCTTGAGCTTGTCCTTCACTTTTCCAACTCGGTCAAGCTCCCGCAGGAGCCGAGTCACTTCTGACTTCTCCTCCGATAAAGCGCGCTTGTGCTCCTGATCTTTCTTTTTCATCTCCTCACTTTGCGCATCAAAGGAAGCTTGGAGGGCCTGGTGCTGCAGGACTAGCTGTTTAAAGATCCGGCTGCGAGCAGTTGTGGTTTCCTGAAAGAAGAGGAGTTAATGGCGTAAAAAGAGTCTCGGGGACTGGCACCCGAGACTAACAGCGTGAAGCCAAAACGAATCTCGGGGACTGGAGGCCCGAGATTAATAAAAAAGAAAGTTGACTCGGGGACTGGGAGTCCCACGATTTTTTGTTTGGCTAGCACAAAGTCTATGATCAAATGTTAGAGATTCAAGCCGGATGACTTTCTTACTCGAGGAGTATCAGTCATTCGACCCGAATCTCGGGGACTGGGGATAGTGTAGAGTGATCATGGTGAATTAAAAGATTCGGCTTTGTTACCTCGAAGACCCGGTTAGCTTCAGTGACCGAGGCCTGCACAGAGTGTAGAGATTGAAACATCCGGCTAGGCCCAGCCGGATGTGGCGATGCTGTTGTAGAAGAGCCTTCGGCAAGGTCCGCAGCGTTCCAAGCCTTAACAAATTCCTCTGCGGAGCCGAGTTTGTCGCCGCCCGGAGTGCGGAGATTCGGCAAGACCTGGCCGCTAAGTCGGGCACGAGTAATCGCCTCAGAGAGCTGATCATGCACCCGAGTCACTGATGGAGCGGCGGAAACCGGTTTGCTAGCGACCATCTGCTTATCCGAGGTTGTTGGAGTTGTGCCAAAGAAACCGGAGTCGGCTTAGGCAGAGGTGATGCGCTCGAGGTCTTGGCAGGGTCTGACTGCTTAGGTTGGTTCTGTGACGCTTGCTGGGGTGGTTTAGATGCTTCCTGTTTCTGTTTCTGCTGCTTCTCGAGAGGTTGCTGCTGCTGCAGTTTCTTCTTCTTCTGCTGCTCTTGATTCAGAGCCTTGGCGGTAGGGAGAGGATCCGGCTTAGTCAATGTCTTAGCCGAAGTCTTGGCTTTCTCCTTCTCCAACTCCTTCAGAGGACGTGGCCAAGTTGAATCTCGGGTCGAACCCGAGATTTCCTCACTCTCCAGGTCAATAACCGACTCTGGGACGAGATCCGGCGGGGGAGTTTTGGCAGTTGTGGCACGCGCGGGAGAGGTGGCAGCCTTTTTAGGAGACTGGTGCTCCATGGCCGTATCCAGTGGAGGAATGGGAGAAAGGATGGATGAATGGGTTTGTTCGGTGACAAGGACGTCACTGCATAGAGTAAAATAAAACAGTTAACTCGGATAAAGATGACTCGGGTAATAAAAGAAGAAAGCAAATAAAATTGGCATTACCCCTTGGTAGTAGGCATGGCCTTCAGCCGATTCGGTTTGGAGACAGTTTTCTTCATTCTCTTGGCTGGAGGGGCATCTGATCCGGACGCGTCAGGGTGTTTCCGAGATGTCCCTTGAGCATCCGGTTTGGCTGGAACACAAGGTGGTGACCATGAAATCGGAATGGGATCAATAGGATCCAGGATCCAGCAATCATCATCTTCATCCTCGGAAAGGTTGTAAATAGACGGTTGCTTACCCTTGCGGATAGGCTTGGCGCGCGGAATCGGCAAATAATCGTCCGTATCCGCATCCTCTTCGCCTTCGCGCAGCGGGCTGCGGTCCCGTGCCCACACCTTGGTGGAAAGATCTCCATCTTCGGCGATCTGGCGGTCGAACAGCTGCAGTAGAATCAAGGCAGATCCGGATTAGTCCAATGGCATTTTGGTGGAGTATGGGTTAATCCGGGGATGATGAACTAACCTGAGGTGGAAGTGCGTCTCGGTGGAACGGCTCCACGCCCCATTTCCACTTATCCGACATCTCGGTGAAGGCAATAGCGTTTACCCGTCTCCTGACGGAAGCTCTGGTGAGGTCATGTTTGCTGATCCGGGTAGGATCTAGCAGACCGCTCATATGGCAAATCTTGTGCTGACGTTGTTGTAAAGGACTGACACGGCGAGAGACGAAGGCTCGGAGGAGATCGTCCGAGAGCAGGCCCTTCTCCAGAAAATCCTCTAGAGTTTGGTGTACGATTTGAAGCTCCGCGAGAGCGTCAGCCGGATCATATCTGAAGTTCAGTTCGGCGGTGGGGGGCTCGATCCTGAACTCGGGCAAGTTGAGAGCATCATGGCCTTCAACGCTCTTCACGTAGAAGAAGGACCTTTGCCATTTCTTGCAAGTGTCCAGGCCAGTAATCCGGGGAAAGATGGAGCCCGTCCTCGGGGTAATGCTGGACGCACCACAGGCGGTCATCACCTTCGGGTCACTACCCGGGATCGTATGTTTCCGGAGGTGGAAGTACTTCGCCCAGGTTTCGATAGTCGGCCAGAGACCGAGATATCCCTCCATAAAGGAGGTAAAAGCCGACAAGGAGACAAAGGAGTTAGCCGGAAGGTGGTGAGGCTGCAGGCCGAAGAAATCTAGGAATCTCCGGAAGAAGTCACTCGCTGGAAGTCCGAATCCACGTTCGAAATGTGCTAGAAACACAACGCGTTCACCCGGTTGGGTGACCGGTTGGAGTTCCTTCCCCGGTTTTCGGCATATAACTTTAGATGTTATACGCCGGGTACTCAGCAGCCATTCCAAGTCGTCGTTTGTAACGTCGGAACCCTCCCAACTGCCGGGGGGCAACTTCGGCATATCCGAATCAGTCCTGCAAGAAATCGGAGATAGCCGAGTTAGAAGATGTGGAATCTCAAATCCAGAGCAAGTCGGATAATGGTCTAGCCGAATCAGCTGTTAAGGGATTCGGTAAAGGATATCCCGGATAGAGTTGCCCGATTACTGCGGAGAAGTGATTCGGCTAGTAACTAAAAACACCTTTTTGTAAGGATCTAGGGTTACGAAAGATCTACCGCAGCAGTAAAATAGAGATGAAATCCCGAGTAAAAATAAGGTGGAACTGTTCATGAAGTGGCAAGCCGATCTGGGGCAATCTAGCGCAAAACCTAGAAAGGAGATCTAGGCAATGCACTAAGGCGCGGCAATGGACTCGTTTCTAGAGAATCTAGGGAGAGCAAGTGCAAGTTCACGGCGAAAGAAGAACTCGCTCGAGGTCGCCATGGCCGGAAGAAGAGGAACTCACGGTTGTGGTGCGGCGAAGAAGAAGCGCGGTGGAGAAACGGCGGTGTGCGGCGCGGTGCGCGGCTCCGGCGAGTTTTCTCCGGCGTTGTGGGTGTCTCCGGCGTTGCGAGGTCGCAAGGGCCAGGTCGCGCGGCGGTAATGGTGCGGTTGGAGATTTCGAAGTGGAGGTGCGGGGAAGAAGAAGAGGAACCCCGCACCCCTATATATAGCCCCTAGATGGTAACGGGCGCACTACCGCACGGTTTCCGGGGTGTCGCTGGATCAGGTGTGAACCAAAACTTTGCGGTCGCAGCTGTGGCCGTGTATTTCAAGCACACGGTGGATCATAGAATTGGAAGCGGTGGTGCGGATCAAGTGTGCCGGTCAGCACAGAAACCGAGGAGGCGTGGTCATTTAGTCAAAAACACTCAAGTACCTGATGGATCCGGATAATATGTTGTCAGTGACATGTCAAATCAGAGACCCGGATTATGAGGCTTTGTGCAGAGATTCCCTGCCAAGTGTCCCAGGAAATCCTGAGACAGATTGGGTGATATGGAATTCGGTTAAAGGCGTTGGTTTTTAACCTGCTACGGCCCTTCATCCGAGGCTGTAGGACCGCACCAGCTTCGGGGACTACTGTCGGGGAGTTGCCCCCGGGTAGGGCAAAGAGGTGGAATGGAAAGTCAATCCGGGTCTCACAAACCGGATCACTCGGACCGGATCATGTTTAAAGACAGGAAGAGACCAAGAGGCATCAGGCAAAGTCTAGCCGGATCAGAGGAAGAGACCCGGCTCGACTAGCCGGGTTGCCTAGGAAGAGATCCGGCTCAACTAGCCGGGTTGCCTGGAAGAGATCCGGCTCAGCTAGCCGGGTTGCCTGGAAGAACCCGGCTTACCAGCAATGTCGGATAATGCACAGGGGCCGAGTAATGTCAGTAAAGTTCACGGGTCCTGCAGGCCTCCTGCCCGAGGCTCAGAAGACACGGGATTCCTGGGAGCGCAGCAACCTAGGAGCTGACTCGGCCAATTCGGGAAAGGGGCTATGGCCTAGACCCGGTGGGCTACGCCTGCCATTGCCTGAAGAGGCAAGATAGGCCTGCTAGGACTTGACAGCCAGGTCAAGCCACGGGATTCCTGGGAGCGCAGCAACCTAGGAGCTGACTCGGCCAATTCGGGAAAGAGGATGTGACCTAGACCCGGTGGGCTACAGCTGCCATTGCCCGAAGGGGCAAGATAGGCCTGACAGTCCGGCCGTTGGATTGACAGGGGCAGAGGCTTGTCCTTTTCCTCTTGGCAATGCCATTATCATCTCCGGCCAGGGGCAAAAAGGTAAACCGGTTAGTGTATAAGTAGACCACTACATCCTCCAGTGCGAGGGACGACGAGGAGAGGCCTCATTTCCCCCTGTTCCATCTTCCTCTTAGAGCTCTCACCATTGTTGCTTCATACAGCTCGAGGAGCACTTTGTACTTGTTCCCTTTGAGATATAAGAGAGTAGGCTAGTGCTGCAGTAGGGGTGTTACCTCCTCAAGAGGGCCCCGAAGCAGGGTACATCTTGGTGTGCTTTGGTTGTTCTTGGTTTGGCTTGTTCTTGCTTGTTCTTGTGAGTTCTTGTTGTTCTTCATGCGTGCTTCTTGAGCGCGCACACCCTCCCCGGATCCCCCAACGTCCCAGCGAGCCCCCAACTTAAGTTATCCTATGGCATCTGCCGTGACACCACCACGACATGTACCTTTCTTTAAAAGCCATTTCAGGAACTCTGAACAGTCCTTTCTATAATGCCCTTCTTTTGCACAGAAGAGACACTTGTTGTCTGAAGACTAATCAGTGTCCTTTTCCTTTCCTTTAAACGACTATGGCACATCCTTTTTGAAAGGCTTCTTTGGCGGCTTGGAAGAACTTGGCCCATCATGTTTTCTCTTGGAGGATCCAACAAGAAAAGCCTGGTCCTTGCCTTGCCTCTTACTCCTCTCTTCTTCCTCGACTATCCGTGGGGATATTTCAGCGAGTGACCACTTTTCTTTTAGAGAATTGTAGTTTATCTTAAATTGTTCGAACTCTGAAGAGAGGGACTCCAAGATCATAATCACAAGGAGGTTATCGCTAAGCTCACATTTTAAAACTTTCAATTTATTCGAAGCATTAACCATCCTCAGAATATGAGATCTTACATCTCCATCGTTATTGTACTTTCCAAGGAGCTTCTGAAACAGCTCTTGGGCATAAACTTTTTCGGAGCCCTTAAACTGCTCCTCTAAGGCTGCCATGAACTCCTTGGCATTATCTTTCTTGGGGAGAGCCCCAATAATATCTGGAGATATCGAAGACTTCATCACAAGCATTGCTATGTGATTGGTCTTCTCCCATTTTTCCATCTTGGAATCATAGGCTTTCTTTTCCTCATCATACCCCGTGGCACCAACAACGGGCGCCACAGGTTTGTCCTCCCGCAAGGCATAGTCAAACTCGTTGAAAGCCAAGCAGAGTTCCATAGAATTCTTCCAACGAGGGAAGTTGCTACCTGCCAAATGTTCGACAGTGTCTGGACGAAATGGGGCGGAAGCTGAAATTTAAAATGGACGCTCATAAGTAATGGCATGAATATAACTTTACGTTGGTAAATGAAAATAACCATGCCATAATCTTAAAAAAAATCTAACTCTATATCAAAACACCGTTGGGCAGTAATGACATAAATTTAGAAACACTTTAGGTGAATGACATGTAGAATTAACACAACGTTGGTCAGAGTTAAAATTACTGTCATAAACATTCTCAAATTAAGCATCAAAATTATTCTTAAAAGGATAAACTTCAAACGATGTCTAATTTGATAATTCAACATTTAAACATGCTAAATATTATAAACAAAAATCTCGTTGGTTCATTTTCGTTCAGAATAATAACATATTTCAGATCACATTTTAGGCAATCATTTTCTGTATTTAAAACAGTGCATAAAACTTTAGACATAACTTTAATAAGCATTGAAATAAAAAACAGAAACTAAACAGAGGAAATTCGGATAGAAATCCACTGTAGCCCAGCTAACTAAAACTTGGACCGAAGCCCATCTCAGATTTGGCCCACAAGTGACCCCGAGGCCCAAAAACTCCCCCGGGTCGGTCTGCACCATCCGATTGAATCGGACGGCCGAGATGCGGCAGGGGCGGAACAAAACCAGGCCCGGTTAACGCCGAAAACCCTAACCCTCACTCTGCTCACTCCCTCCCCGATTCTTTCGCTCGTGAGAGCCGGCGCCGAAGGCGACCGCGCTGCTCCGCAGCTTTCCGGCGGCCGGAGCTCGCCCGTTCCCGGCGGCAATGTGGCTCCACTCGGCGGAGCAGCGTGCAGCGGATTGAATCCAGCATGCTGCTCTATCGAGCGTGGCCTATGCGTCGCGTCGGTGTGTGCGGCAAGGGAGTGTTGGTGCGCGCCGATGAGCAGCGGTCTTTCCGTGATGACGGCGACGACCGGCGCGGCGGCCGACGACGCATGCGTCCATTCCGCGACAAGCGCGTCTTCCGCACGTCCTCTCCGATGGGAGGGGAACGGCGTCGCGGCGCCATCGCCCTCGTGCAGCCTCGGGCACTGCACGGGCCCCGGAGGGAAAATGCGACGACGCGGCGTCCTTTAGGTGAGACTTCAATCTCGAATTTGTGCAATTTCTTGCAAATTTGGGTTTATCCGAAATGGGGATTTTTCTATGGTTAGGATTCTTTTCGGGCATGAGGGGATTTTTATTTTCTTCTCAAATTCGTACTCCCCTCCTTCTAATTGCTTAAACATGACTAACAACCGATCAAATTAATTAACCGAAACTGAAAATTTCTCAAATTAATCATAATTTGTTAATTAAACTTGATCAATATCATTAACAGTGCATGCTTAGGGAGCAATTAGACTAATCCGAGACTTAAACATGAACTTAATTGCCTAAAACATGGACTCTATTAACCAAAACTTGATCGACAAATCCTAGTTAGGGTTCTAGTGCTATCACAGAGGCGACTGATACCAATGTTAGATCTAAAACATCTAGAAAACAACTAGATGATAAATGACCGCCACATAGAGCACCTAAAACGGATCTAACAGAGGGGTTTAGAGATCATTACAGGATCCAGCAATGGAAGCCATCGTCGCCTGCTCGGTGCAGGCGAGGTTGAGGGTTGGTGTAGAGGAAGTAGTCGTCGTAGAGGTCGATGACAAACACGAGAAGGTGCGGAGGCCCTCAGGTCTCCACCGGCACTGCCCTGGTACCGCACGGCGAGGTTCCAGCCTTTCCCGCTGCTAGTGCGCAAGCCACGATCGGAGTGGTGGGGATTTTTGGGAGTAGCACGACTGGAAACTAACCAGGGTAGATGACCAGCGCCAGACTCCCCCTTATATGTGCGCATGCAACAGGGAGGCCACGAACCATTAGTTGGTTTGGGCGCCCCCGATCAGGGCGCTTCTGTTACGTACGAGAAGAGGACCGAACGTTGGTTTGTGGGCCTTTTCTCTTATCTCTTTATCTCTTTTCTGTTTTGACCTGGTTCTGTTTGAACAGTTCAGATCAACCAACACTCCCTGGGCATCACATTACTATGATGTATCTTTTTTTCTACTCCGGTGTTTTTTCTGGAATTCTGTTAATCAAAGTGACCATGGATTTTCATCCTAGGGAAGAATTATGGGTTAATTCATATCAAGTACTCGCGTATGTGTTACAGATTCTTGGAAATGCTCCCGGCTGAGTTTTTGTACTACTTTGTTTTTTTCAAAAATTCTGAAACAATTTTTAGACATAAATTATCAAATAATATGTGAGCTTGTAAAATTGTGTTCAACACTACATCTATTTGCATTGTGTGTAAAATGACAAATTGCATGAGTTGTGCTCGCTATATTTCTTGTTGAAAATATAAGCAATTTAGCTATTGATTTAATCCGCGAAAACAGTAAATAGTTTATGACTAGAATAACCAGAATTATACTAATCATGCGATCTATTTGAATAGTAGACAAATAGAACGAATCTAAAGCAACTACTACAAGCAGAACTGTAGCAGTATCGTAAACAGGAAGATCAAGTAATCATACGGTGCAGCGGCAGCCGAAGCGTTGGCGTTGCTGTTGTCGCCCATGTCGTCGATGAAGAGGCTGCCGATGTCGGGGAAGAAGTCGTCGTTGGGGAAGAACTCGATGCCAGTAGTCGCGCGAGTGCGCTCCCCAAAAACCTGATCGCCCCTCTCCCGTACAGGATCACAAGAGGCGGGGTTCCGGAGGCCTACTGTCCCTTCAACCGGTGCACGCCGAAAGACGGGATGGAGAAGACTTGGAAGACGGCGGCGCAAGGTTTTGGAACGGTGGTGCGAGACCATGTGTTGCGTATATGTGCCAAAATTGGCTTGGTTCGGTTATATATAGTGCAGGTCGGGAGTCAAAGCAGCCCTCATAAACGCGTCCGTTTATGATTTAGAAACTGCCGTATTAAACATGTTCGTTTATGAATTAAAAACGGTCACAATAAACGTGTTTGTGAATCAGAAACGGCTGTATTAACCGTGTCTGTTAATGAATTAGAAACGGCCGTAATAATCGTGACCGTTACTAATTAATCAATGACTCATTAATTTGTGAATCAGAAACGGCTGTATTAACCGTGTCTGTTAATGAATTAGAAACGGCCGTAATAAACTTGACCATTACTAATTAATCAATGACTCATTAATTTTCCCAATTAACAAAATATAATAATGTGCCAATGAGAATTTATGAATTTATCTTGGGCTAGTAAATACTAGTAAATTCCAACAATCCCCCACAAAGTCTCATTGGCTCATATCTCATCATTCAGTTCCAAAACATTGTTTTATATACCGGTACTCAGTGGAGACTGTTAAGTTGAACTTCCACTTAGAAACTTATGCTACACTAGATCACAACTTGGGTAGTGGACTATGTCTTGAACTACAAGTTTGCTGCGACTTAGTTTCACACAAGCCCTTGACCAATACTGAGCTGCCGCAAGGCTTCCCCGCGGGTGGAGCTTATGCGTCATACTCCAAGACCTTTCATGAGTTTATTAAAGAGCACCCAACTCTCACGGACTGCGACGTTTAACAGTCAGACTCATATAGGTGTATTCCTCAAGAGATGCTCTGCAGGACAACATCTCCGCTTATAAAAGTAAGCCACTTGGAATACATTAAGATAAATATCAACCTGCCATACAGAATAGAAGAGTATTGCATCTTCATGGAGTGGGAAATATAATATAAGGATACTCTCCTCTCAGCTGCCCAACAGCTTGTCTCCCACTTCTAATTCACGGGATCTCCGATCACATAGAGTAGGTTACCACTGTGGACAACTCATACCGTGGGTCTCAAACCCATCTCCCTCGATGCACTATCTATCACATTACGTGATAAACCCTTTGTGAAGGGATCTACCAAATTCTTAGACGTTTGGATATAATCCAACGCAATGACTCCGGAGTTCTTTAATTTTCGGACAGATTTCAATCTCCTCTTCACATGCCTTGATGACTTCATATTATCCTTAAAACTTTTAATCTTGTGTATCACAGTTTGATTATCACAGTTCATAAGGATAGCGGGTATTGGTTTTTCAACCACAGGTAAGTCCATCAAAAGCTCTCGAAGCCACTCTGCTTCAACAGTGGCTGTGTCCAATGTTGTGAGTTCTGCTTCCATAGTTGACCTCGTTAAGATGGTCTGCTTGCAAGACTTCCAGGAAACAGCTCCACCACCGAGTGTAAACACATAACCACTCGTAGCCTTAATCTCATCAGCATCAGATATCCAATTTGAATCACTATAACCCTCCAGTACCCTCGGGTATCCAGAGTAGTGAATTCCATAGCTCGCAGTGCCTTTTAAATAACGCATAACTCTCTCGAGCGCATGCCAATGATCATCTCCCGGATTAGAAACAAACCGGCTCAACTTGCTCACAGCAAAAGAGATGTCAGGCCTCGTGGCACAAGCCAAATACATAAGCGAGCCAATAATCTGAGAATATCTCAGTTGATCTCTAGCAGTCTGTTGATTCTTTCGAAGCAACACACTAGGATCATATGGTGTCGGAGAAGGCCTACAGTCGTCATACCCGAATCGACTCAAGACCTTTTCCACATAGTGAGACTGAAGCAGTGTAATCCCACCATCACCATCTCTCAGCAGCTTGATGTTCAAGATAACATCGGCTACTCCTAGATCCTTCATCTCAAAGCAACGAGATAAGAAATCATTAACCTTCTTGATTAGATCAAGGTTGGTTCCAAAGATCAGTATGTCATCGACATACAGACAGAGAATAACTCCCTCGCCCCCACCATAGCGATAGTACACACATTTGTCAGATTCGTTTATAATGAAACCTGCAGCAGTTAAAGTTCTTTAAAACTTTTTGTGCCATTGTTTAGGAGCTTGCTTAAGGCCATATAAGGACTTCAACAACTTGCACACCTTTGCTTCCTGACCAGGTACTACAAGGTTGATTCCACTTTAATTTTTACGTGATTAAATTGTACTAAAGTTTGCTTGATCACACCAAATGAAAAACAAAGGAGTATAAGTACAAGAGTTTGATTCAATACGAAACATCGTTTGAAATTTTGAGTTACAAAACACACACATAAGAAAATACTAGGGGTTTAAATTGTCTAAATTTTCTACGATAAACCTTTTTTTTAAAAGGAGGTAAAAGTTTTGCCTTTTATATTGATATAGGAGAAGCAAACATGATACGACCAAGGCCAAAAGAAAAAAGTCAAACATGTTAAGGCCTACTAAACGAAAGAAAATTAGCTTCGCGATGATCTAGATCATCCTACTCCGTCCAATCTCGCAGAAAGATATATCGTCATTACTTCAAAATGCGACCATGCGGCACGGTCTGGGGACCAGGAAACAGATTAGGCGGAGACGTCCAGCGCCTGAAGAGGGTCCTCAACCCCGGGCCAGCAAGGCCAATCAAAACTTCATCCGCTGCCATCATGGACGGCAATTTCATCCTGAAGAGGGTCCTCAACCCGTCGATTGCCGAACCAGAGAGAGGAGACTTGCAGGTATTCGCGAATTCTTTCCTACCCATCACCAGGGGCATATCTCCAACATCGAGCTCCATTTTCTTGTGGAGCAGCCTTCATTTAAAAATAGTCTTTTCAACCATGTAACATTTCTATCAAAATCCTAGGGAGTATAAATTAACCGATATCCCATAGGTAGTTTAACCACCGAGCCCAAGTGTTCGTACATACAATTTTATTAGTAAAATACTGCCTCGAAATTTTGGTATTGTATGAACAAACACTCAAATACTTCATACGCCTCATCAGTCATCACACTGTGACGATGAAGGAAACAGTGTCGAGTTTTGTGAGGCCAGATAGATTAATTATTTTGTGCCATTGTGAGTGAAAGGGGGCAGTTAATATTTGGCTTTTATCTTTTTGTGTTTTTTTAGACAAACCTTTTTTTGCTTTTGAGTTTGACAAGATGGCACCTCACTTATTTAACCTCGCCCAAGCTTGTGGTCCATTTGCTGCCTCGGTAGATTCGGGTTTCCTATTGGAGGAGAATCTATTGGACCGAACTTCCATTTTCTTTTTGAGTTTATACTGGGAATACAGTTACTGTCATGTTTTGGGTCTTGAGTTTCTATTATTTTACTTATTTCTTTTCAGTTCCTCGAGTACTCAGACCCCTCTGTTTGCCCCGTGGTAACAGGCCTGAAGCCTCCTGCAAAAACCAAGAACGACCATAGGACAAAGAGAAAACAAGAGCTAGGAAAGACAGGTCAGCTTAAGTAGTGTTAAAGTTCCGAAGCAACTTGTTTTTAGGCAAAAAAAAGGACATAAACATTATAATATATCTAAGCGATGTTTTTTCAGACATATTTAAAGCATGCTTCATTTGGGTCGGAACCAGATAAAATTAGCGCAGTTTGCAAATAAAATCAGAAAAGAAAGAAAGAGAGGCGGCGGCCTAGGGTTTCAACCCTAGCCGTCGCCGCCGGCACCAAGTGCCCTTATGAAGGCGGCGGGGAGTCCTTAGCCTTTGAACCAAACTCTAGGTAACGCTCAATTGCCTGATGTCTCCACTGCAATGGTGAACTCATGCTTCTGACGGGCTGCCACGCGGGAGGTGCCTAGCATCTGCAGATGCCAGTCACAAGCGGAAATGTTTGACTTTACTATATACGCGCATGCAATTTCTCCCCTTGCCTGCGCGATTCTTCTCACACAGAATAGGTCCCCTTCTGCTAACCTCGGATCTACCCAAACAGAGAGAGAAAGAAAGAATCCGCTTCGCTAATCAGTTTACTTACTCCTCTGCGGAGCAGTTCAACACTGTGCGTTCGTCATTCCATTCCTCTCGCTGTTCAGCTCGGGTGAGTCGTCGGTTCCTTCAGGGAATCCTTGAATTACTTTGGTGTTGCCGGGTTGGCACCATTAACACATCGACATGGCTATATCGTCTCGATTACTTTGGTGCTGACGGAGGCGCCAACTGATGGCGGAAAGAGAAACGACGATGATAGCCCAATCACCCTAGGCATGGTTTTTCACCATGCGTGCGTGGAACTGTCTTTGGCTGAAGCAATGGATGAGGAGAAGAATAATTGTGGTCCTAGGGTTCTGAATTACATCAAGATGAAGATGTGCCTGACGCCTGTTCCTCTTTGATCTGGCCAGAGTGTCGGGTTCCGAAAGTCTCCGCCGGCGATCTCACATGGATTTTTATGCCTAGGGACCGCTGGATCGGATGGATTCGGTCGCGCCGGAGGGAGCGGCGTGAAGCTCTGCTTCTGTTGCCATCATGGGAAAATCCATGTTGAAGACAGAGGCGGAAAATGCCATGGAAGCGAGATTAGAGGACTAGTAATGGCGATTCGAGATTTTGGCGACGATGAGGAACTTGCTTGGAGTTTTAGGACTCGTAGCAGCGGTATGTAAGTGGGGGCGTCAACACATGTGAAGTTTAAAGTCTTACCTTTCAATGTGAAAATCAAATGTCTGGCCTTAATTGGTTGTGCCTGTCAATGCACTTGTCGAAGACATTGTTTTGACAACGGGACTATCTCCAGGATGAAAACCCAAGATATTCGATCGGGCGACGACGGCGCTTCTGCACTGTTTCCTTCTTGAATGCGTTGCTTTTGGAGAATCTGTACATCAAGTGTTGTCTTGGTGGTGGTTGTGCTGCTGCTGCAAGAACTGTAACTCTGTAGCGGGATTTTTCTCTTTTTTAGTTTATTCTTCTTATTGTTTATCGGCTGTGTGCATCCGTAATAACCTACTCCCTCCGTTCCAATTTACTTGACTTCCATTTGTCCACATGCACACATCCACATGTGAAGTCATCTAATTTGGAACGGAGTGAGTAGGTTATTGCAGAGGCTGGATTTAATTGGTATCTCCGTGATATTAATATATACTATTTATAATAAAAAAATACTGATGAGGACGGAGGGCCCGATAGGGGACATAAATTTGACGGACAGAGAGGGCAGTAATTAAGAGCGAGACGTAGCTCGAACTTAAAGTCGCAATCTTAGGCCCGGCGCTACCTTAAAAACGGCACAGAGATTTGGTCCTGGTCGGGGGCTCAGAAGACCGTACGTCCAGTGGGACATCTCAGCTAACTCGCCTCGCGATCGGTTACCATCTCGAGATATCAATTTGTTGATAGCACAAAGTGACAGTCGATATTTGGTAAGCTGCATTTTGGAGACAAATCCAAAACATTGCCCTCGGCTAGCTAAGGCGTAATCGAGAAAGGCAGTCAACAAAAGGCCGCTAGCCTACATACAGTATAAACCCGACAGCCGAAACTGAAGAAAAATGCACGCGTACGTACGGGCGCGGCAGTCGGCAGAGTGCAGCCCGACGCACCATGCGACCCATCGGTGGTCGCCGTGACCGTGCACCTCGAACTGAGATCCATGGGTTGCCCTTGCGGCCTTGCCTGCTGAAAGCCTGAAACTCAGCTGCCACTGCAGAACTGGAGGCTTGTCAACGCGTGGAGCGGGAGATGGATACATCTTCTCTTTTTTTTTTTGTCTAAAAAAATCTTCTCTGTCTTTTATTTTCTTTTTTGCCCGGAGATACATCTTCTCTGTCAACGCGAGAACACGCATGTGGTGGCACGTCTGTGTTTGTTGAGTGTGCACGTCTTCAGTAATCGAAGAAACGGTCTGTACTTTCGCAAAACAAAAAGGTCCGTACGTATTACGGACACCTAGATTTTTTTACTTTAGAAGAATCGATGGGTACTAGCTAGTTGTTTGTGGAAAAAAAAGGGGCCCAACCGGGCCGCACGGTTGGCGGGCTTACGCCTGTCCTGGATATCCCGACCTCGCACGGCCCACCGCGCTTTTGTTTTTGCCTCAGAAAGAGTTTTTCACACTAAGAAAATCTACTTTTTTTCAAGTCCCCTAAAGAAGTTTTACAAAGCCAATTTTTTTAAAAATAAATTCTGAGGGTCTCCTTACTATTAAATATCTGAGATTGTATTTCTTATAATTAAATAAATGGATAGCTCATATAATCAATGATCTAGGTAGTTTGCATATAGAGATAGACTAATGCTTTTTAGCGGGTTTTTTAATAAGGTATATAGATATAGAAGTCTCGATCATGATCTATATGCTTCTTTGTGAGGTGCACTAAAATTGGGTTTCTTGACATTAGGGCCATATTGTAGTACATGGGCAAAGGCATAAATTCGTTCCCTATTTGAGACATCCATGAGACTTATGAAAACACACAAGGCGAGGCCAGAGGTCATCAAAGAAACCACTATCAAGGTTGATGTGGACGATCCATCTTTGGCATCCTCACTAAACCTAGAGCAGAGGCTTGCCTACGACGAGATAGTGGCGGCAGTTGATGACGAAAATAGGGGTCTATTATTTGTTAATGGTTCGGGAGGTACTCGGAAGACCTTCTGTGAAGTGCACTGCTCGCTAGGGTTTGACACGAGCGAAAAATCGCACTAGCCATAATGACGTGGGGTGTCGCCTATACTATCTTGCCTTGACGCAGCACCGCCCACTCAAGGTTCAAGATCCAACTAAACATGGAAGAAAGGTCATCGTATAGCATTACCAAGCAGAGTGGGACAACCAAGTTTTGGAGGATGGTTTTAGTCATCCTATCAAACGAGGCCATCAGGATGAAGCGTCAGGTAGTTGTGGTGATAGACAACAGCATGCGCGACATCACATGCCGACGATACCGACATTTCAGGGGGGGAGACTTTCGTGTTCCGTGGGAACTTTAGGCTGGTGCTTCCGGTCGTGGGGAACATGTCACAAGGTTAGATAATCGACTCGACCCTTCCGAGTTCAAACCTCTCAAAGGGATGGCCCCAACCAAGGATTGTCAGCAACATGAGGGCGCATAACGACCGATGGTTCGAAGATTACCTACTGAAGGTAGGTAAAGGCACAGAAGAATTCACCTTTAATTTACCAACTAAATGGTTGCTTGCGCCTACACACGTTTTGTTTGGAGAATTACAGAATTCCACCACCAACCAACATCACGAATATGTTTGAGAATTTCTTGAGAGGGATGCATAAAGTTGATAAAGCACGTGTGCGTGTCGGTGTATGTGCTATGCTTTGGTCCATGTGGACGTGTAGAAATGATTTGGTTCTTAACAAGACAAAAAAATGTGAATTATATGTAGGTCATCTACAAGGCTACGTCCCTGCTTGGCGCGTGGTCTTTCCTCCTCCCCTTGGATCAACGTGAGGATATGATTTATGGGTGTGGCCGGCTTGAGACGGTCGCTTGGGCGTTCTACAACCTAGCTGGCTGGTAGATTTTTAATAGAAGTGTTTCATTCTTTTTGTTTTTCACTGGATAATGTTCATTGCCACGCTATGTGATCCTTGAGCTGTAAACTTTGGAATCTGAAACTCTGAAACTTTGCAATAAAACGGACATGTACATCGCTCTGATGCAGAGGCTGGGGCTTTGCTCCCCATTTCGGGAAAAATGGCACCAAAGAAACTGACCAGGAAGGAAACATCCGGCTGCTCGAGGATATCTGTGTGTCATCTATGGAGAGGTGGCCGACATAGAGAAGTTGATCGACCATGTCTTTGATGTCATAGATCACAACATGCCAATCCGGATTACATGACTTATTGAGCAATCCTCTCCACCAAGAAAGATAACATCGATGAAATAAATATGTGCATCATTGAGCGCTTTCAAGGGGAGGAGAATATCTACCATAGCTTCGAAAATGCGGCGGAGGATCCACACAACTAATGCCCTTCAGAGTTGTTTGAACTCGCTGAATACTAATGGGCTGGCCTGCACAACCTTGAACTAAAGATAAACAACTCTATTGTGTTGCGCAACAACATTGACACAACTAGCGGGTTATGCAATAGGATAAGGCTTGTTGTCTGCGGGTTCCAAAGGAACGTCATCGACGCGTAGATAGTGGTGGGATAGCATGCTAAGCTAAGGGTGTTTCTTCTTCGGATACCTCAGCACTCCCGCACATTTTTTTTGAAGTCCATTACCGTAGGAAAATCCCCTACGGTGTAGTTTTAATCTCTACTATATAATATGGCTTGAGGTGGTGATGGTGATTGACGTGGGGTGGCCACGGCAAGTCCCAGGGTCGAGTACCCCAGGTTGATTGAGAAGAGGAGAGATGAAGTGCTGGTAGTTACCACGGCTGACAAGCAAGTCGATTTACCCAGTTTTAGGCTCCCGAAAGATAACACCCTACTTCCTGCTTGTCTGAGATTGATTATCGAAGGTGTTACAATGGCGATCCCGGCGAGATGTCGATCTCGCTAGGGTTATGGTGGTGTAATAATAGCATACCCTAGATCGGCGGCCCTCCCAGCCTTTATATTGGAGGCTGGGTCTCGGGAGTTCGCAACCAATCAGGTTTACAGGTAAGGTAGGTCTCTACCGACATAAGCTTCGCCTGCCTTGGGGCATACTCTGTCTTCTTTGGGCCCCCTTCATGGGCCTCGAGTGTTGTCTCCCAGTAGGCCACCTGCTGGACCCTAGTCCTTGCGTGCACCAGGTATCTTCATGGTGGGGCACCCGATAGGTAGGCCCACGTCAGTAGCCCCCGAGTGCTTGGTCGAATCGGAGAGTCGGGTAAGGACTCCTCTCCGGGTGCACGTCGTCTTTTGCCTGTTGTAAGATGTTTTGCTTCGAGTCGGTAGTGCATTGACCGCTGTATATGTTCATGTTTTGCTGCCTAGTTGGCAGATTCTTGGGACAATGACATAGCTGGCCTGATTTACTCGACGAATCGGGATCAGTTAAATGCACTCGGGCACAAACCTAGCTATCCTACTTCAAGTTCAAGTCCCCGGACTCGAACCTGGAAAGAGCTGATAAGTTTCGACTCAGGCCGCGGAGGTCTTACAGAGGATACTGTAGTGTAATAGATCGGGTACCCAACGCGTCCGTCAGGATTTTCTTTATGCCTGCTGGCACGGAAGTTACAGGGCAAACGCAGCGGGTGCGAGCCCTGGCCGGCTCGACGGATCGGCGGGTCTTATCTTAGCACATTGAGTGCAGCATCCGAGGATCATATGCGGCGGACGCATCTCGGGTACCGAATGTTTTGCGACTGCTATGGTCGTGGTCTTGGTATAGAGCTAAGTAGCTTTGGTCGGTAATAACTTCGACTGATTGCTTCGGGACTCGATGGCCTCATGGTCTTGTGTTTATCGGGGGTGCGACAGCGCTCCCGATGGGAGTAGCCCCCGAGATTAAGCTGAATTGCTTGCAATTGAGGTTAATCTCAATTAACCTCCAGCCGAAAGAATTTTTTGATGTGCTCCCGATGGGAGTAAATGAAGGATGACTTGGGGACTCGATAGAAAAAGGAGTCCCTTTCAGCCTGATGGCCTACTGTGCAGGAAATATATTTGGGGACTCGAAAGAATAAGGAGTCCCTTTTCAGCCTGTTGACCTACTGATATGTTTTGGGGACTCGACAGAAGGAGTCCCTTTTCAGCCTGTTGGCCTTCTGATATGTTTTGGGGACTCGACAGAAGGAGTCCCTTTTCAGCCTGTTGGCCTACTGATATGTTTTGGGGACTCGACAGAACAAGGAGTCCCTTTTAGCCTGTTGGCCTACTGTGTCAAGGCAGTAATGTGCCACAGTCGAAAGATAGTAAGATCCATCAGAGGGATTCGACAGCCTATTGGCTTTGCTGCGCTATCACAAGCTTGAATCGAGTGATACCCCCACCTTTGTGAGGCTGACGTCATGCATGACGATTCTTGCTTGCGCGTTGCCACCGATGGGACGCAACGCTGTGGCCCCAGTGTCAGTGTTGACGAGAAGAAACGCCGCTTCAGCTGCAATTTAACCGCACGTCGCGAAAATTCCGGAACGTGATGATGGTTTTCCTATTTTCTCGTGCGTAGTGGGCGGCGTGGCCTGCGACGGTTGCGTTCCGCGGCCGCCACGTGTAGGACTAGATGCAGGCCATTGCTGCCGATGCCATTTGGACGGTTCAGATTTGGCGGCGCCATGGTATATTTATTTCACCGCGATGGGTAGATTGATTTCTTCCCCATTCTCGCCCCTTCCCTTTCCTTTGCTCTGTCTTCTACCTTGCGCTTCTCCTCCATTGCCATTGCTGCCAAGCTCCGTCTGCGCGCCCTCCGCTTAGCCACTAGCCATGAAGAAGGCGGGCGCGAAGAAGGTGGCGAGCTCCGCCACCGCCGGTGGTGCGGCGACAAAGAACAAGAGAGGGGGTACGGCGGTGAGCACCACCGCCGTTGCTGACGCCTCTAGCGTGGACACGCTGAAGAAGATCCCCGACGACTGGGTCAAGTCGTCTGTCAAGGCGCCGCAGCTGGATGATCTTCGGGAAGAAGGACTGCTGCCGCCGGCGGACCAGCTGGCGACGCGCGTGCCCGGGAAAGAGGTATTCCCGCAACCACGGCCCGGAGAGCGCGTCTGTTTTGTCGATTTCTTGTATCGGGGGTTCTCCTCCCCCCTGCATGATTTCGTTCGCGGGTTGCTGCACGCGTACGGGTCCAGATGCATGATCTGACCCCGAACGGCGTGCTACACATTGTGTGCTTCCTCGTCCTGTGCGAGTGCTTCCTGGGAGTGCACCCACACTGGGGCCTGTGGAAGAACATCTTCAACATGAAGAGGAACGTGAGTGCCGGCGGCACCTACCCACTTGGCGGCTTCGGCATCCAGGTGCGCGGCGACACCACCTACTTCACGCTGAAGCAAGCCGATTCCGTCCAAGGTTGGCGAAAGAAATGGTTCTACGTCAGTGCTGCATAGGAGGGCCTCCCCGCCTTCGTGGCTAACAAGCCTCTGAGGAAGTCAAATGCCTGGGCGCACATGCTGTCGAGTGAAGACAAGGCGGAGGTGGTGCCCCTGCTGGGGAAGGTTGCTGAGTTGTTGAAGACGATGGGCAAGGAGATGGGTGGCATCCACCTTATTGCCACATTCATGAAGATGCGCGTGCAGCCGCTACGCCTTTGGGTCCACCCAATGTGGGAGTTCCAGGGCACAGATGACTCCTCCCGCCTGACAAAAGAGGAGTTGTCGAAGTGGGAGGTTGTGAACAAGGTGAGGTCCGTGACTAGCCTCAGGGCCACGGACCCCTGCAACGTCGACTGCTCCGTTACTCCCTATGGGGTTGATAACTGTGGCGCCCCGACCGACTGCTATACAGTGATACTGTGTGTCACCGGTTAAGCGATACAACCGGAGGTTACGGGTTTACCAATCCCCGGCCAAAACCTTTGGCAGGTGTTGCTCGGAATTGATCATCGACAACACAACACCCGATTGATGCCTTAACACATGCACAACTATCAATGCATAATAGAGAGATCAAGACTTGTGGAACAACTGGCACATCACAGACTCTACGACACAAAGCATTATAGTTCAACTCTTATAATAGAGAAGGATAGCAAATTACAAGCAGAGGTCACAGACCCAACAGTACATCATGCGGAAGCAAATTAAGTTGTTCTAAACAACAAGATCCAAATTATGGACTAAGAGGCCTACAAATAAACATCCAAGCGCCAGCTGTTCCGGGATGTCCCAAGCTGCCACCTGGGAACCCCAGACTACTCGTCGACGTCCACAAAGAACCCACCTTCGAGGTCGGTGAAGTCCTCCTCTGAAACAAAACAAACGACGTTGAGTTCGACGAACTCGCAAGATTAAATATAGAGCTTTAGCTCGATGAGGCTTTCAAAGTTTTATGGCTGTTTTGCATAAAGCTGATTTTATTTATAGAAACATAACTCCATGGTAACGACTAATCAGAATATTTTCAAAAAGGGGTAAGAAGTAACTCTTTTCTCTTGATCACCTTTCTCATCATCAACCACCATCATCACTGTACCTGTTCTACAAAGGCACCTCCCGAATCACCCTCGAGGAAGTCGACCTTGCATTCGTGAGTGGTACCTTTAGTACCCAGGTTTTAATCATTCCGTTCAAGTTATTCTATGGTCTTATCGTCCTTTCCCAAGTCGTCCGTAACCGTGGACACGGGTTTTCGAAAAGATTTAACCCTGCAGGGGTGCACTGTGTTTACCTTCGGTACCGCCCGGCTCATTGCCTACGCTTAGCTCTCTTCCGGGGAAAGCCGGCTGAGTGGGAACAGTTACAACCTTTACCTTGCTTGTGACTAACCCAGGATCATCAGTGGCGGTAGGACAGGTTCAGTGCCTCCAACACCCTGTCCCGCGACCACTTATTTTTCCTGACACCACCATCCTCATCTCAGTCTTGGCCACCATCCCAACGCACGCGCAAATGGAAGCCCGAACTAGAGGACCCTCGGCTAGCCCTTCACAAGTTAGTCGGTCGACGAGGGCTCCATATACCCCACCGAATGGAAGCGCGCTCATTCTTGGTTCAAGAGGTAAAGAACTCGCACCTAGGCGGCGAGAGTGAGACAAAACACCACCATACCAAAGTGGCCTCTCATCCCCACCGTTAAGCATTTTATTACCTGTCACCACAATTTCTCCACCATCATCCGAACATTACAACATCTGTTTCCAACATGACATATCCATCGGACGACTAAGCAATTAGCTAAGCATGGCTAAGCATCAACATAGCATAGTTAAGTACTCCAGGCCAACAATACAATCCTATGGATAATAGGAGGGAAAACAGGTAATGACATCGGAATCTTAATGCAACTATAGGATACTCTAATCCAATAAAATTGACATTTGGAACCGCATGCAATATTATAGTGGAGAAAATATTTGCTGAAAATAGGATAAGACATGCTCAGAGGGGGGATTACGCTTGCCTGGCTCAACGTGCTGGTAGTACGGATCGTCGGGGTATTGCGGTGTAACCCCGGCTGCTTGATCTATCGAAGCATAGCAACGGAAGAGCAATCAATCACCACACATGCTTTAACAATTGCAATGCGCAAACACATGATGGCATGACATTTTAAATCCTCGGGAGGAGGATGATTCAACTATTCAGATTAAACGGAGTTCGGATGCTTAGAGGGGCGCATCTCGAATATCCCGTGGGGTTAAGTAAGGAATCATATTTACTTGTTGATTTAATTAGTGGAGACCCTCGGATTTAACTTGTATATGAAATGTCAAGATCAGGAGATGAAATGCAGGGCTTAGGTGATTAAACATGCATGAAGAAGATGCTTCTGGATAATTCACAAATTTTCTGAGCATTTTGGTATAATCCACACAAATTTCTGACGAACCGATAAAAGTTATTACATTTACAATTTCTCTTTTAATTATGCCCTGGTTATCAGTTAATCCAACACAGAACAATTATTTAATCAAAATAGAAAGAAAGAATAATTTAAACAGGAATATTTTTGGTACTGGGCTATTTCGGAAATTCCGATTTGAATTGACTCGGAAAATCCGATCGACACAAAGGTCCTAAAATTTGGCTAAGGACTGAGGTTTGGGAGGTACTGGCATAATTCGGATAATCCGAAGTTTGCAAAATCGGAAAATCCGATGGAGGAAAATAATGTGTTTTCTTCGTACTGGAAGGAGACGGACTATCCGGCTCGACATGGACCGGAAATTCCGATGGACGCGCAGAAGCGGGAGACGGCGAAGTACGGCGAGAGAGGGAGGGAGAGGAGGTCCAGAGAGACGCGTGCTCACCCTCGTCTCGGGGATGTGCTCGGGAGGGCCGGAGATACAACGACGGCGACGTATTCGTCTGCGACGACGGCGACCGGAGGCGGGAGGGCGAGTTCGATTTCCGGAGCTATTCGGAGTTCTGGCTCGATTCCGGCGGTGAAGAAGTAGAGGAGGCCGAGGCGGAGCTTCCTACGGTCTTCGTTTGGCTCGGGAACTACTCAGTCGACGGCGACGAGCTCGGAGACCAGGGCGGCCAAGGCGGCTCGGGTGGGAGAGTTGGGGAACGGGAGGGCAGGTGAGCGAGTGAGGTGCGGGTAGGAGGAGCAGGTGGGGCTTCGTGGGCTTGCTCCTCGCAGGGGAGAGGCAGAGGAGAGGGGCCTGGCGCGGCGTCGATCGACAGGGCGGCATGGCGCCAGTGTCCAAGGAGAGAGACGACCATTCTTGCAGATAAACCCCTGGCCAAATGTTTTCCATCACGGATAGGTCCTCTCCAGTTTTGTTTTTAAAACCTTTTAAACCCAGCAGCACTTCCCTGATTTAATTGAGGCACTTATACATTTTAGAAAAATATAACAAAATTTGGGGAGGCTCCCCTCAGCCTGTAGAAGCTCCACAAATTTTGGTGTCTCAAAATAAAATAGTTTGGACCACTTTTGTTTAGCAAGGTTGGTTATGTTATTTTCTCAAATCCAATTTGATATTCCTTTGGAAATTTCAAAGCATGTGCCAAGCATTATTTTTGAACCATTGGAACTTCCTTGACAAATATAAGAGGTCAAAGTATTTTGTTTTGCAAGTTTGAGTGCCTTCATTGTTTTGAGATTGGTTAAAGCAAGTTTGGCATTTTGTTTTTAGGTGGTGCCAAACCACCACAATTCCCTAACCCAACAACAATTCCCTAGCAACAATTCCCTAACCAAAAGTTTAAGGTTCCAATTTGTACACATTGATGCAAGGATGCCATGATGCAATGAACCAGAAGTGGAAAATTTACACAGGTTTTTAGGTTCTCAACTTTGGGCTGTTACAATAACCGACTACCCGAGGTGAGACTTGTCCTGTTTTTGTTGTTGATTCTTCTGTGATGCTGTTGCATGAACTATATTGTGCTTGCTTTGCAGGGTCATCCGAGTCCTTCTTGTCTTCCTCCTTTACCCGAGAATGGGTCGACTTTCGAGGTGGAGTTCCCAGAGGTGGAACCGGTTGATGAAGATGACTCTGTTCCCTCTGCCACCACCTCACCTGATGAAGGGGTGGAGGAAACGGAGCAGGATGAAGAAGAGGAACACCCGCCCAAGCGTCGCCGACAGGACAAGGCGGAATCGGCGGGTTCGCCGTCTCACAGGGCGGCGCTGGAAGATGACGGCGACTCGGGTTCCTCTTCGCCCAGTGCGAAGGACCCGATGAATGTTGTTCCGCTGAACACGGCGCCCCCTGCTGGCGACGCGACCGAGTTTGGCGGCATATTCGCAACAGACTCCTTCGGCAGCGAGGAAGATGAAGAAACCGGGTGACTACCCTTACGAGTGTTAAGTTTATTTGTCTGGTCTGCCGCGAGGTTGTTTGAATGGAATGCTTTGTGTGCAGTGCTGGGCATGGAACCGGTGTGTCTCCTTCTCCTGTCTTGGAGCAGACGTCGGCTCCGACTGGTGCGGAGTCACAACTGATTCCTCCGGAGGCTTCTCCTTCTCCGACTGCGACGGCCAGGACGGAGCTCATGAAAACTTCGGCTCCCTCCGTTCCGGAAACAAATGCGCCGTTCTCTTTGAGCGTTGCATTGCTCCAGGATCATGTAAGTGTCTTCTGTCTTTCTGATTTATCGGGTGCACGACAGCGCTCCCGATGGGAGTAGCCCCCGAGGCTATGTGCAACTAGTATAGTTGTGCATAGGCTCAATTTTCATGTGTTCTCGTGCGTTTTGCAGCCTTTCTGCCACAACCTCATGAAGTCAGGCGCGGCCTACGTCCAGATGGAGCGGGAGAGGGACCAGCTTCGCCTCGATCTGGAGCAGTCGAATCGTGAGTAACTCTTAAATTGATTGTAGCTTGCCATTCCTCCTCCTTTTCATCCGCTTGACACTTCCCTCATCTTACAGGTGACCAGGAAACTGTTGCGCGTCGGGTGCTCGAGCTGGAGAAGGAACTCAAGGCTCAACACGATGACGCTGAGCGAAAGCTGAAGGAGGCCAAGGACCGAGAGGATGCCATCCTCCAAGGCGAGAAATTGCAGGTTGAGCGCCTGCTAGCGCTTGCCCACGCTGTTGGTGGTACTGCCTCCTTCACATTTGTTTTTGCTTATAGTTTGTTCTCTCTATTCAGTCGAATAGATACTTAGGTTTGCTGGTTGTGCAGGTACCTTTGGCGCAGCCCCGCCAACGGAGTCGACGGAAGACGTTGTCCCGCTGGACCGTGTTGTCAGCACCTTCGACACCATGTGCGCTTACGCCAAGGACGCGCTTGCCAAGTCGACTGGTGCTCTTGCTGCGGTGCACAAGAGTGTCTTTCCGCAGCGCATAGCACCCGCCAGCGTTTATGGCCTGGCCTCAGTACTTGGCCCGGAGTCTTCCACCATGGCGAACTTCACTCGCACCCAAATGGTACGCGGCTCGGAGCTCACCTTCAAGCTGTTGTTGGGTCACGGTGTCTCGGGTGACTTCGAGAAGGTTGTAGCTGACTTTCCGCAGAGACCCGATGGGAGAACAGCTTCGCTGAGCTCGGTGAAGGATGAAGCGGCGCAACTGGTGGAGAAGATGGTAGCTACGGCAGAGCGGCGTGCTGCCGAAGTTGCAGCGCGCGCAGTTAGGTCTATGTCGGAGTCGATGTCATAGGCCGTAGTGTTAAGCTCCTTCCTTTTTTGTTTTGCTTGTAAAAAACTGATGGTGCTTCGTAATCAAACTGGAGCCTGCTTTTGCAATTTGTATATACTTGACTGCGCTGTCGCGGTTTTAGCCCTCGAGTGTGCTTTTTTGCTTGACTTTGTGTAATCATGGTTCTCATGTTGTTCGACTTTTTGCTTTTGGGCAGGCTGGGTCGTCTGGTACGTCTGACGCTTCTCCTTCCGCGAGTGCGCGGCCTCGACCTGCTGCCCGGAGCAAAAATGATGAACCCGTCATGTCGTATATGAATGCTCGAATTGTGAAGCTGGAGAAGGAGCTGAAGGATGCGCGGGATGAACTGGACGCACTGAAATCGAGGTTCGCTCCTTCGTCCGAACGGGAAGACTACTTGATTGGGGAGCTGGACCTTATCAATCGACAACTAGAATGTCAGTGCGCGGCCAGAACCTTCGACTGCGACTTGCTATTTCTTCGACTGTTTCTCATCTGTTTCCTTGTACTTTGCCTTGCAGGTGTGAACCCAGATTGGAGGGCTAAGAACGCTCGAGTAGAGGAGCGCCTGAACGCGGCCGTTACCGGTACTGCTTCCGACTGCCGGTACTTCTGGTCTGATAGACCGAAGGCTCGAGTGCTTGCTGTGTTGTTGGACCGTGCCTGACGAGGCGGGATGCTGCTGGAGTCGCGCAGGGCTACTCTGGCTCGAGTGCATCAGGTGTTGTTCCCACATAATGAACAACCGCAAGGTATTCCTGCCCTGCTGACGAGATTCCGCGAAGGCAAGGCGATCAAGGAGTTCCTGCACGCCCAGCTTGTTGCTGGGGCCAATGTCGCCTTTGCTTACGTGCGACTCCACCGTACAAACCTTAAACTGGATAAACTTGTTGATGGACTGCCCGGGGAGGACCAGTACGCGGATACTCTTGCACCTGCGAGGCAGGTTATTGGTCAAGTCTAGGGGCAGACGGAGCGCCTTGTAGGTCCGCTGGATGCGCCCAAGGATGAGCCTGTAGATTAGGAGACGAAAATGTGTATGCTCGTTGAGCTAAGTTGTACATGAATGATGTATGTCCATGGGGTCAGTCCCCGAGTATATAATTGTTATTTGTTTGTCGAAGACAATAGTTTGTTTTGACTGCTTGGACGCAGCCCCCGTGCGTTCGGGTGCAATTGACATGCCTTGAGTAATGTGATCTGTGCGGCTCAGCCCCCGGGCATTCGGGTCTGGCCAAGGTTTTCCTTTGTGCGAAGCCGTAGTAACCTGTGCGGTGCAGCCCCCGAGTGTTCGAGTGCGGCCTAGGTCGTTGTTTTTTATTTGAACCTGTCTGGCGCAGCCCCCGAGTGTTCGAGTGCGGCCTAGGTCGTTGTTTTGACTTGAACCTGTGTGGCGCAGCCCCCGAGTGTTCGAGTGCGGCCTAGGTCGTTGTTTTTGATTTGAACCTGTGTGGCGCAGCCCCCGAGTGTTTGAGTGTGGCCTAGGTCGTTGTTGCTTTTTGACTGAAAAAGTAAAAGGAGAAAACTTTGTTGTCCCAATCATTGTATTATTAAGCTAGCAAGCCGACTCATTAAAAACCTTCCAGTCCCCTTAGTTACCCTGGTAAGGAAAAGAGCGTGTCTGGAACCTGCTGCTTGTGGGCGTTTAAGCACAATTACATGGATGTGTATGCTATGCGTAGAAACGGCGCAGGTGAGCAACGTTCCACGGGTTGTGGGGGAGTTCTCCCGTCTTCGCGTGCTTCAGGCGGTAGGCGCCGCCGTCGATGGCCTCTGTGATGATGAAGGGTCCCTCCCATGGGGAGGCGAGCTTGTGCACCTTCTTCTGCTTGAGCCGCAGCACTAGGTCGCCAGGGACGAAGGATCTTGTGCGCAGTCGACGACCATGGTAATTACGGAGACTCTGCTGGTATACAGTCATGCAGGAGAGTGCGATGTCCCGTGCTTGGTCCAGCGTATCGACGCCGTCTTCGAGTGCTTCGTCTGCGTCTAACTCGTCGTAGGCGACCACGCGTGGTGCGTCGAATCGCAGGTCGTACGCATGACTGCTTCGGCGCCATAGACCATGAAGAATGGGGTGTATTGGGTTGATCTGTTTGGCGTTGTCCTTAGGCTCCATAGGACGGAGGGTAGCTCCTCCACCCAGGCACCCGCGGCGCGTTTGAGTGGCACCAGCAGTCGCTTCTTGAGGCCGCTGCAGACTAGGCCGTTTGCTTTCTCGACTTGTCCGTTGGATTGAGGATGTGCAACTGAGGCGTAGTTGAGTTTGATGCCCTGATCCTTGCAGAAATCCTTAAACTCGTCAGCTGTGAAGTTTGTGCCGTTGTCAGTGATGATACTGTGGGGGATCCCAAACCTGAAGATAATGGATCTGATGAAGTTGACCGCAGTTGAGGCAGTCGAGCTTGTTATGGGAACGGATTCGATCCACTTTGTGAACTTGTCGACTGCCACCAGTAGATGTGTGTGTCCTCCACGGGATGATTTCCTCAATGGGCCCACCATGTCGAGTCCCCATTGAGCGAAAGGCCAGGCGAGTGGAATTGTTTTCAGCTCTGATGCAGGTGTGTGTGGCTTCGTGGCGAACTTCTGGTAGCCCAAGCACTTCCTGACTATGTCTTCGGCCTCCTGCATCGCCGTAGGCCAGTAGAATCCGGCTTGAAAGGCTTTGGCAACCAAGGCTCGGCTGCTGGCGTGATGTCCGCAGATACCCGCATGGATGTCGAGTAGTATTGCTTTACCGGCCTCTGAGTCGATGCAACGCTGCAGGATCCTAGATATGCTGCATTTGTACAACTCTCCGTTGATGATTGTGAAGGCCTTGGAGCGGCGAGTGATGCGTCTTGCTTCTGTTGTGTCCGCCGGCAGCTATTGACACAACATGTATGCAAGGAAAGGGTTCGTCCAAGTTGGCTCGACGAGCAGGACTTCGATGTGATGATCTTTCGCGTCAGGTACCTCGGGGTCCTTTGCTGGCGGGTCCTGAGCGCCCGTTGTTGGTGTAGAGGGTACTGCTGACTGCTTCATCTTGATAGACCGATGTTTGATGCACTCGACGAAGACTCCAGGTGGGACTGGGGCTTTAGTCGAGCCGAGATTGGCTAGCATGTCGGCCTCTTCGCTACTCTCGCGGCCCACGTGCCGCAGCTCGCAGCCGTCGAAGCTGCCCTCCAAGATGTTGTAGAGGTCCCGATAGGCGATCATGTTCTCTGCAGTAGCATCACACTCCTTCATGGTTTGCTGAACGACGAGGTTCGAGTCCCCGTAGATCATGAGGCGAGTGGCGCCACAGTTCTTGGCCATCCGCATGCCGTGGATTAGGGCTTCGTACTCTGCCTCGTTGTTTGAAGGCTTGGGGAAGTCCATCTGCAGTACATAGCGCAGCTTGTCGCCCTTTGGTGATGTCAAGACGATACCTGCTCCTGCACCTTGAATTTCTTGGAGCCGTCGAATTACATGGTCCATGCGTTGGACAGGTCGGGTATATCCGGCAGCTGAGCTTCTATCCATTCGGTTGTGAAGTCCAGGAGTACTTGTGCCTTGATTGCTTTGGGGTGTGTGTACTTAGGTCCCACGGGCCTAGCTCGACGACCCACTTGGCGACTCGTCCCGTCACGTCGGGGTTGGTGAGGATGTCTGATATGCCCGAAGCACTGACCACCGTGATCGGGTGCTCGGCGAAGTAGTGGACCACCTTGCGTGAGCTCATGAAGACGCCGTAGGCTAGCTTCTGATAATGCGGGTACCGCTGCTTGGATACGGATAGGACCTCGCTGAGGTAGTATATGGGCCGTTGCACGCGGTGGGCGTGGCCTTCTTCTTCACGCTCGACGACGAGGACGGTGCTGACCACCCTGTTGGTCGCTGAGACGTAGAGGTATAGAGGTTCTTTCTCGTGTGGTGCGACGAGCACCGACGGAGTCGCCAGGACTTGCTTGAGTGTGCGAAGGCTGCTTGAGCTTCTGGCGTCCACTCGAATTTGTCGGACTTCTTCATCAGTTGGTAGAAAGGAAGTGCCTTTTCACCCAACTTACTAATGAACCGGCTGAGCGCTGCGACTCGGCCGGCTAGGCGCTGAACTTCCCGAAGCTTGGTCGGGGCTGGCGTTGTGAGGATTGCTTCTATCTTTTGGATTTCCTCGATGCCTCGTGCGGATACGAGGTACCCGAGTAGTTGCCCAGCTGGTACGCCAAAGACGCACTTCGTTGGGTTGAGCTTGATTTGTAGAGGTTGAGAGCGGTGAATGTTTCGCACAGGTCGTCGAGGAGCGTGTCCTCTTGTTTGGTCTTGATGACAATGTCGTCGACATAGACTTGGACGTTGCGTCCGATCAGGTCCTTGAGGCAGGACTGCATCATGCGCTGGTACGTGGCACCAGCGTTCTTGAGCCCGAAGGGCATGGTTGTGTAGCAATAGACACCATGGGGTGTGATGAAGGCTGTTTTCTCCTCGTCCTCGACTTTCATCCTGATCTGGTTGTAGCCTGAGTAGGCATCCAGGAAGGATAGGTGCGCACAGCCTGCAGTCGAGTCGACGATCTGGTCGATGCGCGAAAGCGGAAAGTGATCTTTCGGACAACACTTGTTGATGGCGGTGAAGTCGACGCACATGCGGAGGATCTTCGTGTGCTTCTTTTCGACCAGTACTGGGCTGGCGACCCAGTCTGACTTCTTGATCTCTCGGATGAACTTGGCGTGAAGTAGTCTGTCAATCTCTTGTCCTATGGCGATTCGCTTTGGCTCGGAGAAGCGGCGCATGGATTGCTTGACGGGTCTGGCGTCTGGATATACTTGAAGAGAGTGCTCGGCAAGTTCCCTGGGTACGCCTGGCATATCTGATGGCTGCCAGACGAAGATTTCCCAGTTCTCACGCAGGAACTCGACGAGCGCGCTTTCCTATGCGGGAGGCAAGCTTGATGAGACGAGGACCGTCTTGGAGGCGTCAGTCGGATGGACTTGATGTGCTCTCGTGTCGTTGGTTGTGCTGAAGGCGGCGTCGGGTGCCGGTTTCTTGCTTGCGGGGAGAGGGTCTTGTCGTTCTTGAGTGACAGCTCTTCGAGCTGCTGCTGCTGCATGCCGAAGGACTCAGAGATCTTGCTGAAGTCGCGGTCGCAGTTGTCCGAGCGCTGGAAGTCGCCGCGCACGGTTATGATTCCCTTTGGTCCTAGCATTTGAGCATGAGGTAGGCGTAGTGCGGAACTGCCATGAATCGGGCGAACGTCGGGCGTCCAAGTATAGCGTGGTGCTGTGATTTCCAGTCGACCACCTCGAAGTCAATCATCTCCCTTCTGAAGTGATCGGGTGTGCCGAAGATAACTTCGAGTGTGATGGTTCCCTCGGGGTAAACTGCTTTCCCGGGTACTATGCCATGAAAGGTACTATCTGACTTGGCTAGGTTTTGCAGAGACCTGCCCATCTTTCGGAGAGTGTCGACGAAGATGATGTTGATGCCACTGCCACCGTTTATGAAGACCTTGGTCATGTTAAATTCCCCTATCTGTGCTTCGAGTACCAGCGCGGCATGGCCTAGGCGCGGTACCTGTGGAGGGTGGTCCTCTCGAGAGAATGTGATGTTGGTCTCCGACCCCTTGAGGTACTCTGGTAGGGCCGGTGGGCATGTTACGGCCTGACAGACTTGTCGAGTGACCAGCTACTAGCACCGGCTTGACGGGCGTCCCTTCTGGATCATGTTCATCTGCCCACGGGCTTGAAGGTACTGATCCCAGCTGCAGGGGTGCTTCCTGCCGCGGCTGGTGTTGGATCGCTCCTGCCATATGCGCAGGTTGAGGTGCTGCTGCCGGTGGTGCCTGAATAGCTAGTTGCCCGGTTGGTTGAGGTGCGGGAGGCACAGTAGTCAGGATCCTGGTGAACGCTTCGTGCATGCGATGCATCTTCCGGCAGTCTTTCAGCAGGTGGCTGGAGATCAGCTTGCCGGTTTCTTCGCTTCTGAACATGTGAAACTTGCATGGTTGCTCGAGTTCTTCTTCAGGCGTAAGGTCTGGTCGCGGGTTGTCGCGGGTCCGGCGCCGCCATTCGCACCTCTGGTTTCCGTCACTGCGGTAGTCGTCGTGGCCTCGACTGTTCTGGCGATTGTTGTCGCGGCTTCTGTCCTCACGGGGATCGGCAAACCCGACCGCTACTAGTTCGACTGCCTCGCCGTCCTTGTAACGGGGCTTTCGCTTGCGGCGTCGGTCGTTGCCGTGGCTGTCTCTCCAGTTTCTTGGACCGCCTTCATCCTTTGGCGAGTGAGGGGGCTCGTTGCGCACAGAGTACTCTCCGTCCGCCCATTGGTTGGCGATCTTCATATGTTCGACTATGGTAGCTGGCTGAAGGCGGCCACAGGCCTCTCGAAGGGATTGTCGGATGACACCGCGAACGAAGGCGTCCATTGCTCTATCTTCTGAAATGACTCCGACAGAGTTGCGCATGAGGGTCCAGCGCTGGATGTATGAGCGCAGTGTCTCGTCCTTTCGCTGCTTGCAGGCTTGCATTTCTGCAAACGTCGCGGGTCTCGAGTATGTTCCGAGGAAGTTCCTGATGAAGGCCTCCTCGAATTGGTCCCAGTAGTCGAAGGAGTTACGAGGTAAGTTCTGCAGCCAAGTACGTGCGGAACCCAGGAGCATGAGCTGTGCATATTGCATCGCTGTTGTTGTGGTTCCTCCTTGACAGTTGACTGCTATAAGGTAATCATCGAGCCAGAGCTTCGGGTCCTATGTACAATCGAACTTGACGGTCTCGGCTGTGAGTTTGAAGCCTCGAGGTATCCTTGAGTCGCGGATACGGAGACTGAAACAGGGAACACCACAGGGCTCATAGTCACCTTCTGAGTAGAGTTCTTGACCTGGGGTGGTGACAGGTCGCTTGGAGCGGCTGCGGTCGACCTGCCGCTGCGTGATGACGTTGCGCGCGTCCTCCCCGTCCTGCAAGTGTCGAACAGGTCGGTCTTCACGTGTTGCGCGTTCTCGGTCGCGTCGGTCTCGATCTTCACGTGCTCGGGCGGGTGGGTTCTCTGTATTCAATGCTTCTTCCACCAAGTGAAGCGCTTTGATTTGTTGCTTGTGCAGGGCGGCGCGAGGGTCGCCCTCTGGAGGTTGTGTTGCTCTCAGGTACATGCCTATTGATAGGAGAGCTCCAACGGTTGTTTTGGGGATGGGTATCCCGTCTGCGTCTTCCGTCACGAAGGATGATTCGAGGTTGCGGGTGCTCCCCGCTCGCTCTGCGTCTGTCATCAGGCGAACGCGCGATCGATAGTGCCTGTTGTCTTGCGTTACAGCAGGTCCTGAGGATGAGAAGGAATAGGCTGCGCGCCGGGCACTCGACTCGTCGGCGAGTTCTTTGCGTCTGGCTAGTTCAGCCTTTTCGTGCAACAACTTCTCGTTTTCCTTCCACACCAGGTATTGGTACACCATCATCTCCTCTCGGGTCGCCTTCGGAGGAGGGAAAGTGCAGTCCTGGACGTGCTTCAGGACTTGGATTCCCATCTCCCTGGTGATCACCAAGGTTGCAACTTTGTCCGGCATTGTGACCTCCATCGGATATACAGGTTCCTCGCGACGGGCGCTGCCTCCGGGGTCTCTGTTGTCTCTGTTTGGGGTTGCGCCCACCATGAAAACTTGGACAAGGTAAGACTGTGTGGTCGAGTACGCGTTGCTGCTGCTTCTCTCGCTGTCGGAGCTGTCCTCGGGGCCGAAGATGGAGGCGACATGATAGATGCCGCAGTCGGTGCAGAACTCCTCCGGCTGGGTCTTGCTAGACACGGTGGTCGATGGTGATGCGGACGCCGGAGTCGATGGAGACGCGGGCGACGGAGGTGATGTAGTTGATGCAGATGCGATCTCCGCAGTCGACGAAGACGCGGGTGATGTAGTCGATGCAGGCGCGATCTCTGTAGACGAAGACGCGGGCGAGGTAGTCGAAGCAGATGCGATCTCCGTAGTCGACGAAGACGCGGTCGAAGTAGTCGAAGCGGGTGCGATCTCCGTAGTCGACGAAGATGCGGGTTCAGTAGTCGACGCAGGCGCGATCTTCGTAGTCGATGAAGACGTGGTCGAAGTAGTCGAAGCGGGTGCGATCTCCGTAGTCGACGAAGATGCGGGTTCGGTGGTCGATGCAGATGCGATCTCCGTAGTCGACGAAGATGCGGGTCCCACGGCCGGCGAGGGCGCAAGGTTGGAGAGTCGAAGCGTTCCCCCACTTATTCACATGGAATTGTATGATACCAAAAGTAAGGCACATACCTCCGTAGAGAGGCGTACACCGATCGGTGGGCCGACGGGTGGGGGTCGAATTCGAAGGAGCCGAAGTGGATCGACTTCTCGATCGTCGGCGCGTCGATTGTCATCGCATATGGAGCCGGTGCAACCATGATTCCAGCACTCTTCTTTCCCATAGACGGCGCCAGTTGATGTGGGGTGGCCACGGCAAGTCCCAGGGTCGAGTACCCCAGGTTGATTGAGAAGAGGAGAGATGAAGTGCTGGTAGTTACCACGGCTGACAAGCAAGGCGATTTACCCAGGTTCAGGCTCCCGAAGGATAACACCCTACTTCCTGCTTGTCTGAGATTGATTATCGAAGGTGTTACAATGGCGATCCCGGCGAGATGTCGATCTCGCTAGGGTTATGGTGGTGGAATAATAGCGTACCCTAGATCGGCGGCCCTCCCAGCCTTTATATTGGAGGCTGGGTCTCGGGAGTTCGCAACCGATCAGGTTTACAGGTAAGGTAGGTCTCTACCGACATAAGCTTCGCGTGCCTTGGGGCATACTCTGTCTTCTTTGGGCCCCCTTCGTGGGCCTCGAGTGTTGTCTCCCAGTAGGCCACCTGCTGGACCCTAGTCCTTGCGTGCACCAGATATCTTCATGGTGGGGCACCCGATAGGTAGGCCCACGCCAGTGATGGTCCGTCACCAAAATAGCCTTCAAAGTTGTATAATTTACAGAGCATGCCACCGATAAGTGAAATAACGGTTCGAGTTAGACAGGTTCCTATGTCCTCGCGACTATTCCTTCCGCACGTACGTTTTGCTTTCCTTGCCGTTAGATGGGTTCGCCCAAACCCTCGATACCTAAAGGTAAATGTTGATGGGTCCTTTTACGCTGATGTTTTTGCAGGTTCTGCGGGAGCGGTGCTTCGAGATTTTCAAGGAAAATTTGTTCCAGGCACTACTACCTATATCCCCAATGTTGCCTCGGCTGCTGCAGCAGAGGCTGTAGCTATGAAGGAAGGTTTAGCCCTTGCTAATCGCTTCGGGTGCAATGACGTGGTGGCAGAATCGGATTCCTTAGAGATAATTGAAGCTTGCTCGGGTCAAGAAGCGTGGTGGGGTGATTCCTCGGCAGTTTTTGCCGACTGTGTCGATCTTGCAGCTCAAATTGGAAGAGTGTCCTTCAATCATTGTCCAAGGGAAGCAAATGAAGTGGCCCATGAATTAGCTAGGTCCTGTTTTGTTGATAGAATACCTTGTAATTGGGTCGATGAACCCCCTAGCTTTATTCTTGGCAAACTGATAAACGATGTAACGATTGTGGATGCTTAAAGGCAGCAAGTTTCAGACGCACTCTTTTACGTACCAAGGTATCTTAGGGGACTGGAAGGTTTTTAATGAGCCGACTTGCTAACCTAATATATGGGGGGTTTTAAGTTAAAAAAAAAGATGGGCCTCGGACCAAGGCCGCAGGCGCCAGTCCTCTTCCCGACTTCCCAGGACACCGAGCACGAGCAGCTTCTCCTGACCAGGCGCCGCCGCCAGGCTGGGCCGCTGCCAGCCGCCAGCCAAGTCTTTGTGTACGCTAGCCAAGCCATCCGGTTGATCTATGCGCTGGCAATTTGTGACGGCCAAAGGCGTGTTATAGCAACCTGCAAGATAAAAGTCCTATCAAGATATGGACACAAGAACTCTTGATAATAGGATATGAACACATGACGATATTTGTGTACATCAAAGCTTGATCAACATGCATGGATCATTTACCTTATTGAGTGTACGGACAGCAGCAAGCTGGAGCACGGGTTTGGATGATCTCAAAAATAACTGTAACAGTAATTGCTGGTGCTAATTCACGACTTGTGACATCCATCTCTGTTTTTTTTTTCCGTGCAGCCTCTAAAATCACCATTTCCGGTTTATGTCTGAGACATGATTCCAGATAATCAAAAAATGGGCGATCACCATTTTGTGTGTTCATGCTCTCACGTATAACCTATCAAATGAAAAATCCCATTTTTAGCAATTTACTCATTTTCAAGGTTCCAGTAGAAGTAAATAGGTTACCTGGCTCGTGTAACGAATCAGAAGACATTGGGCAAGAGACGAGCGGGACTGACCCCTTTGTCAAACTAGAAACCAGCTTGCTAACGGCCAAACGGTCATTCTGTCTGGTCTGCAAGTTTGAGAGAAAATTAACTGAACATCAAGTGCCTGAGGTTAACATAAACTTTTACATAGCACTACTTTACTCTATCATAGCAAATGCAGCTAACTAAAGCATCCCCATTTTCGTGTGCCACTATACATTTTTGGATATAGTATAATCAAAGCGAAACTTTAGGTGTAAGATGAACAGATCACTGAAATTGTAGTTCAGCAAAAGTCAAGAGCAGCATACATAGAACTGTGGTTAAAGCCACTAATCTCTCGAGCCTGTTTATGTAGAAGTTTCTATATAAAAATTCATTACTACAAAACTGATATAAATGGTGCTAACGTCAGCTTGTGCACAAGTTAGTGCCCCATAACGTATTTTAACATACAAAGTATACTACCCAGCATAGCACTGATCTACTCTCTCCGTTCCAAATTAATTGACTTCCATATATCCACATATTTTTTTCGAATCTCGGCAATGCCTTTGATTGATAAAGTCGAAAAGAGTTGGACAGTTTATGAGGGAAACCGGCCGAAAACCGTACAACACAACACACCACACCGGCCCCAAGGCCACGCCCCAAAAAACTAGTCGACGCCTATGTCGCCCTAGCAAACCATAGACGACACAAACACGGCGGAGGCAAACTCAACGCAAGCCAAAACCGGAGCTGCCGCTCCGACATCCACACCGGCCCCAAGGCCACGCCCCATAAACGAGTCGACGACCATGTCACCCTAGCGACCATAACCGACACCCAACACGGCGGGGACGATCTCAACGCAAGACGAAATCCGGAGCCACCGCTCCGACATCCACACCGGTCCGATTGCCGCTCACCCCCCTAGCCGAAGACGAAGCTCGCCGCCGCCAACCATCATCTGAATCCACTGGTCCCCCTGGCCGGTGGAACATCCAAGGCGAGGCCCCAAGAGGCAAGCGACGCAGGAGCGCCGCCCTCGCCCGATCCCGCGTGGGATCTGGGGTTTCCCCCGGAGAACCCGGCGTGGAGAAGTAACAGAACCACCTCGACGACGCCTCCAAGAAGGACGCGACGCCCGAGGGCGTCGTCGTCGTCGGCCCTGGCCGACAGCCAGGGCAGGGCTTTCGCCCGGCGATGTGTCACAGACCCCACAATCCGCCATCGAGGACCGGCCAGTCCACCATCACCGCATGCCGCAGCCACCGTGGCACCTCACACCACGATGGCGCCGCGCCGACCAAGCCCGGGGCCGCCGCCCCGGCATCCTCTCGTCCGGCTGAATCGCAGCCGGAGATGCAGCACGGCCACCTCTTGCCGGCCACACGCGCCGGAACCGGCCGCACCGATGCCACTGCATCGCCCCAGGGCCGCCGCCCTGGCATCCTCGCACGCCGAGCACCACACCTCGGCGGCGCCGCCCGCCCAAGCACCGCAGTGACCGGATCCGGAGGGGATTCGGCCGCCACGGGCCCTTCGACGTCACCTGCCAACGCCGCCAGCCGGAGGCCGGCCACCACAGGTCCACGCCGCCCTAGCGGCGGAGCAAGGGCCACCACCGACGACATCCGGGGCCGCCGCCCCGGCGTCCATGTCTTGTCCCTGTCGGCGAAGATCAAACGGAGCGCCAGGAACCAGGCCAACGCAGGCGTACCAGCTCAGCCAGAGCGCAACTCGGCCGCAACAGCGTGCAGCACAAGCGCCCGACCGAGCCGGTCGACGCACAGAGCGGAACGGCCGCGGCCCTCTGGGCCCAGATCCGGCCCGCGCCGCCGCCCGGTCGCCCCTGCCACGGGACGCCACCGCGCCTCTCCCGCAGCTCCGCATCCCGACGCCGGCAACTCTCCTTCTCCCCAGCTGCGCCGCCTCGCACGCACAGCTCGCCCGACGCCCTCGCGCCGCACCCCACAACCCTCCAGGAACCTCCTCTCCACGCGCAGAAGAGACGCCAGGGTGCGGACTCCCCGCCCTCCGCCTTTGGCGGCAGGGTGCCGCCACCACCGCCGGCACCGGCAGCGGCTGCGGCCAGGGGCGCGCCGGATTTGGGTCTTTTTTGGCTTGGTTTTGGGCCCTCCGAAGTCGCCGCACGGGGGCGACCCGGGAGGAAGGTTGCCGGATCACAGCTGCACTTGGGTCCGCCCCTATATATATCCACATATGGATGTATCTAGACATGTTACATGTATAGATACATCTACATGTGGACAAATGGAAGTCAATTAATTTGGAACGGAGGGAGTATAAGCTATCAAGTCAACCTGGATGCAGGGAACTTAGCATTGAAGAAACCTGTTCTGCTAGAACAACATTAGAAGACGTGCAGCTCTATATCTTTCCTTTCTATTCTTGAATAATTGTATACCTGGTGAAGAAGAGCAAGGCCATGAAATTGCACAAGTGCAGCTCTTGATTGCACAGCTTCCTGCACTTGCTCCATCTTTCACAATTTCTGGATTTGCCTGTACATTAAGAATATTTTTAAGTATCTGTAAACAATGTATAGAAATGTGTGCACATAACTTGTTAATTAGTACCTGAAACAGGTGAATTAAACCTATAAACGATAGAACACTACCCAGCTCCTCCTTCCTCTGATGAATTCGTCGAAGGCAGCTTATCCCTTTTCACCCTGGCCATTCGATGGTTTTTTTATTTTGTTTTTCACTCACGGCCGGACACCCCACGTCCATGACGTGTGGGCCAGCAAGCGGGAGAGGCGCAGCTACGGCACGGCGCCTGCGTCGCCCTTCTTTTCCTGGAATTTACTGTTGCGGAAGATGCTCGTGCGCACGACGCACGCCCCCCACCCCCCGCCAGTCTCCTTCTCCCTCCTCCCTGCTCCTTTCCTCTCCTCGCTCTCACTTTCCCCATTTGCTCTCGCCTCGCTCTGATTTCTGCTGCTTTTTTTCTCCTCCTCTGTTTCTTTGGAACGGATTTGCTCGGATCTTCCGTGTTTCAGCATGAACTCCTCCGTCGAGTTTGCCTATGGTTGAGGTCGGTCGGCTACCGAGATATTTCCACTTTTTCCTCCATGTTCTTTCTCGCTCTACGACGCCTTCCAGGGAGTCTTGTTCTAAATCCTCTCTTCCTTGCTCGCAGATCTAGGTTGGTCTCCGTTTTCTGGCCGTGGGAGTGATTCTGGGGAACGGATATGCTCGGATCTTCCGCGTTTCAGCATGAACTCCTCCGTCGATTTTGCCTATGGTTGAGGTCGGTCGGCTACCGAGATATTTCCACTTTTTACTGGCACGGCGCCTGCGTCGCCCTTCTTTTCCTGGAATTTACTGTTGCGGAAGATGCTCGCGCGCATGACGCACGCCCCCCACCCCCCGCCAGTCTCCTTCTCCCTCCTCCCTGCTCCTTTCCTCTCCTCGCTCTCACTTTCCCCATTTGCTCTCGCCTCGCTCTGATTTCTGCTGCTTTTTTTCTCCTCTCTGTTTCTTTGGAACGGATTTGCTCGGATCTTCCGTGTTTCAGCATGAACTCCTCCGTCGAGTTTGCCTATGGTTGAGGTCGGTCGGCTACCGAGATATTTCCACTTTTTCCTCCATGTTCTTTCTCGCTCTACGACGCCTTCCAGGGAGTCTTGTTCTAAATCCTCTCTTCCTTGCTCACAGATCTAGGTTGGTCTCCGTTTTCTGGCCGTGGGAGTGATTCTGGGGAACGGATTTGCTCGGATCTTCCGCGTTTAAGCATTAACTCCTCCGTCGATTTTGCCTATGGTTGAGGTCGGTCGGCTGCCGAGATATTTCCACTCTTTACTCCATGTTTTTTCTCGCTCTACGACGCCTTCCAGGGAGTCTTGTTCTAAATCCTCTCTTCCTTGCTCGCAGATCTAGGTTGGTCTCCGCTTTCTGGACGTGGGAGTGATTCTAGGGTAGGTGCTGCGTTCCCCTCTCACTGCGTCTTACGTGTTTGACGAAATGGCTACTTCAAGTTGCGTGCCACATGTTTGATGAAAATCCTGCTTGCTAACTCGTCTTATTTCGTAGGTTGTGCTGGGAGTTTGCTGACCTGTTTCCCTGCTCCTCGCTCGTGCTGTCCGTGGTTTCTTGCTGGTCAACCGTGTCCTGTTTCTTCATCACCGTTGAAAGGTTTGTCTCTGTCGCCTGGGTGTTAGTTTTGTTCGTTTGTTCGGTGCTTTTGTGTTTTTCTCCGGCCGAGATCTTCACCGCTTGCAGCCTTTTACTTTACCCTTGTAGGCTTCCTTTGGCTGTGTCCATGTTCGTTTTCTTTGCCTTATGTCGTTGTCATTTAAGCAGGTTCAGAAGGTTCAGGGTATTTCGTGCGCTTCATCCTGCCTTCTGCTGTCTCGGCTGCTCGTCTCAAGGTTTGCTTCATCTCCACAGCCTATGTACTGTATATACTTGTGATATATATGTGTCTATGTTTGAGCATTTTATTATACTGACGCTTCTTCTTTTTATGCGGATTATGTCCGTGCGTTGTGTTGTGTGTTGTATTTTCCTTATTATTTTCATACAATGCTCTACAGGATGTGTGCTGTTGTTTCGTTCGTCATCCCTATTTTAGAGACTCTTGCAGTTCGTTGTGCTTTACCGGCGTTGTTTTACTTGCGTGAGGTGACCGAGGACGGTTCGGTTTTAGCTGGCGTAGAGATTGAACTTCCGTCGGAAGGCACTGACTCGGTGCCGCGGAGGCAGTTTTTCTGGAGCGCTGCTTCGCGTGGCTGTGCTTGCGCCTACGATCACGCTGCTATGGAGGCGATCAGGTTTTTGCAGGGGACATATGGGTTTATTGTCCGAGACTACAATTATATGTGCATGCCGGCCTATAGGGAGACTATGCGTTCAGCTATTCTTGTTGCTGTATGTGCTGCTAGGTACGCCGGGAGATTGGAGAGACAGTCCTCTGTAGGATCTGTTGCCCAGTGTTGGGGATATACCAAGTGGGGGTATCCTTGACATGGATCAATCCGGCTTGGTGGAGGTGGCCTGACGTTGGCGGCCCAGCAAGCTGACGACAAGGAAGATGGCGGCCGGCAAGGAAGAGGCCCAAGACTGAATCCCACCAGGCCCATGAGACCAAGATGGAAGGCGGCAATTCTGCCGACTAGGGATATGACTCTATTTACTTGCCGGATAAGTCTTTCCTTGTAAGCCCTAGGTCTGGCCGCCTTTATAAGCCAGCCTACGGGCAGCCTTTAGGGCAACAGATACGTTCAACACACAACCCACTAATTGTAACCCGATCAAGGCTATTGTCATTATAGTGAGTTATAGCAGCACGTAGGATCTCGCCGCCGCTGTGAGATCCGAAGCTGGGTAAACTGCCGTGTACAATCCCGACCTCGACGACGTCCACCTTCTTGCCCTACGTTCACCCTCGGCTAGCAGGACCCCGTCTCCTATCTCAGATGCCGATACGACGACTGTTGGCGCCCACCGTGGGGCATAAGGCATCAGGCGTCACGTTCCAGGCGGGATCCTACGTCATCATCGACAAGATCGATCCGGCCGGCTCATCTGCCCCGGAGCGATCAGGATCATCCTATATCGTCTGCCAGATCGATCCCCGGCTGATCCGTTTTGCCGATGCATACAAGATCGGATCTGGCAAGATCAGTAAAAGAATCGTCGTCTTCTGCTTCGTCTAACTAGCGGCCGAGTTGGTCTCGCAAATCGCGATCCGAGCCAAGACATGACAAGCAGCCAGGACGGCGACAATACCCGCGCAAGGTGGAGATTAGTATTCCGAGCACCTGCTTGAGGGCGGTGGCCTCGAGGAGCTATGTCTGACCGATCTGGCGTCCGATCCGACTACAGCTCCGAGCAAGAGGCAAAAACCTAATTCGCGTACGGTGGCAGATGGCGTCGGCGTCGGCGTCTACTCCATCAACCAACCGTGCTCCCGATACGTGTACTCCAGCTACTCCTGTTCGATATACCAGCATAGATCGATTGGGTACTAGCTGGAAGAAGCTGTTAAACAAGCAAACCAAGCCACTCCAAATCAAGCTGGAGTACGGTTCTTCATTAAAGCCACTTTGGATGTAGTGCATGCAGCACGGCTCCCGAGCCTTGTTGATTTCCACGTCATGGAAAGTCAACTTATACCAAACCAAGCTGGTTCATGAGTCCGTCAGTTGGATTAATTTCCAAGGAGCAACAAGCTACGTGAGACTCAATTAGATCGTGTATTTTTCGGCAAGATTGCTAATTTATGTGTACGACCGGCAAGCATCGCTCCGTGCGATTCAGCTGCGCCGCGTCATGTGCATAGCCGGCTATTCAAGTCGTAAAATTTCGCCATGTCAGTGATGTCAGCGGGACGCCGCCATCATTGCTTCCGGCTTAGACGTTCTCATCATCATCTAGCGCAGGTTCGTTCCGATGTTCGGTCTGCACAAATCTAGCACCATATCGCTAACTGTTATTTCCGATCGCCCGAACCTGGCCAGTTTGGGAGGATATCGATTGGTACAAAACAGTCTAACTCCGCGTTTTAGTTTAATTGCTAACGCGGCATGCCGCATGTCCGGCATATTTATCGTCGCGTTCCGACACGGCATGTCGCATGTCCGGCATATTTATCGTCGCGCTCCGACGCGGCACGCCGTCTTTCTGGCAAATTTATCATCGGGTTCCGGCTTAATCGCTAATTGGCAAGCATAAGGGGAGAACTCGGAGGATGCCGCCTACATCCCTGGGCTGCCGCCTATATCCTAGGAGTTGTCTTCTTCAGCCTGGGGTTGCCGTCTTCCGACTCACCCTTCTCGACATCGACGTCAGCATACATCAAAAAGATAAGTTCTTTATAACATTTAATTAATCATATGGTCATGAAATAAAAGTCTATGGTCTGCTCATTATGCTCTGAGATCATGCCGTCTTTTGTATTTTCATATGATCATATCCTCTTTAGTGTCGAAGTTACCCAAAATCAGCTCTGTGCTAAGTGGTTCAAACTTTTCGATACTTGCCGCCTCCGGGCCAAATTAAGCAATCATTTTGCACCGCCTAATATTCTTATTCTGATTGTTTATATGTGGGTTGCCTAGTAGTATGTTTTTGGCACCAACATGCCGGCTTTGGTCTCTGAGTCTAAACTATCTGGTACTAGCCCTGCTTGACTCAGCTGAAGTAACTGCGCTGCGGTACCGCCAACATACAAAAAGCTAAGCATATAGGCCAGATAAATATTAAGTCGGGCCACATAAAATTTACAACCCCTAAGTGTTTGTTCAAAAAACTACCGGCTCAGGCCTTGCATTTGTCCAGTTTACATTAAAAGTACATCTTAATGCAGCCATGTTTACTGTGCAGGATACTTGACACTCGGGGGCTGCAATCGCAGCATGTTAATCAAGTCTTGAGCCGCCTTTTCGTCAAGGCGGCACAAACCTCAACAACTACAGCCATTCGATCTACAGCGCCACAAGTTCTTCTGAGCATCGAGCCGACTTTCAAGTACGTCGACTCAACGCTCGGGGGCTGCAGATAGACGGATCAAGAAAAACTCTGGCCAACGAAACCCGGGGGCTCGACATCGACAACACCCTCGCCAGAAACTCGGGGGCTCGACATCGACACCTCCCTCGCACGATACTTGGGGGCTGCATTACTTGCAGCTTTGTCGTCAGCGACACGGCCGCCTCAGTGGCACGGCCGCCTTGTTTTTAGCGACACAGCCGCCTCCGTGGCATGGCCGCCTTGTCGTCAGCGACATGGCCGCCATCATCGCGTCCGGTTTAAACGAATGCATCACCAGATTTTTAGCTATTGTTTCTAATAGCCCAAACCTGGCCAGTTTGGGAAGACATCGATTGGTACAAAACAATAAAGCTCCATGTTCTGGCTTAATTGCTAATGTGGCACGGTCGCCTTGTCGTCAGCGACACGATCGCCATCATCGCCTCCGTGGCACGGCAGAAATGCCATCATGACATCGCTCCATCTCTCCTTGAGTTCAAACTGTCGTGGACCAGGGGTGACATGGACACGACAAATATTGACTTAACTAGTCAAATTGACAAGACCTCGCCTGGAAGATTCCTGACAGCAGGTCAGGCCATCTTTCCCATGTGTTGGTCGAAGGCGGCGTCACTCCGGCTTTATTTAGACGGATTGCCGCCTACCTTTTTACTTCGGAATGCTTCAAGCTCTTCAGCCGCCTACATTCAAGAAACAAGACGGACATCGCTCAAGAAGAAGATGGCAACTGGTGAACTTAAACCTTTCCGGGGGCTAATGTTGGGGATATACCAAGTGGGGGTATCCTTGACATGGATCAATCCGGCTTGGTGGAGGTGGCCTGATGTTGGCGGCCCAGCAAGCTGACGACAAGGAAGATGGCGGCCGGCAAGGAAGAGGCCCAAGACTGAAGCCCACCAGGCCCATGAGACCAAGATGGAAGGCGGCAATTCTGCCGACTAGGGATAGGACTCTATTTACTTGCCGGATAAGTCTTTCCTTGTAAGCCCTAGGTCTGGCCGCCTTTATAAGCCAGCCTACGGGCAGCCTTTAGGGCAACAGATACGTTCAACACACAACCCACTCATTGTAACCCGATCAAGGCTATTGCCATTATAGTGAGTTATAGCAGCACGTAGGATCTCGCCGCCGCTGTGAGATCCGAAGCTGGGTAAACTGCCTTGTTCGATCCCGACCTTAACGACGTCCACCTTCTTGCCCTACGTTCACCCTCGGCTAGCAGGACCCCGTCTCCTATCTCAGATGCCGATACGATGACACCCAGTGTATGTTAGACTGGAATTTATTGTCCTCTCGCCTCATGGCATCCATGAGTGATGTGTAGTCTATGTAATTTGGCACTTGTATTGAAGACAATTTTCTTGCTGTTAGAGAGATTTGTATAATGACGTTTGAGTTGTGCTGAAATGATTACGTGCTTTCTTTGCTCTATGTGGCAGCTATTATCTTCTGTTGTGATCCCTGTGTTCCTTGCAATGCTTCAGTGGGCTTGCCTTTACATAGGCCTGTGAGTTTTGTTCTGACATCTATCTATGGGTCTGAACAGACTGAACCTTGCTAATGGCCTTGTTATGGCCGAGCCTTTAAAGAGGGCTGTGAGATTCCTGTGAGGTTTGTTTTCAATGGATTTGGTATGGGCCAGGCTCTAAAGAGGCCTGTGAGCTCTGTTTCCTCCTGGGCTTTTGAATACAATTTAATGGACTTAATATGGCCCAACCTTTAAAGAGGTCTGACAGCTTTGTAGCTTTGTTTACTCTTGGCTTCAGACCACCTGGTAATTGCCTTAATATGGCTCAGCCTTTTAAGAGGCCTGTGAGCTCTGCTTTCTTCTTGGTCTTTTCGAAAACAAGAGGGATAGGCTCCTGCTTCCTGTTACCAAAACTTTGTTCTTTGGTGTTTTTGTTTTTCTAAATATTTTCTCCATATTTCCATGAAGTCTTTGCTTTTTGCTTGCCTTTAAAAAGACTTGGTTTTGCTGTCTCAAGTATTTCTATGCTCCAGCCTTTTAAAGTGGCCAATTAACTTTGTTTCCTTCTTTTGTAATAGAAAATAGCCTTGATAGACTGATAGGATTTTGGTTCAGGTCTAGGGTAATTTGTTATTTCAGTGCTGCTGTCTTCTTATAATCTCTTTCCTATGCTTTTATAAAATGTTTGTTTCTTGCTTTCCTCTGGAAAGACTTACTTCTGCTACCTTTGGTATTTTCATGGCCCAGGTTTTTTGTTTGCGCATTTAGCTTTGTTTTCTTCTTGGGATTTTAGACAACAATGTTGCTAGCCTGGATAAGTTTGTGGTTTGGTATGCCTGAACTTTGTTGTTTCAGTTTGTTTGTTTCAGTTAAGATTGTTTTAGTAGTGTCTTAGATAAAATTTTAGTACCTTTAGCTTATGATTGCTGCTCCAATATGTCTCTCGAAGGACTTCTCTTGTTTCCTGTGTGTTTTCTTTAAATTACTTCGGTATTTATCGTCTTGTGATGTAGGTGTGTCCGGCGGTGCTTTTCGTGTGTATTTTCTCATGCCTATATCATAGAGTAAGCGCCATGGATGGCCCTCCTGCTATCCGGCGCCGGCACAGGGCGTCTCCTAAGGTGCCTCTTCTGTCATTGCCTCGTGCTTCTCGCAATAAGAAACATGTGTTGTCATCAGAACGACCCCCTGCTATCCCTCGTCGTCGTGGGCGGGTTGCTAAGGTCACTATTCCACGTTTGGTGCCACCACCGATGGCGTTAATTGGGTACATTGCTTCGGGTCTTCCCAAGAGAAAATGTATGACCCTGCTGCTTTTTACTTTTGTGGTGCCCGGTCTTTTTATATTTTACGTTGTTGATGTGTTTGCTTGTCTGCTCTATTTTTTTATTGCTGTAGACAATGGTTTCTTCCCTGTTTTTAGCTCGGAGGTTACAACCATCAATCGAAAAAAACGCAAGGTCATATGTGATCGAAAAAAACGCAAGCGTACACATGGTAGATGCCCTGGCCGTACAGCAGGTGCTTATTTAGTTCTGTTTAGATCCTCTACTTTCATTTGTTTTCTTAGGCTCAGCTTATGTTCATGACACCATTTCTGGTTTTGGGTTGCTATTTTTCGTACAGATGTACCGTTTGCCTCTCCCTTAGATCCTTCATGGGTTGGTTTCACAGACAAGGAGGTTGAGATTTTAAAAGGTAATACATGGGATAGTTTGTTTGCGATTCTCTCATCTTAGGATGGTCTGTTGTCTTATGTTTAAATCTAAGAACAAACTTTGCTCTAGCTGATTATGTAGGAAGGTCTTTCTATGGAGGACCAGGTTATAAGTGCCGTCACTGTACGTCGAGCTTTTGGTACGGTGAAAGGGCGCGGGGCAAGTCTGCGGTTACGGAGGGACGAGTTGTTTACAACCTTTGTTGCAAGGATGGAAAGGTGTTTATTGAGCCTTTCAAAAAACCTCCTCAGTTTCTTCTTGACCTCTTGAAATTTGATGGCCCTCCACAGGCCAAAGAATTCATTCAAAAAATTCGTCAGTATAACTGTCTATTTGCTTTTACTTGGATGGGTGCAACCATAGATCGATCCATAAATAATGGTGGTGGTCCAAACATTTTTAAAATCTCTGGGGCTATATGTCATCGGATGGGATCTCTTTTACCTCAGGAAGGGGATACTCCAAAATTTGCTGAGCTTTATTGTTTTCATGGTGGCGATGAAATTGATAATCGAATTCAGGCTTTGAGCAGGGAGGATAGAATTCTGGGAGGATTAGATAGAGATATTGTTGATGGTCTGAAGCTGATGCTAGACGCTCATAATTCTCTTGTAAAAAAATTTCGCATGCCTAAGGAGATTTTGCTTGAAAATGAATTTGCTGAAGTTTCTATTCGTATAGTTGCTCCTGGCAAAGACGATGGCCCTCGGTTTAATCTTCCTTCTACAGATGTGCTTGCATACTTAGTTGTTGGCGAATTAACATTGGAGACTCCTTGTCGTGATATAATAGTCTGTGGTAGAGGAACTCGTTTGCAGCGAATTTCATCTTTGCACCCTGCTTATATGGCTTTACAATACCCTCTACTCTTTCCGTTTGGTGAGCGTGGGTTTCAGCTTGATGTGCCTTACATTAATGTAGATCCTTCGGACCCTACAAAAAGAAAGAAAATGACCATGCAGGATTTTTATTGTTTTTGTTCACACTATAAAGAAGGCCAGCATAATCCATATTTGTCTTGTGGTCTGTTGTCTGATCAAGCGATTGTAGATTCTCGTGTATGCATAGATGAGGCAAGATTAAAATTTATTTTGCTATCAAACGATGATCTGAGGGCTGAGAATTTGCAAGGTCTTGTAGATGCGGTTGGAGCAGGCCGTATGGATGGGAGTTCAGTTGGTAGAAAAAATATATTGCCCTCTTCTTTTACTGGTGGCCGCCGTTATATGATTGAAAATTTTCAAGATGCGGTGGCTGTTTCCCGTGTTCATGGCTGTCCTGATTTTTTTTCTACATTCACATGTAATCCTAAGTGGCCTGAGATAGTAGAAGCCCTTGCTCTTGAACCTGGACAGAAACCACACAATAGGGCTGATATTACAGTTAGGGTTTACCATATGAAGCTTAGTGATTACCTTCGTGACATTAGATCTGGAAAGGCATACGGCAAGATTGTTGCAGGTAAGACAGCTTCTTGCTGCCTGTCTTGTTAGGGTCCTATTTGGTCTTTGTTTTTTAACTTGACTTCCCTTTCCCAGTGTTGCACACTGTGGAATTTCAGAAAAGGGGGTTGCCGCATGCACATATACTTGTCTGGCAAGACAAAGAGAAGCGCGCCGAGCTTAGCCCTGCTTTGATTGATTCGTTCGTGTGTGCTGAAATACCTGACCCCGTGGTAGATCCTCTTGGGTATGCCCTTGTTGCTGAGTTCATGATGCATGGACCATGTGGGGAGGACAACCCTAAGTGTCCATGTATGAAAGATGGCTTGTGTTCGAAAAAATTCCCTAAAGAATTTCAGGAAGAAACATCCATTGATGAAAAAGGTTTTCCTGTCTATAGGCGTCTAGATAATGGCCGATTTATCATGAAAAACAAGGTTAGGCTATAGTCATATTCGTTGGGACGACTGTCCACTCACATGAAGGCACGTTTTGTTGGCCTTGAAATTTTATTTATGTGGAGATAGAACATAACCATATTTGGATCTTACGAGAGAGGCTTACTCTTTCTGTGTAGGCTCTAAAGAATTAGTAGGTGCAGCTCCATGCAGGTGGTATATTAATGAAGATATACAAGACATTACTATCCTCCGTGCCCGGTAAAAGAAAGAAGCTCTCTTCACTTTCAACATACATAGTGTCCTCTATCCTGCCTACAGTGCTTACACATTGTGTTTTCTTTCATGACCAGCTTTCAGTCCTCGTTCCGACCAATTGCACAACTGCCTATTCCTCGGCCCATGATCAGACGCAGGGGGAACGATGCTTGCCTTGCAGTAAACCCTCTCTCCAGCATACTGAGCTATGACTTGGTACAAAACCAGCTATGTTTGCTATGGCTGTGATTAGGTTATAGCCCCTGTAGAATTATCTTTTCTTTTGATCCTACATTTACTCCGTTGTTTTTTGTAGGCTAGGCAATTCCGATGCAATGTTAAGGTCTGGACACTAACACCTGGACGATGGTAGTGGTTAATCTCTTGTGCACAGTGCGGCAGAGATGCCACGCCTACTGCCTCTACCTTGACGCAGACAAATAGATATAAATGCTCTGATGTTGGATGTCCTTGCACAGATGCATCACTGGATACTGGAGTGAGCTGGGCGTTAACTTATATAATCTGCATGCTCATAGTATTTTAGGTCCACAAGAGTGGTATATGAACACTAATTCTACGTGTCGTTGTCTAGGTACTGTCTGCACCTACTTGGTTCAGATGACACAGGTAAGGCTGAATTTACTCTGCGTGGAACAATTGCTCAGGACATCATTGGCGTTTCGCTTCAGCAAACAATACTGAATAATTGGCCAAGAGATGTTCCAATTACCAATCTTGCTCTTGCGGCTACGCAGATAAGACACACACCATCCGAACTAGCTGCGGTTATTTCCTGGAACTATGAGTTCCTTATATACGTCACAGCCAACAGTTTTCGAGCAGGTTGGGCATCATTCGATGTTCGCGCCGTTGAAGCTTGCTATCCGCCTGAATGAAGGCCACCATTACCAGGGTTATTTTGTCTACAGGTTTGGGCAATGATCCCCTATCCATTGCCTTCTGTCGAAACGTTCTAATCCATCTGAAGAAAGTATGAACTATGATATGTAAATAATAGTAGGATCAGCCACCTGGTTTAAGCACTTGTACACTATCCATGCGTCAACTGCTGTGTTAGGGAACTTCTAATCGAATCTTCCAAATAGTATGTTTTAATGTTATGTTCCCGCTTCCGTTCGTACCAATCTTGGGTCCAGCGTTTTAGCTAAGATGTTATATTGTATGAATCTGGCTTTATGCTTTGAGGATTCAAGAGCCATGAATTTCTCTGTATTTACGTGTTTGTGGTGCATATCAGCACAAATTCCAGCTAATGCCTTCTGCTGTCTAAGTATGTTTATGTAGTCCGACTATTTATACACCATGACTTTCCCTATATAAACAAGTGACGCTAGCATATTTTGTATTCGTTTATTTTCTTCTCTGTTGGTTGGTCTGAAAAAGGAATTGCTTCTTGCTGCATTCATTTAAGAGAGAATTCCCTATTTGGCCCTCTGTTAAAATCTGCTTCCTTATTTGGCCCCAAACAAACTTTTCTTCCTTATATGACCGGGTGTGTAAATTTTGTTCCCTATTTGACACTTCCGTCACTTCTGTTATAATATTCCGCTAATTTTTTGTTTCCTGGACAAAGCTACCCCTACTTATACAACACCTTTTAATGACTCGCGTGTAAAAAAGCCAAAAGAAGAAAGAAAATGCTGGCCGGGGATGCTGTGCGTACTTCCCGCTGCTGCTGGCCGGGGCTGCTGCTCCTCCGCGCGTCCGGGCGTACCCCCCGAGCTGCTGCTCCTCCGTGGACTCCCCGACGCTGCTGGACGGAGCTGCTGCTCCTCCGCGTTGCGCCCACTGCCGCCACCAAGTGCTGCCGACCTCCCGATGAGCCGCCAACAGGAAAAGAAGATGTCCTGCGGTGAGCTCTCCATGAAAGACATGGATGGCACATCCCCACACGCCGGTGGCTAGAGAAGACGTCAGCGAGCTCCTCAGATCCGCCTTCTCCTTCGGGCTGCTGCCTGCGCCGGCCACCCCATGCGTCCTCGAGGCTTACTGGCTGAGCGCCCGCGCCATGGAGGGAGCTTAAATCGTCGGCCAGACGGGCATGTGCTCCAGCATGTTCAACCCTCGTGGTGACCGCCGCACGCTCGCATTCCCGACGAACAACTGCACTAGAGATCCAATCCTCGCGCCACTGTGCGTATATCACTACTCTAGGCTAGATGGTCAACGCCGCTGAATTTCTAATGTTGGTCAACGGTGAGTGAGAACACCAGGGGTAAAATAGTCTATTCACGTCACATTTAACACCGTTAAGTGTCAAAATGGACGGAAGTGTCAAATAGGGAACAAAATTTACACACCCGGTCATATAAGGAAGAAATGTTTGTTTTGGGTCAAATAAGGAAGCAGATTTTAACAGAGGGCCAAATAGGGAATTCTCTCTTCATTTAAACTACAAACTATGCATGCTCCCAATTAGGGAATATATTTAGTTAAAATCGTAAACAATATACCCTATACTAACCATACGAATTTCAAACAACTAGAACACTGTATTTATAATTTATAAAGCTTAAGGCCGCATTACAGTCACTAGTAGGAAACTGCCTTTCTGTGGATCACTTTCTGTGGCGCACCAGGCTACATGCGCCACAGAAAGTCACATTCTGTGGCGCACCAGGCCACAGAAAGTCACATTCTGTGGCGCACCTTGCCATGTGCGCCACAGAATGTGACTTTCTGTGGCGCATGGGGAGTGTGCGCCACAGAAATGTGAATTTCTGTGGCGCACATGGCAAATTGCGCCACAGAAAGTGACATTTCTGTGGCGCATGTAGCCTGGTGCGCCACAGAAAGTCACATTTCTGTGGCGCATGTGCTCCATGCGCCACAGAAAGTCACATTTCTGTGGCGCATGGAGGTGGGTGCGCCACAGGATTTTTTTCCCCCTCACGCATGCCAACCCCCCCCCCCCCCCCCGCCCGTGGATCACCTTTTCAGTTCTGTAAACAAGAAAAGAAAATGATAAAAATTTCAAAAAATAAAATCCTTTGACATGTAGTTTCGTTTTAGTGTCTAGTTTGTATAGAAATTTTGAAATATGAATTTTGACCTTTTTTGCAAAAAAACAGAAAAAAAAAGTTTGAACGGCCATAACTTTTGCATACGATGTCGAAAAAATGCGTTTAATATACCAAAAAAATCGTGAGAAAAAAGGAGCTCGATTTCACCGGGTTTACCCGGTGAACTTTTCTCAGATTCGGCAAATTCCAAAAGAGTAAAAAGTTATTTCGAAAAGAAGAATTTTTTCTACAAAATCAAAAAAATAAAAAAATTGAAAAAAAAATTATGTGGCGCACGGTGGTTGGTGCGCCACAGAATTGTTGGGCGGGATTCGAAATTTGAATCCCGCCGCCGGCGCCCTTCTCTTCTTCCTCTTCTTTCTCCTTCTCTCCTTCTCTCCTTTCACTTCTCCTCCACTTCTCCTCTCCATTCTCCTCCACTTCTCCTCTCCCCTTCTCTCCTTTCACTTCTCCTCCACTTCTCCTCTCCCTTCTCCTCCACTTCTCCTCTCCCCTTCTCTCCTCTACCTCTACTTCAACTCTACTCCGGCGACCTCCTCCTCCACCACCTCCGGCGAGCTTCTCCTCCTCCTCCACCACCTCCGGCGACCTTCTCCTCCTCCTCCACCACCACCTCCGGCGAGCTTCTCCTCCTCCACCAATTCCGGCGACCTCCTCCACCACCACTTCCGACGAGCTTCTCCTCCTCCACCATCTCCGGCGACCTTCTTCTCCTCCTCCACCACCACCTCCGGCGACCCTCCTCCACCCACCTCCGCGACCTCCTCCTCCTCCACCACCTCCGGTGACCCCCATCCTCCACCCACCACCGACCAAGCCACCTACGGCCATGGCCACGGGCACCACGGCATCCGACGAGCTACGGCCACATTCCGGCGAAATTTCGAAATTCCGGCGAAATTCCGGCGGCCAGATCTAGATCCAGATCTAGATCTGGCCGCCCTTTTTTTTTGAAATTCAAAAAAACTTTTGTGGCGCATGGTAGTGGGGTGCGCCACAGAAATATTTCTGTGGCGCATGCACTTGGGGGTGCGCCACAGAATCTTGCACTTTTCTGTGGCGCATGGGCCATGCACCACAGAAATAATATTTTTGTGGCGAGGATTTAGTGGCGCACCCACCATGCGCCACAGAAAGGCTTTTTGGTGCGCCACTAAAATGCCTTTTCCTAGTAGTGAGTCTTTATTTTGGCGTAACAATCTGTATTTCAAACAAAAACAACGCTATATTTAAAATTTATAAAACTTAAGGCTGCACTACAGTTTTGATTTTGTCACCTGCGGCAAGGGCGCAAACGGTTATCTTGCGATCTTTGCAACCCTATCTTAATTAATGGGGAGTTCTTGTGATGAGCTCGACTCACAATTGCCATATCAACAATTTATCAGTATCTTGGTCTTGGCCGCTATCTCGACGTCAGCGGGGGCTCACGGTCTTGATGTACACCGTTACCTCCTGCAGGTTGTCTGCTGTGCCGTCAGGCTGATGTGATGCCCTTACTACGCATATATGTGCTCTGCCGTAGCATCAACCTGGCGCAACATATTGCCAGTGGCGCAACCGGTCATTTGAACCGCTTTGTACTTCTGTGATTTGCCACAGCTGACTGATCAAAAGATAGAAACAACTTAAAATATGTTTAGACAGTGATATGCAGAATACATGCATAGATGACAACACCTATATTTTTTCAACAATAAGTTTAAGCTTCTTGTTATGAGGCGGCTTTCAAGGTAGATCTTCGTGTACTCACGGCTGAAATACTGCATATGTGTAATAATATAATTAGACAAGTTCATATCCAATTCAATTTTCATTAAGACTAAGAGGAAGTACATATTTTTACCATCTGGCCTTTTCCATCGGCAATGTGTGAATTCACAATATTGCATATATAGAGTGGTGGCTTTGGTTGATCTTGAGCACAATTTTTTTTTCTCACATGATCTTTGATATAACATGTAATTCGACTATTAATATTAAATTTTTGCATACAATCTACACACACCTTCAATTAATTATACACTTTCGTGAACAACTGTTAAATTATGTAGCACACTTAATTTACGTTTCTATAATGATGGCCACTGGAATTTACCGCTTCAAAAACAATTGACCTAAATATATTTAACTTAAGGCGACCCTACAGTTTTGATTTCGGCACCTGCGCCAGTGGCGCAACGGGTCATCTAGTACCAGTAACAAGAGCAACACTAGCAACCACAGGATTTCTGTCTACAATAGCTTGCTTCAAGTATCTCTCGATTTGAGTAAGGAGGTTGCCGTCAATTATTCGACAGAGAACTCTAATAGCATTGGCACGGTACATATATGTGTTACTGTTCATATCTTTCATCAGTGAGCTTGTGACTATGAAGACCTGTTGCAAAGATAAACTCAACCGACATAGAATGATAGACATGAAACAAATTAGTGCATCTGAAACAGCATTCACCTCATCTGATGATGGAGAAAGGCTCTTTGATCATTAAATAGACCAGCTCTATCGAGTAGACGCCAAGACTGTAGAAGTTTATACAATATGAATAAACTGAAACTGCCGATCCTCAAGGGCAACCCGAGTCTCCTTGCTTCTAAGATTGTTGAACAGTAACAGTGTTACACTCTAATCTTACATCACAAACAATATTTAATTTCGGCTAATGCTAGAAGGAAATAGATGTGGCTACGTTATTTAATGCTAGCCAGGGTGTATGCGCAGGGCGGCGCCACTACCGGGGCGAGCAGGGGCGGTCGCCCCGGCTCCCCTGGGGCGGAGCAGGGACCCCCTATTCAGCGGCGGCGGCGCCATTGACGCGCTGTAGAAGAGCTTCGCTCTTTTCCTCGAACAGAGTAGGCGAAGAGGTAAGTTGGGCCGTTGGGCCAACCGAACAGACTAGAAAGTGGCCCAATTTACATTTTTTTTCTACTGCCCGCAATCGTTCCAACCTGACCTAGCTTCTTCTCGCTTGCTGGCAATTCGCAAATTCCCCACACGCCTGCCCACGCCGCCATCGAACTGAGCAGAGCTCCCGCCGCCAGGCCGTCGCTCCTCTTCCACCACCGCCCCGCCGCCCTCCCCTGACTGCCGCCGACCCGCCGCCCACCTCTGGCCGCCGCCGACCCGCCGTTCGGCTGCCTCCGGGCTCCGGCTCCGGCCTCCTCAAACTGAGCGGCGATGGATTTGGATTCGGAAGATGAGGAGTACTGGATGGAATTGGCGGCGCAGGAGGAGGCAGCGATGGAAGAAGAGGAAGCGGCTGCAGCAAGAACAGCGGAGCTGTCGACAAACCGCAAGCGGACGCGCGACTCCACGGCCGACACGGAGCAAAATGAACAGCAGGTTATCTATCCCCTTTTGTTTCAGTTTTCTGTATCTGTTTTGAAGTCCAATGTAATAGAGCTGAACACTAAATTTTGATAATGTAGGAACCTGAAACTCCACAAGCTAGTGTTCCTGAAGTGTTTGATGTAGCAAATGTTATTGGGGATCCTGAAATTCGGAGGCCAATTGAAGAATTTGCAACTAGTGAAATAAGAGATACAATGAGAAGGGCATATTTGGCGAGAGGCCGGAATCGTTTGATTGGCCACAAATTTAACAAAACCAAAATTGGGGCAGATTGGCGATCATTCCTTGAAGCATGGTATGATAAATATGATTGGTTAGAATATAGTGTGGAGAAAGATGCAGCATATTGTTTCTATTGTTTTCTTTTCAAACCTTCAACAATTAATGTTCACCATGGACACGGTGCTTTCACAAAAGTGGGGTTTAAAAATTGGAAGAAAGGACCGGAATATTTCGGATCTCATGTAGGTGGACCAACTAGCATTCACAACAATGCAAGAAGATGTTGTGAAGATTTTAGAAATCAAAAACAAAGTGTGTCATATGCTATCACTTGTTATGATGAGAAATCACATATTGACTATGAAGTACGTTTAAGGGCTGTGCTTGGTATTGTAAAGTTTCTTCTTGAGCAAGGTCTAGCTTTTCGTGGGCATGATGAGTCCATCAATTCCATTAACCGAGGAAATTTCCTTCAAATGTTGAAGTGGTATGCCTCAAGATGTGAGGAAGTAGCCAATGTGGTCAATCTAAATGCTCCTGGCAATCTCCAACTAACATCTCATGAGATTCAACAACAAATAGTACAAGCATGTGCGGAAGAGACCACACAAGTCATAATGAGTGAGCTTGGGGATGCTAGTTTCTCTCTACTAGTTGATGAGTCTCGTGATGTATCGATGAAAGAGCAAATGGCTGTGGTATTGAGGTGTGTCATATGTTTTTTGTTGGACTCATTTGTTGAAACCTCATAACTCGCATGACTATTCTAATCCTATGTTTTTGCTTGCAGGTTTGTGAATAAAAAAGGAGAGGTGTTGGAAAGATTTCTTGGTGTTGACCATGTTGTTGATACAAGATCAGCTTCTTTAAAAACATCTTTGGATGCAATGTTTGTTAAACACGATTTGTGCATGTCTATATTGAGAGTACAAGGATATGATGGTGCCTCAAATATGCGTGGGGAGCTACATGGTCTAAAAACATTGGTGTTGGCTGACAACCCCCATGCTTATTATGTCCATTGTTTTGCCCACCAACTTCAATTGGTGGTTGTTGCTGTTGTGAAAGGAGTTCTAGGTGTTGGTAATTTCTTTGGTCATGTAAACAAGATTGTTAACATGGTTAGTGCTTCTTGTAGATAATTGCAAAGATGTGTATTCAACTCTCTATATACAATTCTAAATGCATCTTCATTTTGTAGGCGAGTGCGTCTTGTAAAAGGAAAGATGCATTGTTGCAGAAGCATCATGACTATATGGTAGCACAACTAGAGAGTGGGGAAATCTTGCCAGGAAGAGGCCAACATCAAGAGACAAGTTTAGCAAGACCAGGTGATACACGTTGGGGGTCACACCACAGAACTCTAATCCGGATGCATCAAATGTGGGATTCTGTCATTGAAGTGCTACATGGTATTTCTCTTGATGGAGGAGATGCCGAGGAAAGAGGTTTGGCTTCTGGTTATATGTTCTACATGGAAAGCTTTGAATATGCTATAATCTTGCATTTGATGCTTCGAGTGCTTGGTTTAACAAATGATTTGTCACACGCATTGCAAGCGAAAGATCAAAACATAGTCAATGCTATGAGTATGATTGTATTGGTGAAAAGTCTATTGCAGACACTGAGAGATGATGGATGGGAGCCTCTCTTGCTGGCTGCTACTAACTTTTGTGATGGAAGAAATATTGTAGTACCCAACATGGCTGATAACATTTTAGCAAGGGGGTATCCAAGGAGCTCACGCAAAATGGTTACTTCCTTCCATTATTACAAGGTCGAAATCTTTAATGAGGTGCTTGATAGAAACATAGTTGAGATGAACAATAGGTTTGGTGAAACATCTACACGTCTATTGAAGTGCACTGCATGCCTTGATCCTAGAGACTCATTTAGCAGCTTTGATCATGAGAAGCTACTTGAGCTTGCCAATATTTACTCCGTGGATTTCTCTTCACATGATTGCTATGTCTTGGTTGACCAACTCAACATATATATTGATGTGATGAAGAGAACTCCTAATTTCTTATCATGTGATACTCTGGGTGATCTTGCTCTCAAGTTGGTTCAAACTAGACAGCATTTGATATTTCCATTGGTCTACCGGCTCATTACACTTGCTTTGACATTGCCGGTTGCAACGGCATCAGTTGAGAGGTTTTTCTCTTCCATGAAGATTGTAAAGACAGATCTTCGAAACAAGATTGCTGATGATTGGCTCAATGATTTGATGATTTGCTATGCTGAGAAAGAAATATTTCAAAAAATTGATGACAAGCAAATTATGCTACGTTTTCATGCCTTAAGGAATCGTCGAGGTCATCTACCTCGGAGCTTCCATCTTGCTAGCACAACTACAACTTAATGGTAAGATATCATATGGTGGCTACCAATTGTCCAATTGTGTTACTATTTAGACTCACAAAGTTTCCATATTTTGTAGGTATCTCTTGTATGAGATCATATGGTGGCTGCTGATTGTCCTATTCAAATGGCAGGAGTCCATGTTAGTAGTTTTAAACTTCTTTTTATGCAATTTGTATGTCACTAGTAATGTACTTTATGAGTTATAAATATTTGAATCTTCATGGACCTTTTATTTTGTGAGCTATAATATTGTGGATTACATGTGTTGTCAAAAAAAAAATCGCCGGTGGCACACCTTTTACTGTTCGCCCCCCCCCCCTCGTCTCAATTCCTGGCTCCGCCACTGTGTATGCGTACGACTGCCCCAGTTTTGGAGCACAATTGGTTTTATACATGCTGATGGCCTAATTGCTGAAAAAAAAAAACGATGGGGAGAAGAGTGGCCTACTTGCCAGCGCATAGATCAACAAGATGGCCCAGCACGCGCAGAGGGACGAGTACGTCATCCCGCATTCCCGCACCCGCAGCCAGCTCCCGACCTGCTCCTCGCCTCCTCCACCAGTCTACCTCCACGGCGGCTTCCAGACCACGACCTGCTCCTCCAGGACCTCCACTGCCGCGCCGGTGCCGGGGCCGGACCGCCTCCTCCACGGCCCTGCCCGACCTTCTCCCCCGCGGCCATGTACCAGCCCACATCGGATCTGGTTCCGATTTGGTTCGATTTGATGCAGGAATTCCAGCAGTAGCAGTTGCTACTGCCTCTAATCCTGTAAAAAGAATTGGTCACGAAATGGATAACAACATTGAATCAACAAAGGATAAAAATCTTTGATGCAGGAATTCCAACACTGGCTGTAGCTACTGTCTCTAATCCTGTAAAAAAAAATTGGTCACGAAAATGGATAACAACGTTGAATCAACAAAGGATAAAAATCAAGAATATGGTTCTGATTTGGCTCGATTTGATGCAGGAATTCGAACACCGGCTGTAGCTACCGCCTCTAATCCTGTAAAAAAACATTTGGTCACGAAAATTGATAACAACGTTGAATCAACAAAGGATAAAAATCAAGAAAGACATGAACGTGATAGAGCTCGACAAAATAGTTTGACATCTGAGCAAAATGAGGAGATTAATGCACGTAGAAGAGAAGTCTGGCAAAACAAAACGCTCGATCAAAGGAATGCACGACAAAGGGATAGCAGGAAAAATATATCCCTTGAGGAGAGCCAGGAAAGGAATGCGCGCAAGAAAAATATATCCCTCGAGGAGAGGCAACAAAGGAATGCACAACAAAGGGATAGCAGGAAAATATATCCCTAGAAGAGAGGCAGGAGAACAACGCAGGACGACGCACATCCAGGCAAAGCATAACTGGAAAGGAGAGGGCAACACTGCTAGCTAAGCGCAAGGCAAATGCTGCGGCTAAGAGGAACACCCGGTGCGCTGAATCCATCGCGATGTCGTGCCCAAATGCAACAAAGTTGCCAAAGATACCTTCAACGAGCACGCCGGAGTATACAATCAGTACCGAAGGTAACACACTGATCTTTACTCCCTATTTTTATGTCCATGGCGCATTAAATAAATCATCCTACTTACTAGATCAAGAATATTGTAGGCGACATGGAGGCCTTCCTTAGTGATATCATGGATGAGAATACCATACCCAACCACCCGATGGACAAGGAGTGCTACATGTATGCACGTGAAGGTAGGTAGGCCAGACTTTCCATCTCTCCATTGACCCTATCTATTACAGGTCAGTATGAACATATTGATGTGACATCCTATTCATGTAGGTTTCGACGATGATGACATGGACCTAGATACAACGATATACTCATCAGATGAGGGCGCTATAGATCCTTTTGACTTTGTGTACTCGAACCTCCCAGATAGCACACACATACTGGAGCAAGTCCCGAACTGCGATCACTGCCATGCCAAGAAGTTTGAGCATGAGACCCCCGGGTTTTGCTGTCAAAACGGACAGATCGAGCTAGCTGAACCAGTACCTATCCCGGAGTTGATGAGGCTATGGTCTAGCATGGATGCAGACTGTCGACATTTTCAGGAGAGCATACGATTCTTCAACGGCCACTTCTCCTTCACAACACTTGGCGTTAGTCTCGACAACGACTGCACGAACATGAGGTCCGGAGTCTACACATTCCGAGCACAAGGCTCCTTGTACCACAACCTGCATTCGTTCGGGCCAGGCTCTCGCCCGGAACATTTACAACTCTACTTCTACGATGATGATCCCAGCCTCATACATCGCAAGGAAGCCACCAAGGACCTAGACCAGGAAACCGTCCATAAGGTTGTGGACATATTGAGAGGAAACCCCTACTCCCAGGAGTTTAGGAGTTTGGGCGCCCATAAGGATAACCTCGAGGACTACCGTATAGAACTGAACACCGACAAAAAGCTAGACCAACGGAGATACAACACACCGGTTTCGACTGAGGTGGCTGCAATCTGGGTTGCGGGCAGCGACCTGGTAAATAGGTTCAAGCGCAGCATTACTCTTTATGGTAACGACAACAAGAGGCACAGTGTACAAGCCACACAAGGATGCTATGATCCGCTCTCGTACCACCTCTTCTTCCCAAAGGGGGAGCTCGGTTGTCATCCGAATATACCTAAACGTAATAAGTCTTGGAACCTTGCGCAGCTACCAAGAGCTGAGCGTGACGACGATCCAGGTTCGGCTATCTCAGATACTTTTACGTTGTTGTCTATCCTTCTCATATGTTGCATAACCTTCTTTTTTCTATCACGGAGGGGGGTGGTCGTTTATGTGTCTCCGTCAGGGACTACTACTGTTACAGACTACAGACGCGCCCTGCTATATTTAACCCCATACTCCATGGAGGGCGTTGGGCGGTGGACATGTACATAAAGATTGAGGGATGCAGGTTGAATTGGATCAGGAAGCACCAGCCGGAGATACGTGCTGATCTATATAAGGGCATTGTCGATAGCATCACAGCCGGAGAGACTCGAGCAAGCGTTGTTGGCACAAGGATTGTGCTCCCTTGGAAATTCCATGGGTGCTTCCGAGACATGAAGCGGAGACATATGGATGCCATGGCATTGGTACAGACTTATGGCAAGCCTGACATTTTCCTGACGATGACGTGCAACCCAAACTGGCAGGAGATACAGGATGCCTTGCTTCCAGGACAAACCCCACAGGACCGGCCAGATATTGTGGCTCGAGTGTTTAGGGCCAAGCTGGAGACGATGAAAGATATGCTGACTAAGAAGAACATCCTGGGTGTTGTGAAGGCGTATGTCTACGTGGTCGAGTTCCAGAAGAGGGGCTCCCGCATGCCCATTTCCTATTGATCATGGATTCAAAATATAAACTCGTTGTGCCAGAGCAGTATGACTGCCTCATATCAGCAGAGCTCCCGGACAAGGATAAGTACCCGGAGCCATACGCCAAGGTCGTGAAGCATATGATGCACGACCCATGTGGTGCTTTAAAGCAAAACAATGTGTGTATGCAAGATGGGTCGTGCAAGTGTAGGTACCCACTGACGTTCAACGAGACCACCATACAGGGGAAGGACTCATACCCCATTTATCGGAGACGGAAGGACGGTCGTTTGGCGAAGGTCCGTGGTGCGATGCTCGACAATAGATGGGTTGTGCCTTACAACCCTTACCTCTTGCAGATGTTCAACAGCCACATCAACGTGGAGGTGTGCTCCAGCATAAAAGCGGTCAAGTACCTATACAAGTACATATACAAGGGTCGCGATCAGACTTCATTCAACATCGACAAGCCAGACGCCAATGGTAACATAGACGAGATCAAGAGATACATTGACGCAAGGTGGGTTACTCCACCGGAAGCCATGTGGAGGATATTCGGCTTCAAACTCGCTGAGATCCACCTGTCTGTACAACAACTGCCGCTTCATCTCCCAGATATGCAAAGAGTCATGTTCAAAGCAAGAGACAACCTGAGCGATGTCGCTGCCCAGGAGAACGCATCCATGCTAACAGAGTATTTTGTGGCTAACCAAAATCACGAGTGGGCTCGAGATATTCTCTACAGAGATTTTCCAGGAAGTTTCACATGGCAACCAGCAAAGTACTGGAAGAAAAGGACAAAAGATCACCAAGTAGGCCGAATCGTGATAGCCAATCCCGCCGAGGGGGAGCGATACTTTCCTAGGGTGCTTCTAAACCATGTATCAGGCTCGACGTCCTTCGAAGATCTAAAAACCGTTGATGGTGTGCTATGTGATACCTTTCGTGACGCCGCCGAGAGGAAGGGTCTAATTGAGGCCGACAGCACTCTCGATGAGTGTCTTACTGAGTCGGAGCAGTTTGCCATGCCAGCCTCACTCAGAAGGCTCTTCGCAACGATCTTGGTATTTTGTGAGCCTGGCGATGTGCGCGGTCTTTGGGATCGACACCTTGAGGCCATGTCAGACGACTATCGGCGGAAACACACGTGTCCAAAAGCGGTGGAGCAAATGGTATTGCTTGATATAAGGGGCATACTACAATCCATGGGCAAAGACATAAAGTCGTTCCCTCTTCCGGACATTGACGAGACGTATGACAACACTAGAAGCGAGGCAAGGGAGGTTATCGAGGAAACAAACATCAAGGTTGACGAGGAAGACGCTTCTCTGGCGGCCTTACTAAACCATGAGCAGAGGCTTGCCTACGATGAGATACTAGAGGCAGTTGATGGAGACGATGGGGGCGTTTTCTTTGTCGATGGTCCGGGAGGCACTGGGAAGACGTACCTTTACAGGGCACTGCTCGCTACAGTCCGCGGACAGGGAAATATCGCAGTGGCCACAACAACGTCCGGTGTCGCTGCTTCAATTATGCCTGGAGGCAGGACAGCCCACTCGAGGTTCAAGATCCCACTAAACCTTGAAGAAGGGGCATCGTGCAGCTTCACTAAGCAGAGTGGGATAGCCAAGCTCCTGAGGATGGCTGAACTCATACTATGGGACGAAGCCACCATGACGAAACGACAGGCAGTTGAAGCATTGGACAGAAGCATGCGCGATATCATGGGCCGCCAGGACCGACCTTTTGGGGGAAAGACTATCGTGTTCGGTGGGGACTTCAGGCATGTGCTTCCGGTAGTGAGGAAAGGGTCAAGGAGTCAGATAATCGACGCGAGTCTGCGGAGTTCTAACCTATGGAAGGGCATGCGCCAACTAAGGCTCGTAAAGAACATGAGGGCGCAAAATGACCAGTGGTTCGCAGATTATTTGCTGAGGATAGGTAACGGCACCGAGGAAGCTGACGGGGAAGGAAACATCCAGCTTCCAGAAGATATTTGTGTGTCGTCTACGGGCGACGCGGCTGACATAGAGAAGCTGATCGACCATGTGTTTCCTGCCATAGACCAAAACATGGACAATCCAGATTACATGACTTCTCGAGCAATCCTCTCCACAAAGAACAACATTGTCGATGGAATAAACATGCACATGATTGAGCGTTTTCAGGGAGAGGAGATGATCTACCATAGCTTTGATAGTCCGGAGGACGATCCGCATGGCTACTATGCTGAAGAGTTTCTTAATTCACTGACTCCTAATGGGATGCCCCCACACGCGCTTAAACTAAAGATAAACTGCCCCGTTATACTACTGAGGAACATTGACCCAGCTAATGGGTTGTGCAACGGCACAAGGCTTGTGATCCGTGGGTTCCAGAGGAGCACAATCGATGCGGAGATCGTGGTGGGACAGCACGCTGGGCAGAGGGTGTTTCTCCCTCGGATACCTCTATGTCCGTCTGATAGTGACAGGTTCCCGTTCAGATTCAAGAGGAAGCAGTTCCCGATCAGGCTTAGATTTGCCATGACGATCAACAAGGCGCAAGGGCAGACCATCCCGATTGTAGGCGTGTACCTGCCGGAGCCGGTATTCTCGCATGGTCAGCTGTACGTCGCGTTGTCCAGAGCCACCGTGAAAAGAAACATCAAGATCCTTGCCATCAAGGTCAAAGAAAAGGATGAGACCAAGAATTCAAAGAAGAGAAAAAGGACAGAGTCCTTAGTAACGACCACGATGAACATAGTCTACAAGGACGTTCTTAGCACTTAGAACACGCCAGATTAGAGCAAATTTCTTGATGATTATTATATCTTTCAAAATGTAATGGATGCAAACATATTTTAATTTTTTATTATATGAATATCTATGTGCATTTTGAGTCTACACCTGAGATGTTTGCGACGACAACAAGCAAAACAATAGTAATATAAACTGCAGGCCTTGCAAGTAGTTCAAATAGAAATAAAGGAACGCAATAAGTTGCACAACGTCTTAGATTGTAATCTGATAAATGAACTTGTTCTCCAACCTGCAGTCCCGTAAGAAAATAACTTAGTGCAGGTTTAGTGAAATACCTAATAAACCGAAGTAGACAGTGTCCCAGTAGCTCGGAGGAACAAGCATCCAAATCAAGGTGGTTTAGTGCAGGTTCATATTCAGTCAACATAGATATAATAAACTAAAGTATATTAAGCTTCTTAATGCTTATTTTACCAGATATGCTACAAGACTAATGCTTACGTTACCTGGTTATGCTACAGGTTCCACAGTACAGCCAAAAACGTTATGAGAATGACACTGTAATATCAGCTGATTACTATTTATCTTGCAATGGAAAACGTTGTGCAAACATATATCGATAGAATACAAATGCAACTAGCAGCTTCTGATAAACTAGCATCGGAAGTACACTATGACAAGTTGTGAAGGCAGAAACCAGTGTCATTCCTCACAGGCAAGGTTTAAAATGATATGTATAACTATTCATAGTAGGTAGAGAGAGGGCACGTACGAAAGGTTCAACCTGATCTAAGAATATTGCCTTCCCATTATTTTTCAAATAGCTTTTGGAATCACCACATCTTGATCTTTTCATTCACTCCACTTGACGTGTGATGCAAGGTTGCTCCTGCACCTAACCACACCTGACAGTCTGACGCTGCAAAGAAGATAGGAACTCCAAGCTAAATGTAGTATAATTCTTTGTCATAGCCAAGCGAACTTGCTCGTGTCCATAGCTGCTGGGTCACTCTCCATAGAATTCAGAACATTGGTCAGTTGTTGTTCAAAGACTTGCTCAGACAGAGGCAGAGAGTATAGAAGATCATCATTTGGAGAAGTTGCAGAAGCAACAGAGAGATCTTCATCAAGAGCAAACGAAAATAAATGGGGGAAGATATCGCAGAGCAATGTATTGTCATACCAAAAGTCTTTCCAGAAAAGTGTCAGCTCCCAATTGCCCACATGTGAGACTGTAATGCTGCGGTAAATATTAATTAGGTTGAACATGTCGCGCCACCAAAAAGAGCCACGAAATTCAAGAGGAAGAAATTCCCAATTAGGCTCAACTTTACCATGTCAATCAACAAGGTGCAGGGGCAGAACATCCCCCATCATTGGCGTGTATCTTGTTAGGTTGATCTCATCCCGGTCGATCCCAACGGATCGATCGAGCCCCTTGACCGCGCCCTGATCGGGGGCGCCCAACCGAACCATGGTTGGTGGGCCCCTGTCGCCGCGCTATAAAGAGAGGTGGGGTCCGGCTGCACACGAGACAAGGTTCATCGCGTTGCCGCAGCCCCACCGATATTCCCTACCGATCTAGGGTTCTAGCGCGAGCGACGGGAAGCTCCACTGCCACCGCCGCCACGCACACACCCACGCCCACGCCGTCGATCACCATGGCCGGAGCCTCGAGCGCCTCCGCACAAGGAGAAGGTACAAGCCCTCCTCCTCCTCCACTGTTTCTACACGCGGGTTCTAACCCTAGACGATCCAGAGGATCTAACAATGGTATCAGAGCCGCTTCGGCTTAGATCTTAATCGTGCAGAAAAGAGAAAAGAGAAAAGCAACAGAACAGAAAAGGATCCCCTCCCGTCGGATCCCCAAACCCTAATTCAAAAAGGGAAAAGAAACCTCACCGGAAAAGTGCGCCGCCGCCGCAAGGCCGCGCTGTCCCTCTCGATCCGACGCGCATCGGCAAGCCGAGGCGTCGGAAGAAGGAACCACCCCTCACGGGGGAAAGAGAAAGTTCACCGGGGGGCAAAAGGGCGCCGCCGCTGGGGCCACTTGACGGCGACGCGCTCACCCGAGGGTGGACGCGCACGCCGGCAAGGGGGCCAAGGGGGCGCCGCCGTCCGGCCGCTGCCTCTGCGCACGGGCTCGCCGCCTCTGCTCACTGCATCTGCTCACGAGCTGGTGGTGGTTGCGCAGAGGAAAAAGGAAGGGAGAGGGGAAAAGGAGGGTAGCGCGCGGAGCCGTTCGTCGCCGTCTCCGGCGGCCGGCCACCGGTGTGCCATCGCCGTGGTGGAGTTCTTCTCCACCGGCGGCCGCCGGCGCACGGGACAGAAGAGAGGCCAGGACACGGGAGAAACAAAGAAAAAAAGAGGCTAGGGTTTTCGGTCGGGGCTGCTCGTCCCGTTTTGTTCCAGCGAGAAGGACGGACGACCGTCCGATCAAGATGGACGGCCAGGATTGCCTCGGCCTAACCCTAGCTAGCGACCGGGCCATGGGCCACCGTGGGCCGCGTATGCGTCGTTTGGGCGGCAGATAGCGCGCACGCGCAACAGGTCGTGGGCTGTGCACGCGTCGCTCGGGCGGCAGTTTATTTTGGGCCGCACAGAATTATGTTTTTTTCCAGAGTTTCCTTTTAGAAGTATGTTTTATCTGTTTTTGTCCATTTTTTGGACAAATTTCATTCTGATTTTCTATTCAAAATTAATCCAACGGAAATTTGTCTAGAAAATATAAAAGTGACAGAGATACTTCTGAAAAGTATAAAGTTTATGAATTTTAGTCATATTTTCCGCTGCAAATAGTTAAAAGTGATTGTTTAAAGGCAAAAAGAAATAGAGTGAGAATTGAAATTTCAAAAGCATGTTAAAATGATTATGATTCTGTTATTTTATGACCAACGTTGTTAATAACATAATCATGATTTATTATTGTTATATGTGCATTTGTTGCTATTTTCTGCCCAACGGTGATATAGTTTTAATTGCACAAACAGTTGTATGTTTTAATTTTGACCAACGTTGGATTATTGCATGCAATTGTTGTTTTGTTCTCACCTCAATGTGATTTTTCAGGAGGGTACTACTTGATGAACTGCATCAAGGATGTTCCAACCCTCAGAGGTGACAACTACTCCGAATGGAGAAAGAAAGTTGATCTGGCCTTCGTTTGTGCTGAGGTGGACTGGGTTGTGGACACTCCATAGCCAGTCAAACCTACAGAGCCAGTCAGAGATGCAAAAGATGATGATGATGCATGGGAGAAAAAGAAGAGGGACTATGCTCCATTGGAGATGTTATATACCCTCGACAACAAAAAGTGGCTTACTGCCAATAAAAAGTGCATGGCTTTCATAAAGAACACAATTGAGGTCGCTATTGTGGGCTCAATTGTAGAGTGTGCTTCCGTGAGGGAGTTTCTTGAAAAGATAAAGAGCCAGTTACTGGTTCTTCAAAGGTATATGCTACCCAGCTACTAAAACAACCGGTAACAGAAAAGTACACAGGAGGTGGACATGGCATAAGAGAGCACATTCTGAGGATGTCCAACATGGCAGCTAAACTTAAGCCCATGGACGATGACTTGGAGCTCAAGACTGCACTCCTTGTTCACCTTGTTATGGCTTCACTGCCAAGTCAGTTTGACACTTTTGTTGTCAACTATAACATGTCGCCTGAAAAATGGGACATTGAAAAGACCATAACCATGTGTGTGCAAGAAGAGGAAAGACTTAAAGCTTCACATGGTGGTTCTCTGAACTATGTGAAGGATAACAAGAAAAAGAACTACAATCAAAATAGCAATAGTTCCCCTTCAAAGCCACATGGAAAAGCTCCTGTGCCATATGTGTGTGCAACATCTCCTTGGAGTTAGCTGATGGATTCACGATCCTGCTTAGAGATGTTTTATATGTTCCTTCATTACACAGAAACTTGATTAGTGTTTCACGTTTGGACAAAGACAATTATGAGTGTTATTTTGGACATGGCAAGTGTGCCATATGGTGTAATAATGATCATGTGGGTGTTGCTTTACTCCACAATGAGCTTTATTTATTATCTTCACGTGAAAAAGTGTATTCTGTGTGCAAAGTGAATGAGCATGTTTCCGCGTCGGATAAAGAACAAAAGAAAAAAAAGAAACTCATGACTCATCGAAATTATGGCACTGTCGCTTGGGCCATATTTCGGGGGGGAATAGAAAGTCTAGTTAAAAATGAAATTCTTCCTCCATTAGAGTTCTCAGACTTAGAACAATGCATAGATTGCATTAAAGGAAAGTACGTAAAACAAATCAAAAAGGGTGCAAACCGAAGTACAGGAACACTAGAAATCATTCACACTGACATTTGTGGACCATTTCCTGTGAAAAGTGTGGATGGCTATGACTCGTTTATAACATTCACAGATGATTACTCCCGATATGGTTATATTTATCCAATCAAAGAAAAGTCTGAAGCGTTGGATAAATTTAAGATATTCAAAGCTGAAGTAGAAAATCAGCATGATAAAAGAATAAAGATAGTGAGATCTGACCGTGGGGGGAGTACTACGGTCGGCACACTCCATATGGCCAAGTCCCTGGACCTTTTGCGAGGTTCTTACAGGAGACTGGCATAGTGGCCCAGTATACAATGCCGGGTGACCCTCAGCAAAATGGAGTAGCTGAAAGGCGTAACCGTACACTTATGGATATGGTGCGCACATGATGAGTTACTCCACCTTGCCATTGGGATTATGGATGGAGGCGCTTAAAACCGCCATCCACATTCTCAATAGAGTACCAAGCAAGTCGGTGCCCAAAACACCGTACGAGTTGTGGACAGGAAGAGTACCCTCTCTACAACACTTCAGGGTTGGGGGAGCCCAGCTGAGGCCAAATATTTAATCCAAATATTGCAAAGTTAGATCCAAAACAGTCAGTTGCCACTTCATTGGCTATCCTGAAAGATCAAAAGGTTTTCGTTTCTACTATTCAGACAGATACACAAAGTTTGTAGAAACGAGACATGCAGTCTTCTTAGAGGACGAAATGATGAGGGGGAGCATGGTAGCTCGGAAAATTGATCTTGAGGAGAAGAGGGTGTGCGCACCTTTTCCGATGATTCAGGAGCCATTTTTACACTACCTGTTGTACCTGCACCAACAATCCTGAGGTTGAGGTGCAAGCACCTGTTGTAACTCCACCCGTGACAACTATGGGTGAAGATCGGAACCTGTCCGTCAGGAGCCGACTGAACCCGTTGTTGAGCATGAAAGGGAGGTGCAGCAGCCACTTTAGAAAATGAGACCCTTAGAAGGTCTAAAAGAGCTAAGAAATCAGCTATTTCTACTGATTATAAAGTTTACAATACAGAAATAGCTCATATGGAAGGTGATCCCACTTCATATGAAGAAGCCATGAGAAGCCTCACTCATCGAAGTGGGTGGAGGCAATGGAAGAAGAGATGAAATCGATGAGTTCCAACGATGTTTGGGACTTAGAAGATATTCCTAAAGGAGCCAAAACAGTAGGCTGCAAATGGGTATACAAAACTAAGTATGACTCAAAAGGAAATGTAGAAAAGTATAAAGCACGACTTGTGGCAAAAGGATTTACACAAAGAGAAGGGGTAGATTACAATGAGACATTTTCACCAGTCTCATGTAAGGATTCCTTCAGAATCATAATGGCACTAGTTGCACATTTTGATTTAGAGCTACATCAAATGGATGTAAAGACGGCATTTCTAAACGGGGATTTAAAAGAAAATGTTTACATGAAACAACCCAAGGGTTTTATCATGGAAGGCAAGGAAGATATGGGATGCCGCCTGAAGAAATCCATTTATGGATTAAAGCAAGCCTCTAGACAGTGGTATCTAAAGTTTAATGAGACAATTAAAAGTTTTGGATTTAAAGAGAATGTTGAGGATAACTGCATTTATGCAAAGTTTAAAAATGGGAAATATATTTTCCTAATCTTGTATGTGGATGATATCTTGCTTGCTAGCAGTGATGTTAGTCTGCTACAAGAAACAAAGAAGTTCTTATCCTCAAATTTTGATATGAAAGATCTTGGTGAAGCATCATATGTTTTGGGCATAGAAATTCACCGAGATAGGAAAATGGAGTCTTAGGACTATCGCAGAAGGCATATTTTGAAAAGGTTCTTAAAAAGTATAATATGCATAAGTGCAGTGCCACACCTGCTCCTATAGTCAAGGGCGACAGTTTTGGGAAATTCCAATGTCCCAAGAACCAGTACGAGATCGATCAAATGAAAGGAGTACCATATGCTTCGGCTGTTGGAAGCTTACAGTATGCACAAGTGTGCACTCGCCCTGACTTAGCTTTTATCACCGGAGTACTCGGTAGATATCAAGAAATCCAGGCCCAGAGCACTGGAAATGGCAAAGAAAGCATTGCGTTATGCGCAAGGCACAAAGGACCTCATGCTAACATACAGAAGATCTGATTCCCTAGAGATAAGAGGGTATTCAGACGCAGATTTTGGGAGACAGAGATGATAGAAAATCCACGTCAGGATACGTGTTCACTCTCGCTGGAGGGGCTATTTCGTGGAGAAGCTCCAAACAGTCAATAGTTGCATCGTCCACGATGTATGCAGAATTTATAGCAGCTTATGAGGCCACAGGGCAGGTGATATGGTTAAAGAAATTTATACCCGACTTGAAAGTGGTAGATTGTATTGACAAACCACTAAAGATGTACTGTGACAACCAGCCCGCAGTATTCTATGCTCACAACAACAAGTCGAGTAATGCTACCAAACCAATAGAGATAAAGTATTATGTTGTGAAAGATAAAATCCAGGATCAAACTATAAGTCTCGAGCATATAAGGACAAAGGATATGCTTGCGGATCCGCTTACGAAAGGCTTACCACCCAGCGTGTTCATGGAACACGTAGCCGGCATGGGTTTAATGGAAACCTATGATTCCTGGATCATAAGAGGCCCAAAAGTGGCTGTCTGATTCTATCGGCAATTGAGCTGTGACGATGAAACATGTTCTATGTACCGATCAGTGAAAAAACGAGTAAAGTATAAAGTATAAAGTTAAAAGTAGAGTTGAGATCAAGGGGGAGAATGTTAGGTTGATCTCATCCCGGTCGATCCCAACGGATCAATCGAGCCCCTTGACCGCGCCCTGATCGGGGGCGCCCAACCGAACTATGGTTGGTGGGCCCTGTCGCCGCGCTATAAAGAGAGGTGGGGTCCGGCTGCACACGAGACGAGGTTCATCGCGTTGCCGCAGCCCCACCGATATTCCCTACCGATCTAGGGTTCTAGCGCGAGCGACGGGAAGCTCCACTGCCACCGCCGCCACGCACACACCCACGCCCACGCCGTCGATTACCATGGCCGGAGCCTCGAGCGCCTCCGCACAAGGAGAAGGTACAAGCCCTCCTCCTCCTCCTCCACTGTTTCTACACGCGGGTTCTAACCCTAGACGATCCAGAGGATCTAACAAACATAACCAATATTCTCTCATTTTCAGCTCTATATCGTGTTGTTCCGAGCCACCGCAAAGAGTTCCATCATCCTCGCCATCAAGGATAACGGAAAGGAACAGACAAAAAATTCAAAAGATGAAAAATACAATTCCTTGCTAACAACGACGCAGAATATTGTCTAAAATAATTTCTTAACACTTGACCCCATTGAGAGCATCTCCAGTCACAACCCCCATATCCGGCCCCCAAACTGTCCGCGGACGCGTCTGCGGACAGTGACCGGACAGCCCCCAAACGTGGTGGTCTACAACAACAATGTTCAAATCATCACACCCAAAAACATGCAAGCCATGCAACGTAGATCACAAGGATAGCTAGTGAAACATCATGCGAATAAAACATAGTTCGAACATCCACGGACATAGTTCAACACACAAATTATACGGACAGAGTTCAAGCATCATTGCACACGGATGCACATTTGTTGGAGAGACCGGAGGTGATCAGAGATTGTGCGGATTTGGGCCCCGTTCCGCCGCTGCCGCTTCTTCCTCCGCACGGGCCCTTGCTCGAGCTCGGCGTGCCCTCCGGCCCTGGGTAGCCAGTGCCGTAGCTTCCTGTCGTGCCAGTGTAGCCGCAGCTTCCCGCCGCGCCAGTGTAGCATCCCTTGCCTCCCGTTCCCTTTGGCGAGCACGGCGTTCCGTCCGGCCCTGGGTCTCCGCTTGTCGCACCCTGTCCCTCTTCTCCGCCTCCGGCGTGTAGTCGACGAACGGACTTTCCTTGAGTATGTCCCAACATTGGAGGAGATTCCACTCCGTGTTTGCCGGCCTTCGCCCAAGAACATTGTACAGTGGGATGGCATCTTCCATCTATGCAAATTGATTGAATTGGTAATGAACGAAATGAAGGAAGTAGGATACCACATTGTTAAGTAGGATGGTGCAATGTTGAGTGGAACTTACCGAACCCATTTGGGCATAGCATCCGGAAAACTTGTTAATCTCGCTCACGATGTATTGCCACCTATGGCGGAGGGACGCCTCATTGCGGTAATAGATGGAGTTGGCATTGAACATTTCGGAGATCCGGCCCCAAAATGTACCATGGTTGTAGCATCCGTTCACAGGATCCGGCGAGGTGGCTAACCACGCTTTGCAAAGCATCTTATCATCCATAACCGAGTACATATTCCCTCTCGGAACGACCTACGGGTTCAACATTTATTTCTAATTATTCCTAAATTTCTACAATCCGCATCCTAATGATTCCTAAATCCTACAATGGTGGAAGGTTTTGAGAACATACCCGTCGAGTAGCCGCCACTTGTGCGGACGAGCCGGCTCCGGAAGCGGACGCACCGCCGTAGCTAGCCGCCGCGGCCGCCACCACCGATTTAGGTGCTGGCGGCGCGGCTTCCATCTCCGGGCCGGGGCAGCTGCCCACCTGCTCCTCCTCCTCCGCGAACGCATTCCAGTACATCTCCGCCATCTCCGCAGATCCGCTGCCGCCGGAGTTGGCCATCCGTGCAGCTCTACGGGCGCCCAAGAGTGACACGGAAAGGGGATCCGAGGAAATCGAGAGCTAGGGTTTCATCCGTGGTGGGATTGAGTTCATATAGGTAGGGTCGCGGCGGGCCGTGTCCGACGTGGCGGCCTGTCCGGGCACGTCCGGACCTCACCAAACCCTCCCCACATATGGGTTGTGTTTGGGGTGTGCCGGACCGCCCGGACGTTTGGGCTAAGTTTGGGGGGCACCGTTGGGTGGTGGTTTTAAGCCCAAACCCTGTCCGGGCGGACCGCCCGGGCGTTTGGGGCCGATTAGGGGGAGCCGGTTGGAGATGCTCTGAGCAGCTTACTTGATGATTCTTATATATTCATGTTAGCGGCATCTTCCATAGTGTAATAGTTGCAAACATATTTGATATATGTGCATTTGAAATACTATAGTGTTGATACATGCATGTCTTTTCTATATACGTGCATTTTATTTTTACGTGTGAGACATGTACATGTACGACGAAAATAATAATTAATAAGCCATGTCAATGCATGGGCATTCAACTAGTGACAATTAATTAGTCATGATACATGCTTATCTATAAAAACATGCTCTTAAGTAGGAGTACGAAACATGAGAGTTATGTTTTGTAGCCCGTGCTAAATGTCGCCTTTTATTTTGGCTATTTGAAAAATAAATTTAAAGTTTCACAAAATCTGAAAAAAGATGTAGATGTAGCCACAAATATATCCTACAAGTGTGAAAAATACCAAATTCGAAATACGCTGTATTATACGCTACACAAAAAAGACAAATTATAAATCTGGGTGCGTGAATAGTGCCCATCAAATCTTGTCAGAATTTGTCTTTTTACGTACCCAACATTAAACGAATTTCGGGTTGAAACTTTGCACAATTATAGAATACAGTATTGCCTACCTCCAGATTTTTTTAGAATTTTTTGAAACTTTAAAATGTCGTTTTTAAAAATCCCAAATAAAGTGGTACATGTAGGCCGGGCTACAAATGCCTTTTCGTACGAAACATCTAGATTTCAAGACAGAACATTAGGGCATCTCCGGTCGTTTGCCCCCCAGGCCGAAAAACGGCGCTATTTTGGGCCGCCTGGGGGCAACGACGCTATTTCACGTCCTGGGGGCGACGTTTTCCCAGCCGTGCCCAAACCCAAGATTCGGCCCAAAAATAAAAATAAAACACAATTTAGCAAAATATAGCAAACTAGGCGAATTTCATTAATATATGGCGGAAATTCGCCGATTACATAGTACGAACTTAAAATAAAAACTTAAAAATATTATTTGGCGATCAACACGCCGATCTACATGACCAACTGGTTGTAGATGAGGTGGCTGTAGTCGCCACCGTCGCCGTCGTCGTCGGAGCCGCTCCCAGCGGCGTTGCTGGGGCCTGCGACGAAATATTGCGTCCAGAACGCGTCGTTGTCCGGCTGCCAGCGGGGATCCGCCGCCTGCGCTGGGGTGAGGCCGACGATCACCTCCTGGATCGCTTGGTCACGTTCCGCCCCTTCTGGCGGCGGAGGCACGGGCACGTCGCCCGCGTTCAAATGCCACGAACCCTGGCCGTCGGAGGCGCCAGGGACGCGCATGTCAGGCGGCGTGGGGTAGCCCGCCTCGTACAACATGCGCGCCTCGTGCTTTTGGAGGTGGCGGCGGCCGAAGCCGTTTGCGGCGGCGTCGTCGCCGGGGAAGCGCTCGGCCATCGGGAGAGGAGAGCTAGGCGAGAGAGGAGAGCTTGAGGGAGGCGAGGGCGAGAGGAAGGAAGACGGCGAGAGAATGGTGTGGCTGTGCACGGCGAGGAGAGGGGATTTTATAGCGCGTTTGGAAGGCCAGACGGAGGGGCGGTGGCGCGCCATTACTGCGCCGCGTGCCCCGCGATTGGACGGCTCGGCGACGGCCGCTCACTGGGCGCTGGCCACGCCATTACTCCGGCAGCCTTTGACCGGCGCGGGAGCCGAGAGGATGAGGACGCGGCCGCTCACGGGCGGTTCTGTTTCCGCGCCATTTCGCCTGGTCGCTGACAGCGCTGGCCCGCCTGTTTTGCGCGCCACTTTTGCCCCTCCCCCAGGCGCAACCCAATGGGCTAGGTTCCGCCTGGGTGCGCCGGCGCCAAAACGACGCAAAGCGACGCTATTTGGGCTCCTGGGGGCCGAGTGGGAGAAAACGACGCTATTTGGGCCAAAACGGCGCTATTTCTCGGGCTGGGGGGACGCTGGGGGAGCGACGGGAGATGCCCTTAGATGATCTATGCAACAAAATACTACATTTTTTATAAAAAGAGGTGCGGATCCCGGCTTCTGCATTAAAATGATGCACATAGCCAGAACAAAATAGGAAAAGTCTAACAGTCATCCGGGGATCACGTCTTGCCATCCTCCTGATTCTCCAACCGACACGCGTCCCACCGCTTGACCGAAAACTACCAGCGTTTGCCCACGACTACCTTATCCCCACACCCGTCGTTCTCGTACGCTCGTTCCCCTGCACAGCGCAGTCTCTCCCGCACAGCGCAGCCGCGCAGGTCGCCGCCGCTCTACGCCTGACCCCCGCGCGCCTCCCAAAGCCGGCCGCCGCTGTTGCGCCTCCTCTGCAAGGTCGCCGTCTCCGCACGCCTCCACTGCTTGGTGGCTCCTCGCCCAACCCCACGACGCGGACATCTCCGGCAGCTCCTCGCCACTCCGGTGCCGCGAATAGGCGGCGCGAGTTAGATAGCAGCGGTGCGGCACCGGAAGCTTCCTCCGCCGCGCGGTTCCACGCGCCGCAGCCCCGCGCGTACTCTGGCTGCCGCAGCACCACGACGAGCTTCAGATCTCCGACTTCCCTTCCCCAGCGTTCTCGACGTCCTCGCCGCCAATCCTCGGCGCCCTGGCGCCACCGCCGTCGTCCGTCCCCTGCTAGATTCCCTCGCCGCGTCGCCGCCGCACCTGGTCGGAGGCCGGAGCGCGACGGCGGCTGCTGATGCCGAGCTCGTCGGTGCCACGACCTCGAGCCATTGCTGCGGAGGATGGATGGGCGTACATGATGCCCTCCGCGCCATGGTCTAGGCCAGCGAGGTCGTGTTCCAAGAGGCAGCGGTGGAGCTTCCATGGAGGCCACCGGTGCTGCCGTAGGTACGCGGCGGTGCTCCCGTGGGCCGACGGCGGTGCCGTGGAGCAAAAAATCGATGATTTTTTTTGTTCTTCCCGTGCAAATTTCTTGAAACTTCGCAGCAATTTTTTTCATCTTTTTATGCAAATTGAGGGAACGATTGCAGCAAGTTGTTCTTTGATATATACTTTTCTTACTGTGGTGCAAACGTTTTGAAGCTATGTAGCAATTTGTTTTCAGTTTTGTTGCAAATCCGTAGATATATTGTAGCATTTATAGGATGCAATTTATCTTTCAAGTTGTACGAATCCTCGGATTTTTTATAGCAAATTTCTTCTCCTTTTGATGCAAATCAGCAAATCATTTGTAGCAATTTTTCTGTTTTGATACTTTTTACTTGATTTTTGGTGCAAATGTTCGAAACTTTATGTAGCAATTTTTTTCATTTTTGATGCAGATCATAGAGCGTTTGTTACCGATGGTAGCCAGCGATGCTCCAGACAGCGCGCAGTGTTGCTACCTACGTTAGCCGGTCAAACCGCGGCGGCGTTTTTCTCTGGTGATGTTTACTCCGGCGATCTTCTCCGGCGACGGTGGGATTTTTGCTATTATTGTTATCTTGTTTTGCTACAATAGATCAAAACATTTGCTACTATATCTCCAGCGAGGTCTCCGGTGAGGTCTCCGGCGATGTCTCCGGCGATGTCTCCGGCGAAGTTGATTTTGCTACAATAGAACTTTTTTGTTGCTACAATAGCATAAACTTTTTGCTACCACGTATCCGGTGAGGTCTCCGGCGAGGCCAGAATTTTCCTTTCATGTTCTGTGTACGAAGTCGATTTTGCTACAATAGCAACTTTTTGTTGCTACAAAATCTCCGGCGAGGTCTCCGGTGAGGTCTCCGGCGAAGTCAGTCTTCTATTTTTCTGTATTTCTAGGCGAACCGTTTTTTGCTACATAGGAGCAAAAGCGGGCGATTATTTGCTACACCGTAGCAAAAGCGGGATTTAGTGAGATTTGGGGGTCAGACAGGGACAGGTGTCAGCAGGAGGACCCGGGTGATCTTTTCCCCAGATCCCCCGGGGGACGCCTAGTTCTCTCCAACAAAATACTACATAACACTCAGTTAAATAAAAGAAAAAACACAGCATTAGTAGCACAATCAGTTAATGCTTTTGCTTGCTAAACCCACAGATCACACTCTACTCCTGCGGTCCTGCCCCGGCTGCTCGGCGGGGAGTAGAGTTCTTCCGCCGGCTTCCGTTTCGTCGGAACCCTCTAGGCTTCGTCCTCACATCATCGCCACTCTTGCCGTCATCCTCATCCGACTCGGAACTTCGCTCCACCGGCCGACGCCGCCGGCGCCGCCGTAGCCTCTTTATTTCTCCGTTACTCTCAGTTGTTGTGCTCCTGGGGGCCCTTGGTTGGCAAGACCTCCTCGACGCTGGCGTTGTCATCCACTTTGTCGGCTTTATCGTCCTTGCGCGGCTTTTGAGGACTACCACTCCTCTCGTGGGCGGTCGGACCGGCCTCCTCGCCGGCACTGCCGCCGTCGTTGTTGCTCGCAGCTTCAGCTTCGGCTGATTTCAGAGCAGAGTGAAGATAAATCAACTTGTCAAAGGGTCTTGCTGCTTGCGTTCGTCGGTCACGGTATGCAAAGTTGCCCACAGAAATCAAGTCAAGAGACAATGGATTGATTGATTCGTATGTAATGGGTATCATTTTCTGAAAAAAGGTATGTAATGGGTAGAACTGAACAAAAAGAAGAAGAACAGCTGCACAAGAACAAAAACATGGAGCCCTGAGGTAAGCACAGCTCCAATATCGAGAACTCTATAACCGCAATGATCCCAATTAAATACTGTACTAATGAATCAACGCACACGAACAGCAAAGAGAAAAAGAACAAGAACACGGATGAAGCTGACCTCTGCCTTTTATGTCGAGAAGTCCGGCCGGGCTGCAACCGGTGGTTCTGAAACAATCTATAGGTAGATACTAGAGATCAGGAGGAAAGAAACAGATGGTGCGCTCAATCTTTAGGCTGGTGGGCATTGACATATTGGCAGCAGGTGAGAGCTAGTGTTGTTTGGAGTGTGGACGCAGAAACGAGTGGCAACCCAAGCGGATTAGTTAGCAGAGCTAGCTGCACTGTTATGGATGAGGAAGCCGGACTCTCCGAGAGAAGAGGTCCGTGTCATCGGAAAGGCAATCTGCAATCAAATCTCACTCCGTTCAAAAAAGAAAAATCAAATCTCACCGGATTTTTAACCACTTGCTGACCAACATCTCCCGACCAATCACTCACAGTAGTAACAGGCTGCGTTCGAGTCCGACAAACGGAAAGGAAGCCCTTTACTAGATAGCGGCCTGTGTGAGGAGCGCGAGGCCCAAATGACCCGTTCCTATGCGTTTGTTTAGTCCCACATCGTGTTGAACTGTAAGTCTCACGAACAGTTTCAGTCGACAGTTTTACTGTAGCATATCCGGCAAGTTTCAGCAAACTGTTTAGGACTAGTTTCAGTTTAGTTTCCAACTGAATAAACGGTCGACTCGCAGAGCTTGTTCTCGAGTTGGACTTGGTAGTAGCTAGCGATCGTTGCGCCGTGGGATGGCACGGAGTTTCGCACGACGCAAGGCATGATCTGGTAGTGGCAGAGTGAACGTGGGATGGCACGTTTCAGTAGGCTCGGTCATGGCCACGATTTTAGGATCGTTTGTTAGGGTTGTAATCGGACTACAAATAATAGAAGTGAAAAACAGAAAAGGTGTACGTTGTACACAGCACCAAAACCACTGTCTTCCTCTCTGTAATTGCGAGTGTTCAAGCTGAATTCTTGATTCAGCGCCTACATTTGGTATCAGAGCGGTCATCGTTCTTGAGATCATGTCCAACGACGGCGGCCGCACGCCGGCGACGCCCTCCAACGAAGCGGGGGGAGCGGCTGCAGCTGCGACGGAGGCGGCGGCAACATCACCCGCACGAGAGCGGGGACGGAGCAGAGGACGGAGCGTGGTCAGGAGGGGCGGCAACGAGGTCATCGTCCACGAGCGCGTCGTGCATGAGCGCACAAACTTCGGCACCAACATCATCTACCCCACGCTGACGGCCACGAACTACATCGAGTGGTCTTTGGTCATGAAGATCAACCTGCGCGCGCAGGGCCTCTGGGAGGCCGTCTCTGGCATGACCGTGACGGGGGATCGCGAAGATATGGCGGCGCTGTCCGCGCTGATCCGCGCGGTGCCACCAGAGATGGTGCCGCCGCTCGCCGTCAAGGACACCGCGCACGAGGCGTGGGAGGCGATCCACATGATGCGCGTGGGCGTGAACCGCGTGCGGGAGGCGACGACGCAACGCTTGCGCAAGGAGTTTGAACAGATCACGTTCAAGAACGGCGAGTCCCTCGACGCGTTCGGCATGCGGATCACGGGCATCGTCAACAACCTCCGCTCTTTGGGCGACACGGTGGAGGAGATCAAGGTCGTGCAGAAGTTCCTGCGCGAGGTCCCGAGCCAGTACGCGCAGATCGCGTGCTCAATCGAGACACTGCTCGATCTGAACGGCATGTCAGTCGAGGAGCTGATCGGGAGGCTCCGATCGGCGGCAGAGCGGTGCTCCATCACCACCATCGACGCCGGCGGCCAGATCCTTCTCACGGAGCAGGAGTGGGCCACACGTGGGTAGCAGCGCGACAAGGGCACGTCCAGCGGAAGCAAGAATGGCGAAAGGGCAAGCAGCAGCCAGGTCGTGACGGCGGCCAACGTGCTCGCGAGCCCAACGGCGATCGCGACTGGTCGAAGGTACAATGTTATAATTGTAACAAATTTGCTGGCCATATCTCCAAGGACTGCCCAGAGCCTCGCCGGGAACGCAAGGGCAAGGCTAACCTGGCACGCGAGGAGGAGGAAGAAGGAGAAGAAGCAGCCCTCTTCCTTGCCACGGTGAACGAGACCACCGTGACCGTCGAGAGCAAGGAGGAGCATGTGCTCCTCAAAGAGGAACGCTCTCAGGCACGCAAGGCTGAGATCGGCAAACGCTGCAACACGTCCTGGTACTTAGACACAGGGGCGTCGAACCACATGACGGGGCGCCGCGAGCTCTTCAGCGAGATGGACATCGGCACCACTGGCGTCGTCAAGCTCGGCGACGACTCGGAGGTGCAGATCGAGGGAAAAGGCACGATCGTCTTCGAGTGCCGCAACGGTGAACACCTGACGCTGCAACAGGTGTACTACATCCCTCGACTCCGCAGTAACATCATCAGCCTCGGGCAGATGGACGAGATCGGGTGCGAGACGCGCATCCGACACGGCTGGCTGCGGCTTCGCGATCACGATGATCGCCTCCTCGCCTGCGTGAAGTGGAACCAAGGGCGTCTATACGTGCTTTATCTGACGTCCGCGCGGCCCGTATGCCTGATGGCGAGCGGCACCGATCCAGCGTGGCTGTGGCATGCTCGCTACGGCCACCTCAACTTCAGAGCACTACGTGAGCTGGCGCGGCGGGACATGGCGAGTGGCATCCCATTGCTCGATCGCCTGGAGCAGGTGTGCGACGGCTGCACGCTCGACAAGCAGCATCGGCTGCCATTCTCGCAGGCCACGTCGTACCGCGCAGAACAGAACCTGGAGCTGGTTCACACGGACTTGTGCGGGCCGATCACGCTGGCGACCGAAGGAGGGAACAACTACTTCCTCCTTGTTGTCGATGATCACTCACGCTACATGTGGCTGGAGGTGATCAAGTCCAAGGCCGACGCGTTACAGCGGTTCAAGAAGATCAAGGCGCTGGCGGAGTGATACGTCCAAAACGTATCTATAATTTTTGATTGTTTTATGCCATTTTATGCTTTTAGCACTTGTTTTATATTAAGTTTATTATTTATTTGGACTAACCTACTAATAGTTGCAAAAGTGCACAATGTTCTTGTTTTACTCTTTGATGTGTAGAAATTATCAAGAATAGAAGAGGAAACCTTGTTGGAGTCGAATTGGGACTTTCCTGAAATCTGTCTGAGAACTTTTTACGAAGTTTGCCAGTTTGACCCTCGAGATGACGTCAAATGGAGACCTGGCTGTTACGAAAGTTGTCACAATTTTCCATACGAAGATTTTAAGCCCGAGATCAGCCCAATCGAAGTTCGGACGCGGCCTGGAGGCCCGTTTTGGTGGAACCCTAAAAGGGGGTGACGGAAATCCGAGAAGAGATATAAAGGGAGGAAACCTAACTCGTGGAGGACTCCTCCACCCACGAATTTCAGCCACCAAAAGCCACGTTTTTGCCTCCCCCATGGATCTCATCTCCATGGGGGAGGGCTCCCAAGAAGCTGTATTTTATTATCTATTTATCTTAGCATCAAACATCAGTTACATTAATAAGTGGATCGTCACATATTTTATTTATCCTCTGTTTTCAATGTTTACTTGGTTAATGGATTACTTGTTGAAACTTAAAAATGATGTGTGAATAATACTGTTTAGTAGTTTATGTTTTCTTATGGTTAGTCTCAACTAGCTAATAGTGCATATTATGTTATTTTGATATCAACATGCATTGTCCTGTTCATAAGATGGTATGGTATTGTGGTATCCTCCTCTGAATAATTCACTTGAATCGACTTGGCACATGCTCACACATGTTATGACTGAAAAATAAAAGTCAATTAAGCCTTGATGATCTATTTTGCCTCAGAGTTTTAGTATCGTTTTTATGCCTCCGTTAATTTTATTTTGTCGCAAGCATGATTATGACCGTTATCGCTCTCGTGGTTGTCGCTTCCCAGTCTATTGCTAGCCTTCACTTGTACTGAGCGGGAATGCTGCTCGTGCATCCAAATCCTTAAAACCAAGTTATCCCAAAGAGTCCACCAAAAAATTCCTATGCATGGTATTTCAAGCCATTCCAAGTAAATTTGCATGTGCTACCTTTAAAACCTTCAAAATATTTCTCTTTTTGTGTCAATGTTTACTAGCTCATGAGGAATTAGTGTGGTTATTCTTTATTCTATTTGTCAAATGGACTTTTACACCTGGACTAGTGGCATATACATCCGCTTATCCAATAACTTGCAAAAAGAGCTGGCAACGGGGTGCCCAGTCCCAATTAATTACAACTTTAACCAATTAATTCTCTTCACACTTTTGCCCTGATTCATCAGTAAGCAATGACAAACAGTGAAATACCTGAATGTGTGTAAACCAAAGAGAAAGAGGGATGATCTGCCTTGCTGGTAGAAATAACGTCCTTCATGGGAGCCGCTCTTAAAAGTCCGTTTGACAGGTAGAATACTGTTCTCACCCGCTACCATTCGTTGACAATTAACAAACACCTCTCAAAACATTTTTACCTCTGTTTTTAAAACAAAAAGCTCTAGCACGTGTTAATCCCTGCTTCCCTCTGCGAAGGGCCAATCTTTTATTTTTATGTTGAGTCACCATCCTTTCTTTGAGCACTTCTTCGAGAGCATAGCTGTCGTTCTTAGTGTAATGTGCTTGTCCCAGAATACGATTAATTGAGGTATAACCATGATGCTTTTATCTTTGATATCTCTATATCTAGTCTTCACTTGAACTTCAGAGGTGCCTTGGCATTTATGTTTTGCTCCACAATTAAGGGCAAGCGAGATACCACTCTATCATGCTTTATTATGGTCATTACAATCTTGTTGATGTTTATAAATTTCATGTTATAAGCTCTTAGTTCGTTGATACTTTTCATTAGGAAACATGATTGCTAAGTTTTATTATCCATACATCATGCAATTGTTAAAGACCTGATCATAGCATTTACAATCAAAAATTATTTTGTTATCATTTACCTACTCGAGGACGAGCAGGAATTAAGCTTGGGGATGTTGATACGTCCAAAACGTATCTATAATTTTTGATTGTTTCATGCCATTTTTATGCTTTTAGCACTTGTTTTATATTAAGTTTATTATTTATTTGGACTAACCTACTAATAGTTGCAAAAGTGCACAATGTTCTTGTTTTACTCTTTGATGTGTAGAAATTATCAAGAATACAAGAGGAAACCTTGTTGGAGTCGAATTGGGACTTTCCTGAAATCTGTCTGAGAACTTTTTACGAAGTTTGCCAGTTTGACCCTCGAAGATGACGTCAAATGGAGACCTGGCTGTTACGAAAGTTGTCACAATTTTCCATACGAAGATTTTAAGCCCGAGATCAGCCCAATCGGAGTTCGGACGCGGCCTGTAGGCCCGTTTTGGTGGAACCCTAAAAGGGGGTGACGGAAATCCGAGAAGATATATAAAGGGAGGAAACCTAATTCGTGGAGGACTCCTCCACCCACGAATTTCAGCCACCAAAAGCCACGTTTTTGCCTCCCCCATGGATCCCATCTCCATGGGGGAGGGCTCCCAAGAAGCCATGAAGGAGGGAGGCTAAGGGGCGGCGCTCCCCAAGCTTGCCGGCGGCGGGGAAAGGAGTTCCCCGCACCGCCGGCGCCGCCGCCGCCCTGCGCCGCCGCGCTGCCCCTCTCCGCCGTCTTCACCGCCATCTCCATCACCATCTCCTCCTTGTATTCAGTGGTTCATCCTCCCACAAACCTCTGTACCGTCCTATGTAAACATGGTGTTTGATGCTATAATATTTATCCTATGATTTACATCATGTTTCCGTAGTTTATTTGTCTTTTGATTGCTTAATTGAATGCATGAGGTTCATTAGAGTTGTATGTCTATATGGTGCTGTCCTTTGGTGTCCATTATACTTGTGTGCGCATGGATCAAACACCCTAGGGTTGGTAGTATTTGTAACGAAGCGGGGGAAGTTCTGCCGGAGTGACAGAAACCTGAGAACGCGAACCGATTAGTTGCACGTATGGGAGTAAGAGGACCTTGAACTTAAGGCTATGGTTGGGGAAACCTTAATGCATTGTTAGTATTTGCGGATGCTTGCTAACAATCCAATCATATAGTACTTGTAATCCCAAGTAGTGGAGTGCATGTATATTTAGCCTCTCCCACATAGAAAACTGCATCGAAGACAATGAACCAAGTACCTTCACTAATTAATCTTGGACAAAGCCACCACAATTACCACCACTTTTCCACACTCATGGTACTGTTAGTATATGGTTACTTAGTGTATTTATTGCTGCAGCACTAACATTTACTTTCTTGTATTTATTATCTTGCAAAACTATCTCTCATACCCGTATTGCTACTGTAGTTTTATTTCCTAGATAATGCAAACGTTTAGTGTGCGTAGAGTTGTATCAGTGGTTGATAGAACTTGAGAGATACTTATCCTACCTTTAGCTCCTCGTTGGGTTCGACACTCTTACTTATCGAAAAGGCTACACGCGATCCCCTATACTTGTGGGTTATCACGGAGACGCAGACAGGACGCCGTCTGCTCGCGTTACGCTCTGACCGCGGCGGCGAGTTCAACTCAACGGAGTTCAACGAATGGTGCGAGCACGGCGGCATCAAGCACTTCACCACGGCGCCGTACACACCACAACAGAACGGCGTGGTGGAGAGGCATAACCAGATGACGGTGGAGATGGCGTGGTGCTTGCTGAAAAGCATGGCCGTGCCCGTCACGTTCTGGGGCGAAGCGGTCAAGACTGCGGTGTACCTGCTCAACCGCGCTCCCACGCGCAGCGTCGACGGCATAACCCCATATGAAGCTTGGCACGGCAGGAAGCCAGTTGTGCATCACCTGCGCACTTTCGGGTGTGTCGCGCACATCAAGCGCATCGGCCCTGACATCGACAAGCTCGCCGATCGATCGACACCAATGATCTTCGTTGGCTACGAGGTGGGATCGAAGGCCTACAGGGCCTATGATCCAGCTACGAAGAAGGTGCGTGTGACTCGAGACGTCAAGTTCGAGAAACAGAGGAGGTGGGACAGGACAACGACAGCGAACGACGCCCCGAACCTGGACGAACACCTTGTGGTCATCTACCCACAGGAGAACGCGAGTCCTGTACCCACGCCCGCGGCGACGACAACTGAAGCTGCAGTCTCTCCGCGTCACTCCCACACGCCTCGCTCCACAGGCTCTTCCCCAGCAACAACGCCAAGTCCTACCGGTGGTAGCGTTTCTCCGTGTTCTCCTGCCACGGCCAGCGAACCTGACGGGGGCGGGTCTGCTTCCACTGCACCACCACCTCCACGCCACCAGATGGTTACATGAGCACGAGACGGCATTGTGCAGCCCAATCCAGCTTACAGGGACTACGTGATGAACCTGGAGCAGGAGGTGCACGGTGACGAGGCCATGTGCCTTGTTGCAGCAGAGGAGCCAACAAGTGTTGAAGAAGCACTTGGACAGGAGTGCTGGAAGAAGGCGATGGACGCCGAGATGCAGGCCGTCCAAAGCAACGAGACATGGGAGTACGCCTCGCTCCCACCTGGACACAGAGCGATCAGGCTCAAATGGGTGGACAAGGTAAAATGTGATCCTGCAAGAAATGTCGTGAAGTACAAGGCGCGCTTGGTGGCGAAAGGCTATGCACAGCGGCAAGGCGTGGACTATGACGAGGTGTTCGCACCTGTGGCGCGCATGGAGATGGTGCGCCTGCTGCTCGCTCTCGCCGCGCACCGTGGCTGGTCCGTGCACCACATGGACGTCAGGAGCGCGTTCCTGAACGGCGACCTGCAGGAGGAGGTGTACGTCCACCAGCCGTCCGGCTACGTCAACGACAACAAGCAAAACGTTGTTCTGCGGCTGCGCAAGGCCTTGTATGGGCTACGACAGGCGCCGCGCGCTTGGAACGCCAAGCTCGACGCGTCGCTCTCCTCTCTCGGGTTCGAACGCAGCCCACTGGAGCACGCGGTGTACAGGAGGTGCACCGGCACGTCCACACTGATCATGGGCGTGCACGTGGATGACCTGGTGTTCACCGGGTCCGGCGACAACGACATCGACACGTTCAAGAAGGAGATGAAGAACCTGTTCGCCATGAGTGACCTCGGGCTTCTCTCGTACTATCTCGGCATCGAGGTGGTACAGACGGAGGAGGCGATCACCCTCTGTCAGAGCGCATACGTCACCAAGATCCTGCAAGCTGCAGGCTTGGCGGAGTGCAACACGACGCACACGCCCATGGAGAGCCGCCTCAAGCCCGGCGACGCTGTGGACACGACATTGTACCGAAGCGTGGTCGGAAGCCTCCGCTACCTCTGCAACACACGCCCCGACATCACGTTTGCTGTTGGCATGGTGAGCAGGTACCTGGAGGCACCAGCGGCACCGCACTGGGCAGCAGTAAAGCAAATCCTGCGCTACATCAAAGGAACTGCAAACTACGGCTGTTGCTACAAGCGGGGCTCAGGAGGAGCACCGGAGGTGATCGGCTTCAGCGACAGCGATTACGCCGGTGACATGGATGATCGCCGGAGCACGACGGGGACAGTCTTCTTCCTCGGCACCAGCGCGATCACGTGGACCTCGCAGAAGCAGAAGGTGGTGGCCTTGTCTTCGTGTGAGGCGGAGTACGTGGCAGCTGCATCCGTGGCATGCCAGGGCGTCTAGCTGTGCAGGCTCCTCGGCGAGCTGATCGGCGACGTCTCACTGAAGGTGAAGCTGCGCGTCGACAACATGTCGGCGATTGCACTCAGTAAAAATTCAGTGCACCGCGACAGGAGCAAGCACATCGACGTCCGATATCATTTCCTTCGTGACTGCATCGACGACGGCAAGATCGACATTGGGCACGTGAGTACCAATGGACAGCTCGCCGATATTCTTACCAAGGCGCTGGGCCGCATCAAGTTCATCGAGATGAGATCAAAGCTCGGCGTCGTGGAGGTAACATCCGTCCGTCAGACTTAGGAGGAGAAATGTTGAACTGTAAGTCTGACGAACAGTTTCAGTCGACAGTTTACTATAGCATATCCGGCAAGTTTCAGTAAACTGTTTAGGACTAGTTTCAGTTTAGTTTCCAACTGAATAAACGGTCGACTCGCAGAGCTTGTTCTCGAGTTGGACTTGGTAGTAGCTAGCGATCGTTGCGCCGTGGGATGGCACGGAGTTTCACACGACGCAAGGCATGATCTGGTAGTGGCAGAGCGAACGTGGGATGGCACGTTTCAATAGGCTCGGTCATGGCCACGATTTTAGGATCGTTTGTTAAGGTTGTAATCGGACTACAAATAATAGAAGTGAAAAACAGAGAAGCTGTACGTTGTACACAGCACCAAAACCACTGTCTTCCTCTCTGTAATTGCGAGTGTTCAAGCTGAATTCTTGATTCAACGCGTACACATCGGTGGGGCGAGTGAGGCAGGAGGGCTGGATGCGTGTATAAGTAGGGGAGGTGTGCGTATGGGAATGGGTATCTTTGCGCTTGGGGAAATGACGCAGCTAGTGAGGTTATACCGAGGCGCGTCAATTGCTGGTTGAAATCTATTTCCAAACCCCCTCTTTGGCCCTCACGGGTCACTGAGAATTTCTGAAAGGGCTCTCTGTCCTTCGTGACTGGGTAAAGCCCCCAAATCGCAATTAAATATTCTCTTCAGTTGCAATTTAATATTGCACCAAGGAAAATCTTTGAGCCTCGTGTGGTTTATGCTGGGACGGATGGAATATGTTTTGTTGCGTGCACATGGATGATTGTTTCAATGGCTATACAAGCCTCTCGGTCGAAGGAAATCCTATACTTTACGGACGTACAGTGTCCATCACCGATTTGTCCATGCCTATCTACTGTAAATGATAATGTTGTTATTGCCTCGTTTAATATGTTGGTTTATATGATCCACACATAAAAAAAATCATTCTAGGTTTATATGATTCACACATGAAAAATCATTCTATGAGTATTTGAAAATGCGACAACTTTTTTTTTTTGCACATTTTGACCAAACCGCTAGAAAACATAAATACAACACATGCATACACAAGAAATATTCATGCGGTTTAATCGATCTTCGCCGCTTAAAGTGTGATCTGATAGTGATACAATGGCCGGTGTTTTCCCACAAACACCCAACAAGTGTCGATTATGGGATATTTACTTTCCGTTCAGTCTTAATAAATTTGACTGAGGTCTACTCGCACATTACAAGCTAAAGTATCTAATGAGTGGATTCAATTTGAACGACATGAAAAATATAGACGCCTAGCTTCCTCTCCTCTCAGACTATCGCTATATCAAAAAGCAAAATCAATGCACGCCCAATCCACATTTTAGGATATCTCATTTTCCACAAAATTTTAGCAATTGTTTAAATCGAATTTCACTAAAAAATCTAAACCAAAATATATAACTAATAACCAATATTTTATATAACGGAATATATGAGCCTCCCTTCATCTTGTCTCAAACTTTCCCTAGTTCCAGAAGATGTTCTGGACCGCTTAAAGAAAGTCCACGACTGAACGAGAGATTAGTTCTCATTTCCTCTCCTCATCTCTCTCTCTCTCTCTCTCTCTCTCTCTCTCTCTATAGTGGCTCTGCTGGCCGGACTAGGGGTGGGAGAGGAGGTCGTCTCCCTCTATGAATGGCTATAGGCTAAGTAGTTTGAAATGTTTTCCCAGTGTGGAGTGTGGTGTTATGTCGTTGAGGATGTGGTCGCCAGAGATTATGACGTCCATCTGGTGGCTAGTGGCTAGCTTGTTCCTTGTTTCTATGGCGCTCTGGAGGTCAGAGCCGAAAGTGGAGGTGAGAAGGTCTGCTGCCTATCCTATTAATAATCTCGGGCTGGCCTTAGATCAATGTGGTCTCCAATCTTCTCCCCCTCGACTCGAGCTGCCATGGTGGTGGCTCGGGTAAGGGGGCTGGTGTGGCGGTGTTAGGACTTGAACTCTAGATCTTGGCAAGTCTGTGTTGGTATGTTGGTACCTTGGATGTGGATGTAACCAGAGCAAACTTCTCCATCTCGCGGCTATTGCGTTGGGGGGGAGAGCCAAGACAACGTTCTTTTCTCAGGCGTTTTGACTGCCCCAGAGTGGGACACTGCAATTTGGAGTACAATCTCGGTGGTCTATGTTCGTCGACTGACTCTGATGACCATCTGGTGGCCTTTTTAAGCCTCTCATCGGAGGCCCTATGTGGAGTTTGTGGAGGCGCTCCACGTCTTCTCAACACCAAAGTGGTTGCGTTCCCCGGCATCGGTGAATCTTATTCGGCAACATCGGAGGACCGATCACTTTTTCCACCATCTTTGTAGGGTCGTTTTTGTAAAAGTTAGAGACCTATTTGTAATACTCTAGTTTTATTTCTTTTTGGTCCCTTTTGTATCTTTTTTTTTTTGCGAAAACCCTTTTGTATCTTGAACTTGCCGCTTTCAATGGTATAATGCAGACCCGAAAGACCCTTCGGGTTTAGGGTCTATATCCGTTCAACCAAAAAAAAAACGGGAGATTAGTTTTTTGGCCGTTCGATTCTCTAATCAGACGGCTCCCATGGCAGTCGTAGTTTGTTCCTCCGGACCAAAAACCGCCGTTAGGGTTTTAACATTGGACACAGAGATTCAGAGAACAGAGATGGCTCGACTAGTCCACCCATCCAGTAAACAAATCAGCGACTCAGCGAGAAATCTCCGAGGTAAAGCTTCGCGATTTCCTTCAGCTCTTGCAATTTCTCGATTCCTCTACTGCTAGAAGCAAGTGAATAGGATAGCGATGCTTAGCCGTCGGCTGCTCCGAGAGCTGCAAGCTTGCGTTGAACCGCTCCCCCAATCGAGCAGTCAACTTGCATTTGCAAGAATATGTGGATTCCCGTCGAATCTGACCAAGGATTCGCGCAATTGTTTGATTCCTCCTTTTTATTGTGGACTGCCTCCAGTTTTTAGAAGAGGAATCTTTGGTGGCTCTTGTGCCGTGAAATTATTCAAGAATTCTGATGTCCAGCCGCCGGCTCGTTTCTCTTCCGGCGACGCCTGCGCGGCGTCTGTGGCCGAGGTTCCAGCTTCGCCTGTGCGCCTGCCTCGGCATGGCCTTGTCCGTGCCAGTGCGCAGGCCGCGCTATTCGAGTATCTCCATTCCACCAGGGGAGTGGATTTCACGCTCGCTGAGCACATGAGCAGGAACTCCCCGGTGTTCCTTGCCGGGCTCCTGGGCGACGTGGACACCGGAGGTGGCGCCGATGTGAGATGTTCAGTGTCTAGGGTCCTCCAGTACCACCCCATCAATGAGTTTGAGCCGTTTTTCGAGAGCATTGGGCTCAGGCCGTCAGAGCTGGGGAAGTTCTTGCCAACTGATTTGATATACCTGAACGATGCCATCGAATTGCTGGAGAATTACAAAGTACTTTGTGATTATGGCGTCCCAAGAACCAAGATTGGGAAGGTGTACCAGGAGGCCAATGAGGTGTTTGGTTATGGACAGGGCGTATTATTCTCAAAACTGCAACAATATGAGCAGCTTGGAGTTAGCCAGTCAACAATCACCAAGCTTGTAGTTTGTTTCCCCAAGCTCCTGATTGGTGAAGCCAACCTTGATTTTCTGCAGGTTTTCGATAAGCTGAAAGCCTTTGGTATTATGTTGGTATTGCTTAGAGGGGGATTGTCAGATAAGAGCATGCACAACTGGAGCCGAACTCTTAGAATGCTCGAATTTCTTGAGATGATGGGTTCCAACAACAAGGCTCTACTGGTAAGGCTGATAAAAGAACATCCAAGATTTGTGTTTGGCGAATCCGGTAAGAAGTTGCATCGTCTTGTCAGCTTGCTGTGTAAATTTGGTATTCAGATAGATAGCATGCTGCAGTTGTTCGTGCAATGCCCATGGGTTCTAAACGCGGATTTTCCGAGGAATCTGCGGAAATCGTTGAAATTTTTAGCTCACATAGGAATGGAGGCATTCGACATTACTCGGGTTGTCTCCTCTTGCCCTGAAATTCTTGGTGCTAGTTCTTGTCAGAGTGTTGCTGTTGTGTTGTCTACCGTGAACATGTCTGCGGAGAGGTTATGTGATATCATAAAGGATGACCCTATGCAGTTTGGTAATTTGGTATCAAACAAAAAAATTGCAGCCATGACAAAGAGAGACAGCTTTTATCTTGGAGAGAAGGCTGAATTCTTGCTGAAAGTTGGCTTCGTTGAGAACTCTGATGACATGTCGAAGGCAATGTACCAATTTCGTGGCCGCGGTGACCAGCTTCAGGAGAGGTTAGATTGCTTGGTCGATGCTGGATTGGAATATGAGAATGCCTGCAGCATGATCAAAGTGGCCCCACATATACTGAACATGTCAGTGGGTATGATAAAGAAGAAGATGAGCTACATTCTGAACGACCTCGGATACACTCTTGAATATTTTGTTGCTTTTCCAATGATTCTCGGGTACAATTTGGAGAAGATGAAGCTGAGATTCACTATGTACAAGTGGCTCACCGAAAATGGTGTCAAGATCCAACCAACGAGCAAGAACAAGGTAAACAAGTCCATGGTTGCCTTGAGCACGATCATGGCACGTTCAGATATCAGGTTTGTGAATCAATATGTGAATCTTCATCCTGGTGGACTGGATCAATGGGAAAGGTTGAAGATTTGCGCGACAGGCATTCAGTAAGAATTACAAGACAGATATTCAATTCAATATTGAAGAAATATATACATTTAAATGCACAAGCATTTTTTCTTAAGCTGGCCAGTGGCTAAGATAGAAATCTTGAACATCCACAAAAAGCCCTGTCCGAAAACTCAACCTTTTGTGTTTAGAGGTCTGAACTTTAGATCTTGATTGAAGGACTGCTAGGACCTACTTGGACGAGAAGTATCTCTTTGGAAAGCTTTGGTTTTTGTTGCTAGTGTTTTATAAAAGCTACCAGCTCAACACAATTGTATAAATGTAATTTGATACTAACATCTGTTGTGTAGTTGACCAGTGGCATAAGGCTTATTGCCAGTCAGTTTTCAGATTACATTTTTTCGATAATGACAGTGGCAAATTTTATGAAACCACCGAAGTCCATTCAAACTGGTAGTAATGATTTACAGCTTTATTTGAACAGACATATAATTGGTAGAGACTTGCCTATTATATTAAGGCTGTTTTTAATATTATGTGTGGGTGATCATAATTCGTTTTGCTCGGACTACTTTTACTTGTTTTTCCTTGGCCATGTGCTTTTGGTATAAGACCATCTGACCATGTCTGCCAACCACCATCAGGTATGCCTCCGTCTCTTTTCTGGTTGCACACCTAACAGTAAGCGCTCCTGCAGTTGTGTACTTGAGAAATATCAATTCTTATACTCCCTCCGATCCATATTAGTGGGCATAGCTTTGTCTAAATTCATATGTATCTAGTTAAGTATTTAGACTAGATACATGTGTATCTAGACAAAGTTGTGCCCACTAATATGGATCGGAGGGAGTACTAATAACGCTAGAGTAGAGAGAAGTGGCACTGAATGTTCCTATTTATGCTTCTTGCTTTGTGATAATTAGTTTGTGATTTTTCGATTGCATCTGCCTGAGCCAGTGTCGGAGCTACTACACTGAGCAATAAAAGGTCAAGTATTGTGTTGAATGCTTGTGATTTTTAGCTCAGTAGTCTGAAGATTTATCTTGGTATTTTAGTTGTCCTTACAAACGATTTTAGAAATACCAAGCAAACTAGGCACAAAGTACGGAAGAGAATAATTTTCCATGCACTTGGTATATATTGTGCTCTGGTTTTGTCAATTCATCAATGATTCTCTCTCTCTTCATAATGAAGCTACTCTTCTTAAAACTGCTGAAAAGTAAGGTGCATGTGCCATTTACATGTAATATTATAATCTGAAGATTTCTTTTGACTGATTGCCGATCAAAGCACAGTCAGCTAGCAACAGAAGCGATTTCATGTAAAAAAGAAAACTGAGCCCTCTGCTTAAACCAGGGTTCATGCATGTAAAACCATGATCCTAGAAATTTATCTCTTGTTGATGCCATGCAACACTTCTAGGTTACTTATCAGGCCGTTCTCAACGGGGAGCAATGGGTACAATAAGAAGGTAAAGTAAAACCCCTAATTCATTTATATGTGGGAATCATACATTTGTAGATTTCCAAATTGTTGTAATTCGTACATCAAGAATGTTCCAGGCCAGTGGTGAAGCTGAAACTGTATCTGTTCAGTAGTTTGGTGGCTGCTACACAACTTGGCACTTGGCTAGGAAAGCTTTTAAGATTGATCCGTTCAGCCAATCATGGAAAGAGATGCAGTCGCATGGAGACATTTTTATGGGTTATCTTGGGAAGATTAAATTTAGCACTGAATGGATTGTAGGTATCTCATAGCTGTAATTTTGCAGGCTTATTATTTTCTACTAAGGCAAATGTTATGTACAGGAATAAGATGGCCTAAAGTCTTGACAATGCATATCGTAAGTTATCACTTGATTACAAAATCATGGCGCTAATTAGACGAGTTCACTAATTTCTGGACAAATTTCCATTTTACAGGTTCTGACCTCACTTTGCTATTTTGATTTTTCATGCGAACAAGGAAAACACTTTATGTCTGGTGTACCAGAACTTTGATCATTTAGTTGTAGAATTATGGTTCTAATTATATAATATCTTCACTAACTTCCGACATATTTCAACTGTCCGGGCTTTTCATTTCCTTTGCTCTCTGGGTTTTATTGCAGAAGGGAAATTACTTAGTGCTGGTATCCCAGAGCTTTACATTTCCAACTTCATGCTGTTCGGAAAGAGATATATCATCTGTTCAGTCCTGCATATACTTTTTTCTCTCTTGGAGAAATGAATTGGAATTTGTATAGCTAAACCATAATAGTCTCAGGAGGTTCTAGTTGTGTGTTGTAGTTCATCTTTTAGTTTCCCTTTTTTTTTTTGCTTTTCTCGGCATTCTTTGTACGCCAGCAAGCATGTATACTACTCATACACATCTGGTGTAAAACTTGATGTATGCCCTCAAGAAACTTTGTTAAGTGGGAGGTCTTCCTAATGGGATGCAATTTCATTGTCCGATTGGACTCGAAAAAGATAAATGTTCTGCCATGTCTTCAGTATGTTAGTTCAGTAGAATGTGCTATTTTTTTTGGGAGATTAAATTTAGCACTGAATGGTTTGGAAGGTATCTCATTGCTGCAATCAGGTAGATGCTGATTTTGCAGAGTTACTGTTTTTCTACCAAGTCTAATGTTATGTACAGAAAAAAGTATGGTTTTAAGTCTTGACAATGCATATGAGTAAGTGATCAAATGCTTACAAAATCATGACGCTAATTAGACGAGCTTACTAATTTCTGGACAAATTTCCATTTTATAGGTTCTGCTCTCATTTCCTGTGTTATTTAGATTTTTCAGGCGAACAAGGAAAACACTTCATGGCCGGTATACCAAAACTTGGATCACTTAGTTGTAGAATTATGTTTCTGATTAGATAATATCTTTACTAATCTCCAATCAATTTGAACTGTCCGGGCTTTGTATTTCCTGTGCTCTTTGGGTTTTATTGCAAAGGGAAATTACTTAATGCTGGTATCCCAGAGCTTTACCTTCCAACTTCATGCTGTTTCGAAAGAGATACATCATCTGTTCAGTCCTGCATATACTTTTTTTTCTCTCTTGGAGAAATGAATTGGAATTTGTATAGCTAAACCATAATAGTCTCAGAACGTTTTGGTTGTGTGTTGTAGTTCATCTTTTAGTTTCCCTTTTGTTTTTCCATTTTGCTCAGCATTTTTGTATGCTACTACTTGTACTCTTCCTTTCTAGCTGTGTAAAATTTGATGTATGCCCTCAAGAAACTTCGTTAAGTTGGAGGTCTTCCTAATGGTATGCCCTCAGTATATTAGTTCAGTAGAATGTGCATTTTTTTTCTAAACAATGCTGTATTGGTAATAGTCAGAAACTTCAAGAATACTTGATGGTCTACTCTCTAAGGTGAGCTTTTCATTATGCAGTCAGGATGTTTACAAATATATGCAGTCAGGAAGATTTTGACATTTGCATAACATGTCTTGCGTTTGTCTGAACTCCTAAAAAAGGTTAAAGGTTAGGGCGTACCATGTTTCGTAGTCGTGCACAAGATATGGACTGAGCTCTGTTTAGCTCATTTCGGAACTGTGAAAATCTGAATTTCAACCGCTGGCTTGGAAAATATTTATTTACTTATCACGCAACAGGAAATCTTATTTGCGTAGATGGAGCATGGGTCTGTATTGTATGTTACGAATTCAGATTATAGCAGGGCCCTACAACGGGCCCACTTGCGGTCCTCGTCCGTTGGCGGCTGGGCGAAAGTAAGGCAAGGCCTTGTTAACCGCGTAGTTCTCAACGAGTCAACCGCGTTGTTCTCAACAGAAAAACCTGCGCATTTCAACAAACTAACGAACGAGCTAAACAAACTTCCCTAAAAAAACTCCGCTTGAGTACCAGCCTCGATCAGCCTGGCCTATATTAAACCCTGAGAAGTGAGAACGAACTCTCCTTCCATTCGATCCGATATCTAGTTGGTTGCTCGGGCGCAATGGAGCACCAGCCGCCGGCCGACGACGTCGTGGTTCAGGTCAGCGCTGCCGCCGTTGCGGCCATCGACGAGAGGAGCTCAACGAACGGCGCCGAGGACGCTGGCGCCGGGGACGGCGGCCGCACGCGCCGCACCTTCAGCCACTCCTACAAGATGGAGCACCGCAAGCCCTTGGTACGTATTGCATGCAGTTCCCGATCCGAAACCTCGCGGCAGATCGATTCATCGACGCGCTCTGATCTCTTTACGCGACCGATCGATCTAAAATTCCCTGGTGCGTTGCAGGATTTCACGTTGCTGCAGGTCGCGGTGCTGAGCTACCAGTCGCTGGGCATCGTGTACGGCGACCTCGGCACGTCGCCGTTGTACGTGTTCTCGACCATCACGCTGCCCAACCCGGGGGAGGACGACTTCCTCGGCATCCTCAGCCTCATCCTCTGGACGCTCACCTTGATCGGTCTCATCAAGTACACCTTCATCGTGCTCCAGCAAGACGACCATGGAGAAGGTAAACTAACTGCCTCGACATTCATCTCATGATAATCTTTCGGTCTACGAACACTTTATGTTGTCTTTTCGTTTTGCGGGTAGAACACTTTATGTTGTCAACTAACTATGGATGGCAATTCACGTAAAAAACTATGGATGGAAATTAACTGCATGGACGAGCACACCAGATCTGAGTATTTTGGCCGAATTCTGGTAGTATATTGTCAATAACATAATTTTGTTTTTGTCTATCAACGTAAAAACAGAGCTTTATCAACGCACATCTCAGCAGCTATGATCCCCTTTTAAATCCAAATGTGATCTTTCTGAACTTAAAAGTAAAACTAGTAGTAATGCACGTTTCATTTTACTACCAAATATCTTTCTTAAATACGAACTTCTAGGTTTGAATAACTTTTGTAATACACTTATGAAAAAGAAAAAAATCACGATAAAAAACATGTCTATATGTGTGCATATCGTACCTATATTATTCGTTATCAGTATTCATTTGTAAGTAGGACGAACCTATATCTCCTTCATTTTGAGCAGATCATCCAAATTCTATATTGTCTCTTCTATATTGAAAATTTCTTATAATAACCATATGGAGTGGCTGCATTTGAGCAGCAGTTCCAACAGCTAACGATTAAAATTGATAAAGAATAAATTATCAATTGAACACAATACTCCCCAAAACACTGCTTTAATTCCTCACCACTATAATTACTTAAACCAAATATAATCCAGAGTTGACAAGACCGCGTTAAGAAAAGAAATAGCTCGTGTATTTTCATTAGAACAGAAAGCGTGTACTCATCACTTTCTATAATATGAGTTTTTGTATCTGGACCATGCCCTTTCTGATGTCCCTTCGGAGAGTAAAAATGAGCAAATTACATATGCAAGTAAACCCATGAAAAAAAAAGTTGAAGTACGCTGCCAAATTCCGAAGATAAAGCCACCCATATCAAGCCATAAATTCCGAAGATAAATTACATATGCAAGTAAAAATGAGCAAATTACATATGCAAGTTAACAAACATGACAATCGAGAAAAATAAGTGAATAACTACATGACCCATTTCCCCGCAAAAAAAAAAACTACATGACCCATTCGGCCATTCCATGTCCAGCTTCACCTCCCACGACATGGTGCGCTGCAGTTTGAAACAAATGGCGGGTACCGGCCTAGACACTTTCATTCGCTTTGCCGGCAGCTCTCCGTCTGTATCGTCTCACCGCTGCCGAATGTGCCTTCTGCCCACCGCACTTGCCTCTGGCAGGCATGGTAGCTACTGCCAAAGCTGCCGTGCTTGGTCCCAGGCCGACCAACTGTCACCACCTTAACCTTTTTTTTGAACAGGATCTGATTCATATAAACAGAGTACTCAGTACAGATTACAAGCAAGTCCAAACAAGAAAAGAAATTACAAACGGACCCTGCAAAAAGCACGAAGCACCCTGAGCACCCAGGAAAGAACGCAATCAGACCCTCCGCCAGCCCAAGACGCCTAGCCGACGCCGCCGTCGCCGTACCACGAGCCGCCGTAGAGGAAGCGCCGCCCCTTGTTGAAGATGACCGCAGAGCTCGGCCGCCGCTGCGCGACGACAACTTGACGCGATGAACGCACACGGTCCCAGCACCACCTCCACAACACCACCCCTCTTCCAGCCGACGGAAACATCGCCCCGGCCAGCCACCGCGAGCCATCCTCTCCAAGCGCCACTCCCCTCGCCACCACGGCCGGCCGGAGTAGACTTGCCGAAGGAGAAGAAGCCCAGAACCACCAGCACCAAAAGCAGGTCACCGACCCCCACCGCCTCCTCCCCTCGCCTCCACGGCCGGCCAGAGGAGCACAGCGGGCACGCCGCGCCTGACGAACAACCTCCACAGCCTCCCCGGCTACGCCGGAACGGGGAAGGAGGGGGAGGACACGGCCCACCACCGACGCCATCGCCGCCGCTTCGATGTCGCCACCAGGCCACTCACACCTAGATAACTAGGACCTATCTACACACACAGCGAGCTTCCGGAGCTCCCCCCCACCTCACGGTGCCGAAACGGCGGCCGGAGGCGGAGGGGAGCCGCGAAATCGCCGGCGGGAGGAAGAGAAACCCGAGTCGCCTTTTTCGCCTCCTCTCGACTGTAGCACGCGGAGGGGAGTGGATAACCTTGTCACCACCTTAACCTCCCTGTGCGTAGCAACTAATTTGGAGGGAAATAGAAGAGTTAAACTGCAAGAAGGTATTAGTGCCGAGAAAGTAACTTCTTAGCATCGTTGAGTTGAAGAATAAAATAAATCATTGACGGCTGCTGATTTTAACAACAAGAATCATGTAAATGGTAGCACAAGCCCTTAAAAGATTCCAACACAAGGAAATCAAACGGTGAGCACTGAACGATCAGGTTTGGGATGTCACATGCAAAACCTCAGTCCACCCAGATCCTAAATGTTGTGAAAAACCAATATGCAGATCTTCTCGAAGATGAAAAGTTGAAAACACTAAAAGGGTAGAAGAAAAAATAGATACCATACCACGCCGCCTTGGCTGCTATTCCTTTTCTCGGACCCAGCTGCGTCATGAAGGCGACTACCTACTGCAAACTGAAGAAATAGAATTCTTCATCTCTGTAACAAAGTAAAGTAATTGTGGTGTAAGCTGCCCGCAATTCATTAGCAAAGGAAAGACACGTTAGGAATTTATGAAAAAATTGAGAGACAATGTAAGGGTTAAAGAATTATATGGCTCTGCAATGAACAATCACAAATCAGCTTGCTGGAAAAAAAAATCTCCTATAGCTGTCAGATTTCCTATTAGGAGCAAACTTATCTGCTTTGTAGTCACACCTAGGCAAAAGCCAAAAGACATCGCGCCGCTAATCTTCCTTGCCTCCTCTAGGAAAAATTGGAGCATTCATCAAGCCTTGCTCAACAACGCTTGGGTTCAAAAAATCAAGTTGGATGAGGAATTCTCCATGCATCACATCTTCGAGTTCGTTGACCTTTGGATCAAGATTCAACGCTTGAATTTAGACGCCTCCGTTGAAGACACCATTGTTTGGAACCTCACTCCAAATGGAGAGTACTCCGCCAAGTCGGCCTACCAAGCTCAATTCCTAGGTTCCACCTCCTCCGACATGAGCCGCTTGGTTTGGAAAATTTGGGCCCCTCCGAAGACAAAACTTTTCACTTGGCTAGCTCTTCAAAATTGCCTTTGGATGGCGGATCGCCTTGCTCGTAGAGGTTGACCAAATTGTGGCCTTTGCCAACTTTGTAAAGCGGCGCCTGAGACGGCCGACCACCTCTTCCTCCATTGTCGCTTCACCTCTAGGGTTTGGTCCCTTTTGAAGGATTGGCTTGGCCTTGGCCTCAACCCCTCCCTTTGGCCGGCTCTCTCCCTCAAGGAGTGGTGGCAACACATGACCGGAAATGGTGTTATCAATCGTAAGGCGATGGCCTCTCTCGTCCTCCTAACTTCTCGGGAAATTTTGAATGAAAGGAATGCTCGTGTCTGCCGTAACAAGCACACCTCCTCTCACGCCATCCTCTCCAAGATCAAGCTTGAGGTGAGAATTTGGGTTCTTGCGGGAGCGAAACGCTTGGGAGAAATTTTGCCGGGAGAGTAGTCCGGTTGTATCTTTTATTTTTTTTCTTTGTTGTTCGGCTCCTAAAACTCTTGTTCGATCTCTCTCTTAATTAATATAATGGCGCAAAGATTTTGCCCCACAGTTTCGAAAAAAAAAACCTATGTTGAAAATATTTGTGATTTGTAAGCTAAGGTGCATGAACTATTTCACATATGCATTAAACACGAACATGATGTCACGTCAGAATGCTTATTCAGAATCATGCTACATGGAAAGTAATTAAGCATTGGCATAATCTGTCATTATGTTGTATAACACAGTACACGCGAAAAATTGATACTTCATCAGATCAATGCAAGAAACCAACTGAATCCAATTGCAAAACAAGACAATTCTTGAATTAACGGCACATGCCTTCAAGATGCTTGTAATCACCTAATCCAGCGGAGAGGCACAGAGCGACGGCAAGGTGACCAGCAGAGAGGTAATCACCTAATCCAGCAGCGTGCAACGACGGGGTATGACAGCGCTCCTGCTCAATGGGTATTGCACGAGCGGGCTACAGGTGGCAGTAGCGGGGAGAAAATGGCTGGCGGTGCTATGGATGACTTCTGGTGGCGCGACGATGGGGCGAGGACAGATGTGTGACCGAGGTTCTCTTCGACGGGGATTACGTGGGCGGGTGGGCAGCTGGATGCCGGCGTCGAGGTTGAGAACGGCTGGTGGCACAACGTTCAGGTGAGGGCAATGGGCGAGGATAGCGGTGCAAGATTGGCGATCATGAATTGGCAAAAAAATAAATCCTGGTAGTTTTGTTTGGTAGGCACATCATACAATATTGGAGCGACATGGAACGTTAGATCAATGCATATGAACGGTGGATATAACTCGGATCTGTGCCTCTGGCTCTTTTTGTAGTTGTGGTGATGACATCATGAAAAACCCTAACCGAAATAGATGGTAAATCAGGAATGCAGTTAATGAATGAGAATTCAGATGCGCTGTAAAATGTTGTATATGACCGTAAACCGTACGCACACCCGCTCGAACTATGTAATTTATGTTTCCGCTCATTCTAATGTTGAACTGAAGTGATTGCCTGTGATTTGCTACTGATCAAACTTTAAATGTAACATTACCTGTGAGAAGTATCACAACAAAGATGGTCAAGCTAAAAAATTCTAAGAAAGTACATTCGAAATTTTTATGTAATTTTGCTTGCCAAAAATATTGGAGTTGTTGCATTTGGATTTTGGAGCATACTTACACTCACGCTTACTTCGTGTAGGTGGTACGTTTGCACTGTACTCGCTCTTGCGTCAGCATGTGAATTTCAAGGGAAGCATGCCAATGCCAGTCACACGGTTGGCATCTGACATTAATCTGAAGTTCCACAGTACGAAGAGTAAACTGCCATCTAAGATACGGGAGTTCTTGGAAAGAAGCACACTAGCGCAGGCAATCATCACCTATGTGGTCTTGGCTGCGACTTCCATGGTGATGGGTGATGGTGCCCTAACTCCAGCCATCTCAGGTACATAACATATCCAACCTTTTCCATTCTTATTAGCCACTTCAAGAGTGCTCAGTAGTCAGTACTATAATTTTCATTTTCATTTTAATGTCCTGATGTTTCTATTTCTGCTATATAAAAAATCAGTTCTGTCAGCTGTTCAAGGAATACAATCAAGATCTGATCGCATAACACAAGGTAACAGCTATTTATTTGAACTGTTTTACTGTATTACATACACTTTTTTTTCATTCTATTGGAGCTAGCGCAATTCTCCTTTGTAAGCCAGGGAAAAACAGTAATGATTTGTTTGCATGTTACAGATCATGTTGTCATTCTAACCGTGATTATCTTGATCCTCCTGTTCATTTCCGAAAGTTATGGGACAAGCAAAGTCAGCTTCGCCTTCTCTCCTATTATGGTCTTATGGTTTGCATTTGTTGCATTCATTGGATTGTACAATATCATCAAGTATTATCCATCAGTTCTGAAAGCCTGGAACCCAAAATACATAATAACTTTCTTCGTGAGAAACAAAAGAGCAGCCTGGGAGCAACTTGGAGCAGTTGCTCTATGCATAACAGGTTAGACATTTACTTCAACTAGAATCGTTTTGGATTTGAATGTAAACATGCAACAAAATTCAACTTCTCGTGTTAATTCATATTCAAATGATATATCCAGTTATTTTATTTACTGTTGCTTAATCTCCTTATATGACTAAAATATCGCTGATCATAATCAGGTGCTGAAGCTATGTTTGCTGACTTGGGTCATTTCAACAAGTCATCAATTCAGGTAACTGATAATTTAGTATTAACGTGACAAGAAAAACACAAGTACTAACCATTCCTTCCCCTGCAGCTGGCATTTTCAGCAATAGTTTATCCATCAATGATCCTTGCATATGCTGGCCAGGCAGCATTTTTAATCAAGAACCCTTCTAAGCTCAGCACAACGTTCTGGAGTAGCACTCCAGAGCCCTTATTCTGGCCCATGTTTATCATAGCTACTTTATCTGCTATTGTTGCCAGTCAGGCATTAATATCAGCCAGTTTCTCCATCATTCGACAATCAATTGCATTAGGTTGTTTTCCAAGGGTTACCATGAAGCACACCTCAGAAAAATATGAAGGCCAAGTATACTCTCCAGAGGTCAACTACTTCTTGATGATCTTGTGCATCTTGATTACTGTTTGCTTTGAAGGGGGGCCACAGATCGGGCAAGCCTTTGGTGAGCACCATAGTATATGCTCATGTTATTTCAAATTGTGATCTATAGATGCTCATGTTATTACTAATTGCCACTTTTCCTGATCATGTGAGGTTCTATTCATGTGAAAGAAAGAGTTATCCCTGAATTGCATCTAAGCCATCTAACATAAAACAGTGTTACCATACGAAATACCTGATTGTTTGTTTGGTTCTTTGGCTCTTAAAGCACAATCGGGGTATTTCATAAAAGAGAGTAGCCTACCATAGTTATTCTGCTAGAAACAAGAAAGCAAACACTTTTCAATTTGGATGGATGCAATAGCAGTAATAAATGCATTAGTTGCCATCTGATTGTAAGTTCTTTCCTTTTGCTTGCAGGCACGGTAGTGATATGGGTTATGATTTTTACAACAGCGCTGAGCACAGTTAACATGGTTATAGTCTGGGAACTCAACATCGTACTAGCTGGTCTGTTTTTTGTTGGGTTCTTTTCCATCGAAGGCATTTACATGACCTCATTTCTAAACAAGGTTTTACAAGGCGGCTGGGTTCCATTTGTAATTACGGCATTTTTCCTTTTAATTACAATTTCTTGGACTTATGGGAGACGCAAGAAGAATGAATATGAAGCTGCCAACTTGGTGGATCGGCAAGAATTCATTAAAATGATAACAATGAGCAGCCAGGTACCTGGGATATGCATCTTTTGCACGGACTTGATGAATGGAATTCCACCAATTGTGCGCCACTATGTCCGGCATACAGGTTCCATCCGTGAAGTGATGGTGTTTGTCACTGTGAGGATTCTTCCAGTGACATTCGTCCTTCCTGAAGAGCGCTTCCTCGTAGAAAAACTAGATCATATCGGTGTTTACAGGTGCATACTCCAATATGGCTATATGGACAACCACACCATCCATGATGACGATTTTGTTATATCAGTTGTTGCCTCTCTCAAGGAAATAGGTGAGAATGATGATGAGACCTTACTGCTAGATTCGGCTTTCACAAATGGAACAAGCTTTGTGTTTGGAAGGACTATTCTAAGATGGGCACAGGAGGAAACTGGTTCAAGCGCTTCGTCATTAATTGCATTTACAGGCTCCTACAAAAGAACTTCAGGTCCAACATGTCCAGTCTAAAGATAGCTCCTGGCAAAACCTTGCAGGTTGGAATGCATTATGAGATTTGAGGACGGCAACTTGCAGGCTGAATTGTACCTTTTATTTAGTGAATGCATATGCACGGAATCTAGATGTTTCAGTATGTAACATTAGTGAATTTGTTCGATATTTTCTTTAAATCTATCCTGGTCATTTTAACTGTACCAAAGTTTTGTAAGCTCGTTATTTATTTCACAGGCGTTCTAGAGAAATTTCTTTCCATGATCGTGTTTATTATAATTATGATTGCTAAAACTGCCAAGAAACAATAATTTTCTTCATTAGAGTATCTTGAAAATGGTTTGTGTAATCCAATCCATATTTCCCTACCGTACAATACCAACATTATTTTCCGTCAAAAAAATCTAGAGTTGCTCTTTCAGCCTCTTGCTGGTTATTCGAGTCCGAGTTCTCGCCGGACCTCCTGCATGCTCCAGTTGTATTCTTCGGCTTAGATAGTTTGAAGCACCTTGTTTGCTTTGTGTGCGTATAGGCACTAGCCGATTAGACTCTGTTTCACAGAGCATGCAAAGCATTCCTGCAATAACTTCACTGTATTTGATAATGAGTTATATCTTAGGGTCATTTGTGTTGTATTCGTTTAGTATTAATATTGTGATCAGAATGTTTACCAGAATTCCCTATTCTTCGTGAATCATGTTCTTTCGGAAAACAAACTCGGCAAATAATACATATCTGACATTACGACTCTCATGCTATCATGATCATTTGCCCATAGAACATTAGCATTTAGAAATAAAGGAAGTGACCTTCCAAGGAAGGTGCTTTACAGCCAACAATGCCATGACAGTATGACACCATACATGTGGATTTTATTATATTTGTGAAGTGTTTCATAAGTATAGTGTGCTTGAAATGACAGAACGAAAGAGAAGCGATCTTCAGAGAATAACATTTTATGTGAGTAGTACATGCTTAAAATGCTAACAGAAAAAAGAACATGTGGAAACTCTTATTCGATGTCAAATGTACAGACAGGTTATGTCCCTAGGATTTCTTGCTCGTTCCACCAGTATAAACCTTGGCTCTAGTAATCGATTACAGAGAAGAGAATATTGGAACACCAGGTAAGGTAACACCTGAATCTACAATGAAGATGTTGCCACTTACATATGACGACGCTGGATGAATCAGAAAACGAACCAGCGATGTCAATGCTGGATCAGTAGTGCCATTTGTCTTAAGTGGAACAATCTTTGAAACGACGGTGGTCAACCATTTCTTTTGCAATAGAGGAGCAGTTATCTCCGACTGGAAGATTCCAGGCGCAATTGAGTTCACTCTAATTCCATACGCTCCTAATTCCAAAGCCATTAGCTGCACCAACATATCAAATATAGCTTGTTACAGACACAATAATGACACAAGCGTTTGACGAGGAATAAGGATAGTACAGTACCTTTGTGACAGAATGCACGGCCGACTTGGAAGATGTGTATCCAATGGAGCCTGGCAGATGGCCACGGCTAAGACCAGCAACAGACGAAATGTTAATTACTGAACCCTTTATCTTGGCATCACGCATGCGTCTGCATACATGCTTGGCGACGAGCCACAATCCGGTAAGGTTTGTCTTGATGAGTTTATCCCACTCATCCTCAGGCCAATCCAGTGCCGAGTGAACACCTCCTGAAGTATGCAAGGACACCACTCTTAGTTCAGTAGTGAATATTAGCGGTTCTACAACGAGCATGCTCGTAATTCTCATTGGCCCAAAATGGTTTCACATCTGAGTTTAATTTGACAGCATCTGGAGATATAATCACATCCCGCAGAGCAAATTGGTTACCTCGGAGGCCAGCGTTGTTGACCAAGACGTCAATGCGGCCGAAGGCGTCCCAGGCCCTCTGCACCGCGGCGTCCACGACGGACCCTCCGGCGGCGACATCGAGCTCGACAGCCACCGCCCGGGGTACTCCGGGGCCCGCCGATGCAGACGCGTTGATTTCGTCACAGAGCGAGAGGAGGCGGTCGGCGCGGCGCGCGGCGGCGACCACCCGACAGCCGGCGCGCGCCAGGTCGAGGCAGAATTCGCGGCCGATGCCGGAGGAGGCGCCCGTCACCAGCACCACCTGCCCCTCCAGCCTGCTCCACGGCGCTCCCCCCGCCGTTTCCGGCCGCGACGACGACATATCTCTCGGTAAAGTGAAGTTCGGTTGGTCTCGTCGCTGGGAAAGTTAAGCAACATCACTCGCAGACTTGCAGTATAGTCTCGTCGCTGGAAAACATTAGAAAAAAAAGTACTACTCGGGGTTTTACATTCTTTCATCAAGAAAAATATGCTTAAAAATACGATATAACTAGATATGTTAATTAACGAAACTGCTGAGTTGATATGATCGAGGCAAAATTTATACCCAAATACTCCATCCGGTCATTTTACTCCGCATATTAGTTTTATGTTAAGTAAAGAAAAATAAAGTTTGACCAAGTTTATAGGAAAAAATTCAAATCAATATCATTCGATCCATCATGAAATACATTTTCCTATTGTACCGATTTGATATCATGAATAATGATATTTTCCTGGTCAAACTCAAAAGCGTTTGACTTAAAACAAACCTACTATGCGGAGTACTAACGAAGAGCGCGCTATTCCATGGCTACGACCGGCGGAATGTCGCATGTTTAAATTGATAGCGTCATATAGCGCCGAATGTCGCATCTTTGAATTGAAAGTGTCATATAGCACTGAATGTCGCACCTTTGAATTGATAGCGTCATATAGCTCTGAATGTCGCATCTTTGAATTGATAGTGTTAGAGATGTTAATTAGATCATGTAATCTTTTCTCTACCTCTTTGTCTTTCTTGTACGTCAAGTACACAACCGAATCCGTAATATAAGGATCGGATCATATTGTAACCGACTCTGTACTTTCCTCCCGATGGTTTGGTAATCGGCCTATATAACACGGAACGGCGGCCCTCAACAGGGTACCACGCCTTACACCCAAAACCCTAAGGTAGCTTACATGGTATCAGAGCTAACCTCCATAGATCGCATCTAGCAAAACTCCACCCCAATGGCCTCCAGCTCCACCGGTCCCATGACCTCGCCGTTCAACCAGAACGGCGTTCCTGAGAAGCTAGGAAAAGGCAACCTTCTCATGTGGAAGGCCCAAGTGCTGCCAGCGATCCGCGGCGCACTGATGGAGGGCTTCATCAACGGCACCTCCAAGGCTCCCAACGCGGAGATCATCGTCGGCACCGGGGAATCAGCAAAGAAGATCCCCAACGTCGAGTACCCTATCTGGGTGGCCCAGGACCAGCAGGTCTATGGGTTCATCTTCAACTCGCTGTCAAGGGAGGTGATGGCGCACGTCCACACCACCAGCACGGCGAAGGAGCTCTGGACGCAATCGCCGTCATGTACGGCTCTCGCACAAGGCGCGCACGGTCAACATCCGCATCGCCCTCGCCACCACCAAGAAACTCCCAGGTATGAGCATGGCTGAGTACGTAGCCAAGATGAAGGGCTACGCAGATGAGATGGCCACTGCCGGCAAGGTGCTCGATGACGAGGACATGGTGTCCTACCTCATCGCCGGCCTCGACGACAACTACAACTCCGTGGTCGCCGCCGTACTCGCCCGGAAACCCCCATCACCGTGAGTGATTTCTATGCCCAGCTCCTCACTTTTGAAAACCGCCAGCACCTTCTTGGCGGAGGTGGATCCTCGCACTCTTCGGCAAACGCCGCAACCCGTGGCGGCCGTGGAGGTTTTGGCCGCGGCGGAGGCCGTGGCAACTACAACTACAACAGCGGCCGAGGGCGCGGCAACTCCAACTACAACAACAACCAGGGGCAAGGCGGTCGCGGCAACTACAACAACAATGGCCGTGGCCGTGGAAACTCCTATGCCGGTGGCCGCGGTGGTGAGGATCGGCCTCGCTGCCAGCTCTGCAACGTGCAAGGACACACTGTCAAGGACTGCTGGTACCGCTACGACTCCGACTTCGTTCCAAGGGAACGATCTGCTGCTGCTGTCTACAACAACAACCACAGCCATGGCGAGTGGGTCGCCGATACTGGCGCCACTGACCACATCACGGGCGAACTGGAGCGCCTGACCACCCGTGAGAAGTATCACGGACATGAGCAAGTCCACACCGCCAACGGTGCAGGTATGGACATTAGTCATATTGGTAATTCTATTGTTCACACTCCTTCTAAAAATCTCCATCTAAACAAAGTTCTGTTTATTCCTCAAGCTACAAAGAATCTTGCATCCATTCACAAACTCACACATGATAATGATGTCTTTCTCGAATTTCATCCATCTTTCTTTTGTATCAAGGACCGGGACACGAAGAAGGTTCTTCTTAGAGGACCATGTAGGGAGGGCCTCTACCCACTGCCTAGCTCCATCATGCAAGCTCAAGTTGCAGTAAAGCCCTCATCTACAAGGTGGCACAATCGTCTAGGCCATCCGGCGTCCTCTATAGTCCAAAGAGTTGTTAGCCAAAATAAATTACCTTGCTTGAGTGAGTCAAATAAAGAGTCCGTGTGTGATGCATGTCAAAAGGGAAAACATCATCAACTTCCCTATCCAAAGTCTGTTAGCAAATCTCGTGTTCCTTTAGAACTTGTTTTCTCTGATGTATGGGGCCCTGCTCCTGATTCCGTTGGCAAAAAGAATTATTATGTTAGTTTCATCGATGATTATAGCAAATTTACATGGATCTATTTGTTGAAAAACCGATCTGAAGTGTTTGATATTTTCCATGAATTCCAAGCTTTAGTTGAGAGACGTCTTGGACATAAAATCATCACAATGCAAACAGACTGGGGAGGTGAATATGAGAAACTCAATTCATTCTTTAAGCAAATTGGCATCACTCATCATGTTTCATGTCCTCATGCCCATCAACAAAACGGCTCGGCCGAAAGAAAGCACCGGCACATTGTTGAAGTAGGGCTATCTCTCCTTGCCCAAGCATCCATGCCACTTAAGTATTGGGACGAAGCCTTCATTACGGCCACATATCTTATCAATCGTCTACCTACCAAAGTTCTTGATTCTTCCACTCCATTAGAAACTCTTTTTCAAGAGAAACCTGATTATTCAGCTTTTCGTATCTTTGGATGTGCATGTTGGCCAAATCTTCGTCCATACAATACTAGAAAACTAGAATTCCACTCAAAACAATGTGTGTTTCTTGGATATAGTATCATGCATAAAGGTTTTAGGTGCTTGGATATAGCCACGGGGAGAATCTATATCTCTCGAGATGTTATTTTTGATGAAACATCCTTTCCGTTCTCAAAATTAAATCCCAATGCCGGTGCACTCCTTCGGTCCCAAATTCTCCTTCTTCCGGGTTCCCCTCATTTGGAGAAAGGGGAGGAACAAATAGTTGCACCAAATATGACTAATGCTCCTGTTATTCCTGCTAATGCTACTAATCTGTTTAATGAAGAAAATTACAGTTCAGATGGAAATTCAGAAGATGCGGCAGAAAATTCTGAAGAAAATGATCAATTTGATCATCTTGTGCTACCGGACACCAGCGCGGAATCCAATGGCAGGGACACGGCGCCCAGTCCGTCTCCTGCCACGACAGGCGAATCCAGCCCGGGATCAGCGCCTGACATGGACAACATCTCCGTCGGCCAATCGCGTGATGGCGCGTCATCGAGCCGACAAACACCTGTTCAACGGAGGCAATCAGAGGGCGCCACGCTATCCCGACATCATCATGGCGATCGATCGCCACATGCAGGCGGGTCTGATGTCTACGTGTGCTTCTATTCTTGTAGACAGTGTTGGGCCTCCAAGAGCAGAGGTTTGTAGAACAGCAGCAAGTTTCCCTTAAGTGAATCACCCAAGGTTTATCGAACTCAGGGAGGTAGAGGTCAAAGATATCCCTCTCAAGCAACCCTGCAATTAAGATACAAGAAGTCTCTTGTGTCCCCAACACACCCAATACACTTGTCAGATGTATAGGTGCACTAGTTCGGCGAAGAGATAGTGAAATACAAGTAATATGGATGATTATAAGTAGTAACTGCAATCTGAAATAAAGATGACAGCAAGCAAACATGTAGCAGAACTTGTTGTAAACGGTGTTTCAATGCTTAGAAACAAGGCCTAGGGATCATACTTTCACTAGTGGACACTCTCAACAATGATCTCATAACTGAATAAGTAAAAGCTACTCTTAAACACTCTCTTGTTGGATAACAAACACCATTCATTGTGTAGGGCTACAAAAGCACACCTCAAGCCGGAGTAAACAAGCGCCACAACGTCATAAAGGAGTCACACACGGTGCACACACTGTCACCTTTACACCGTGGAGAGTACCGGAGTTCATATTAAAGTAACCTATAGAGTGCATAATAGATAAAGAGTAACATCTACTTATTCAACTAGATTACAAAGCTCATGATCACATAAAGATCACACCATGGGAGAGAGAGATGAACCACATAGCTACCGGTAGAGCCCTCAGCCTCGGGGGAGACTACTCCCTCCTCATCATGGGAGTCAGCAGCGGCGATGAAGATGGCGGTGGTGTCGATGGAGATGACTCCGGGGGCAATTCCCCGTCCCGGCGGCGTGCCGGAACAGAGATTCTGTCCCCCGAAACTTGTCGTCGATGGCGGCGGCGCTGCGGAACTCTTCGTGGAATATGACTTGGTCTTTTAGGGTTTTCGCGTCTGAGGCAATATATAGGCGAAGGGCGATGTCGGCGGAGGTCCTGGGCTCCCTCCTCACCTCCCGGCGCGCCTGTGGGCCCAGCCGCGCGAGCAGGTGGTTTGGAGGCCGTGGGCCTCCCCCTGGCTTGCCCTTCTGGCTCCGTGTGTCCCTCGGAAAAATAGGAGGTTTGGCTTTTGTTTCGTCGAATTCCGAGAATATTGCCCGAACAGCTTTTCTGGAACCAAAAACAGCAGAAAACAGGAACTGGCACTGTGGCATCTTGTTAATAGGTTAGTCCCAGAAAATGCATAAAATGATATATAATGTATATAAAACATGTAGCAATGGTATAATAAAGCATGGAACATCAGAAATTATAGATACGTTGGAGACGTATCAAGCATCCCCAAGCTTAGTTCTACTCGTCCTCGAGTAGGTAAAACGATAACAACAAATAATTTCTGAGGAGACATGCTTTCACACAATCTTGATCAATATATTGCAAGGCTCATGTCATGAATGAAGTGACTCAAAGCAATGGTCTATAGTTTGCTAACAATAGATAAAGAGTAAACAATGAATCATATAAGCAAAAACTTTTCATGAATAGTACTTTCAAGACAAGCATCAAAAAGTTTTGCATAAGAGGTAACTCATAAAGCAATAGATTCAAAGTAAAAGGCATTGAAGCAACACAAAGGATGATTAAGTTTCAGCATTGCTTTCAACTTGTAACATGTATATCTCATGGATAGTTGTCAACATAAAGCAATATAACAAGTGCAATAAGTAAACATGTAAGAATCAATGCACACAAAGTTGACACTAGTGTTTGCTTCTAAGATAGAAAGGAGTAGGTAAACTGACTCAACATAAAGTAAAAGATAGGCCCTTCGCAGAGGGAAGCAGGGATTAAATCATGTGCTAGAGCTTTTTAAGTTTTCGAAAGCATATAGAGAGCACAAAATAAGTATTTGAGAGGTGTTTGTTGTTGTCAACGAATGGTAGTGGGCACTCTAACCCCCTTGTCAACCAGACTTTCAAGAGCGGCTCCCATGAAGGACGTTATCTCTACCAGCAAGGTAGATCATCCCTCTTCTCTTTTGTTTACACATGTATTTTAGTTTCTTTATAGATGACACTCCTCCCAACCTTTTGCTTACACAAGCCATGGCTAACCGAATCCTCGGGTGCCTTCCAACATTCACATACCATGGAGGAGTGTCTATTTGCAAATTAAGTTGCTTACTGATAAATCAGGGCAAAACATGTGAAGAGAATTATTAATGAAAGTTGTAATTAATTGGGGCTGGGCACCCCGTTGCCAGCTCTTTTTGCAAATTATTGGATAAGCGGATGTATATGCCACTAGTCCATTGGTGAAAGTCTGTCAGAAGTAAATGACAAGATTGAAAGATAAAACACCACATACTTCCTCATGAGCTATAAAACATTGACACAAATAAGGAGTAATAAAGTTTTGAATAGTTTAAAGGTAGCACATGAAGTATTTACTTGGAATGGCAGGAAATACCACATAGTAGGTAGGTATGGTGGACACAAATGGCATGGGTTTTGGCTCAAGTTTGGATGCACGAGAAGCATTCCCTCTCAGTACAGAGTTTAGGCTAGCAAGGTTGTTTGAAGCAAACACAAGTATAAACCGGTACAGCAAGAATCACATAAAAACATATTGCAAGTATTATAAGACTCTACACTGTCTTCCTTGTTGCTCAAACATTTTACCAGAAAATATCTAGACCTTAGAGAGAACAAATATGCATCCCAAGTCTCAACAAGCTCTACGGTAGTTCTCCACTACTAGGCTTTAACTACATGATGCAAGAGCTTAAACATGATCTACTTGAGAGCTCAAAACAATTGCAAAGTATCAAATCGAAACAAGACAATGATCTACAAGAATGCATATGTCTTTTCCAATACCAACTACTACATGTAGCATTTTCTTTCTTCCAAACAAACACCAATCAATTTATTTAAACATAAACTCTCCAAATGATAATATAATGCAGCAAGAGAGTATTTATAAACAAGTGCTAACAGCTCGAAGAGATGCATGAAAAACAGGAGCTAAAAGCACTGCAGTAGCTAGTTAAGAATACTCAACAAATATAAGTGAAGAACATGAGTATTCACATGAAAAAGCGGAGCGTGTCTCTCTCCCACACAAGGATTGCTAGGATCCGAATTTATTCAAACAAAACAAAAATAAAAGCACACAGACGCTCCAAGTAAAGCGCATAAGATGTGAAAGAATTAAAATATAGTTTCACTAGAGATGACCTGATAAGTTGTTGATGAAGAAGGGGATGCCTTGGGCATCCCCAAGCTTAGACGCTTGAGTCTCTCTGAATATGGTTGGGATGAACCACGGGGGCATCCCCAAGCTTAGGCTTTTCACTCTTCTTGATCACATAATATCACCCTTCTCGCTTGATCCTTGAAAACTTCCTTCACACCAAACTCAAGACAGTTCTCATTAGAGGGTTAGTGCATAATCAAAAATTCTCATATTCTGTAATGATACAATCAATCCCAAAGCTTCTGGACATTAGCTACAGCCACCAATGCTTTGTGGAGCAAAGAAATCCACACAAACACGTAAAAGAGCGAATGCAAAACAAAAGGCAGAATCTGTCAAAAACAGAACAGTCTGGAATGACGAATTTTTTCGAGGCACTTAAGTTGCTCAGATGGATCTGGCCAAAATAATGAAAGTTGCGTACATATCTCAGGAAGATGCGTGATTTTTTCAGAATTTTTGAATTTTCTACAGGGAGAAAGCTCAAATTCGTGACAGCTAAAAATCTGTCACTGCGCAGAAATCCAAATCTTGCATCAACTTTCAATATAGAACTTTACTTGGCACAACAATGCAATAAAATAAAGATACAAAGGAGTTGCTACAGAAGTAACAAAACTCCTTGACTCAAAGAAAACAAAAATAACAGAAAATAAAAACAATGGGTTGTCTCCCATAAGCGCTTTTCTTTAAAGCCTTTTAGCTAGGCATAGTGATTTTTATGATGCTCACATAAAGATGAGAGTTGAAACATAAAAGAGAGCATCAAGAAGCATATATAAAACATGTTTAAATCTAACACTCTTTCTATGCATAGGAGTCTTGTAAGAAAACAAGTCAATGAAGAACAAAGTGACTAGCATAGAAAGGCAAAACAAGTGTAACTTCAAAAATTTCAACATAAAGAGAGAAGACTTAATATTATTGTGATATATGAAATCGTGTCTCCCTCTCTCATAAGGACCAGTAGGTCTTAAAGTACCCAGCAAATAAAAGCAAATCAAGAGAAAGCTCAAAACATTCATCATAAAGAGAAGAAATTTAGTAACATGAAGATTTCTATAACCATACTTTCCTCTCTCAAAATAATTTTCAGCGGCATCATGAATAAACTCAACAATATAGCTATCACATAGAGCATTCTTATCATGATCCACATGCATAAAGTATCATTACTCTCCACATAAGCATGAACATTATCATTAGTAATAGTGAGAGTAAAAGTATCACATCCATCATTGCAATCATCAAAATTGGAGGCATAGAATAATCATAATGAATTTTATCCTCAATAGTAGATGGACTGAAAATCATATTCATCATTGTAAACATCATATATAGGAGGCATATCATAATCAACATAAACTATATCCTCAATAGTAGGTGGACTGAAAATATCACAATGATTATAATCATCATATATTGGAGGCAAAGTATATCAAAGCAAATTTCCTCCTTAAAGCTTGGGGGACTAAAAATATCATATTCATCACAACTAGCTTCCCCAAGCTTAGACTTTTCCATAGCATTGGCAATAATGGTGTTCAAAGAATTTATAGTAATACCATTGCTACCATCATGCAAACAAGCCTCCATAGGTTTTTTAATTTTCTCTTCAAAAGCATCATGTCCTAATTCAATATAAAGTTCATAAAGATCTCTAATTTTTTTGTTGTTTTCCATTAAGCCTAACTAGTGAAAATAAAAACAAGAAACAAAAAGATATAATTGCAGAATCTAAAGGAAATAACTTCGAGCACTCACACACTAGCAACATACTAGAAAATAGCTTAGTAGCCAGAGGATGTGAATACCTTTTACCTTACCTCCCCGGCAACGGCGCCAGAAAATAGCTTGATGTCTACGTGTGCTTCTATTCTTGTAGACAGTGTTGGGCCTCCAAGAGCAGAGGTTTGTAGAACAGCAGCAAGTTTCCCTTAAGTGAATCACCCAAGGTTTATCGAACTCAGGGAGGTAGAGGTCAAAGATATCCCTCTCAAGCAACCCTGCAATTAAGATACAAGAAGTCTCTTGTGTCCCCAACACACCCAATACACTTGTCAGATGTATAGGTGCACTAGTTCGGCGAAGAGATAGTGAAATACAAGTAATATGGATGATTATAAGTAGTAACTGCAATCTGAAATAAAGATGGCAGCAAGCAAACATGTAGCAGAACTTGTTGTAAACGGTGTTTCAATGCTTAGAAACAAGGCCTAGGGATCATACTTTCACTAGTGGACACTCTCAACAATGATCTCATAACTGAATAAGTAAAAGCTACTCTTAAACACTCTCTTGTTGGATAACAAACACCATTCATTGTGTAGGGCTACAAAAGCACACCTCAAGCCGGAGTAAACAAGCGCCACAACGTCATAAAGGAGTCACACACGGTGCACACACTGTCACCTTTACACCGTGGAGAGTACCGGAGTTCATATTAAAGTAACCTATAGAGTGCATAATAGATAAAGAGTAACATCTACTTATTCAACTAGATTACAAAGCTCATGATCACATAAAGATCACACCATGGGAGAGAGAGAGATGAACCACATAGCTACCGGTAGAGCCCTCAGCCTCGGGGGAGACTACTCCCTCCTCATCATGGGAGTCAGCAGCGGCGATGAAGATGGCGATGGTGTCGATGGAGATGACTCCGGGGGCAATTCCCCGTCCCGGCGGCGTGCCGGAACAGAGATTCTGTCCCCCGAAACTTGTCGTCGATGGTGGCGGCGCTGCGGAACTCTTCGTGGAATATGACTTGGTCTTTTAGGGTTTTCGCGTCTGAGGCAATATATAGGCGAAGGAGCGATGTCGGCGGAGGTCCTGGGCTCCCTCCTCACCTCTCGGCGCGCCTGTGGGCCCAGCCGCGCGAGCAGGTGGTTTGGAGGCCGTGGGCCTCCCCCTGGCTTGCCCTTCTAGCTCCGTGTGTCCCTCGGAAAAATAGGAGGTTTGGCTTTTGTTTCGTCGAATTCCGAGAATATTGCCCGAACAGCTTTTCTGGAACCAAAAACAGCAGAAAACAGGAACTGGCACTGTGGCATCTTGTTAATAGGTTAGTCCCAGAAAATGTATAATAATGATATATAATGCATATAAAACATGTGACAATGATACATAAAACAAGCATGAAACATCAGAAATTATAGATACGTTGGAGACGTATCAGGGTCCACTGGACTCGAATCCTCTGTGGACATCGACAGAAGACCTACAGAAGGAGATAGCCGCAGAAGATCCGAAGCACCTGACGCTGGAGCTTCGCCGGCCATCTCTGACTCGGAATCAGCTCCGGGATCAGTTCCAGCATCAGCTTCGGGATCAGGATCAGGTGCAGGATCGTGTGTGCAAGCTGCGCCTGTAACTTCGGGTGTGCCAGTCACGACCAGATTGAAAACAGGTAAAATAAAACGGGTAAATTATAAATCCGTTTCAAGGTATGGAGTTTTAACAGCTACTGGTGAACCGGAAACTTTGTCTTAGGCCTTAGATAATAGAAACTGGAGAGATGCTATGAATAGTGAATATGATGCCTTGATTAAAAATAAAACATGGCATTTGGTACCACCTAGTGAAGGTAGAAACATTATAGATTGCAAGTGGGTATATAAAATAAAAAGGAAGTCTGATGGAACTTTAGATAGATACAAAGCAAGGCTAGTAGCAAAAGGTTTTAAGCAACGATATGGGATTGATTATGAGGATACTTTTAGTCCAGTGGTAAAATCTGCAACCATTCGAATTGTTCTATCTATTGCAGTCTCTCGAGGATGGAGTTTGAGACAGCTAGATGTACAGAATGCGTTTCTTCATGGCGTTCTGGAGGAAGATGTCTACATGAGACAACTGTCACATCCCAAATTTTGAAACTAAGAAAAACTTAGTTTCACAAGACCCAAAATTCAGAACCAACAAAAACTTTTTGAAATGTTTCACTGATGATTGTGTTTTCCTTCCTGTTGCTGTGTTGAACCTTGTGTGACCTGTTGTTTAAGTTGTTTGACTAGTAAATATAAGACCCAACCAATATAAAAATATATTTAACTTTGGTGATCATGTCATGACAAGAAAAATATTCCATGTATCTTTTCCCTTCTTATTTTGGCCAACTCCATTTCAATGATACTTGGTTTAGCAACAACCAAAACTAATACCCATTATTTGAGAAAGTAAAAGTATTTCCAAAACTATGTGTTCCCACAAATGTGGAGATCTATATGATATCTCCTATCTATCTTTTAAACTTGATATTTTGCATTTGTATGCAACTCCCATTTTATAAGCTTTGGTTATCATTTCATTTTAAAAGAGAACACCAGTGGGAAATATATTACCCCACATATTTTGTCTTGCTCAAAACCCTTTCCAAAAATATCAAGGTGGAGTTGAGATAGTTTTAAACATCATCTTGTCATAATTAAGTGTGATCATATTTATAAGATAGTATTGTTAATTATGTAAATGGTGGTGGGATTAATCCTTGTGGTTTGAGTTGTGTGGACTTGGTTGGGTGTTGATCTTGTTGTGATAGTTTGCTTATTGGACTTATGATTGTATTGATTGTTAATTCTTGTTTTATTGTTTGCTTGGGTGAATAATTACACCAATATACTTGAGTAGTAAATTAAAAACACACTTGGCAACAAATTTGGAATGTGACTTAAATTTAAAACAAACTCCTCCAATTATTCAACAAATAGAAATTAAGATCACGAGTTAAAGAAATGATCTTAATATATTCATCTACCTACCTCACTCTCTATTTCTCTCAAGCAAATATTTTCTTTATGAAATTAATTCCATGGATGAGGTAAAAAGATGACCATCTCCTTCTCATACCCCTCCCTTCCCAAAATTATATAGTTACCACTTAATTTTATTTAAACTATGAAATCCTATTTTATTCTTTTGATTCAATTCAAATGTGTTTGTTTCTGACAAACACAAATACAAAAGCTAATATATTTGTCAAGGAAGTTCCAAGAGTTCAAAAATAATATTTGAACTTGCTTTAAAAAAATTTCTAAAGGATTATAAAATTATATTCAAGAAAAATGCCTTATTTAAACCCTATGAACAAAATTTGTTCAAAACATTTTATTTTGACTTCCCAATTTTTGTGTAGCTTCTACATGTATATGGGAGGCCACATGAATTTTCTCAGATATTTGTAAAATGTTTAAATACCCCAAACAATTCCCTAAAACGCTACTGGTTTTAAAATAAAACAGAAAAGGACTAAATCGTAAATAGAAAAAGAACTTCAGGGGGTTTTCTGCCAAACCATCATCCTCTTCCTGTAGCAGCAGTGGCGCAGCGTCGCCGTGTCGTCGTCCTGCGCTGCTCGCTGCCCGGACCCCCCTCCTCTCCGTTGCCCTGCGAGGAGAAGAAAGAGCCCCCCCCCCCCCCGAAGACGCTCTGCTCTCCTCACTCGCCCTCCTGCTCTCTCCCTCTCTCTCTTTTCTTCCTCAACCCGAAACCCTAGCCGCAGGTGGCCGAGCTCGCCGTCGCGCCTCGCCGGCGATTGAAGCTTCCCCGGCCCAATCCAAGCGCACCAGGAGGTTCACCGCGTCGCCCTCTCCGTCCTAGTCCAAGGAATCAAGCTGGGAAGCTGCAGATCGAGCGGGCCGTCGGCATCTTCTTCATTCCCGGCCGCCGCTTGTCGAGCAAGCTCGCGGGTGCCACGGACCTCCGTTCTCCGCCATTCCTGCACCCTCGAGTTCCCCTTGCTCTGCTCCTTCTCATGAACCTCTCTGTTTCCTTTTAGGTCCACCGGAGCCGCCGCGCCGTCGTCACCGTCTTCCCTGCCGTGCCTCGCCGTCTCTGCGTGTCGAGGAAGACGAAGACGACCGCGTACCCCTTCGCCAGCGCAGTGGGCCGGCCCAGCTCCGGTCGGCTCAGATCCGGGCTGGATTTAGCCCATTTCGTTTTTTTTAGTAGATCTAATGTCTATTTTAGTTTCCTGTGATAATTGCAGTGTAGCTTTAATTTGTTTGTGGTAGATCTATACATGCAATATTGTGAGATAAATTTTGTAGTGTTCCTGTGAGTTTTCCTAAACATGGAGCACTGGCTGTTTGCAAAATAATTATTTTATGTGCCTTCTAGGTTTAAACTTGTAAAAAGTATCTATTTCACTAAATATTCAATATCTAGAGTTTTATATATCCAAATATTGCAAACTAAAATTCTCTGGATAGGTTGAGATGCTACCTTTCCAGATCTGTTGGCCTTGCTTGCAAATGAAGTCTAAAACAAAAGTTCTATTCCTTCTTGAAAACACACCAGTGGCACTTTGGTGATTTATGTAGATTTTTAGGAGAGGAATTTTGGAGTAAATCCAATTGGATTGTCTTCTATATGTATAGAAGAACATATCCCTAAATTGGTTTGAATTTAGGAGTCATTGATTGACTGTGGTGCTAATTATAAGGTTTAGACCTTTTCTGCCTATGTTTATTAGGCCTTTAATTAATTGTGTGTTATAACTTTATTGTTATAGATGTGTTTCCTAGCTTGTGTAGGGTGGTAATCCACTGTTGTGATGTGTTTTCCTTAATCTTGCTAGCATGTTAGGAGAGTTATTTGTGAATCATGTGTTTGTTAGGGTTTTATTCCCTATATAGCTTTTCTCCTAGTAATTAGGAATTTGTTAAGCTTGTTGATTTTGATGTGAGAATATTGTGGGTGATTAATATGTATGCCTTGCTGGTTAGTAGAAACTATTTGGTGACTTAACTTTTGTCTGAAGTATTTCCTGATTAGGAAAAATGGTTGTTAATTACCTCTAGTTGAGGATGTCCTTGTGCCCTCTTGTTTTGGCATGTGTATGGTGTTATACTCCTGATTAGTATAATGCCCTTGTAAATGTAGATCTTAGTTTGTTGCTTGATTAAAATAGTGCTATGTTGTGGTTTGTTCCTTGTTTGTATACCACTTGTGGTTTGGTTTGCTTATTGAGTGTTGTTTTATTTTCATGTTGCGACGCTAGAGATAAACGCTACCGGAGTGGTATTTGGGAAGGATTTATCGAAGAAGGATGAGAGTTTATTTCTTTGGTCAACGAGGAGAAGTCCAGGAACATCATGCTGAAATCAGGCAAGCTATCCTCTGAGCTTGCATTTATATACATCTATTTTGGTTCACATGTTTTACTTATAAAGAGCAAAAGTGATTTATGTGGTGTTTGCCACAAAAACTATGAGTTTGAAACCCTTTTCCAAAATATAAGTATATATTTTGACACCCTATATGGAGATATTAGATGGAAATTCTTTTTCAAACTATAGGAGGGGAAAAATATTGTTTACTCAAAACTCCTTTGAAAATACTTGTGTGGTATGGAATACCGAGATGTCGGTGTGGAAGTGAAGAAATGGAGAATGGTGGTGTTTATGAAAAATGCACATTGTGTCTTTGTACTATGACGACCAGCCAATAATCTGTGCGACCACATTTACCCCCATATGGGAACAGGGCTTAGTCATATAATTTGCTCTTATTAGTATGGGATACCTCATCGACGGAGATGACTCCGTTATGCATGAGGGGATGGTCTGAGGACCTACCCTGACCTGGGTCCTCGCTCAAACTCTATGGAAAGATAAGGAGGAGGATTGAAGACTTCATAAATGTGGTCGCCGGGAAAAAACAGATGAGTCCTCACACTTAGGGTTGCCGACGGGGACCGGACTGAGTGTCGATGGGAATTATCATATGGGTAGGATCCTATACTAGCATGAGCTAAGGAGAGGCTAGGGTCGGTGGCTCAACTTCGCATACACCTTGTATGGCGGGACGTGGCTGACACGATGAGTTACCGGATGGATGTGGGATAAAAGCGTGCTACCTCTGCAGAGGGTAAAACTATTCGAATAGCCGAGTCCTCGGATATGGACAGTTGGGAGGCTGTCCTCGGACCATGTGCAAGTTTTGGAAATGTTTAAGATTTAAAAAGGAAAATGGAGATGTTGTATTTGTGCGACTATACCGACGAGTCGGTATGAGGTTGCTGGAAAAGAGGAGGACCCTGAGGGGCTATGATCGAGAAGTGCAAAGTTTTGTGTCCTGAAAGTGGAAAATGTTTTATGCAACTATACCAAGGGGTTGGTAGAAGGTTGTTGGAAAACTGATTTGACCAGGAATGGTTCTGGTCGGAAAAGGAGGAGTTTTGGAGAAATAAACAAATGGTGATTTTCCGGGAAAATATTTACAAAAGAGACTTCTTACCTTTTTCAACAAAGATGTATTTTCGGGAAAACGTTTTAAACGAGACTTCTTACAAAGACAGATTTATGGGAAAAGTTCTAAAAGCCTTCTTTCCTTTTTCAATAAAGATATAGAGATTTCAAAACAAAGTGTTATTAAACAAAAGTATTTAAACAATACAAAGAGTAGTGCATGCTCATTCCGGGGGTAGTTTGCGAGTACATTCAAATGTACTCATATTGGTTTCGTCCCTGGCTATTGTCTTAGCCAGATTCTGAATAGGAGCAGTTCGAAGAAGTGGCTAATGACGTCAATGCGAACTAGGGCGCTTCCCAGTCAGCTGCCTGTAGGGTTGGCAAGTGACTTGGGCTCCACGTTGATTTGGTGATTTCCGCTGCGAGTACATGATGAAGTTATGGCTTCAATCAAGTAAGTAAATTTATTCGGTATTTATGGGTGATCTGTGATACCAATTCGAGTTATGTGCAACAACAGACTGATCATGGGATTGTTGCAGGAAACATAACGAGTATCTCGGATACTTAATCCGGGGTCCTCACAACAACCACCTGGGTTTGAAGTGAAGACAAAACCTCACTATGTGTGTAAATTGGACAAAGCCTTGTATGGGCTAAAGCAGGCACCGAGAGCTTGGTATTCACAACTGAGCATGAAGCTACAGAAGCTCGGCTTCACACCATCAAAAGCAGATATTTCTTTGTTCTTTTACAACAAGGAGAATGTTACTGTCTTTGTGCTTATTTATGTTGATGATATAATAGTTGCTAGTTCTTCACAGAAGGCAACAACAGCTCTTCTTCATGATCTGAAGATGGACTTTGCACTCAAGGACCTTGGTGACCTGCATTACTTCTTGGGAATAGAGGTAAAGAAGACTAGTGAAGGAATTCTATTAACTCAGGAAAAATATACATCGGATATACTCAAGCGAACTGGTATGATGAATTGCAAACCATCTAGTACTCCTTTATCAACTTCTGAAAAACTGTCAAGATTTGAAGGTGAGCTATTAAGCTCAGAAGATTCCACCGACTATAGAAGTGTAGTTGGGGCTTTACAGTATTTAACTCTGACTAGACCAGATATCTCTTTCTCTGTCAACAAAGTATGCCAATATTTGCATTCTCCGACTGTGTCACATTGGACAGCAGTTAAAAGGATCTTGAGGTATCTAAAAGATACACTCGGTATAGGTCTCAATATAACCCGGAGCTCATCTATGCGTGTGAGTGCATTTTCTGATGCAGATTGGGCAGGTTGTCCAGATGACAGAAGATCTACAGGAGGGTTTGCAGTCTTTCTGGGTTCTAATCTAGTATCATGGAGTGCACGCAAACAACCTACAGTGTCCAGGTCAAGCACTGAGGCTGAATACAAGGCCATGGCAAATGCCACGGCAGAAGTCATGTGGATTCAAAATCTGCTGACTGAATTAAGAGTTGCATATCCTGATTCAGCAATTTTGTGGTGTGACAATATTGGTGCTACATATCTTTCTGCAAACCCGGTATTTCATGCAAGGACCAAGCATATAGAAATCGATTATCATTTTGTCAGAGAAAGAGTAAGTCAGAAGTTGCTAGACATTCGGTTTATACCTACAGGAGATCAAGTGGCAGATGGGTTCACTAAGACTCTTGGCAGTCAACAGTTGCTTACGTTCAGACACAATCTTAACTTAGGAAAGTTAGGATTGAGGGGGAGTGTTAGAGATGTTAATTAGATCATGTAATCTTTTCTCTACCTCTTTGTCTTTCTTGTACGTCAAGTACACAACCGAATCCGTAATATAAGGATCGGATCATATTGTAACCGACTCTGTACTTTCCTCCCGATGGTTTGGTAATCGGCCTATATAACACGGAACGGCGGCCCTCAACAGGGTACCACGCCTTACACCCAAAACCCTAAGGTAGCTTACAGATAGGTCATATAGGGCCGACAAGTGAGACCCGGTAGAACACATGACACAAAACGGAGAGCACTGCTGGAATGTGATATGATCTCAAACGTATATATAATTTTTTATGTTCTATACTTGTTTTATAACAATGTCACATATGTTTATTATGTTTTTATATTATTTTTGCACATTTTATTGGACTAACCTATTAACCCAGTGCCCTGTGCCAATTTCTGTTTATTATGTATGTGCATTTCAGAAAAGGTTCAAAATCCAATGTGCTCAGAAAAATCCGAAAAATTTACAGAAATTCGTTTTCGCCAGAAGACCCCGGGAGCCAGAAGGACAAGTCCGGGGAGGGCCACAGCCTCCATACGCCCCCCAGGCGCGGTCCAGGGTCAACGGAGCCTAGGTCCCACCTGGGCACCTCGTGCACCGGCTCGCATCGCCTCTTCGCCTATAAAGTCCCTCCTGACCTACAAAACGACGACCCCCGAATGATTTCTCCAGAAACGCATCCGAGCTCCGCCGCCACCAAAAACCCTAATTCGGGGGACAGAAGTCTCTGTTCCGGCACCCTGCCGGGACGCGGAATTGCCCCCGGAGCCATCTTCATTTACATTGCTGCCTCCCATGATGCAGCGGGAGTAGTTCTTCATCGGGACTGAGGGCTCATGCCGGTAGCTATGTGTTTATCTCTCTCTCCCATGGTGTGATCTTTATGTGATCATGATCATTGTTAGTGTAGCTGAATTCATATGGTGTTTCCCCTTCATTGTGTAATGGATATGTTACTCAAGTAGTTTTATCTAATTTCCGGAGTCATTGTTGACAACACGTACCAAGGATGACAGTGTGGGTGCTTGTGTGTGGCTCTATGGATAATAGATTAGATATTTATCATGAGTTATTCTTCGTGGAATTGTGGTGTTTGAACTTTAGGGTGTGACAGACCTACGCAGTAATTGTGGTGTTCGAACTTTGAGGTGTGCTTTTGTACCCCTACGCATAGTACTCTTGTTTCTTATCGAGAAGAAGAATAGCTCCGGGTAGCACCTATGTTGCATAATGGGAGGAAGTATCATGCATGCGTTCAGTTGTGTTAATGTGTTGAGAGAGTCCACTAGTGAAAGTATGATCCCTAGTCCTTGTTTCAAATCATCGGAACACCGTTTTCAGTCACTTTTGTTACATGTTTGTTTGCTGCCATTTTTATTACAGATTACAAATACTACTTGTTACCATCCATATCACTTGCTATCTCTTTGTTGAACTTGTGCACCTATAGATCTAACAGGAGTGTTGGGTGTGTTGGGGACACAAGAGACTTCTTGTATCTTAATTGCAGGATTGATTGAGAGGGATATCTTTGACCCCTACCTCCCTGAGTTTGATAAAACTTGGGTTACTCACTTAAGGGAAAATTGCTGCTGTCCTACAAACCTCTGCACTTGGAGGCCCAACACTGTCTACAGGAACAGAAGCGCTGAAAGGATCGTATGACACCTAGAGGGGGGGTGAATAGGTCCTACTTCAAATTTTAGTACTTTTTCAAATTAGGCTTGACACAAAAGGTAAATTCTCTAGATATGCAACTACAGTGAATTTACCTATATGACAAGCTAGCAACTAAGCAAGATACACAAGGTAAAAGCGGTAAACAAGGATAGAGGTAACCGAATTGAAAGCACGCGGAAATAAGGATATATTCCCGAGTTCCTCCTTTTTAGGGGAGTACATCTCGTTGGAGAGGTGTGAGCCACCACAAAGGTTGGCTCAACAGTCACAACAGGATTCACCTTCTTCTCGATGAACCGCACCACAAAGGATTGGTTCACCTTCAACTATCGGAAACCTTCAAGGCGGAGTCCGGAGCCTTTACAACAACAATCTGGGCACAACCCACAACTGGATTGGGGGCTCCCGAACGGCTACAATCTGTCACAAAAATACAAAAAGTAAGTACAACAAGGAGCTAGGTTTTCCCGATGGAAACCTAGCAAATGGTCCCTCAAGTGAATGAGGGGGAAATGTAAATCTGCTTGGTGAAGATGTAGATCCGGGTCTTCTCCTTCAATTCTCAAAGATCAACGAGTTTGGGTGGTGGGATTGGGAGTAATCGAAGAATTGAGCTTGCAACAATGGTGGTCAAGATATTTTGGGCGAGCTGGCTGGCTGGAGGTAGGTGGAGGGGTATTTATACCACCCCTCCCAGAAAACTGTCCGTTGGAGAGCTAGGGGACCGGATATTCCGGTTCAAGTTAGGACCGGATAATCCGATAAACTTCAGGAATTTCGGTTGGAAATATCCGGCTCACTCTAGTACCCTTCGCGTTCTGGTCCTTAGCAGAATTTCCACTTTGCTTCTTCTGGACCGGATAATCCGATGAATTCCAGAAAATCCGGTTTCGAAATATCCGGCTACTTCCAGTACACTGAGCGTTCTGGTCCTTAGCCGAATTTCCACTTTGCTTCTTCTGGATCGGATAATCCGATGAATTCCAGAAAATCCGGTTTCGAAATATCCGGCTACTTCCAGTACACTGAGCGTTCTGGTCCTTAGCCGAATTTCCACTTTGCTTCTTCTGGATCGAATATTCCGGTACTTGTGAAATATCCGGTTTGCTCTTTTCTTCTTTCTTTTTGATGTTGATGCTTATATGTTATATACAACTAAAACCTGCATCACTTAACACCTGATTAAAGTAGCACTAGTGTTGTTAACTAACACACGGGATCACGAAATGCTCTTTCAAGCGCGTAGTAGACATCAGAATGCCAAGGGTGAGCACCCAAATTGGAGAGACCCCATCTAGTGCCATCTTTGTACTTTCAACGTCAAGCACCAACGAGAGATCAATTGCTCCAAGATGACGCTTTCAAGGAAGTAACTGACACCGCAGATGTCGCTATAATCCCGATCCATGCCGGATCTCGGGCTACCGCCTAGAGAACCTTAGGGTGGACCAGGTGTGGCAGCTCCACAACGAATCCTCCAAGGAAGAACACTGGTGCCCCAGAGTTGCCGTCTTAAGTCGGCACAAGGCTTTCGTACGTACCATCAAGTGTCCACCGGACCCCGTATGTCGCCGATGGCGCTAACCACCTAACTATGCAACCTATGGCGCCTCCTTGTCGTTCGTCAGCTCACCATATGCAGTTCATGCAAAGGCGTGATCTAGATCCCAACCCGGGATCCAGAGTTCCAGACCCCAACACAACGTGAGCCACCAATAGAGGCGAGGGCTCACTCAAGGACACTGGCCAACAAAGATTGGAGGAGGAGGGAGGGGTGAAGGAGATGAACGGTGGGGTGGTGGATCTGTTGTTAGCTTTGCCCACAGGATCGATCACATAAAAGTATCACAAACACATACACGCAAAATTATCGCCAAAGGCACATATCGTGCCTTTCTTTTTTCCTTTATTTCCTCTCAAATTTTCTCGGTACTACAACTCACGCACCTGGTACGTTTATATACACGCCCAAAGCCTACCAAGCTAACCTAGTCCAAACCGGACACTAACTACTAGTACTAGTCGGCAACTTAGACATTTAGGAAACTAACACAAATTTCCTACTATCTCACGTACAACTAGCTAGTATACTAGTACAACTCGGATCAGACTCACCAACATAGTTGGACAAGATTGGATTATCTCCAACATTCTCCCCCTAATCCAAACTTGTCATATCCTCGTGCTTTTCGTGGTCTTGACTCGATGCAGCTTCACAACTCGGCGACTCAACTCAACGCATTCTCCGATTACCAGCCCACGCTGCCGCATCTTAGCGTGCCACATGCAGACTAAACGCATAGCCTCATGCAGGAACTCATCTTGACCGGTTCGCATCCATCTTCATGTTGGTCTTCATCCTCTCGTTGAGACACGCAGATAGCCACTTGTCTCTGCGCACCTCTTCGCTCCTTGGAGATACACCTTCACTGGAACACCTCAACCGTGACGTCTCACGTCTTCGCCCCTTGAAGATATAGCTCACTGGAGTGCCTCGACCGTAACGCGCTTCCGCTGCAACGAACTCCCGCAGACCAGCACTTGGACACAACTTTACTCCTCATCCCTGTTGTCGGTGACGCATCTTACCGAACAACACTTCATGTCTGGCGGCAACACAACTCGTCATGTACGCGCAACACATCTTTCCGTACATGAACTCGCCAGAACTCTACCTTTGCCCAAGATCGAACGCACGATCTTGCGGCAATTCCACTAGTCCAGCGGCAACACAACTCGCCGTATACGGGCAACACAACTTCCGCATACGAACTCGCCGGAACTTCGATCATGAACGGAACCGCAAGGACACAATATCCTTTTTCCGCTTGCTCCTTCACACAATTTTCTCCGCCAGCAACGCAACTGCGGCAGAAAATCTCACAGCCAAGAGCTCTTGGACGCATCTTGCAAGAACTCATGCACCACACCTTGACGATATCCTTCATACTCCCCCTGATCATGATCTTGACGAGATTTACCGATACCGCGCCTCGGCACCACCGCTCTCACCAACGATCATCCACCTCCACCACCTTGTTGACGACATCTCCCTGTTGTCTCCTCCGTGTCGCTCTGCCACACGCCGATCGCCCGCCCCGAGGCGCTAGTACGGGTCACCTCCCCGGGGCAAGCGTGGCTTCAAACTTCCGACCTCGCTCTGATACCAATTGTTAGCTTTGCCCACAGGATTGATCACATAAAAGTATCACAAACACATACACGCAAAATTATCGCCAAAGGCACATATCGTGCCTTTCTTTTTTCCTTTACTCAAATTTTCTCGGTACTACAACTCGCGCACCTGGTACGTTTATATACACGCCCAAAGCCTACCAAGCTAACCTAGTCCAAACCGGACACTAACTACTAGTACTAGTCGGCAACTTAGACATTTAGGAAACTAACACAAATTTCCTACTATCTCACGTACCAACTAGCTAGTATACTAGTACAACTCGGATCAGACTCACCAACATAGTTGGACAAGATTGGATTATCTCCAACATCTGTAATCAGTAATGACCAAGGAACTGAGGAGTTCCCGCCCCCGGCAGCAGTGAGGAGCATGCGGTGGAGGAGGATTTGTGGTTGTAGTGTCTTGGTCGTAGATTAATTTTCTTTTCGTTATTTGTCAGAGGTCTATTTGAGAAGGGTGGCGCAAGGCGTCGGCCGGCTGATCGGCAGGGACGGAGCCAGGATTCTGGCATAGGGGGGGCGGGGACGAGCATCTAACTCGACTGAAGATAGATCGCAAAAAAAATGGCTGCTAGACTATGCCTCGGGTAGTAGACTAAATGGCGCCGTAAAATGTAAGTGAGCAAAGAGACGGTGGCACTATACTATCATCAAAGCCATCAAACAAATAGCAATTCACATGATTATGATCTAAATCTTATTATAGGAGGGATTAAAAATGGATACCGACGTCCGGCGAGATGCCATTGGGCGCGCAGCTTCCGCTAAGTGCGCGTTGCGTTGTGATCGTCCGTCATCGGCAGGTCTCAATCGGGGATCCAAACTCCCAAGCCAACCGCCGGCGGGTGCAGGGGCTTATCTCCATTGATCTGATCTTGGTGCAAGCAAAGAATGCAAAGCGACTTGATCCATTGGCCTTGGTCGTTGGCCCAATTAATAGCTGAGCAGCCTCAGCCTGGGCTGGTTCTATCATTTTAGCTAATGGGCTTTGCTGTTTCTGCCTTTGGGAGTTAAGTAAATCGGGCTTTGTCTGTCCACAGGGGGGGCGAGCACCGTTGAACACGAGTGATTATCAGCTATCGAGTAATCCATCCTCAGGAACGACGAGATCGATAGGGGGGGCGTCGCCCCCGCTCGTCCCCCCTTGAATCCGTCCCTGCTGATCGGTGGCGAAAAATTGGTCAGTTTTACCCACCGTCCGACCGGCCAATCTGGTGGTTCTGTTCATAACAAATTCCCATCCCCTTGTAACAAAAATATACTTTTGCAACAAATTATCACAATATTTATTTTAGAGTATGTTAAAAAAATAAAAAAGTTTCGCAACATTTGGAAGATGCAACAAATTAGTTGTTGTGCAACCATTTTTTACAACATTTTTTAATGAAGATGTGCACAACATATTTTAATGAAGATGTTATAATCGTGCAAAATAGTTTTGAAACATTTCAAAAAAATGCAACAAAAATGGTAAGCAACAATTTTAGTGCAGATTCATTTGAAATAGAAATTACCAACCTCGTTTTCAACAAAAATCACCAACTATTACAACAACAACAACATATGCTTGCAGAATTTTGAAAAGCATGTAAGCAACATGAAAACAATTGAGGAAAAAACACAACTTGTAGTAAACACCACGTAAACGTTATAACATCTCGGGTCTTCTACAAAACTCATACAAGTTTGTAACGTTTTGAAAACACGTATGCATCATCGAAAATCCAAAAGAAAATACAACTTGTGACAATGCACAAAAAATCTTTAACATCTCGCGTGTTTTTCCAACAACATTTATACGAGTTTGTCACAATTTGAAAGCATGTACGCAACATCGAAAAATACGCACAAACTTTAACCTCTACCATCGTCCATGGCGGCCCCGATATCACCGATTCAGCGGCGTCGGCCATGAATCGGGTTGCCGAAACTCATCGACGCTCGAAAAGTCCCGTTCCCACCGTTTCCCAGGCTGGCCACAAATGGAGACTTCCGGATTTGAAGCTTCACCATGGCCATGGTTGAGCTTGAGCTCTATCTTCCATGGAGAAGGGACAAGGGCAGCTCGATCTCAGTGGCGAAGGATGTCAGGCCGGCAAGCTCACGGTGGAGTGGCTCAGGTGCAGATGAGGGTCGAGCTCCATTGGCGCACGCGAGGGAAAGAAGGGAGGGCGTACGGCGAAAAAGTAGGGTTGTGCGCACATGACATGAATACAAGTGAATTTGCTCTTTCAATCCTTTGATTGTTTGTGCCTCCTAGTATAAAAGTTTCTAAGTTCTAGTCCAAAACATACACCACAACAGTTTTGCAAGGGAACGCCTTCCTGCCCTCTCCCACGTCCCACGAGACGAGAGACACGCGCAAGTCAGTTTCGTTCACCCCCGTCCAAAAAATCAAAAGATCCCATTCATCGTTCCCTCTCCTACAACACTGGAATCAAACGCTCCAGAAGTTCCTACCGCCTACAAAATGTACACACTGCCGTCCCTTCCTGACGCCTCCCACTCGATCACTTCTTCCCACGCTTCCTCGTCGGCCGGTCATCCTTGGCCCTCTTGGACGGCGGAGGTGTCAGAGGTGCGGTGGCTCGTTTCGGCGGCCGGCCTCTCCTTCCTCCGGACCCTGTATCGGTGGCAGCAGCCGCCTTCTTCGAGCCGGAGGAGCTGCCGGGCTCCTTCCGGCCATCGCCCTTGCCGGCCTTCTTCTGCTCTGTCGCCGCAGAGAGCTTCAGCGTCTCCAGCAGTGACACCCTCTCCGTTGAAGGCGTTGAGTTCTGCTTGATCCGCTTAAGAAAGTCCACCGCGTTCCGTTCTTGATGACGCCGCCTGCCGCTGCCGGCGCCTTGCCACCGCTGCCGCCCTTCTTGTCCGACTTCTTCATCCATTCGGCAGCAGCCACTGCGCTCTTGTTTGTTCTCAGCCCCCTGGCTTTGTCCTTGGCGTCTCCCTTCTTCTTCTTGCCCTCGTCGCCGTCCTCCTCCTCGTCCGTGTCCCCCTTTTCCACTCTCTCGTCCTTGCCAGCAGCAGCAGCCGCGGCCTTCGCAATGGAGCTCCGCTTCCGACAAACGATAATCGGCGCAGCCTTCTCGAGGAGCGAACCAGCGATCTCAGCGTCGTCCTTGGGCTTCTTCGCGCCGTCTGCCGAGGAGCCGCCGCCCACCACGGGAACGGCAGCATCTTTCCCCGATGTCCCGATGCCGCCGCCTCGATAGAGACTCGCCGAGATGCGCTTGGAGACGAGCGCGCGGGTCCTGGCCGCGGCGGCGTGCTCCCTGGAGCCGCGCGGGAAGAAGACGAGCGCGTTGGCGCAGAGCAGCAGCAGGTCGCGGTAGAACTCGGAGGCCGATGCGTAGCAAACGCTGCCCGGCCCACCAGCGGCCCCACCAGATTCCAGCCTGGATCTGATCATCTCCAGGTCCACGTGGCGCCTGATGATTCCCGTGTACTCGCCACTCTCCTGAAAAAAATAGTTCGGGTGAGTAAAGAAAGCCACGAACGATTGCTTTAATAAAATAGAAAATAAAAATCTACGCAGAGCGCATGTGAGAGTGAGACCACGATTTTGCTAGCCTTTTTTCTGTAGGGAAAAAATAGCAAGTACTCCTACATTTGGAGGAAAAAGTTAGATTGTATTCTGTGTGGCCGACAAACTGGACCCACACGCGATCACCAACAAAAGAGGGACATCGGTGCTTGGGACAGGCCCCCACCACAATGCCCCGCACACCTCCTGCCAATCGAGACTAGGCCGTGCGTGCGAACAGCAAGATTCCAAGTACGTACTTGTTTGCCTCGTCGAGTTTGGAAGCAAAGCAACAACCGTGTAGGCGCTGTTGTATGCATTGTATTTGTTGCCCAATCAAATAACTAAATTGTTTCGTGATTACATACGGCCGATCAACGATTCTCACGCCCATTGGGGTTCCTTTCATGGAAAAGAAAAATCAACGGGTCTCACGTGGAAGTATTTGTTAATGAACTTCATCAACACAATTATTTGGGTGAACATGACGGAAAATATAGCATTTTCATTTTCTTTACCGCGCGTAAAAAGAGGTGATAGGGTGAGAAATGAAAAAATGACGGATTTCTGTCGGCAAAACAAAGGGAAAAACAGTCGAGAAATTTACCTGGCTCTCGAGCCGCCGCTCGAACACGGAGCCGGACTTGCTGGTCCGTACCGACTCGAGGAACGCGAGGAGCGGCTCCGTCTCTGCCGACGTGCAGAGCTCAGCCAATCCGTCGCCGCCGACCTTCCGCAGCCGACGACGACCCCGACGCAACGGGCTGGCCGCGCTCTGCACGTCGCTGTTCTCCTTCTCCGCGTCGGCTTCCTTCGACCCCGCCACCGACTCGCCCGAGGATTCCTTCTTCACGGCCACCACGCCCGCGTCGGGCTCCTCTTTCACCTCCGGCTTGCCGTCGTCGGCGGCCCCGCCGGAGTCGTGCCCTGGCGGGGACGCCGCCTCGCCAGAGACCCTGTTCTCCCCGCCTGCCTCCTCCTTCGAGTCGTTCCCCGCCTCCCGTTCCTCCTTGGACGCCGCCGGCGTGGCCTCCTCGCCGGAGAGGCTCCTCTCCCGCTCCTCCTTGAGCCGTTTCACCTTTGATTTCAACGACCTGACCGTGCCAACAAGAATAAAAAAATAAGCATTTTCTTTTCGCGATAATATCCATCGACCGATCAGCGTCGTACGGCCCGCGAGAGGCCGCACTGAACGAACAGGATGAAACTAAAAGCGTTTTGAAGTTTCCTCCTTTTTTTATATTTTCGGGCTGTTATTTTTTACCCGATCGAGAGATCGTATCGCTCGACCTCGCGCCGGAGCTCCGCGACTCGCAGCTTCCGGAGCTCCTCCACCCACGCGTCGGCGGCGGAGTCGCCGTCCTCGTCGGCGCCGGCGGCGAACCGACGGTGAAGGAGGCGGTAGCGGAGGCGGCAGCTGCTGGGCGTGAGCCGCGCGGCGCGGAGGGGCTGCTGTGGGACTGCACCTCCACCGCCACCGAATCCCAGCTCGCTGTGCCGTGGCGGCGCACGGCGCACGCGAGCAGGAGCTCCTCGAGCGTCCCCCAGATCTCGCCGCCGCCGCCGCCGCCGGCGACGAGGACTCCGGCGAGACATCGGGATCGTCCGATCTGGCCGCCATCCTCCGCGTCCCCGGCCAATCGGTCCCACGTCCAGACGGTGGCCACGTCGGAGGGTCATAGCGCCGCCTCCATGGACGGTGAGGTGAGCTAGGGTTTGGTTGGTCTGTTTTGGCCTCGTCCTGCCCGCCTCTTACCTCCCCGTCCCTGGTCTATCTATCTCTGTGTGGTTCGTCTAGGTTTTGGTTCTGGTTCGGCCCTCAGGATGTAAGTGGCGCCTTTGCTGGGTGATGCGGGCCGTGCCGCTTCGGCCACATATCTCGTACGCGGTTTTTGCGGCAGCCGTATTAAAGCGTTTGGCGGCTTTTGTCGATTAAATGGCGCCGCGACGCAGCTTCGTGCGCTCTCTCGCTGTGAAGCCTGCCGTCCTCGCTCTTCGGCCGTTCTGGACTCTGGGCCGCACATGCTGCTAGCTACGAACGTCTTTCTTTTTTTGCGAAACACAGTACAACGCAAGCGCTCATATACACGCGCACACACTCACCCCTATGAACGCACGCACGCACACCCTACCCCTATGAGCACCTCCGAGAGACTGAGTCGGCGGGTCGAGTCTTGAGATTGACGAAGTCACCACGGGCGCCTCGCTGTCGACGGGAACGTCGCCTCCCACTGAAGAATATTCCGCCTTAAATGAGAAACACCAGCGTCAAACCTGGGTTTGAACTCTGGTGGGCTAGGGGTACAACCACCCAACTAACCATCTTGCCACAGGCAAGTTCTCAGCTACGAACGTCTTTCGGTGGTTCCTAGTTCCTACTAGTACTCTAAACATAATTAACACAGTAATAGACTGGGAAGTGTTAATGTAGCAGGAATAACACATAATGAAGCCCAATCAGTTCGATCATGTTTTGTAGCATCAAAATAATTCCCCAATACAGAATATTTAGAAGAATTTAAAAACAAGAATTCATAAACAGTACATTCATATATTCAGAAGATGACATATAGGCATTTAACCTGCTCCGAATCAGGGATGGCTTAAGAAATAGCAGTAGCGAGCACGTTGGAGGCTTGAGGCCAGCTCCAAGAGGTTCAAACAGCAGAAAATTTCAACAGGATAAATTCAGACACGTCAACCATCTTGTCTGAACATGTCTAGTAGCAACAAGGACATAAATCCAGATAAATGTGCTAGTAGCAATAAGGACATAAATGCTAACATTAGTTAACTTTTAATCTCTGTTACATGGTCAAGATAGTAAATTGTGCTTGTCTTAAGAATAGCTTCGGGTCCAATCATGCTGACAAGTTCATGGCTTCCATTGCTGATAAGATGCTTTACTGGACATCTGAAGTACTTGAGAGAATAAATACCAAGCAAATGCAGCATTTGGAAAAGGTCATCGTCCAAGAACTGCAGCAGGATATAGTGTAATTAATCCCAATGAAAAATTCAGAGATTTGACATGATAAAAAGTCATCGTCCTGATCTTGTGGTTCAGTTTCAGTACAAAGCCAGACATGAGTTTCACTAGCCAATGATGAATGAACCAAACCAACCATGACAAAATTGCAGCACATAAGCCAACGTGAACCACACAAGCTAGAGAGAAAAGGAAATAGCAATTTAAAAAAGAGCACAGCAATGAACTCCCAGGGACATTATACAGAGTATTGTAATCAAGATAAATTTAGAAGCAGTAAAGTACAAAGAACAGGCAGATAACATACCTCACTCAAACATCATTGTCATCCACACTATCTGCAAGTGAATTATAATGTTTAAACCAATCCTAGAGACAAATTAAGGCTTCAACGGTTGTACTGTCCAACCTACTTCTGTATAATAATTGTGTCATATATAGCTATCAAAATATCACCCAGCCCTGATGGTAGGAACTATACTACTATACTATAAGAACACTCAAACAACGAAAAGACAGGTAAAGAGACTCACTTCTGCTGCTCATCGATGGCATCCCACGCCTGCCGCTTCTCTTCGACAGCTTCCCACATCATCCTCTGCTTGTCAACGTCATCGAGATCAGCCTCAGGTTCCAGTTGTTTGTCCAAGAGCTCGCCACCAGAGATGGTCACTTCTTCGAGATGAAGTGACTTCATGGATGGGCCAGCCACTAGAGGTTCACACAAGTCAAGAACACATATATGATTAGACGCAAATGTATACTACTGGACAGAGGGGAAAATGCACTAGCAGAACATACACAGGTCATTCCTCACGTATATCCACTAGAGGTTGTGCAATGCATGAAGCATAGAAGTGTTCTGTACAAATTTCTGAATGAAAATACAGTGTAGTGAGAGTGAAATAAAACAGACAAGTGCTCTGTGTGTGTACTAGCAGCATAGCTGGTTTTAGCTAACAGAGAAGTGCTCTGTGTGTGTACTCTGCAAATTAGCTTTTGTGTGTACATATGAAGGATTTAGAAGCAGTGTACGTTAGCTGGCTGTACTGAATGTTGATTCTGAACAAAAAGCTGTAAAAGGTTAAGGAGTATTATGAGCAGGAGAAAACAAGATCTCAAACTCCATGTTTCATGCGCCTCATGGTGATGGAAACTTACAAATATAAATCCTACTCTATTGTCGTTACAATCAGATGGCAACCAGATGGACCTTACATCAGACTAATAGTTCTATTCTCCCTGTCGATTCCTTGTTTCCGATCTCCAGTTCATTGACACGTGATGCTATAATTAATACGTACAACAGAGCTAATTTGCAGGTGAATCAATCAAGGGAAGGAACTAAGCTATAGCACAGCAGCAGAGGAAACAAAAGAGGACCTTTTGCGTGGTGGAGCTCCAAATCGGACTCGACGGCTTCCTGGTCTGGCAGAATCGCATGTCCAGTTCGTTCCTCTCCCCCCACCCCCCCCCCCCCCCCCCCCCCCCCCCCCCCCCCCCCCCCCCCCTTCTGCGTCGTCCATGGACGACCTCTGCTCAGACTGAGATGGAGAAACGAAGGGAGGTAGATGGATTGGGGTCCAGGGGAGCAGCCGCAGGCCGGAGAAGAGACGAGGTCGGCGGGGACGGTGGCGGCGTCACCGGCAGGTCTTGGATCGAACTTCACCGTCGGCAGCCACGGGGAAAGCCGTACGCGGCGAGGGTCGGCGGCTAGGGATTGGGGGGCGCCCGAGCAAAGGAAGACTAGCTCTGCCGCTGGCGATAGCGGGCTTTGTGAGTTTGCCACATGCTCCACATAAGTACTCCGTATAAGTTAAGTGGTAATCCACATACGTCGTTTAGGCCTATTTTAGCAGGTGGCGTATACGGGCTCACCGGAGTAAGTGGCAGCGGCATCCCATCTTTTCGTCCTTTTCTCTCCCATCTTTTTTCCCCACTTTCTTTATCTGCGTCGCTTCTGGAATCTTCGGAAATGGAAGTAGCCTGCCCGTTTGGGTAATTCTGAGGTTTCGTGAAATTCAAAAAAAAAAAAAATCTGAGGTTTCGTGGGGTCGATTGTGGCCCAATTAATTGGAAATGATTAAAACGTGGGACCCACCTGTCATTGTCCAGTGGAATTGTTTATCATCCGATCCATCGTGCGTACTGTACTTTAGCGTGACAAATAATGTGGCACCGTGCGGTCTAATAAAGTTGGCACTGACTTGCGGGACCTACCCCACATTAAGCAGGGGCTCAATTGCTTAAGATCATCTCCACTCGCGGCTCCCAAATGACGTCTGGATGGGCGTCGGACGGGCGCTATGAGCGTCGTTTGGACAAGCTGCCGGCTACGGTGATGGGTGACGTCGCTCCCCACTTGTTGCGTCTAGATATTTTTTTCGAATCGACATTCAAACACGAAAATATATAGATTTAATTGAAATTTCGTGCTAACTAGACATAATTCATTCAAACTAAAATCTAAAATCTAGACCTAGTTAGTAGGGCGGTAGGCCGCAACGGCAGTTTGGGCAGGAGTCCGCCAATGCAGGCAGAGGTGCCCGGCGGCAAGGTTTGTTGGCATCGATGTAGTCGAGGCATGCTGACCGGCGAGGCGACTAGCAACTAGGACGTGGAGTGGGTTCATCGCCCACCCCTCGGGAGGCGGCAGTTCGCCGGCACCGGCATGTTGGTGCGGATGAGCTCGCGCGCCTCCGCTTCCATGAGCAGGTCCGCCTCTTGTTGAGGTTGCAGTGGAGGAGGTTGCGGACGAGGAGGCGGAGGCGCGCGGGTGGATGAGCCCGCCTCGTGGTTGTTGAGCAGCCGCCGACGGAAGCCTCGTCGTTCGAGCGTGGTGCGACGACGAGTGTCGTGCATCACTTGCGCATCCCGGCGGTCCCTACGACGCATCGCCGCCTCCCGACGACAGACACGTTCCTCCTCCGTCAGAGGAGCGTTGTTGCGCGGGGAGAACCCATGGCGGAGGTGGTGGAGAAGATGGTGTGTTGGAGACGTCGAGGAGCCTGCTATTGGGTTGCGTGCATGCAAAACAAAAATTTCGCCAACTACGCAACAGCCAAGATCTACTATGAAGATACAAGTGCAAGACATGCATATTTGATCAAACTGTAAATCGTTACCGACACCATTGAAGCGGAAGAGATGTCGATGACGATGTTGACGTAGTCGACGTAGTCGTTGTCGTTGTTGATGACGACGTCGATGAAGCTTGTGGAAGAACTCCTCGGCTAAGCCTAGCCGAGAGAACTCATAGACTCCTCTCGCGTCCCGCCTTGATCCAACAGAGTTAGATAGAGTCAACCGTTTCTCAACGGCTCACCCCTCTGAGTTTCGCACACATACATCCGATCTAGTCCAGCAGGGCTTCGCCGTCCACACTTGAAGCACCGCTGGTGTATATGAATGTGGAGATCTCAACACATGAGAATGAGTGAGAGAGACATTAGAGATCTAGATCTAATCTAGTCGGAGAGGATCCCTCTAAATATTTAGAGGTTCCCTCTAAACCAACTAGAAGAGATCTAAACTTGTGTGTCTCCAAATAGGAGGGGGTGGGGGTTTATATAATAGGCCAAGGGGTGGAGGGACTTGGGGAAGGGGAAAGCTTTCTCCTAGTCCAAGTCGACTTGGGCAAGGGGAAAGTCCCCAAGCCTAATTCGGTTTGGGAGGGGGAGTTGGAGTTGGACTCCAACTCTCCTCCCCCCCTCCTTTCCTTGCACCGCCCCAAGTGGGGCCCGGCTGCCGCACCGCCCCGGGTGGGGCCCACAACCACACCGACCTAGGTGGGGCCCACCCGGCCGGCCGGCCCTTGAAGCCGCCGCCGCCGTCCGTCGCCCCCCCCCATGGGCCATGCGGCCCACTAGGGTTCGGCCATGGGGGGCTCTTCCCCTCCCCCCTTGCTCGCACGGCTCGGCCCACCACCACCTAGTGGTGGTGCGGTTGCTATGTGGGCCCTAGGGTCCATGTAGCAACCACCTTTATTGGCCTTTATATTTTTCCAATAATTATTTATTAATTAAATAAATCAATATTTAATTAACATATAATTAAATAATATTTTGTCCAATTAATTCTTATTTGAATATTTCCTTTTACAGAATATTTCACCGAATTAATTACTTATCATATAAAACACCTTTAATATGATCCGGGACACCCAGTGTCCGCTGACAAAATACTCTAGATAAATATTTCCTTCTTATATAAACTCTCAGAATAATTCCGACTAGTGATAGCAACTTCTATCACTCCGAGACACCTAGTGTCTGCATAATCCAATCTCTCTGATAAAGATATTATCTACCACGCAGAATCCATTCCGGTGATACTCTCTCGGTATCCAAACCAACCATATACACAACTGACTAGAACTGACTTAAGCATGTTACCCTACAGGTTCGATAACGTGCAGCTATAATTAGATGTTTCCATCTAATCACCGGCCAGGGTCAGGTACATGGGCTACCTGAATAACTGCTACCCGTTATACGAAGGATACTCTGTTGAACCTGTTGATTATTAATTCGTCATTCCCATTACTCGCGATACTGAATTTACCCGAGATAAAGTATTCCTGATATTTCCATGAATCAATCATTGATTCACTATATCTTCGTCTATATCGTTACCGGTAAATTTCCTTTTCTCGTTCCCGTAATCCGATATCCCACACGATGTAACTTCATCATGCATTGTCTGCAGAACATATTGGATATCATACATACCGAGTGGGGCCTGGAAGTATCTCTCTTTTGACTGAGAAGTAATTTCCCATCTTGGAACATTAGGATATATGCACACCTTCGGAATCACCCAGTGGCTGCCGTTATGATCACCCAGTTACGGCCGTGATGGTTGACAGCACCAAAGTAACTCTTCCAATATACACAACCCTAATAACCTCATGGTCAATGGACATGTCATATAATAACCATCTGCGATATTGCACTAAGGACAATAAGACACTTTGGAATCTTACTTAGCATATCAACGATTTGGGTCTACCCAACCATAAAGTTTGATAACAAGTTACTTAGATATATGGGCATCACGTCCTAACATAGAGACCTTTTGGTTATTAGTCTCTCTTATACTCCACCAAGATGCGAACCAAATCATAACACCTCAGTAATTAAGATGACTCAGAGTATAGCAATAAGTTTCATGACATGAAGTGAAAATAAGAACATGCTGGATCTAGTCACAGGAAGAAGCTTGGTCACCCTCAACCCTTGCAGCATGGTATTTTAGTTTATCCCTAGTGAGGTAACAAAGTAAGGTAAACACCCAAGTGGATCGCGATATTAAGTTGTCAGCTTACCGCACTCACCACTCCCCGTTACTCCAACTAATGCACACGTTCCCCCACACACGCTCTCATAAACATGCTTGATCATAACAAGTAGACAAGAACGGGGTACATAATATGCATCTATACTCATAACTGAAACAAACATTGCAATCTCAAACATATATTAACTCATAGAAAGATCCACCACATAGGTATTACAAATATGACCGTAATCATGTTCAGCAGCTCATACGGTACTAATTAGTGAAGCTCAAGAGAGGAGAGATACATAAGTTACTTCCACAAACCCATAGTCCAGAGGTGGACTACTCCCTCTTCATCATGGAGACGGTGGAGAAGTCGATGGAGAAGATGGAGACCACACCGGCAGCGCCCCGCCGGAGTTTTCCCCCTCCAATCTGCAGCTCCTGATCTCCGTTTCGGTGTTTCTGTGTTTGTGCGGCGCTCCTTCGCGAAACGCCAGGGGACCTTTTTTATAGGCGTTTTTAGGTCAAGACGGAGTCGGTGGACGAAAGATCGACGGCAGCGGAGCCACGAGGCCCAAACGAGTGGGCCCCACGCGGCCACAGTACCTGGCCGCGTGGGCCACCCCTTTTGCCTTCGGCTCCGTTTGCTTGCTTCCTTCGCTCCACGTCTTCTTCCTTCCAAAATACTGACGCCTGTATTTTTCCATAATTTTTGGACGACGTTTGGGTCCCTGAAACATAAAAGGAAAGAAATAGGGTTTTCTGCCTGCGCAGGGTTAATTCCATAAAAATAGGAAACAATTGATTTATTTCCTAAAATCATTAAATAACAGTAATATAACCCTTATATGATGCAAATATGATTGGAATATGTGTGATATAGTGCAAAGTTCATGTATGCATTTTACATGCATCAACATCCCCAAGCTTAACCAATACTCGTCCTCGAGTATGAAGGTGATAAAACTAACATGGGCTTTGCAATATAGCACTAACAATGGATATCAAAGATGATTGCTACTGCTACATAGAGTCAAATGATTCATTCTTCAAAGGAGTAGCAATATGCAAAACAGTTTATGAAGTGATATCAAGTATTCAATGCAAGGATGTTCAATGATAGTTCACAAAGTGTAACATAGTAGAAGTAATATGGACATTCTTACTTTTGCATACATGTGGTCCATAGAGTGATGATGAAAATCTGAATATGTTTGGTGGACACTTTGGAAAGATGAATAAGTGAGTAGAGGTAAAGCATGCATAAGTTTCATCTAACTCCAAACTCTCCTACTTAAGTTAATGATTGCAATGTGGTAATACTTGGTGTCAAGCTCTCATTCCCCTATCATAGCATCTTGAATGATTATAGTTTAATGTGAGAGCAAATATGAGTAGTGTGCTTGACAAAGTAAAGGTTGGATGTCTCATGCCCCTTGAATACAAGTACCTACACCATGAGTTACTCAACTTGGGAAAAGCAAGTTCAAGTTATCTATCATTGTAAGTAATAATAGTATCATCAAGAGCGTCAACTGGGGTACCTCTTGTCCCAGGATATGGAACAAGCCCATATCAAAATGACAAGACAAACAAACAAGATGAAAACCTCAACACCCTTTTTATTTACCATTGGAATAGCTTTTTATTGTAAGGTGTGTCATAGATAATTCACCATAGCATGTAAGTAAATTTCCACCATGAATAATGCATGGCTTAGATTAGCGGCCCAGGCGTCTCTCTAACCATTTATACAAACTCATTCAAACTAAATCTTTTCCCCTTATTTCACCATGATAGGCATCCATAGACAAAAGCACATGATATCAACTAAATGGAGCATGTTGAAAGCTTTGCATGTGACAGCACATATGGGCTAACTCCCAACCTGGACATTTATCAAGCCACTAGCATCATAATCTTAATCACAATGGGTCATGTTTTATTTATGCAATGATAGTAAAATGTGCATCAAGTTCGTGAGAGCTATATAACCAACTTTTCCCATGGCAATCAATAACATAATCATTTTCATTCAGAGGTATAGATAACACAAATATCATGATGAACATACTCGGAATAGCATATAGCTAGTAGGTAGATATGGTGGACTCACTGGAATAACTTTGGTTGAAGGTGTTGGAAACAAGTTTTGACTTGTTGGAATGTTTGGGCTAGCAAAAGGGAGAAAGTTGACCATCTAGATGCATGCATGAGTGTCCATAGAACTAACTAATCCATGTTAAACCAAGTAAAATAACAATCAGCACCAAAACATGAATAAGTGATAGCTCTTCAAAAAGATTTGCAAACTATTACTCATAAACAAGCTCATGAATCATGCAACTATATGTATCATTAAAAATCAACTCAAACATCCCTTTTCCCAATCTTATAAAAGCATCCAACATATTTCAACCCATATTTCCAGTAGCTCTCCATATATAAATGATAGTGTGGTGGTCTCTCAAAACAAATCAAACCAAAACAAAAGACGCTCCAAGTTTATGCGATAAAGTGTTTCGATCGAAAAACAGAAGTTGGACGTGTGCAAACCGAGAGTGTGTAGGTCCAGCGGGGTTGTCTTCACATCCCCAAGCTTATGGTCTTCACCATCCTTGGATACTCTTGGTGCATCTCCTCCAATCCCTGTGAAAAAACTTCAAAACACCGTTTCTCCCATTTCTTTTCTGTGGGGTGCATTAATAGTGATAAACAAATAGTTTCTTGCTGCATATAATCCTTGAACAAAAATTCATATGAGATGTCCAGAAAGTGTATAATGTTGTATGCCTACTCATAAACTCAATTGGATCAAAAAGATTCAACTTAAAAGCTCAAAGCATGCATCAAACAAAATGGGACAGAATCTGTCCAGAAAAACAGCAGCAGCAAAACGTATTTTTCTACCCTACCAAACTTTCTCGAAAAATTCCGAAAAATTCATGCATACAGAGGATGAAAAGTTGCAACTACAGTTCAAATATGAGCTCATTCGGAGTTACAGAATAAGAATTAAAAATCATACCGTGCACTGATTCGTGCAGGAATAAAATCTCCGAACGCTATAAGCAACTTTTTCAAACCAAAAAGGGTAAAACTTGGCACTTTATTGAAAATTCCAGAACCTAAACTAGACACAAAGTCTCTTGTTACAGCAAGAGGACACAAAGAAAATCACACAAAAAATAACCGGGTTGCCTCCCGCAAAGCGCTTTCTTTATAGCCATATAGCTAGGCTTCTTACTTGTTGTTTATTGTGGACGAAGCTCATGAGGGAGCTTGAACTTTGGTGGTTCCCTCTTCCTTGGGAAGTGTTCCATGCACTTCTTGTGTGGAACTGAAACTTCACATTCCCTTCCTTTGAATCAATGATGCACCTGTGGTACGAAGAAAAGGTCTTCCAAGAATAATAGGACTAGAGGTTTTATTCCCCATATCCATGATTAGAAAATCCACAGGCACAAAAGTCATATGTAACTCACCATAACATCACTTACTTTTCCTAAAGCATGTTTAATAGAGTCATCAGCAAGTGCAAGTTCAATGAGCATTTTTCAAGATTTTTCAATTCAAGCACTTCATATAGTTCTTTAGATAAAACAGAGACACTAGATCCTAGATCAAGTATAGCATGGTGTGTCTCTTTTCCAATAGTTACTAGTACCTTAGGAATCCACATATCCCCAAGCTTAGGTGGTATCATAGCCTCTTGGTTGTACCTAGCAATCTTTTCTTTCAAGACATGATTAGCAATATAAGAACCAAAGCCAGCTTGATTAGTGTTGATGGAAGGATCACTTGCAAATTTTTGTAAGATAGATATTAATTCATGCAAGCTACAATTTTCTAAGTCAAGCAAAGGATCCTTGACTTCACTAAGCATTTTAACTTCCTCAACTTCTACCTCTTTCATTACCCCAATAGATTCTTTAGCAATTCTCTCTTGCTCATGAATGTGTTCCCAAGACTTATTGATAACCTCTTGGCAATATTTAATTGTTTCCTCATGTTTTTGGGCTGTAATGATGCTCTTTAATGATGAGACTTCCTTAGTAAGCTGATCTACCCTTTCAAACAAGAGTCTTGTTTTTCAAACTTAGAGATAAATTCCTTATTAAGCTCCTTTTGAGTAGATATAAAAGATCTAATGGTGTTTTCCAAGTCACTAGAAACATTACCACTAGAAGCATATTTATTTGGCACATATGGGGGTTTATTGTAGAGTTATAATTGTTGTTACCATACCCATTATTACCATAGTTCCTAATGAAGTTGACATCAATATTTTCAGAATTGTTACCAACTAGTTCTTGCAAAGGAACATTTTCAACACTAGGTTTATTAAGCAAAGCAAGAATAGTATCCATTTTAGATGACAAATCATTAGTTTCCTCAATAGAATTCACTTTCTTAGAAGGTTGGGTGCCCTATCAGTATGCCATTGACTATAGTTTTGCAAAATGCTTTCCAATATGTTTTTAGCTTCTACTATAGTCTTACTCATAAAAGCACCTCCAGCAGCAGAATCAAGTATATTTCTAGACATGTAGTTTAACCATTGTAGAAAGAGTGTAATATGGTCCATTCATTAACTCCATGTGAGGGACAAGTTCTAAGCATAAGTTTTATCCTATCCCAAGCCATAGCAACATGTTCATTTTCATTTTGCCTAAAAGAAAGAATGTTGTTTCTATTTTGCAAAATTTTAACAGGGGGATAATATTTCTTAATGAAAGCTTCTTTTAGATCATCCCAAGTTTTAATACTATCAATGGTAATGAATGCAACCACTCTTTAGCTTTTCCTCTAAGTGAAAAAGGAAATAACTTCAGTTTTAGGATATCACTTTCCACATTTTTAAACTTTTGCATGTCACATATTTCAACAAAGTCATGAAGATGCATAGAGGCATCCTCCATAGCACTACCACCAAATTGTTCCCTAGTTATCAAGTTCAACAAACTAGGACTTACTTCATAACTCTCAGCATTTATCTTAGGTGTGGCAATAGCTCTAGCAATAAATTGATCATTGGAGTGTTTGTGTAGTCACACAATTAGTTCTTTCTCCCATTTTAGCAAGTTTTTTTGTATTTTTTATTTTTTATGCAAAACTGAAAATAAATATGCAAGCGGAATATGATATGCAATGACACTAACAAAACAAATAAATTGCTTTGTAAGTAAAGATGGATAAGATGGTGCTCACGTAGGTGCAACCTCCCCAAGCTTAGGTGTTAGCACAAGTTGGTGAAGTTGACTTTGTTGTGAGATGAATGCGATGATGCACACCCTTGGATAAATCTCTCAGCTATGATTCCCCGGCAACGGCGCCAGAAAACAGTCTTGATGGCCCTTGAAGAGGTTGATCTACGACGCCAGAAAACACTTTGTTGATCTCCGGTGCGTAGTTACCTGCGTCAAAAGTAAATGGGTTAGGTTGAGACTCCAAGTGCAGAGTGTGTAGTAGTGGAAGACGTTTTCCCCACGAGGGTGACTCGAGGGTTTAATATCGAACTCTCGGGGAATCAGTAGTGAAGATATATCTTCTTATCCTTCTTTTGGTTACCTACAAAACAAAGTTAAATGTTTTGGTCCTCAACCTCACCTGTGGTTGTCAAGCACAAGGTGTAAGAATGATATCAAGATAGTTATGCAATGCAAACAGGAAATAAATATGCAATGGTGGTGGATGCAATGGTAAATGATATTTTTGGGTTTTTTAATGATGTATGCAAGATGAAAAGTATTTTTGTATTTTCGGATTTAATGATGGCTGAAAATGGAAAAGTGGTATATGGTGTTGGAAAGGTGTTTCTTATGATTAAAAATGGACCGGGGTTCATGGTTTCACAAATGCACTCTCTCTTTATAAAGTGGCAGACAATGGAACACACACAGAGTTAACATATGAGATTGCAACACAAAGTTTGATAACAAGTTACTTAGATATATGGGCATCACGTCCTAACATAGAGACCTTTTGGTTATTAGTCTCTCTTATACTCCACCAAGATGCGAACCAAATCATAACACCTCAGTAATTAAGATGACTCAGAGTATAGCAATAAGTTTCATGACATGAAGTGAAAATAAGAACATGCTGGATCTAGTCACAGGAAGAAGCTTGGTCACCCTCAACCCTTGCAGCATGGTATTTTTGTTTATCCCTAGTGAGGTAACAAAGTAAGGTAAACACCCAAGTGGATCGCGATATTAAGTTGTCAGCTTACCGCACTCACCACTCCCCGTTACTCCAACTAATGCACACGTTCCCCCACACACGCTCTCATAAACATGCTTGATCATAACAAGTAGACAAGAACGGGGTACATAATATGCATCTATACTCATAACTGAAACAAACATTGCAATCTCAAACATATATTAACTCATAGAAAGATCCACCACATAGGTATTACAAATATGACCGTAATCATGTTCAGCAGCTCATACGGTACTAATTAGTGAAGCTCAAGAGAGGAGAGATACATAAGTTACTTCCACAAACCCATAGTCCAGAGGTGGACTACTCCCTCTTCATCATGGAGACGGTGGAGAAGTCGATGGAGAAGATGGAGACCACACCGGCAGCGCCCCGCCGGAGTTTTCCCCCTCCAATCTGCAGCTCCTGATCTCCGTTTCGGTGTTTCTGTGTTTGTGTGGCGCTCCCTTCGCGAAACGCCAGGGGACCTTTTTTATAGGCGTTTTTAGGTCAAGACGGAGTCGGTGGACGAAAGATCGACGGCAGCGGAGCCACGAGGCCAAACGAGTGGGCCCCACGCGGCCACAGTACCTGGCCGCGTGGGCCACCCCCTTTTGCCTTGCGGGCTCCGTTTGCTTGATTCCTTCGCTCCTACGTCTTCTTCCTTCCAAAATACTGACGCCTGTATTTTTCCATAATTTTTGGACGACGTTTGGGTCCCTGAAACATAAAAGGAAAAAATAGGGTTTTCTGCCTGCGCAGGGTTAATTCCATAAAAATAGGAAACAATTGATTTATTTCCTAAAATCATTAAATAACAGTAATATAACCCTTATATGATGCAAATATGATTAGAATATGTGTGATATAGTGCAAAGTTCATGTATGCATTTTACATGCATCGGCGAGTGAGTTTTTCTCTGAACCACATATTCATGAGTCACCACAGTTATAGCATAGAATCATGAAGCATAATTATGAATCAGATGTTAAACTTTATTGCCTTTTGGGCATACATCCAACAGTCTCCCACTTGCATAATAGGCAATTAACTATTTGCACAAGACCCAACATCTGGGTGAAACAGATGGTTTCTCACGCTTCTTTTCTTGCGGTAGACATTTGTCATCAGACCCTTTCGGGACTGTGTGAACTTTATGCATTATGCAGAAAAACTCTTTTCTATCATAATCTCCTTGATCATACCTCGGTACTCTAACTAAGAAAACAGTTCTGCCGTTCTCACAACATTGCTGCTTCTTTTGTAAAGAACCACACCTAGTTCATTCAATCAACCGATAACCCTTTTGGAATCATTTAAGCTCCCACTGTCACTGCGACTTGTTGTAGTGTTACGTAACATTTATCTATGCTTAAATTTAATTAAGCATCCTAACCCTTGCTATTTCACAAAATCTTAAGATCATGTTTTTATCCTTGGTTTATCCTTTATGCTTATCTCATAAGTCTTTGTCCAATGTAACTCTTACATTTTGATATTCTCTTTTGAATTTCTTCAAAACACCATTTAGAGAATACTTTACAAAATTGGAGTCAATTGACTTTTGTTACAAAGTCAACTTGCCAACAATTTCTATTATCACTTGATATTCGAATCCAAGAATACATTACTCAGGAAATTCCCATGATGATAAAATGATAAAATCATTTGATCATGCTCACCAATGATATGTCATCATGGTTCTTGCATATGAATTTCCTTATTCTTTATGAGAACCTAGTTCTCTCATGTTTCGAATTTTATTTCAAAACACTTTGTATGCATTCTTGCAGCAAGATATTAAATCGTTATCAGGATACATCCTGCCATGAAACTAATTCCTTGCTCCATACGTCTATTCAATGATACACATATTCTATCAAATGATGTATTTTAATGGTTTCCAAAATAAATTGAATACCACAAAAATAGCTCCCACTAACTTTTAAGAACTTTGCAATTCCCTATGAAGTCAAACATTGCTTGTTTTACTTCACATAATTACAAAACTAATCCAACCTTCATCTCATCATCTGTCTGCCACCACAGACATACTTTTAATGACAAGTTGTGTATTCATTTAACAAAACCCTCGAGCTGTACATAGTACACATCCTCGATAAATTTTCCTTCAAAGGAATTTGTTTTGTTAGCATCTTATACAAACATACTCATTAAATTAACAACTAGTATTGTATTCATTTAACAAAGCCCTCGAGTTGTACATCGTACATATACTCGATAAATTTTCCTTAGAGGAATATACTTTGTTAACATCTCATACAAATCTACTAGTCCCATTTAGATCAACAAGCCGTGCTACAGATCATATGATCCTGAGTAGTCAACTCTTGAATTTGTCATAAAACCATTTATGACAAAACAAGCTTTATGATCAAATATTCCAATAGGAATTCCTTCAAGTCTCTCAACTCGAACTTGATGATATTACTAATTAATATGACTCTTTTTTTAAGGGAATTAATATGACTATAAGTCATGAAGGTTTGGATACTATAGCACCTTATCTTGTCTTAGCATATGGACTCAAGTTTCCTAGAAACTCATATGCTCTTTATCTTGTTAAGTGATTATTTCTTGACAAGAAGTCATGCTCATATTGCAATGACTCTCGGTATTAGTCTAAAAGAATTGTCAATTGTAATTGCTTCCGCCTGCACAACTTCTGATAACTATTTCCGAAGATTCAATAATCTCTTCAAGAATCACCATCCTCCCACTGAATTCAACAAGGAATAAATTCCTTAAGAATCACATGTATCTTAGTAACAAAACATTGTTACTTATGTGGTGTTATAAGAGGACTTCCAATTAACTTATTGGAACAACCAACAAAGTGATTCATTGTCTTTTACTATTAGGATCGAGTTTCACCTTTCAGAAAATCTCAGAACCTAAATCCATCATGTTCCTAAAGTTTATCTTTCAAAACAATGACATGAGGCAAGAGACAATGAAAGTCCTTTTGTCCTTTATCTTTAGGACCAAGTTCCAATATTTCAGAAACTTTTAGTACCTAAGACCAACGTGTCCATCCATAGTTTATCTTTCAAAACAATGACACGAAGCAAGACAATTAACTGTGCTAAAATTACCTAGCGAGCAAACATATTCTAGATTGAGTATTGCCAAACATTATACAAAAACAAGAAGATTCTTAGTGCTGACTTCGTCACACTTGTCAGATTCTGACTTGACAACTTTCAAGACATAATTATAATCACCAAGACTTTATATCTAAAACATTTTGTGAAACTTTAGACATCAATGATAAAATCGTTAACAGTCCAAAACCTTTATCTTTTGTTGATTTCCCACTATGTGCAATATCTTGGATTTACTTCCATCATGCATATGATGCATCCAAGACGATAGTGTCACCCGAAGGTGATATCAACACAATCACAAAATATTTTAGAATAAATGATATTCCCTTAAATTCAAAAGATTTGCAACTTGATCATCCCTGAAGGGAGTCATCTCTAATATTCTTTATCATAATAAACAGGACCAACTTGTCCTATAAATTCACAAGAATATTTATCGCAAAACATGCGACCTAATAACTTGAGCCGAAGCTCACAAATATTTCAACTTGAAAAATAAAAGTGGAGACGTCTTCATCCTAAGGACGAAGGTCCATGCGCCAAACTTGGTGCACACCACCACCTTTTATTCTCTATACTTCTTACTTTCCGCAGCCCTTATATTGAACGCAAGAAAAATTCTTCACAATCAATACTCCAGAGATACTAGTAAGAATAATGAATATCATCTAAGTATAACTCTTCTTCTTAGTGCCCAAAACCTTTTACAGTTCCACTTCCAATGTCTTTTCTTTCCTCAGAAGAGGAATTCAGGATTCTCCTGAACTAACCTTTCCTCTTCTTCTTGAAGCATGTGAATTTGGACAACTATCAAACTTGATTGTTATCCCTCATCACATAAGCCTCTGCAGATTTCAACATAGCAAGGCGCCTTTTAATATTTTCTTCCTCCCACTCATGTTTTGAATCATGATAAATCCGTTGATAAACGGGGAAGTAAAGTCAACATCAAATCTGTATTTGGCTCAGTTGGAATTAGAAAATCCCAAGTCTGCAGCCTTGTACCGCAATCAATCATCTTGATTACATGCTCGCTCGCTGAGCTTACTTCTGCCATGTGACATGACCAGAAAATCTTTGTTATCTCATAACTCTCAGTCTTTGCCTGAGTCTGGAACATGGCTGTGAGTATGACAATCATGTCGCTTAGCAGATATGCGATCCAACCGCTTCTGCAACTCATGGCCCATGCATGTCAACATAAGACATTGGATAGAGACAGCCTCATCACTCTTCAAGGTGTGAGCTTCCCTTTCATAAGTAGTTTTGACACCAATCCCCCGAAGGAGGAGCGTCGAGGACATACTTATTCTTGGCACCCCTAAGTACAAAACTTAGGAAACATACCCAAACAACATATTTACTCCTAAAGGTAGAAAAGTGGTTTTCTTAAAATTAGTGGACTAAGGTAAATAGCTGGTGTTACGTGTATCGATCTACAACAATCTAAAGTTCACTAAGACATGTTCATAATTATTTTTCTAGCACTAGTTAAAGATAAACTAATAATGTGCTCCCACTAAAATTGATATTCCTCAAGACCAAATTAGTGTATACGGAATCCACGTTCAACATACGATCAAGTATGGATACATAGCATGATCGTGGCTACAACGGGTAGGTCAACAGACCAATCACTTCCTGCCGTGACTTCCGTTTCATCTTTCGATGGATGTGCTCCGAACTCATAACTAGTTATGCCTGGACGTCAAGACAACCAACCGATCATGCTGCTAGAACGGTTCGTGCCCGCCTCCCAAACCCTTGGCACACACTACTCATGTATACATGGCGTACGGTGACAAGCGCCTGGTTTGACGGTGCCACGGTTGGATGAGCATGATCTCCTTGATATTTTTAATTTTAGCTCAAGTAATTAAACTCTGCATCTACCGAGGAATCTCCGTAATAATCACACTACTGCGCGATCAAGGGAAGAGCAAGAAAACAGATATGAAACATGCACAAGTAAATAACACTTCGTGATGTAGTATAGTCTTCTTCCTCCATCCACCGGTGGAGCCTCCACCGGTGTGGCCATGTCGAGGTTCACGACAAGTGCATGCCTTCTCCTATCCTCCACTATCACCATAGCTCGACGAACAAGGAAGAACGGCACGCTGGCCAACAAAACAAGGGTTAGTCAACAATATAAAATTTCGAGACTATACCACGTCACAAGTCCTGCAAAATAGAGTTAGACGCCTCTAACGTTTGTTTGCATCTTTTAGCGTGGCTGTAGGATTCCCAAAAGCCTAAAGAAAAACCTACGACCCTCGCCAAGCATAGTTACTCATGTTGCAAGATTAACCTTGCGGGGTAATTATCCATCCCAACATCACAAGAATGTTGCGGATGCTAACCCAGACGATTGCATTTAGTTGCACATGACCTCCGTGTGGACCTAGTCCACATGCCCCATCTGCTATCAGGTCGACGAGACCAACTATAATATGATCCGAAGCTACTGAAGCACTTCGTTGGCGCCGACGGGCATACTAGGAGCAGCCGGAAGGTCCGCGGATTGCCAGAAGTTCGAGATCATACTATGCCGCTGGAAACAAGACAAGACCGCATATCGGGAAGCACCATAAATAACTTGAATGTTAGAAGATATATAGACTTCTATAACATACCCACACAAACTTATGTGGTGCCCGCACACCATGTGCTCTAGATCAAATCATGTATCTACGCATAGACCACTCTGATACCACTATTGGGTTGCGTGCATGGAAAATAAAAATTTCGCCAACTACGCAATAGCCAAGATCTACTATGAAGATACAAGTGCAAGACATGCATATTTGATCAAACTGTAAATCGTTACCGACACCGTTGAAGCGGAAGAGATGTCGATGACGATGTTGACGTAGTTGACGTAGTCGTTGCCGATTTTGATAACGACGTCGATGAAGCTTGTGGAAGAACTCCCTCGGCAAAGCCTAGCCGAGAGAACTCATAGACTCCTCTCGCATCCTGCCTTGATCCAACATAGTTAGATAGAGTCAACCGTTTCTCAATGGCTCACCCCTCTGAGTTTCGCACACATACATCCGATCTAGTCCAGCAGGGCTTCACCGTCCACACTTGAAGCACCGCTGGTGTATATGAAGGTCGAGATCTCAACACATGATAAGGATGGAGAGAGATTAGAGATCTAGATCTAATCTAGTCGGAGAGGATCCCTCTAAATATTTAGAGATTCCCTCTAAACCAACTAGAAGAGATCTAAACTTGTGTGTCTCCAAATATGAGGGGGTGGGGGTTTATATAATAGGCCAAGGGGTGGAGGGACTTGGGGAAGGGGAAAGCTTTCTCCTAGTCCAAGTTGACTTGGGCAAGGGGAAAGTCCCCAAGCCCAATTCGGTTTGGGAGGGGGAGTTGGAGTTGGACTCCAACTCTCCTCCCCCCTCTTTTCGTTGCACCGCCCCAAGTGGGGCCCGGCTGCCGCACCGCCCCGGGTGGGGCCCACAACCGCACCAACCTAGGTGGGGCCCACCCGGCCGGCCGGCCCTTGCAGCCGTCGCTGCCCCCCATGGGCCATGCGGCCCACTTGGGTTCGACCATGGGGGGATCTTCCGCCCTTGCTCGCACGGCTCGGCCCCCACCACCTAGTGGTGGTGCGGTTGCTATGTGGGCCCTAGGGTCCATGTAGCAACCACCTTTTATTGGCCTTTATATTTTTCCAATAACTATTTATTAATTAAATAAATCAATATTTAATTAACATATAATTAAATAATATTTTGTCCAATTAATTCTTATTTGAATATTTCCTTTTACAGAATATTTCACCGAATTAATTACTTATCATATAAAACACCTTTTATATGATCCGGGACACACAGTGTCCGCTGACAAAATACTCTGGATAAATATTTCTTTCTTATATAAACTCTCGGAATAATTCCGACTAGTGATAGCAACTTCTATCACTCCGAGACACCTAGTGTCGGCATAATCCAATCTCTCTGATAAAGATATTATCTACCACACAGAATACATTCCGGTGATACTCTCTCGGTATCCAGACCAACCATATACACAACTGACTAGAACCGACTTAAGCATGTTACGCTATGATACGTCCAAAACGTATCTATAATTTTTTATTGTTTCATGCCATTTTTATGCTTTTAGCACTTGTTATTATATTAAGTTTATGATTTATTTGGACTAACCTATTAATAGTTGCAAAAGTGCACAATGTTCTTGTTTTACACTTTGGTGTGTAGGAATTATCAAGAATACAAGAGAAAACCTTGTTGGAGTCGAATTGGGACTTTTCTGAAATCTGTCTGAAAACTATTTTCGAAGATGTACCCGTTTCGGCCCGAAGATGACGTCAAATGGAAAAAGTCTAGTCGCGAAAGTTGCAGGGAATTTTCTTCTAATAAATCTGGACCTAAACTTTGGCCCAATCGGAGTCCGGACGCTCCAGATATCGCCGTCCCACTGCAACCCTAGATGGAAATCCGAGAGTCCATATAAAGGAGGAAACCCTAGGTCGTGGAGAGGACCCGATACCCACGAATTTCCAGCCACCAAAGCCACGTTTTTGCCTCCCCCATGGATCCCATCTCCATGGGGGAGGGCTCCCAAGAAGCCATGGAAGAAGGGGGCTAAGGGGCGGCGCTCCCCCTTGATGCCGGCGGCGCGGGAGGAGCTTCCCGCGCCACCGCCGGTGCCGCCGCCGCCCTGCGCCTCTCGCTGCCCCCTTCATCGTCTTCACCGCCATCTCCACCGCCAATTCCTCCTTGTATACAGTGGTTCATCCTCCCACAAACCTCTGTACCGCTCTATGTAAACATGGTGTTTGATGCTATAAGTTATTATCCTATGATCTATGTCGTGTTTGCGTAGTTTATTTGTCTTTTGATTGCTTTGTTGAATGTATGAGGTTCATTAGAGTTGTATGTTGATATGGTACTGTCCTTTGGTGTCCATTATATTTGTGCGCGCATGGATCAACACCTTGGGGTTAGTAGTATGTGCAAAGGAAGGGGTAGTTCTGCCGGAGTGACAGAAACCTAAGGACTCGAACCGGTTAGTTGCACGTATGGGAGTAAGAGGACCATTAACTTAATGCTATCGTTGGGGAAACCTTAATGAATTGTTAGTATTGCGGATGCTTGCTAACGTTCCAATCATATAGTATGTGTAATCCCAAGTGGAGGAGTGCATGTATATTTAGCCTCTCCCACATAGAAAACTGCATCGAAGACAATGAACTAAATATCTTCACTAATTAATCTTGGACAAAGCCATCACAATTACCACCACTTTTCCACACTCATGGTACTGTTAGTTTATGATTACTTAGTGTACTTTATTGCTGCAGAACTAACTTTTACTTTCTTGTATTTATTATCTCGCAAAGCTATCTCTCATACCCGTATTGTTACTCAAGTATTATTTCCTAGATGAAGTAAACGTTTAGTGTGCGTAGAGTTGTATCAGTGGTTGATAGAACTTGAGAGAATACTTATCCTACCTTTAGCTCCTCGTTGGGTTCGACACTCTTACTTATCGAAAAGGGTACACGCGATCCCCTATACTTGTGGGTTATCACCCTACAGGTTCAATAACATGAAGCTATAATTAGATGTTTCCATCTAATCACCGGCCAGGGTCAGGTACATGGGCTACCTGAATAACTGCTACCCGTTATACGAAGGATACTCTGTTGAACCTGTTGATTATTAATTCGTCATTCCCATTACTCGCGATACTGAATTTACCCGAGATAAAGTATTCCTGATATTTCCATGAATCAATCATTGATTCACTATATCTTCGTCTATCTCGTTACCGGTAAATTTCCTTTTCTCGTTCCCGTAATCCGATATCCCACACGATGTAACTTCATCATGCATTGTCTGCAGAACATATTGGATATCATACATACCGAGTGGGCCCTGGAAGTATCTCTCTTTTGACAGAGGAGTAATTTCCCATCTTGAAACAGTAGGATATATGCAAACCTTCGGAATCACCCAGTGATGGCCGTTATGATCACCCAGTTACGGCCGTGATGGTTGACAGCACCAAAGTAATTCTTCCAATATACACAACCCTAATAACCTCATGGTCAACGGACATGTCATATAATAACCATCTGCGATATTGAACTAAGGACAATAAGACACTTTGGAATCTTACTTTGCATATCAACGATTTGGGTCTACCCAGCCATATTGTTTCCACCAACAATATGCCACTCATTGATGCTGACATAAACAATGTCCCAGAGCAGGAAAACGTGGTCTCTAGCAATCAACGAATTAGTCTAAAAGGTAAGACTAGGGTATATTTTATTCTGTTCATATCTCTACACGTGCGAGTGAGTTTTCCTCTGAATCATATATTCAGGAGTCACCGCAGTTATAGCATAGAATCATGAATCATAATTATGAATCAGATGTTAAACTTTATTGCCTTTTGGGCATACATCCAACAGTCTCCCACTTGCATAATAGGCAATTAACTATTTGCACAAAACTCAACATCTGGGTGAAACAGATGGTTTCTCACGCTTCTTTTCTTGTGGTAGACATTTGTCATCAGACCCTTTCGGGATTGTGTGAACTTTATGGATTATGCAGAAAAACTCTTTTCTATCATAATCTCCTTGATCATACGATCAAATGCAGTCTGGGCTATTCAAGGTGAAACCTCGGTACTCTAACTAAGAAAACAGTTCTGCCGTGCTCACAACATTGTTGCTTCTTTTGTAAAGAACCATACCTAGTTCATTCAATCAACGAATTAGTCTAAAAGGCAAGACTAGGGTATACTTTATTCTGTTCATATCTCTACACGTACGAGTGAGTTTTCCTCTGAATCACATATTCAAGAGTCACCGCAGTTATAGCATAGAATCATGAAGCATAATTATGAATCAGATGTTAAACTTTATTGCCTTTTGGGCATACATCCAACACCTGCTTCATATAGCGGTCGGGGAGACGAGCGGGTGGTCTGCCTTAGCTCCGATCACCCGCTCACCTACCGCAGTTTAACGCGACGCTTCAAAAGGCGCGCTCGTGTACATTGACGTCGTCGTGGTGCAGACTCTTCCTCGCCGCAGAGGTAAAGCGATGGCTCGCTGTGTCCGGCTGGGAAACCGAGACACCGCCCGCCATGAGTGCAGCTGATCGACCACATTCAATTTATGTCTCAGGACAGAGCTGGCTCGCACGTCGGAGCCCTACGTGGGGTCGCGCACGGTTTCTTCTGGCGCAGCCCATCGGCTCCCCGGGGGAGGGCGCGGGCTGGGCGTGCCTGACCAAATCTGCTTTTGAACACCGCGAGTGAGAATGATTTTTGGTCGGGCACGTATCAAATTCCATTGCGCGCTTTGGACGTCGCGAGTGGAGATGCTCGAACAACTATGGTTAGCTTTAACTCTAACGTCTTATGGCTTCTAGTTTGTTGTGAGTTTTGTGGAAAACTGATGTGCTTGATAAGTTCCTTTTCAGTACATGTAAAATTCTGCCAAAAAAGGTGAATACATGTGAAAAAACAGATCATTTGTCATCTTGTAACTTGTGAGCGTTTGTCTTGATTTCGGCCGTGGCCAAGCGCAGAACGGGTCGTGATGTGATGGTGAGCATTGGGCTAGGTCCGCATGGTAGATAGGGTAGGTGTTTAGCCTTCCTGAACCGCGAAAAATCAGCAGAGCAGTTCAGTTTAAGGAAAAGTAACACACTGAAACACTGTATGGATCACCGGATCCGAAATGTTCAGTATTGATGACAGTTTCGTCTCCCATAGATTTACCGAAAACCTTAATTGTTGATGTTTCGATTAGTTCTCGATGATCTCTAGATGAGAATCGACAGAAACTACCAACTTAAACTCGAACCAATATGTAATCACTAAAAATCATAAAAGGTACATGCCATAAAACATGTATCAACAACTCTTCATCATCGACGCCGGCCTCGACTTCCTCGTCCATCAAAGCGGCGAACATTTTCTCGTCGTCGGAGTCCATCGCCGAGCAGGCAAAAAGCCGAGCACCTCGTGGGCTTGGTGGACGTGAAGCTTGTTTTCGGCTAGTTTGCGGCGGAGGGGAGATGGGTGGTGTCGGCAGCAGAGAGGAGAGGGGTGGTGCGCTTTCTAGCGGATTGTTTGTGGCGGAGGCGAGAGGGGTAGTGCTGGCGGCGGCATGGCGACGAGGGGGAAGTACCGAGGGAGGGCGAATCTAGGTGGGGAATGTGCCTTGTCTCTCCGACAGAGAGGCCCACGCGCCCTTTTTTTCCACTCGCCGACAGGGAGGCCCACACGTCCTTTTCTTCCGCCGGAGGTCCCAATCACCCCCAGTGGGTTGGGTTCGGCCTGGAAACGCCAGATAAAATTTCGTCCAAATCCGGCGGAAATCGGGATCCTGTGGGAGAAAAAAAATTCTGCGGTGCTGGAACAGCTGGAGATGCCCTTACAAGCAACCGATGAACTAGCGATTCAAACTTCAGTTTTGCAGACTGTTCTGTCACGAACAAAGGACATGCTAACTCGCGCCCAAACAATAACCCAGCAGGCATCCAACATTTTGCGTACGGGTTAATACAAATATACTCCGAAAATTTACATACCGCAAATCGTCTCCTAAACCGATGAACATCTCCTAGATAGCATAATCAGACTACTACTAGCATAGCTTCAGAGTTTTTATTTCCTGCACCATAATTTTACTCCAGTTTTATAATCCAAAAAATCCAAATCAGCAGCCAACATGTAGTGAGATCAGCTGTCTGTGTAGCTTTGGCAGCTTTCATCGCCGGCGCGCCTCCAATGCCCTCTTCAACTCCTCGCCCACCTCATCCGGCGCGGGCATCGCTGCGTTCTCCGCCGCCGGCTCCTTCGCACCGCCCCGACGATCTGGCTTCACCGAGAAACCGTGAAGTGGTTGTGGCGGCGGCCTCTCTCCCGCAGCCACGGACACGGCCCTGGCGCGCCCGACCTCGGCACGCAGATCCTCCACGGCGTGGCGGAGCATCCCGCTTTCCGCGTTCATCGCGTCCAGCTGCCGCCTCATCAGCGAGAACCCCTCGCCGACGGCATCGTGACCCGCGCCATCCGACGCGTCCGTGGCGGCGACTACAGGCAGCGAGGCCTCTGCCTTGCCGCCATTCTTCTTGTCCACGTCGGCGCGTGGCGACTGCTCGATGGAGATCTTGTTGATGACCAGCAGCGGCATCTTGGAGACGGGCACTGTCATGAACTGCAACTGACGAAGAGGAAGAACAGCTGATTCAGTTAACTGTAGCTCGTCCGGGACGTCTCCTAGCCGTCGATTAGTACATCAATGGCCCTTATTGCAACTTACCGCTTCGCGCTAAGTGGCAATACGATCCGTCGATGCCCTGATCAACGGCTGAGATGGCCTGACGCGTCTCTGTTTTGAATCAGCTTTCTGAAAAGCAGACATTCGCGCCAACCACCCAGTTCGTTGTCGTCTAGTTCGAGTCCTTGCTATTTAAGCGCCGATCCGGCTTGTAATCTTTATCTTTTCCCCTTTTGGGTCTAAATCCTAGCCGCCGTTGTTCCGGCTGGCCTTGCTTTTCCTCTCTCCCGAACTCAAGTTCTGTAATCTTTCCTCTGAATTCAGCAATATAGTGGAGAGTGGCGATGATGGTTCCCTGAATCGATGAGTAATTTTGCTGTTATTTGATTCCTTGCTAGTCTAGGCATAACAAATTGGTATCAGAGCCATACGGTTCTCGGCGGCGATTGGATCTGGAGCACTGAGAAGTTGGGATCTCTCGTGAAATCCTTCTCCGTTGTTTCGGGTTCCGGCGGCGGTGTGGAGCTCGCATCAGAGAGCTGTCGGAGGCGGCTTGGCGGCGGCGGCACTGCTCGGACACAGCTCAGGTATGGATCTGGTTTCCGAAGAACTCTTCCTCGGTTGTAAAATCCCACCCATCCCTCCCTGTTCCGTGTGTCTTTGGTGGCGATCGGCGTTGGCGGCGGTAGACAGGCGACGGTAGAACCATGACGAAAAGCAGCGACCTTTCCTCCGAGAACACTAGCTCGCTCGAGTTGAAGTCACTGCTGCTCGATGTCAAGACCCTCCAGCGTGTTCATGAGGAAGACAAGGAGGAATTCACCACCTTTACCACCAAAGTAGAGGAAAATTTTGTGAGCATACAGGAAAATTTCGACAGCATCCAAGCTAGTTTAGAGAAATTGCTCGCTGCAGTACCTGTGTCTGCTCCACCGGCTACTCCTCCAAATGGCACTAATCCAGCTGCCGAGTCCCCAGCTCAGGGCAGTGTTACTCAAGCATTGGTAAAACCAAATCTGACATTGGTTAAACCAATTGGCTCTGGTGTACTAGTAGATGCTGCAGGCAAGGAATTGAATTTGGATGGTACACCTAAAATCCCATACAGGCACCCCAATTCTGTGGCACCTCAACCACAGATACCCCCACAGCGTGGTGAGGCTCCAACACAATTGGGTGTTCAGCAACAAGAATTGCTTCACCTGGAAGAAGGGGACAGAAGAGATGCACATCCAAGAAATAGAGCCCTTTTTCAGCAGCCAGATACCACAAGGAACACTCCTGCAGTAAAGCCAGCTCGCATGAACATACCTGAATTTGAGGGAAATGATGCTGATTCTTGGATACAAACAATTGAACAATACTTTGAAGCAGCCAGAACTCCTCTGGAGCAGAGAACTGAACTAGCAGTAACTTATCTCAAGGGTCCAGCAATCCAATGGTGGCGTGGTACTGGATACTATCCACACAACACTCCCTGGCATAGGTTCACAAGATATATTACTGACAGATTTTCTGAAGCATCAGTGTGCGACAATGTGAGAAATTTCCATCAGTTAACACAGACAGGCACAGTAGCACAATATGTGCTGGAATTTGAAAGGCAATGAATTTAATGCGCAGAGATAACCCATCCTTGTCTGAAGACTATTACATCAATAGCTTCATTTCTGGCCTGAATGTGTACATCCAGAGTCACATACAGTGCCTTAAACCACAAACAATGATAGATGCAATGTGGTATGCCAGGAGAATGGAACAGGCACAGCCAAGCAAAAAGCAGAGCTATTCACATGCACAACAGCCAGTGAGAGTACAATTTTCCTCTGATAAAGCAGCTAAAAATAATGCTCAGCCTGGACTAGCTGACATTATAGAGAAGGCTAAACTGAACAAAGTTTGTTTCAGATGCAATGATCCATGGTTTCCTGGTCACAAGAAAGTGTGCAAAATGAGTCACAAGGCTCAAATCCTAGCTCTGCAGCAGGGCACAGCACAGCAGTGTGCAAATGACACAGCTGAAGTTATTTATATGGAATATGAGGATTCTGATGATGATCTTCCACTACCAAAACCTGAAGCTGAACTGAAATTATCTATGCATGCTGTTACTGGAACAAAAGATGAAAACTATACATTTACACTGACAGCTGTTGTGGGTAATCAAGTGGCCACTGTTCTTATTGATTCTGGAAGCACTGGTACATTCATGACACCTGCATTAGCACAGAAAGCAAATTGCAAAACTCATCCATCAAAGAAAGTGAAGGTAATGGTAGCTAATGGACAGGAGCTGACTTCTGAATTCTCAACAGAGCAGTGTTCTTATTCTATACAGGGCAAGAAGTTACTGTACAATTTCAGGCTGTTGCCACTGACTGGTTATGATATAGTCTGTGGTACTGATTGGATTAAAGCACATAGCCCTGTACAATGGATTTCAAGCAAATGTTTATCTCTATCAAGGATAGCAATGGTGATCAAGTAAGGCTATTGATGAATCCCTACCCTCTACACCTGATGTGATACATGTGGACAAGAATTTCTCATTAAAAGAGCAACCCATCTGTGGAGCCTATATCTTCTTACACATGCCTGTACAGAAAACCAATACTGAGTGCAGTGAAGTCCCTGAATTTTTACAGCATGTCATGGAACAGTACAAGGATGTGTTTAAGGAACCACACTCACTGCCACCTAAAAGGTCTTGTGATCACTCAATACCACTAGTGCCAGATGCAAAAATTGTGAATCAGAGATCTTACAGATTACCTCACCATCAAAAGATGCTATGGAGCAGATAATTGCTAAATTGCTCAAACAGAATGTCATAAGGCCTAGCACCAGCCCTTACTCCTCTCCTGCACTGCTAGTCAAGAAAAAGGACACTACTTGGAGAGTAGTGAACGATTTCAGAAAGATGAATTCTCAAACAGTGAAGAACAAATACCCAATTCCAGTAATTGAGGACTTATTGGATGAGTTAAATGGAGCACTCATATTTTCCAAAATTGATCTTCGCAGTGGCTATCATCAGATTAGGATGAAGGAAGAGGATATACCAAAGACTGCATTTAACACACACATGGGTCATTTTGAGTATCTAGTAATGCCCTTTGGCTTGACAAATGCCCCAGCTACCTTCCAGTCCCTTATGAACTCAATACTAGCTCCTTACCTAAGGAAATTTGCTTTGGTCTTTTTCGATGATATCCTGATTTATAGCAAAACTGAAGAAGAACACTGTCAACACTTGGCCACCATTTTCCAAGTACTCAGAGATAACAAGCTGGCTGCAAAAAGGTAAAAATGTACATTTGGCCAACCAAAAGTGGAATACCTGGGACATATAATTCAGGGAACAGGGGTTGCCACTGATCCAGTTAAAATTGAAGCCATTGCTAACTGGCCAACTCCACAGAATATTTCTGAGCTGAGAAGTGTACTGGGAATGGCAGGCTATTACAGGAGATTTATCAAGGACTATGGCATAATTTGCAGGCCATTGTTTGATTGCCTCAAGAAGAATTCTTTTGCTTGGACAGAGAAACAAGATAAAGCATTCCATCAGCTTAAACAGTGTATGATCACAGCCCCAGTGCTAGCTATGCCTGATTTTAGCCAGCCATTTATATTGGAGGCAGATGCTTCTGGATATGGAATTGGAGCTGTCCTTATGCAAAAAGGCAGGCCTATATCATTCATGAGCAAGTCACTGGGACCTAAAGCAGCTGCTTGGTCAACATATGACAAGGAAGCTCTGGCAATAATTGAAGCACTCAAGAAATGGCGCCACTATTTTGCTGCTTCTTCTATTATCATCAAAACAGACCAACAGAGCCTCAAGTACATTCAAGAACAGAAACTCACTGATGGTATACAACACAAGTTACTCATAAAATTGCTGGGCTACAATTACTCCATTGAGTACAAAAAGGGTAAAGAGAACAGAGTGGCTGATGCATTATCTAGAGTAAAATTCAGAATATCACAGTTAATTGCTTCTGCTGTAATTCCTACTTGGATTTCTACAGTGGTGGACAGTTATGCAAATGATGATTACTGTAAAGAACTGCTCACAAAACTGGCTGTAGACCCTGAGGGCTTACCAAATTATACACTGAAGAATGGTCTCTTGAGGTACAAGGACAGATTAGTTGTGGGCAATGACACAAAAGTAAAACAGGATATCATCACTGTGTTTCATGCTTCTGAACTAGGGGGCCATTCTGGAGAAAAAGCTACATTCCAGAGAATACAGCTGGTATTCTATTGGCCAAAAATGCAAGCTGAAATAGCCAACTTCATCAAGGAATGCCCAGTTTGCCAAATTAATAAACCAGAGCACTTGAAATATCCTGGGAAATTACAACCATTACCTGTTGCAGATATGGCCTGGACACACATCAGTATGGATTTCATTGAGGGATTACCCACTTCTAACAACAAGGATATGATTCTGGTAGTGGTGGACAGATTCACAAAATTTGCACACTTCATTGCTTTGAAACACCCAATAACTGTGAAGTCTGTAGCAGCTGCATTTCATGATCATGTGTTCAGGTTACATGGACTGCCTCTGGTAATTGTTACTGACAAAGACATGATTTTTACAAGTCAATTATGGCAACAGCTATTCAAGGCACTGAAAATAAAATTACACATGAGTACTAGTTACCATCCACAAACAGATGGGCAGACTGAACGTGTCAATCAGTGCTTGGAGACCTATCTAAGATGCATGGCTTTTGATCAACCAAAGAAATGGCAGTCCTGGCTCACTTCTGCTGAATGGTGGTACAATACAACATTCCATACTGCTCTGAAAATGACACCATTCCAAGCCTTGTATGGTTTTCCTCCTCCACAAGTGGCTGAAATGTTTTTACCGGATGCCAATACAGAAAAAGCATCAGAAATGCTGAGAAACCGTGAAGAAGCTATTGCTGTGATCAAAGAAAATCTGAAACAGGCACAAGATAGAATGGTGCATTATGCAAACAAGAACAGAAGTGAGAGGCAATTGGAAATTGGGGACATGGTCTATTTAAAGGTGCAGCCTTATCGCCACTCATCTCTGGACATCCACAGGAGCATCAAGCTCCACTCCAAATTCTATGGTCCTTTTCGCGTACTGGCAAAAGTGGGTAATACAGCATATAAAATATTACTGCCCGACAAGTGCACATTACATCATACCTTCCATGTTAGCCAGCTGAAGAAGCATCATGGTCCTATGGCTATTCCTACACCAACTCTCCCTCTGGTGGATGCTCAAGGCAATATCCAAACTGGACCTGAGAAGCTATTGGACCGCAAGCTCATTCCTAGGAAGCAGGGAGATATCACTATACCTGTCGTTCAATGGCTGATAAAATGGATCAATTTACCAGCGGAAGCTGCTACATGGGAAGACTCTACTTTCATCCAGAGCGTCTTTCCTTCTTTCCAGCCTTGAGGACAAGTCTGAGCTCGACACGGGGGAATTGTCATGAACTGCAACTGACGAAGAGGAAGAACAGCTGATTCAGTTAACTGTAGCTCGTCCGGGACGTCTCCTAGCCGTCAATTAGTACATCAATGGCCCTTATTGCAACTTACCGCTTTGCGCTAAGTGGCAATACGATCCGTCGATGCCCTGATCAACGGCTGAGATGGCCTGACGCGTCTCTGTTTTGAATCAGCTTTCTGAAAAGCAGACATTCGCGCCAACCACCCAGTTCGTTGTCGTCTAGTTCGAGTCCTTGCTATTTAAGCGCCGATCCGGCTTGTAATCTTTATCTTTTCCCCTCTTGGGTCTAAACCCTAGCCGCCGTTGTTCCGGCAGGCCTTGCTTTTCCTCTCTCCCGAACTCAAGTTCTGTAATCTTTCCTCTGAATTCAGCAATATAGTGGAGAGTGGCGATGATGGTTCCCTGAATCGATGAGTAATTTTGCTGTTATTTGATTCCTTGCTAGTCTAGGCATAACAGGCACCCGGGTGTCCTTGGGGTCGTCTTCGAGCCCCGCCTGCAGCCCTGGCGGCGCGCGGATCCCCCAGTTGAACCTCATGCTCGCCCTGCCCCAGAGCGGGAGCACGCTCCTCGTGGTCAGCCGCATCCCGGAAAGCAGCGCGCCGAGCCCGCCGCTCCTCCCCGCCGCGGCGACGTCCGCCGCAAGGCCATTCCCGCTCAACGAGAACGCCTTGTAGTTCAGCTGGTCCTGCCCTTCGCTTTCAGAGACCTCCCCGACGGTACGGGGCGGAGGAGGCTGGGATGACCGGAGGGTGTGGGAAAGCGAGAAGTCGCCGAGGCGGGGCTTGAGGAGGAGGAAGAAGGCGGGAGAGCTGGAGTTGGCAGAGAGGAGATTGAACTCGGCGGCGAGGGAGAAGGGGGCGCAGGCGGGGGAGCCGAGGGCGCCGACGCCGGCGCGGATGGAGAGGGCGAAGGGGAGGCCGGGATCGTTGGGGCGGTAGGAGAGGCGGAGAGCGGGTCCGGAGGCGAAGGCGGTGGAGAGGTCGAAGCGGAGCTCCCGAGGGTCGCCGCCGGCGGAGAGGCCGGACTGGAACGGCAGGCCAAGCACGCCGATCGGAACCTTAGCCCGCATCAGCGGCCGGTCGTCGTCGCGGAACTTGACCGACGCCTTCATGGTGTTCGGTGGTTGGTGGTAAATCGCGGTTTTGATCGGTCGTGGGGGAGCGATGTTGCGGCGGAGATCAGCCCATGTTGGGACGGCGCTGCCGGCGAGATAGGTGGGGAGCGGGCAGTGGAGTGGATGGATCGGAAGTGGGTGGTGGGGTGAGGATGTCAGATCCTGTTTCCTTTTCAATCTTCTCCACTGCTAGACTTTTGCTGCTCGCAAAATCAAAAAATTGTGAAAAGGAGCGAAGTTCTCTTTGTACACATAAACTTTATGGAGATTGCAGTCGATATAGAATTGTTTTTTCGTGGATGATTTGATATTTAGAAATGTAGTCACGCACTCTGTTTCACATGATGAATTTCATTGTCTCACATCGGAAAATGAATTTTTGATGTTCTCTTACACTCCCTCTGTTTCACAATGTAAGATGTTTTAGTAAATTAAGAACATTTTGGAACGGAGGGAGTACTCCACAAATAAGCATTATTTGGTAAATTAAGAATTGTTTAGTACGGGAAATATTAAGAATTTTTAAGAAGTTGTTATGACTCCGCACTCGAGGAAATGAATCTCATAAGAGAGATTCGAAGATACAACATAACCTCTTTCTATTCCTCCCACTTGGTCTTTCTCCTCAATGTTTTGCACATGTTGATTTCGGCCGACATCAGCGAATGTGGGTCTTATGTATGTGGCCTCTGGCAATCAGGGACGACCATTCAACCACACCCAAAAAACGAGACCAACCAGGACTAGCCCTTGGTGGTTTCTTTTTATAGAAGAATTGCTCCTTTGTGAGAATCCCAGAAATTCGCTCCCGATGGGATTCGAACTCTGGTTGCTAGGTTGAGTCACTGCTACCTTTGCCACTGGGCCTCTGCCCCGTTCTCCCATTCAACCACACCCACCAACGCTTTCAGGTCATTCATATGATGAAAAAGATTCTTGATATTGTCAAGGAGGGGGATGCCGGTTTAGAGCTAGGGCCAGAACCAAATGCATAATTTCTCTATAGGCTCACGACGCTTGTATTAGTGGTTTATATAGTTTGATCTACTATAAACGAACACGTATGACATTATACTTTGCAACATGTATAACGTTGCACCTTACACGGAAACCTCTATCTGTCACATTCACGTGCAGATGCATTCCTTTTATGTTTTTATATGATATGCATATATTTTTTCAAGAACATATTTTTTCGAGATACGTGTTGGTAGAGGTTTGTATAAAGTGTAATGTCATGTTCATTTAACAAAACATGTTTTAGTAGATCAAATCGGAAATCATGTCTAGTGATAGTTATGCGATTGCTAGTTTTAGAACCCAGGCTCACTGGAGCGTTTTTAAAAAACTGAAATAATATTTAAAAGTTCCACAAACTTTTTGTGCGGATACAACTGATTGATCTCGACCTATCGACAAAATTTATCTATTTTTCGGCTACACAAAATTTGCAAATTTGCAAGTGTAAAAAACCCCTGATTTTATCTCCATATTATGTTTTTTTGTCGATCACATGAAAATGTTTCGATAAAACTTGTGTCATACATACTAGATATGTCGATGTCGTCGGGAGGACCGTTTATGCCCCGCTGACCATGAAGAAGGGTGTGACTCCTATAGACCTGTTCGGTGATGTGCATAGGCTCCACAACACCGGCGGGATTTGGTCCACCCAAGTGCCGCCACCCGGAGTATGGGTCTCATGCATTCGCTACTTGACCGCTCGAGAGTAGATAAGGGTTGACGGACACATTTTGAGCTATCGGGACTGATGAGGGACACGGTGAGGCTGTTTTCGTGTCCGAACCCTTTGAGCCAACGGGGTTATCGGGGGCACTAGTGGAGATGTTCCAAGGACACCGATTTTGACCTAACGGTTGTTGTGAAATGGTGGGGGTATGTGTACCTTTATTTTTTGTAATACCCCAGCGTTTAGGAGCTAACGAAGGGTAGAAATAGGAATTGGTGCATCTGCATGCATGCATATGAAAATCCGAATAAATTTTTCGCAAACTAAAAACCCTGGAGTGATCGGAGATCATTCATCTTCATGATTTAAGTTTTAGATCATCTTAGGTGAATTTGATAATTTTTGACATGACCTTTAGGAATTTGCTTGTAGAAGGAATTTGAATTCAAATTGATTATTCAAATAATTGAATTTGTAAAGTAAATTCAAACTCAAACATTTAAGTAACAAAAATAATAATTAAGTAAATAAATTAATAGAGATTGGAATAATTCAAATCTTTGCAATAAGTATTACAACTTATGAATTATTGTACAGACAAATAAAATCATTTTATTGATTGAATACAACAATACAATGTCTTTACAAATTTGGTTACAACATAATGAAATACAAAAAAAAGGAAAATTACAATGATTTCCTAAACTAAATGTCTTGTATTTCTTCTTCTTGATCTTCATTCCATAGTTGTTCTGGCAAAACAAAAGAAAAGCAAAAACAAAGGAAAACAAATACAAAGAAGGGGTTAGGATTAGTATTACTCTCAGATTAGCAGTGAGGTGCACTGCTAATTACATCATCGAGTTGTTTAGGCAACATAAGTGATGTATCTGCTCTTAATCAGTGTGTTTTGCCTCAGTACAACATCATAGGCCACAAATCCACTTGGCAAGTAAAAATAATGCACAATCTAGGGATAATCTCAAACCAGTCGAAGCCCAGTTCACTGAACAGAGCAAGCAGGTAAACACACAGCACAATCATCTCCACAACCCTGTGCTGTCAACAGCACAGCAACTCAACCTAGAGGGATAAGAGCAAGGACTCGAAGCAGCTAGCAAACTAGCACCATTTCTCTCACAACAAGAACCAGCTCGAGTTCATCAATCACAGCACACAGTTCATCACCAAACCACAAATCCATCCACTTTTCACCACTCAATCCTTGCCAAAAGCAAGAGCAAGATGGGATAGAAGCACAAGGCCAAGCAGGAGCAAGGAGGGAAGGCCAGGAGCTAGAAGGTAGCAATCTGGAGCTGGAGGAGCAGGCCAGCAAGGAGATCAAGGAGGAGGTCCACAAGATCTGTCGATCAAGGAATCAAGAAGAGCCACAAGCAACAAAACACATCCATCACCACACCTGAGCACAGGTTGATACTTTATTCCTAGCAAAACTACCTGCTAGATACACAGGAGTGGATGTAGTGGATTTTCCCTCAGTCTAGCATAGTGATGCTATGCTATATCATCACAGGGAAGTAAAGAAGCAAGCATAGTATATGTTCTTATTAAATCATGGCCTCAGCCTATGCATCATAGGCAAGGGGCAAATAACCCACAATTCTGAGCAAAGGCATAAGCAAATATTGCTTTTCACAGCTATGTGTGAAGCACAAATCCAGTAAATAGATGCTGGGCACTAATTCCACAAGGGGAGAAGCACCTCAACCACATCTGTGCACTAACCATACCACTGGAAAGTATAAATACATTTCCTAAGCTAAAATCATCAGCTAGCTTCTGTGTAACTCAAAGGAGGCATCACAGCAAGCTACACTAAATTAATTAGCTCTAGAAAACATTCTACACTTATACAGGGCACAGTCAGAGCAACACATCACACAAGATAGTAGCACATAAATAAGCAGGAACCCTAGAATCATCACATGCTTAACATCACAGAGCTAGGCACTGGCCTGGTGAAGAGAGGAGAGAAAGGAGAGAAAGGAGAGGCTCACCATACGCCATGGCCGTAGCTCCACGGCGGCGGGGCAGTGTCGTGTGGCCAATGAGATGGACCACAAGAGAAGCGAGCATCATCACCACCACGGCGGCACAGAGGATGAAGCTCTGCACCAAGCCGTGACGAAACACCGCAGGGAAGCCTGAGCACGGCGGAGCCGCGCTACTAGTTTCGGGTAGGGGTTGCGCACGGCCGCATCAGGCGAGGAGGAGTGAATCGCCGGGGTAGGAATGGAGAGGGCTGCGAGGCACGTTGATTGAGCTCCATGGCGGCGGCGGAGGTTACCGGACTCGGCCGGAATCGAGGGGCGACGGCGGCGGCGATACGGAATCGCGAGAGCTCGGGAACGAGCTAAGGTAGCAGACGAGTGCGAGCGGGTGTGGCTCGGTCGGGTTGACCGACCCGAGCCAAACCCTGGTCTTTGGTTGGGTTCAACTCACTAGGACCAGGGGCAATATGGTCTTTTCACTAAATAATAAAAATAAAATTTTGTAAAATCATTTATTCTAAATTAATAGAAATACAAATCTATAAAACTAATAGTCTACTCAAAAATAATTTCAAAGTTTTAAATAAAGTATTATTTAAAATAAATTCATTCATTTTGATGTAAAGTATTTTCTATACAAATTTGTTTATATATTGAAATAATACTTCTAAAATTTATAAAATTCAAACAACATCAAATAAAGATAAAAACTTGTTAATTTTTAATGTTTCTCAATTATTAAATTAAATTCTTATGAATGTAAACAAATGTTTTTATTGTTATTTAATACATAAATATTCGCTTTATTATAACTTAATGTCTTAAAATAATTCAAAAGACAAATATTATTCAAAACACTCCAAATCTCACAATTCACCAAGATTTTAATATCACACCAAAGAAACTTAATGCATAGCATTCTTATGCATAATAGCATCATTTGCTTCTTTAAACATTGTCCTTACCACACAATGATGGTATTTTGTAGAACCAGGAAGTCAGGAGCCACGCCAAGTATCCGACTCCACTACCTTTCAGTCACAAGGCAAGTTCATTACTTGCTCATATCCATTGCAGTATCTGTTAAGAAACTATTTGCAAACTCCTTATATACTATCATCTCTACTCGAAAGAGAAAGCATAAAACTCTATCTTCACAATAATATGATTATTTGGTTGTCTACTTAAGTGTGGATACCCTATTATGGCTGGCAGATGGAACCATGGTATGATGTGGTTGGTGGAGGTTCCATTTGCACGGGAAAGTATTACCTAGGACTTAATAACCAATGTTGTCAGTGTTCTTGCGCCGTAAATGACGCGTTAACCATGAGGCCTGGAATGGGAGTCATCTGTGATCTTCTTCCTTTCACATGTCAACGGACAGCCAGAGCCGTACGCTGTAGATCTTGCGAGACTACATGCACATGGGTGGGACCCCTTAATGCCCACGGACTCTGGTGTCTATGATGGTCTGCAAGGGATGCCTAGGTATCTACCGTGAGGGGTAGAGTATCAGGGGTGATTCTGCTATGCATGAATTGGGTGGGCATGTGAGGTTGGTGGAGGAGCACGGCGAATGGCTTGGATCATCAATCGGCCCCACACCAAAGGAAGTGTGGACAGGAAAGTACGCCTGGTTGTGCAACATGATCTTGATCTCTTATGGGTAAAGCAACGCACCTCTGCAGAGTGTAAAAAGTGTGACATGTTACTCCCTGTTCCGGGAAGGAGCTGCGAACGCTGCAGGAAAGGGACTCCATGAAGTTCTAGCACCTGTGAATAGTTGGCGGGCATAGTTTTCATAATAAAAGGAACCTTTTGAAGAAATGATTACAAAAGATAACTTCATTTGCTTACGACTCTTTAGAGTCTAAGGCTGTGTATAGTGCATCAAACTTTCCACCATATACAGTGAACTTGTTGAGTAACGCTGGTTACTCATTCCTTCCTTTTGAATCCCCTGCTTAGACTGTGAAGATCTGGACGACTCAACGCTGAATATCATGGGAGGACATGAAGGCATCTACTATGAAGAACCAGACCTCTCAGGCGGAATCGAAGGAGTGGATTACATCATCCACTACGGAGCCAACAACGAGGAAGAGGAGTCTAAGTAGAGTCAGCTTGGACTAGTAACCAATCTATATAAACACGGTTGAATCGAGCAGCTCAGAACTTACTAATAAGTGTTGAGTTACCGTGTACGCACTAATTTGCTTCTTGTTGGTTTTAACACTAAATATGAGGTGACCACTTGTTGGAATCATCTCCTTTAAGCACGACTTGGTTTTGTAATATTTGGTTGTATGATATTGGACCCGCAATGTTTCTGTTGTACCACTCTGAGGGATGTAATATTTGCGGAACGGTGTTCTGTAAGTGTTATGTCAACGACTTGCGTACTACAACATGCACTGGTATGCTGGGTCAACGCATTTTTCTTCTTACATGGTTCAAATTTAATGGGATGTCCCCGAAAGTATATTTGTCAAACCGATGGATGTATACCATGAAGCGAAGTCGTTGATAAAGTTTGTTTTCATAATTTATATGGAAGATATCATCATTGAGCCTCATTGAAATACTTTGGCATCCCAAATCTCTCATGGAACTTTGACACCCCTTCATGCAAGCCGGAGCAGGTTGCCCATGGCGACTCGCGCCACCAGGCCCACCACCACCACCACTCCATCCTACCTCTGCAACGCCCTCCTCCGCCGCGCCGCCGACCAGCGCGGCCTCCTGCTCGCCTTCCGCGCCATGTTGCGCGCGGGCGTCGCGCCGGACCACTTCACCTTCCCCTTCGCCCTCAAGGCGCTCGCCCAGGCACCCCGCGCTTCGCCACCGCGAGTCGTCGCCGCTCTTTCGTGCCTCCATGCGCAGCTTGCCAAGTCTGGCCACGGCGCCGACGTTTACGTCACCTCCTCCCTTGTCCACTCTTACGCGGCCTCCGCCGATGCCGGCTCCGCGCGAGCGGTGTTCGACGCCGCGCCCAACCGCAATGTCGTCACCTGGACGGCGATGATAGCCGGACACGCCGCGGTTGGGGATGCGCGGGAGGCGGTCGCGCTGTTCAGGGAGGCCGTGGCGAGCGGACGGGGTGTAATTAACAGTGTCACTGTCGCGCAGGTGATGGCTTCGTGCGCGCAGTGTGGTGACATGGATAGCGGGCGATGGGTGCACGAGACGCTCCGGCGCTGGGGCATCGAGCCCGTATTGCTTGACGTTGCTCTTGCCACGGCGGTGCTCCATATGTATGCAAGCTGTGGTGGTCTACATGTTGCATTTGAAGTGTTCGATGCAATGCCTCAAAGAAATGAGGTGTCCTGGAATGCAATGGTTGAGGTCTACAGTCGTCATGGAAGAACGGATAAGGTTCTACAAGTGTTTGCAGGTATGCATTCTGTTGGGATGAATCCTGATAAGGTGACATGGCTGAGCATACTGCGTGCTTGTACTTCCAAGGGAAACACGGGCTTATGCCGAGGGGTTCACGCATACATAGAGAAGACTAATTGTTCTCGACATGTTGCAGTTTGCACATCTCTCATGGATATGTATTCCAAAACAGGAAATGCGCAGAGCGCACTACAGTTATTCCGTTGCCTCAAAAGAAAGGATTTGATGGCATGGACAGGCATAATCACCGGCTTGGCAAAGCATGGTCATGGCAGAGATGCAGTGCAGCTCTTCAGACAGATGGAGCATGGTGGTGTTATTCCAGACCATGTCACATTCGTAGGAGTGCTTACTGCTTGCAACCATGCAGGGATGGTGGATGAGGGCAGAAAGTACTTTGACTCCATGTTGAATCTTTACGGCATCAGGCCAACAATCAAACATTATGGTTGTATGGTTGATCTCTTGAGTCGCGCAGGCCACTTAGGAGAGGTTGTGGGTATGATGCAATTGATGCCTATTCAGCCCAGTGTTGCAATGTGGGGAAGTATGATGAATGGTTGCAAGATACATGGTAGGGCTGATGTAGCTGAGAGGATAGGGAGGGAGCTTGCTGAACTTAACCCCCAGTTAAGTGCAGCATATGTGGTCATGTCTAACATATATGCAGAGGTCGGTAGGTGGCATGCAGTCGAGCAAACTAGGAGGTTGATGTGGCAGACGGGATTGAAGAAAAATATAGGCTCAAGTAGCACTGAAATGCACATGTTGTGCTCCTGAATTCTGCTGTTCTCTTGAGGTGAGAGGAGGATAATGGGGAAGACACGTTCTGGAAATGCGACTCCATAAGAAACATGGACATTACTGTCTGGACGAACTGTTTGAATTGTCAGTTCTGTACATTATGCGGGGACACAGAGGTAACGATCTAACTTACTGTATTTGTGAAGTTGTTTACTTCCCGGTTTACCCTTTTTATCTGAAGCTAGATCATCATAAATGCATATTATACCCTGTAGTGGATTAGATGAGCTCCAACTAGTTAAGACTATTTTTGAGAGGTCAATGTTTACATAACTGAAGCTGATCAATTGGTTGAGCAACCCGCTAAGTAGAACCTATCTGTTATATAAACATCATGCATTATATATTAACCAAATAATTAAAACAATCACTCAAACCAATCCAATGCAATGTTTTAAATAAGCGCTCCACATCAAAAAAAAGGGCAGCCCCGGTGCAGTAGCTCCCGCTTGCGCAGGGTCCGGGGAAGCGCTCCACATCAAAATGAAAGGAAAATATACAATACTGAAAGTTTAATCAGTAAAGTAAACATAGAATGAATACACACGAACTCCTAAAGCTGTAAAGCGTCTCATCCTTCCCAATCTGTTCGCGGAAAAATACAAAACCTTCTATTTCTCTAGTCAACCATACCTGTTTACTCCCTCGGCCCCAGTTTAAAGGGCTTGCACAGTTGCACGTAGTTTAAGAAAAACTTTGACCATAATTTGTTTAACAAAATATAAATTTTATGTCACAAAAATTATACCATTAAAAACTGTTTTTTATATATGAATCCAATGGTATGGCTTATATCTCATATTTTTTTGACGAAATTGGTGGTCAAGTTTTTCTTAAACTACGTGCAGTCACTTTGAACTGGGACGGCGGGAGTTTGTAGTATCCTCATATAATTAATTACGTAACCTAGCTTAGGCTTGGGGATGATGATGTGCTGGTAGAGTTGGCAAGTTCCTTGTCAGCGTTGGAGATTCGGAAGTAAAAGGCTTGCATCTCCTTGTATTGCCGGGTTGTCACCTACCGGCCGCACAGCAGCCACACAAAACATTCTCATTAAGCCCAGCACAATCACTCTTCTCATATAATATGTTATATTTGTTAAGTATTATTGATTGTTAATGATTTGGTATGGAGAAAAGATAGATATCTGCATACCTTAGAACTGCTTCCTTGCTTTTCTTCATTGCCCTGAAGAGAGAAACACATACCGGAAGGAAAGAGAGCTTTCTAGGTCAGAAGGATCATATATAAAAGGGAAATACATTACATCCATTGTACAATCATAGCATTTCTTAGAACTTGTTTGCATTCAGTGAACAGAAGTATTTTCATCATTGGGAGAAAATATTTCCACCGCACATAATTTGTTTCATCAAATGGATATACTCCAAACGTACCATTCTATCATTTTTTTTTATGTTCCATGTGTAAAAAACAATACTGTGATAATATGATTTTATGTTTCTACGGTCTGAGACTATGATGGAAAGAATCGGACTGGTGAGTTACACAAATTGTTGTTTAAATGATCGCATGCATTGTTCACGTAGAGCACTTGATGATTAGTTACCTGTCCTCTGAGCGTCGGAACTGCATGATGGACCACAAATTGAGCGTCTACGATGCCAATCTGCTCTTCAGGATCCTGCCGATTCAAAACAGAGAGAAAAAGGAAAAGTTTTTACATAAGCACAAGCGTTGTTCAATAAAATGTAAATGGTTCATTTGTATGTTAAACTGTGCTTACATCGACGCATCTCCGGAAGTTGAAGTCTAGGCCCCATCCATGGACCAGGTCATTCTACAATTAAATCCGTTTCTTCTTTTCAGTTCATAAAAATGGCATGCAAGTACTAGCACCTTCAACTGCACCCTCAATCTCAAAAAAATAAAATAACTACACCCTCGGTCCCGAAATACAACTGTATATATTTTGACTAGAGATATAAGTTTATTTTGGTTTGACTAATCAAACTCAAACTTAACTTGAAACAATGTACTTAATTTGACTGCTCAAGTTCAAACTTGAAGGTAAGTTATTTGTACAATATTTGCAAGTAGTTACAAAACCGCAATCAACTGCTTTCGATCATGAGTTCAATTACATCAATTTTGTGTTAAATAAACCACATACAAATGGATTAACTCTGACAACTACCAACCTGGATCATATGCCACACGCATCTCCAAGCATCCCTGGAGAAAACCGGCGCCATCACCTCCACGAACCTGCATCTCAATTCTATCAGATCCTTCAGATAAATGCGAACCAAAAGATGATCTTGAGGTGACCGAAGAATTCAGTTACCCGCTGCACGGCCGTTGGTGCACGTCGGGGCATTGCTGCCCCCCTGCGTCTGTCCTGTTCATGCCAAAACAACCCCATATCCTCTTGTTAATTAATGATTTGTCATAGGTTACATACGCTTAATAGATCTATCTATCTCTACACATATATACATAGTCCTCTTATTCTTCAGTTTTTTAACAAGAAATATATCTATAACTGCATTATCATGGATCCTGCACGTGCTTACTTGTGCATCTCGCTGGCATTTCTCTTGACAGAGACATCGTAAAGCTTCTTCCCCTTGGTCACGTCCAGCCCTGGCTGCGAGATTCGCAGCCCATGCTTCTTCACAATGTCCATGTACCTGCAATCAAAACCTGTCCGTGTTCAGATTAAGAAGTTCAGAGCTCAGAACAAGTTAGGCATTGGTGCATCATACGCTTCTGCGGTGAAATTCTCGACACCGAGGTCCTCATCCCACAGGAAGACATAGTCGTATGGCGCCACGATGCTTGGGTGCAGGAACCTCTTGGCAAACCACCTTGATCAAAATCTAAAGATGGTCAATGCATATTTTGGAGGGGCTGAAATCTTGGAGATAGACAATTCTGCTACTCTGCTCTGCTCACCATTTGGTTTGCTTCCTGGCGCTAATGTGAGTTGCCTGCTTTGACCACTCAAACTCGTCCCACTCCGTCGTATGACCGTCGTAGTGGAACAGCACAACGTCGAAGTTGTCGGAGAACTGGAATTTGTACTTATGATATGATCATCAAGAGTTCACATCTGACATTGAATTATAGTACTTGGTCGGACGATATGATCAAAGTTCAGAAACATCATATTGGTTCATACCTTGTGGACAGTTTCATTGACATTGGCTTTCTCGGTGTACCCTACCGCCAGCGTCAGGAGGTACTTACGAGTCACCGTGTCCTATGCATCGCACACCGGAACAAGTTTTTCAAGGAAACAATGGAAGATGCAACAAAATCCCTTGGTGTTTATTCAGATTAAAGTAAGGTGCAAGGTGACGAGTTCAGGGTCAGAGAAATCAACACCTCTTGTGGGGACCCCCAGAGCCGGCGCAGGTGAAGATCAGACTCTGATACCATAATTCCTGGTGGTAGCTTCTCTGAACCTGGAGGGCTTCTTGCAACCTTTAGAATGTGAAAACATGGAGTTTGTCACTTTCATGCATCCATTGATCAAGAGACCATTTAGCTGGACCGAAACTGAATCATTCAGAAAGTTCAGAACTGCATGTAATGTACCCCTGGAGTGGCATTTAAAGTGGTGGTGTTTCTGGAGGGGGCCCATAGTCTACCAAGTATGCTGCTGTCACACTGAAGCTGCATGGGATAATTCTTAGCTCAGATCTCAATCGGCTTATGATGAGAGAAGCCAATATACCAAAAAGCTTTTCTTTCTCTACCTTCGGTGTGATGGCAACAGGAAAAGAAACGCCGACGAAGAATCCGAACATCGCCGCCGCAGATAGTGCCATCAGAAACGGGATTAATTTCATCCTTACTGTATATACCCACCATGATAAATCAAGAGAGAACACAAACAAACAAACTCATTCTGGAGAAAGAAGCACGATGACAACGCAAATACTTACAAGATCGATGACAAAATGTGCTTATGTTGCAGGCAGGCACCAAGAACAGCGAACTAGTCAATGTTTACGCCCTGCAATATAATGTCCGAGGTTTATATACCACAACATATGAACTGACTCTGTACCGACGTCTCTGATCTGAAGGAGGAACAAGGTGTAGGATGGACAACATTTTAACTCACCTTTTTTTTTTTTTGATAGTGGAACTTCCTCAGCGAGCGATCAACACAGAGATACAGAGAAAGAACAAACGCACGCCACCCAGAACAACAGCAACAAGGCCAAGTACACAAGAACCTGGATCCTTGAACGCTGAACCACCGCAAGACCTGCAAACATCCTCTTCGTCGCCGGAGAAGAAGCAACCAGGCCGCCACCACGCCCCGGAGAGAGAGCACCCCACTCTTGTAGAAGCCGCATGAGCCGTCCGCCGCAGGCGACGAAACCGAGCACTTTGAACACGCACGGCCATGGCGCTTCCTCTCCTAATCCACCCATCTTCCAGCAACCCTGCACTGAGCGCGATCTCCTCCTTGCTGGAGCCGTCGCCAAGAACCAAGCACGCCAAGAGCTGCCCCCCCCCCCCACCACCGCGGCAGGCCAGGCCACGACGAAGCAAGGTCTTCAAGCACCAGAGCGCACTGCACCAAACCCTCCTCCCCTCGCCACCACGGTCGGCCGGAGAAGGCGGAGCAGCGCTCGAAAAGCCGACGAGCACCTCCGAGAAGCACAAGTTGAAGCTCCTATTCAGGCGACCCAGAAGGCCGCACCACCCCCAGATCCTCCACAGCAGGGCCAGAGCCCACCCTGCCATGACGGAGAGAAGAACAGGGGACAAAATCTCAACGCGAAGAACGCCATCCCCGCAGCGGCGAGCACGCAGAGAACACCAACACACTCCGGATCGACAGATCCGAGAGCACCAACCTCCAGCAGCTCGCCGACTCCGCCAGAGGCATCGTCGGGGAGGGGACCGAGCGCCAGCACCATTATTCCAAGAAGACGCCGCCGCCACCACCTCGCCAGCGCCCCCAGGAGATACTACCCTACTATATACACACCTCAGGCACGGATCCGGGGTCCCCCCACTCTCCTGCCACCGCAGCGGCGGCCGGAGAGGGAGGGGACCGACAGATCGGCCGTCGGCGGCGCGAGGGCACGAGAAGAACTCCCTTTTCGCCTCTCCTGAACAGTAACGGGGAGGGGAACGGGAGGGCACGCTATCTTAACTCACCTTTTGTTGGATGGAAATATGGAATGGATGCAGATGGATTGGAAGCAAATGGGGGATATCAATGCTTGACGCCTGCCTGATTTGGAAGTCGCTCGATTGACAGAATCTCATGGTTTACCTGTGTATTTATGTATGGGCATCGAGATTTTTGCCTCTGATTGCTCTTAGGCATTTTTTTTCGAAAAGGGCAGCCCAGCCTCTGCATCGATTGATGCATGCGGCTTTTATTTCATTTATTTGTAGTCAGGTATCACAAAAGTTTACATCACGGATCACAAAGGGTTGAAACATGTATCAACCATCTAAATACGACGGACATCAAATAATGACACTGCATCAAAATGATATCCTAAGATCAAAACGCCAGCTGAATCGGTTGTACAAATCCCGTGCCACCAATTCCAGCCGGTTGCACCCAGAATCCAGCGCGCTGCGGTGATCCGTTGACTGTAGGTAGGACCACGTACGGATCCAATGGGTAGCCAAAGGAATAACCTGCATAAAAGAAGATGATTTTGCATTGTTAAAGATATAGTCATTGCGTATGTTCCATATAGCCCAAAGCAAAGCACATACACCCACTCGGATGTTTACTCTCTCTTTTCTATCCACTCCCCTGAGCTAGTTGCCAAACAAGTTATCTATATTGTTAGGGGGAGGTAAGTTGAAGGCTATGTACACAATACGCCATACTACCTTAGCTAGTGGGCATGACAAAAATAAGTGCTGAATTGTCTCATCTTGATCACAAAAACAACATTTTTTAGAGCCATCCCAGTTTCTTTTAGCAAGGTTGTCTTTAGTTAAAATTTCTTTGCGCATAAGAAACCACATAAAAATCTTTATTTTTAGTGGTACTTTCATCTTCCAAATATGTTTACGTAGGAACCTAGTATTATCACTCAAGTAGTCAAGATACATAGACTTTACCGTATACTTTCCTGATTTGGTTAAACCCCATTTAAAAATATCCGGTTCAAGTGACAAATGAATGCGCATTAACCTGTTAACTAGGTGAAGCCATCTATCCCACCTGGTCCCGGTTAAAACTCTCCTAAAACTTATATTAGGAGGAGGCGCATTCCCCAAAACGGAAGACACTGAGACCCCCTTTCGGTGAACTATGTTATACAGGGATGGATATTGACTAGATAGGGGCTTGTCCCCCAACCAAGTATCCTCCCAGGAACCGAATACTTTCGCCGTTACCAACATCAAAAGAGCCTCTGTCAAAGAACTCATCTTTGACCTTCATGAGGCCTTTCCAGAAGGGTGAGTCAGTAGGTTTTGCTTTAACCTGTGATAGAGATTTAGAATGTAGATATTTATTGTGTATTAGCTCATGCCAAACACCGTCACCCGTCATAAGTTTGAAAAGCCATTTGCATAACAAACTTTTATTTTTTAATTCTAAATCCTCTATGCCGAGTCCCCCTTGATTTTTTGGTCGACAAATGATGTTCCATCTAGTAAGTCTATACTTTTTTTTATGGCCATCACTTTGCCAGAAAAAACGTGATCTAAAGTAATCCATTCTTTTGCGTACCCCTTTAGGTACCTCAAAAAAAGATAACATAAACATGGATAGGCTAGTTAACACCGAATTGATTAATACTAGCCGGTCACCATAGGATAACAATTTACCAACCCAACTAGCTAACTTCTTTTCGAATCTATCTTCTATAGATTTCCACTCCCCATTTTTCAACTTTCTGAAATGTATGGGAATGCCTAAGTATCTAAAAGGGAAGGAGCCAGATTCACATCCAAAGATATTTCTGTATTGTTCTTCTACTTCCCTAGCTTCACCGAAACAAAAGAGTTCACTCTTGTGGAAGTTTATTTTCAACCCCGATAGTTGTTCAAACATACACAAAATGAGCTTCATATTCAGTGCCTTTTGTAAGTCATGACTCATAAAAAGGATAGTATCATCAGCGTATTGTAAAATTGATACCCCTCCATCTACAAGGTGCGGTATCAGTCCATCTACCTGACCATCCTCCTTAGCCCTTGCAATTATGATGGCCAACATATCAGCTACGATATTAAAGAGAATAGGAGATAGCGGATCTCCCTGTCTCAATCCTTTTCTAGTCTGAAAATAGTGTCCTAGATCGTCATTTACTTTAATCCCAACACTTCCACGACTAACAAAATTCTCGATCCATGTACACCACTTATGGTTAAAACCCTTCATACGCATGGATGGCGTAGCGTGTAGTATTGTTCGTTTTCACAAACTTGTTGGCCTTTCTTTTCACGAAAGTCCAGCCATGTTTTAGTTAAAACATTTTAGCCATGCTCCTTCAATGTACAGGGACGCTCTCATTGTTATAGAGCCTATTTCAATCGCAGGATTTAGAAACAAAAAAGGAAAATACTAAAGATACAACAATCGGATATCATGCCATGCTTAGATTAATATCATGCCATGCTTAGATTAATCCTGCTACATTATTTGAAACACGAATACGTATCAATTAATGTAAGATTATGGCATGATATACGATTGCTGTATCTTTGGAATTTTCGTTTTTCTTTTGAGGGTTGGAGGTCTGCATAGTTAGATTTTTATATGAGGTTGCACTCTTTAAATCCCTTGATCTGCATACCAAGCAGTCTATCAGTTTAATTCATGTAAATGGTATTTTCGTTTTTCTTTTGAGGCTTGGAGGTCTGCATAGTTAGATTTTTCTATAAGGTTGCACTCAGTAAATCCCTTGATCTGCATACCAAGCAGTCTATCAGTTTAATTCATCTCCACTACTATTAAACAAGCGAACTTGATCTTTCCTACAGGCACCCCCGTGTTGTGTACACAACCTAAACTCTACCATCAGATTATCCCAACTATTTAGATCTAACGGACTGAATTGATCTAATCTGCGTCGGGTGCACTTAGCAATCAGTATCGGCGGACCATCCCCGAGCGAACGAAAATTTCCTCGGCACACGAAAGAAAAAACTACCGGCTCGCACGATCTGTACATCGAGGTCATTCCCCTCATCCCTGAGGCCCTGCGCCGCCGCCCCCTCCTCTCCATGCTACACCCCCTGCCCCGCAGCCGCCTCCCTACGCCACAAGCCTGACCCGCGCCCCTGTCGACTCTCCCTCGGGCGCCTCTTCGACGACTGTTTGTAGAGCCCTCTAGATCATGGTGAGCCGGAGAGTGGAACATCGTCGGCTCCATGGCCTCCTCACTAGGATTTCAGCAATCAAGGACCCTCCGGGAGGGGCGACGGAAGGGCAGCCAGGAGGTAAGGTGAGGCGCCTGTTGAAACGAAAGCCATCCTCCCGCATGCGCTCACTGTAACCCTCCACCCGAGGGTGGCCGACCGGCGCCTACGCGACGGCTGCGGTGGGAGCTATGTCCAGGACGTGACGATCCGGTTGCCTCGGTCGGCTCCTCACTGTCCATCCGCTCGCCATCAAGGTACAAGCCAGGATAAATTTGCTCCTAATCGTGCTCGCTCCCCTGATCGCGTCCTCACACGTGCATAGCTTACTGTAGTTCTGTACCCACTTGTAAATTTGGATTATGTTTTTGTTCTGAGCAGGTTTAAATTCAGATCACGGTGCATGCTCTGGTACTTTCAGGGGCGTTTCAGATTTGTAGAGATGCTTGAGCTGCAGTTTTTTCTGCTATCGATGGTAATTCTCAACACCAATCGCACTTAGGTCCATGGGAAGGTTTATTTACCAATAGCAAATAAAGAGTGTGCTATCCTCCAAAAATGTTTTATGATATAGGAGGTGTAATCGAGTATGAGGGGCTGTGTTTTTGTAGCTCAATAAACTGTGAATGTTTTGCCAAGCTAGAAAATATGAGGATTTAGGCATATATGCCACAATAGGGTAGTTCTATAGTAATTCACATGTAGTGCAGTAGTGGTATGGACTATGGTCATGCTCTGGCAATGAATGCAGATAGCAAGGTCAATAAATTGGATATTCTGTGTATACTCTGCTGGAAGATCTTCAGGCACCTACTGATGGAAAGCTAATTGAGACAAGGTATGTTTATTGTTTCTGTCAAGTAATTCTTAATCTTGTGCCTCGATATCGCAAGAACTTGTCTGTATTACCTTTCCTCTTTGGTTCTTTTAGTATTATCATTATTCATCACATATATGCAAACTACCAGCTTTCATAGGATTGCTTAATCCAACGGCAATCCTATGAAAGGTTTTATTTACCTTCAACTTTACTTTAAATTGGCCAAGAACAACCTGGCTATTTTGATCGCTTTAGCACTGTACCTTTAGGCTTTGTTGTGGTTGCTAAAGTGTGTTATTTAAAGTTATAATATATCTTTATTAATAACCCCTCATAAATATAATGTTTGTTCAGACAAACATGTTTATCATCTACTCTGGCGAATGTAATGCCACCCGGCGAATATACCCAACCTGATTAATACCATCAGATTATCCCACCTAATCACATCAATAGATTTCTTTGCTCATAAATACATCATTCATATTAATTATGAGAAACCGAGAACACACGATCGAGCTACTTTGATTTGGAATATTAGTACATCATTCATATATTTTGCACATCAAGTTTTTTAATCTGGAAACTGCTACTTTGATCGGATATATTAATCCCTTGATTGTACATTAGGTCTGCATGTTCTGTTCGCTGGCTATCCATGATCTGATGAATTTGCTAATGTGGCCGTTTGTGCTTGCTGCTGAAGTGTCACGGTCCTTACTCACTGATACATGATAATTCAAGTACAGCAGGGGGATTCGGGAGAGGAAACAAGGGATTCGAGAAGAGACGGAAGCAGTCGGGGTTCAGGAGGAGAAGAACATTCAGTTCATAGTACAATAACGATGCCCACCATCTGCGGGTGCTTGCCTATTTCACTACGGCGTCGTTGTCCAGCTGGACTTGTCCACGCTGGCCTTCTCTCGCTTCGATGACAAGCTTCTAGCCACTCCGATGCCGCCACGTCAGTCAGGGGTCTTGACATTCCCCCACCCTTGAAGAACTGCTTGTCCCCAAGCAGTAGCTCTCGGAAAACGTCGACAGAGATCAGCAACGTCTTCCCACGTCGTCAGTTCCGGTGGAAGACCTGTCCAGCTCACACGAACCCGTGCCGCTGTGGCTCCTCCCGTGTTGATCCACGCGTGCTCCAGAATTTGCAGTGGTTCTGCACCCTGATCAAGAAGGCAATCGAAAGCTGCTATAGACTTACCTGTGTATTCGGAGGAACATGCCGTTTTAACCGAGACACATGCACCACTGGGTGTATCTGACTCGAGGCTGGCAGCTCGAGTTTGTAAGCCACTTCGCCAACACGCTTCAGTACTTTGTAAGAGCCGAAGAAACGAAATGACAATTTCTGGTTTCCTCTCACCGCCACCGATTGCTCAATGTAAGGCTGCAATTTGAGGTAGATCAGGTCGCCGACTTGAAATGCGCGTTCACTCCTGTTTTTATCAGCCTGATGCTTCATCCTCTGCTAGCAGCTACTGACGGATGATATCAAGCATGGTTGATCTTTCCTTGAGCCACTCATCAAGATCAGCTGAAGCACAATCACTGGAAGAAATGCAAAAGGTACGAGGGGGATAGCCGTAGAGTACCTCAAACGGAGTTCGCCCTAAAGCTGAGTGAAAAGAGGTGTTATACCAATATTCAGCCAATGGCAACCAGGCAGCCCACTTCTTGGGACAGGAATGCACCATACACCTCAAGAATCCTTCCAGGCACTGATTAATGCGTTCTGTCTGACCATCGGTCTGAGGGTGATAAGAAGAGCTCATGTGAAGAGTAGTATCAGCCAACTTGAAAAGCTCCTACCACAGCTTACTGGTGAAAATGCGGTCTCTGTCCGAGATAATCATCCCTGGCATGCCGTGCAAGCGATATATGTGGTTCATGAACTCGGTAGCCACTTTGAAGGCGGTAAATGGACGACGCAATGGAATGAAATGACTATACTTGGAGAATTTATCAATTACCACCAATATCACATCGTAGTTGTGAGATAGGGGCAAACCTTCAATGAAATCCATACATATAACTTGCCAGGCTTGTGTTGGTACTGGAAGTGGCTGTAGGAGGCCCGGTGTTTTAACATGCTCTATTTTTGCTTGTTGACAAACAACACAACTGGACACAAATTGCTAGATAGTTTCTTTCATTTTTGCCCACGCAAAGTATCTTTTCACCCTGTGGTAAGTTGCTGCCACACCGGAATGCCCCCCATTCCACTGTTGTGCAGTGCTTGCAAGATGTGTTGTTGGGCCATGGTGTTGTTGCCGACCCAAATGCGGTCCTTCCAACGAATAATGCCATCAATTAAGGTATATCCCTTGTCATTTGTGGTTGACAAACTAAGCTCTTGTAACAATGAACGAGCACTGGATCATCTTCATAACCCCGCTGTAAGCTTTCCAACCAAGTTGGTGTGGCAGCGGACACATTGATTGGAGACAGGTCATGTGTTTGTCTGGATAGACCATCGGCTACTGCATTGGTACTACCCTTTTTGTACACCAACTTGAATTGTAATCCCATGAGTTTAATGAAGCCTTTATGCTGCAAGGGTGTGTGCAAGCGCTGGTCTGCTAGATGCAACAGACTTTTATGACCAGTGTGTATTTCAAATTCCTTATGTTGCAAATAAGGTCTCCAACGTTCAATGGCAAACAGGATTGCAAGACACTCTTTTTCATAAGCTGACAGTGTCTGATTCCTAGCACTCAGGGCTTTACTAAAAAACGCCACTAGATGGCCAGCTTGAAGTAACACTGCACCAATCCCTGTGTTAGACGCATCTGTTTCCACCACAAAGGTCTTCTGAAAATTGGGCAAGGCCAACACTGGTGTGGTGCTCATGGCATGCTTCAGTTGTTCAAATGCTGTTTTCTGCGCTGGTCCCCAAATGAATAACACTCCTTTCTTCAACAATTGTGTCAATGATTGTGCCAGAATTCCATAATGTGGTACATATTTCCTGTAATACCCCGTTGAGCCCAGAAATTGTCTCAAACTTTTCAGGTTTGTGGGAACTGGCTAGTTCACCACTGCTTGGATCTTTTTCTTATCTGTTGCCACTCCTTTGGAACTAATCACATGTCCCAAGTATTCGAGGTCTTGCAACGCAAAAGAACACTTGCTGCGTTTGATGAACAGTTTTTTCTTTTGCAATAGCTCTAACACTTCCTTCAAATGTATAACATGATCCTCCAGTGTAGGGCTATACACCAATATGTCATCAATAAATACAAACACTGTCTTTCGCAAACAAGGAGCTAAAACTTGGTTCATTGTACTTTGGAAAGTGGCAGGCGCAGATGTCAAACCAAAAGGCATCACTAGAAATTCATACAAGCCTTGATGTGTTTGGAAAGCAGTCTTCTGTTCTTCCCCTTCGGCCATGCGAATCTGATGATAACCCGAGCGAAGGTCAAGCTTAGTGAACATTGTTGCACCAGATAACTCATCTAGCAGCTCGTCGATCACTGGTAATGGGTGCTTGTTTTTGACTGTCAATTCATTTAGCAGGCGGTAATCAACACAGAATTGCCACTGCCCATCTTTCTTTCGGACTAGCAAAACCGGAGAGGCAAAAGGACTGCAGCTTTTCTGAATAATTCCACTGCCGAGCATATCATAAACCTAACGCTCAATTTCGTCTTTCTGCATTGGAGTGTACCGATATGGCTGGTTTTCACCGGCTGATCAGCTCCTGGAATCAAAGGAATATGATGATCCTGAGATCGCCGATGTGGAAGCTCCTGTGGTTCTGCAAAGAGTTGCTGGTATTCTTGCAGCAGAGCGTCAATGACGTCAGGCAGAGGTTCCTCAGGTTCCTCTGTTTGCTTTTCTCCTGCTGGATCCAAGGCATATATGCCATACACCTTCTTGTTAGTGATCTGCACCACATGTGTCAAGGCTCCTCTTCGTAACATACCCTTTAGTTTAGCAGCTGTCACTGGTTTACAAGTTTTGGTTTGTGACTGAACCCCTTGCAGTGTGATGTGCTTGCCAGCATGGGTGAATCGCAACACTTGTCGTTTCCAGTGCACCCACATAGGACTGTGAGTATCCAGCCAATCCTTTCCCAATATCATGTCATAGCAACCAATTGGCAACACATTAACATTGTGTTTGAAATTATGTCCTTGTACTGTCCACTGGAAATCCGGCACAAATTGATTACAGTGCATTGGTGCTCCATTCGCCACTGTAAATTGCACTGTGGGCATCTCCGACGTTGCACACTGAATTGTGTCCACCAGTTTTTGACTGACAAAAGAAGAGGCACTTCCTGAATCAATTAGGATTAACAAATGATGTTTGCCCACCACTCCTGACAGAAGAAACAGCTGCTAACATGCACAGATCATCAGTATCAGACTCTGAATCAGTGTTAGCCTGTCCGAATGCCTCACTGCCAGGAAGCACATCCATCAATTCTTCAATTATGTGCAAAGGAATATGATCAGGACACTTGTGTGTCTTGCTCCACTTGTCTCCACAGGTAAAACAAAGACCCTTTGATCTTCGATAGGCCTTGAGAGTATTCAGTTTATCCTCCCACTTGGTAGACTCCTGTTTCTTCTTATCATCAGGTTTACGGTCATTTCGATCTCTGTTGAAACGATCAGACCTGTGAGACTGCTTGTAGGGTCTGTCGGAGAAGATTTTCGAAGCAGATTCCAACTCTTCTTCCTGCAACAAGGCCAACGGACTCGCAGTATCCAAATCTCCAGGTAAATGAAGTCTAATTGCAGCACGAAGTTCAGGTTTCAGGCCTTCTATAAATTCGTCTACAAAGAAACTCTCATCTAAAGCTGGATTGTACAAGAGCAATTGGTTCCTTAATTTCTCAAATGCCTCTATGTAATTGGCTACAGTATCAGTTTGTTTCAATTGCCTTAGTTGCCTACGGTAGTGCATATACTTGTTTTTACCAAATTTTTCATGAACTAAATTACACATTTCCTCCCAGTTCTCCACTTTGCCCTTTGCTTCTACATTGCGAAACCATAAGGCAGCTGTGCCTTTGAAATTCAGGGAGGTATAACGAGTACGCAAAGCAGGCATGACTTGATACAATTCAAAGTAAGTTTCACACTCTTGTTGCCAGAGTTTTGGATTTTCCCCATCAAATTTAGGGAAATCCATTTTTGGTGTACCATGTGTGCGAGGCCGATGCGAGTGATCATGCATCTCATAGGGATAGCCTGGATCTTCAGGTACAGTAATCAGGTGATGTGGGGTACGACTGGTACCTGCTCCCGGGGCAAGCGGCGGACTCCCAAAGAGCCCACGAGCATCGCCCCGGCGAAGATGATCATTGCGGTGGTCTATTGACCCGAAGCCCATGGTTGTCGCAGATGGGCGCGGCAACGCGGCTTCCCTTTGTGCGGCTGCTTGGGGAATAGGCTGCTCGCGGTCGGAATCTGGGACCGTCGACCCTTGCTTCTCCGTTTCTCCAGTCGCCGCCGCCTTGCCGTCGGCTTGATGCGGCGGAACTGCCGCCTCCAGTCGATCCGCTCGATAGGAATTGGTGGTGAGTTGTCCTTGCAATCCTTCCACCTTGGTGTCGAGATCGGACATGCGATCGAGCACCTGCTTGATGAGCGCCTCCAATCCGGCTTGCTGCGTCGCCAGATCGCCCATCTTCGTCAGCGTCTCCTCGATCTGTGGCTGTCCCCGCCGAGGCGCCAGGTTGGAAATCACGAGCTCGAGGTAAGCGAACCAACCGCGGGTGTCCCGAAGGAGCTTTGCGTGAATTCAACAAGTGAATCACACCCAACGATGTGGAGAAATCGAATTTTCTCACGAATTCCACTCGATCCGAGATCTGCGCAACGAGTTACGGCTCTGATACCAAGTTGTCACGGTCCTTACTCACTGATACATGATAATTCGAGTACAGCAGGGGGATTCGGGAGAGGAAACAAGGAATTCGAGAAGAGACGGAAGCAGTCGGGGTTTAGGAGGAGAAGAACATTCAGTTCATAGTACAATAACGATGCCCACCATCTGCGGGTGCTTGCGTATTTCACTACGGCGTCGTTGTCCAGCTGGACTTGTCCACGCTGGCCTTCTCTCGCTTCGATGACAAGCTTCTAGCCACTCCGATGCCGCCACGTCAGTCAGGGGTCTTGACATGAAGCTTATACTTCTACATATCACAAATATGTTGGGTACATAGAACAAAGTTGATGATCAATACAACCCTAATCTGAGAATAATATTATTTCTTCATGTCCTTGTGTGTCTTCATGACAGATGTGGAGTCGTCTGTATGGTGCTGAGAGCGAGGGAACCGCCGTTGGCTCCATGACCTCCCATCTACGGTTTCCGAAATCATGAGGGGGAACAGGGAATGGAGAACAGTGTGTGTGCATACGCGCCATGGTTCCAAAAGCAGTGTGGAGCTCGAGCCCACAGCCTCGGGCTCCAGGCCATACGACCCCTTCTTCATCAATAGTATCCAGCTCAATGTCTGAGAATGGCTGTGTCCTCTGTTTTCTTTTTTTACTGCAGAAGAATCAATTATGCTGCATCTAAAGCTTGCTCACCATCTAAAAAATATATGTCGTTAGCTGAATGTCACTTTCCTGGCACATAGGCTTATGGTTCAAAGTCAAAAGATACTTGTATCTGATCAAGTAACAGAGTAAAGAAAAGATACTTGTATCTGATCAAGTAACAGAAGTAAAGTTGTATATGACAGATGTCTTGTAAAAATTGTTAACTGACTGCAGTGCTATATTCTCTTCTACGTTGTTAAGAGATGAACTACACATAATTCAGATAATTCGGGATATTATACATGTTACATATTGAACTGCCTTCTATGAACTAGCTACCTTGTTTTGTAAAGTCTAATTTGGGATATTGAGCGTCTTAAATATATATTTTAGAAATGCAAAAATATGAAGACAATCAACTGAAGATTTATGTAATTTCAACACCCAGGTTGTACTCATTTATGCTCTTAGCAATGATTTGGAATGATGTATGACTCTCTTCTAAAAGGTGTTGGACCAATGTATGCTTTGTGCTTGTGGCACCTGATCTTAATAAACCAATATTTCAAACTCAACCCATGAATGTTTCCATTTTTGTGGAAGATTTTTTTTACATGGATTGAGCTTCCTTCGAATGGACGCGTGTCACATCGTGAGTTTTTACAAAACGTGTGTTGCACGTGCACGTGTACTAGTGTAAATCAAAAGTAAGAAAAATCACTTATGAACTAGTAATATTGCACGCGTACTACGCATCTAGCCTAATATAAATTAAGTAAAAAAAACGGTCTCTGTCAACAGATTAAATTGCTAGTTGTGAAGCATTAATTCGAGTAAATAATGTTGATTAGTTAGAACAATTAGCGATGACCTGGACAATTTGATCGGTGTCGTTGGACGGATAAGATTGTTTGATTCTCCGCTCTCTGGGTCTTTTTATATGAGTATAGAAGATATAGATGAAAAATCCACTTTGGCATATGGGATCATATACTTCTGCCACCACTAAAAAACATTTTAAATTTCAAAAGTTCCAAGCAAAATTTGGTGCATACATATCGACATTTGCGCACATCTAGTTTCGTGGAAAACTGGCATTGTGTATAGCGTGTGTAAAAGGAAAAAATAATGGCCCATTAAAAAACCTTTTTTAGCACCGAATTTTATTCTTTTTTACACAAGACACAAATATCCATGAAACGACTTTGTAAGCACGTAGAATGTCGAGATAGACGCATGATTTTCTTTGTCATAATGGGCCATCCTCACCAGCACGCCTAGTCAGCATGAGTGCGTTTAGCGGCATGCGGCGTTTAATGCACGCCAGCACAAGCCTGTGTTCGGTGGTGGGCATGTTGGATGCCGATGCGAAATAGTTAGTGGCGTGCGAAAAATACGACACGCCACCGCCACTTCTCGCTCTGATGGGCACATGGGTCCCGTGTACGGTGTACCAGTGATGTGGCTTCCTGATCCACACACCGCTGGTATACCAAAAAAAAGTGGCGCGCCCAAATTCAAAGCGCCACTGACAATGGTGCGCGAAATAAACGTCACTGATATTAGAACTACACTTAGGTTTTCCTACTATAGTGCACGGCTGGACTACTATCCCCCACCCCAATTTCCACGCTACATTCCCGCATCGCCGCACTCTTCCCACGTCGCCGCACCCACCGCTGACATATGGTCGACGAGGAGCTCCAGCGACAGAGGCGGATCCTCATGGGAAGTTCCGCAAGCGTAAAAGGCCACACCCGCTCCTCACCCGTGTGGAGGAGCTTCGCCTCATAGTCGCCGCTCCATCCTTTCTTGGCCCAGAGCCGGCTCGGCATGCGCAGCCGTTACTACCGCGCCTTGGGTGCGGAGCTCGCTCGAGCTCCCGTTGCAGCTTCCGGAGTCAAGCACCAACTTTGATTCATTGGACGGCTCTCCTCTCACGCCGCTACTGACCACGCACACCGACGCCCATTATGCGGTGATCGACGGGATTTCGACGAGGCGGAGCTCATCCACTTGCGGAGGCCATCCGCCGCTCTGAGCGCAAAGCCAAGCGCACGGCAAAGCGGCTCCACAGGGAGCAGGGTAAGGATGACTCCAACGGGCCGACGCAAACGGACGCGCGTTTGGTCCGCGTTTGGTCCGTTTGCGTCGGCAACATGACGCGCGTCCGGCCCAGGTCCGCCCCTTTCCGGCACTGCGCCCAACGGGGCCGACGCATTGAGTCCGCCGCAATATGCCGACCCTCTTTGCTCGGCCCCGAGAATTTGGTTTAATTCCAACCTCGATCCAGGACTCGCAAATGAGCACGTCTTCCTCGGACGTGAATGAGGCGCCCCTTTGGCTGATCTTCCTCTTCATGGCCAGGGATTGGGTGTCGAGCTCGTCTAAGAAAACCGGCTCAACCTCTATGTTGATCACATCGGGGCCGGTCGGCGGAACTTCATCTTCTCCGGCATTGTAGTCGTCGTCGGCGTACTGAGTGTTGTCCCTGACCATGTCCTGGAGGACGTCCTCCCCGTCGTAGCCGTCCTCCTCCTCATAGTACCTAGGGTCACCCGGCAACGGCCTGGCAAATCGCCGAACAGGTTACGTGCGGCGACCACTGCCGGGGCAGCTGCACGCGCTGCCGCAGTCTGCGGCGCGGGCGAGTGTGAGGCCGCGTTGAGATCAAGGGTAGGTACCTCGACGCGGAATCGGCTGAGGTAGGGGAAACCCGCGGCGGCATGGTTCCAGGGAGGTACCTGTACGCAGGCGATGGTGCCTTCGCGGAAGATCTCGACCTTGGCGGTCGGGCCGCCGAGGCTTTGGAGCTGGCCGCCGCAGTCGCGACCCCGACCGCGGCCGCGGTCGGGGTAATCCCAATCAGGAGGAGGGCAGCGGTGGCGGCCCTGGACACGAGGTCAGAGGTGTCATCCTCGCTCTGCTGCTCGCCGGCGGCCTTCTTGGCGGCGTCGAGCTGGTCCTGCTTCAACCTCTTCCTCCGGCCCCGCTTCTTGGTCTCTGCGGCCCTCTGCTCTGGCGTGAGTTCCTTCTTTACTTTCTTTTTAGCTTGGGCGCAGGTCCAGCGGCCGTGCCGGCGGCGTCTGGTCCAAACTCAGCGGCGGCGGCGGAGGTAGCGTCGGCCATGGCTAGGGCTGGAGTGTGGACTGGGGTTTTGGGAGAGGAGAGGCCGGGGTGTGAATTTTGACCATGAGAGAGCGGACTGGAGGAGGACACAAAAGCGGTCCGCTGCGCGTCCGTGGCCGACGCATCGGTGGCCCAAATTTGGGCCAGGAATGCGTCGCGGCGGACAGAAAAAACGGACGGCGGTCCGTTTGCGTCGCCCCGTTGGGCCGTGTTTTTGGCTCCAGCGGACAGGGACGGACGCGCGCGGACTCGATGCGTCGGCCCGTTGGAGTCATCCTAAACACCGCTGATCCGTCTCCTCTGGTGCCACTATCTAATGTTTAGTTATCTTGTGTTTAGTTTGTTGTGAACTAAGTTTAATCTAGTTTAAATTTGTAATGTTGAATCTATGTGTTAAATCTATGTTTGAATTTCTAAGTGTGCATATAGCTGATCAAAAGCAGCGGGAAAAATCATTTGAATTACACGGTACACGTTTTTAAGGATCTATTATGGCAGAGCGAAAAGGTCATACCCAAAAGTGTTTTAGGTAACACTTTTTCCAAATGAGATTTTAAGAAATCTGTTAGACATGCTCGAAATAATAAGATGCAACCCTTGCATATCTCAGTACTGCACCTGACAACAGCCTCATGACCAAATTAAACTTGTGTTGCATCTTATCGAATATAAATACGTTCCATATGTTACTAGAAAAATAATTAAGTGAAGAGCTTTTAGTTGACAGACAATTGTTGCTCTAATTTTCGTCAACCGGAGCCGTCCATTTCCAGCCTAGACCTTTTTTGTATAGATACCTAGAAGTCATACATACAATGATCAGTTTCTATTGCTGGCTTTTGCCCGTGAAATTTGACAAAACTGACCACGTGGGCAAACTTCAGCAAAAAATAAACCTTTTCGAAACAAATTTTGATTCTAACCCTTTTTGGTAGTGCCACACGAGAGGCGCTACCCTTAACATGGTAACTCCAGATCGAGTGGCGCTAGCGCTACCCTCCTGCCAGCGTGTCATGGTGGGCCCCGTGGTCGGTTAGGTAGTGCCGAAGTGGCTGGCGCTACCATGCATGCAGCTCCAGAGTGCTTGGCGCTACCCCCTCATGACTTAGCCGCCCCGGCTGACTCAGCCCGCATCCATCGTCCTCTGTTTCCCCCTCGAAGAAAGACAAGCGCGGCGACGCCCCTCTCTCTCTCCCCCTCAAATCTCACTCAAAAATCTCTCAAATCTGAAGGCAAGCGTGGTGGATTTCGTTCCAAATCCACCCCCCTAGGTATTCTCCTCCAAATCCCCCATTTTCATCCATAGAACTTTTTGCATTGTGCCTATTTTGCTCCGTTTTGGTGAAACCCTAGTTCATGCTTGAATTCGAAATTAGGACGGAAAATCTTAGATGCTTAGGGTAGTTTAGTGTTGTATAGTGGTTGTACTCATTGGGGGAACACGGGGATTATAGTGTCGGGGGCTACCCCCGGGTAGGGTCAAGGCTTGGCCTAAAGATGAGTTTAAAGATATGCCGAGGTACGGAATAGGCCGACCTGTTTGGGCCTAGGAGAATCCGAGCTTCATCTTGACCTGGAGATTATGAAAACCGACCTATCTTGGCGATGAGGGTCCGAGGTATCCGTTGGCCTGGACCGAGGTTCACTGTCCGAGCTATGTTCAGCCGACCTAACTACCTCGGTGATATGGTTTGTATGGAGAGAGCAGGAGAGGCTACCTGAAGGAAGTAATGTCCGAGGTGGTCGGATCTTAAAGTACAAGACCCGAGGTAAGGAGCGGGAGCAAGACCCAGGCTAACCAAGGCAGGAGGCCGTAGGTCGGGCAGGAGTCAATGCTCCTGTCACTTCCCACCTGACATGGGAGCGTCTGTCATGGAGCCTGGCAGAGGCGTGCCCCGGGTTCGGTGGGGCTGCACGCCTCTGACCGCTGACCGCGTGAGATCCGGGGAAAAGGCTACGAGGTAGCACGGCGTGGCTACGTCCTGTCTCGGTCAGAGGGGACATCCTAGCTCTACTGTGGTGATGCAGGGGATGGGCAGGCCATGTCCCATCCCTGACAGGAGTACAATGATGACTAAAGCAGAAGCATGGCTATAGTGTTCAGCGAGGGGCACAACGGTAACTCGGCTGGCCTATATAGTGGGCTTCACCCCCCTCCTGCTGACAGACGGATCGATCAATCGACAGAGGAAGAGAGAGATAGAGAGATAGAGAAAGGACCTCGGAAACCCCGGAAACACCTCGGTTCTAGCTCGGAGTGCCTTCTTCCTCCCGTATAGCTCCATCTTTTACCTCAAGTTCTCACCATTGTATCATCATACAGCTCGAGGAGCAGCTTGTACTTGTCACCTTGAGCTATACACTGAGTAGGATAGTGCTGCAGTAGGGGTGTTACCTCCACCAGAGGGCCCCGAAGCAGGGTACATCGTGGCGTGCTTTGTGTTCTTGGTTTCTTGGTTTCTCATTCGTGTTCTTGTGTGTTCTTTCGTGTGCACTTCTTGAGTGCATAAACCCTCCCCGGATTCCCCCAACGACCATTCGGCCCCATCTTAGCCATACCCATGGCATCTGCCGTGATCCCACCACGACAGTTGGCGCCCACCGTGGGGCAGATTGAGGCGTTGGAGGGAGTTTACATCCGGACAGGCTCAGGCGAGCGTGTTCTGTCCGGGCTCATCGCCAAGATCGGTGAGTTCACCTTCGTCAGCGACAACGCGGGGTGTTTCGCCGGCAAGCCATTCCCCGAGCATGGCTTCACCATGATGCTTGGCAGCTTCGTCACCTACGTTGTTGTCGAGGTTGTTCGCAGTACCCGGAGCAGGTGCTCGTGGACGACGAAACTCCTCTCCTCGCGGCTCTAGGTCGGCGTATCACTCGCCCCGAGAACTGCGTGGAGGTGATGATGACCGGTACGGTTGATGCCACTGGCAAAGGAGATGCCGGCAGGTCCAAGCCGGCCGAGGTTGCTGCTAAGGGAGATCTGCAAAGCCCAGACTAGAGAAAGAGTTGCCTGGTGCCTCTGAGGTGCAGGGCCGAGGTGCAATCTTGGCAGAGATAGCGGAAACACTAGCAGACCCTGTAGATCCAGGAGTGGATGTAGCAAAGACTGCGGCCGAGCTAGAGGCAAAGCGTGTCCTGCTGCAAAAGGAGGCTGTAGCAATGATAGCAGCCAGAGATGAGTTCAATAGAGACATGCGTGAGTACAATGCAGCAAATGGCTTCACCCCGGTAGCACCAGATCCGAGTAGGAGCCGGGTGCGGCAGAGAGGCAAGGGCTCAATGATGAGATGAACAGGGAGGCTCGACCTACCACTCGGCTAGGAGTGAGAGTCGTGTGTCAACAGGAAGGCCGGTATATAGTTCCCCTGCTAAGAACCTTAGAGCTGCCGAGGCAGGCAGGGCCGAGCTATCCGGGTTGACTGGAGATGCCTGGCGTGCGCAGCAGAAGCGAGTTAATGAGCTAGTGTATGTAGCTAACCAGCAGAATGAGGCTCTCCGTAAAGCAAATGCCGGGGCTGGCGATTCGCAGATGGTTTACTCAGCTAGGCCAGTTAGTCAGGTGTCCAAGGGGCAAGCCTCATCTCCACTCGTCGGAGGAGCCGATCGAGCCCGGAGTGTCACCTCGGGTCAGAACAAGCAGCTGCAGATGTATGATCCGGTGTTAGCAGGAAAGCAGAAGGCAGGCCAGGGTAATCCAAGCCGAGCTAGGGGTAACTCCGGTCAGGGAAATCAGAATGGCGGGCAAGCAGCGTCGGCTGGCCGAGGTAAACCACCTCCGCCCCCGAGGTATCAGCAACAACCCCGGCCGCAGGGCAATATCAGCGAGAGCCGGAGTATGTTCAGCAACCTCAGAATGTCGGTCAAGGCGATGACCGATACGATGATGGAGACTCGGCCATGGCGCGAGCTGGATACCACAGAGTGGATGGGGCGTTGGGACCTCGGATAGGAGCTCGGATGTTAGCTCCGGCGATGTTCGTAACAAGCTGGATAGAATCTACTTGTCCGAGCAACTGGAGGAGGAAGGCCCTCCTGGTCCGGCGTGTTTCGGACCTCGGATCATGAAGGAGCCACCACCGCCAGTATCTCAGTTCCAGTTAGGTCGGAACACCAAGCCATACAACGGGAGCACCAAGCCGCAAGATTGGCTGACAGATTATGTATCCTCGGTGCACATAGCGGGGGGCAATCGCCGATGGGCGGTCCGGTATCTCCCGCACATGTTGGAAGGTCCAGCTCGGATCTGGCTGAATAATTTGCCGGAGTATAGTATCAACTCCTGGATAGACTTGGAGCTGGCGTTTAACAGCAACTTTGCTAGTACATACAAGAGGCCAAACCGACCTCAGCTCCTGGCAGCATGTAAGCAAGATGATCATGAAACTGACCGAGAATTCTTAACTCGGTGGAGCAATGTTCGGAATTCCTGTGAAGGAGTTGTAGAGGCACAGGCCATTTCCTGGTTTGCAGATGGTTGTCGACATGGCAGCATGCTGTGGCAGAGGCTCCAAAGAGATATGCCGAAATCCCTAGCAGACAATCCGGATTGCAGATTCTTATGCTCTGGGTGATCCGATGCAGCCAGCAGCAGAGGCAGTGGCACGTAACAGAAGGAGGGAGCCAATAAACAACCGGCTCGGACCAAGGTGTAATGACCGCCAAGAGTTCGGACAAAAGAGGAGGGAGCCGGACTACCCATACACCTCGAACCAAGTTGCAGCGGTGAACCCGGATCAGCCCGGAGCTGGAGGTGTCCAGAGGCCGAAAATCAATGGTCCGGCATTTAGTCCGAACCCGGAGCCACCCTTGACTTATGAATCAATGATAGATGGTCCTTGCTGTTACCATACGACCGACCCGCGCAAGCCAGCCAACCATTCAACCCGGCAGTGCAGCTGGAACCGCAGAATCAGGGAAGAAGGGGCGAAGGCCGGAGGAAACAGAGCAGGACCACCTCAGAGATTTCAGCCGAGGCCTAACCCAATCTGTCCGGAGCAAATGTTACCCCGATAACCACTGCACCTCCTCCGAGGCCTGCAGCAGCAAGGCCCGTGAATGTTGTGAATGTCCGAGGTAATAACAACAATAATGGTGCCGGACCAAGTCAGCAGTATGAATACCCCGGAAATGACTATAGAGAGGCTCATGCGAGCTATGTGGTCTTTGTGACCGAGCCAACTGACAAGAAGAGTGTGCAGAGGCGTGCCATGGAGGTGAATGCAGTAATGCCGGTGGTGCCGACCTATATGAACTGGTCTGAGCAGGAGATCACTTGGAGCAGGAAAGACACACCTCGGATCATGCCGAGCCCTGGAAAGTATGCCCTGGTGGTAGATCCGACGTTGTGTGGGCCTACTAACAATGTGAGGTTTACCCGAGTTCTGGTGGACAATGGCAGTGCCATCAACATCATGTACCGAGACACAATGGTGAAATTGGGCATATCGCCAAATCAGTTGATGCCAAGCAGTTGTACTTTTCATGGGATTGTGCCTGGCGTTTCCTGTGCACCCATGGGCAAGATATGGGTGGATGTAGCATTTGGAACCAAGGATAACTGCCGAGTTGAGAGTATCGAGTTCGAGGTGGTGGACTTGGAGAGTGCATACCATGCATTGCTTGGAAGGCCGGCTCTGGCCAAGTTCATGATTTCCACCCATGTTGCATACCTGAAGATGAAAATGCCGGGCCTAATGGGATCATATCCATCTCGGGTGACTACAAGCGAGCCATTCAGTGTGCCTCGGCGGGGTCTAATCTGGCCGAGTCTTTGGTGATCGCAGCTGAGAAGAAGAAGCTGCATCAAGTGGTGGCAATGGCGCAGTCAACACAGCTCGGCATGTCCGGACTGATGAGCCCGGACTCAACTGCAGCATTCGAGGTGCCCAAGGAGACCAAGAAGATCCCCATTGACCCGGAGCACCCAGAGCATGGCCATCATTGGGACCGGGCTGGGCGAGAAATAGGAAAGCGAGCTCTGTCACTTCCTCCGTGAGAATCGGGATATCTTTGCATGGTCGGCTAAGGACCTGCCTGGTGTTCCGAGGGAGTTGGCAGAGCACTCTTTATTTGTCAGGCCGGAGGTGAAACCGGTGAGGCAACCGACCCGTCGTCTCTCAGACGACCGAAGACAAGTGGTGCTGGACGAGCTGGCTAAGTTGCTTGCAGCCGGGTTCATTATGGAGGTGCTGCATCCGGACTGGATATCCAATCCGGTCTTGGTGGAAAAGAAGAAAGACGAGCCAGCCGTGGTCAAGGTGTGGCGCATGTGCATTGACTTCACTAACCTCAACAAGGCGTGCCCGAAAGATCCGTTTCCATTACCTCGGATTGATCAAGTGATTGATTCCACTGCTGGTTGTGAACTGTTGTCTTTTATCGATGCGTACTCTGGTTTTCACCAGATACCACTGAACCCGAAGGATCAAATAAAGACTGCTTTTATTACCCCGTATGGGGCGTATTGCTATCGTGTCATGTGTTTTGGTCTGAGAATGCCGGGGCAACTTATCAGAGGTGTATGCAGAAATGCCTGCACTCTCAAATGGGCAAAAATGTGCAAGTGTATGTCGATGATATCGTCATCAAAACTAAGGAGAAACGTACTCTCCTCGAGGATCTCGAGGAGACATTTGTGAATTTGAGAAAATATCGGTTGAAACTTAACCCGGACAAGTGCACCTTTGGTGTCCCGGCTGGAAAGTTGCTTGGATTCCTGGTGTCTAGCCGAGGTATCGAGGTTAACCCGGCCAAGATCCGAGCTATTGAGAACATGAAATTACCGAAGTGTTTGAAAGATGTGCAGAAATTCACAGGGTGCCTAGCCTCGTTGAGCCGATTTGTAGGTCGGCTGGGAGAAAAAGCCTTACCTTTGTACCAGCTCATGAAGAAAAGTACCGGGTTTACATGGACCCCGCAGGCCGACGTGGCGTTCAATGAGCTGAAAAAGATGTTGTCCACCGCTCCGGTGTTGGCGTCACCATTGCACAATGAGCCGATGTTACTTTACATTGCGGCCACAAACCGAGTTGTAAGTGTGGCAGTGGTGGTGGAGCGCGAAGAAGGTGGCAGGTCGGTGCAGAGACCGGTGTATTACTTGAGCGAGGTGATCTCTACCTCGAAGCAGAATTACCCTCACTACCAGAAGATGACGTATGGTGTCTACCTGGCGGTCAAGAAGTTGAAGCATTATTTCCAGGAGCATCCCATGACGGTGGTGTGCGAAGCTCCAATCTCGGAGATCATCGGGTGCAAAGATGCAACTGGCCGAGTTGCCAAATGGGCGATTGAGGTGTCTCCATATGCACCACATTATGAGAGAAGAGATGCAATTAAATCCCAGGCGTTGCCGGACTTCTTTTGTGATTGGGCCGAGATGCAGTATGAGCCACCCAGGCCGGACTATAATTATTGGAAAATGCATTTTGATGGGTCCAAGACAAAGATCGGGCTGGGGGCTGGAATAGTCCTCACCTCGCCGAAGCGAGATCAGCTGAAATACGTGCTGCAGATTCATTTCTCAGCATCAAACAATGTGGCGGAGTATGAGGCCTTAATCCATGGACTCAATGTGGCGAAGGAGATCGGTATCCGGCGTGTAGATGCTTCGGCGATTCCGACCTGGTGGTGCAACAATCTTCTGGAACTTGGGATGCTCTGGATGCCAACATGGCGTTATATCGGTTCCATGTGCAAAAGATATCCGGGTTCTTTGAAGGGTGTGAATACAGGCATATACCTCGGACAGAAAATAATGCTGCCGACGTGTTGTCAAAGCTCGGTTCATCTAAAGAGGCAGTACCACCTGGAGTAGCCCTGAATCACTTGAGAACTCCTTCAATCAAACCTTCTCCTGAATCCGAATCTATTTTCATCCCGGCGGAGCAAGAGTCCGGACCTGTTCCAATGGAGGTAGACGTCGGATGCGTTTGGTCGGACCCGGGGACTGCGTGGCAGAGCTCGGGGACTGCGCACCGAACCTCGGGGACTGCTCATCAAGACTCGGGGACTGGTCGCAGGATGGTGGAGGAAATAATGGAGGAGATTATGGTGGCCGAACCAATGGAGGTGGACGAGAATTTTTTCCTTTGCACCCAGTGCCGGAGTGGGCGGAGCAAATCATGAAGTTCATAACGAGGGAAGCTTGCCAAGTGACACAACCGAGGCTAGGAGAATCCAAAGGAGGGCAAAGGCGTACACCATCATCAACAAGGAGCTCTATAAAAGAAGCGTAACCGAGGTGTTGCAACGGTGTGTCGAGCCAGCTGAAGGCAAGGAGATGCTTTTGGAGATCCACCAAGGAGAGTGTGGTCATCATTGCAGCACAAGAGCTCTGGTGGCCAAGGTGTTCAGGCATGGGTTCTATTGGCCCACTGCTCTTGCTGATGCAGAGGCCATAGTCCGGAGATGTGAAGGATGCCAAAGGTTTGCCAAGCAAACGCATATGCCAGCCTCGGCGCTCAAAACAATTCCTATCACTTGGCCGTTTGCGGTATGGTGTTTGGATATGGTGGGAGAGTTCAAACCAGCCCGAGGTAACATGACGCACATACTGGTGATGGTGGACAAGTTCACCAAGTGGATCGAGGTGAAACCAATCCGGAAGTTGGATGGTCATTCAGCAGTGACTTTTTTGAAGGAGATCATTCTGCGATATGGGTACCCCCATAGCATTATCTCGGACAACGGCACGAACTTTGCTGTTGGAGAATTTGCTCGGTTTTGCATGAACAAGGGAATCCGGCTGGACATAGCCTCGGTGGCACACCGGAGTCTAATGGACAAGTGGAAAGATCAAATGCTCTAGTGTTGGCCGGCATCAAGGCTCGGCTCATTGAACCACTGCTGAAAACGCCGGGGTGTTGGATAGATGAGATACCAGCAGTACTGTGGGGTCTAAGGACCACGCCAAATCGATCAACTGGCTATACGCCATTTTTTATGGTCTATGGGGCAGAAGCTATGCTACCCACTGACATCGAATATGATGCGCCCAGAGTGGCAATGTACACTGAAGCCGAGGCAAAAGAGGCTCGGGAGGATGCAGTAGATCTGCTTGAGGAAGCTAGAGAATTGGCCTCATCTCGGTCAGCAATATACCAACAAGGTCTCCGACGTTATCATAGCCGGAGTATCAACCCTCGTGTGTTTCACGAGGGAGATTTGGTGCTGAGGCTGGTGCAGCGCAAGAAAGGTCGGCACAAGTTGTCACCTCCATGGGAGGGACCGTTCATTGTGAGCCGAGCTCTGCTCAATGATTCGTACTATCTATAGATGCGCAGGAACCAAGGAAAGATGGGCTGGACAACCCCGGATCAGAGGTCAGCGACCATGGAATAGCTCTACTCCGACCTTTCTACTCATGAAGGGCGCAATGTATGTACCTCGGTTAATCCTTAATGAAATGTCGGCACTCCGAGGTTGAAGCTCGGGGACTGCCTCGCTCTTGTGCTTGTGTTTTATTTCTGTTTGTCAATTTCGTTCATATGCCGAACTATTTTGAACCTCGTCTCAAACTTCAAGTAATGTATGCTGTGTAACTAATCTTGTGACTCGACTGACGAACGCCGAAATGGTAGTCAAGAGCAAAGATGAAAAAACGTGGGAAACATGAAAATGGACTCGGGGACTCGGTCCAAAAATATAGTTCGGCATGTGTCGTTTACTAACCCCTGTCTTTACCTTTCGTTTATGTCGGATGATTTTGAAACACACCTCGACATTTGCTAAGTACTGTATGCTATAAACAACAATCTTGTGACTCGACTGTCGAACGCCAAAATGGTAGACAAGAGCAAAGAATGCCAAGTATAGTAAACACGAAAGTGAACTCGGGGACTCGTTCCAAAAGGGTTCGGCATAAATTCTTAGAAAAGCATGGTTCGGATAGCATAATAGTACTGGTAGCAAGGCAAACTACTTAAGGTCTATTACATCTGCACCCGGCATACCGGGGATTTAATGTTTTTTGAGACAAGTTCAGGCCTCGGAACCAGAGACCTCGGTCGCCGAAGTTGTGGTAGTGGGACCTCGGGCAGGACCTCGGAAGCAGGAGCCTCGGGCGCAGGAACAACCTCGGGCGCAGGAACCACCTCGGTCGCGGAAGCAACCTCGGTTGTTGGAGTGGATGCCGGGGTGTCCGTCACGTCGGGGGAGATCACCTCGGTGGCTACGGCTTTGCCGGACTTGCCCTTGGGTTCGGAGGTTCGTCGAAGCTGAAGTCATCATCAGAGCCTTCAGCCACCTCGGTTGTTTTGCCGGCCTTGCCCTTGGAGCTCTCAGGCTCGTCAAAGTCAATTTCCTCGCCGTCAGAACCTTCTTCACCGGACTCTGCTTCCTCGTCCGAGCTCTCTTCATCCTCAGAATAGAGGCGCCCGTCATCAAAGGTCCGGGTGTTTGCATAACTAGCAAAGAGGTCGGCTGCTGCTTGGCGTTTCGCAATGCCATCAGGGTGGAGTTCCAAGGAGAGCCCCTGCGCAGGGAGGTAACCGTGTGGATCTCAACATCTCATACCAGACAGCACGAACACCAGGGCCTTGTCCGCTCCAGCCCGAGCTGATGAGCATCTCCACTCCCGAAGTCTAGCCTCGGCTCCTTTCAGCTTCGTGGCGAGCTCGTCGATGCAAGTGGGAGTCTTAACCTTGGGCCAGAGGGCACGGTGGACCTCGATGGCAGCATCAACCAGCTTGGTTCCAATGGCCCTGAGCGGCCTGATCCGAGCATTAAGGGCAACAAGGTGGTCCTGGATATCCCAGCTTTCGCTGAGGGTTTCTGTCTCAGCCCTCTTTGCCCGAGCTGCTTGAACTTCGCGGATAGCCTTGTCCTTGGAGTGCTCAAAGTTCTCTGAAGAAGACAAAAAGGCTGTCGCTGAAATAAGGCATACGGTGGCACGGGGTGTAGGTCGGCAGAAAATAAGGAAAAGGGGAAAAGAAACTTACTGTCCATTTGGTGATTAATCCGAGCGAGCTCGGACAACCAGCTTTTCGATATAGCTCGGAGGGCGATAAGTTCGGCTTCGGCCGAGGTGGCGCGGCTCTCCAGGGTCTTGGCAAGCTCTTGCTGCTGTTCGGCGGCCTGGTCTTTGACCTTCATAGCGTCCTCCACAGCAGTTTTGGCTTCATTAGCCCGGTTCAGCTCTTGTTGCAGCCGAGCTATTTCATCTTCGGCTGTCTTCAACTTGGAGGCGTAATCTTTGTCGCTCTGCTCCTTTGCGGATAGAAGAGTCCGGTGAGACTTCTTCAGTCTGTTGTGATCCAGCAGGAGGTTCTTGAAGATCTTTGTCCGAGCATTGTTGCACTCCTGAAAAAATAGAGAGATCAGTTCGAAGAAATCCGAGGTCTTTTTAGCACCCGAGGCCCAATTGAGTCCCGGGGACTCGGCATTGGCCTCGGGGACTCAGCATGGGAGAAATGACAAGTTTTTGAGATTCAAGCCGAGCAATTTTAACTCGGTGGAGTGTCAATTGCTCAACCCGAATCTCGGGGACTGGGAATAGTGTATGTTTGTCATTTGGTTTCAAAGGAAGAAAGAGAGTTGCGTAAAGAAACTTACCGAGGCCTTCTTGCTGCAATCAAGGACCGCAGTCTGCATGTTGTAGATGGACTGGAGCACGGCGCTAGGTCCAACTGGATGCTCAGAGCTCGGGTTAGAGGAGACCTCGGCAGCGTCAGCCGAGTTCCAGTCCATGTCATAGTGCTTCTCCGAGCCTAAGCTGTTCCCGCTCTTGGTCCGGAGTTGCCCGACCTCCCAGCTGCTGATGTTCGGCTGGATGGTAGCAGCAAAAGAGCTCGGGAGGTGGCGACCTGAGAGCTCGAGGGCGCGGTCTTGATCAGGTGGACTTCGGCGCGGGAACATGCGGCACTAGTTGGGTGCTCGCAGCCTTGGGGCCCGGTGGCGGTGGCGGCATCGGAGTTTGCTGTGGCTGTTTGGGGGGCTCAACATGGAGCGAATCTTTCTGCTGCTGCTGAAGTTTTGCTGCTGCAGTCGTTGTTGTTTTTGCTTCTTCTGCTGCTGTTGCTGCTGGTTGCGCGCAGCTTGAGACTTGGGGGAAGCCGAGGCTCCTGCACGGTCTTAGCCGGAGTCTTGGCGCGATCTGTCTCCGCATCCTTCTGAGGAGGCGGAGGAGCAGAGTGCCCCAGGCCGGAGTCAGAGCTCGGCGGTGGAAGTTCGGCGGAGGAGACACGCACCGGGGAGGAGATGGTCTTCTCCGGGCTGCTGAGGTCAATGGACCGTTCTGGAGGAGAGGCTCTGGCGGGGCTGCCGAGGTTAACCTCGACCTCGGTTGTCTGAGATTCAACCACTGGAGGCAGTGGTGAATGTATCGAGCTGTGGCTCTGTTTGATCTGCCGAGCCGGGCTAGACGAAAAAGAAAAGATTAAGTTAGAGTATAAAAAGCTTAACCTCGGAACAGCGTGAAAGGTAAAAAGGAGCAAGGTGACTTACGCATCTTCCTCCACGGGGCCTCGTTTCTTGTGCCTCGCCGAGGTCTTCTTGGCACGCTTGGCTTTGGGCGCTGCAGTCTCCGAGGTCTTGGAAGCCTCGGCATCCGAGGTACCGGGTCCTGAGCGCTTCCGGGAAGCTGCAGACGCTGGATGAAAGTTCTTATATGTTGGAGGAGCATACGAAATTGGAATAACATTGACAGGTTCCAGAATTTGGCAATCGTCATCGTCATCATCGGGCCAGTCCTGGATGGACGAACGAACTGGTGGGCGGTGCGAGGTGAAACCACGAGTCTTACCCGAGGTGGCCTTGGGAATGGGGAGGTGATCCTCATTGTCCGGATCTTCAACCTCGGCGGCGGCCGGGATAGGCAGGTCGGGAGTCCACTCCTTAGAAGAAAGGGGGCCATCCTCGATTTCCTGTCGAGTGAACTTCTGCAGAGGTGGCAAGTAAAACCGAGTTAGCACAAGAATCAATACAAGGTCGGGGTGAAAATGAAACCGAGGAATATTTTACGTCGGGTAAAGTACACTTACTTGAGCTGGAAGGTGATCTCGGTCATAGGGCTTGACACCCCATTTCCACTTGTCGGGCATGGTGGTCTTGGCGATGGCCCGGATGCGCCTCTTCACCTCGGAGTCATCAAGTTCAAAGGTGCTGTGCCGAGTGGGGTCGTAGCGGCCACTCATATGGCAGATCTTATGGGCCCGCTCTTGTAAAGGGCTAACTCGGCGGGTGATCATGGTGCGCAAGATGTCATCTGCCCCCAGCTTTCTCCTGGAGTGACATCATGGTTTGATGGATCAGTAAAACCTCGGGAGCGTCGGGTGCAGGCTCATAATCCCAGTTGAGTTGGGCAGCGGGGGTTCCAATGGTGAACTCCGGCAAGTTGATGAGGTCTTCTTCCCGGGTTCTTCACATAAAGAAGGAGCGTTGCCATTTGCGGCAGGAGTCCAGGCCCTGATCCGAGGAAACTCAGAAAGGCGCCGAGGTGAAATCGAGGCCGCCCCGCAAGCGTCATCTCCTTGTCCACGACCTTCTTGTTCGGGACACTTTGCTTCTTCAGCTGGAAGTACTTGGCCCAGGACTCGATGCTTGGCCATAATCCGAGGTAACCCTCGGAAAAGGTCGCGTAGGCCGAAAGTTGGAGGATGGCGTTGGCGGGCAGGTGGTGTGGCTGTAGCCCAAATTTGTCAAGAAATCCCGGAAGAATTTCCCGGCCGGGAGCCCGAAACCACGTTCGAAGTGATCCAGGAAGACGACCCGCTCCCCGGATTCCACCTCGGGTTCGATGTCTTCTTTCTTCGGAACCCGGCAGATGAGTTTAGCCGGGATCCGCCGTGAATCTCGGAGCCATTTGATGTCGACCTCCGTGACATCAGGATCCCTCCCAGCTACCTCGTTCTCCAGGTGCTCCTTCCTCGGCGGGATCCGAGGCAGAAGACATGTTGACGCTTTCCTGCAGAAAAGGGAGGTTCAACCGGGGTAAGTACCTCGGACAGTTCAGGATAGCCGGGGTAAAATACCTCGGATCATTCGAGACAGCCGAGCTAAAGATTTAGGCGGGAAACATGTTTCTACCATGGCGAGATACTAGCAAAGATCTACCGGTGAGCTAAAAAGGGAAATAAATTCGAGTTCATCCAGGGGCGAAACTAAAAGGACAGTGCTACGGGTGCGTCTGATGCAAGTTTGGATGAGATCTAAAAATGGCTAAAAGAATGCTAGGGTAAAGCATCGAGTTCGTCAAGTTCATCAGATTCATCCAGATCCTCGAGTTCATCGAAAGATGAACCTGTTCATGGCAATGGCAACGGAGGGGAAATGAGGAACTCACCGGTGAAGGACGCGGAGGATCGGCGGCAAGTCAACGGCGCACGGCGCAGTGCGCGTACTCCGGTGCGGCGAGGCGCTTGACGGCGGTGCGGAACGGTGCTGCAGAACGGCGGCGCGTACTCCGGTGCGGCGAGGCGCTCGACGGCGGCGCTGGAGGCAGAGGGCACGAAGCGGTGATGTGGGGAAGAAGGAGATGAAGTTACCCCCGGGCCCCTATTTATAAGCCGCGTGCGATAACGGCGTGCGGTAACTGCGCACTACCGCGCGGTTACCGGGAAGGCGCGGGATCGTGTGCGGGCGAGCGCACGGTTGCGCGGTTGGTGGCCGCACGATCGGCCACATCGTGGGCCGCAGAGTGGCAACCGTCAGCCCCGGATTTCCTGTGCTGGTCAGCGCGAGAATCGAGGAGTCGTGGGCGGTCAAGTTGGCCTCGTACTTGAGTGCGCAGGTGCGCTGTTTGGTGGGTCTGGCTGACGAGGGCGGCGTGTGGTCAGGACCTGTCTTTCAGAGGTCCGAGTTTCGAGGTCCGGGCAGAGATTCTTCGCCGCGTACCTCGGAAAATCGTGAGGCAAGATTGTGCTGAGTCATGCAGCTCGGAAAGTTCAGATCGCATACCAACCTCGGATTAGATTAAGGTCTGTGGGAAGTACCTCGGCGGAGCTATATTTGAGGTCGGTTTTAGAGGTGGTGCCTTGCTTATTTTGAACCTGCTACGGCCCTCCATCCGAGGTCGTAGGACCGCACCAGCTTCGGGGACTAATGTCGGGGGGCTACCCCCGGGTAGGGTCAAGGCTTGGCCTAAAGATGAGTTTAAAGATATGCCGAGGTACGGAATAGGCCGACCTGTTTGGGCCTAGGAGAATCCGAGCTTCATCTTGACCTGGAGATTATGAAAACCGACCTATCTTGGCGATGAGGGGTCCGAGGTATCCCGTTGGCCTGGACCGAGGTTCACTGTCCGAGCTATGTTCAGCCGACCTAACTACCTCGGTGATATGGTTTGTATGGAGAGAGCAGGAGAGGCTACCTGAAGGAAGTAATGTCCGAGGTGGTCGGATCTTAAAGTACAAGACCCGAGGTAAGGAGCGGGAGCAAGACCCAGGCTAACCAAGGCAGGAGGCCGTAGGTCGGGCAGGAGTCAATGCTCCTGTCACTTCCCGCCTGACATGGGAGCGTCTGTCATGGAGCCTGGCAGAGGCGTGCCCCGGGTTCGGTGGGGCTGCACGCCTCTGACCGCTGACCGCGTGAGATCCGGGGAAAAGGCTACGAGGTAGCACGGCGTGGCTACGTCCTGTCTCGGTCAGAGGGGACATCCTAGCTCTACTGTGGTGATGCAGGGGATGGGCAGGCCATGTCCCATCCCTGACAGGAGTACAATGATGACTAAAGCAGAAGCATGGCTATAGTGTTCAGCGAGGGGCACAACGGTAACTCGGCTGGCCTATATAGTGGGCTTCACCCCCCTCCTGCTGACAGACGGATCGATCAATCGACAGAGGAAGAGAGAGAGAGAGAGAGAGATAGAGAAAGGACCTCGGAAACCCCGGAAACACCTCGGTTCTAGCTCGGAGTGCCTTCTTCCTCCCGTATAGCTCCATCTTTTACCTCAAGTTCTCACCATTGTATCATCATACAGCTCGAGGAGCAGCTTGTACTTGTCACCTTGAGCTATACACTGAGTAGGATAGTGCTGCAGTAGGGGTGTTACCTCCACCAGAGGGCCCCGAAGCAGGGTACATCGTGGCGTGCTTTGTGTTCTTGGTTTCTTGGTTTCTCGTTCGTGTTCTTGTGTGTTTTTTCGTGTGCACTTCTTGAGTGCATAAACCCTCCCCGGATTCCCCAACGACCATTCGGCCCCATCTTAGCCATACCCATGGCATCTGCCGTGATCCCACCACGACATATAGATTTTATTAGATTTAGTAACCGGTCTCCTTGAATTCGAAATTAGGCCGTAAAATCATATGAATTAGAAAATTGACGAATATGAAATATGTTTGGATTTCGAGTGTGTCGTTTTGGTGGGATGTGGATGTGCTATGTGTACGTGTGGATTTCGAAATTTGCAAATTAGTATTAGTTTCATTTGATTGTGTATGATTTGATTTGTCAAATAGCCACTTCTTATATGTTGTATTTTTTAAAATATGATAGGATGGAACTACTCGATGAACAATATGATTATTACCACCGTGCGAGGTATATGGTGGAGAAGAAGAAGGTAATGTATATTTATGTTGTTATTTCATATGTTGGCATGCACATTGTTCTAATTGGTATTTTATTTATTGTAGATGTTGAACCCACTACATATTAGGCATCACCGGCTTGAAAAAAAGAAGATGCCATACGATGAACGATACACGGAGCTGAGAATCCCTGAGAGTTTCATTGTTGTGAATCCCAGATCTGTTGTGAATCCCTGAGAATTTCATTGTTGTGAATCCAAGATCTATACGCATATTTCATTCTGTACCCTTCTAACAAAATTACAATAGGGTAGCGCCGGCCGCAAAGGAGCTACCCTTCTCATTGTAGCTCCACTCGTAGTGGCGCTACCCTCTTTTCCTTAGGCGTTTCGGCGTTGCCCAGGCTGCAGCCCTCTATGTATCCCTCGGGTAACGAAATTAAAATAGGGTAGCGCCGGCCGGAAAGGAGCTACCCTTGTAAGTGCAGCTCCACTCGTTGTGGCGCTACCCTCTTTTGCTTAGGCGTTCCGACGTCGTCCAGGCTGCAGCCCTCTCACCCGCGGCCCCAGCCATTTAAACTGTTTGCCAACGGTAGCGCCACGAATCACGGCGCTACCGTAATAGGTGTAGCGCCAGCCAATCCGGCGCTACCTAACCGAGCCATGACACGCTGGAGCCACGCTGGCAGGAGGGTAGTGCCGCTCGATCTGGAGTTACCATGTTAAGGGTAGCGCCTCTCGCGTGGGCGCTACCAAAAAGGGTTAGAATCGAAATTTGTTTTCGAAAAAGGTTCATTTTTGCTGAAGTTTGCCCACGTGGTCAGATTTGTCAAATTTCACCTTTTGCCCGTAACCAACCTGCTACAGTTACAGTTGAGTGTTGAACAGTAGAGGACACTGCATCCCAAAGCCGAGTCGATCAATCGTTCCCCATGCATGCACTGCATAGTTTTTTTTAAACCGAAGGCAAAAGCTTTGCCTTACCATTTATTAAGCAGAAGGTGCCCGGTTTATTATCGGAAGAAACCGGGCGAAAACCATACAACAATACGACCGAAACAACAAGGACCAAGCCCACCCGAAACCACAACTCACAAACGTGACGCCGACTAGCCGACCTCGTCGCCCACATGACACAAAGTCGACTCTCGCAACACCGACGAGCTATTCACCATTGCTGAAGAGAAGAAGCCGACACTGCTAAGGGAGGAGCAGACCGGGGACGCTTCCGCAAGGTGAAAAAGACACGTCAAACTCTCGAAGCCGCCGCTCCGACATACCTCCCTCTGCTGCGCCCTGCGAAGCCCACCGCACACCACCTTCCAGGGCCGCCGCCCCGACATAGCACCGCTCCTCCTTGAGCTGCAACGTCGCACGACCTGGCTGCTCCGCAGCCCAAACTACACAGATCAACCACCCGCAGACCACGACCGCCGCACCACATCTGGGGCCGCCGCCCCGACGTATGGTCCAACCATCCAAAGTAGGACGCGTCGATCGAGCCGACAACCCTGCAACCCATGTCGCTCAAAGTTGCCACCCAAGTCGTGCAAGACCGCAGCACTACACCATAGAGTTGCGACTGCACCACAACCCGAGGCCGCCGCCTCGGCGCACACCATCCATCCCGGAGCCGCCGCTCCGGCTTCCTCCACGCTCGCCGGCAGGTCAGGGCCTCCAAAGACGATGCCCCCAAGGGGGGAGCGACGAAAACGCCGCCATCGCCCGCTCAAGCAAGGCCGGAGCTAGGCCTTCACCCGGAGGACCCAGTGGCGAGGTAGAAACGGAGTTTCTCAGCGATGCCTCCAATGAGGGGAACGGTGCCCGAAGACGTCGTCGTCGCCGGCGAGACCCAAGTCGTCGCTAAGATTTTTCCTGAAACTCCACCACACCCGCCACCCCTGCATCGCGCCAAACCGCCCAGAGCCGGCCGGCCGTCGGAGCTGAGAGCTTGAACACACAGCAACGACAGAGCCACCGCCCACCACACTACCGCAGAGCACCAAGCTCACCATCGCGGCGCCGCCGCGCCGCCGTCCCCTGACCCCCAGCACGCCGCCACCAGGGCACCTCCATCGCAGTCAACATGCACCCCGGCCCTCGAGGCCCAGATCGGGCCCAGATCTGGGCCCGCGCCTCCGCAGCCGCGAGCTCCCAGCTCCACCACCGCAACTCAACCGCAGGTCGCCCGGCCCACGCCGCGCCTCAGCCTGCCGGCCACCACCACCGGATTCCAGGGCCACCGCCCTGGCTTGCCGTGCCGCGCTGAAGACATCGCGGAGGTCACCGATTCGGGCCTCCCCCCACCGCCTTTTTGGCAGCGAGGGGCCCGCCGCCACCGCGGCATGGCCGGCGGCAGCGGCGGCAAGGAGGAGGTGGCGTGGGAGGAGCACTGGCGGCGCGGTGCGGGTCGCCCTCGGGTCGCCCTGGGCAGAGCGACGCGAGGGAGGGGAAAAAAACCTACCAATCTGTTTGCACTGCACAGAGTTGCTAAGGTAGAGATGGGCGAAACAGCAGCAAGCGCGACATGTCGGTGGACGGATCGACGGCCGGCCGGCCGGAGCCGATGATGGACAGTTCGTCCTATTCCCTAACTAGAGATCGTTTGTCCGGATGGAGCTCGACGACAGCTATTTGACAAGAGTGCCAAGCCAAGCCAAGCTAGTGTCGATCTCCGCATTCAATGTTCTTCCCCATTGCCGGCCTCTCCGCTCCACCGCCAGCACTGTGCGCACCTACAAACTACAGCAAAATACAAAAAGGTCAAAAATAAAAACCATAGCAATTGTTCACAATCGATCTGGTCGCATGGCTTTAAGCTATAACCGTTGTGACGCGCACTGCATGTACACCTCCCATACTTCACACTGATCACTGCTGCCTTTCTTCCGGCAATGGACGGCGCTGCGCCGGTGGCCGGCGAGCCGGCGGAGACCGAGTCTGTACTACTCTTTTTTTAACATTATCAGTCACGTACTACTCCTAGTTTGTACTACTCTTACAGGACTGAATTAATCAATTAATTAGTTCATTAAGCGGCATGCACTGCACGCAGCGGCAGCTAGCAGTTGGCCAGTGTGGCAGCTTGACTTTGGTGGCAAAGGCGCAACGCCATGCGATGCGAGCGGCGCGTTGCAGCGGCCAGAGGAAGAGGGAGGAGGTGCTTCCGCGAAGGCCGACCAAGGCCCGGCCGGGATCACGTCGAGCCATCCCATCGGCATCCTCTCAGGAACACCACCCACGTCATGATGCACAGCAGGAAACGCAGGAGAGAAGCAAGCAAACGCGACGGGATTTCCCCAAATCCCCCTGCTACTGGGATCATTACTTCCCCTCTGCGAGCCCGTCAAATCGCAAGGTCCACTGTGCCCAAGGCCGGCCCCGGCGCTAGCGTCTCTGCGTGCACCTGCTGCATGCGTCTCTGACCTAAATCACATCCATCCGTCCCCCGATACGATGCTGCTTTTTTTTTTTTTTGACAAGGGTCCGATCCATATAATCAGAAAACTCAGTACAAATTACAAGCCAGCCCCAGAAAGAAAGAAAAATACAAAAGGGTCCTGCAAAATGCACGGAGCACCCTGAGCATCCTGGAAGAAACACAATCAGATCCTCCACCACGCTCCCGAAGAACCTAGTCGTCGTCGGCGTCGCCGTACCACTCGCCGCCGGGGAGGAGGCGCCACCACACATTGTAGACGACCGCAAAATCCATCCGCCGCCAAGCGACGAAATCTGTGCTCGATGAACAGACACGGCCAAAGCACCATCTCCTCAGCTCCATCCATCTTCCCGCCGACGCTGCGCCGTCCAGGCCAACCATCTGTGCTTTTTCTTCTTTTGTTCGTCTTAAACTGTACAAGTATCTCGAATTGTAATTGGTTCACCAGTTGCAAGGCAATGCGTGCGCGGGACACCCCATCAGATCTCATGTCAGTAAGCAAATCCACTACGTACGTACGAACATCGCAACAAGAGTGCACCGCAAATAGAATAGCCTTGAACTGTTGATGTACACGAATACATAATCGAGTGCATCCATCTATTTATAATGCTTTTCAGCTGCCAAAAATAAACATCAGATGCATGAGAATCAATTAATGAAAGCTACAGCCTTTTTCCTGTTTATTCTGCAAAGGATTATGATTAGTTCTACAATTGATCGACTCTATAAACTTTCAATACTACAACCTTCATTCCACAATATAAGATGTTGTAGCCATTTACCACATGACATGTATCCAAATGTATCTAGACACATTTTAGTGTATATGTGCACTCTTTTTAGTCCGAATCTAGACAATATGTGTACCACCTAAAACATTTTATATTGTGGAACAGAGCGAGTACTAGATAAAGCGTATACTTTAACAAATCTTATAGGTGACGAAATAAGAAAATTTACAAAAAAAATTATATATACCATGATTTTTTTTGGTTGAGTCTATTATTATTAATTTGCTATTCTAAGTGTGCTTAATTTTGTCTATATAATTGATCAAACTTATTATATGTTGATTTTGCCTAAATTTATACATCTTATTTTGTGGAATGGACTAAGAGCATCTCTAGCAGAACCCGCAAAAGGGGCAAACCCGCATAATAACCGCCCGATGCGGATTGAAAACCGCAAAAAGGCGGAGAACAGAATCCGCAAATTTGCCCAACCCGCAAAAGATTTTGCAGGCCCCCGTGAATCCGCGCCTCCGAACCGAGAAAGCTAGGTTTCCTCCCCCGACCCGCAGCCGGAACCTCATCCTCTAGTGTCGTTGGCGCGAGGGAACCTTCAGCGCGCCCGTCCCCGCCGCCGCTGCAACCTCTTTCTCTTCCCCCACTCCGGCCACCGCGCGCCCTGCCCCGGACCGGCCATGAGCACCGCCGACCCGTCCCTGGTGACCGTCCGCGCCGGGGACGCGCCATCGTCAGATCCAGCGGGCCGCGGAGAGCTCGGAGCCGCCGCCGCCGACACCGCTGCTGCTCCAGTGGCGGCGCCGAAGCGGAGAAGATTGGGCACCGCAGGCGCGGCCCAAGTTCTGCTTGCCGCGGCTGCCGCCGCGAAGCCTCCCGCCGCCGCCGCCGCGAAGCCGAAGAGGCTGGCGGGGAGGAAAATCAGGGCCAGCGCCGCCGCCGCTGCCGCTGCTGCTGCATCCACCGCGCCCGTCCCCGGCGCTGGGACCGAAAGGTATGAACTTTCGAACTCAAAATTGAGCTCTGTTCACCTTGCCCGTCCCCGGCGAGCTGAATTCGTTCAGCTTGCAGCACGCAAGCGTTCATGGACATGCTTGGGTCGGTAGACATCGACTCGCCTCCGCTCGGCAACTACAGCTACAACGAGTTCGACGGTGGCGTCGATGGTGGCCGGCCTGAGTCGGAGAGGATCGAACTACACCATTTTGGAGGACCAATGCTTGATCCGTGCTTGGGAGAGTATCTCTCTCGATGCAACGGCCGGCGTTGATCAAACCAGAGACCGGTATTGGCAAAGGGTGGAGGACAAATTCTTCCAACTCATGCCACGCAATGGCCGAACGGTGCCCCGGACCTATCGATCACTACAAGGCCGTTGGGAAACTATCAAGACTACATGTGGTCGATGGAGTGGATGCTTGCAACAAGTGATCAATGCGCCACCGAGTGGTACCGTGGAGGGTGATTGGGTGAGTTTATTATTCACCATTGTTCATGTAGTGTTCTCACTACTTGTTCACCATTTGTTCATCATTGTAGGACCGCATTGCGAGAGAAAGGTACTTGGATATGCCCGCATCCAAGAAGAAGCCATTTGTCCTTGATCATTGTTGGAAACTTCTCCAACATAGTGAGAAGTGGAAGTTGAGGGATCAAGAGCCAAAAAAGGGAGAAATTCATGTTGAGGATGCCTCCGATGATGAACAAGGTGGGAGGAACAAGAACAAGCCCGAAGGCAACAAGAAAGCCAAGGAAAGAGTGGCAAAGCAACTTGAGGCAACAAGCTTGAGAGAGAAGCTCGATGAAATGGTGAAATCTAATGAGACCATGGTGGCCAAGACATTGGAGGCAAAGCACCAATTGGCCGAGAGAAAAGCTCAAGAGAAGAAAGAAAAGTGGGAGGTGCTTCGTGAAGAAGGGAAGCGGAAGATCGAGATTGAGGCCAAAAGAGCCTCGGCGGAGGAGAACAAGTCCGTGGCCAAGCTCTTGGCCGAAGAGAACAAGATCATGATGATGAACCGAAGTGACATGGACGAAGTCACCTTGGAGTGGCATGACATCGCAAGGAAGGAGATATTGCATCGAAGGAACCAAGCGATGCTAAAAGCTAGCGGTGGTGGTGGAGGTCTCGGTGGTGGTGGAGGTGTTGGTGGTGGAGCTGCCGGCAATGGTGGAGGTGTTGGTGGTGGAGCTGCCGGCCATGGTGGAGGTGGTGATGCTAGCACGGTGTAGGGCCTTTCGACGATGTGGATGGTGTTTTGGAGGCATTTTTTGGTCACACGGATTGCTATATTAATGTCGAATTTGTAAGCAATTTGAAATTTTATAATATTCTGCCTATCTTACTGTTTTGCATATGCAGTTTCAGAACGCCGCGCGGCGGAGCAGAACCCGCAAAGCAGATCCGCAAAACAGAATATTCTGTTTTGCGGTTCTGCTTTGCGGGTTCTGCTCCGCCGCGCGGCGTTCTGAGCAAAAAACCGCGAGTTGCGCGAACTGCAAAACTGTTTTGCGGGTCGGTGTTTTGCGGGTTCTGCTAGAGATGCTCTAAGTAGCATCCATGCAGAGAGGGAATTATCCGCAACTAGTTGCGGGTGCAACTAGTTTTCGGATACCCCACTTCCGATGTTCCAAAAATTCCGAAAAAAATCATGGACATGGGTCATGTTGAACCTTCGACACCCACAAAATTTCATCCAAAAATATGAATATATGTGGCCTGTGCAAAAAAGACAAATGAAAGTTTGAAGACACTATTCAAACTTTCATTTGTCTTTTTTGCACAGGCCACATATGTTCATATTTTTGGATGAAATTTTGTGGGTGTCGAAGGTTCAACATAACCCATGTCCATGATTTTTTTCGCGATTTTTTGACATTCGGAAGTGGGGTATCCGGCAACTAGTTGCGGGTGCAACTAGTTGCGGATTGTCATTTCCCGCTCAACAGCCCGTGAACACATGTCTGGGCCGCTGTCACGCATGCGACCGCGGATTAAAGCCAAGCACATAGTGTGGGAGGCAGCTAGCTCAACTGCAGTTCTGACATATGTGTGAAGCATTTTCCTCCTCACTAACCGTGATCGACCCGAACCGACGCCGCCACTTGCTCCGTCTCTGATGTCTTCAACCGTGATCGACGGTTCCTCGCACACTCTGTTTGCCGCTTTAGCGTCGGGTTGGGTGGGGATATCGGACTTGCACTCGACGTACAATCCCGTTATGGATGCATTCGAGGTGCTGCACGGAACAAGAAAAAGGTATACCTGCCTCCTCGTTCACCTCGTCAGCGACAATCTCGCCGTTGGTGTTGAGGGCGAGAAATCGTTTAGTCGCTTCTCCCATGGATTGGTAGATGTCGTTCAATCTACGCATGTTGCGGGTTTGATGTTAGAAGATTCAGATCAATTCAAGAGCTCAATGGGTAGCGACGATCCTCAGGGGCACGTGCACGAAGGCTTACCGGTTTTCCTCAACAACGTTAGGCTATCTCTGTTGGGGGGAGCAACGACATCGGCGCCTTGGGGGAGCAACGACGTCGGCGCCTCGGCAGTTCGATATAGTGGTTCAATCTAGTGGTGGTAGTGGTTGTTAGGTTGTCCAAATGACCTCGATATAATTTTGTTATGTTCATGGTGATTTGTGTTCTTATGAATTTATGCAATAGAATTGCATCCTTATCACAGAAAAATGCATCCATGCTATACAAGTTTTCTTCTTCTACTTCTTCTTAAACTTAAGTGACACCATGATTATAATAATAGTAGATAAGCCATATTGCATGTGGACACATGCATGGATCAAGAGGTTACTAGCATTACTAGTACGCTAATACTACTACAATGATCCAATGCATTATGCATACATATGAGTACAACAAGCAAGCAAACAACTCCAGGCGATTACCAGCACTACTACTACACGGGAACTGAAGAAAGGATTAATCCGAAGAAGGGAAAAAGCTACAAGTGCTTGTCTAAATATTGATGACACTTGCAAACTACTAATCAAAAGCTACAACACATTATTAGCCGAATGATCGAAATGGGTAGACCTAGCTCGGAGACGAACGATCCGGATCATGCGCCCCTGGTGGATGCAGGTGGGCCCATCTCGTACACGAAGGCGCTGTTCTGCAGACAAGCGTCCAGCCAGGTCGGCGGTGGCTCCTGTGGACCGCCGTTGACCCCGGGCTGCGCTGGTGGGCCGGCCTTGCCATTGACGATGGAGGTGAAGGAGGGGAACGCCGGAAAGTATGCTGTGCTGTTTGGCAGCTGCTCTTGGATGCAAGCTGCCGCAGGGAAACCGCCATTGTTGCTGCTTGTGTTCTTGGCCTGGGTCTGCATTAATGGAGAGGACTGCAGGTTTGGGAGGTCATGGTGGAAGGGAATGAGCTGGCTAGGGTTTGGGAAGGGGACAGGCTGTGCGTCCTGGAAGAAGCTGGGGTGGTGGTGGTTCATGGGGAGGTAGCAGTAGGGGTTCCGCATCTCTATCATCTTGCTGTATGGGTCTACGGCCTTGTGAAAGATCCTGCACACCACCCATTCCTCCTGCAAAGTATATATCATGGATAATATAAGTTCAAAATATATGTATGAACAACCAGAGTAAAATGCAGATAAATGCAGTACTACAATATTCTCTTTTGCATGGATTGTCATCTACTCGAAATGCAGAATCTATATATTTATTCCAGAACTTCCGCAAGCAGAGAGCATATATTTATGCTTCATGGACTGGAGGAAACTACTTTTTTTATAAGATTTGTCGATCTGCGCGAGGACAACCGGAGATCCGCGAGCCATGCATGCAAAGTACAAGAGCTCTGAGAAGGGAACAAACATGTAAATGCCTGTGTCAGTGCAAATCTTCAACTTAGATTTTTTAGCAGAACACATCATCGTCATGCTTATGATATATGGCAGCTAAACATTCATTGCACAAAAGTGTACGTATGTATCAAGTACTTCAGTATCAACTAAAATTTCCGCATATAATAAGCATATATTCCACATCAATCTGCATGCATATGTCACACTTAGATAGGCATGCAATGCAAGCACACACGGATGCCGCATTGAATGCATCATACCAGATCTACTTATGCAACGAACGACCGACCATGTAACTCGTTCTTGAACTCTCAACTGTTTATATTTCAACGCGCAGCACAAACAGTGACTAGCTAATACTAGAATCTAGTAAAAATCATCTATTGGCTATAGCAAACTAAATGTCCATCGACGGACGGAGGAAGGATTAATAAGCCAATGCAATCAAGAATAGTACGTACCTTGCAGGAGCGGCGGGCGGCGCCGAAGTCGCCGTCGAGGCGGTACTCATGGAGAACCCACTTGGTCTTCTCCCCGCGCGGCGCACGTCCTCTGTAGAACACGAGCGTCTTCTTCATGCCGATGAGGGCGCCGGTGGCGGCGTTGAGCACCTCCCGGTCCTTCCCCGTGGCCTTCCAGTAGCCGGCGCCGGTGGCGCGGTTGGTGCGGAGGCCCGTGGGATACTTGCGGTCGCGGAGGCTGAAGAAGTACCACTCCCGCTCCCCCATCCTCGCCGCCTCCGGGAGATCCCACGGCTCGCACCGGTTCAGGTCCACCTCCGCGATGTCCACGCCGCCGCAGCAGGCGCCGTTGAACACCTTGGCGGCGAGGTAGAAGGTTACGAGCTCCTCGTCGGTGGGGTGGAAACGGAAGCCAGGGGGGAGGCCGTGCTCCCCGGCGGCCGCCTCCGCCGCCGCCATCTCCTCCCCGATCAGCTCCCACAGCGCGTCGCTCATGGCTGCCGTCGGGTGCTGCTGGTGCATGGGTGCCTCAAAGATCGATCGATCTTTTCACCGGGAGAAGAGGAGTTCTTTCTCAAGAACCCTACAAGCTGCTGCACAGTGGACAGGTTGTGTGAAATGTTGTTCTTCTTGGCTATGGATGCGTGGTGTAGTCGGGGGAGAGGCCAATGGGGGTCTATCTATAGTTGAGCACGGAAACGTAGAAAGACTACAGTGTTGGTGCTTAGCCCAAGGCTCCTACTCTCTCCCTCTCTCTCTAACCTTTATCCCACAGCGTAGCTACATAGTAGCAGTAGGATCATAGGAGTAGCTAGGTGTAGAAGAGGGAGGAAATCCATGGCAAGAGCTGCGGGAAGGGTAAGTTTAATGGATGGTGAAGGGCAAGATGCACCTGGAATGGGCCTCAAAGAAGAAACTTGATGGAGCTTAAGAGGACCCTGAACTTCTTGCGTGGAACACAACTAGCTAGGCAGACTACGTAGCAAGACATATGACATAGGTGAAACCTACATCGCCTAAACACAATCACACATACTACTATAGGAACGACATACACACGCGTAGGTAGGCATGACATGCATTTGTGTACGCGCAGACTGGTATTAATTTGGGGCAGATGGTGAAGTCGTCGTGTACTTATTTTCAGGGTACCATGCATGTGTACTACCGCAATTGTGCATATTTATACAGGCAAAGAAGATTTTGGAACAACCCAAGAAAAGTCTATGTAGGCTTCTATAGCATATACTCCGTTTTAAATATAACATGACACATGTTGATATATACATTACATACGTATGCATCTTCACATTAAAACATGTGTAGATACATCTAGATACATGTGAATCTGAGAAATGGCTAAAACATTTTATATTTAAAAACGGAAACAAAGGTTGTCGTGCCTGCTTTTCACTGGACATCTGGACTAATTTGATCGTCCGGGCATACCATTGTTTTCCATAGTACGCATGTCCGGGTTTCTCAAATGAAATATACTCCTTGGGGTACCGGGGTTGCAGTTTTGTACTCCCTCGGTTCCAAAGTACTTGAGTCACTTTTGTGGAAATATGGATGTATGCACACATTAAAATATATATATATATATATATATATATATATATATATATCACTAGTAGAAAAATGGTCTTTCGTCCGGAGCCCAAATTCCATTAGTCCCGGTTCGGGCAAAAACCGGGACCAATGCCAGGCATTGGTCCCGGTTCGAGCTGCCAGTGCCCCGTGAGCCATTAATCCCGGTTCGGCTCGTGGTATTAGTCCCGGTTCGTGGCATGAACCGGGACTAAAGGTGCCGCACCCTTTAGTCCCGGTTCATGCCACGAACCGGGACTAAAGGTCTATGGCATGAACCGGGACTAGGTGTTTTTTTCCCTCTCATGCCTACCCCCCCCCCCCCCCCCCCCCCCCCCCGTGGATCGCCTTTTCAGTTTTGCAAAACCGAAAAGAAAATGATAAAATCTTCAATAAATAAAATCCTTTGAGATATAGTTAGGTTTTAGTGTCTAGTTGGTATAGAAATTTTGAAATATGAATTTTGACCTTTTTTTGGAAAAAACAGAAAAAAAAACTTAGAACGGCCCTAACTTTTGCATACGACGTCGAAAAAATGCGTTTAATATGTCAAAAAATACTAGAGAAAAATTGGAGCTCGATTTCACCGGGGTTTACCCGGTGAACTTTTCTCAGATCCTAGAAATTCCAAAAGGAAAAAAAGTTATTTCAAAAAGAAGATTTTTTTCTACAAAATAAAAAAATAAGCACATTTAGCATTTTTTCTACAAAATAAAAAAAAGCACATTTAGCGCATTATGCAAAAGATGATATGGATGCAATATTTGGATTCCTATCATTTTTCTGATCGATTTATACATATTATTTGTCGAATTTTGATTTACAAATTTAAAGATATGAATTGTTTCATATTAAATAGAAAATGGCAATAATAATGTAAAATTCATTTTTTTTGAATTGATAATTATTATTACTTAATTATTAATATTTATGTTAATATAGGTTTGAAATTCAAAAAATAATATCATGTGCCATCAAAGTCTAGAGGATAATAAGATTGATACCATAGTATTATCAAGATGTTATCAGTGCAATCTTGGAAGCTAATTGGAAAGGAACTCAAAAGTTAAGCGTGCTGGGGTGGAGCAGTGTGAGGATGGGTGATCGGTCGGGAAGTTTGACCACGAGTATGGATAGGAGTGTGAAGATGCACTTTGACTTGAGATTAGGGGCGATTAGAGATTAAACTGACAAATAATTGAAAGATTTGAAATATATAAAAAATTCAAAAAAAAATCGAAAAAATTCAAAAATAAATATTTCGAAAAAAAGGGTCTTTAGCTCCTTCAGCCCCAGCGCATGTGCTTCGCCCACGTGGAACCCCATTAGTCCCGGTTCGTGACCGAACCGCGACTAGCATTAGTCCCGATTCGCTAGTCCCGGTTCGGGAACCGGACTAATGGCTCAAATGAACCGGGACCATAGGGGGTTTTTCTACTAGTGTATATATAAGACAGGACTATTCTAGACAACCCCTATAGTGTTTCTAGAATACTTATTCTAGACAACTTTTGCCAAACTAAGGACCTTCTTAGTCCCGAACCGTCCCAACTACCCGTCCCGGAAAAATCGCACCCACCCTCCACTTCTCCCTACTGCACCGACCCACCTACCTCCCTCACGAACTGCTCCCATCCCGCAACCACCCCCTCCGCCGACCTCCGGATCGATCCGCTCGACGGCCGCCCCTTCCCACCACCTCCTCCCTGCCGCCGCCCCTCCCCCCCGCCGCATCTCCACCAGCGCGGCGCCCCGCCACCATCCACGCACGCCTCGCCCGCCGTCTTCATCCCTGCACGCGACCCCCGCCGGCGGCCTCCTCTCCCACGCGCGCGACCCGGCCACCGGCAACCTCCTCTGTGTGCGCGCCGCCGCCGTCGAAAGGCTTCCCATTCGCCTCCTAGCGAGGACGCCGCCCCGCGCGCCTTCCCGGAGACGAACCCCGGCCCCTTGCTCCTCGCCCCGCGCTGCCCCTGGTATCCACCCGAGCGCGCTGACCAGGGCCTCCACCGCAGCCTGCCATCCCGGCCTCCACACGGGTGGAACGCCGCTGCCTCCTTGCGCCCCGCCTCGCCCCGTACCTGCTCGCCGGTGGGACACACCCCTGTCCTCGTATCTGCTAGCCGGCGGTGGCTGTTGAGCAGGTCGCTGCGCGTCCACCGTGCGACACCCGTGCTCTGCGTCGGCGAGACCCTGGGCCACCCTGCTTCACCAGCACCGCATGGGACTCCCCTGCTGGCGCACGCGGGGACTGCACCTGCGCCTCCCGTCCCTTTTCATCGCCTCCTTCCCCCAGCGAGTTCCCACCAGCAGGCTCCCCTCGATTTCTGAATTTTTTTTGCAGTTCATCTTTCCCATACAAGTATGTATTCAGTGCTCTGAACTCCGCATGTGGGAGGTTCAGTTCACATTTCTTCGGCGGTTCGGCGCATCGACGCCTGGAAGTCAACTATCCTCATAGGCGGAGTTAACTGCTCGTTTCTAGCTGGAAAGTAGCGAAGTTCAAATAAACAGTGGAGTTTATATAAAAAGGAGGTTCACTTCAGACCGCGGAGAAGTTCGCGTTTAACATGTCGGACGTTTAGAGACAAAAAATCGTCTGCCAAGAAGTTCATCTTAAAAAATAATAGGAAGTTCATTTAAAAATCACGAGAAGTTATGAAAAACAAGATGGTTTGCAAAGAAGTTCATATTCGAAAATAAAATTCATGCGCGACAAAAAAAAGTTCATGTTTATTGTATCACGAGGTTCATTTGGTAATTTTTATAAGTTCACCATACATTAAAAATCCACATAACAATTTCAATTTTGAAATTAATAAAAAGTTCACTTCATATTAAACGGAGTTCACCACGCGAACGTCACCTCGTATTAAATAGAAGTCCAGTCGCGAAGTTCGTCTCGTATTAAAACGGAAGTTCAGCCACGAAGTTCACCGGACGACGTTCGCTTCGTATTAAACGGAAGTTTATCCCGTGAAGTTCACTTAGAATTAAAACGGAAGTTTAGAAAGCTAGTGAGTTCAATAACCCAGAAGTTAATTAACCCGAATTAGCGATCGGAAGTTCAATAACAGACTAAACGGAAGTTTAGTAACAGACTAAACGGAAGTTAATGGTCGTATAAAAAGGAAGTTCATTACTATCTGTCTTCTCGTTTCTCCATTTTTCGTATTTTCAAAATTAATCAAAAACCGTAATGAATTTCGAAAACATTTCTATACGAAAAAGTTGCGCCTAGTCAATATCTTTCCAATGCCATATCATTTGTTACCTTTCGATAAGCGGTTTGAAAGTAATTTTAAAAATACTGTCCGCTGGACATAAACATTCAGAAAGAGAATTGTTAATTTTTCAAACTGCTCTTATTCCGTGATGAATTACGAAAATTGGCCTGAGATAGTCAAGATGCGGTTTTTCCATATCTTTACAACGGTGTATCATTTGCTTTAATCCGACAAACGGTTTGAAAATGGCGTCCAAAACAGTACGAAAACGAAGAAAATACGCGAAAATCAGTGTTTCGTATATTTAAAATTACTTTACAACCGTAACTAATTTTAAAATCTTGTAGAAGTGAAAAAGGTGCGAATTTTTCATATCTTTCCAACGGCGTATCATTTGCTTCAATCCGACAAACGGTTTGAAAATGGCGTCGAAAACAGTACGAAAACGAGGAAAGTACGTGAAAAACAGTGTTTCGTATATTTAAAATTATTTTAAATCCGTAACTAATTTCAAAATCTTGTAGAAGTGAAAAAGGTGCGCATTTTCCGTACCTTTCCAACGCCGTATCATTTGCTTCAATCCGACAAACGGTTTGAAAACCACGATGGAAAAACTCACCGAATCTAAGTGTTCCATCCGGAAGTTCACCTATTATTAACTCGGAAGTTCAGAAAGTTGTCTAGAATAATTATTCTAGAAGGGAGTCTAGAATAGCAGGGGTATATATATATATATATATATATATTTAGACAAATCTGAGTAAGAAACACGGAGAACAAGTCTCTAGAGTACCATTATCACTAGTAGAAAAAGGGGATTTAGTCCCGGACCGTAAGGGGCTTTAGTCCCGGCTGGCCAACCGGGACTGACCAACCGGGACAAAAGCCCCCCCCCCCCTTTAGTCTCGGTTCGTTACGAACCGGGATTAAATACCCTCCCACGTGACCGCGGCAGAGCCCGCGGGGCTGGAGATCTTTAGTCCCGGTTCGTAACACGAACCGGGACTAAAGGTATGTACATTTTTTTTCAATTAATTTTCTGGGTTTAGGTGGGGGGGTTAGGGTTTAGGAGGGGTTTCCATCGTACACGTCGATGCTCCATAAACGCGTACAATTACATGATCACGTTGGTGCATATATATATAACACACACAATTACATGAAGATCACGTTGATGCATATATATAACACATATAAAGTACTACATGAAGATCACGTTTTCGTATAAAGTACTTAATTACATGGAGATCACTAGTACATGGAAGCATATTATTCTCCACCATAGTAGTATTCTCCGGTTTCAGCTATGACCTCCGTAAGGAGAAATCCCGTCAATTCCTCCGCAATTGCTTTTACGCGTTCCTCTGGTAGGAGCGTGTTTCGCTTGCTTGCCAACTTTAAAAGAAGAAGATCAAAATAAATACATGAGTTGTGTGTATATATATCAAATCATCATAAAAAAATTATGAATGAAACTCAACACAATTGATGGTAACAAGATAAAATTGTGAATAATGTTTACGTACATCTTTATTTCTTTGATTATTGACTCTCTCATTGATCCTCATGTGAATGTACTCGCAAACGTAGTATCCACATAAATTAGTCCCTTGTGGCTGTTGCAGACACCACTATACGAGAATAGAATTCACTAAAAAAATAATCAAGCATGATAATGGTATTGAAACTAGATGTAAAGAGATGCGCGGATCCTAGGTAGTACTACTTACTTGGTTCAGACAAAAAGTCAGCTTCGGTTTCCAATCACCGACTTCTTTCTTGATGAACTCTTGCCAAACCCTGCCCGACAACGAAATTGAACAAAGGAGAGTTATTAATTACTTGATATCATGAAATGAACGAAAGAGCCCGATATAGTGCGATAATAATTGAAATTACTCTTGGAGCATATCAAAGCAGCTCTTGTATTCTTTAGGATCTCTCCTTAATGAGTCCAGAATTTCAACTTCTCCAGCGTCAATTTTAATGACCATAAGAATAAAGTGGAACCTACGCACGTTTATATACGCAGTCAAGCATAACTCATAAATTACACTTAACATCGGGTGAGCAAAATAGAATGTGTACAAGTGATACCCGATGACGTAGTTACCTGCGTCAAAAGAATATGGGTTAGGTTGAGACTCCAAGTGCAGAGTGTGTAGTAAGTGGAAGACGTGTTTTCCCCACGAGGGGTGACTCGAGAGTTTAATATCGAACTCTCGGGGAATCAGTAGTGAAGATTTATATTTCCTATCCTTCTTTTGGTTACCTACAAAACAAAGTAAATGTTTTGGTCCTCAACCTCACCTAGTGGTTGTCAAGCACAAGGTATAGAATGATATCAAGATAATATGCAATGCAAACAAGATATAAATACGCAATGGTGGTGGTAGCAATGATAAATGATATTTTGGGGTTTTTTATGATGAATGCAAGATATAAAAGTGTTTTTGTATTTTCGGATTTAATAATGGCAGAAAATGGAAAAGTGGTAAAAGTGGTTGGAAAGGTGTTTCTTATGATTAAAAATGGACCGGGGTTCATGGTTTCACAAATGCACTCTCTCTTTAATAAAGTGGTAGACAATGGAATACTAGAGTTGACATATGAGATTGCAACACAACAGTTTAATGACAAGTTATAATTATATGGGCATCACGTCCTAATATAGAGACCTTTTGGTTATTAGTCTCTCTTATACTCCACCAAGATGCGAACTAAATCATAACACCTCGGTAATTAAGATAACTCAGAGTATAGCAATAAGTATCATGACATGAAGTTAAAATAAGAACATGCTAGATCTAGTCATGGAGTAGTGGCAATGGTCACACCCACATCTCCGGTAGCATGGTATTTCTTTTTATCCCTAGTGAGGCAACAAAGTAAGGTAGTGATACCCAAGTGGATCGCAGAACTTTCTCTCACGTTCTCTGCACTAGCCATCCCCCGTTACTCCAACTAATGCACACGTTCCCCCTCACACGCTCTCATAAACATGCTTGATCATGACAAGTAAATAAGAACGGGGTACATAATATGCATCTACTTTCATAACTGAAACAAAACCATTGCAATCTCAAACATATATTAACTCATAAAAAGATCCACCACAAAGGTATTACATAGATGACCGTAATTATGTTCAGCAGCTCATACGGTACTAATTAGTGAAGCTCGAGAGAGAGAGATACATAAGTTACTTCCACAAACCCATAGTCCAGAGGTGGACTACTCCCTCTTCATCATGGAGACGGTGGAGAAGTCGTTGGAGAAGATGGAGACCACGACGACAGCGCCCCGCCGGAGTTTTCTCCCTCCAATCTGCAACTCCAGATCTCTGTTTCGGTGTTTCTGTGTTTCTGCGGCTCTCCTTCCAGAGAACGTCGGGGGACTATTTTATAGGAGGTTTTAGGTCAAAACGGAGTCGGTGGAGGAAAGATCGATGACAACGGAGCTCCGAGGGCCAAAAGGGGGGGTCCCACGCGGCCCCTGTACCTGGCCGCGTGGGCCCACTCATCTGGGCCCTCGGGCCTCCGCTTGTTTGCTTCGTTCGCTCCCACGCTTTGTTCCTTCCAAAAACTGATGCTCGTAAATTTCCAGGTCATTTGGACGTCGTTTGGGTCCCTAAAACATTAAAATATAGAAATAGGGTTTTCTGCCTGCGTAGGGTTAATTCCATAAAAAATAGGAAACATATCAAATATTCCCAAAATCATTATAAAACAGTGATATAACCCTTATATGATGCAACATATGACTGGAATATAAGTAAAATAATGCAAAGTTCATGTATGCATTTTACATGCATCAACAAGACAGTAACACTCACTTGAAGTTCTAAGGAAAAAATATTTCTGATTTGGTACTTTGTCGCTTAAAAAACCTTAGCAATGTCGCCTTTGTGTCCTTGGTAAAAAAGGGATTTTCTATGGTGACTTCATGAATTTTATCCGGGTCAATGAACCCAATGTCCCAGATTCTTTCCTTTTTGCATTCGAGAATCTTCATTCTGCATAATAGCGTAGAAAAGATTATAGTGAGGATAATTGCAGACAATGAACGAGCTGAGCTAAAGATTTAAATTACAGAAATAAATCACTTACAGACAATAGCAACTGATGATAGATTTATCGAGGACGTCTTGATTGTATAACTGAAAAGTTCGCTAAAGTCAACATGCACACCATATTCTTGGAAGTAGTGCTCACGCTTAACTGACGCCATGATACCGATTTTCCCTTTCTTTGCGGCATTCAAGTACCAGGTATGCAACTAACGCATTCTTGTTGTTAGATTCTCGACCTGCTCAGGTCTGACCAAAGACTGCCCGCGAACATATCTCCATGCTAGTTGTTGACCATAGACGTCCTTGTCGGAAAACATCTTGAGCGGGGGGATCGATTGTACTTCTTGTTCTCCGAGCTGGGGAATTTGTTTCCTGCTTTGATCACTCTTCTGCTGCACCTTTGAGCTATATGACTTATCAATAGAGCGCGCATAGTCTGGTGGCGGCTTTGGTGGAGGTTTATATAAGTTCTCAAGGCAGCGGTCAATGTTCTCCGAGGTATCTGGGATGTAAAGCTTGGCTCAGGCTTTTTTGGTGCAAAATGGGCTTTCACCTCGGCAGTCACGATCGCGGCGTTTTCCTCGGTAGTCCTTTCATAAGGTAACTTCTCAGGTGTCTTGTCTCTTGCCTTCTTTCTCTGTGGCTACTTAGGAGGCGGAGACCGCTTCCGCTTACTCCACTTAACGGGCGGAGACGGCTGCGGCTCCGGAGATCGAGTTGGACTCGCGCTGGGGTCCCTATCGGGGAGGGGTGGACTTTGCTGAGTTGGACTGTTACAAGGAGTAGTCTGTGGAGGGGTGGAGTCTGGAAACACGATGTATTTTTTTCCATAAAATGATACCACCCTTGGCGTCTCGCAGTGTCTTCTCCCCTTCACCTCCTTCAATGTCAAGCTCCAGTGACTCATATCCCTTCAAAACTTCATCCACCCCGACACGAGCATGGCCAGCTGGAATCTGATTGCCATGGTGGCGTGCTTCAGGTCCATTAGGTAAAGCATACCGACCGCCACCTTGAAGGATATGTTCTTCATTGACTGATGTAGATCACACATCGTCTTCTCCGTGATATCATCCACGGGGTAGCGAGCCTGCGGGTCAGCATCCAGGAACGCCGTGGAACCGACGCTGCTTTTCCCACGTGATGGGGGACGATACTATTGAATGCAGGATCTTCTTGCTGCCGCTCAGATGCCCTTTGGTGGCTAAGTACTGTGTCCAGTTGCTCCTGCTGCCGAATGACAATGCGTTTCAATTCCTCCGTATGTGCTTCTATCCGTTGGATCCGGTCTGCTTCTACCTTCTTTTTCCTCTCACGGCTTCTATAACTGCCAATGCACTCCGAAAACCCTTTTTTCCACGGAAAATCGAGGCCATAGCCTCGTGTTCGTCCTTTTTTTTCAGGATTCCCGAGGGCGAGTGTCAGCTCGTCGTTCTCTCTGTCGGGCTTGAAAGTTCCATCTTGAACTTTTTCTATTGCTTTAACAATCTCTTTGGTGACATGCTCAATTTTTTTCCTTATTTTTTTCCCTTGCAGCAATAAGCTTCCCTGTCTCTGGGTCCAACGATGACCCATGCGCGAACAACCAACGCTTGGACCTCACGGGAAATTTCTCTATTTCTGGAATGATCCCTTTAGCAATCAGGTCGGCGTCACTTTTTTCCCACTTAGGCGCGGCAGTCACGTAGCCACCTGGCCCCAGAACATGGTGATATTCCTTCTTCGAAGCATTTACCTTATTTGTTGCCGACCTTTCTTGAGCTTCAGCAGATTCCTTGTACTCCTTGAATTCGGCCAGTGATAATTGTGCTTCTCTAGTGTTCCGGTGAAAGTTGGAGCTTCTTTATTCTTCTTATAAGCATTCCATGTATTTTTCTTGAAGGTCTAGAATTGTGTGGCAATCTTCTTAAGAGCCCACTGCTTGACTTTCTCCTTCTCAATATCTGACAGAAGTGGTGGTAGGCTGAAATATACCATGAGCTTATTCCAAAGATCATCTTTGGATCTATCGTCGACATAACTAACTGATCCATTGTCTCCCTTTGGCTTATGCTATTCTCGAGTGCTGATCACGATATTGTCCCTAACAATAACTCCACATTGATTTATAAATTTTGTTCTGTTCTCTTTGGGCTCAAGCGGTTCGCCATCTACATCAATTTTCTCGATCACTAAATTTGCATGATCGCCCAACTTTTTTCTCGGGCCTCGTGGCCTTCTAGATGATTGGCTCGATCCTGAGGGCTAAAAGAAGAAAGATTCGTTAATAAGTGCAACAGAAATCAATTAATGCATCTCGTGATCAACAGAGTCTTAATATATATATCGCGCCGGAATTTGTTACAGATTCTTCTCGTTGCACTACGTCTAGTGATCGGGAGGGCCCTTCGTCTCTTGGTTCTTCAGCTCCATCACCGTAGTCGTTCAAGAATTGTGAGCCGAAATCTTCTTCAGCTTCTCCACGGCCGGCATCTTCTCCACCTTCACGAATCATATTAAAAATTTGCTCTTCACCGTCGTCTCCGCTGTGGGCGTCCATACTACAAACCAAAAAAAATAGGTACCCAATATTAATAAGCACACATCTCACAAATTACTTCTAACAAAAATGGCTAACATTTTGCGCACAATTAATAAGCACACAATTTTAAAAACTAACATTTTGCAACTTAAATTTGCATCTAAAATTTGCATCTAAAATTAACATCTTAAATTTGCATATCTATTAAAATTAACATCTTAAATTTGCATCTAAAATTAACATCTTAAATTTGCATCTAAAATTAACATCTTAAATTTGCATATAAAATTAACATCTTAAATTAGCATCTAAAATTAACATCTTAAATTTGCATCTTAAATTTGCATCTTAAATTTATATCTAAAATTTTCATCTAAAATTTTCATCTAAAATTTGCATCTTAAATTTTCCTAACACTCAAATTTTCTAAAATTGCTAAAACTTTCTAAAATTTGCATCTTAAATTTTCCTAACAAATTTCCTAACACTAAAATTGCTAAAACTTTTTAAATTTTTCTAAAATTCCTAACACTAAATTGCCTAGGGTTAGAGATTGGGGTGGAGTACGTACCTTGCGGCGGCGGCCAGAGACGTGGAGGGGGAGGACGGTGGCGTGCGGGCGGTGTCGGAGAGGAGGAGGCGCGCACGGGCGGGCGGACAGCGTCGGGGAGGGGAAGACGACGACGGAGATGGCCTCGGCGTGCGGGCGTCCGGACGGCGGCGACGTCGTGGAGGAGAGCGGCGTCGGCGTCGCGGCGTCGGGGGGGCCGGGGGTGGCGTCGGCGGCAGGGGAGGTCGAGGGCCAGCGTCGGCGGCTGCAGGGCTTTGCCGTTAGAAAGATGCGCGCGCCGTGGGAGAGAGGAAGTGCTCGATTTGGGGGTCGAAACCGCACCAAATCGACGCGAACAGACCTTTAGTCCCGGGTCTTCTCACCACCCGGGACTAAGGATCCTTTAGTCCCGGGACTAAAGATCAAGTTTTGGGCCGCCGCGGCGTTTCGGGCACGAAGCCCACCTTTAGTCCCGGGTCGTGGCTGGACCCGGGACTAAAGCCCATACAATATTTTCCCTCTGGTTCCTTTTTCTTTTTTCTGATATCTTTATATCTATTTGATTTACTTTTTTAATTGTCTATATTTGTAAAAATAATATCTATATTTGTAAAAATAATATCTATTTGATTTAATTGTTTAATTTTCTATATTTCTAAAAATCATATATATATTTGAAAACATCCTCAGCAAATTGTGCAAATGGAGTCCTCTGTCTTATTGATATTTTTTCTTCGCTTGTGTCCCTTTCTTCGGATTGCGTCGTAACCATGGAGAATCTTCATTATTTAACGGGATGCTTGGGTCAGTGTTCACTTTGAAGGGCGGAATTTCATGAAGAATATTGTAATCTTTTGACATGTCTGTCGTGTCCTCCACTCCCACGATGTTTCTTTTACCTGAAAGAACTATGTGGTGTTTTGGCTCACCGTATGATGTATCTTTTCTTTTTTTGGTTTGCTAGACATGTTCTTCACATAGAAAACCTGAGCCACATCATTGACTAGGACGAATGGTTCGGTGTCGTATCCAAGATTGTTGAGATCCACTGTTGTCATTTCGTAGTGCGGGTCTACCTTTACCCCGCCTTTCAGGTTGACCCATTTGCACTGAAACAAAGATACCTTAAAAGAAGGTCCATAGTCAAGTTCGCATATATCCTCTATTAAACCATAATATGTGTCCTTTTTTCCATTGTTGTTTGTTGCATCAAAGCGGACACCACTGTTTTGGTTTGTGCTCTTTATGCCTTGGGCGGTCGTGTAAAATGTATTTCCATTTATCTCGTACACTTGGAAAGTCGATATAGTCGAAGATGGTGACCTGGCCAACAAGTACAGCCGCTCTGCAATAGTGGAGTTGTTATTCATGAGATGTGTTTGCAACCAACCGCCGAAAGTCTCCATGTGTTTATCTTTAATCTAGAGTCTGTCTGCTCTGGGTTCTTGAAGCGTACAAAATCCATGTGTTCCGAAAGATATGGAGCCACCAAGGTGGAATTTTGTAGAACGGTGTAGTGTGCTTGAGTGTAAGAATGCCCGTCCATACATATTATTGCTTTCTTTCCTAGCGTGCCTTTTCCACTCAGTCTCCCCTCATGCCGCGGTTGAGGTACACCAATCGACTTAAGGTCAGGAATAAAGTCAACACAAAACTCAATGATCTCCTCTGTTCCATAGCCCTTGGATATGCTTCCTTCTGGCCTAGCACGATTATGAACATATTTCTTTAAAACTCCCATGAACCTCTCAAAGGGAAACATGTTGTGTAGAAATACAGGACCGAGAATGTTAATCTCTTCGACTAGGTGAACTACGAGGTGCGTCATAATATTGAAGAAGGACGGTGGGAACACCAGCTCGAAGCTCACAAGACATTGGACCACATCCTTCTGTAAACTTGGTAAAGTTACTGGATCAATTACCTTCTGAGAAATTGCATTGAGAAATGCACATAGCTTCACAATGGGTACTCGAACATTTTCCGGTAGAAGCCCCCTCAATGCAACCGGAAATAATTGTGTCATAATCACGTGGCAGTCATGAGACTTTACGTTTTGGAACTTTTTCTCTGCCATGTTTATTATTCCCTTTATATTCGACGAGAAGCAAGACGGGACCTTGATACTGCTCACGACTTCAAAAAAGATTTCTTCTCTTCTCTGGTAAGAGCATAGCTGGCAGGACCTTGATACTTCTCTGGATGTCGTCTGTCTCGTTCGTTCATACGTTGGTGGTCCTGCCGTGATTCCGGTGTATCTTTCGTCTTCCCATACACGCCCAAGAAGTTTAGCAGGTTCACGCAAAGATTTTTCGTCACGTGCATCACGTCGATTGCAGAGTCAACCTCTAGGATTTTCCAATACGGTAGATCCCAAAATATAGATTTCTTCTTCCACATGGGTACGTGTCCGTCAGCGTCCTTCAGAACAGATTGTCCGCCAGGACCCTTTCCAAAGATTACTTTTAAATCCTTGACCATATCATATATATCATCACCAGTAGGGCGGGTAGGCTTCGTCCGGTGATCTGCCTCACCGTTGAAATGCTTGCCTTTCTTTCTTAAGGGATGCTTGTTTGGAAGAAATCGACGATGCCCCGGGTACACATTCTTGTTACCTAAATATATACTTTCAGTCTCACCTAAACAGTGCGTGCATGCATTGTATCTCTTGTTTGACTGTCCTGAGAAGTTACTAAGAGCAGGCTAATCATTGATGGTTACAAACAGCAACGCTCACTAGTACAGAAAAGGCTATCAGTGGCGCACCCCAGGTTTTCTGGTGCGCCACAGAATTCTCGCCACTAAAATTATTTCTGTGGCGCACGTGGCTTGGTGCGCCACAGAATTCTCACATTTCTGTGGCGCACCTGGCCTGGTGCTCCACAGAATTCTCAAAAAATTCAAAAAATGAAGAAAAAAATATAAAAAGTTTTAAAAAAAATCAGATAAATCAGAATATGAAATAATATGAAAAATCCTAATTATTGGAATTATTTCATATTTTTTGAATTTTTTGAATTGTACCTTCCCGCTAGGTCACCCATCCTCAAACTGCTCCAACCCTAGCACGCTTAACTTCTAAGTTCCACCCAATTCACCTACACTTGTGCTACTCAAGTTCTTATTAATATATATATCATATCAAACCCTCTTAACTCTTGTATGTGTATATGTGTGGTATGTGTTATAAATGTGTGTTTTTAAATTTCAGATTTTTCAAAAACTTCTAAAGTTTCAAAAGGAGATTCAAAAGTTTCAAAAGATCCAAAAAAATTCAAAAAACTTAAATTTTTTCAAAAAATCCAAAAAATTCAGAAAAGTCAAAACACTTCAAAAAAATCCAAAAAATTCAACAATCTTCTTTGTTATACATTTCTGTGTCTTTTTTGGACCTTTTTAATTTTTAAATTTTTTTAAATTTTTTAAATTTATTTCTTTTTGATTTTGCTGCGAAAAATCGTCTGTTTGAAATAACTTTTTTTTCTTTGGAATTTGAGGAATCTGTGAATTGCTGACCGGGTAAACCCGGGTGGATTCGAACTCGGATTTTTCTCTAGTCTTTTTTTGACATATTTTTTGCATTATTTCGACGTCGTATGCAAAAGTTATGGCCGTTACAAGTTTTTTTTATGTTTGTTGCAGAAAAGGTGAAAATTCATATTTCAAAATTTCTATACCTACTAGACACTCAAACCTAACTACATGTCAAAGGATTCTATCTATTGAAATTTTTTATCATTTTCTTTTACTTCCTGCAAGACTAAAAAGGCGATCCACGGGGAGGGGGGGGGGGGGGGGGGATTTGAAAAAAAAAGGTGCGCCACAAAATGTCACCTTTCTGTGCGCCACAGAATTTTTTTTTTTCAAATTTTAACCCGCCCCCCAGATAACTTTCGGTGGCGCACCTGGCCATGTGCGCCACAGAAATGTGTCTTTCTGTGGCGCACCAGGCTTGGTGCGCCACAGAATGTCTAATTTCTGTGGCGCATGTGGTTGGTTTAGTGCGCCACAGAAATGTTACTTTCTGTGGCGCACCGGGCTTGGTGCGCACAAAAAATAATTCTGTGGCGCACCAATTAAGGGTGCGCCACAGAGTGCCAACCTACCTATATAGGTTTTCCCTACTAGTGGCTCGTAGGTCAAATTCCTCATGTTTGTGCTCATCCCACACACGTACACCTTCGTCACTCCATAACTGTAAAAGTTTTACAACTAATGGCCTCAGGTACACATCAATGTCGTTACCGGGTTGCTTCGGGCCTTGGATAAGCACTGGCATCATAATGAACTTCTGCTTCATGCACAACCAAGGAGGAAGGTTATAGATACATAGAGTCACATGCCAGGTGCTATGACTGGAGCTTTGCTCCCCAAAAGGATTAAAGCCATCTGTACTTAGACCAAACCTTAAGTTCCTTGCGTCACGTGCAAATTCCTTGAACTCTCTGTCAATTTTTCTCCACTGCGACCCATCAGCGGGGTGTCTCGACATCTCGTCTTTCTTACGGTCTTCTTTGTGCCATCTCAACAACTTGGCATGCTCTTTGTTTTGGAACAAACGTTTCAACCGTGGTATTATAGGAACATACCACATCACCTTCGCAGGAACCCTCTTCCTGGGGCACGGCTCGCCCTCAACATCACCAGGGTCATCTCGCCTGATCTTATACCGCAATGCACCGCATACCGGGCATTCATTCAAATTCTCGTGCTTCCCACCGCGGTAGAGGATGCAGTCATTGATACATGCATGTATCTTCTGCACCTCTAATCCAAGAGGGCAGACAATCTTCTTTGCTTCGTACGTACTAGGGGGCAATACGTTATCCCTTGGAAGCATCTTCTTTAATATGTTCAGCAACTTTTCAAATCCCATATCAGATAGTCCATTCTCTGCCTTCCATTGCAGCAATTCCAGTGTGGTACCCAGTTTTTTCTGGCCATCTTCGCAATTTGGGTACAACAATTTTTTGTGATCCTCTAACATGCGCTCCAACTTCAACTTCTCGTTTTCACTTTTGCAGTTTCTCTGTGCATCAAGAATGGCCCGACGAAGATCATCATCGGGCTTATCAACAAAGGCCTCTTCTTCAGCTTCGTCTTCCCCCATTGTAGTACCACCGTGTTCAGGAAACATAGGATAGTTGTCATCATCCTCTTCTTCTTCATTGTCTTCCATTATAACCCCTCTTTCTCCGTGCTTGGTCCAACAATTATAGCCAGACATGAAACCGGACTGCAATAGGTGGGAGTGCAGGGGTTTTGAGGAAGAGTAATTCTTCGTATTCTTACAGACACTACATGGACAACAAATAAAACCATTCCGCTTGTTTGCCTCAGCCACATCGAGAAAAATATACAGACCAATCATGAACTCGGGACAACGTCGGTCACCGTACATCCATTGTCGGCTCATCTGTATTAAAAGTGACCAAATTAATTAATACAAGTTCATCATATTAAAAGCGAAGTAGAGTAGTGACCAAATGTAATACATAGTTCTCATAAAACTTACATTGAAACTAACATACCACTATCTAAATAATTTAAATCCAACAACAAATGCGATCAAAATCGTAACTAAGGTAATTACTGAACCAACCACTAGTAGGAGAATGCCTTTTAGTGGCGCACCAAAAATACATTCTGTGGCGCATGGTGGGTGCGCCACAGAAGTCTCGCCACAAAAATATTAATTCTGTGGCGCACGTCCCCCATGCGGCACAGAAAAGTGCAAGGTTCTGTGGCGCACCCCCAACCATGCGCCACAGAAATATTTCTGTGGCGCACCCCACTACCATGCGCCACAAAAGTTTTTTTGAAATTCAAAAAAAGGGGCGGCCAAATCTAGATCTGGCCGCCGGAATTTCGCCGGAATTTCGCCGGAATTTGGCCGGAGCTCGTCGGAGGCCGTGGTGCCCGTGGCCATGGCCGTAGGTGGCTTGGTCGGTGGTGGGTGGAGGATGTGGGTCGCCGGAGTTGGTGGAGGAGGAGGTCGCCGGAGTTGGTGGAGGAGGAGGAGGTCGCCGGAGTTGGTGAAGGAGGAGGACGAGAAGCTCGCCGGAGGTGGTGGAGGTGGAGGAGGAGAAGCTCGCCGGAGTTGGTGGAGGAGGAGAAGCTCGCCGGAGGTGGTGGAGGAGGAGGAGGTCGCCGGAGTTGAGTTGAAGTAGAGGTAGAGGAGAGAAGGGGAGAGGAGAAGTGGAGGAGAAGGGAGAGGAGAAGTGGAGGAGAAGTGAAAGGAGAGAAGAAGAGAAGGAGAGAAACAAGATAATATAAGGGCGCCGGCGGGATTCTAAATCCCGCCCAACAATTCCGTGGCGCACCCGCCACCGTGCGCCACAGATTTTTTTTCCAATTTTTTGGATTTTCTTTGATTTTGTAGAAAAAAATCTTCTTATTGAAATAACTTTTTACTCTTTTGGAATTTCCCGAATCTGAGAAAAGTTCACCGGGTTATCCCGGGTGAAATCGAGCTGATTTTTTCTCACGATTTTTTTGATATATTAAACGTATTTTTTCGACGTCGTATGCAAAAGTTATGGCCGTGTCAATATTTTTTTCGTTTTTTGCAAAAAAGGTCAAAATTCATATTTCAAAATTTCTATACCAAGTAGACACTAAAACCTAACTATATCTCAAAGGATTTTATTTATTGAAGATTTTATCATTTTCTTTTCTTGTTTGCAAAACTGAAAAGACGATCCACAGGGGGGGTGTGATCTGGAAAAAAAAAATCTGTGGCGCACCTGGCCATGTGCGCCACAGAAAGTCACATTTCTGTGGCGCACACTCCCCATGCGCCACAGAAAGTCACATTTCTGTGGCGCACCTGGCGATGTGCGCCACAGAACGTCACATTTCTGTGGCGCACCAGGCCATGTGCGCCACAGAAAGTCACATTTCTGTGGCGCACACTCCCCATGCGCCACAGAAAGTCACATTCTGTGGCGCACAGAAAGGCAGTTTCCTACTAGTGAACAACATAACGATACCAAGCCTCTTGATTAATGGCATATTTTCTAATCTTTTTAATCTTCAAGCGCATTGCATCCATCTTGATCTCGTGATCATCGACGACGTCGGCAAGCTTGAACTCCAATTTCATCTTCTCTTCTAAGCATTGGATACGAAGATCTTAACTTCTTTTCAATTTTGCTTTCAATTCAGTGTTTTCTTTTTCAAAAAAAATTAACATCTCGACAAGTGGGTCGGTTGGAATTTCCGGTTCAACTACCTCCTAGATAAAATACCTATGTCAAGTTGGTCGGCATAATGGTAATAAACACGAAATGAAACTAAAAGTTATAAAAGATAATATACCACATCAGAATCATAGACCGGACGAGGGCCGACGGGTACTCCTATCAAAACTATGGCACTATACATATAACAGACAATTATACAAGTAAGCAATTTATACAAGTAATAACTATGCATCTAAATCATACAAGTAAGATTTTTTAAATAAAAGATAAGACAAGAGGCTCACCAAGGTGGCGCCGGTGACGGGACGGCGCGAGCGATCGACGGTGGTGAGAACGGGGACGGGACGGCACTAAAATACACAAATCATAACCGGGACTAATGACCCCGTTCGACCCCGGACTGTTGAGATGCAGCGTCGCCTCCGATCGAACCGGGACTAATGCTCACATTAGTCCCGGTTCGAAATTTCGCGAGGACTAGTGCGCGGGATGGATGACCCTTTTTCTACTAGTGTATCTTTCTCTTTGGAAAATAACTAGTACTTCAACACTTGTCTTGTTCGTAACATGACAGATTTGACGGCGACGATGTGTGCATACAAAATCGTCCTACACATCTCGTATAGTCGTGTGAGCAGATGGATCTAGAGGCGTGCCGACCACAGCTAATATGGTACGCACGTGCATGGTCAGTCCTATACCAATAGAAGCATGCACCTGCACATGCATTTCAATCGTACGAAATGCAGCGTTGTAGCCATTGTTTTTGGCTTTGTTTTCTACTTTAAGCCTAATATAAAGACGCACAGTTCTCCTGCGGATTCTCAGAGAACATGTTTGTCGAGTACGGGAAATTCGCCAATAAAGCTCGGAAAATTTGTTTCTGTTGCCGCATATTTTCCTGTTAGAGATATGCTCAAGAGACAATAATCAATGTTATTAATCTTTGTTTCATACTTAAGTTTATGGTTTTATGCTATAGCTGTTATGGTTTATGTATATGTGATTCGGAGGATTTCTGAATATGCGATTCGAAGGAAAAACCCATAAACACGTGTAGAAACATAGACAAAACCTTGTACCCTAATCTAGCCTATTGAGTCTACCTCGTTGGTGAATGGATGACCTAGCTTACCTGGTCATAGACATAAGAATGTCAACACCAATGAGAGCATATTGTTGGCAAAACAATGTGGCTGGGTAGACCCAGGAAATAATATACTACGAGATCACGTTACTGAGAGTTGATTAGTATTATCACAAAATTGTTAACATGTTTATATCCTTTGACCATGGGGGTGTTAGGATCATGCATTCTCAAAAGGTTGCTTTCGTTCTGCCTAGCATCACACCGTAATAAGATGATAATGACACCAGCTATTGGGTAATCCAGAGTGTGTAGTAATCTTAATGATTCAAATTGGGAATTGCTCATCTCTCGGTAGAGAGATACAGGCTAGGGCACCTCGGTATAAAGTTATCAATTATCGTCCGCACAGACAAGGCATGATGTAAATCATGTGATACAAAAATACGGGAACGAGAGAAAGAAATCATACCATTAAACGAGGACAAAAAGATATTGTGATCAAGTGTTGCTTCACATGATATCAGGAACGTCTCTCCTCAGATATTGATAAGTATCGCGAAGTGATGTGAACTATGCATGGGAACAGACATGTTCAACATAGTGTCTTCGAATAACAATGGGAATCATTATGGGCGTCCACGCTCTGGTAAGGATTATTGATCAGAAAGAAGTTTCGAGTCATGTCCACTTGTTATCGAAACTCTAGAGTCACACACTTAAGTTCTTTTAGTGTATATTGGATGGTTTGGAATAAACAGAGAGTGTCACCCGAATGGTTCTAACGTGATTGAAATTGGTCGGAGAGAAGATCCGGTATTTCTTGCATGTCGGGATAGTCTCTAACAGCCAAAAAGGGTGAAAGGATAACGATGTCGCCTAGAGGGGGGGGGGGTGAATAGGCGATTTAAAACTTTTCCGGTTTAGGCTTGATAAATGCGGAATAAAACTAGGTGTTTTAATTTAACAAGCACACAACCTAAATATACTAGGCTCACCTATGTGCACCAACAACTTATGCTAAGCAAGACAATTAACAAGGTGATAGCAAGATATAAGACTTCAAGCACGAAGGCTATCACAATGTAAAGTGCATAAGAAAGATGATATGCTAAGTATGCAAAGGTTTGAGCTCTCCACAAAGATGCGATCAAGTTACTCACTTGAGAGCCCCTCTTGATAGTACGACATCTATCCTATAAACCGGTCTCCCACTAACAACATGAAACCGGTAAAATAGAAACCCTATCAAGATTATACCTTTGCCTTGCGCATTCCACTTGAGTTAGATGATGACGATCTTGACTCTCTCAAGTTGGAACAACTTTCTTGATCATGCTTGCTAGCACATGCTTGATGAATACTTCTCTAAATACTCCCCAATACTCTATTATGGGAGAGCCTTGTTTAGCTACGTCTTCATGTATCCATTGCAATCTTCAATCAAATGATATCTTCCGAGATGAATCATATTGAACTTACACTTCATCTTCTTCTCTTGACATATATGATGGCTTGGAGATAAACATCAATGTTCGCTCAATCTTCTTTTCCAAGCCACACTTTACCATGTAAGATTCTAGAGTCCAACACATGAACTCCATTCTTTTCCTATGGACACGATCTACAAGAATATCTCAATGCAAACATTAGTCCATAAGAATTGTCATTAATTACCAAAACCACGCATGGGGCCAACATGCACTTTCAAAGGGGTCTCGGAAATTTTGGAATTTTCAGAATTGTTCCTAGGGGTATCCGTGGGCTGCACCCATTGGGCTAGACCCATTTGGGGGCAACCACATGGGCCCAAAGGCCCACCAGGGGAGCCGACCACCCTTTGCTTGCCCCCAAGCAATGGGGGTGGCGGCCAAGGGGTGGGGCTGAGGGGTGGTGGCTTAGGGTTAGGGTTTCCCCTTGCCCTAATGCCATCTGGCCCACTTGGGCCCATGGGAGCGACGGAGGCGCCTAGAGCGAGGGCTGGCTGATGACGTGAAAACACACATTTGTTGGGAGACCCCAAGAGGAAGGTATGATGTAGTGCAGCAAAAAATTTCCCTTGATATCTACCAAGGTTATCGAATCCAGTAGGACTCAAAAGTGCTTCAGAAGGTTGTCAGTGGCGCCGTTTATGACAACTGACGTGGAACCTGCACACAACACAATAAAACTACTTTGCCAGAACGAAACAGGAAGGTTGTCAATCTTTTCGGCTTGCTGAATACAAAGGATTAAACGTATGGTGTGGAGAGTAATAATTGGAGAAAATAACAGAGAACAGATGATTGCAGTAGGTGTTTTTATCAGTGTAGAGGAATGGACCGGGGTCAATAGTTCACTGGTGGTATCTCTCCATAAAAGATAACAGACATGTTGGGTAAACAAATTACTGCTGGGCAATTGACAAATAGTGAGCGCATGACAATGCAATATATGACAAGCTAGTTTATTGTAGTATTTATTGGGCATTACAACATAATACATGGACCGCTTACCAGCCACATCCATGCCTAAACAATCCACTTCCGGGATAGCATCCGTGTCTCCCGTTAGTATTAAGTTGCAAACAATAGATTATTGCATTAAGTAAAGTGTGTAATGTAAACAAATGCATTAGACCTAACAGACGTACCCTTACGCTAAGCATCGGTTATTTTATCCCTAGTGGCAATAGCACATCCACAACCTTAGACATTGCTGTCACTCGCCCAGATTACTGGAGGCATGAACCCACTATCGAGCATAAATACTCCCTCTTGGAGTCACAAACATCTACTTGGCCAAAGTATCTACTAGCAACGGAGAGCATGCAAGAACATAAATAAAACAGTAGATATATTGATAAACAACTTGATCATAACATCACTATTCATCAGATCCCAGCAAACACAACATGTAGCATTACAATAATATGATCTTGATCATGTTAGGCAGCTCACAAGATCTAAACATGATAGCACAAAGTGGAGAGACAACCATCTAGCTACTGCTATGGACCCGTAGTCCAAGGATGAACTACTCACGCATCACTCCGGAGGCGGGCATGGTGATGTAGAGCCCTCCGGCGATGATCTCTCTCTCCGGCAAGGTGCCGGGAAGAGCTTCAGAACCCTCCCGAACTAGGGTTGACGACGGCGGCGACGGAACTTTTCGTGGATAATTGCTTGAGTGTTTAGGGTTTTCGGGATGAGGTGAATAAATAGGCGAAAGGGCGGCGGCTGGAGGCACCCGAGGGGGCCACACACCACCTCAGCGTGCCAGAGGGGGAGGCCGCGCCCAGGTGTGGTGTGGCTGCCCTGGGTCGCTTCTTCATGCGCCCTTCGGACTTCGTCTTCGTGTCGGTGAAATATTGGGGTACGTTGCTTTCGTCCAATTCCGAGGATATTTCCTTATAAGATTTTCTGAAACGGAAAAACAGCAGAAAACAGGAACTGGCACTGTGGCATCTTGTTAATAGATTAGTCCCAGAAAATGCATAAAAATGCGATGATGTGTATATAAAACATGTGACAATAGGTATAAAACAAGCATGGAACATCAAAAATTATAGATATGTTTGAGACGTATCACTGGCCTCCCATCCCCCTCCTCCTATATAAGGAGAGGACCCATATCCCTCTCCTCACACAATTGGTCAAGAATTTTTTAGGAGTCATGCCCTAGATCCTCTCTCTCTCTCTCCCCTTGTGTTGGAACTCCACCTATTATACACCGTTTGTTTCTAAGTCCTCGGCAACAAAGTTTTGTCGGACTCGAGTTGGCGGACGTGTGCGAACTTTCAAAGGGATCATACCTTTGATAATCGCTCGGTTGGATCTAGAAGGTTTGTCAGGGGGAGTCGGCGACATTCTCACCAACAGGCTTGGTGGTGAGAAACCTGATCATGCTACAACGCCATCTACTTCCACTTTAGGGTGTTGGTATGTTTACTAGACCATCTCTCGCTTGTATCTTCATGGATAGATCTCGGTTATTACGTCTAAGGTGGATATTTTAAACTTTTGCACGTAAGACAACATTTTCTAGGAAAAAATTGAGTGTTCCTTCGGAGAAACATTCACAAGAAAACATGGGAAAAACATTTTTGATGGCGTCTCTTTTTACCTCCTATTATAAACGCTTTGTCGAGTGTCCAAATCATGGATCTTGGCAAAGCCATTCTGATTTTAATTTTCTATTCTATTTTTCCCTTTTCATTTATCTATTGAATTTGTTTAGATGCTCTCCCATGCAACAAGTGGAGATGCACAATGGAATTTTCCAAAAAATCATACAAATATGAAAATGAAATATCCAAACGACGACTAGTTTTCATAGTTGCAGTTGCATCGAGATTTCAAAACTATATCACATCTTGATATGTTCCAACCAGATTTTTTGTTGTAGTGCCTATTGTGCATACGTTGCACTGCCTTCGGATTTTCCAAGACACTCTCTTTTCTTGCATTGTGTTCATTCCACTTCCATGAGTGCATGCTATGTCCTGCTCGAAGGCATGTCATTTCCTGCCTTCTATGTTTTTAGGTTCTGCCTTTAGCGCGCCACTAATATTGGGGCGGCTATTATGCTTTTTATACCAGTGAAGGTTTCCTAAAACCGTGCGAGGAAGGGTTGGAAACCCTCCCGCGGTTACATGGGGGTCCTTATATGTGTATATTTGTGCTGGTTCAAAGAATAAAAATCCAATATGCAACATTGAAGTGCCACTTTTCTCACAAAAGGGACTATACCGCGGGAACGTTATGAGTTTACAGTGTGAAACCACCACTTCGAGACCATAACGTTGCCTCTTTTGTGGTGTTTAAGTTTCTATGTCAGGTCACGACACAAAAAAGATATCAGTCACATGCAATCCTGCCCCGTCCAAAATGTATTTATAATTTTTGATTGATGTGTGCTGCTATTATATCATTACTAGATAATTTACTATGATTTTATATTCTTTATGGTATTCGTACTGGAATAACCTATTAACCCAGTGCCAAGTGGCAGTTGTTTTTTTGCATATTTTTGAATCGCGGATCTGTTACGTCCATAACGTATCTATTATCCTAAACATTTTTTTGTTGTTTTGAATTCTTATTTTCATTATTTGAATAGGACACCCAAATTAATGTTGTTTTCAGCAGGATTACCATGGTGTCTTGTTTTTGTGCAAAAAAAGTTCTCAAAAAATTCCCTAGTCACCGTCAATAATTATTTTATGCAAAAATACGCACAGAGCCAGAAGACGAGACAGAGGAGGGAGACCAGTTGAGGTCGCAGGTCCCACTCGCTGGTCATCCCTGACCCACGGGTCCTACCCGTGGCTCACGCTGGCACACCGCGTCGCAGCCTCTTTTGGCCTATATTTTCCTTCAACAAGAAAAACCCTACGCCTTGCTCACTTTTCCTGTTCGTGATACGAAGGCGTCGCGAAGCTCTGTTCTTCTTTGGAGGGGATTCTGGAGGCTGCTTTGGCCTCCGGAGAGGGGAGATCATCACCATCTCCATCACCAACGCCTCTCCATCACGCCATCATACTTCTCCCATCCATGTGTGAGTAATTCCCTGCTGTAGGCACGAGGGATGCTTGGGAGTGAATGAGATCGTTCATGTAATAGATGATAGAATGATTTTATATCCGAACACTTTATGTTTTCATGAATATAAGTCATATGTTGGATCATATCTGCAAGTTGTATGCACCTGTTACTTGTCCGGAACCGGAGACCCTAGGGTGACATGGTTGGGATAACAAAGAGAAAGTTTGTAACTTGAGGATTACATGTGAGGTATTCATTAAGTGTTACTGCTTTGCTCCGGTGATCTGTAAAATGAGAACCTTAATTACCCTAAGTACCTTCAGTGGCCCCTCTGAAACGGGAGGCTAGGACAAAAGATGTTGTACAAATTCTTATTGCAAGCACTTCCAACTAGATTTGGAATACATGACTACATATGATTGATGAACTGGATGCTTTATTTATTTGTTTTTGTCATGTGTTACAAATATTACATGAACGATATAGGCAATGACAGTGTATCCAGCCCTTGCTAATATTGTTTTTATCATGCTGCTCTCGTTAATCTGTTTCGTTCTCACAATTGCTCTCATTACTATTACTTTGTTACTAGCCATTTCTGGTACTTTGCCGGAGGGGAAGTCATGGCGGGGGCATCTACACCACCATCGCCGCCTCCATGATGATACGTGAGTAGTTCATTCTTGGAGTATGGGTTCAAAGTAGCTAGATGGTTATCTCTCCTCCATGTTTCGCACTACAAAGGTCTTGTTAGCTGCCTAATAATATTGAGCAAAGTTATTGGCAGCTTATAGTGTCATGTGTTACGAATATTACATGAACGATATTAGGCAATGATGTAATTTTTTTTACCTGTTGTTTTTGCTTGGATATGATGAATTGCGAAGTTATGATAATATCATGCATGTTATATTAATGATGTTTTATGCTATATTTAATTGCTTATTTAATGTTCCTACGTGCTCTCTGATTAAGGGTACAGTTTGGCCAGGTTTTTGTTTAAATCGCCAAGAGGGAATAAGTGTTTGACAATGCGTTCAACTTTGCTTTCTCAACGCTCTAGTGCCAGAAACATTCAAGTAGGGGTACTGTGTTGTTGCCACTAAGGATAAAATAATTGTTGCTTACCATGACTGTTTAATTACCTCATCTACTAAGTTTAAGGCAATACTCTGTTTTTTTAACTTAATACCTAGAGATGCAAGCATAGAAGTGTCATCGAAGTGCACTATTTAAATATTATGTATGGGTTGCGGTCTATATATGTTTGACATGATGCCGACATGAATAAGGCCATGCACGTTTCTTATATCATAATTATTTGTTTCCAATTCTATGAATTGTCCAGATGTAGCTTTTTTACCCAACAATGTTAACTCATATGGTACTTGTAACAATAATAATATGAGTATACCTACTGATTTTGAGAATTTCATTAAAGATTTCACTGTTTCCAATACTACAGCAAGGGAAAACTTGAAAAAACATGAAAAGATTGCTCAGAAGTTTGCTAATCAAAAACATGAAAAGATTGCTCAGAAGTTTGCTAATCTTGCTCAGAAGTTTGATGATCTTGCTCATGATGTTGAAATTCTTGAAATGAGACTTATGCTAACTTAAGATGAAATTGATGGAACTTTAAAAGCTATTCCAGTTACTCTTGATAACACTGAAGGGGTGATGGCTAAGCTAAAATCTAGGTGGGCTAGAGAAGCAGAAAAAGCTGAAAGTTATGCTACCTACGCAAATGTTAGAGTTTGTGCTATTAGTGTTAATGAAGATCTTAAATCATTGGGTATTAATGAGTCACCTATAAATTCTAAACATGGTAATGGACTAATGGTAAAGAAAATGATATAAGAGATGTTTCATCCTTAGCTAAGAAGAGTCCTAATAATTCTGATGGTGTTGAATCTTCTAATGATAAAAATGTAGAAGTGGGGAAGAATTTGGTAAGCCCTTAAATGATATTTCTCCTACCCCTTTTTAGGTAATATTTATTATTGTCACATAACTGAAGTCATAAAAGTGTTGTGAAGAATTGCTAAGTCTCCTGATGTTAGTAAATTGCCATCCCTACATGTGACTATGTGAGAGCAGAAGAAAAGCAAAATGACATTGAGATGTAGTATGATATCCATCTATCGTAGATTCGGAGGAACAATATTAGGTTTTCAAATATGATCAATGTTAACCCGAACGACTAATAACTTGCCTATATAGCCTCTCTCTCTCTCTCTCGCACACACACTCTCTTTCTCTCTCTCCCTAACACACACACGCTCGCGAGCTTGTTTGCCCGTGTTTGTCTGGTTGTGCATTCAATTTGGACTACCAGAAGAAGGTAGCAGGAGCTGGACCTGCGTCGGGTTTGGAATGGAGTTTGCACGAGTCGGGTAGTAAATCTCGCTGGTCACAGTACATCACCTCCGGAATCCCAGTACCTGTTATACCACTCTGGCCAGCTACCTTAAATTGCCACTATTGACCTTGCTTGCAGCTTGGTTCTAGCTAGATCAATCAGTGTACATATACTGATACAGATCAATCGGTGTCATCCAGAAAAACAAGACCAATCAGTCGATTTCAAACCTTTTTAACTGATCAGTATATATATACGGCTTAGATCCTTTGAGCTAGAATCATACGGGACCAGGCAAGATTTCAGTTTAGCCGGTTATAAAATCAAGATTCCTTCTTCTCCTCCTCAAAGGTGTGGAAGGATAGGAACGCCACTGCACAACGGTAAGTAGGAGGAGCCATGGCCAAAAAGGTTGGCGAGCCCGAGGAGGAAGACGACCTGCAGAGCTACTCCGTAGCTGTATAGATTAGCTGGCTAGACGTAGCTAGTTGCAGGAAGGGAAAGGTTGGATGAAGCAGAGGAGAAAGGTGATGCGATGGGATGCGTTTCAATTCCTTGGATCCATTCACGGCTGGCTACTAGTACTAGAGTGATTCGCTAATCCCGAAAACAAATGGGCATGCATGCACGCACGTAAGTCGATTAATTTAAGGGCTAGTAGAGCTAGGTGAAAAGGAGGCATACTAGGAGTAATAATTTGCTTAGGGTGTCCCAATGATTGCCATGTGTGAGATCATACCTCATCAGCAGCTAGCCAGCTACTCCACTCGCTACCTAGCTCAAATAAATAAGGGTAATCTCGAGGAACATGAACGGGAATTCACTTTGACACCGGGTGTTATTTGAAAAACATATTTTAAAATGTCGAAAAAATGTAAAATAAAATCTCACGGATACGATCTTCACATTCTATGGGTTCACAAAGTCATTCCACCGAAAACCGATATGTTCCTCAATAAAAAAGACAAAAAATGATCTCTTGAAAAGACTTATTTTAGCACCAAATTTTGTATTTTTTGCACAAGCCACAAAAAAATGTCGGTTTTTCGTGAAACGACTTTGTGAACACATAGCATGTTAAGATATATGCGAGAACATTTTATTTCAATTTTTCTGAAATTTCAATGTACATTCAAAATGCATTTTAAGTAAAAGGTGCATATGCACCCGGGAGTCAAAACACCACTCCAATGAACGGAATATGTACAGTTTTGAATTTTAAACGCATTTTTAAACTGCAGAAAATAGGTTTTCGAAGCCTCCAACGCAGAGGTACAACAGCTAACTCCGGTGGCAGTTGAGGTGTTCCACAGGAGGAACAAGGTTGGGTGTTGTTGGTTCTTCGATTGGCTGAACCCTGAAGAATGTAGTGGAGAATATACGAATAGCAGTAGCCGGAAGGTCTTGATATCTTCGTTTGTGTTTCAGGAGTTATCATATAATTAGAGAAGGAGTTAACCATTATTTCTTTCAATTTTTCTGTAGAGAGTGTATCTGAGGGGCCGTTTATGTGTGTTATACACGACAAGCAACAAACGGCGCAGAAAGTATGATCAAACACAGTGGATATGAGATTTTAACGCGTAAAACCCACCAAATAGAAGGAAAAAAACCACGGACGTCAACGGACAAAATATTAATATTTCGATAGAGGTTACAAACGACGGGGATTTACAACTGTCCAACCATCCCGTGCAGCGGATTACAAGTGGTATCTAAAGAGGTGGTGACCTAGGCCGATCCCGATTTGTACCGCTACGCTAGGCCCAATCCTTCCGGCGACGGACTCCATTCGCTACGGCAGAAATTATGAATAGTCTTCATATGAATTTGGATTGTATCTCAATAACAATGTGCGGTCGTGTGTGTGTGGTTGATGCTAGAATTCCGTTCATGTGTTCGCGAAACTGGATATGTTCGGAAACCAGAGAACCCTGTACTACTCCCTCCATCCCGGTTTATAGGATGCAATTCCAAAACCAGGTTTTTCCAAGAATAAGCGACAAATAGCATTAATTAAGAGCAGTTAATGTTGGATTTTGGCTTTTCCCAAGAACAATACGAAAACCGATTGGGTTTGGCCTTTTCCTAATTAATGTTGGCATCAAATATGAGAGTACTAATTGGGGGAAATATTGGGGAGATAGATTTTGCATGTCCAATCCCCATTCACATGGTCCTAGAGATTTACCAAATACATCCTATAAACCGGTATGGAGAGAGTATCAGTTTTCTTTGTTTTGTTGCAATGAACAGCTTCTCCGTTGGCTCACTGACAAGTGGGTTCCCGGCCCACATGTCACCAATACTACTCCACAAGGGAGTACGTTGCGCCACCGTGACCTGAACTGTAGAGCGTACGTATGCCACTAAACCGTGTGAAGATGGTTCCCAAAGGGAAGATAGACATATCCATGGTGGATCACGTAGGGAGGGTACCCGAAGAAAGCCACGGGGCAGAAGGATGAGCAGGAGACAGAGCGCGCGGCAGAAATCTGTCGCGCACGGCGCACTGTTGCTGCTGCTGCTGCTGCTGCTGCCGCTGGAGCTCGGCGCCTGGCCTGGCCTGGCCGGGATGGGGAGCGGGTTTGTTGGGTACGTGCGTGCAGCTCCATTAACTAGTGCAGTGCACCGCGGCTGGCTCGGCAGGAGCCAAAACTGCCATGACTCCGGCCGCGGTGCAGGGCCAGAGAGGGGGCGATGGAGATGGGTTGCAGCTGCCGCGCCGCGGTGCAGGGGATGGCCACGTGCGAGAGCGGCGGGCCGGCGGAAGTGAGGCCGACGATGGACTGACGAGACAACTCGATCGGCTCCAGCGCTCGTGCACACGCGATCGTCCAATCTCCGCTGCATGATGCCCTTTCTTCTCCAGTCCCTGCCGCTCTGCCCATGCCCCTCATCTCTCTCTTCTCTGACCCGGCTACCCGGCTGTGCCTAAGCTACCAGCTATGGGGGTGTAGGGCAGTAGCTAGGACGGCAAGCAAAATATTTTACTACTGTGCACCGCATTATACTACTACCAGTACCATTCCCACTCGATCGGTCTGTTCGATCATCTTCCCGGCCTGGCCCCGGCCGCCCAAAGCAGCAGGATCATCTTGGCTTTTCCGCGGCGAGCTGTTCCTGACGCCCAAAAGCACCACCCAGCCAATATTATACGAGTACCATGTATCTATTGTCCATTCACCTGCGCTCGCACGCACGCACAAACGTACTACTCCAGTAATAAGAGAACGAAGCACGCACTGACCGTACCACAACACTTCCTGAAACGAGATTCAGTTGAGAAGTTGATTAGATACATCAGATCAGATCAACAGCTAGCGACGTTAGCTTAACTTTTGAACGAAATGCAATGAGATTTAAGCGAGTGACCCGGGAACATGCATGCATGCAGCTAGGCCTGTAATTGGGCACGCCCACGGCTGTCCGTCGGCTTGCCGTTTGTACCCGATAAAGCAAATGGGACTAGGATATTGCCACTTAATTACCGTCTAATTTTCACGGCGTTCGTCAAACCCATCTAAGCCCATTAACCAACGGCCGAAAGACGAAAGGCAAACGCAGCGCAGCTCGTTGTTTTGTGAACTCTGTTTGTTTCCTTTGCGACGGCGCTCATGGCGGGGCGGCGCCCACGACCGGATGCGCTGGCAGTGAGCGGCGAGCTGGGCATCCTATAATCTTATATGCCCGACGGCCGGTCCGTCCGCCGTCGCGCAGCTTCACCTGGCCGCCGTCATCGGAGGCATCGTTAATGGAGATGAGTGTCTAGACGGCGGCGCGCTCAACACCATGCTGCGCACATGGAAGATCTTCCCAGGCCAAACCTGTTCACCGGTGCCGGCGGCGGCGGCAGCCATGGCTGAGGCGCTTGTTTCCGATTGGCGTGTTTCGTGAGACAAGTAGGTGGGCTTAATTGGGCAAATGGTTAGTCACGGCAGTCCACCAACAAACACGATCTGCTCATGGGCGTCCACTAACAGGATTAAGTGGGGACGGCTTAGGGGCACCGTGGACGGCCCATCTCCACTTACAGCCTGACATGCAGGCATGCAGATGCAGAATCAGATACAGTGCGATGGAGGAGATCGAGGGAGGACGAACAATTGAATGCACGAGGCGAGGCAGGAAGCGAGCGAAGAAATGGATACTGCGAGCTCCTGTCAAGTTCCGCATTCAAAGCATGCAGGTTTTGGAACTGGGAGAGGGCCTAGCTTGCTAGCTGCATGCATGCCCGCACGGTGGCATGGCAAGCGTGTGCACGTACTCCATGCGTGTCCGGCCGTCGTCCAGGTAGAGGGGCCCTGCCTTCCCCCTTCGTATGTCAGGACCAACTGCAAGTGTCTGCTTGCATGCATTCAACTTGTAATGCTTTTGTATTTTGTTTTTGTTTCTCTTGCCAGTGATAGTAATTATTGTCACACATTGACATATTTTTGGATCGAATTTTGTAGATGCACAAGATAGACATAAGCTATGTGCATGATTTATTTCGCATTTTTTGCAAACTCAGAAGTGGGACATACGACAAGCAAGCGGGTGCGGGTGCAACTAGTTGCAAACATTAGTTTTCCTCTGCACTGGAGTTGTTACTCTAGAGCGTGAGATGTTCTCTCCTGTTTACATAACCTTATATTCTGGGACAAGTGTTGGTTTCATTGCACTATCTCAAGTTTTGAATGGATCAATCGGCCAGGTCAGGACGATACTATGCATTCCTTGATGCTGTTGAGGGTGCATTTTTAAATCCTTGTTATCCATGGTGCAATCTGTTCCAGGGGCGGACCCAGAAGAAATTGAGACGGTCTTGAAGACGGTACCCATTATTCATTTTAGTTTAGAGTGTCAAACGCTACACTTACATGAAGTATACTAAAAAAATAGTAATTTTTTACGCGGTGTCACGCGACCCCTGTTGGCTCTACTTAGGTATGCCCCTTGTCATTTTTATACTAGCGAGGAAACCGCGTAAAATATGAGGCCTGAACAGACTAGACGAACAAGATTTGAAGTGCCACAAATTTGTGCCTTGTTGGTGTACTACTCTAACTTATTCCTTTGTAATTTCCTTAAGTGTACAATTCAAAAAAAAACATTTGGTGTAATGTTTTGTATTGAATGTATTGCTCAAACTAATCGGTCTAATTTTTTCTAATGCAAAATAAAAAACACCAAAAAAGAAAGAAGAACCCAATATTAGGGGAAAGAACATGGAAAAATTCGAGCAGACTAAGCAGAGGTAGGGCTTGTATCTTTAGTTGGGCTGACATCAGAATGGCCTAGTCTAGAGTTTATGGGCCTTTTCCAAGGCGACTGTACTGCGGATGAGTAAATGGGTCATAACATGGAGAGAGAACATAAGCCCATCATGCTCATTCACAGCACTCTAGGCCTATATGAACCCATTCGCCATGCGCTACGATAGGGCAGGCCTATAGCCCATACATCCGTGCCCGCCGGACGCGGAGAATGGACAACAGCCCGTGTAGTGCTTTCAAGCTTCGACCGTGGTTCAGCCCAGTTTAGCGGTCTAGGCGGTTGAGTAGAGTCCAATGCATCGCGACCGACACGGCCCGTGTCTCCGCACAGGAATCGGAAGATCCACCGCAACAACCGCCGCCCGCATGTGCCCACACGACGACGCGTAGTAGCTCAGCCTCGGCCTCAGCTCGACAAGTCACCGCTCATCATCATTCCGCCGGCCCTACCATACATCGATGATCGATCGCGAGGAGGAAGAAGACAGACGACCGACGCTTACCTGCACCTCGACGGTTAGGCGCCCAGTTGCTATCGTCTCCTCTGCTCCCGGATCAGCTCGCGCGAAACGGGAACAGCTCCGGGACCCCGACCGCGAGAGGAGGACGAAGACGACCTTGGGCAATGAGCAGTGGTTCCCGCGTCGCACCGTCCACGGCTGGGAAGAAAGTGACCCTGAACCAGAGGAAGATCTGAATCTGAATCTCTCGAGAAAAAACAGAACGACAAGCGATCCTCCTCTTCTTTCTCTGCCTCGGTACTTGATTCGGATATTTTCATACTAGTAAATGTGGCAATTGCAAGGCAATGAAGGCATGTACATTTTGCCAGGAGAGATGCTCCCGATCCCCCATCCTGACGAACATTATATTACAGGGCTTTGCAGAGAGGAATGGATCCAAGGAAAAAATCGCAAAAACGCAAGAAGAGCGGACGAACATTATATTACAGCTTAATTCCGTTGATCGGATCCCTGAAGACGCATCACAGCTCGATCATTTGCGATCGATTCAGATATACACACCGTACTATATATGTACCATCTTACAAACGGTTCGTTTTATTGCCGCGCAGAGCCAGAGGTATTCAGTATGCAATGCCGTATCGATCATGGCGACCGATCGAGCTATGTCAACAAGAATGATGGCGCACGAATCCACGTACGCAGCAGTGCGGGTAGGTTCGGCTAGCTAGCACCTGGCGTCGACGTCGCCGTTGTCGAAGTTCTGGGCGTAGCTGACGGAGTCGTACCTGAAGTCCTGCCCGGCGACGCCGCCGAGCGGGAGGCCGTCGCGGCCGAGGAGGCGGCGCACCTCGGCGCGCGCCTTGTAGAAGACGTGCCGGAGCGTGCCGCGGCAGTGGCACCCCAGCGCGGCGGCCTCGTCGTCGCTCATCTCCAGGCCCCGCGCGAAGGAGGGCTTCCGCTCCATCACCCACCCGAGGCCCCAGTCCCACCACCGCCGGACCGCGCCCGCCGCCGCCAGCGCCTTGATCGACGGCATCGACCGCGCGCGCCGGAACACCGCAGATGACGAGGAGGACAGCGGCTCGAGGTGCAGCGACAGGGACGACGAGACGCGCCGACGCATCCCGGACAGGTCCACCTTCCCGCCGCCTTTGTTCCCGGCGGCGGTCGTCACCGGGAGGTCGTCCTGCCACGCGCTCCGCCGCGGCTTGATCGTCTCCAGGATCGCGTCGGTCGCCATTGCCCACCTAGAGCAACCCGGGATCGATCGAGTTGGTGAGAGGGAAAGAGAGATCTCAGATTTCTGCGAGTTTCTTGCTGTTTCGAGCAGCTAGCTTGGTAGGACAAGACCGCGCGCGGGTGGGTTGGTTCTCGAGTAGCTTTTGCAAGTTGGAGAACAGGCTGGATATATTTGTGCATGGAGCAGTGGACCAACAGGCTGAGCGCCAACTGCCAGTTACACCAAGCTATGTCCTCTCTAGCTTATTGTACTCCTATATACGAACATGTATCATATTCATCACCATCTCCACCGGCGCGCCCAATATAGCGTCCGCCAAAGTTGCCGGACAGGCGCTGTAGGGCGCGCCGGCAGCAGTTGCCGCCTATTGGGAGCGTCGCGCCCCACCGGTCGCTCCAAATAGTTTTTCACAAAAAAAAAATAGATACTCGAATATGGACGAACCGGCGATATTTTATTGAATTTGAAGGACATTTAACAAACTTAAACAAAATTTGACAAAGGAAATTTAACAAACTTAAACGAAATTTAACTGAATTCAAACTAAACCCTAGACCCTAAATCTAGCGGCGGTGCCGGCGGGCACTCGAGAAGGAAGCTAGTTCCGGCGACGGTGAAAGCAGTGGCTACACGGTGGCATCGAAGAAGGCGAGGAGGCATGTCTTGCATGCCTCAATGATCTACGGCCGCCGAGGAGGAAATTTCATCTGCGCCGCCGTCGCTGAGGCTTCCGGTTTCACCCTCGGCGGCTCCGACCTTGAGGAACGTCTCCGTGCCGCTGCCGTCGCCGAGCGTGGTGGGGTTTGATCTTGCGGCGGCGGAGGGAGACCTCAATGGCCGCCTGCATTCCGTCCCACTCCGTTTCACCCCAGTCGCCGTCGCTGCTGTCCTCCTCCTCTGCCGGTGTCGTGCCAGGCCCCGGTGCCGGTGCCGCTGGTGCCGGCGCCGGCAAGGGGAGGTCGGGTATCTCGGGATCGGACGACACAGGGTCGCGCTCTTCATCGGACTGGTGGAACCACTCCGGCGGTGGCTCGGTCATGCCGCTGGGAGGAAGAAGCAAGCGCGGCGCGCCTCGTGCTCTGCGTCGATGACGTCGTCCCAGCACGGCGTCGAGATCGAGTAGAAGGGGTCCGCGCGCTGGTTAAACGGCAGGTCCCTCCACTGCCGTGAGATGTACTCGAGGCGGGGCCTGCCGCTCAGCGGCGGCGCCACCGGCACCTTGACGACGTTGAGCACCCACCCCGGTGGGAGCACAAAGCCGTCTGGCACCGGTATGTTGTGTCGGCGGTACACCTCCACCTCCTCCTCCGACAGCCTCGTCGGAGGCAGGGCCGCGCCTTCTAGTGCGCGGGACGAACTGCCCTGCTCGGGGCGACGATGCGGCTTGAACATGTCCGCCTCGCGCTGCGCTGCGAGGCGGCGCTTCTGGGCCGCGTCGAACTCCTCCTCCTCCCGACGCCTGTCGCGGTTGAACGTCTGGTTCATCATCCGGTCCTGGTGGAGGAGGCGTTGCTGCACGTCGCGCTCGTGGTGGAGCTCGGGTGTCATGGCCATGTTCGTCGCGGCGTTGGCGCGGTCGCGCCGAGCTCGCCGTTCCTCGGTCATTTCCTGGCGGCGGCTTGCTTCGTTGGCGCTCAGCTCCGGTCGTGGCTTGTGGCTACCGGTCATGGTGGCTAGGGTTTTCTATGAGAAGGAAACTGTGTTTGTGTGGAGAAGAGAGGCACGCCGGGCGTCGTTTTAAAGACGGCGGGGAGCGGAGGAGGCCGGTCGCCGCATTAACACGTCGCCACCGGCTCGTCTGCCACGCGCATTGACGCCGACGACGCGTGCGCGCCACCGCCTGACCTTCCAGTTCTACGCTCGACGCGTCGCGTCGTCTGCGCCCGCCAGGGAACCGCTACGTCATTAAAACGGGAGTATCTGCCACAATAAATCCGTCCTTGACCGTTGGGTCGCTGACGCGTCGCCCCCACCCGTTGGGTTTGGACGAGCCGCGCGTTGCCGCGGTTGCCGACATGCCCGCTTGCGTCCCTAGAACCTGGGCGCGAAGCGGGGTTGCCGGACGCTCTATTGGGACGCGCCGGCAACTTTTTTTTTGTATTGGGCACGCCGCTGGGGAGTTTTTTTGCTGCCGGCGCGCCCAAAACGTCTATTGGGAGCGGAGTTGGGCGCGCCGGTAGAGATGCTCTTAGTGCTATATCTATGCAAGCTCTTGCTTTTCTGTATTTAATATATTTCCTTGTTATTTTTGTCTAGTAGTTAAGGCCATGCGACTCTCTGACGTAAAAAAAGAGAGTCATGCGAATCTACTTTATGAACACAACTGAGTAGGCGACTCTTTCTTTTTTCCAGCATTTTTCGTGTGTCGACACAGGCTCATTTGAACCCCGTCTCCCCTTCCGATGAGGAAAACATCTTGGTAAGTACAATGTTGAAGAAACAAAACTACAATATTGTATATAAATTGGTTTCACATGTTCAACCCAATTCCCTAGTTGGGCTTTTTAATCTCTGCTTTAAGGGCGATACTAAGGATATCCTTCTATGAAAACGACAGCGAGAGAGTCCACACTTAAAAATATTTGCATGTGAAAATGAACCCCGCGAGGATTGACCTCTAAACTGACGAGAAAAAACATTATGGTAAGTACAATGCTTTGGTTTATATGAAAAGGCGGCATATCAGTATATCATGTTTGGATCAAAGGAACAAAACTAGAATAATTTATATCGAAAAATCTCTTTGGCTCCGAACTCGAGTAACCCCTTAATTTTTTTTTAAAAATGTAGAAATCATATTTACAAGTTTCAAGAAATCTGAAAATAATACTAGATATAGTCAATGATGCATCCTACTAGTATACAAAATTGCAACGCTAAATTATTTTTTAATTATAGCCTGCACAGATATGATAAAATCTGATAAATTTTGGAGTTTTGAAAATATGAAATTTTCACTATACTCAAGTCATATTTTTTAATTTTTGTGTAGTTCAGCATACAAAGTATTTCAAAGTGAGATTTAGAAAGTTGTAGGATATATCAATGTGTACATCTAGAATTTTTTCCATATTGTTTTCTAAAATAAATATGGTTTTAGTTTTTTTAATAGTGGGATCACTAGACCTTGCGAGTATGAAATCCCTCATTTTATATAAATCGGTTTCACATACGCAACTCGACGAATGAACTTCGTTTTGTTCTACATCACCAAAGTATTGCTTCATGTGTTTTCGTGTTGTGTAAATTCACAAAGTCGTTCGCTGAATTTTAATTAATCTGCTCCCTAGATTTTCCACGTCCGAGAGGCAACACATATTTAAGTGTGTAAATATTCCATGTATAAATATGTTGAATTTATGTAGAATCATTCTTTAAATGTTAGAGTATTTCATGTGTTATGTCGAATTTCTATAGAGTGCTACGCCCGTCGCCGTCGGTGTGATTTTTGTGTGCCATGACCTCTGTGCTGAGAAATTGTCAACAAAATGAATGTTGTGCCATCGCTGATTCGTTGTGCATACCCTATACCGGTTTGTTCCAACTTAGATCGGCGATGTGCATGCAAATGTACGACTTACCTTCGGGAGCAAAATGAGATGATGTGGGGGTGTTGTAAACCTGTGATTACTGATTACGGTGCCAAGAAAAGGAAAGCTTGTGCATTATCGCAATCGAATAAGGTATCTCAAACTACAGTTCAGTAAAATCTTCAATTTGCAGTTTTCTCTGCACTTTTTATTAGACCGAGGTTTAGTTTTCTGAGTCAACTGAGACTTAATAAATGCATTCGATTAACGCATGTCGAAACCGCTATTCTTCGGACACGGTGTTTCGTATCATGGGTGCAGATGCACCCGATGTGTAAAATATGTTTTTTTAAATGTCAAAAAATTTCAAAAACAAAGTATACATAAGCATATTTTATGTTAGCACAAAAAGTTTCGCGGAGAAAAGACATTTTTTATAACCTGTGCGAAAAAGACAAAAAAAAATGACTCGTACAAAGTCATTTTGAAGCGTCCAGGTTTGTCTTTTTTCACAGGTAATAAAAAATGTCTTTTTTCGCGAAACTTTTATTAGTAACATAAAATGTCTTTAAGTATATCCAGAACTTTAATTTTTATTCTTTTAGCATTTTGAATTGTTTTTTTTAGCAGTAAGGATGGCAATTTTACCCATGGGTACGGATACCCGCGGGTACCCGTACCCGCATGGGTAGGGTATGGGCACAATTTTATACCCATGGGTAGTACCCGTAACCTACCCGTTAAGTCGTGGGTAGGACACGGGTATAACATCGTACCCGTGGGTATACCCATACCCTACCCGTTTATATACCTTACCCGTGAAGGTCTAATATTCATTCTTGTGAGCTTGAGAACCTATGTTAAAGTTGTTATTAATTGTCAATTTGAGTCACGTACTCAAATATATGTTAATGAATTGAGATAAAGTTTTTATTTTATCAAATGTGTTATCAATGAATGTAAAATTATAACTAACTTGTGTACTACTTATCTACCCGTTGGGTACTGGTCGGGTATGGGTACGGGTAAAGTTTCGAATTTTATACCCATTAACTACACGGGTATGGATATGGTATTGCTCTACCCGCCCCATACCCTACCCATTGCCATCCTTATTTAGCAGTGAGTGCAATACCCATGACCCATATGGATTTCCGCTATTCTTTACTGTTTCATTCTAACCTCAAATACGCGACGTGGGTTGAAAACCACACCTACCATGGTTTTAGCAGCAGACTAGCTTGTTCATCTGCGACTTTCTTGTGCGTGCGAGGTGCAGGGTATTGACTGGATCACTGGAATGCCAGTCGGTCGATTAATCTAGGCCATTGACTTTCTCAATGTGACACAGTGGCTTAGTGGCGCCTATGCCGGTCGTCCTCTAAGTAGGTTGCACGTGCGTGGCCACCTCTCCAGGGTTCGGCGGGTCATAACTGTAAAAGCAAAATATTACAAGTTTGAACGAATTTTAGGTAAACTAAGAACGAAACCTATCTACCATTACTGGGGTTGTAGTCCTCCCAGCCAGGCTCTGGCTTGACCTCGCCGCTGGGCTTGCGCTGCCGTCGTCTTCGCAGTCCTCTGGCTTGACACGGCTGGATCCTGCACCGTCCTCGTCGCTGGTGAGGTCGACGTAGGGGCACCCCGTCTCCCTGGCGTTCTCCCACAGGGACCACGTGCAGGCGTCCTCTAAGGAGAGCGTCGGGAAGACGTTGCGAGACTCCTCGATCGCGGCACGAAGCCCCGGGATGGCCGCGCGGAAGGCGTGACTCGTCCGCGTGAGCGCGTGCGGCACAGGGATGCCGCTGACGAAGAACGCCCTCTTGGGAGGGCGCATATCGGGTGGCGTCGGGTAACCGTTCTCGCGCAGCGCCGTCGCCTCTTGAGAAGCAGCGTACGCGGCCTGAAACCATTGTCGCGCCTCCGCCCGTGCGATGCCAGGTGCCATCCATCGCCGGTGGTGGTGTAGCCTAGTTAGGATTTCACAGCGGACGAGATGTGAGAAGAGAGGGCGCGGGGGAGAGTGTGAGGAGACCGACGCGATGAGGGTGGATTTTATCGGCGCCGGAGAGCGGTGGGCGGTGGGCAATAACGCCGCCTGGAAAAGACGCGCCTGCATTGAGGTCGCCGTGCAAGCGCGGCCTGGCCGCAGAGAGGCGAAACTCAGTGCGCCGGCTGGGAAACCGATGTGATATGAATGGCGTGATCGGCCGGTGAACACGTTTAAAAGATATTCAGAGCATCTCCAACCAAGGCCCTCAAGCCTCTCCCAAACGTCTGGGCGGAAAGCCCGAACATGTTTTGGGCCGAGAACCATCACCCAACCATCCACCCCAAAGTCAGCCCAAACGTCTGGGCATTCCGGCAAACCCCAAAGCCAGCCCATATGTGGGGAGGGTTTGGGGCCACCCGGACGCGCTCGGACGCCTCCGCCACGTCGGACCTGGCAACGCGAACCTACACATTTTCTCCCTAAATCAGACGGAAACCCTTGCTACTCTCTCTCTTCTTCCTCCGCTCTGTCCATTTTGGCCGCACCTCTCTGCTCTGCCGCCGTCCCCTTCGTATGACCGCCGCCGCCCCGAAGCTCTAGCATCAGCAGCCAAGTCCTCCGCGCTCGTCGGGAAACCGCAGCCGGAAGAACCTCGCCTGGACGCTCCGCTTCCGGTACGTTTTGCATCGCCCGCCATCCATCTTGCTCTTATAGTATTTGTGTAAATGCCGGAGCTGGTTTTTGATTGAGTGTTCATATATGTACCATGGATTCTTCGTCCGACGATGAGTACGATTACTCGGCCGTGGATGAGTTCGTTTACAACGAGTTCATCGACGGGTCTAGTGACGATACCATGTCTGAGGAAGGAGACGACGTGGCCGCAATGTCGATGCTTAGCATTCAAGAGGAGTTGGAGAAGAAGGAGGAGCATGTTCTTAACTACTGAGGATCGATTGAGGGGAGGATCACGGTGGCCCATGACCGGCTCAAGGGCGCTCGAGATCTCTATGACGATTATTTCCTCCGTCCTAATTCGGTCTTTCATCAGGGGTTTTTCCGGTGTCGTTTCCGGATGAGCTCAAGACTGTATGTGCGCATAGAGGAGGAAGTAACTAAGTATGATGATTACTTCAAGTTGAGATATGATTGCTGCGGAAAACTATTTTTCTCCCCTATGCAGAAATGCACCGCAGATTTGAGAATGCTTGTCTATGGATAAGCCACGGATGCCATTGTTGGGTATGTCCGGATGGGAGAGAGTACATGCATTGAGGCCATAGTGAGATTTGCATACGCCGTGGTGCAGGTGTTTGGAGCGGAGTATCTGAAAGGACATAGTCCGCTAATCTTGTTTTGGTGTTTGATCACAACACTTGGAGTGTTTAACCCTTCGCTAAGTGCTTACAGGAAAACTCAGGATTTGTATTAAAAGGTTAAAGCGTATCTCTCTCTATACAAAAAGAAGAAACAAATCGAAGGAGATCGTCGTTTTAGTGAAACCCTGAGTAGCCAGCCCACAGGCCGGCCAGGACGGGTTCTAGGCTGGCTGGCTCGGCTGGGTAGCCGGCCCCCAGGCCGGCCAGGCCAGGCTCCAGGCCGGTTGGCTCGGCTGGGTAGCCAGCCCCCAGGACGGCCAGGCCGGGCTCCAGGCCGGTTGGCTCGGCTGGGTTGCCAGCCCCCAGGCCGGCCAGGCCGGGCTCCAGGTCGGCTGGCTCGGATGGGTGGCCAGCCTCCAGGCCGGGAAGGCCGGCCTCTCAGTACCTCTTCAAACGGCCATTTATTTGGAGGAGCTATAAATGCTCCTCCACCTACCTTGGGACAAGTAGCTCTCCCACATTGAAGAACACCATTATTGCAAGCTCAAGCTTCACTAGATCTCCCAATCCCTCCACCCAAACTCGTTGATCTTTGGAGGATTGAAGGAGAAGGCCCGGATCTACATCTTCACCAAGCCAATTTACATTTCCCCCTCATTCACTTGAGGGCCCCTTTGCTAGGGTTTCCATTGGGAAAACCTAGCTCCTTGTTGTACTCACTTGTTGTCTTTGTGACAGACGTAGCTGTTTGGGAGCCCCCAATCCAGTTGTGGGTTGTGCCCCGGATCGTTGTTGTAAAGGCTCCGGACTCCGCCTTGAAGGTTTCCGATAGTTGAAGGTGAACCAAAACTTTGTGGTGTGGCTTATCGGAGAAGAAGGTGAAGCCTTTGTGGCTGTTGAACCATTGCGTTGGTTCACACCTCTCCAACGAGACGTACTCCGCTAAAAAGGAGGAACTCGGAATACATCTGTGTCACCGCGTGCTTTCACTTCGGTTACCTCTTTCCTTGTTTACCGTCTTTACTTCGTGTACCTTGCTTAGTTGCTAGCTTGTCATATAGGTAAATTCACCATAGTTGCATATCTAGAGAATTTACCTTTTGTGTCAAGCCTAATTTGAAAAAGTACTAAAATTGAAGTAGCACCTATCCACCCTCCCTCTAGGTGTCATACGATCCTTTCAATTGGTATCAGAGCCTCGTCTCGCTTGTTGGGCTTAACCGCCTAAGAGAAGTATGACAAGTGATGATGACTCCGCGAAGGACCAAGCCACTCCGGCATCCATGGCCGATCTCAAAACGATGGAAACATCATTGAAATCGTCCATGGATACCTAATTTGGTGAGATGCGTGACTTGCTCATGAAACTCTCACTTGGCAAGGTTCCTTTGGAGACCATCCCACTAGAGGATTACGCTAACTCCAATGACGGTGAATCCGAGGAGGAAAAAGGGAAAAAGAAAGGGGTTGAAGAAACCGACCTTAAAAATTCCCCTCCATCCACATCCAAGCCGGAAGGTGGAAAGACCGAGTCTTACCATGCGGTTCCACCTCCGGGTTGGTACTCTCCCGACCCACCTATCCCTTATATCCGCATAAATCCTTCAGGTCCTCCACCTAAGCTTAATGCTTTAGCTTTTACTAGTTGACAACACTCAATGAGATCTCATGTCAACAGTTCCTCTATCGAGCTTTGAAGGATCATTCAAGAGGGATACAAGGTTGTGGATCCAAACAACTTGTCAAGAAGGGAAGTGGCCAAAAGAGAAATCAATGCCTCCGCTCTCCACATGCTTGAACTTGCCGTTGGAGAGAACGGTATGCATCACATTCAACATGTCATCACCGCCAAAGAAGCTTGGGATTGCCTTGAGGAGGTGTTTCTTGGAAATGAAAGCATGAAGAGGAATAGATTTGATGCTTTGAGCAATGATGCCGAAGGCTTCTACATGCTTGATAGTGAAACTCATGAGGAGATGTATGGTAGACTCAAGATACTTGCCAAAGCCTTTTATAATGTTGGGGCAACCTATGTGGATGATGCTTGGATCAAGAGGAAGTATGTGAATGCTCTCATGCCCTTCGAGCCCGTTGACTTGAAGGCCCTCCAAGGAAAATACAACTATCTTGAAAAAACCTCCAATGAAGTTATGAAAGAAAAGCAAGCCTCCAAGGTTGCCACCAAGAATGCTCTAGACAACCGTGCCAGGGCCATGGGAATGAAACAAGGTCCCTCACTTGCTTTGAAGGCCAAGGTGGTGTGCCTAGATGAACGTGATGAGGTTGAAGCATGCCCAAGCAACATTCTTCCCGATGATCTCGAACAAGTCTACCATGATCATGTGGCTCTTGCCACAAGAGCATTTTGGCGTGACCCGGCCAAGGCAAAGGCTCAAATTGATCTAAAGAACAATCCAAGTGGGAAGAAGGAGTTTGCTATAAGGACAAAGACTTGCTACAATTGTCATGACAAGCATCACTTCATCAAAGATTGTCCTTATGAGAACCGAGAACAACATGGTGGAAGGCTTATACTCAAGGATCAATCAAAGTTGGCTCAAAAGAAGTAAATCATCAAGAGGAAGCCATTTTTCAAGAAAGCACCAAGAATTGTGTTGATGACTCAAGAAGAGTATCCTTCCGATGATTCTGAAGAAGAAGAAGAACCCACTCGTGAGGTGGCCGCATTGGCTATTGTCTCAACTCCTTCATCTTCTCTCTTTGAATCCCCCAATGAGAACATCTCCAACAACATCATCAACGCTCGTTGCCTCATGGCCAAGGTCACCGAGGTATCATCATCCACCCCTAAGACTATGCATGAAATGGATGCTGTCACGAGTCTTGCAATTAAGAAAGAACTTGTTGCTTTTGATACTTTTGTGACTAACTTGCAAGGTGAAGCCAAGAAGCATGTTGAGGCTCACATGAGTCAACTTGGTAAGACCGAAGACCTTCTTGAGGACAACTGTCGCATTGAGAGAGAGGACTCTATCACTATAGCATCCTTGAATGCCTCTCTTAAAGAAGAACATGACTATAGAGTTTCTCTTGAGGAGAGACTAGAGTCTCTTGATAGTGCTAATGATGAAATAATCTCTAAAATTATTAAAGAAAGAGATCTTGTTAATGCTAAATATAAAGTGACTAAAAAGGAGAAAGCCGAATTTGTGGTTGCTAATGCTAGACTCATTGGGGATATTGAGAAGCTTGACAAGGCTCACAAGGCCTTGGAAACGACCCACTCTCTTCTAGACAAGTCTCATGAGCAACTACAAACTCAACTTTCTAAATCTACCTCACCTAGTACCTCTACTCCTTCTTGTGATCATGCAAATGTTATTGAGGAAAATGCTAGGTTGAAGGTGGATCTTGCTAAGGCCACTAGTGCGAAGACCTCTATTCCGAAAGGTGAAGCAAAGGTTGTTACTCATGTGTTTGAGCAAAAGCCATACAAAGGGAAGGAGGGTCTTGGTTATGTTGCCAAGGCAAAGAAGAAAATGAGAAACAAGGAGAACAAGACCAATGTGGGGACCCCGGACTAGCTGTCTGAAATACCCGGTTATGCTTAACACAACGATCCCGTGATCAGTCTGTCGTTACACATAACCGAACTGAATATCAAAGTTTACATCCATTACAGTACCGAATTTAAGTCTTACAAGCACGGTCATACATACCAAGTCTTACATAGGTGCCTTCTTGGGCAAAATAGCAACAATCAGCGGAAGCTACGGTAGAGTCGACCAAAACACGTCCTAACAACCCGACAGACAGCTGTCTTATGAAGATCCCTAGTTCGCGTAGTCGGCGCCATACTCCTCCTCTTCGCAAGGCTGCTCGAAATCTGGCTAAGACAATAGTCAGGGACGAAACCAATATGAGTACATTTGAATGTACTTCGCAAACTACCCCCAACATGAACATGCACTAGCATCATTTTTATTCTAAAACCTTTTTTTAAGACATCTCTATATCTTTGTTGAAAAAGGGAAGAAGAATTTTAGAACTTTCTCCAGAAGACACCCTCATGTTTAGTTTTCCAAAAACTCCTCTTTTTTTCGACCATAGCCCTTCATGGTCATTATCTTCGGCAAACTCATACCGACCCTTTGGTATAGTTGCAAGTAACATCTCCATTGTATTTTCAAAACTCAAATCTTTGCACATAGGTCGAAGTAGGGCCTTCCAACTGTCCATAACCGAGGACTCGGCTATTCGAATAGCTTGACACTCTGCAGAGGTAGCACGCTTTTCCCACACCCATCCGACAACTCATCGTGTCAGCCACGTCCCACCATACAAGTTGTATGCGAAGTTGAGTAACCGGCCATAGCCTCTCATTTGCTCATGCTAGTACATGACCCTGCCCATATGACACTTTCCATCGACACCCAGTCTAGTTTCCCGTCGGAAACCCTAAGTGTGAGGACTCATAGTTCTGCCCGGCGTTGTATGGTGGCAACTTCTATCCTCCACCAATGTGCGAGGACCCAGGTCAGGGGTATGGTGGCAACTTCTATCCCCTAATGGAACGGAGTAATCTCCGTTGTTGAGGTATCCCACACTAACAAGAGCAAGCTACATGACTAAGCCCCGTCCCATATGGGGGTAAATGTGGTCGCACAGGGTACGGTTGGTCGACGTAAGTACTAAGACAGAATGTGCTTTTTAACAAAATCACCATTCTCCACTTCTTCACTCCAACACCGACATCTCGGCTTACCGGTACCCATCCGAGGATACCTCAAAGGAGTTTTTGAATAATCAATGTTTTTCCCATCCTATAGTTTTGTATAATCTAACCTATACTTCTACATAGGTGGCAAAATACTTTTTCATATACTTTTGAAAATGTTTTCAAAATCACCGTTGCTTATGAGTAAAACATGTAGACAAAATTGATGCATAAATATATGGGTGCATGCTCATAGAGTAGCTTGCCTTGCTCAACAAAGTGGCTTTGGTCTTGCTCCTCTTGTTCAACAAATCCCCTTCCTCGTACCCTTCGGCAACGTTCTTGTCTAGTCGTAAACAATCAAGCAAAAACATACAATCACACCACAATTCGATCAAGCATCACAAAAAATACAAACTAAATTTCTACAGGTAGCTACTGTCCTATAGAAGACAACCCAATTGGATTTGATTCAATTTGAACTACCAAACTCTCTACACAAATGTTTTAGTCCAGAAGCTTGTTAATCAAGTTTTAGCTACTTCACAAGTTCTGTTAATTAAAAAATTAAATCCTTTTAGGGATAGCAAGTACTGGTTATTTTTTATCTAACACAATTGGATTCAACTCATTTAGATTAACCATTTTGCAACTAAAAATGTTATAGCACAGAAGGGTCTACAAACTTTAATTGAACACCAAATTATTTCTGTTACTTAATTAATTCCACAAAAATTAGGGGGGAGCTAAGTTATCACAACATTAAGCTAACAAAATTGGATTCATGTTGTTTGGATTAACAGAGTATCAGAAACAAACAAGTTTGTAATTTAAATCTTCTGTGGCAATTTTAATACTACTCAATAATTATTGATCTGAACTAGATGAAACTAGTGTGGTTGGACAGACAATTTAACAGGCTTTCCAGAGAATTTTAGTTTGATTTATTTGGATTAATAAATCTCGAGATATTGAATTTCAAAGTTGAGTCCAGTACTTTTTTAAATCTAAACAGAAAATCGAATTTATTCCTGGAGTGGATAATGTTGAAATCCCTGACGGGTGGGGCCTACCCGTCAGTGACTCAGTGAATTAATTCGTTCCCGCGCGTGGAAAAGTTTAAAATGCTGACAATGGGGCCCGCCCATCAGCGTCTATTCTAACGCGAAGCGTTACGCGACCGCGGATCTCAGATCCAACGGCCCATATTCAAAGCAAACGACGACAACCACTTTTGGGCGGCGCCGCCGTGCCTGCGACGGCGAGGTGGACGGAGGCTCACCTAGGGGGCTCGGTAGCAGCGGAGATGACGCAGATCGAACGCGGCGGCCTGGGGAAGCTCCTGGGCGGACTCGTGCTTCCTGGGCATGGCCTGCGCGTCGGCAACAAGCTCCACGTCCTTCCCGGCTGCCTCCAAACTCCGGCGAGCTCCTGGTGTTGCTCCTGTGCGTGGAACAGAGAGAAAATTTTGCGCGTGAGTGCGGTGGGGATGGGGATGAGTGTGCGAGGCAGAGGGAAGAGAAAGAGAGGAGGGCACGGCACGGCCGTGGTCGTCTTCTACCTCGGTACGGCCGAGCGTGGGCGGCTCGACAGCACGGCCACGAGCAGCAGCAACACGGGCAGCACGGCTCCGCCCTCTTGGTGGTGCGTGAGAGAGTGGAGAGCAGAGAGGGAGAGCAGTGGAGTGGTGTGAGTGGCAATGGAGGCCGAGGCGAGGTTTTTATAGCCGAAGCTCGGCTATGGTGGTCGAGCTGCACGGGACGGCTAGGAGGTGTGGGAGGATGCCATTGGCGGTCTAGGGCGGTGCGGCAACGGCAAGTAGGTGGCCGTTAGGGCTTGGGCTGGCAGGCGAGCGCGGGAGAGGCGAGGTGGAGCTTGGGGTGGCGACGGCGTCGAGCGCATGCACGGTGTTCGACCGTTTGCTGACGCGCACCTGGGCCAGGGCTGGTGACGTGCATGTGTCTGCGAGGTTCGTGCAAGGTCGGGGTGCGTCCACATCGAGCGCTGCTTGCCGGAGTGAGGCGTGGGCGCCGTGGCTTCGTCGCCGGCCATGAGCGCATCCCGCACGGACTGGGCGAGCAAGATTGCCTCGCCGGGCAATATGCAGGCGCTGGCGTGGCCCAACGGGGGAGGGAGACAAGGCAGTGAGAGGGGCGCGCGACGGCCAGTCGCCGACCTCCTTTTCTTCGCACCAGCTGCCATCTGTTCACCTTCATGTGTTGCATGCCACATGTGAAAAACATCTATGATAATAGGAACTGGGTGTGGGTTTGCACCGTTAGGTGGCAGGGGATCCTCATCACCAGCAATGACCCCCAGCATATGAGCTGACAGAATGATGACAGGGCATGACCAAGAGCTGCCATTCCCTTCAGGTGAAGTGCTCTCAATGACTACCAGGCTCAAGGGGATCTGATCTAATTCATAGGCTCTGAGTTTAACTAGGATCCTTGCCCTATTGGACACATCTTTGTTCCAGATCAATACTTTTCCATAGGCAGCTAGAGATTTAACAATGGTACCCAGTTCCCAGCACTCTAAAGGATAGTTCATAAGCATGAGCCAGCAATCGTGTGTGAAAGTTGCAGATCTGTGGTTTCTACCTCTATTCTGAGCAATGACACGCATGACTGTATCTCCAACAAAGTAGGGGCTATTCTCTATTGCTGCATCCCTCGCAACTACATCCTGAAAGCGAGCTAGTGCAGCACCCATGGCAGATGGGGTGATATCAGTAATGGTATACCTTATGTTGTGCTCCAGTTGGTGGCGGATGATCGCTGCGGTGCCGAGGAACTGCTCTGCACTTGGTTCAGGTTCAATCACGAAGAGAGCCCAGTCGTCCGCCGCATGAGGAAGGTTGCCGCTGCCGACGACGTAGCCACGCTGAGGACGCAAACCATTGGGTGGGATGAATCCCATGCCAGTAGGAAGGTGAGGCACGAAGTCGCATGGATAGTTGGCCATCAGCGAGACCGCCGGAGATGATGGTGGTGAGGTGGCGGAGGGCGATGATGTGACAGGGGAACCCTCGCGGGGAGGGGTTTGGGTGGATGAAGCAGTATGGCCTTCTCGGCTTCCAGTTAAAATACTCACCGGTAGGTAAGATTTTTTCCGGTAAATTGGGGTCTTTCTGTTTTTAGATAGGCAATTACGGGATATATGACCATAGTTGTAACAGATTCGGCATCAAAATTTACTTGTACATGAAGAAATAATGTGGCCGGATGCAAGACATTTACAGCAGAATAAATTCCGGGGAGGAGAAAAACCTTCAATTTGCAGTGGTGCCGTTTGAGTTTCCGATACAATTAGGCCAGCAGATGGGCTAGATTAAAGATGCATGATTCTCCCCACTCAAGCAAGACCATCATCTCATCAAAGAGAAAATTGGAACTTCTTCATGTTGATCTCTTTGGTGCCGTTCCTCAACCGAGTCTTGGTGGGAAGAAGTATTGTTTGGTGATTGTTGATGATTATTCAAGATTTACTTGGGTTTATTTCTTCAAGTCGAAGGATGAGACTCAACAAGCCGTCATCGACTTCTCCAATGAAGTTCAACGTCAACACAATGTTCCCATATTGGCCATTAGAAGTGACAATGGCTCCGAGTTCAAGAACTACACCTAAATGAGTTTCTTAGTGAAGAGGGAATTCGTCATCAATATTCCGCTGCATATACCCCTCAACAAAATGGTGTAGCCGAGAGGAAGAACCGACTCTCATGGATATGGCAAGGTCCATGTTGGCGGAGTTTAAGTCCCACTTTACTTGTGGGCCGAGGCCATCTCCACGCGTGTCACTCATCTAACCGGTTATTCTTTCGTGCTGGAAGAAAGGCGACTCCCTATGAAATGCTTACCGGCAACAAGCCCACTATCTCCTACTACCGAGTGTTTTGTTGTAAGTGTTTCTATAAGATCAAAGGTGTTCGTTTATCTAAGTTTGAATCTAAAGCTTTAGAGGGTATTTTTGTTGGTTACGGTGCCGAATCCCACTTATAGAGTCTACGACAAATCCTTAGGGAGAGTTGTGGAATCTTGTAGTGTGGAGTTCGATGAGAATGACGGCTCCCAAGTGGCGCAATTTCATGTTCGTGATGTAGATAATGAGGAACCTCAAGATGCAATAAGGAGAATGGCGTTGGTTTCTTTCGCCCCGTTGAGATCCATCATGAGCCTCCTCAAGCAATTCAAGCAAGTCCAAGCTCCACTCAAGTGGAGATACCATCATCACAAGTTGAACCGGCGCCTACCATGGAAGCAAATGATGCACCAACCCAAGAACAAGTTCAAGACCCTCCTCAAGTTGACCAAGTTGCTATGCAAGAACCAAGCTCCTATTGTTGATGCTAGCCAAGGTCAAGACCAAGATCAACCCTCTCCTTCCATTATTGAAGATGTGCTTCAAGATGATCAAGGTCAACATTCCGGTCAAGACGGGGACTCAAATGATCAAGATGATCAAGTGATACCTCAAGATCAATAGAGATATCGAAACCCGTCGTAAGCAAGAGTTGCAAGAGACATGGAATTAAAGAGTCATCATCTTGAAGCTATCATTGGTGATTTAAGTCGCAATGTTACCACAAGGGTCAATTGGCAAGCTTTAGTGAGCATCAAGCACACATCTCCATGGTGGAACCAAAGAAAGTCTTTGAAGCTCTTGAAGATCCGGATTGGTTGGAAGCTATGCATGATGAACTCAATAACTTCAAGCGCAACAAAGTGTGGAATTTAGTTGAGAAGCCAAAAGATTGCCGCAATGTTATAGGCACAAAGTGGATATTCAAGAACAAGCAAGATGAACATGGAATGGTTGTGAGGAACAAGGCAAGATTGGTTGCACAAGGGTACTCTCAAGTTGAAGGCATTGATTTTGGAGAGACTTTGCACCCGTGGCTCGCCTTGAGTCCATCCGTATCCTTCTTGCATATGCATCACATCATAACTTTAAATTGCAACAAATGGATGTGAAAAGTGCTTTTCTTAATGGTCCTTTAAAGGAGTTGGTATATGTTAAGCAACCACCGGGATTTGAGGACCCAAACTTCCCTAACCATGTCTACAAGCTTGATAAGGCGCTCTATGGTCTCAAACAAGCACCTCGTGCTTGGTATGAGCACCTAAGAGAGCTATTGCTAGACCGTGGATTTGAAGTGGGGCAAATCGATCCCACCCTCTTTACCAAGAGGGTTAAAGGGGAGCTTTTCATATGCCAACTTTATGTGATGATATTATCTTTGGCTCATCTAACAAAGCTTTTAATGATGAATTTTCAAAGCTTATGACCGATAGGTTTGAGATGTCTATGATGGGAGAGTTGAAGTTCTTTCTGGTTTTGAGATCAAGCAATTGAGTGAAGGGACTTTCATTCTCAAGCCACCCAAGACATGCTCAAGAGGTTCAAGATGCAAGATGCTAAAGAGAAGAGGTTTCCTATGGACACCAAATGTCATCTTGAACTTAATCCAAAGGGTATTGATGTTGATCAAAAACTTTATCGCTCTATGATTGGTTCTTTGCTTTATCTTTGTGCATCTAGACCCGATATTGTGTTGAGTGTAGGGGTGTGTGCAAGGTATCAAGCGGCTCCTAAAGAAAGCCACATGAAGGCGGTCAATAGAATCCTTCGATATTTGGTTTATACCCCAAGGTTTGGTTTGTGGTATCCTAAGGGCTCCAACTTCTCTCTTGCCGGGTACACGGATTCGGATTGGGCTGGTTGTAAGGATGATAGGAAATCAACTTCCGGGGCATGCCAATTCCTTGGTAGGTCCTTGGTGAGTTGGTCTTCTAAGAAGCAAAATTGTATATCTCTCTCCACCACCGAAGCCGAGTATGTGGCAGCCGCTAGTGCTTGCACTCAATTGTTATGGATGAGGCAAACTTTAAAGGAATACGGTGTCATTGTGACAAAGTGCCTCTTTTGTGTGACAATGAAAGTGCTATCAAGATTGCTCACAACCCGGTGCAACACTCAAGAACGAAGCATATTGAGATTCGTCATCATTTTATTCGAGATCATGTTGCTCGTGGTGATATGAGCTTGGCTATATTCCAACCAAGACAACTTGCGATATTTTCACGAAGCCTCTTGATGAAGCAAGATTCACTTATTTGAGGCATGAGCTAAATATCGTGGATTCAAGGAGCGTGGCTTGACTATCTTGCATACACACCTATTTCTTGACTATCTATTTGGTTTAGGTGTAGGCATGGACATAGGGGGAGTGCGGCCCTAATACATTGGACCATCCCTCCCCCATTATGCCGACATTAAGAAATCATTTGCTTCTCTCTATTCGTTTCTATGAATTGTGAGTTTAAATGACGAGTAGTGGCCGTGAACCCAAGATATATCTTCGCGGTGTCACATGACACACTCATACATGGTGGCCTAGGCCACCGCCCTCTTCTTTTGAAGAGTTGGGTCTTATTCGAGATTTCATTGCATAGATGTTGCTTTTACCCTTCTAATCACTTCCAATGTTGCTATTTGAGTGTTTTTGTTTTTATCCATTGGAAGTGAGAATAATTCATCATGTTTGCATCTCCCCGTGTCACCCAATATTGCTCAATGGTCTTTCTTGAAGATGGTTTTCAACGAAGCGTCCGGAATTTTTGGTTGTGCAAAGTGTTTGAAGATGAAGAGGAGGAGGCTTGTCTGGCCGACCCAGACCGTCTCCCTCGGGCTGCCACCCGGCCTCCAGGCCGGGCTGTTGGGCCACTTGAATCGAGCGAGGAAGTATTGACTTGAACCGTTCCCCACTCCTTCCTCCTCCCTCAACCCGTGCTCCCCCCATGGCCGCCCCTCCCTTGCTCCTCCACCGCCACCCCTCTTTTAGACCCGCCCCCACACCCTCTCCTACCTCAGATGTAAAAGACCCCCTCCAGATCTTCCTTCCCATCCACGAGATTCATCCTTTGGTGAAGGTTTGGGGGAGTTCTCATCCCTTGTTGGTGTGCTTGCGGATTTCTTGGTGAAGCTTGGATTTCTTGGTGATGGATGCTGATTCGGCTTTTGAAGGCCTTGAAGACCTTGAGGATTCATCCTCCCACTTCTCCATGTACCGGGGCAAGGCAAATCTTAGGGAGTCATGTTTCAACTCCAACTCCAAGAAGATCAAGAAACCCTCTAAGAGAAAGGGGCCTCCCCTGTCAATCCGGCGGAACTGGTACGTTCAACTTGGACCAAAGTGCCTAGTGATGAGTTTGAGCATGATCGGTTGGAGTTCAATCCCTATGCTTTTTCCGAGCGCACTTGCACGAATGATGGCCGTTTCTATTGCAAGATGCATCAACAAGTGTTTGAACAACTAGTTAGTCCTATGAAGAACTCTCATGTTCCCACTTATTACTTTAATGTGGATAGTGCAAGGGAATTATGGCCGGAGGTGATGGAGGTTATGGATTTTCATAGTATTACCAATCTCATGTCGGTGGCTACCCCTTTTTCTCCTAAGCTGCTTCATGAATTCGATGCCACAGTTTATTTCTCCAGGGAAGGACAGAGTACTATGACATGGATGAGTGTCGGTATCAAGTGCGAAGCTTCTCTTGCTGAATTTGGTGCTCTCTTTGGCATAGAGGAGCTACCTCATTGTCCCATGGCTTATGTTCGTATTCACTTGCAATCCATCATGAAAGCCGATCCCGGGATCCATCACTGCTATCCCCCCGAGTCGGGCACTATTGGAAAGATCCCCAAGAGCACTTATATGACTCCTTATTGGCAAGCCACTTATTTCATCCTCCGGCACACTATCGCTGTCAAGTTTGGGGAGAAGAGTGAGGCTCGCAAGTACATGGTCAATCTTCTTCATCACATTGTTACCACCTTTTGGAGGAAGAAGAAAATAGATGTTCTTGACTACATGTGGCAAGAGATGCGCTCCGTGGTTCTTGAGAAAAAGGTTCCCATTTATGGTCCACACCTTCAGAAGCTCTTTAACACCAAGTTGCCTTCGGTCGCACTCAATGCATATGCCACAGACTTGATTACGCCCTCTCTTCATCCTTTGCCACCTCGTCCCCCGGGTGTGGTCATCCCTACTCAAGAGAAGCGTGCTAGAACAGAAGCTCCTGAAGCTCATGTTGAGGCCTCCACGAAGAAGCATGGCATAATGGAGGTATTCAAGAAGATGAATTGCTTCTTTGTGGACAATCAAGCCAAGGGTTTCAAGGCCTATCACAAGCAAAAGTCTTATAACCGCAATCAAAGGGAGATTATGAAGAAACTGGATATGCCCTTGCCTTCTTGCTCCAGCTCGGCCGAGGTCTCGGAGAATACTTACAATTCCAAGTACACTTATTGGTTCGGCGATGATGCCTCCTCTCTTGCTCCCTATTGGCCGAACACTCATGGTGCATCAAGCTCCGGTCAAGCGTTTGGTGGCACAAATGAAGATGTTGTTGATGAAGATGTCGAGTGATCTCATGGGCTTTCACGTCACTTTCTCCTTTTTGGTGTCTTGATGCCAAAGGGGGAGAGAGATATCGTTCCGGGGATTTGCATTCATGCTTTGCATCCATTTGCGTTTTTATTTGCATTGCAATCGTTTTAGTTGAATTCGATTTGGTTTATGCTTGTGGAACTTGGCTACCTAAGTTATTGTATCATGGAACTATGTTATCTTCGGATTATTGTATCAAGGAACCATGTTATCATCGTTTATTGTAAGGCTATGTTACTCTCGGTTATCTTTCCATATGGAGAATTCTATGTTGATCTATTATTCTCGGTTATCTATCCATATGGAGAAGTCTATGGTGAGCTAAAATTTTCTATCCTTTACTCACATAGAACTTTTGTGATTACATGCCTTACTATTACTTGTTGATGCCAAGTTGTTGTTTATCTCTTCTAGTGCTTGCTTATTGTATCTTGTCTATCTTTTTAGCTTGCTAGCACTAGTCTTATGGTTGGCTTATAAAAGCAAGGGGGAGCTTCAATTAAAACATTGCCTATGCTTAAATTAGATATCTTTTTGCAAATCCATATGTTGCCATCAAACATCAAAAATGGGGATTGAAAGGACATAGTCCGCTAATCTTGTTTTGGTGTTTGATCACAACACTTGGAGTGTTTAACCCTTCGCTAAGTGCTTACAGGAAAACTCAGGTTTTGTATTAAAAGGTTAAAGCGTATCTCTCTCTATACAAAAAGAAGAAAGAAATCGAAGGAGATCGCCGTTTTAGTGAAACCCTGAGTAGCCAGCCCCCAGGCCGGCCAGGTTGGGCTCCAGGCCGGCTGGCTCTGCTGGGTGGCCAGCCCCCAGGCCGGCCAGGCCGGGCTCCAGGCCGGCTAGCTCGGATGGGTGGCCAGCCCCCAGGCCGGCCAGGCCGGGCCCCAGGCCGGCTAGTCTGAAGACTCCGAAGCGCGTGAGGCCGGCCTCCCAGTACCTCTTCAAACGGCCATTTATTTGGAGGAGCTATAAATGCTCCTCCACCTACCTTGGGACAAGTAGCTCGCCCACATTGAAGAACACCATTATTGCAAGCTCAAGCTTCACTAGATCTCCCAATCCCTCCACCCAAACTCGCTGATCTTTGGAGGATTGAAGGAGAAGGCCCAGATCTACATCTTCACCAAGCCGATTTACATTTCCCCCTCATTCACTTGAGGGACCCTTTGCTAGTGTTTCCATTGGGAAAACCTAGCTCCTTGTTGTACTCACTTGTTGTCTTTGTGACAGATCGTAGCTGTTCAGGAGCCCCAATCCAGTTGTGGGTTGTGCCCCGGATCATTGTTGTAAAGTCTCCGGACTCCGCCTTGAAGGTTTCCGATAGTTGAAGGTGAACCAAACCTTTGTGATGTAGTTTATCGGAGAAGAAGGTGAAGCCTTTGTGGCTGTTGAACCATTGTGTTGGTTTACATCTCTCCAACGAGACATACTCCCCTAAAAAGGAGGAACTCGGAAATACATCCGTGTCTCCGCGTGCTTTCACTTCGGTTACCTCTTTCCTTGTTTACCGTCTTTACTTCGTGTACCTTGCTTAGTTGCTAGCTTGTCATATAGGTAATTAAATTCACCGAGTTGCATATCTAGAGAATTTACCTTTTGTGTCAAGCCTAATTTGAAAAAGTACTAAAATTGAAGTAGCACCTATTCACCCCTCCCCCCCCCTCTAGGTGTCATACGATCCTTTCAATATCTAAGAGAACCTAATGCCGAGGACACCGAAAGGCTTATGGCCATTGGAGAAGCAAGAGTATTTCCAGTTATGTTTGGTTCAGTTGACTGCATGCATTGGTAATGGAAAACTGCCCAATGGGGTTGCGTGGGCAGTACCAAGGTCACAACAAAGAAGCAACAATCATACTTGAAGTCGTGGCATCTCAGGACTTGTGGATTTGGCATGCGTTTTTTGGCATGTCTGGTTCCCACAACGACATTAATGTGCTTCAGCGGTCTCCTCTGTTCAAGAGACTCTGTGATGGGGATGATCCACCATGCAACTACACTGTCAATGGACACGACTATACCATGGGACACTATCTTGCAATTGATATCTATCCTCAGTGGACGGCATTTGTGAAGACTATAAGCAATCCTACTGGTAACAAAAAATGTCAATTTGTAGCTGCGCAGGAGGTTGTTTGAAAAGATGTTGAGAGGGCATTTCGAGTGCTACAATCTCGTTGGGTATAGTCCGTGGAGCCGCACTGATGTGGGATCCGCAGACATTATGGCAGTTCATGACTTGCTGTGTAATTTTGCACAACATGATTGTGTAGGACGAGGGAGAAGGGGCAGCTCGCACAAATGATTTTGAGAAGTCAAGAGTGCATGTCCACCTACCTGAACAAGATGCGCAACATGTTATCAACTTTCTTGATGCAGAACAAGATGCGCAGCATGTTATCAACTTTCTTGAGATGCATCGACAACTTCGAGATGAATAAGTGCACACCCAACTACTCAATAATCTGGTGGAGCATATGTATGTTTTCATGGGAAATCAGTGAATTTTAATTTGCATTATGCATTCCGAATAATTTGAACTATTTGAATTTTTTAGCTACAATTATATGTAATAAGTTGATTTGCACTATTTATTTAGACTTCAAACTAGTTGTATGATCGACATGCATGGCTTGTATGTATTTGGGTTTCAAGATTTGAACATAGTGGTTGTAACACACCTCATTTTGGGGGTGCCCGAGCTGTATCCGCAGACACTTTAAGGATCGAATTTGAGGATTGCAGTTGGAGATGCTCTAAAATCCCTATTGTCGCTGCTCGTGGAGATGCTCTAAACCGGCGGGGTTCCACCCAAACCAAACACCTTGGTCCTTTCCAAAACTCTACGCCGCGTTCCGTGGCAATCAACCTAACTTCTCGGCCGGCCTATCGATTGCTTTGGTGCAAAATAGTGGATAGGTGCAGCTAGCAGAGCTAGCACCCATGCGTGAAGTACTCTTGTTAAAAGTACCTTGCTGATCTAGCTCCAGTTCCCCACTTTGCGTGTTTATATCTTTTGCAGAAAATTCAAGAAATGAGATCCGGTTTGGGCTGGACATAAAGCTCGAAGCTCGGCGAGCTTAATGAGCGCTCGGTAACTCGACTCGTTTGAGCTCGGCTCGTTTTATTAATGAACCGAGCTGAGCAGCAATTTTAGCTCGTTAACACTAACGAGTTAAACAATCAAACTAACGAGTTTCACGAGCTACTCGTTAAACTCGTTAGCAACGTGTCAGTAGGCTACAAATCGTGGCAGTAGGCTGCAAATTTACATCTTTTAAATATTTTTGCACACGGTAGGTCTTTGACAAATGCATGTCAACATATTTTTGTAAGTATATCTATGTCCCAAATAGTTGCTCGTGATTCTTGCTTCATAGCTTGCTTAATTAGCTGAATATGCTGATACATCTTCTTAACGAGTTTAATGAGCTGCTCACGAGCGCTCGCGAACATATAACGAACCGAGCCAATCTTTAAATTTAGCTCGTTATCCTTAACGAGCTTAGCGATCCGAGTCTTAATGATCATGAGTCATAACGAGCCGAGCCTTAACGATCCGAGCAGCTCGTTAGTCCAGCCCTAGATCCGGTGGAGCAAAGCACAACGGGGAGACGAGATCAAAGATCTGGATGGATGGAGCGAGCCGCGAGATTGGGTTAATTTCGTTTGGTGTGGGCTGGACGTTGATGGAACTTGGAACCCGCGAGTGCAATGCAGTGCACGCGGACAGAGGTGTCGGTTGCGAACTTGCGATTGAGCTCCCACGCTTATTTTTATTGAAACGTGGAGGCAAAAGGTCTAACTTTGTTAATTTTATATGCACGTTTAGTCAAAGTTGAGACATCCTTTTATGGACGGAGGGAGTACATTAATATAAAAGGGTGGCGTGTGTAGAATTATGAGATTGGCGGAATATGTTTGATATATTATTGAGACTCATATGCGAGTATATATAGACGTACAAGGGACCGACTTAGAGTACAAGACAAGTTAGAATTGCATGGAAACAAATCTTATCTCTATCCTGAACTATTATAACCGACCGTATATGCCATACTCTAACATCCCGCAGTCGTAGTGATAGCGTCATGAACAACAGGAACGTCGTCGTGGATGATTAGACTGGAGAGAAACCGAAGTAGAATCCAGTGAGCTGACATCCCGCAGTAAGAGCTCTGATATATACCATGCAGAATTATGAGATTGGCGGAATATGCTGATATATTATTGAGCCTCATGGGCGAGTATATATAAGCGTACAAGGAACCGACTTGGAGTATAAGACAAGTTAGAATTGCATGGAAACAAATCCTATCTCTATCCTAAAGTATCATAACCGACCGTATATGCCATACTCTAACGGTGTGGAACAATCCAACACCCCACACTCCACACATCGAAAAAGGCCTACTCTCCCAACATGATTTCACTCGAACACTTGGCGCCGACAACTATCCAAAGACAAACTTCCTTCCTGATTTTTTTTTAAAAAAATGAACCCAACTAGGACTAGCCCTTGTGGTATAATAATAGGTAGAATGCCACCCTTGAATTCTAGAAATTCCGCTCTCGACGGGAGTTGAACTCTGGTCGCTAGATATGCCACTGCGTATCCTAACCATTAGACTACTGCCCGGTTCTCTCCTTCCTAACTTTGTCGAGGAGGACAAAGGGAGGCGTAGATTTGTTGCGAAAAGCACGTGCATTTCGCTCGTCCCAAATCTCACACGCCACAAGCAAGGCAAGCGAGGTCAAGGTTTTTCGTTGCGGTCCATTTGCCATACGGGAGCACCATTCCGAAAAGTTGTCTCCTCTCCAGCGTTGAGGATCACGGTTTCCAAGCCAATTTTTTATCAAGCCCCACAGCCGAATGGATTAGCGACAACCCACGAAGAGATGATCGACGGTCTCCGGGCTCCTCTTGCATATGGGACATGGTCCACAATTTGGCCAACCTCTTTTGGCATGTCGATCGGCCGTCTTAAGCCGGCTTGGAAGGCAAGCCAAGCAAAGAAGTTTGTTCATGTCAGAGTCGATAGAGCCAACAAATTGAACATTATATGCGGAGGACGCCGAGTAATCGTAATCGCAACCAATTTTTCCAAACAATCTCCCAGGCTTGTCGATACACTATCGATTTGTTAAGTACTATTGGCGTTTCTTGTTTGGACTTCTTTGGTGTGCCTCAGCGAGAAGGTGCTTGCCTGGTGGATGTCTCTGCTGAAGCTGTGCAGGTCTCGGCGGTGTGCAGTGTGTTGGTGAGCCGGCCTCGGCTCTAGGGTGAGCTTCGGCCCGACGACTTTGCCCGTGTCGACGGTGTGCAGCGTGTGTCGGTGTACCGGTTTGATCTCGAGGGCGAGCTTCGGCCCAACACCTTTGCCCGCCTAGCTAGTTTTCAGCCTCGTCGGAGTAGTTCTTAGGTGGCGTCCGCCCTGCTGGAGTGTCTTGGGTTGTCCTGTTTCTTGTGTGTGTGCGGTTCGTTGTTGTAAGCTGGGTTCAGCACTATGTATCCTGTCGCCGTTCGTGGCGTTATTAATTTAACGTTGGCCTCTGGCCTCTTTTCTAAAAAAAAAAGTACTCTAGTAGAAAGGTACTCGTCTCGGTCTCGAGACTCGAGCACCGATACTTCAACCAATTTGCATTGACCACGAGAAACATGCGTACGACACATAAGTAAGATTCTAAAAGTTGTATGTTTTCCATTCGACCCAACCACAGTACTAGTGAGGCGAGTAAATGACAAAAAACCACCACATTTGGGGAAACTGTGACACCCGTGTGTAAAAAAACCACCAGATTTGGGGTAAAACGACTGTTTTTGTCACAGTTTCCCCAAATGTGGTGGTTTTTTGTCATTTACTCTAGTGAGGCTCTGGCGCTACATGATAGAATTGCTCTAGCTTACCAGATTGGAGTTCATAAATTGCCCATACTTCAGAATTCAGATTATCAAGAAGTGCTGAACACAACGGCTGCCTGTGCATCTACCAGGACATTGCTTCACAAACTTGTTCCTTTGTCAAAATTACCTATGTCTTCTGTCCAAGTGCGTCCAATGTGGTATCTCATATGCTTTAAGCTAAGGAATCTAGTGATAAAAAAAAGTTTGGGTAGATGATCCACCAAGTTATATCGTTCAATTTCTGATAAATACTGTAACCATTATTTTTAAGTGATTAATAAAGCTTATCACAATGGGTTCGTAAAAAAACAGACTACTACGAGCATCTCCAAAATGATTTATCTATTTTGACACCCTACAGGACTGCGGAGACATCTGAACGTGTCCGCGAACAGTGGCGGATCTACTTGGGGTCAACCGGGTGCACAAGACACCGGGTAAAACAAAATTTCTTGGTAAAATAGCAAATTTTCATCATGTATCACTAGTACAGAACGACACATCGGATACCCCTCTATGGAAACGGCATGAGTTAGGCGAAGAGCCTTCCACGCGAAAAAGCCGCCCGTGAGGGATATCCTCCCGCGACCCGCGACACATCGACAACGGTTGTGTTTTTAAAACCGTGTGCGTTAGATGAGCAACGGACATTTTACGTGTCCGTGTGCGATTATTTTCTCTGTTGTAACGGTTAATATGGATGACCGTGTCCGATGGTTCTGTTCAGACCTAACGCTATGAGTGGAGTCGAGGTAGCGAACTGCGGAGATACCCGTAAGACTGAAAGATAGGAGCGGGGGTTGAGGCGGATCACTGGATCTTAGCTATCATCATTCCAAAACACAACGAGGTATTGTATGTAGATTCCGTACAGGGTTCCCTGATTATAAACGAGAACCCTTACAGGACTTCTTGAATAGGTATTACGTCGTTCCCTAGTTTACTTTATGATTTAACTTTCACGTGTTGTTTTCTTAATCCGCCAACTCATTACTTCTGTAGTGTGTTCAAAAAGTACCTGACGATAGTAAAGAGACCGTTGGCAAAGAGAGAAGTACAAAAGGATGAATTGAAACACAAAGTGATTAGCCCGGTAACAGTTGCTACTTTATTCCTAGTTTCCACAAATACCTGGTAACAAACCAAACTAAGTGAGCTATTTTGTCAACAACATTATAGTGCCCTCAGCAACCAAGGGGTACAAGACTTTGTGGGTTTTATGTGTGCCAAGCAATAAGGAAAATCGTCCCCACCTCACAGAAAATTGTGTCAAGCCTCCATTCGGTTAGTAAATAACGACATCATTAACAATTAATGTTTCCTAACAATATTTGCAGACATATATGACGAAAGATACCTAACTAAGAATCTTCCTGCAGCTTATAAGTGGAATGGGGAGTTCGCCTTTGAACAATGATGATCTTTTTCCGTGAGAGGCAGGTATGGTGCGTTCGTCCTTAAAGAAATCCTAACCAAGGGGGAAAACTATACACCCCTATTCCATGATCGTGAGATCCTATTCAGCATTTGTTCACTTGTCCATACCGGCATTCTCGCTGGTGAGACGATAAAATTTTCCAAAACAATTGTTGTGACCGTTGTGATGTAACTTTGATAAATTGTGTCCACTTTTTTCAAAAAAATGGCTGAAAACTTTGTATTTCGAGCAATAGCAATAGCAATAGTTGTGAACTTGTATTCCAACATTTGATGTAAACTTTGTATTCATATGATTGTTGTAAACTTTATAGTGTGCTGCAGCACCCATCACATTCAAAACCTCAAACCCATGCAAACAGATGCACATCAATCGCCAAATCATCACAACAAGTCAACAATTCCATGTAACGTCAAAATAACTAAATAAGTCTCACTTCAGCACAAGCTGAAATAAAATTTAACAATTCATATATAGATCATACGAAAATAAATCGAACGCCGCCATTTGTGCGCTCGTTGATTTTCTTTATCATGTTCGTTAACCACCTTTTTGTTATCGTCATCCATTAGGCTAGCGTCTTGCAATATAATCCTTGACTTCTTTTTTAACCTCGCGAGAGTCAATTTTCCCTTCTCAATCTCCAGGCCTTATTAACCTTCTTTTTTCATCTCTGTTATCATCCAATTCCATCTCTACTCCCCATCCAACTCAATCTTGTCCCGGAGCGTCGTCCGGTCAAACTTCTTTCTCTCCCTTTGCACATCCAAAAGAAGTTTGTATCTCTCTTCGGTCTTTTCCTCTCTTTTCTCTTTCAGTTGCTTCAAAGTCTCCCATTTGTTGGACAAGATGTCCGTCCATGTGGCGGACATTTTGCTTGTCGTGCCGTCACGAGCGACCCTTTCTTCTCCTAGCCCCTCCCGTCATATGTCTTTTTTATTTGGAACGGACCTTTATCCATCCGCCACCGCATCATCGTCATTTAATCCAATAGATAGATTTGAGTGAGTAAGATCCATAATTTTTATTCTTCTTCTTTGAACAATTTTGGCTTGTTCCACATATAGGATCCATGCTTGTGACCAACCAAGTTTTGCACGATAAATTATCTTTGTGAGTTGAGTATGCACAACCTTATACCTTTGTCCTCTTGTTTTGAGTGTCAGGTGATTGTACAACTTTAAAGAGAGGGGAAGCGATCTCACATATGCCATGACTTGGAGGTTCTTAGTCATTATTGATTATATCATCATAAACGAGTCCTAAACATGTATCACAACTAAGCCGCATCCTAAAATTGATCCTAGATAATACACATGGGATAAGAAATAACCTTAGGCGTGTACAGACCATCATCGAACAAATTGTGGGCACATCCATTGTCGGAGATGCATGACGATTGCAGCGACTATATGAGCTAGGGCGAGTCCCACACCATGCATGGACACCTCCTCCTACTCAAGCATGAAGCCATCTGAAATGTGCCACTTCGAAGACGGGAATAGGTCGACCACATTCGTGGTGGAGGACGGGTCCCATCTTGACGTGGGCGTGGTCGTGGGCGCTGGAGCAGACGCGTGAATCAGCATCTCCGTAGCTCCCTTGTCCGCAGCCTCCTCATTTTTTGCCTTCGCGCAAACGCGCTGCCGACCACGTCTACCCTTCTGGGTGATGGTCTCCGTTTTGAATTCCTTCGATGACTTCTTCTGCTACACAGAATCAAACGAGCCATCCTCTTTTTCCAAAAGGTTCACAAGTTCCTTCTCCGTTTCTAGGGCGTATGGCAGAGCGGGCGTCAGCAATTAGTATGGAGGCGGGCCAGGGGGGAGGGTGGCGGGAAAACTCGGTGGATCAAGAATTATTTCGTGTCGGATTAGATGTGGCGGGTCGGTCCGAAGGCATTTTTACCCCATGTATGGTGTGACTATTTCAGTTGGTTGTAGCCACGCTTAGGTCCTCTTTGGTTTGCATGATTTAAGAAACACATGAATAGGAATATTACGGAAATATGACATCATGACAATTGAAATTTATAGGAATCAAGCACACGTGAATTTGTAGCAGGTGTTTTTTGGTGCACCACAGAAAACACATAGGAGTATGGGGATTGAGTGCATGTTATATTTGTCACATACACATAGGAATTTTTTGAATAGGTCTCACCTCTTGCAAGATATCCTATAGGACTGTATTGTAAAAATGCAATCCATAAAAGATTTGGAGAACCAATCCTTCCAACCAAATGGACTCTATAGGAAAATTTAAAATTTCTATGGTTCTTTTGAAAAATCCTTTGGGCCCAAACACTTGGGCTAGATATGATATGGGTCCGGATTGGCGCCTATTTTCTATCCGCCTGGGCCGGGCATTCACGGGGAGGTGGGTCCGGTTGGAGAGCCGCACTCCCCACTTCGCTCAGCCCAAAATCCATCCTTTCCTGAAGAAAAGAAGCTCCGCCGTCTCTCAAGCCGCCGGCAAGGAGGCCACGGCGTTTCGCGCAGCCAAGCAGGCGAATATGGAGGAAATCGATTTAATTAGCCTCCTCCCTGATGATATCCTTGGCTCCATCATCACCCTCCTCCGCATCGACGAAGGCGCACGCACTGCCATTCTCTCTCGCCGCTGGTGTCACCTGTGGCGCTCCGCCCCGCTGAACCTCGACGATGGCCGCCTTTCCTGGTAACTTCCCAAGTACACACGAGTCGTATCCAAGATTCTCTCCGAGCACCAGGGCCACGGACGCCGCCTCAGGATCCATCGCATCCACGGCGTCGACTTCGACTTCGACGTCTGGTTCAAGTCCCCGGCCCTTGATAATCTCCAGGAGATCGACATCGAGATCTCCGGCCCACTGCCTCTCTCGGTGCTCCGCTTTGCACCGACCCTTCGTGTGACCGTCTTCGCCAACTGCAGCTTCTTCCTCGAGGTCACGCCCGCAGCGTTTAGTTTCCCGCACCTGAAGCCTACGAAGCACCGATACGGCGATACGGATACGGCGATACGGAGACGGCGATACGGAATACGGCGATTTCTAAAAACAGCAATATGGCGATACATCGAGTATATGTGTAAAAATAATAAAATCAGCAGTCACTCACTCCCTGTCCAGCAAATCAGCAAGCAAATTAGCAGGCAAATCAGCAGTCGCTCCCTGTCCCTGGCCAACAAATCAGTAGGCAGCAGCTCGGAGGGCAGCAGGCCAGCAGCAACTCAGCAGTCAGCAGTTCAGCACGCAAGCAAGCAGGCATCACTTAGCACGCAAGCAAGCAGCAGGCCAGCAGCAACAGGCGGCAATGGAACAAGAAGGGCGGTAGCCGTACCTTGCTGCTGGCGACGAGAGGCAGCGGAGGCGACTCCAGGTGGCGGGGAAGGGCGAATCCAGGCGGAGGCGGCGCGATTCCGGTTGGCGGCGGCGCGAATCCGGCCGGTGGGGGCGCGAGTCCAGGTGGAGGCAACTCCACGCGGCGGGCTCGTTCGGGCTCTCCCGTGTCGCTAGACGAATCGGAGGAGTATCGGAGGAGTATCCGGTTTATTTTCCTTTTTTTTAATTCGGAAAAAGGGGACACGCGGGCGATACGAGTATCGGAGGAGTATTGGCGTATCGGAGTATCGCACAAGTTTTATACTGCGATACAAAGATTTTTGAAGTATCGGTGCTTCGTAGCCTGAAGGAACTCTCCTTGAGCTCCGTTACCGTGCGAGAAGACACTCTGCACAACGTGCTCTCCGGATGCCCTGTCCTCGAGAGCCTGTTGATTGACAATTGCTTTGGCATCAGGCGCCTGGTGATTAACTCGCTGACTCTCAGGAGCATTGCCGTCTGTGACGATGGGCTAATGGCTAAACTATTTGATTTCTTTGATGGTGAATACTTGGATGAAATAGTCATCGAGGATGCCCCTCGCCTGGAAAGATTCATCAGGTCGTTTCAGTTTGATCCCACTCCAATCATCCGTGTAATCAGGGCGCCCATGCTGGAGATCTTGGGTCCACTGTCGGATGATTTTGCTAAATTTAAGATTGGAACCACAGTTTCAGAGGTAGCTAAGGTCGCCTAATCGTACATTCGACATTCTGCGTTGTATTTCGCCTAATTGCACATTCGACATTCTGCGTTGCATTTCGCCATCTTATATTTTGTTGTTGTGCTTTTCTATTATCAGGAAATGGTTGATGGTAGCTTGAATAAGTCGATGCGCTGTGTGAAGGTTTTGCATCTCAATTCAGTTGGCCCTAATCTTGGTGCAGTTGTCGGCTTTCTCAAACTCTTTCCTTGCTTGGAGAAGTTGTACGTCATGGTGACTCTCTGCTTCGTTTGCTTTAAACCATTCATGTAGTTTCATGTACTATCGAAACATTCGTTGCTTTACTTGCCAGGGAGAGGTTATTCTTTCTATTGCGTAAACTTTTGCTTATATTATTTACAGTCTTGTCCCAGGCTGAATACGAACAATGGGCAGCATCTTGATGCCCCAGATCCTGTCGATTGCCTTGACCATCTGAAGGAATTTGTGTTAAGGATTGACAGGTTGGACGAAAAGCCGGAGATTGACTTTGCCAAATTCTTTGTTCTGAATGCTGAAGTGCTAGAGTTGATGACATTTGCTGTCCATTACAAGAGATATAATGTTTGACTTGCAGCAACAACATAGGCTCCTACAGTTTGACAGTAGGGCTTCTCCGGATGCTCGATTTGATATCATAGTTGATTATGACCGTGAGAGGTTTGCTTGTAGAAATAATCTTCATATTTTGTCCATGGCTGATTCCTTTGGTAGCTCCTGTGAGTACTGTGGACAATTAGGTTGACCATGTTGATTCCCTCCTACAAGATTATCTTGTATTGCTTTTGTTCTGCAAACTTGGCGGTGCGTCAGGTATGTTGTTTGAAGATGTTCTGTATGCAAATTTTGTGCTCATCATGTTTGTTAAGACCCACTATGACTTTTCCATTTTAATCGGCAAATGGCATGAGGAGAACCTAATATGTCCAAGTATATTCATTTAAATGCTTGGGTTACACACGTTCGATTTGTTTGGAGGAATCAAATTTAATTCTCGCAAAATTTGGGGTTAACTAACGATATGGAGCGAAGCTTTCTTGCAGGGACTGGATGTTCAGGATTGTGGTCTCTGTATTATGGAGAGTTGTGCAGTTTTCTTGCAGAATTACCTTGACACTCTCACTTCCGAGCAACAAGGAGTTGGAAACTCTGCTGAAAACCGTTGGCCTGCTCCAGACCATGGACAACTGAAACTGAAAAGTAGATGCTTCGTTCGTACCTGGCACGGGACAAACTACCATTGGTTGCGTCATCGGAGACAATGAAGGATCTACGCCATGTCTAAGGTTCTCCCTATTTCTGAAGATACAGAGGAAGCAGAAGCCAGGGCCAAGCCTCCGAAGTCTTTCTTTTCTTCTGCATCGAGATAGGCGTACAGCCTTCTGTGCCTGAATCTGATAGTGCAGCTGTTGTGTCTACCGTGAATCGACTCCCAGGATTGTCAAGGCTGTGTTTCTTGTACAGGGAAATCGATCGCACCAGAAGGATCTTACCTCGCTGTAGTGTGCCTTTAATTAAAAGAGTTTGTAGCGTAGTGGCTCACGAGCTTGCTAATCTGGCTCGTGTTTATCGAATGTTTGGCCGATTCATATTGTCACCAGTATGAAATCTCTTTAATGTAGAAAAGGTACAACGTAGCACTGTTTTTTCCTCAAAAAAAGGCGGGCCTATCGTCTACGAAATCCCAGAAATGCTTCAGGTTATCTGGATATAAACTGCCCTGTTAAATCCTGTTGATTACTTTTATGTGAATCGTTGGTGGCAGCAGTAGAAGCTATGGCAGGGCGTGTTTTTGAAATCAGAGTTTGCAAAAACAAAATGAAGATCAGGGGAGCATCGCAAAGAATGCATGACCGCATCACTATGACTCTGTCCAACTATGAGTAGAAAGGTGTGAGCAATGCTGCTTGGTGGACACATTGCTTTCACAGATCGGCGAACAGCGGCCGGTGTTCCCTGAAAGAGATTGGTTTGTTCAGACGAGATCGCCTCGCTGGCCACATTCAATGTGGCCACCAACTTGCATGGATATACGAAGGTGACATGCATGTTGTTGATGTACCTTCCAAATTCCAATCAATTTCTCTTCCTTTTCTGTGCATGGCAAATCAATCAGGGCTCCATCAATCTGAAATCTGGAACATAGAAATCATCCCCACGAATTTATATCTCATTTTTATCCACTTACTTTAACTGATTTCTTCTATCTATCTATCTTTCTTCCCTTTTTCTTGTTTGTAGGGAATCAGCTCTGGCGTTTTGGCTCTGGGGTCCAAATGAACACTATATCTGGACCGTTCTTTTGAGCTGTGGGATATGTGCCCTGCTATTAATAATGACATATACGGTGCGGCAGTAATGAGAGAAATCGGCCATTGCCCATTGAAAAGCATGCCTGTAGCTTTGAAATCTGTACGTATGGAAAGAAATAAATGCGATTCAGTGTCGCCGTTTGTGCCGTGACGGGTGATAGCGGACGGAGGTCCTGTCGTCCTGACCATGAGGAATCACAAGAAGTTGCTTCAGTTTTAGGTGCCAGACCGGCCAAGTCGTCAGACGACGACAGGTGCTCCTCGCTGCCATCGCCGATGTCCAGCGTCGGCACCTAGGCCGCGGCGTTCCCGTCGTCTTACATGCCGTCACCGGTGAACCTCGCGGGGCTAGGCTTCGACACCGTCACGGAGACGACGCGTCAGGGCTCCTCAGAGCATCTCTAGTGGAACGTGTATATCTCCATATACACGTCCATATACACCTGGGTAAATTTTACACCTCCCAGTTTTTCAGTGGAACGTGTATCAGGACATGTAAATCAGGACGTGTATATTCCAACGGTTATATTTTCAAACGGCTATATTCCAACGGCTATATTTCCAACGGCTATATTTTCAACGGCCATATTTCTGATCTATATAAACCACCCCGACCACCTCTCTTCCAGCATCTCTACCTGTGACTTCTCTTCTCACTCTTTGATTTCTCTATCGTCTCTCACGCAACACAATGAACACATCCTCTTGGGACATGAGTTTTTCGTCATCTTCATCTGGCGACGATGAACTCATACTTGCAGCATTCGCCGAGCGCGAGGAGGAAGAGAGGATGAACGCTCGACGCCATGGTGGTTCCAAGCATGGACGTCGGACAATCGATCGAGGAAGAGATGCCGGATTTGTTCTTCTGTGGGACGACTACTTCAAAGAAGTTCCTCGCTATCCCGAATATTTGTTTCGACGAAGGTTCGTAATTAGTACACTTCTCTGCTTTGGCCCATTTTTCATTTCCCTGTCTCATTTACTTTTTATGCACAGATTTAGGATGTCCCGTAATTTGTTCAACCGCATAGCTAATGGTATACTTGAGCATGAGAGGGAGCATGATTATGATGGTTATTTTATGCAAAAAAGAAGTGCTTTTGGAGCTCTTGGTTACATCCTCTGCAAAAGATGACCGCAGCAATGCGATGCTAAGATATGGAATAGCAGCTGATGGTGCGGATGAGTACATCCGGTCCGCTGAGACTCCGGATGGCACCCGCCGGGTTCGGGTGCGGGTATGGCACCCCCATACTCGCACCCGCACCTCTACCCGCCCCCTGTTACCCGTACCCATACCCGCCGTCGGGTATAAAATTTGCCCATACCCGACACCCGCCGGGTACCCGACAATATCATCTTTCTTCCCTGATAGTTACGACATCTGGAATTTGATGTCTGTAAAATAGTGGAGGGACAGAGGTACTGCAAGAAATCTGATGATAACGCCTGAGGCGAGAGAGAGCCTCAACGAGGGCATCCCGGAGAGCTCGGAGACGCCAGATGGAAGCGCACGGGCGGCACAAGACGCATCCGCGGCGAGGCCAGGGAGGCGACGCAACGGGGGGCGGGTCGACGGAGCCGAAGGCACAGGGCGGCGCGGAGGAGGTCTGGGGCGGCGACCGCTGGGCTCGGGGACGCAGGAGGCTTGGGATCTTGCGACCGCCGGCGAGGAACGAGCGCGCGGTGGCGCAAGTGCTGGGCGGCAGCAGCGGCGCTGGAGGCGAGGAAGGAGCAGAGGGATCGAGTGATTTTCAGATCGAGGCAGGGGCGGAGCGTGCGATGAGAGATGGGATGGAGACTGTGTGGTGCGTGCGTGCCTTGTGTGTGGATGTGTGCTGTGTGGTGCGTGCGTCAGTGCGTGGTGTGGGCCTGTGTGGTGCGTCGGAGTGGTGCGTGCGTGCGTGGAGCAAGACTCGTGAGAGGTGGGTGTGGGATAAGATGTGACTCCTATTTTCCTCTTTTCACACACTGATGCGGGTATGCGGGTAAACGGGTATGGGTTTGGCACCCCCATACCCGCACCCGCTATACCCGATGGGTATTGAATTTCCCTGCTAACTATACCCATGGGTATTTTTTTCTACCATACCCTCCCCATTTAAGCCGGGTACCCATCGGGTTTGCGGGTATCGGGTACCCATTGCCATCCGGAGCTGAGACTACTAATTTAGAGTCTTGCAAGAAATTTGTGATCAAAGTTTGTGAACTACTAATGGTCTTCTTTTGTTTCTTAAGAGAAGTTTCAAGTTCTCTTGTCTGCCATTTTGGATACTTCGAAAACTCTACATAGCAATGCATCAATGTGAAATGCTTTTTTTTTAAAGATCCATTTCCTTGAACATAATGTGTGCATCGTTTGTCTGCACATACAAATGTATTGTTAAAATATGCACAGCACATATAGAATATTGCACAACACATATAGAAGTAGAAGATGGATGCATACCTTTTCTGCTATAGTCCTTCTGCTTTCTTCCCTATTTATAATCTGCTGAAGGCAACCACAAAATTTAGAGGTCTCTTTGTTAATCAATGTGTAACGGCAATTGATTGCATTAGCATTACGCTCCGGCCATGATGATTCCTTGTGTGCGTTGTAGTACTCTGAAATTCTAGCCCAATAAGTATCTCGGTTTTGATCTGTCCCGACAATATCCAAACTTGTATTTGCCCATGCTGCTATCAGAACCTTGTCCTCATCACTAGACCAATTTTTCCTTTGTTGGATTTTGCTTTCTCTGTTATTGCAGAACGTTGCTGCGTTGATGGTGTTGCTTGATGCTGAGTTGATGGGGTTGGTTGCTCTCCAATTGGACTTTCTGGTTGTGTTTGTGTGTAACCAAAACCCATGGTCTCCAAGAAGCCTTCATCACCATCCATCTGCAAACAATCACATAGGAAACAACAAATATCTGAGCAAATTGATAAAAAATTGGTAGCCCCAATCACATCCTCGGTACGCACTGAGCAAATATCTGAGGAAACAACAAATATATGAGCAAACAATCACATAGGACCACAATGCAGTACCAATTTTATCTCCGTCCAGCCCCAAATCGATCGAATATCTGAGCAAATCCATCGAGGCAGCCCAACCATCTCCGTCCGCAACCTATCCCCATCTCCTCGAGCGCCATCTTCCTCCTCCCTCGAGCCCGGCGCTCACCCCCACCGCCTCGAGCCCCTCCTCCCCTGTCCCCGCGCCCATCTCCCTCCTCCCCTGTCCCCGCGCCATCTCCCTCCTCCGTCGCGCCCCAGGCCGCCGCCCCCATCTCCCTCCTCCGTTGCAAACTCCAGGCCCCCCCAGCCCGTCTCCCTCCAGGCCGCCGCCGCCGGAGCTCGCCCAACCTCCCCAGGCCGCGGCCGCAGCCCCTTTCTCCCCCCCCCCCCCCCCCCCCCCCCCCCCTCTCCATGGCTCGCGCCGCCGCCGCCAGATCTGGCGAGCGGTGCGGCGGCCGCCCGACTGTCGGCACCTCTTCTCTACAGGCGGGAATGGAAAAAAAGGAGGGAGGGAGAGAGCTTACCGGAAGGGAGTGGCCGCCGGCGAGCTTGGGCGTCTTCTTCCGCTCGGCTCCGGACGGGGGCGGGAGAGAGCAGCTCCGTTTCTTGCGTCTCCACGAGCGTGGCGTGGTCGTGTTTACTTCCACGACGAGTAGCGTCGTGGATGGACGTGGATAATTTGCACGCCCGTATACACGTTCCGCTGGAGACGTTTTTCTGCCCTCCATCGTGTATATTTGACATACACGTCCATATACACCACCACTAGGGATGCTCTCAGGTCGTTCGTCAAGGCGCACATGCACGTGTACTCGCTCGCCGCGGCGGAGGATCTGGCTCTACACTGGAACGGACTCGAAGAACTTGCGGGTGTGGCGCGGCCGGCACGAGTTCGCCGGCTTCAAGTGCGGAAGCGGACTCGTCAAGGCCATCGTCGTCCGTGTGGCGCGCGTCCGACGACGACCCCGTCATGAACAAGTGCGCTCGGTCGCTCCCGCGGCTCGGGGAGTTTCTGAGGAGCTCCGTCAGGCCGTCGCACTACATGGAGACGGGGCGGATCAGAAAGAGCTCCGTGTTGCTGCAGAACTTCGACGCCGTTTCGTGCCTCAGCGTCGACGCCAACGTCGGACTGCTCAACTCCGGGTCCTGGGACTGGACGTTCAAGGTGTGGCATGTGTAGTGTCAAGCTCGCGGTGCCTCGAGTCGGTGCGCGCCAAGGACGACACCGTGAACGGGTGGCCGCGACAGGCTTCGACGCGCTGGCGTTCGCCGGCTTTGCGGGCGACACGGTAATGTGTGGCGGCGGGAGGCTAGTAAGGGCGGCGCCTCATGGATCAGCGGGTGCTCAACAAGGCCAACAGCGTCGTCACCGTCATCGCCGTGGTCCCGGAGGCGCGAATTGTGTACGTTGCCTCCTCGTTCGGAGCCGAGACACATTGGCAGCGGCGGCGGGAAGCCGGCCGGAAGAGCGCTCCGACGAACGGCAGTGTGCTGCACAGGCACAAGATGGCCGCGGTGGTGGCAGGGCGCGTCAGCTCCGCCTACCAGACGATCCGTGTGTTCGCCGCGATGAGGGCGCCGAGCCGCCGACTACTCCCGACTCGCTCATGCTGACGGCTGTTGCCAATCTTGTAGGTACAGACACTGTACTTGCAGGCAATGAAACCAGTGAGGTTAGGAGACACAAGTGCAAGTGCATACGATAAGTTAAGGTGGCTTTTCAAAAGATAATTTGGATACCATGGCATGCAACCTTACGACGAATCCAGTGATGGACGAAGACAGACCAGTCCACAAAACATTGGACGGGAATGAGGCTGAAGCTTGAGCTTCAGATGACTTTGACAACAGTTCGACAGTTTCCGGTCTAGATGTCAATCGGCCCGGTACAGGAAAAATCTTCTCCGTTTGTCCCGCCTGTTCGCAAGGGGCTCTGCTAGCAATAACTGCTGTCAGAGTTGGGGGCTTGGCACTGTTTGAAATCTGATATACACAACTGAATACGGTGGAGAATACAAAGTTCTGGCCGGATCTCAAGGAGACTGGATGGTCTAGATATAGTGTTCATCTGGACACGGGTGCCAAAACGAATTTCCGAGCTCTGTATCCCTTAAGAGGTACGGGGTACTGTTCAGTTAGGTCTCATACAAACGAAAATCACCATCATACAAATAGAATGAAAAGCCTACCCAGCTTGCTTGGGACAAAAGGCTAGTTGTTGTATAGAAATAGAATGAAATGATGCATGCAGCATGTTTTTGATTTCGTTGCATAGAGCAACATGCTACAATCAAATACTACTTTTTTTGGAAGAACTACCATCCAGAATGCATAAAACAGTAAGAACTACAAGAGACACAAAGACACACCACTGAAGGCTAACTATACTCTTCCCGTTAAAAAAACAGAAAAAAAGAAGGATTACAGTACTCGTTTCAGTTGAACAATCCATAAGGTGAAGCTACGGACCATCGACAATTGCCAAAGGGCAAGCGATATAGCCATTTCTGCAGCAGTAAACCAGCAAAACACTCCCTCAATTCTCACCAAGCTTCTACGGATCATGTATCCGTGTCTATCCGATCATGCTTTCTTTTGTTAGGGCTGTAGAAAAGGCAGAACTGACCCCAAGTGTTTTTGTCTTCACTGGCTGCGACTTTGTAGCTTTCTTGGTAGCGTATTCATCCATGTATTGGACAGCCGCCTACAAAACATGATAAAAGGAAGAAAATATCAGTCACTAAACTACGTCACAGGTGGTCATAATATCTAGTTCAAGATGATAAGATAGCTAGGATCACCTGAGCTCCCTTTAAAGCTATCTCCCTTGGTGGCACCTGTAGAGGATTCTCTTGAGCACGAAGCACACGGAGACGCTTCAGATCTTTAAACGAATCTGGAAGAACCCTAATCTGGTTATTGCTTATATCCAACTCTTCCAGCAGCTCAAAGTTGCCAATAGAGCGAGGCAGAGATTGCATGTCGGCGAAGTTGTTCCCAACATTCAGTTTAACAAGAGAAGTCGCAAAGCAGAAGTTCTCGGGAATTGACTCAAGCTCATTGAAGCTGGCATCAAGCTCCTTCAGCTTAGTGAGAGTTGCCATTGTAGTTGGAAGGCTCCTGATGTTGTTGTACCTCACAGAAAGGATCTCCAGAGATACTAGCTTCCCAACAGCCTCTGGAAGAGCCTTCAGGTGATTATACCCTGCCTGCAATTCAACCAGTGAAACACAATGACCAATTGTGTAAGGCAACTCGTCAAGGTCGTTTGTCTCGACCATTAACTTCTTCAATCGTGTAAGGCTTCCTATTGAATCAGGTAGTGAGACAATCCGGTTTGCACCCACGTCAAGCTCCTCAAGGTTCATCAACCTGCCAATACTTGAGGGCAATGATGTAAGCTGATTGCCCCTCAGATCAAGGTAAATCAAGCCGCGAAGATCCCCAACTGAGTCAGGTAGTTGAGCGATTCGATTAGCATGAAGATCCAGCTTGGTCAAAGAAGAAAGCTTCCCGATTGCTTCTGGCAAAGCCACAAGCCGATTATCCGAAATATCAAGAGTAACAAGCCCAATGAGCTTTCCAATTGAATCAGGTATCCACTCAATCTGGGCCATGAGTTTTCCTTGGAAGCTGAGTTCCCGAGCGCCTTTCTTCGCAGCCACTTCAATCATGCTAGCTAGCTTAATGAGGCTCAATTTCTCCTTGTCATCTCCTGCAAACCAAATCACCAACCAATCATTCAATATGCACATAATTCCAGCTCCAGTCTATAGAGTTCAGTTAATTATCGATTTACAGAACATCGACTGTCAATAGCTAACAAGCTTCCATTTTGTCTTAATATAAAGAACAATGCATATGCTTCTGATCTATACATTTTAACTCGTAAACACATAATAACTTCCATGACAGTGCACCTAAACACTCCATTTCAGCCAAATTTTGCCATATAAAACGAACTTAAAAGCAAGAAGGGCTCACCATAACTGCCATCCACTCGAACCGCCACGGAGTTTGCGGCGACGGATCCTCGCGGCACATGTGAATTCGCTGCCACAACCCCGCCATCCCACATTGCCGCCTTGGACTTCTTGACATAGCTGTCATCCATGGAGACACGGCCCATGCTCGTACTGACATTCCTCTCCGCACTGAAGCCGTTGGTGGCCAAAGGGAGCGGTCCGCAGCAGCCACCGCCCCCGCTGATGAGTAGTTGGACGAGGAGGCGGCGGAGGTGGAGCTACTGGCACCGTTGGTGGTGACGCGCGGCGCGGCGCGGGCGGAGGTGGAGGGCACGCACTGGACGCGCGCTGGATGAGGTCGTCGAAGAGGGTGTGCAGCGCGTCGAGCTCGAGGAGCCGCGTGGCCTCGCGCTTCTGCTCCCGGCACTGGAACCCGGCGAGCGCGCGGTGCATGTCCTGCGCGACGTAGAAGAGCTCCTCCGGCACGACCGGCGACCGCCCCAGCCTCTCGATGGCGTCGACGCGCGCGCGCTCCTCCCGGTCCGCGGCTCGCGCCAGCGCCTCCGCCGCCTCAACATCCTCCAGCGGCGGCCGCGGCGGCAGCGAGCGGTGCAGCCGCGTTATCTCCGCCACCACCCCCTCCACCGTGCCGAACGCCGCCGCGTCCACCGCGCTGCCCATTCCTCTCTCTCTCCTCCACCAAAAAGCTCAAGAATTCAGATCTCCTCTGCAACAAGGGATCCCCGGCGCACTTGGTCTTTATGTAAGCGCCGGCCCTCGGTGGCGCTGCCTTTCTCGCCATCGCCAACCGCTCGTCACGTGCCGCCCGTGGTCCGCCCTCCCCCTCCTCCGCCTCGGATGCCCTGCGGATAAGAAGAACAACAGGTGTGTGACGCAGATCAAAGCTTGGACCCCCCGGAAAGAAAGCAGAGCGCAACTTTCTCGCGGCAACCAAATCATAATTCGCAAATCACGGTGGAAACCTACCTGCGTTCCGAGTTCCGACCGACGAACGGATGACACGACCCAGAAGAAGAACTCGTGCGCCGGCGGCCGGACAAGAGCAGGAAAGAAACGGGTTGCCGCTCCGGCGGGTGGCGGGGATTGGGGAATTGCGACCGGGCTCCGTGCCCGTGGGTTGTTCTTGGCGTGGCCCTGGTTTCTTGGGGCTTGGTGGTTCTTTGGGGGTGGGGAAACGGGAAATGGGCAGTACAACTCCACTCCTCACGTTGCCGTGGCTTCCATTGGAGCCTTGGGATGAGAGAGAGAGAGAGAGAGGGGGGGACGGCTCACTGCTGCTGCGCGCTATCCTATCTCTGCATTATTATATCATCACTCGGCTCGATTCAGTTCATTTGGCCCCATGTTTTTTTTCTTCGAGTAAAATTGAAGAGGAAGCGGAAAGCGAGCGCCTTTTGATCCTTTTGGTAGATTTGGCTGCTTGTACCTCTAGGTTTTTCAGATGCCGATTAACTCTCATGTCGTACAGTTGTTTAAGGTGCAAAATCCCATTCTGGTTCATTTTACTATAGTAGTGGTGGTTACGTGATACGGCAATTTGTAATTATCACTGGTCCGAACTAGTGACACGTCACACACACCCACAATGTCCTAACAGAATCCTTCGGTAATCTCGCATTCTCGTGACAGGACTTGAGTCAATTTTGCTTTTTTTTGTGTGGGGAAACCCTCAATGTTGCTTCACCATGGATAAAACTTGGGGGAGTCAATCTGGCCTTCGACTGATTATGAATTTGTCCTAAATCATTTTTCCTTCCTACCATAAGATGGCACATGAAGATTCGATTGTTTTCCTTTTTCACGGAAAGTTCAAAAGAAATTGCCCAATCTGTTTCACGCTACTACTAACTCAGTTCCAAATTATAACATGTTTTAGCTATTTCAATATGGATTGTATACGGACTGAAATGGGTGAATCTACGCACTAAAACACGTATAAATACATGTGAATCCGAAATAAGTTAAACCATCTTATATTTCGGAACGGATGGAGTAGTTGTTTAATCCAAAACGGAAAAAGGGTTCAAGAAAAAAAACATACGTGAAAAGCTAGTAATTTACATGTGGGAGAAGTAGTAATTTGCACACCAAAAGCAAGCCAAAAAAAGACAGCACGTGAATTTCGGAGAACGGTCAAACGGACAAGAATTTGACTTCTGACGAAAATTTGATGGCTAAATAGCAAAAGTGTAAAAGGAAATATGCACAATTCCCGCTTTAATAGCTTTGTGGTTATTGTGATCGAACCTAAGCCAAGCGTGTTATAATTTATTACCCAACTTATTGGTACAAAATTTGTACATCAGAGTCTCATGGTTAACAAGCGTCCAAGGTATAACTCGGTAGGCTAGTGAAACAAATAGCTAAAGTTCATATCTTTATGAATCATTTATCATAACAAATTCGACAATGATTTACTTTGCCAATCTTCAACCTCGATAATTATTTTATATTTAAAATTTAGAGAAGTTCTTCGCATGTTTTTAGATTGTGAAACACTTCTCTATTTCCAAGTCTAAGTATAAGAGAGTTTAGGTGAACTGCTGGAGCGTCTTATATTTTAGAAACAAAAGGAGTACAGTAGAATTCAGCAATACCCTCCTTGCAAAACAAACAAATAAATAATACATCACTAATTATTTTGTGACTACAATTTTTGTAAGCTTAGTCCTAAAGCAAATACACAACAATTGGCGAAAGTGTAATACCCTCTGATCCATATTAATTGCTGCTAATCGGAACTATCTAGCATTATAACATGTCTAGATAATTCTGATTCGACGTCAATTAATATAAATCGGAGTGAGTAACAGTCAAGCAGTCACGTGATGTCTGTTTCACTCTCTAGTGTGGATGATCAACCTATCAAATGATCCATCCTGTCCAGGTGAAAATAAAAGCATTGGGAACATCACCCAAGCCGAGCTACATGCGCACGGAAGCCTCCTCGAAATGCTACTGTGCCACCATTTTTTTCTACTCCGTATTTATTTTCCCGTGTGTTTCAGAAGCGGTTGCATGCAGAAATGCCCGTGCCGGCGTGCCGAACGATGGGCACCTGTCACTGATGCTTGGGACCGACTAAGAGCATCTCCAACAACAGCCCTAAAAACGCCGCGCGTCCAAGAAACCGCCGATATCGCGCGCATCCGAAACGGTGTCTCTAGCAGCCGCGCTAAAACTCCGCGCGCGGTAAAAAGGGGCCAGCGCGCTGGCCCAAGCGGTACTCGCCGCGCTGAATATGGGGCGGCCGCTCCAGCGCGCGCGGTCGAAAAGAAATTCGCGCGAATTGACCAACCGCCAGATCTGAATTCTCCACCCGCGCGCGCCTCCGTCCGCATCTTTTCCCCATCTTCGCCGGCAACCATGGCGCGCGAATAGACCAGCCGTCGGCGCTTCCGCCGCTCGTCCCCTGCGCGTCGCCGTGTGTACCGCTGGGCAGGTCGCCGCCGCGTCGATTTTGCCCCGCAGCGCCACCGACACCACCTCCGTTTCCGCCGCTTCCGCCTCTACTCCGCAGCGCACAGTTCCTCCGGCGAGCTGCGCGCAGTCGCCACTCCTTGCTCCAGCTCCTTCCTCGCCACCAGCCAGCGCGCAGTTCCTCCGACGAACAGCGCTTGGCGGTCGTCGAACCTCCGTGCGCGCAAGGTGTTTGACAAAATACTTGCAAGGTATGTTTGTTCTCTAGTTTTTTTGTTTGTAGATGAGTTCACATAGGTAAAATAACTAGTTTGTAGGTAAAATAACTAGTACAAATTCATGTTTGTAGATGAGTTCGTGTAGTGACGATTCATGTTTGTCCTCCGATGAAGAATTTGAAATCCAAGAGGAGGAAGAAATGGCTATGATCCTTGCTATCCGTGCTAGGAAACGACCAAAGCACGGTGGTTCAGTGATGGGTCGCCTAAAATTGTGGAGGGAAAGGATGGGTGCTCATGAAAGATTGATGAGGCACTACCCCGAGTCTTATTTCCAACGTCGGTTTCGGATGAGCATTGAGTTGTTTAAGAAAATTGCAGAGGAACTGAGTAAACATGATCGGTTTTTCCAGCAAAGGAGGAATGCCGCCGGTGAACTTGGGCATAGCACCTTTCAAAAGGTGACCGCCGCCTTGCGTATGTTGGCATACGGTATTCTGGCGGATCTAGTGGATGATCACTTGGCGATGGGCGAGAGTCAAGCCATCATGTGTGTCAAGCGCTTTGCAGTTGGCATTGTGCAAGTGTTTGGTTCGGAATACTTGAGAGCTCCCAACGCAGCGGACACGGCTAGGCTTTTGGAGTTCAATGCTGCTCGAGGGTTTCCAGGTATGCTTGGATCAATTGATTGCATGCATTGGAGTTGGAAGAATTGTCCTTCAGCATGGCATGGACAATTTCAGGGCCATAAGAAGGATTCCACCATAATTCTTGAAGCGGTGGCCGATCATGAGACTTGGATTTGGCATGCTTTTTTCGGAATGCCCGGAGCTCTCAATGATATTAATGTTCTTCATCGGTCACCACTCATGAATAAGATTGCAAAAGAGAAAACTTGTCCGGTGGAGTTTGTAGCAAATGGCCATACATACAACTATGGCTACTATCTTGCAGACGGCATCTACCCAAGGTGGCAAACATTTGTGAAACCGGTTCAGAAACCACTAGGTAAGAAAATGCTTGACTTTCACAATGCTCAAGCGACGGCTAGGAAAGATGTGGAGAGAGCATTTGGGATTTTGCAAGCCCAATTTGCTATTGTTAGAGGACCGGCTAGATTTTGGGATCAAGAAATGCTTTGGTACATCATGAACGCATGTGTGATCATGCATAACATGATCATCGAGAATGAGCGCGGGCAAGATTTGGACTATACTCATTATGAGTTAATGGCTGTTCCCGTGCAACCGCGGAGGAGGGCTGAGAGGGTGGCACGCTTTGTTGCATCCTACCATGCCATTCGACGTAATGACACACATGATGAGCTTCAAAAGGATCTTATCGAGGAGTGGTGGACATGGAATGGGCAACATTGAGTTGAATTTGTGTGTTTGTTTCATTTGTTGTGTTGTATATGAACTATTTGTTCTATTGTTCCGGAACAACTATTTATTTGTGTTGTAATAAATAATTAAACTATTTATTGTTGATTTATTTCGTGTCTGTTTGATTCGGTTTGTTTGCATGTGAATATTGTCTGCGCTGGGCGCGCGGTGGAATTTTAGCGCCTCTACTGGAGCTAAAAAATGTACAGCCGCGCCGCGCTAACTATAGCGCTTTGCTAAAGCAAAATAGGCGCTGCACGCGCAAAATCGCAATTCTGACGCCGCAAATTTTTTTTTGCGCGCCGGCGCCGGCGCCTAGCGCTGCTGTTGGAGATGCTCTAACTGCACACAGATCGTGAAGATGAACAGCGCAGGGCCTTCTCTTGACAGTCCTAGCCTAGCTGGTCATGTTTTTTTTTTCTGTTCTCCTGGTGTGCACCACATGGCTGCTTCCAAACACAACACAGATAAGATGAGATGGAAATGAGATAAGACAGGGAGAGCTCTAGGCTGTTGGTTCAGAGTACAGCCTATGCTGCGCGTGTAGATCCCAATGGATGTGATGTGCAGGCAGGAGCCTCATAGATCTGCACAGACGTAACATTCACTTGATCCAGTTCAGTCACGGCCTCCTGTATCCGTAGAGTACTCCACAGTGACTTGATCCATCTCAGTCAACATATTGCATAGTGAGTCCGTTATCAAATAAAATGACATCCCGGAAATTGTGCAGCCGACTCCACTGAATATAGATCGGTTGTCAGGGACTCAGGGTTAGTGAAATGAAAATTATATTGTTAGAAATATCATATCCTATTCTACAATGTTTCCAATTTTTTACTATATTCATAGAAAATATTAACAGCCAAAAATGCATTTTTTTTTAAGACTGTCTCTGTATTCACAATATTACTACTTGATGTAAGATGAATGGACTGGGAGTGAAGACGGTTGAGGTGAGCACATCAGCCGCTTGAATAAACTTCTCAACGAGGACAGGCTCTGGCTTTTCAGGTAACAGTCGTTATCAGACGCAGCCACCTACCTACCCATATGGCCTCCAGTGGCCACTATGAGGTAAGCTCGGTCCCAGTTCTCACAAAAAATAAGTAAATTGCAGTATCACAACTGAATATTGAAGAAGAAAAGGAATTTGTACTCTGTTTTCATATTCAATTAAAGGACACACAAACTATGAGGAACCTTCCAAGTTGGTTTTCAGAAGTGAACCGACGTTGGCAATCAGAAGCCAGGCCGAACATGGCTCCTGTCTTTGCGATGATGATTAATCGGAAGCCATTCATGTTACTGCAGGCCTGGGACACCCGATCGGCAGGCCGGCATCACTTCATGCTGCCGCTCAATCACCCAATTATTCAGGAACATGAGGGGGGCAGCAGTGACTACTTTGACTAGTGCCTAACAAACATATCAAAAGGGATTCCTCTACTTGGTAAGGGACACTCGGGGATTTCTTGTGCTGCTCCAATTTGGAACAGGTGTAAGGCTTAAAACTGCTAATGGTGTGACTACCGACGAACGGCTGCCTCGTCAGTGCCCTAGCTCATACCTCACTTCTTCGCCTTGGAGAAGCGGAGGCACCTATATTTCTCGCCGCTCACTGTGATCTCAAGTGCGCCATCTTGGTTGTCCTGATTTGAAGCAGTTCCCATCAGGACGCTCTTTTCTTTCTCCAGGTTCTCCCTTTCCACTTTCAGCCTTGCTTCTTGCCGCGCGATTTCAGCCTGCAAAAGACCAAGCACAACATGATGTGTTGTATGCCGCAAAAGCATGATGAGCTACAAAACAATAATATAATTAAAAGGCAATAGGAAATTTGAAACCAGAAGGTCCTTGAGATCATCTATGACATCCTCCAAATTATTTCATAGAGAAAATGTTTTGATTATACCCAACATGGTTTTGGCTCTAGCAGGAGACTACAATATTGAATTATTGATCTGATATTTTGGCTGTAGCGGGAGAAAATGTTTCAACTTACTATAATTATACAAGCTGTCAGAAATTTGGCTGAACAAACTATAAAAATAATAGGGGAAACAGCAACCAGACAAGCAAGATCATGATATCATATTCAATTCTGAGTAAGCAACTTAGAAAGATATGCATCTTATGTTGGCATTGACCAGCTACCTGGCCCCCAAAAAAAAAGATTAAAGAAACATCAGAAATAAACAAAACGAACATGGCATGGGACTGTCTAACCAAGCTTTTCAGCTAAATGGTTAAATTGGTTAGATTACAAAGAAACCCTGCCAACCGTTAGGGTGTATGAGTCTATGAAATTATGTGCCCGAAATGGGATTAGTGTAGCCTAGCAGGATACACATAATCATCCCACTTTCTCACCTCCTCCACCAAACCTATCATGTCACCTCTACCAGTCCCACACTCCCAGCACACATAGGAGGTGTTCCTGCGTTACAATGCCATTTTCTCGTGTTGTGTCATGTCAGAATATAGGATACCAGTATTGCCAAAACCAGGACATATCTAATTCATTTGTCTTCTGGCTATAAATTCATTTCTTTCCTTCGAGAAATCTCACTAAGACTCAACTACCACACATTAATCGACGGGGTGTATAATTCTAGACCATGTAGCATACTTAAAATGCACAATTACAAAAATTTGACAACTGGTAATATTGTTAGACAATACAAAGCAACAAGGTATTATATAGTAGATATAGCACAAAGAAAAACCAGGAGTCCACAAACTGTACTTGAGAACTCGAGGGTACTAGCCTGATATGCTCTATTGTAATCAATTATAAGCAGTTGACGTCAATGTTTCTCAGAAATTGTTCTTTGTTGAGAAACCTACTTGTGAGACATTTTCTTACATCTTAACTCCCTCCATCCCAGTTATCTGGGCACAATCCCAAAAACAATTAGTCCCAACCCCCCCCCCCCCTAGGTACAATTACATTAATTGCCTCTCAATTAGTGGCTAGTTGCCTCTGCCCACCAAAGTGTTTTCGTCTCGTGGCGGAGAACAGCATCAAAAGATGCTGAATGACATTGACATCAACTCATCAAGAAACACACATTTCCAGCAGTAATTAATAATTTCGACCATCAGGGAGCGAATACAATTACGAAGAAACTCAAGCCCACCGTGTTCCTTGCCAAAGAACGGAGAATGGAAAATGCTGACCAGCGTGACAGGGAAGGATGGAACGGGAGGCTATGTATTAAGCGAGCCATGGACTGGGTATCCATGTTTAGCAAGCAAATTATGAAGACACAAATCATAAGTTGAGCACTTACTAGTACCAACGAAAAAGAACAGTCAAAACAAAAGAATCAGGAATGAAAAAGGAGAAAAAAATTACGTAATGAGTCTGTCTAACCAATCTATTTAGTTAAATGAATCACTCGTTCAGGCTCACAAAGAAACCCTACCAACTTTTAGGCTGTATTGAATCTATGAGATTATGTACCAAAAATGGAATAGGCGTAGCCTTTGCAGAGTACACATACAACAACAACAACAACAACAACAAAGCCTTTTTCCCAAACAAGTTGGGGTAGGCTAGAGTTGAAACCCATAAGATCTCGAAACCAGGTCATGGTTCTGGCACATGGATAGCTAACCTGTCTTTGCAGAGTACACATATTCATCCCAATTTTCTCACTTCCCTCCACCTAACCTGTCTTGTCACCTCTACTAATCCCACACTCCCAGTACACAAAGGAGATGCTTCCTATGGTAAAATGTCATTTTTTTGTGTCGCTCATCTCAGAATATAGGATATGGAATATTATCGAAACCATGACCATACCTAGTGCATTTTTCTTCAGGCTATATATTCATTTCTTTCCTTAGAAGGGTCTGCCAAGACTCAACTTTACAACTACGACACATAATTTTTCTCCTTCCAACTATGACTCAACCTTACAAGTTACAAACTACGGCTATACATTCATTTCTTTCCTGGGAAAAATCTCACTAAGACTCAACTACCACACATTAGCCGATCGGGCGTACAATTATAGACTTGTGGCATATTTAAATGCACAATCACAAGAATTTGACAACTGTTAATCGTCTTAGACAATACTAAGCAACAAGGCATTATATAATAGATACAGAAAAAAAGAAAAAACATGACCTATACTTATGAACTCAAGGGTACTGGCCTGGCATGCTCTATTCTAGTCACATAACCAGTCGATGATCAGTGCTTCCCAAAAATTGTTCTTCGTTGAGAAACCTACTCGTAAAAAAAACATGGTAACTTAACCTGTCAGTCACCTGAATATTTTTGACTATATTGTCTACAAAAATGAAAGAGGACAACTTTATTCCTCTGACGCCCTCGTGAATACTAGGGTGTAAAGCAAGGTATAATCTCTTACAGTACAAATGTACTTCTTCAGCGTCACAAAGAAAGCGTTCTCTTCCCGCTGCGGAGAATAGCATTACAAGAAACTGAATGACATTGACATCAATTCATTCATCAAGAAACACACATTTCCAGCAACAACTGCTAAGAGTATCGACAGACAGATAGGAATACCTTTCTGAAGAAATTCAAACCCAGCTGTGGCAGGGTCCAGATTTCCCCGTTATTGATCACGGAAGGGACAATGGAAGATGCTGACCAGCGGGACAGGGCAGGACGGGAGGAATCGTTACCTCGCGGCGGGAGAGCTCAGCCTTCCACGCGGCCTCCCGCTCGGAAACCTCGCGCTCGCGCTCCTCGATGTAACTCTGCATCTCGCGCTCCTTCGTGACGCGGTCCTGGATGTCCGCGTCCAGCGCCTCCTTGAGCTCCTTCACGAACCTGTCCACCACCGCCTTTATCCGCACCGACATCTTGCCGCACCAGACAACCCCAACCACCACTCCTCCTCGCGCCCCTTACTATTGGCGGCGGTCACCAGTGGCCTGCACGGACCATCGCTTCTAGGGCTTGCGCGAAGACTACGACGGAATGGCGGAATTCTCCGCCGGGCGCGCCTCTGTTTCGGCTTTGCGTGGATTAGGTGGACAAGCAGGGAAGGAAGGACAGCCCAATGGGCCTTTTTATGGAGCTATTTGTTTAACTTGCTTTATCTTTCTCCTTTTTTCTTTTTTTTTCTCCTTTGTTCCTTGTTCTTTTGACTACTACATCACCTTACTCTTCTTTCAAAAGATACTAGTGTACATGGGCTTAACCATCTGAAAGTTGCAACGAAAATGCTGCACCAACTAGTGAACAATCCATTGGTCGCCAAAGAAGCCTTGAAAATGTGTGTCACCATCTCTACCAGTAGTCGCCACAGGAGCAAACTCCATCCTGGAAATGGTGGAATCGAACAGGGTCCCTGATGATGATCACCTTGCCTTCACTCTTGGAGACGAGCTTCATGAATGAGTGACAGTCACCACAGATCCTAAGGTTCTTCATGATCCTTATAGGCTTCCCCTCCAATGAATTCATTATTCCAAATGCAACGGCCAATTTCTCGCTGTGATATTTCAGCAGATCTTCCTTCTGCTCACTCTCAAGATCTTGCAGCACAAACTCTGTCTGTGGGATGTAACCGAGGTCTGTGACCCGCCTGATTACTCGGTTCAGTTCCTGAACTATACCTGCTGAGCATGGGTGTGAAATGTCACCAGCAATGAACACATGGACCTGTTTCCCCAGCTCGATCCAGCTGCTCCCGGGCTCTTTCTTGGCCCCTTGGTTTCTCATCGCCTTCCATGACTTCTCGGCATCTGACCATTGTCGCAAATCAGCGTATGTATTTGACAACAATATGCGTGCACCTTGGTCTTCAGGCACAATTTTAAGGATCTCTCTTGCTGCATATGCTGCAATGTTGGCGTTTTTGTGCATCCTGCACGCTCCAAGAAGGGTCCTCCATATGACCAAGTCTGGGTCAAAGTTCATCTCACCGATGAACTTCACTGCTTCATCAAGCTTCCCTGCCCGACCGAGGAGATCAACCATGCAGTTGAAATGTTCTCTCTCAGGCTGAATGCCAAACACCTTCTCCATTGACTTAAAGTAATACTGACCATCTTCCACCAAACCGGCATGACTGCATGCGAACAGAACTCCAACCATTGTTATGCGGTTCGGTGTAGGTCCTTCAGATTGCATCAAGTCGAAAACCTTGAGTGCCTCAGTGCTCCTCCCATTCTGTGCCAAACCAGAGACCATGGTGCTCCATGAGATAACATCCCTATGACGCATTCTTCTGAACAAGGCATCTGCATCGTGCAAGCTCCCGCATTTGCAGTACATGTCGAGAAGTGCATTGTGCAGGATCAAGTCACTGTCATACTTGAGCACATGAGCATGGACCTGCATTCCCACCTCGAGCATGACCATCCCTGTGCACGCCCGGAGGACACTAGTCAAGGTACCTTGGTTAGCCGAGAAACCAGACTCCTTCATCCTCATGAACAACTCTACCGCCCCAACACCATCCCCGCTCTGTGCGAACCCAGCGATGATCGAATTCCACACAACCAAATCACGGGTTACCATCTCATCGAAGACCCGGCGTCCACTGTCCAAATCTTCAAGCTTCATATAGGCGTCGATCAAGGAGCTCCGAACAAAGACATCAGAATCTAGCCCGACTTTGACGATGCTCGCTTGCACTGCCGCGAGCACCCCAGGCGTGCTGCAGGCACCAAGGACACTCGAGTACGTGTAACTGTTGGGGGCCACGCCGTCCCTCTGCATGGCCACAAGAAATCTCAGAGCCTCCTCCTTCCTCCCGCCGGCACTGGCCAGCGCCGCAACGATGGTTGTCCACGAGACGACGTTCCTCTGGGGCATTCCGCCGAACAGCTGGAGCGCGTCGTCGAGCAGGCCGAACTTGGCGTACATGGAGACGAGCGAGTTGGAGACGAACAGGCTGGCGTGGGGCGCTCCTCCGCCTCCTCCGTTGTTGGCGGCTCGGGAGACGTGTCCGTGGATGAGGCGGCCGTCGATGGCCGTGCCGTGGCGGACGCAGAGCTTGATGAGGCGGCAGAGTGAGACGGGGTCCGCGCGGACGCCGGCCGCGGCGAGGTCCGGGAGTAGCGCGAGCGCGGCGGGGAAGTGGCCATCCTCGCAGAAGCCGGAGAATGCGGAGAGGAGAGGGTGCGGGTTGGGGAGGGAGTGGAGGCAGCGGCGATCGCGATGAGGCGCGGCGAGACGCTTGCAGAGCAGCCATTTGAGCAGCGATTTCATAGGTGGCAAAACGGCTTGTCGCAGGAGACTGCTAGAGTACAGAAAACGGCTCGTCCGTCGCAGGAATCAGCACGTTTCGTATACATCATCCATCCAAAATACGGTACAGAAAACTCAGACTGTTGTTAGTTCACAAGTAATGCAGTCAACGAGCAAACTATGCGCAATCTCATCACAGAGTTCTGACTACACAACATGTACATGTCACAACAGAAATCACCTGTTTGATTTTTTTTTAAGCTGAAAAAATCATCTTAGTTCTACAATATTGTTGCTCCCATACTAACTAACTTGGATTTGCATCACCAGACTTGCCGTTCCATCTGTAACTTCCTATAGTGCTTTAGTTTCTCTTTTCTTTTTCTTGTTTTTTCTCTTGGGCTTTTTTGTGCTGTTTGCCCCAGCTTTGGTCTCACAATTGTATGGTTGGTTGCTATATTTATATAGCGGAGCGCAACCCTGTTTCGAGAGAAATAAGATCCCATGTGCTGCTAGTTATGCGATCTATTTGGCTCTAGAGAAATAACAGGCCCGTCGGTAGAATTGCTCGCCCGGAGGCTAATGTGCTTGATGCCATAATGACAGAAACTAAGAGCTGGAAGAATGTGGGATTTTTTTGAGAATTTTGCTTTATGTTGATGTGGTCGTTTGACCATTTTGTTTTTTGAAACGGAGATTTGATTGTTTTGTGTTTGCTGCGGACCCTTGTAACTTTGATTTTCCTCACTATATTGTAACATCCCAAATTTAGTTTGGCATGTTTTGCATTTAGAGCATGTGCATTTTATCATGGCATCATTTTAAAAACTTGCATTTGATTGTTTTGCATTCGTTTTAAAAGTATTAATTCCAAAATCCTAATTTTAATTTTTTCCAAGATAAATATATTTTATTTTGATTAAAAATAGTCCCTATGACTCTAATATGACAGAGGACGATTTTACAAATCTTCCAAAATTGGTTTGACTCGATTCCGAGTTCAAATTCAAAAGTTATAAAGAAAACAGGAAAAAGAATAAAGAAAAATGTTTTGAAAAAAAAAGTCGGCCGAGCTAGTTAGGCCAATTCTTAGCCCAGCTTGGGCGCGCGCAGCAGCCAGCAGGCCGCTTTTCGGCCCATTTCCGAACCGCCTCAGTTTTCCCTTTTCCTTTCTTTTTTTTCCACTGACGGTGGAGCCCACCTGTCAGCTTCTTCATCCTGATCGAATCGGAGACCAGCTCCTGTACGTTCGTCCAGAACACGAAATCCATCCGGGAAAATCTCCGATTCCCGTTCAATTTCTTGCCCCTTGCCCACGAAACTCCGCCAATAAATACCCCACCCCCGTGCCGTTCCGTCCCCGCACAAATCACAAACCCTAGCCTCGAAACGAGCTCGATTTCGAGCTCGGAAATCCCGCCGCCGCCGCCACCATTGACGCCACCTCGGAAGCTTGACGCCGCCGCGATTCGGAGCAAGGAGAGGAGGAGATGAGGACTCGAGGAGGACCGGAGCGAGGATCCGCACCCGAGGAAGTCGTCGCCAAGGCCAGAGGAACACCGGAGCTCCGCCGCCGTCCGCATCCGAGCTCGTTGTCACCGTCGTTCTGCTGTTTTCCGGTGAGCAGGTACTTCCCAGCCAGATTCGATCTCGATCCTTAGATCTTCATCCAACGTCTCAGATCAGTTCACTTAAACGAAGGGGTACCGGCCTATCCGGTGCTGCCACGTGCTTTTCTTTTTCTGTTTTCGTTTTAAATCTCAGAAAACCTTCAGATCTTGTACAATTCATATAAAATCAACCGTAGATCCAAATTTAGCAAACTTTATGTCTACGGATTCAGAAAATTAAGGCCTACCCAGATCTGTAATAATATTTAAGTTTTACCTAACCATTATTTTCTGTTATGTAAATTACTAATCTGTAGTATTTTAATTATAATAAAATATCCGTAACTCGAATTATATCGAATCTTTTTGCTATGGTTTTTAATTTGAGTGCCATATCCAGAGAGTTTTAGATCTATTAATTATGAACTTATTTTGAGTTAAACATGCAGAAACTTATTTAATTTGTCTAAGTAATACAAATTGTTTAATAAGTGCTTGTTGCATATAAAAATATTTTCACATGCATCATGCACCATATTATCCAGAGAACTAATAATCTAATTTTTGTTGCATCATTTAAAATTGACATGCACGCATGATTGATGCATATTGTTTATGTTTGGTTGTTTATGTATGTCATGTTTGAATCGTGTAGATTGCGACGATTGTGCGGTTTGCTCTTGTGAGGATTGTGTAACCGGAAACTACAACCAAGGCAAGTGATGCATGATCCCATTATTTTCCTACTATGCATTAGTGTTTTCTTTTAGTTATGCATGTGTAGGAGTTGAATGAATTAAGCTATGCTAGATTACTTCACTAACACCCAAGTGGAGTAATCATATAATCACTTAGACAATGACAATCATATGTTAGGTGTCATCGTATTGTTAGAATTGCTTAGCCATGCTATGTAGTAAATTCGTGGTTGGGATTATCATGTTATGTATGAAACTTGTTATTTTAATTGTTTATGTAAAACAACATGATAATTAATCAACCACTGGGCGGATTGCTAGAGTGTCATCTGAGTTAAATTTGTGGTGGGGACCGCCGCCCAGTATTCAGAGAATGTGTTTGGTTTCCTGTTTGGTAGCTTTTATGTGCAACCATGTGTCAATGTAGTATGGGCTACAACAGAATTGGTAGGTTGTGGTGACCCGAACCCATCGTATCCAGAGATGTAGAATAGTGATAGGTGGTACGGTGCGTGGGGGTTTGGGGATCTACTTCTTATTGGTTCTGGTTCGATCCTCTCTTCCTCTCTAAGTGGTGATTCACGGATTGTGCAGAGCATGGGTAAAGTGTACTAACCTCGCGAGGGTTTAAACTAAGATCTTAGCTGTGTCCTTTGGTTATGGGCAAACTAGCAACTGGATTGGATTCTATGACATGGTTCTCGTTCATTCCAATTTCGTAAATTAAAATTTGATGGGATAACAAAAGCTGGTGGGAGTGGTTTGATGTCTATCAGTGGTCTCATAGCCAGTTGGGTAGGAGCACCGGTTGGTTAAACCGAGTGTCCAAGTTAATGAGTGGAAAACTAATTTAATAAACTGATAGGGTAACTATGCTTTTATGCAAATCAGCCTTGAAACATCCACCTAGCCAAATAATCATGTAGTAGCTAGGTGACATTTTATATCCACCATAAACATCACTTGCCAATACAATTCAGTTGTATTGACCCAGCGATTTTGGGCTGTATCTCACCAATGCAGGTTACTCCGACTCCGACTGAGAGCGTAGGTTTCGAGACTGCACTTGACCTTTGTTCGCCTGTGGCACAAACTAGAAGACTGGAGTTCTTTTATTTGCTTTCGTGTTATTGATACTTCAAATAAATTTATGCTAGCTTCCGCTATGCAAGTTGTAATAATTTAATACTCTGGATTCGCTAGATTTGATATACTATTGCTTTATTTGTTATCATTCTGGCTGTGCAACGAAAAATGTGGCAATAGCTTCTAAATCCAGTACTACACGCAACGATACAACCCGTGGTGGGTCGTGTCACTACATATATAAAAAGGTGTGCTCTTTCGCGTGCTGCTGAAAAACTTCGTATAGTGAAGAATGAGACGTTTTCTCGATACCGCTTGTGTTCATCGGCTTTGAATGAGTGAATTCGGCCCGTCGCTAACAAAAACAGTTTGAATTTACTAGTCCTTCTCTCTTTGGCTACCGCGTGGGTCACTTGTCGTCCTTTCGGACACTCTGACTCCCTTTGCCTAGTACCTGACTTTCACTTGGCGTCCTGCCTGACACTCTAGCTAGCATTCCAAGTGTTTTCCGAAGACATGCATTTTAATGTAGTGACTAGTATCCACAAAATATTGTGCAAATGTGAATTCGGATCACATCGAATCGATGTGTTTATTGCCGATCCTCTAGTTCTCCATTCATTCAACTCACTGAGACGATCTCTTACATTTTGAGGAGGCGGAGGTATATAGATATATACAACCCCCACAAATACCTAATGATTTATATCATCGCATTAAAAAATCTTGTCTCCTCGGCTTAGTTCTTTTTCTACAAATGCCTAACTTGATTAGGGAAGTTGATGCCAAGATCAGCAACATGTTAGACCCCGCCTGTTGGAATAGAAGGCACCGGAAAACTTGTATGAACAAGTGTCATGTGATCCTCCTCGAGCAATGCAGAGTAGCATCACACAGATACTGCAGGAGCATAGTTGAATGAAGATTTAACAGCATTGATGTTTTGCTCAACTAAGTCGGATAAATCAATATTCTATCTGATCTCTCTAAGAGGGTGGCCAATATCAGTACATACTTTGGTTGGTTGGCTCATCGTGGCCTTCACTTTTGGAGCATTTTTTTGGTTGTTGATCAAACGCTAAACTCATGACTTCTCTCTTATGAACGATCTTGTCTTGTTTTTACATGTCCGGTATCACACACAATGATTTAATGAACAATGATTACATGTCTTACTAGGCCAGTGTTTTACAGTTATCCTTTTATCGGCTTATTAAGTTTATTTTCCGCACCAAACGATCACTTAAACGACAAATGAGTAAGTGTGTGACTAGAGAGAGAAGATATGATACATGGACATACCTGTAGCCCACTCCCATTGCTAGTTTCTTATCACGTCATCATTGGTAAATGCTGATGTGGCACTATAGCTAATGATTAAAGAGAGCAATACTATAACTTAGCAAACATATAATTCTTCCACGTGATCATTAAGCAAAAAACATTATCCATCGCTCACATGCGAGGTTGAACCCCAATCAGTAGATGCAGTCTCAGTTAGATACAATCCTTAAGAGAAGAATGTATTAGGGTAGTAATCTCTTAATGCTAGTTATTACTGTAATGACCACCATATGACAACTATCATATATCACTTTCACAAAAAAATAACATATATCACATCATTTTGAACCTGTACGACGATGTTTCATCATCGTGAGACAGTGGAACTCTGCCCTAAGATGTTGAATTTAAAAAGTAAAGATCACAATAAAACCTCATATCAACTCGTTTTTCTGACAACTAAGCAGCCAATTGGCACCTAGCTATACATTGTCTTGGTTTATATTGATCAGCATCATACATAACTCGCCGGTGGTGGCTGATTTCTATGTAGTAGAGGATTCCTTGTACGTGTGATTGCCTGTTGTGGTGTGTGGATAATTAGGAAGCATGAATGAAATCTCGTGAATTGGATGTGACAAGCTTGGTTCAGATTTACAGATAACAACGAATCAGATGTGTTAATTGCCCAATATATATGGGAATATGACTACTAACCCCGTGTTAAGTTCAGTCGCTAGTGAAGTTGACACTATAAGAAAAACGAAAAAGCTGACGACACAGTTGCAAGTACTCTACGATCACTCGTAGTAGGGAGTAACATAGATTAGTGTCAATCATAGAGCATATTAGTATACATACAGTAACATATGAGGCCTCATTTATTGTTGAGCCGTTTTCATTTAAAATCGCTATGTGATGATAACATATTTTGTTGTTCCAATCGTTTCTCTACTCTCGATTTACTTGTCACACCATATCTTTTGCATATGTAGCATCCATGTTACCACGGTATCACATATGTTGACTATGGGTTGAGTGCACAGTTGCACTCTATTTGAGTAGTTGAGTGTAGTGGCTTAGGATTTAACTACTAAAATGTGGCGGCTACATAGAACATTTCTAACCAGTGATGCATCCACAGGCCAAGGGAAGAAGATAAGGCATCACATGTGAGCTGAGCTATCAGCCGAGGGCAATAGGAGTGTTAACAATAGTGTAGTGTAGCCGTGTAGGCATGGGTGTGGGGAGTTGGCAAAATGTTGGTCACGCAGATCAATAGTTCAACCTTAGCATGTAAAACGGAAGGCACCGAAAAAATGTTGGGCATCTGTGACACATGTATCGCATCGAGCAATCCATGCTAATCTCATACACTGTACCATAGGAGGTTGGTTGGGCGAAATTTTCAAACGTTTAGGTTGTACCAAAATATTTCTACTCTCATAAGTTGGTTAATATGCTAGAGAGGATGGTATGGGTCTGCTGAAGAGGCTTTTAACGTGTAGCATGTATTTAGTTAATCTTGTAAAATGTAAAAGTTGACGAACCAAACTTGTACTCCCTCAGTTCAGAAAAGGATGATTTCTATTTGTCCAAATACAGATGTATCTAGACGTGTTATAAGTATAGATACATCCGTATTTGAACAAATGGAAGCCATCATTTTCCGAACGGAGGGAGTAACTCATTGGCAAAAAACATGAGCTAATTTGGATAGTGTTTTCATGTGAAGTTTACAATTAATATTCCCTCAAGACCCAGTGATCTGCATAGTGCCGAAATGTCTCTTTGATTAACAATAAGTTCACAAGAAATGATTCTGAACATGACAACAAAAAGGATTTTGCAGCGGGTAGCCAGGGCGATGATTTTATTAGGAAGAGCAAGGTTTGATTTAGTTTTAGATTAGGCCAAATGCAAGCTAATCCCTTACCGCTTGATATACGGGCTTCTTCCACTAGTAGAAAAATGGGCTTCGGTGCGGCCTTTTTGTACCGGTTGGACAGGAACCGGTACTAGAGGGGGCATTAGTACCGGTTCCAGAGGCGAGGCGGCCGGCCGGAAGCCGTCCCGGTTGGTTCTGGGCCTTTTGTCCCGGTTGGTATTACCAACCGGGACGAAAGGGTTGGGGTAGGCGGCTGCAGTGGGGGGCCCCACGGCGAGACCCTTTAGTACCGGTTCGTAATACGAACCGGTACTAAAGGTCCATCTTTAGTACCGGTTCGTATTACAAACCGGTATTAAAGGTCTCCTATATATCTTCTTCCACCCCGAGCCCAGCTCCATTTTTCCTGCTCGAGCACAACTCCATTTTTTGCTCTCTCTTCTCTCTCCCGAGCTCGAGTTCACCCCATTTTTCTCCAACATTTGTCAAGATTGGTGGCACCTACTATACAAGGGTTAGCAACTTCATCCTCTCTTCCGGCATTTCAAGTTTAGCTCATTTTATTGCTAGTTTAGCTCATTTGATTTTTGTAGTGCTAGCTAGGTGTTTGATGAAATGCTAAGTTAGGGATTTCATTTGTTTTATATGCATTTTGAGCTCAAATTAAAGTATGATTTGTGGTTTTTTATAGTGTCGTCCCGTCCCCTTTCTCACCGCCGTCGATCGCCCGCGCCGCCCCGTCACCGACACCACCTCGGTGAGCCTCTTGTTTTTATCTTTTATTTTAAAAAATCTTAGTTGTATGATTTAGATGCATAATTATTACTTGTATAATTTTCTTATTTGTATAATTGTTTGTTATATAGTGTCATGGTTTTGACATCTGTCCACACCGGCTCTCGTCCGCTCTATTATTCGGATGTGGTACGATTGTTTGTTATAACTATATATTTGTTTAATTTCGTGTTTATGACAATTATGCCGACCAACTTGACATAGATATATTTTTATCTAGGAGGTAGTTGAACCGGAAATTCCAACCGACCCTATTGTCGAGTTTTTTGAAAAAGAAAACAATGATTTGAAAGAAAAATTGAAAAGAAGTGAAGATCTTCGTCTCCAATGCTTAGAAGAGAAGATGAAATTGGAGTTCAAGTTTGCCGACGTCGTCGATGATCACGAGATCAAGATGGAGGCAATGCGCTTGGATCACGAGATCAAGATGAATGCAATGCGCTTGAAGCTTAAAAAGATTAGAAAATATGCCATTAGTCAAGAGGCTTGGTATCATTATGCTGTTGGTTCAATAATTACCTTAGTTGCGATTTTGATCGCATTTGTCGTTGGATTTAAATTCTTTAGATAGTTGTATGTTAGTTTCAATTAATGTATGTTTATGAGAACTATGTATTAGATTTGGTCACTACTCTACTTTTGTTTTAATGTGGTGAACTTGTATTAATGAATTTGGTCACGTATCTCTATTCATGATATAGCTATAGTGTAATGGTTTTTGATATATTTATATAATGCAGATGAGCCGGCAATGGATGTACGGTGACCGACGCTGTCCCGAGTTCATTAATGGCATGCATAATTTTCTCCGTGTGGCTGAGTCAAACAAGCAGAATGGTTTTATGTTTTGTCCATGTGATGACTGTAGGAATAAGAGGAATTACCCTTCCTCAAGAACCCTTCACGTCCACCTGATTCAGAACGGTTTCATGCCCAGCTATAACTGTTGGACCAAGCACGGAGAAAGAGGGGTTATAATGGAAGACAATGAAGAAGAGGATGATGACAACTATCCTGTGTTCTCTGAACACGGTGGTACTACAATGGGGGAAGACGAAGCTGAACATGAGGTCATTGTTGATGATCAGTCCGATGATGATCTTCGTCGGGTCATTCTTGATGAACAGATAAACTGCGGAAGTGAAAACGAGAGGTCGAAGTTGGAGCGCATGTTAGAGGATCACAAAAAATTGTTGTACCCAAATTGTGAAGATGGCCAGAAAAAGCTGGGTACCACCCTGGAATTGCTGCAATGGAAGGCAGAGAATGGACATCTGACAAGGGATTTGAAAAGTTGCTGAAAATAATAAAGAAGATGCTTCCAAGGGATAACGTATTGCCCCCAGTACGTACGAAGCAAAGAAGGTTGTCTGCCCTCTAGGATTAGAGGTGCAGAAGATACATGCATGCATCAATGACTGCATCCTCTACCGCGGTGAGGAGTACGAGAATTTGAATGCATGCCCGATATGCGGTGCATTGCGGTATAAGATCAGGCGAGATGACCCAGGTGATGTTGAGGGCGAGCCGAGCCCCAGGAAGAGGGTTCCTGCCAAGGTGATGTGGTATGCTCCTATAATACCACGGTTGAAACGTTTGTTCCGAAACAAAGAGCATGCCAAGTTGTTGCGATGGCACAAAGAAGACCGTAAGGAAGACGAGATGCTGAGACACCCCGCTGATGGGTCGCAGTGGAGAAACATCGACAGTGAGTTCAAGGATTTTGCAGGTGACGCAAGGAACTTAAGGTTTGGTCTAAGTACAGATGGCTTGAATCCGTTTGGGGAGCAGAGCAGCAGTCATAGCACCTGGCCCGTGACTCTATGTATCTATAACCTTCCTCCTTGGTTGTGCATGAAGCAAAGTTTATTATGATGCCAGTGCTTATCCAAGGCCCGAAGCAACCCGGCAACGACATTGATGTGTACCTGAGGCCATTAGTTGAAGAACTTTTACAGTTGTGGTCTGACGAAGGTGTACGTGTGTGGGATGAGCACAAACAGGAGGAATTTGACCTACGAGCGTTGCTGTTGTAACCATCAATGATTGGCCTGCTCTTAGTAACATTTCAGGACAGTCAAACAAGGGATACAATGCATGCACGCACTGTTTAGGTGAGACTGAAAGTATATATTTAGGTAACAAGAATGTGTACCCGGGGCATCGTCGATTTCTTCCAAACAAGCATCCCGTAAGAAAGAAAGGCAAGCATTTCAAAGGTGAGGCAGATAACCGGACGAAGCCTACCCTCCCTACTGGTGATGTTATATATGGCATGGTCAAGGATTTAAAAGTAATATTTGGAAAGGGTCCTGGCGGACAATCTGTTCCGAATGACGCTGGCGGACACGTACCCATGTGGAAGAAGAAATCTATATTTTGGGATCTACCCTATTGGAAATTCCTAGAGGTTCGCTCTGCAATCGACGTGATGCACGTGACGAAAAATCTTTGCGTGAACCTGCTAAACTTCTTGGGCGTGTATGGGAAGACGAAAGATACACGGATGCACGGCTGGACCAGCAACATATGCACGAACGAGACGACCTGAATCCAGAGAAGTATCAAGGTCCTGCCAGCTACGCTCTTACCAAAGAAGAGAAGGAGATCTTTTTTCAAGTCCTGAGCAGTATCAAGGTCCCGTCTGGCTACTCGTCGAATATAAAGGGAATAATAAACATGGCAGAGAAAAAGTTCCAAAACCTAAAGTCTCATGACTGCCACGTGATTATGACACAATTACTTCCGGTTGCATTGAGGGGGCTTCTACCGGAAAACGTTCGAGTACCCATTGTGAAGCTATGTGCATTCCTCAATGCAATTTCTCAGAAGGTAATCGATCCAGCAACTCTACCAAGTTTACAGAAGGATGTGGTCCAATGTCTTGTCAGCTTCGAGTTGGTGTTCCCACCATCCTTCTTCAATATTATGACGCACCTCATAGTTCACCTAGTCCAAGAGATTTCCATTCTCGGTCCTGTATTTCTACACAATATGTTCCCCTTTGAGAGGTTCATGGGAGTCTTAAAGAAATACGTTCATAACCGTGCTAGGCCAGAAGGAAGCATGTCCAAGGGCTATGGAACAGAGGAGGTCATTGAGTTTTGTGTTGACTTTATTCCTGACCTTAAGCCGATCGGTGTTCCTCAATCGCGCCATGAGGGGAGACTGCGTGGAAAAGGCACGCTAGGAAAGAAAGCAACAATATGTATGGACGGGCATTCTTTCACTCAAGCACACTACACAGTTCTACATAATTCCAGCTTGGTGGCTCCTATATCGAGGAACACAAGAATATTTTACGCTCGAAATACCCGGAGAACCGTGAAGATTGATTGATGGAAACACGTGAAGAATTTCGGCGGTTGGTTGCAAACACGTCTGTTGGAGAACAGCTATACTTGTTGGCCAAGCAACCATCTTCGACTATATTGACTTTTCAAGGGTACGAGATAAATGGGAATACATTTTACACGGCCGACCAAGATAAAAAGAGCACCAACCAAAACAGTGGTGTCCGCTTTGACGCAACAAACGACTATGGGCAAAAGGACACATATTATGGTGTCATAGAGGAGATATGGGAACTTGACTATGGACCTTCTTTTAAGGTCCCTTTGTTTCGGTGCAAATGGGTCAACCTGAGAAGCGGGGTACAGGTAGACCCGCAGTACGGAATGACAACAGTGGATCTCAAGAATCTTGGGTACGACACCGAACCATTCGTCCTAGCCAATGATGTGGCTCAGGTTTTCTATGTGAAAGACATGTCTACCAGACCAAAAAAAAAAGAAAGATAAGCAAGCGAATACATCATACGATGAGCCAAAGCGCCACATAGTTCTTTCAGGGAAAAGAAACATCGTGGGAGTGGAGGACAAGACAGACATGTCAGAAGATTACAATAAGTTTGATGAAATTCCGCCCTTCAAAGTGAAACTGACCCAAGCATCGTTAAATGATGAAGATTGTCCATGGTTACGGCGCAATCAGAAGAAAGGGACACACACGAAGAAAAAGTGAAACTAGATAGGGATGTTGTTGGTGATGTGTAATAATGTATTAAACCTTTTATGTAACTGTGTTCTGAAAACTCAGAAGAAAACTCTAAACACTGATTTTTGGTTCTAAAAACTCCAACGGCTCACAAGCGCTCGAAAAATTTGGAACAAAAGTTTCCCCTGTATACAACCCAACGGTGGCTAGAGAGTGCATGCATATCAAATGCGCCGTCGAGATGTATGCAGGGAATCCGAATGATTTGTATTCGGTCGATGAACTGAAGGATTTCTAGATAGAACAAAACACACGGTTTCCCCTGCATACAGCCCGACGGTGGCTAGAGAGTGCCTACATATCAAATGCACCGTCGGGATGTATGCAGGGAATCCGAATGGTTTGTATTCGGTCAAATGAACTGAAGGATTTCTAGATAGAACAAAACACACGGTTTCCCTTGCATACAACCCGACTGTGGCTAGAGAGTGCCTGCATATCAAATGCACCGTCGGATGTATGCAGGGAATCCGAATGCTCTGTATACCAAATGAACTACAATGAGTACACACTGAGTGCCCAACATGTCCGAGAGGTGGGCTATATATAGGGTCGTGTGGCTCACGAAGTGGTCGTGATAGTGCTGATCCAACAGCTCACAAGCCCTTAAAAGAAACACACCCCTGATCCAACGGCTCACAAGCGCTTGAAAGAAACACAGGATCCGTGTGCCTCTTTAGTCCCGGCTGGTAACACCAACCGGACTAAAGGCGGTCTATATGTATTGTCGCCGACGGGGTAAACCAATAGATATAAAACAAATCATGTAACTGTATGAGATGTTGTTAAGGATGTTTTTAAGATAAAGAGATGATTATTACAAATTTTTAGACAATTAAATCAATAGATATAAAACAAATCATAAAAAGATATGATTTTCATAAATATTGAAACAATTAAACTAAGTATAAAAGAAAAATAAACTAGAGCAGAAAAAATTCATATTAAAAGCATTTTTAGAAATTCAAATTATATAAAAAACAATCAAACATGCATTTTGTTTAAAAATTTTGATGATATGGATTTAAATCTATGTCAAATTTACTCAAATCATCCATTTGAAATTTGAATATATTCAACATAGTCAAACTTGAAAATTACCAGTACCAAAAGATTCTACATGTCCAGGGTTAAGTTTGATATAAAGTTTGTCAAATTTGGACAATTAAATCAATAGAATAAGAAATCAGAAAAAAGAACAAAGAAAAAAGAAAAGAGAAAAAAGAAATTTCAAAAGACCCTTTAGTACCGGTTGTAGCCAACAACCGGTACTAAAGGGTGTCTTCGCGCGCGCGAATTTAAAGCGGCCGAAAATAGGCCTTCTGTACCGGTTGTTGGCTACAACCGGTACTAAAGGGTCCTTCCGTCCCGGTTGGTGTTACCAACCGGGACGAAAGGCCTTTTGGCGGTTTTTAGGTCCCTCTCCGCCTCTTCTCCTCCTCATTTGCGCGTCCTCCTCTGCACATCGACTCCTTCGGCGAAGCGCTGCCCGTGCGTCCACCGGCGATTCTCCGGCGAAGCTCCACCCCACCTGCGCGCTCCACCTCCGTCCGTCCCCTCTGCCCTGCCGCCGCCGCCGCACGAGTTCAGCATTCTCACCCCTCCTCTCTTCCACGCGCCGCCCGAAACCCTAGCTAGCACGGCCGCCGCCGTCGCGCCGCTGTTCCGGTGACCAATAACCAGCGGCGCCGCCACCATATGGTTCGCCACGGACTTCTCCGTCGAACGCGCCAAGCCAACGCGCTCAATTCGCTCTGAATCGAGCGATTCATGCTCAACAGAGCCGTAGCCACCATTGCTGACGTCAGCATGACGTCAGCGTTTTATTATTTTAGGAAATATTGATAAATTAGAAGTACAAATTTGTGTAAATATTTTCTGTTAGAAGTACAAATTTGTAGTTTAATTTAGTGTAGTTTTTTTTAGGTAGTTTTTGTATAGTGATAGTGATAAACACTTTAGAAATTGTTAGTAGAAAAAAAATTGTAGTTTAATTTTGTATAGTGATAGTTTAATTTGTAGTTTAATTTAGTGTAGTTTTTTTAGATAGTTTTTGCATAGTGATAGTGATAAACACTTTAGAAATTGTTAGTAGAAAAAATTTGTAGTTTAATTTTGTATAGTGATAGTTTAATTTGTAGTTTAATTTTTGTATCAATTGTTGTTACTAAATTTGCTAAGTACTTTGTAAATTGCAGTGACATTGAGCTATGGACGCCCCCGACGCCCCCTTCATCAGAGACGAGGAGAATGAAGAGCGAATGGCACAAATTATATTTGAGAAGACCCTTGGAGTAAATTTGGATGGAGAAGATTCCGGTGGAGAAGATTCCGATGGAGAAGATTTCAGCGAAAAATGTTTGAACGACTCCGGTGAGGGACTTGAGCTAGAAGAAATAAGAGACGACGACGAAGTGCCCTTAGCAAACTCCGGCGAGGTATGTATATATATATTAAGTCTCTGTTGATCACTAGATAGGGATGGCAACGGGTCTGCTCCCCACCGGGGAGTGCCTTCTCATCCCCATCCCCATTTAACAATCGGGAGACTTTTTCCCCATCCCCATCCCCATCGGGATAGGGGCGGGGATCGGGTTCCCCACTAAGAGGCTAATTTCAAATAATTTTGTCTCAATTTTATAACCTTACACTTTTGACACCGGAAAATACACAACTTGTGTAACAGGTATGCGGTAAAAATGACAAAAGATTAGATCATATGTTAAATATTATTAAAACACACTATGTTAGACACAATATTACAATGTATTTCATATAAAAACATATAAATTTATATATCTACGAGTAGATAACGGGTATAGCGGGGAACGGGGATGGGGAGAGCTTTTAATCCCCATCCCCATTTTAGATGGCGGGGATCAAAGTTCCCCATACCCGTCCCCTAATAGATGAATTCCCCACGGGTTTTCGGGGAACGGGGCCCCATTGCCATCCCTATCACTAGATGCATTAATTGATTTATATTGCACTTATTAATGAATCATTTTTCTTTTAGCCCTCCGGATCTAAGCCTCGATCTCCGCCAAAGACGAAACGAGGCCCGAACCAAAGGATAAAGCTGCCAGATGGTGCAAAGTTGTCGATCGACGTAGTTGCTGATGATGGCAAACCGCTGAAACCCGAAGACAACTGTCGTAAATATGTAGGCCAATGCGGAGTTCTTGTTAGGGACATGATCCCGATCACCTTTGCAGAATGGAATAAGCCGAAGAAAGCCAACGTTGGAGCAAGTTATGTCGAGCAAAGAATTAAAGATTTGCTTTGGGACACGCTCTTGACACATTTCAGCCTACCGGAAGGTCTCCCAGAGAAGAAGAAGCAGAAAGTCAAGGAGTGGACTCTTAAGAAGATGGCCACGCAATTCAACTGCTGGAAGAAAGCATTGTGGAAAAAATATGCGAAAGTAACTCCAGATTTCACTGGACATCTAGAGAAGATAAAAGAAGTGGCCCGAATTTGTGGCGTATAAGAAATTGGACACCGCTGTGGCCCGATTGGCCAAAAATAAGTTGAATGCTCAGAAGAAGAAATATCACCATACTTTGGGGTCAGGTGGTTACAAGACTGCCTTGCCTAAGTGGGAAGCCTTTGAAAACGAACTGCGTGGAAAAGGGATCACTCCACAGACAGATGAATGGCCCGAGAGGTCCAAGTATTGGTTGTTCGCGCATGGGGCAGGGTTGGACCCAGACACAGGGCTGATTGTTCCAAAGGGAAAATGGAAGAAAAAAATTACAAGAGTTGTAAAAAAACTAGTGGACGCAATAGAGCTAGTCCGAAAGGGAGAATTTGTTCCCGATAGAGAGGACGACGAGCTGACACTCGCCCTCGGGAATCCTGAACACTGGGGACAATGTCGAGGCAGAGGAGCCGGGGTTAATTGGAATCAAGGGTTTCCGGTGGACGTTGCAACTTATAGAAGCCGTTCCAGAAGTAAGAAGAGGGGGTTGGACCGGTTAACGGAATTAGAACGCCAGGTGCAGCGGCAGCAGGAGCAACTGGACTCAATTACCCAGCAAAGGGCATCTCAGCTGGTGCTACAAGATCCCGCAGTCGATGCCTGCCCATCTCAGCGGAAAAGCAGCGTGGGTTCCACGCAGCTAGAAGATCCTGCAGTCGAACCGTCGGCGGCTCACTACCCCGTGGATGATATCACGGAGAAGACAAATTGTGAGCTACATATGCCAATGAAGAACATTAGTTGTCCGGTGGCGGATGGCTATGCTTTACCAAATCAACCTAGAGCAACCTTCCATTCTGGTCAGATTCCAGCTGGCTAAGCTCGTGTCGGGGTGACAAAAGTTAAGCCGGGATTCCAGGTAATGGATCTTGACATTCCTGGAGGTGACGACGAGAAGACACTGGGAGAAGTCGAGCTTGGTATCGTTCTATGGAAGAAGAAATACATCGTGTTTCCAGACTCGGCGCCAAGGCCACCGACTCCTCCGAGTAGAAATCCACCACCTCAAAGTCCACCCGCCTTCCCCGACGATTGGGAGCCCACCGCGAGTCCATCGCCCGCGCCGTCCCGTCAGCCGACTGATGCGCCCAATAGTAATTTGACAAAGCGGAAGATGTTCACGTCGACTGGTACTATGCTCAGGAAAGACAGGTCCCCTATCAAGAAACGTCCAAACATACCCAAGAAAGTCAAGACTCCTGAGAAGTTACCTGCCGAGAAGAGTAAGGAGGAATTAGAAGAGAGCTCGCGTGCCCAGGTGAAAGCATTTTTTGCACAGAAAAAACAGGAAAGACAGGACCCCGTAAAGGAACTTCTGAAGAATATACCAAGGGAGACACTTGAGCGCACCGTTGACAACTTATATATCCCTCCAGTGAGGCCCCTTTCAGACTATGAGCGCGGTATTGACAAGCAACATAGCTCACAGATGGAGGAAAAAAAGAAATGCGGGAAAAAAGTTCCCCAGCTCGGAGAACAAGAAGTACAATCGATCGCCCCGCTCATTGTGCCTTCTGATAAGGCGGCCCTCTACAACGACAATATTCTTGCTCAGCAAATCTATGGCGAGACAGATTACCCCACTGCTGAGCTAGCATATAAATATGTTCTCGGGCAGCCTTTGGTCGCAGATACGAAGCCTCTAACAACACAGTTATGGAAATTGCATGACTGGTACATGACCGTCGCAAAGGAAGGGGTATTCTATTTCATGGCGGGAGTTAAGGAACAGCACTACTTCCGAGAATACGCTGTGGAGGTTGACTTCTCCGAACTTTTTCAGATGTACAATCAACGTGCCCTCGACAAATCTATCATCAGCTGCTATTGTCTGTAAGTGATTTATTTGTGTAATTTAATTCTTTAGTTAAGCTCGTTCATTGCCTGTAATTATCCTCACGACATTATTTTGTACGCTATTATGCAGAATGAAGATTCGTGAATGCAGACTGGGAGGAATCTGGGACATTGGGTTCATTGACCCGGATAAAGTTCATGAAGTCACCGTAGATCAGTATACCAAGGGCACAGAGGAAGTTTTGCTAACGTTTTTAAAGCGACAAAGTACCAAAAAAGAAATACTTTTTCCTTACAACTTCAAGTGAGTGTTACTGTCTTGTACACATTCTATTTTGCTTTCCCGATATTAAGTGTAATTGATGAGTTCTGAATAACTGCGTATATAAACGTGCACAGGTTCCACTTCATTCTGCTAATCATTAGAATCGATCTTGGAGAAGTTGAAGTCTGGGACTCATTAAGGAGAAAGCCTGATGAATACAAGAGTGTGCGTATATTGCTCCAGAGGTAATTTCAATCGCACTATATCAGCCTCTTTCGTTCATTTCTTGCTTTTCCGATATTAAGTGTAATTGATGAGTTCTGAATAACTGCGTATATAAACATGCGCAGGTTCCACTTCATTCTGCTAATCATTAGAATCGATCTTGGAGAAGTTGAAGTCTGGGACTCATTAAGGAGAAAGCCTGATGAATACAAGAGTGTGCGTATATTGCTCCAGAGGTAATTTCAATCGCACTATATTAGCCTCTTTCGTTCATTTCCTGATATCAAGAAAGCAATAACTCCTCAATTCATTTTCTTTGCCGGGCAGGGTTTGGAAACAGTTCATAAAGGAAGAACGCGGTGAATGGAAAGATAAGCTGGAGTTTAAGGCTAACAACGTAAGTAGTACTACGTACCTGGTTTCAATACCATTATCATTCTCTTCATTATTATTTGATTAAATTCTATTCTCGTATAGTGGTGCCTGGAACAACCACAGGGGACTGATTTATGTGGATACTACGTTTGCGAGTACATTCACATGAAGGTCAATGAGAGAGTCAATAGTCGAAAAAACCAAGAGGTACGTAAACATCATTCACACCTTTATTTTGTTACCATCAATTGTGTTTAGTTTCCTTCATAATTGTTTTGATCTCCTTCTTTTAAAGATGGCAAGGAAGCGGAACGCGCTCCTACCAATGAACCGCGTAAAAGCAATTGCGGAGGAATTGGCGGGATTTTTCCTTACGCGGGTCATACCTGAATCCGGAGAATTCCACTATATCGAGCAATAGCCTCTCTGCATGTAGTACTAGCAGTGATCTCCATGTAATGAGTACTTTATGTGTGTACATATATATACCAAGTTGTATGTGTGTTATGCGATCTTCATGTGTGTGAAAACTTTTTTTTTGTGCATCGACGTGATCTCCTCCGAAACCCTAAACCCTGAAAAATAAGCGAAAAGAAAAAAGCAGAAACCCTAAACCCTGAAAAATAAGCGAAAAGAAAAAAAAGCAGAAACCTTTAGTCCCGGTTGGTGTTACCAACCGGGACCAAAGGTCCTGCGCCCGCGCGCGCGCATCTCCGCCCACGTGGAGGCCTTTAACACCGGTTCGTGGGGTACCGGTACTAAAGGGGGGGCCTTCAGTCCCGATTTAATTGTACCGGTTGCACAACCGGTGTTAAAGGTCCTCTGGAACCGGTATTGTTGCCCTTTTTTCTACTAGTGTTCCATGTACTCTCATTCCATGCGTTCCCGATTAAGATGGTACAACAACATCGAACTCCAAGCTGCTCTACACCCAACAATGTCCCACTTCTCGGCGAGTGGCTACTCTTGAACTGTTGGAAAAAACCGACTGCACGAACAACCTCGCAGTTTCGTGCTCCCAAAAGTCAGCCCCCCAATCCTACTCTCTTGTACCAGGAAAAACCAGTGATCTCAAAGGAAGCAAGTGATTGGATGGCCGTACGGACGTCTTAATTGACGTTGCTACTGCTATGTCATGGTCAGCTCTCCCAAAAACCCTTTGGGAAAAATGTGAGGAGAATTGTATTTGATATGTTGTTAAAACTCCTTTAAAACCCAGTGGGAAAAGGAAGGAGAAAATGATACAACATATAATGATTATTGTCTCTGTTAACTCAATATGAATGAAATCCATAGAGTTTAGAGGACGATAAATATGTCTTGTATACTTTCGTAAAAACCCCGGTGGGGAAAACGGAAAGTATGACATATAATCTTATGCTGATACTACCTCATTAAAAACCTTGATGAGAACCTGAAAAGTAAACTCATAAAGGGAAAAAGAGTGTAATATGATGCTTTGAACAGAATAGTTCAGGAAGATACTCCCCCTGACTCTTGCAAATCCCGAAGCCGTCGCATACCAATCCCATGAATATTTCTGGATGTTATAGTTGGTAGAGACTTGGTGAATAGATCAGCGAGGATATCGCATGATTTTAATTGCAAGATGTTTATTCCCGCTCGTCATGAGTTTATGGGGATAAAACGATTTAGTGCAATATGCTTAATGATATTGCTCTTTATGTAACTTGTTTTGCATCTATGCAACATAAGCAACATTATCTGTGTAGATAATGATAGGTGATTCGAGGAACCAACACCACATGACTAATGTATGTGGTTTATCATTCCGTGAAGCCACACGTGTTAACATGAAGCATTGCATCTTAGAATGATCGTGGTAGTATAGTCACCAGAGTCTATTTGAAGACATCAATGGAGTGACAGATCTACCATGTATGTACACATTGTAGGATCATGTAAGTAGCCAATACAGTGTCTAAATTGGAGTTCAGATTTCTCCGAAATTGATACAATATGTCAAGATATTTGGTGCCTTGGAGATATCGAAAGATATTCTTGATTCCTAACCAATTCTGTTGGTAGGTCCAATGGCACTGAGATATGGAACTTTACGTTCCAACATCTCTTCTCCATCTTCCCATGGATCTTTCTCTACGTCTAGAGATCGAACAATCCCTAGGAGATGGACATGACTTGTCTATATCAAGTTTCTCCAATTTTCTGGATATAGGCATCTTAGTGTACCATAATACTTGAGTGAAGGTGCTCGAGTTGTAGTCCCAAGCAACATTTGGGTTTATCCAAATTCTTCATCTCAAATCCGTCTTTTAGATGATCACGTGGTTCGTCGTTGTAGGAGTTATCCTTATGTATGAAAAACACACATGGGTGATCATCATGTAGGAGTAATCCTTTTGTATAAGGAACTCACTACGTCGGTTGTACCAAAATGTACCGACAACAATAAGCATGTGGCGACTTATTGATTATTACACAATACATGTTGCATTTGCGTTTCGATTCGGACAGAGATTCCATCGGGAACCATACATGTCGGAATCTAGTGATCCACATGGATATGTTGTCACTACACCTATCAACTGCATAGATAGATGATTTTGTACTGCCAATGATATATGTATCGGAACGAGATTTCACTCATGTCTGGAGAGTAGGTCTCGGATCTCTGCGGAAACCCGACCTTATGCTACAAGCCTTGCTTTCTCACCACCTGGCATTTCTCATTCCGTTTCTGGAAGAAAACACATTAAACAATCCCATAGGGAATTTGTTTGGAAGAGCGAGGCTATATCTGCTTGGATCGCATCCTTTGATGAGTTCAGTCCTAGCAAGTGTGTTCACACTCAGCCATGGCCATGGTCTTTGGATCTGAATCATCGTGAAGGTTGTTTGCAATCATACAAGAGATGTTTGTCGACAGTTGTAGGCTTTGGTTATATGAGTCTCCAGAATCGATATAGTTGGAGCAAATATCATGCACCCTTGATGACTCTTCGTGATTTCCCAATACGCGTGAGTCTGGGTGTTCCGATGTCCCAGCCAGTGTGTGCAAGCTGGAGCTGGGGTTGTGGAGGTTTCCCTTCCACTGGGTGTATACTACCCATTAGGTGTTCATCAACGCAAGGTCGACTTGCATTTACTGATTTAGAGGATTCCTCGATTTCCTTTGTTGCTTTGCAAAAAGCTGGATCCTGGTCAGAGGCCGTACTACTCCCCCTCTTTTTATAAACAGGGAGTTGAGTGGTTTTTATTGGTACCTCCACTCTTTCGGGCGCATTTCTAACCGGATTGAAGGATTTTGTAACACCTTTGAGATCAGTAAATGAATCTGGCAGGTTATTTGCATGTGTTGCAAATTTGTGAATCGAACGTAGAGTCCCGATTCTTGAGTACGTGGGTATGAGGAGGAACGTGAAGTCCCAATTGATTTCCTGGCATTCGATGTGGTACTTGAAATCTCCCCCTAATGCCTGGAAATAATCCTCCTTAAATATAAGCAATCAGCGTACTAGGCTATGAATACATCCCTTATGAGGGGTTTCAAGGTACTGGGTTATCGACGGATATCTGTACCCCACATAGATCCCTCATATGTGGGCCCATGATGTACGCTGCGGTGGTGAGATCGGTACGCGTGAAGCGCTTCCGAACTTACGCAGATGGGAAATGCTCGGAGGATTTCCACGTATCAATTGCAGAGGGGAAGTACTGCTATATGCAGTTAGTCAGTAGCAGCGTGTAAAACTGCATGACTCCAATGTAAAGTTGGTAAATTGCAATTCATTAACATGGGTCGTGCAATGAGAAAATCCTTTTGATCAGAGACGAAACCAAAAACAATTGTGTATGGACACATAGGACATTGTGCTGAACTTCGATCCTCGGAGCCATGCACAAAATAGTGGAGGCATGTGAAGAGAATTCTGCAACAATATTTGTCCATTCGAATTGCTTTAATTCGATCTTTAGTCCAAACAATGGTTGGTTGGGACCACAAATATCACCTTGAATGTGTTCAAGGGACTGAAGTGATCCACTGGCACAATAGTGCAACTAAATCTCATGACTAGGAAAGTTTAGCTCATGCAAAACATGACCGATGGAATTGCATTATATGCAACATATGCTACGAGTTGGATGTACGTGTAGTACAATCCAGACAACAGAGGGGTACATTTTCATATACTTGTTCCACATCCATCGGATTGGTACTCGTAGAAATCTATATATAGAATTGAAGAAGTTCCAATATGGAAATCTTTATCAGATATATAGAATGTATGCAATCTTATTTATATCAGAGTGCTGATACAATATATACGTTCTATTACGAGAACACAAATGGACATTAATAAAACGACCACTAAGGAGATAGTGGGACTAGTTTAAGTCTCCAAACACTTTGGTTGAGGCGTGCTCAACCATCATGTTCTCCGTGCCTGTAGGGTCCTGTGACTTATGGAGAGTTATGGCGTTGCAAGGTCCAGTAGGAACATCTCGCGAACAAGCAGCTCCATTGGTGTCATCTGGAGGAAGGTTGAAGTTGGCTTCAAACCTTTTCCCTTGAGGTGCTTTGCATCCCTGGGATTGCTGATACAGAATAGCCAGATGCTTTGGGGTCTTGCACTTGTTAGTGAGATGCGTGTAGCAGCCGCACTTGTAGCAAAGCTTAGTTTTTTTTTCAAACTCATGCTTTGCGGTGCCTTTCCCACGGTCTGAGTTTCTAGGCTTCATGTTCCGGTTGCGCTTTCGCTTACCATTGAAGTTCGAAGGCTTGCCGTTGAAGGCAGCATCAAACTTTTGCCCGTTCGCGACATTCATATGAACTTCAGGTAAAGGTTGAGAACCAACCGGGCGTTGAGAGCCATTCTTAGCGAGCAGCTCATCATGCTTTTCAGCCTGAAGTAATATATGAATAAGGTCGGAATAGACTTGGTAGTCGCGTGCACGGTACTGGTGCTGGAGGATCCTGTCAGATGGAAGTATAATAGACAAAGTTTTTTTTCTATCTTCTCCGCATCAGTAGGTTCCTTCCCGCAAAAGCGTAGTTTGGAACTGATTTTATGAACCTCATGATTGTACTCCCCGACAGACTTGAAGTCCTGGAGTCGGAGATGTGTCCAATCATGGAGTGCTTCAGGCATGACAACTGCCTTCTGCTGTTCATACCTCGTTTTGAGGGCCTGAAACAAGGTACTGGGGAATTCTTCCTCCAAGTAATCAGACTTGAGATCTGGATGAGCATGGTGCCTTATGATGTACAAAGCATCATATTTTTGCTCATCTGTCATCGGCGTGACTCCAGCCGGGAGTGAAACATCCGGAGCTTGGATTGCACGCACTAACCACGGGACGCAAGGGCGATCTTTATGTCCATGACCCATTTAGGATAGTTGTGGCTGTTGAGAGCAAGTGCATAAAACTCTCGAGCCATCGTTTATCTATATGGGTAAACCAGAGAATATTAATTTCCATTTGGTAAATTAAAATCCATCATGGTTATGTCGTAATGAACGATGCAAAATATAGAAGTTTCAAGAAGTGGACTTGAACTCATTAGTGTGAACCTCAAATTGTTAAGTATGACACGTTGTAGATAATCTCAAAAGAAATTTTGAAGTAGATCTAGCAGCATTAGCGGAGTATAAGATACTCACACTTCGAATGCCTTATGTCATAACTTAATTAAAATGTATGGGAGAGCACATTGGCAATCATAATGTCAAAAATGACAAAATGTAGGCTTAAACAGTAGCGGTAGATAAATCTACATACTACCTCATGATCCCAAAACATCAATTCGAAGAAATCACTTTAAATTTTGCATCTATATTTGCAAGAAATTGAAAATCTCAATTGCAAATAGACATGTTAATCTCAACATGTGTCAAACATGGAAATATATACATATCTTTAAATGATTCCGGAATACATCGTACTCGACAGAGAAAAGTACTATAGAGGTACTAAATTTATATTTGCAAGAAATTAAAAATCTCAATTGCAAATAGACGTAATTAATCTCGACACGTGAAAAACGTGGAAATAAATTACATCAATTTAGGATCTGGAATACATTGGTACTCAACAGAAAACAATACTATAGAGGTACTTAATTTATATTTGCAAGAAATTAAAATCTCAATTGCAAATAAATGTAATTAATCTCGACACGTGACAAACGTGGAAATATATTACATCAATATCTGGAATACATTTGTACTCAACAGAAAACAGTACTAAAAACATGTACTGAATTAAACAGGGTCTAAAACAGTTTTAATGTTGTTAGAACTATGTTAGAATACTAATTTGTAAAAAGCCACACTATCTAGTATAGCAATTTAAGCAAATATATAGTACGTAATAGATGCTGGTGGCCCAGATCGCACGGAAATGGGGCTAAATAGCAGCCCATATAGGAACGGCCTGGATAAGGGTCAACGACCGACCAGGATTGCCATCCCAGCGAGTCACGATCCCCAATCCACACGGGGCAGGCGCAGGTTCGCACGACTGACCGGCCGCATCACCGGCGACGGGCGCTCTCGCCGTGCTCATCCTGGGAGGAGGAGTCACCGGGGAGGTTGGTGCTGGGCGCGCCGCCGTTGGAGGCACAGTTCGCGGGCCCGAGCGTCGCCGAGCTCCTTGTGCCGGTGTTGGCAGAACGGCTGCTTGCCAGCGGGGCGCCGAGGGCCATGAGGCGGCGTGGAGCGCCTTTGCTCGGCGAAGGCGGAGGTGTGGCGGGCGTCGAGGACGGCAGGTGCGGCCCGACGGCATCGACGTCTACAACCGCGTGGAGCCGGAACCGAAGACGATGTAGGACGCACCGGTCGTCGCCGAGACAAAAGGCGAGGGCGTCGCCATCCCGCGGGAGCAGGGCGCCGGCTTCGTCTTCAACAAGCGCATGGCTCGGAGACGGGAGCGTGGCGCCGGCTTCGTCTTCAACAACCACAGGGGTTGGAGACGGCCGCGGTGCAGCCACGTCTTCGTCATCGTTGACGACGACAATCTCGTCCTTCACGGGCCATCGTCACGAAGCAAGGGAAGAAGCAGAGACAGAAATCCAGGCATTTGTTTCTTCTCACCTTCGCCTGTTCTTACTGTTCTGGTCGCTCTCATCGGATAGGAGTGCTTCAGTTCTTCGATTTCGATGATGTCGAAGCCAGTTTTTTGTTGTGGCATTCGATTTTTGGAGCGATGGAGGCCAACGCCTTCTTCCCGTTGTTCTGCTCCTTCGATTCAATCGCTGTTCTTCTGCTCCTTCGATTCTTTCTCGATGGATGAAAATCGCTCTCGGCAGAGCGTGCTGATAACGTGTTGGAAGTAGAATCGAGAGGAACGAGAGGAGACAACAATGAATCAACTGTGTACTCTTTATTGATGAATTTGGGGTATATATACAAGGTGAAGGGGCGCCTCTAGAGGAACCGACAAAAGGAACCGTCATAGAGGAACCGACATAGGAAGAGGCGCAACCGTACGGACACAGGCGTCCGTACGGCGCTTGGACAATAAAACTAATCCTAACACTTTTTACCACGTGAGCGCCAACACCCAGCTGAGGTGCTTGACCAAACCCAGCTAGCTGCTGTGTAGTGCTAAGAAGTGAAACGAAACTTCACGCAAGTAAGAAATGCATAGACCCTGAGTCCCTTGAGTTCCTTTTTTGTAGATAGGGATCGATCGGGAGCCCTGCATCATTTCACCCACCATGCATTGATTTACTGCCCGGTTGATAATAATAATACAACTAGGATCTTCTCTAGCCTTGTAGTAGTATAAATGCAGCTCTTAAGATTCAAGTTCTGTCCAAACTTCCAAGACACTTGACAGTTGTGGCATCAAGTACATTCATTTGAGAGCTTTGTATGCCAGTGACTACAACACAGGAGACACATCCACACAGCTTTGTACAGAGCTGACCATGACATAGCAGTAGCAACGTCAATTAAGACGATGCAATACCATCACATACTTAAGTAGAATATGCTGAATAATTACAGCTGCAGTATCATCAATAATTTAGATGGAACTGTTAGAGATGTACAAGGATCGTATTTGCGGTTTTGCTTTGGCCGTACATGTGTTTGTCGAAACCTGCTTTCCGGCGCTACAAGTGCACCGCGAGAATTCCTCTGTTACGAGATGAGATCATATTTCCTCAAAGCTCTGCTCTAGATTCACTGTCGATCGATGGTGTCAGATTTGTGGGCGGACAGTGCTTCGAAAATGGACTCATATATACCAATTCCTTTGAGGTACTTATCTTTGCTCAGGAACTGCAAGACATGCACAAATCATATTTGTAAAGAACATTGGTATGTTGTTGTGTATAAACGAAAAGCCGCATGACAAATATGTTGCTACTTCAGTTGGCAGGAACCGTATCCCTATCATGCACACATCGTTTTAGACATGCAGTGTGCCAGTGTCTCCTGTTGTACATTCTCATGCTCGCCAAGCTTCTCGTCCTGCTCAACTAAAACAATCCCTCTCTTCCCCAGCCACTGCGCCTATCCAGTCTTAGTTCTCTTCTTCCTTTGTTGTGGTTCTAACATAGAACGCACCCCGTCTCACCGCAATCTTCGGACCTGCTCGTGTCCATTCTGACAGACTACCAGGGGGGGGCTCGAAACTACTCCCTCTGTTCCAAATTAGATGACTTCCATTTGTACACATACGGATGTATCTAGACATGTTACAAGTATAGATACATCCGTACGTGGACAAATGAAAGTCATCTAATTCGGAACGGAGGGAGTATAAGCGAAAGAGCAGAGCATGGCCGGTCATGGCCATGAATGCGGATGTTTATTTGTTAGGAAATACAACGTGAAGAGGAAAATAGTAGAAAGTTGGAGTGAGGAGTGAGCAGTGATCGAAACGAATAATAGATTTTGGTGCGCACTACTGATGTTCACGTGTATGTGTTCTCTTTCTATTGCGGAGCAAAAGGTAACCGAAACATGATAGAAGAGAGAACAGGTGAGCTAGATTAGGGAAATGCATCCGTTAGATATGTGAAGAACAATGCATTCAAGCGGTGTTCCTGTCCGTAAAGTGCCTTCTCTATCTATACTAGGGGACCTTTGTCCTAGTTGGTTGCACTGTCAATGCACAAAGGTACTCGATTAATTTGCCCATGTACCTTACAAAAGCGAAGACATCCTCCCGAAAGCGAAAACACTGTCAAGCGAACACAACTGCCGTAGAAAAACTCACAGCCACGAGCTTTTGGACGCATCTTGCAAGAACTCATACGCACAACTCGATAACCTCATTCATACTCCCGCATGACGATCTTGACGAGATTTTACGGTACCGTGCCTTGGCACCACCGCTCTCCACCAATGATCTCCCACCTCACCGGCTTGCCGACAACAACCTCGTGCCGTCTCCTCCGCGTCGCTTCGCCGAATGACGATCGCCCGCCCCGAGTCGCTATTACGGGTCGCCTCCTCGGGGCAAGCGCGGCTTCAAATCTTTGACCTCGCTCTGATATCAATTGTTGGGTTTCGCCCACGGACCGATCACATCAATATATCACGAACACGACACTTAAAATCTTATTGCCAAGGGCACATATCGTGTCCCTTTGTTTTTCTTTACTTTCTCAATATATCTCGGTACAACTCTTTTTTTTTTCCGAAACATAGTACAACGCAGACGCTCACATACACGTGCACACACTCACCCCTATGAACGCACGCACGCACACCCTACCCCTATGAGCATCTCCGAAAGACTGAGCCGGTGGTCGGGTCTTGAGATTGACGAAGTCACCATAGGCGTCTCGCTGTCGACGGGAACGTCGTCTCCCACTGAAGAATATTCCGCCTAAATGAGAAACACCAACATCAAATGTAGGATTTGAACTCTGGTGGGCTGGGGGGACAACCACCCTCCTAACCATCTTGCCACAGGCAAGCAGAGTGAAACCTATTCGGATAGGGTAACTCTCTGTCTCTCTTGTATGTGGGATCACCAAATTTTTTCTGTAAAACTGATAAGCACATGTAAAGTTCTCAACAGTTGTCCTCGCCGGTCATCCGCCACTCCAATTAATATTCATTTTTCTGATAAAGGATAACATATTCATACAAGAAGATAGAATATATCAACTATTCTCACCCTTTTTAATAACTCAATATCACGAGCAATTTGAGACATTGAGGAAAAAATAAGAAAAGAAAAGAAAGATCCCAAACACACTGCCCCTCATAGCGCCAAAATGTCTCATTGATTGACAATAATTCCACAAGAAATGATTTAGAAGATGCCCACGGAAGGATTTTGCAACGGTGTAGCAAGGTTCGACGGTTTATTAGAAGAAAAACAAGGTTCGATTTAGTTTTAGATTAGGCCAAACGCCAACACTCCTTTGCATACGGCCTTCCTCCTTGCACGACTCATCCCATATGCGTCCACGATGCTCTTGGCTGTAGGATACTGTTAGATGAGATGGTAGAGCCATATCCTACTCAAACCATTGCCGCACCCAACAATGTCTGACTTGTCGGCGAGCGGCTACTCTTAAACAGTGGGAAAAAATGACGGCCGCTGCAGACCTCGCCCAGTCGCAACCCAACTCTGTTCTACCAACTAGAACCTGTGGTCTCGGAGGACGCCATGGAAAGGCTAACTGGTTTGACAAATGGACTACCAAACACCACGCCTAAGAGCATCTCCACCAGGAGCCTCCAATTGACCCCCCAAAGGCCTATTGGGGGTCCGAACGGCCAAAAACGCCACCAGCGGCACCCCCAATGCCTCGCCCCGAGCAAAATCGTGTCCGGCACCCCCGAAAGGGCCTCCAAGTTTGGAGGCCCTCTCGGGGTGCCGGACATGGGGGCGGACATGCGCCTGACAGGGTTGGCCCGCCCGTCATACACACAGCGCGCCACGCCCAAATTCCCCTTCGTCTACATTGCCGCCCCCGGCACCAAAATTCGCAATCTTCCCTCCATTTCCCAAACCCTTGCGCCGCCGCCGCGAGCTCCTCGCCTTCCGCCACCATGCCGCCAAAGCCCGTCGGCCTCGCGAAACCCAAGGGGGGTCGCAAGCCGCCTGCGTCGTCACAGCCGAAGAAGAAGCCGATGAAGCGGGAGCCGCAGGAGTTTTCGGTGCCGCTGAAAAAGGTGCCGCTGACCCCGGGCGACCTGCGCTCTGCCGCTTCCCACCTTCGGCAGATGAGGCGACTGAAGGCGAAGGACAAGGCGGCTGGTGAGACCGCCGAGTTGTTGATCGCCATGAGCCAAAGCAGCTCTAGCCCAGGTGGCGCCGACGTCTTTTGCGGGTCACCGTCTGCCCCGGGCTTCTTCGACGCCACCTCCGGCTACCAGACGCAGCAGTCGCGGCTTTCCCCCGACGAGCCCATCGATCTGAACGAGGCGCCGTTGATGTTCAGCGAATCGCCGGCGATGCGGCGGACGGCAGCCACAAACGCTGACATGACTGCTTCCCGCGGCCTCCTCTTCGGCAACGCGGCCAACGTACTCGGCCAGGTGCGTGCTATTTATCTTCCTGATCCGCACCTATTTATTGTGTTCCCGGCAGATTGTTTGTTGGGCGCACTTATTGCGAGCGGCCGGATGCAAATTGTTTGTTGTTGTGTGTACTTATTGCGAGCGGCGGCCGGATGCAAATTGTTGTTTTTGTGCCGTAGGATGGTGGCGCCGAGGCGATGAATGGAATCATCGCCGGTGATGTCTACGTCCACGCCGACACAGATCAGTTCCGCCAGGGCGACGAACAGGATGGCGGCCACGGCCAGGACCAGCAAGGGGAGGGTGACGAAGAGGACGGCGACGACGAGGATGATGGCGGCAGGAAGGCAGGTTACAGAGGCCGGACTTGGACCGACACAGAGGACGTGTTGTTGTGCGAGGCGTGGATGAATGTGAGCATGTGCGGCATGAAGGGCGCCAACCAAAAGAGGGATGCCTATTGGGCACGCATCCATAAGGACTACACCGAAAGAAGGTCGTATCCACCTAATGAAGATTTGCCCAATCGCAATGTCAAATCGGTTGAGAGCCGGTGGAGCATCATCGCGAATCTCAGTAGCAAGTTTCATGGTTGCCATGAGCAAATCATGAATAGAGATGAGAGTGGCAAGAATGACGCCGACAAGGTCAGCTTGTCATCTTAACTTGCGGCTTACTTGTAACCGGGCATGTTTGTTGACTTGTTTTTTGTTGGTGCAGTTGAAGGATGCCAAGTACATGTACCTCGACTTGGAGATGGATAAAAAGAAGCCATACAAGTTTATGCATTGCTGGGAGAAGCTTCGCGACTGCCCGAAGTGGAAGCGCCATGTCAAGCAGGAGGCCGAGGGAGATGAAAGAAGCATGCCGGCTGCCAGCGCGGACCGTCCAGAGATGGGAGTCAAGGCGTGCAAGGCGGCGGCCAGGGCTGGCAAGAAGCCGGCGGCCGCGGGCAGCATCCAAGAGTCGTTGAAGATCTTCGTTGCCGAGTCGACTGCCGAGAAGAAGAAGATACAAGAATCGTCCGACAAGAAGTGGGCGCTCTACTTCAAGATGCAAGAGACCAAGCTCAAGGCCCAGGAGAAGAAGGAGGAGCGTCTGTTCATGGCCACCAACACGAGCGACATGAGCCCCAACCAGAAGGCCTGCTTCGTGGCCGAACGGAGGCGCATTCAGGCTGAGAAGATGGCGGCCGAAGCGGCGGCGCTCGATGAATCCGAAGAGGAAGGCGAGGAGGGCGATGAGGAGGACGCCGACGCGTGATCGCGTGATCGGCATGCACCATTGCGCCGGGGGCGCCCTTTTGATGACGGCGTTGGAGACTTGTTCTTCAGCGCGGTCGAAACTATGTCATGGCCGTGATTTGGTACTTCAAATCCGGCGCGGCTAAATAGTTTGATTGCCGGAACCATTCGAGACTTTTATTAATGCATGAATCTACTTATTTGCATATCATCACAACTAGAAATTAAGAAAACTACTACTCGTCATCGGACTCGGCATTGGGCGGCGGTGTTCCAGGCTCGTCGTCCGCCGGCGCCGCGTCCGGAGTTCCTGGCTGCCACTCCAGTGCTGTCGGTGTTGGAGACGGCGGCCACGGGGACCAAGGTTCCCACGGTGAGTACGCAGGGCGTGCCGGTGATGGAGTTTTCGGCTCGGCCTCCTGCTCCTGATCGGCGTCCACGGCCTCCTGCTCCTGATCGGCGTCCACGGCCTCCTTGTCCTGCTCCTGATCGGCCACCACGGCCTCCTTGTCGCGCCCCTGATCGGCCACCGGGGCCTCCTTGTCGCGCTCCTGATCGGCCACCATGGGCTCCTTCTCAGGCGACGACATGGCGAGCGAGTTGTGGGCGGTGGTGCGTGGAGAGATTGTGACGGCGTGGATGGTTATATCGCTGCGAAACGGCGTGAACGCAACCCCGAAGCGACGCGGCGGCGGTTGCACGTCCACACCAAACCGCTGTGTTCTGAAGCAACGCGAAGTTGAACCGGCGACGGTTCGTGCGCCCGCAAGGTGTTCGATCTAATGCTCAAAACTAGGACCGTTTGGGGGTGGGCCTTTGGAGGGTGCCACTGTGGACGGCCTCCAAAACTGGGGCGGACACATGTCCGGCACCCCCCAATTGGGACTCCATTGGGGGTGCCGGACACGAATTTGGAGCCCGGTGGAGATGCTCTAAAGAGACACATTTGGAACAACATTCACTCTACGTGGAGGGTATGTGGCGAGTCAAGTCATCCCGATACCTCTCATCACTACGTACGCATCCTGCGCTCTAGCATCCAGTCCATACCACTCCAAGTTCATATTTGTAATTTTCAGTAGCTACCCTGTTTGACCAAATCCAGCTAGCTGATCCAGTGCGTGAAAATGAAACTTCCTAAATTCTCACACAAGTAAGAAATGCATAGACCCCGAGCCTCTTGAGTTCCTTTTTGTAGGTAGAGACCGGGAGACGTGCATCATTTCACCCACCGTGCATTGATTTACTGTCAGCTTGATAAATAACTAGGATCCTCTCTAATCTCGTAGTATAAATGCAGCTCTTAAGATACTCAAGAGGCTCTTCAAATGTCTTGATGTCGGGGCTGTCAAATGTTGTTACCTGATGTCGGAGTACAAGTTTTGTCCAAGCCTCTTCAAGACATTTGACAGCCCCGACATCAGGTAACAACATTTGAGAGGTTTTCGTATGCCAGTGTACAACACAGGGGACACAGCCGCACAGCTCTATACAGAACTGACATTTAAACTCGATACGGGAGACACTGTATCAGTAGATACGTCAATTAAGCCAAGGAGCGACAGATGAAATGCCATCACTTATTTAAGTACATTATAATATGATGAAAAATTACAGATGTAGTATCATCAATTACTTTAGATGAAATTATTAGAGATGTACAAGGACCGTATTTGCAGTTATGCTTTGGCTGCAGGAGCAGAAACAGAGCACGTGTTTGTCGAAACCTGCTTCTGCGCTACAAGTGCACATCAAGAATTCCGCTGTTACGAGATAAGATCATATTTCCTCATAGCTCTGCTCTAGATTCGCTGTCGATGGCGTCATCTTTGTGCGTGGACAGTGCCTTGATAATGGACTCATATATCCCAATTCCTTTGAGGTACTCATCTTTGCTCAGGAACTGCAAGACATGCACAACACATATTTGTAAAGAACATTGGTATTCTCTCGTGTATAAATAAACGAAAAGTCGAATGACGAATATGTTGCTACTTTCAGTTGACAGGTACTGCACGTTGATGTTTCTAGTCTAAAGCTATGCGAACCTAAATGACAAAGACGATAGAATATTTCAGTAAATTGATGTATTAAATGGAGCTTGCTGACACAGACCTCGTTATGATCATGGAGCAGTATTGGTGTGTTCGCCATAGGAGAAAACCCGAATGCTGGAATGCCAAGTTCCCGGAAATAACGTGCATCAGTAGACGCCGGAAATATCTCCGGCTTACCAAGTTTGCCACCAGCTCTCTTCACAGCTTCTTCAAACACAGGCCACCATGAGTTTGAGCTGTCAGCAGCTGTCATGGCTGGCTTCCCAAAGTTGTCAAGGACAGAGCACTTGTGTTTGAACTGTCAAACAGACATCCAGAAAAAAATGTGATTACAAACTTCTCAGAGCTTTAAGCAACAAAGGCCCATGCATATGCACCATGCAATATTACTTGATATTAATTATTAAATAAAAGGAAGCTTTCAGCTGAACTGCTCCATTGTTGTGCTCATAAAAAAATAAAAATAAACATTAGCATTACTATGCAACTTCTTTGATCTGCCTTTGGAAAATTGTCAGCAACAAAACTGATCTAGAATTTTTTTTCAGCAATAAAAGTTCAGGCTTTTCCAGTCTTTCAATACACTAGAGGGTCAGAGAGAAAAACACCCTCAACCCAAAGTACCCAATGAAACACGATAATAGTACAAACTAACACAACAAACCTCAATAATTACCTCAACCCTTTAAGTGCATGAAGAATTACAAATTGACCTTCTTTAAATATTTTAGTTTTTTTTTCCTAATTTAACTAGAAGACAAATCAAAGTTTACAGTCCAGAAGAAGAATGGCAAATTAACCTTCACTAGCCTCTCTTCAAGAAAGGCAATAATATGTTTACATTGCATAAGTAATTGCCCTATCAAGAACATCATACATTCGTACCTCGAAGGTCAAGTTGCGTGAAGCAGGTGCCCATTCTTCCACAAGACGCCTCTCTAGTGCTTCAGTATGAACACTAGGAGGGATTCTGATGTCAATACCCACCTCTGCTTCAGATGGTTGTAGATTCATCACAAAACCCTGAAATAGGAGTAAGATAAACTAATTAGGAAAAGATGAATCATTCAGAGTGAACTTGATCGCGAAGTATTCTCCTTTCAACAAAATTACATGAGTAAGATTGCCCAATATTGCAATGAATCCAATAACTTATAGCATGTAAAGGCATCAGAGTCCAGATAATAATCACTGCGAACTCAGTGGCGCAATTCTAAGTCAGATGAACTTCGAGAACTGACTAACAATTCTATGACTCCAAGAATGGACAGAACACAAAAGTATCAGGTTACATGTAAGTGTGATTAACTACGAAATTTCTAAAAACTTTGAGAACTGAGGTTATTGACCAGCACCAACTAAGAAGAAACCAAGCCTTAGTAGTTGAGTTATGAAACTGATGAAAGCACATCCTCTTTTTTTAGTGGATTATTCCTTCAATGCCTATCTAATCAGGTACAAACCAAACATTTATAGATTCTAAAGCATAAAAAACTGAAGAAAATCAGTGATAAACAGATATCGAATAGAAAATAAAGAAACCCTAGTCAATGAAACTGATTGTTCAAACTGAACAAATTTCAAATATGAAACCTATCCACTGTGTCATCTATAAATAGCAATTTGAAAGCGCCGGCTAATCACGAAAAATGACATCACATCAGTAAATGAGCAAGCGATCGAGTATTTAAGCTGCTAATATTTTAATGGGTTTTGTGAAGGATCCAACAAACAGGAACTTGAATCAACTAACCGTAGGTGTTCGTGTCCCAGCCTTCAAGTACGCAAAATTCACGGATACAACGTCCCCTTCAGCTTTTTCTCCAGACTTGACCAAATCAAACTGAGCTGTCCTGAACCTCCGAATAGCCTCCACGCTCTTCATTAAATTCTCCATTGCGCTACCATCATACAACTTTGCACCATGCCCTGGTGCTCCCTTTGCTTTAATTGTAAGCCACCAAGGGCTACGCTCTGCATAGAAGACCCGGTACTCCGCCCCAGGGGATGCAAGCCCCTCATCAAGAACCAACCCCACATTTAGCTCGCTGAATTCCTTCGATGCAACAAATAATCCAACACCGTCATGTCCACCTATCTCCTCATCGGGGACAAATGTTATATAGATGCTCCTGTCTGGGACAAACCCCGCATTACGTAGACGACGGATGGCTTCAAGATACTGCATCCCGACACACTTCATGTCCTACATTAATGAACCACAGAAGATCTCTTAGATAAGATAAACATGTAGAAACCACCTTGTAGCATTCAGCAGTTTCACTTATTTGTCAAATTACAGATCAGGAATCATGTCCCAAAAGATCAAAGATGCACACACACATTGCTCAAGCATACTCGTTGATGAAAGAACACAAAAACTGTATCTTGGCAACAAAGAAGCTTGCCTGAGATAATACACAGGTTGTACAAGGCTACAGCCTAAAAATCTACAACAGTACAGTTATAACGATTATACGCATTTACAGCTCACGTTAAACAGGTAAAATTCGAGGTTTTAATCAATCTTGCCTGGGAGCCGCGCGCGTAGATGCGGCCGGATGTCTCGTCGAGAGCGGCCGAGAAAGGCGCGTGCTCCCACTTCTTCGGCTCCGACGGGACGACGTCGGTGTGGGAGTTGAGAAGTATAGAAGGGAGCGACGGCCGCCGCCCGGGCCACCGGAGCAGCAGCAGGGGCTTACCGGCGGCGGGCTCCAGAGTCCGCGCCTCGAGCCCAGCGGCCGCCGCTTGGTCCCGGAGGAAGGCCACCGCCGCGGTGTAGTCCGGTGCCGGCTGCGCGGTGTCGATGCGGAGGTACTCCTGGAACCGGGAGATCGCATCCGCGTCCGACGACGGCGAAGTGGCCGCGGCGGCGGAGGCTGTGAGGAGGAGCGAGAGGAGAATCTTGGCCAATCCGGCCATGATAGGCGTCCGTGTCGAGTTCTTGCTCCCCACTGACGAGAAGAGATGCGGGGTCGTCCGGTCGTGTCCGGCGATTTGTAGGGAAAGCGGCGGAGACGGGGTTTGGACTCTGGAGTTGGTGGTGACTGGTGAGCCACTGGTACAAGGTAATCAACAACTGACGTGGAACAATTGTATTGTGTTCTGTATCAAGAAAAAAAACTTAGTTCTGGAAACTATAAAAAGGGAAAAACATTGTCAATTGAGAATTTTTTGTGTTGAAGAACCTTGAATTGAGAAGTGTGTTGCTTGGGATTGGCTGTGAACTAGGAGTACGAAAGTGCATCAGATAAAAAATTTGAGCATTGTCTGTCTTGTATGAAAAACATTGTATAATGTAGGTGGTGAACATTTGAAAGAGAAAAGTCTTCTGACTTTAATGTATATTTGGGAATATTTGGTGGGATTATGATGATATTTAGACCAAAATATCATATAGTGTAACCTTCACAGCATTTAAATTTGTATATTCAACCTATGTTGTTTTGTAATGTGTGGCACCCCTAACGATATGGATTTATATCCGCCACTATACCTGGGCATTTCTCGGGCCGGGCCTAAAAACCCCGTCACAGAAAACCCCAGGCTTGAGCCCGGCCCGACCTGACAGTCGGGCCACAGAAATCAGGCTCGAGCCCGGCTGGGCCCGATCGGCCCGGCCCGATCCTTGCTAAATTCACTTTTTGTTAAGCCCGGCCCGACCTATCTGTCGGGCCCGAAATTCAGACCCAAGCTGGCCCGATATGCAAGCCCGGCCTGGCCCGACAGGGTCGGGCTGTGTCGGGCCGTTCGGGCCGGGCTGCCCATGGCCACGTATATCCGCCACTGCCATATTTAGGCTTATCCAGGGGTCCATCAACTATGAGCATACACAATATTGATCTTGAAGAGGGGGAAATTCGTGCTTGTGCTTTTGGGTCTAGAAGTATAAGCCTATACAAGCATCCAACGATTGATAAGCACTTCTTATAAGTACTTTTACCGAATTTCACAATCCTAAATGCTTCTCGCAGCTCCATATATCCTTTTGAACCTAGACAAACATACATAAAGTTCTTACAAGTTATGTCAAACGGAGGTAGACAACCACGAGAACCAACAAGTTTTTCAAAAACGTAAGCCACACACACCCAGGTATTTACTTATTTTACATGCCCAACAAGCTAATTCCATCATTTCTCCAAAATCACCACCTTTTGATTCTTCGCAGATCATCTTAAGAAACATCAAGATGCATGAAGCAGCACCGGGCTCCAGCTCGCTAATAATCACGAAAATATTAGTCCCAAAGGGAGAATAGTAGAAATCCATCAAAAATATTATGTGAAATAGGAAGAACTAGTAACAACAATACTAATAGTGCTCCACATGTAAGCAACAATATGGCATTAAAAAGGATGTTTAATAGATCCTCAACCGAACATATTATGTTTTGTGGCAATGGCATTATGCCAAATAAGTCAAAACCAGATATTTTTTCAGAGAAACTTCTGGTTTCCAGAGATGCTTAAACGATCTATTCATTCAAACTGAAGACAATTTACTATGAAGTGATTTCATAGAGAAAACTCCAGATTTTTTGAATATCCATCTTGTCCATGAGGACCCCTACTGGCCGTCATCAACATATCTCTCAGCCTGTCAAATTGAGTTTGAAAAACAGGATTGAGCCATCTCCTAGAAGTCAAGTTCCACCTAGAATCGATTCATATAGCTATGTGAACTTATCATAAAGGGCGATAGTGTCACATCATGCATCGTGCCAGAAGTGTGTTGATCTCCCATTTCCAACGACCATAGTTCTCCCTTGCAAATACAATGTCTATTTTTTAGTAAATCCTTTCAAGAAGTTGAAACATTTGGTTTCTTTTTTATTCTTGAGATCCCAATGATGCACATCATACTTTATTGTAACTCAAGTTTGCCAAAGACCTTTTTTCACTTTTGCACATCAAACAAATGTTAAAGAGTTTCTGATTTGTATTGCCAATCCACATTTATTTTTAGGTTTAAATTTGTGTTTCCGTCTGACCATACAGTATATCCTCTTTGCTGCTAGTACCCCTGCTAAAATGAGTGTTACTAAAAAGTGTTTATGAGAGTTACTCTGGCTCCAATAGTTGAGTCCCTAATCCATCCATTCTTTTTTTCCTGAGCTTATCAGATAAGGGATCAGATCAGCAATATGCAAACTAGTCCCACACACGGATAACTAGATATTTAGTGGGCCATCTACTCGACTCCATCTTCCTCGGTTGTTGCATGGGCTTGCCCGATAGCTATCCCTAACTGTGGCGAGACGAGGGAGAGAAAGAAGATTGGTGGATTGGGCTCGAGCGTTTTCGCCCATTAGTCACGTTCAAGGAGGTGACAAAAAGACCTAGATATAACGGATATCGCGATATATATTGGTGAGTCAAATGACCCGTAGTCGGCACTTCTAACATTTTGATACTTGCTGTTTAAGGAGTTGTCTGGATTGTAGCATATCTTTCTAACACGACACCAACACGTTTTTTACAGTAGATGAAGTAATGCTGGTCCAAACACCACATTAACTTTGTGTAACAGCTTTAGATAAAGTTCAGATCATCGCAGTTCTTGTCCTTTTGGAGTCACAAATTGAACAATGATTGCAGATGGCATTTAATGACGAGGATTTGGTAATTTATCATTCATTCATCGTTTCTAGATTTACTGATGCATATGCATGGCAGAGCTGTTGAAGTGTTGTACAAGAACGGAGGGGCGGCATAAAACTGGAGCACGGCTCACCATTCATTTATCGGCGTCAGGTCCAACTGGGTCCTTGATCGATCCTACTTGCAGGCGGCCTGTCCGCATATTTAATCTTCACCATTGGAAGTCTGTGAATCAAGGCAGCATTTGGCTCGGAAGATGGTAGGCCAATGCCTTGAGCTCGGCTCTCTCTCTTGATTCTCCACCCGAACTTTCCTCCGCCTTCCGTTCTCCGGCGTGGTATCCGCCAGGCCGCAAACGTGAGGGGCACCGCCGGCGGCCGGCGGTTGTGACACGCGGAAAAACGAGGCCGACGCGACGCTGACGGGCGGTGCAGAGCAGCACGGCAGCACCGAGCCGCAGTGGACGGGGCGCGAAACGCGCGGGAGAAAAATAACCTAACCCCCTCTCACCCGGTGGGGCCCGCGTGCAGCGAAGTCAGCACGGATCAGCAGCAACGAACGGTGCAGACGGGGGCAGTGGAGTGGTGCGGGCGTGCAGGAAACAGAGTCAGCAGGGTGGGTCGCTGCCTCGGGCGGGCCCAAAAGATTCATCACTCGTCACTTCGCTCGCCTTTGCCTTCCCTTCCCACCCAAGGGCCGCCCTGGGAGGAGCCTGATGCTACGCGCACACGCAGTTTCTCCGTCACCCACCGTGGCTGTTTCACTTGATAGGTCGGTCTGCTCCATCTTTGGCAACGTGCTATAGTCTAGAATCATGGAAGCTAGAATGTTTTATTCTGTGATTGTTAAGACTTACGAAGTAACTGGAATAAATCATCACTAAGTTGGAATTTGATGGACTTGTACATGGGCTGCATCTCTAAAGCCCAACTAAATTCTGAAATTCCCATTTGATCCATTCATGTATGGCTGCATAAGTGTGATTAAAGTTTAGTCCCACAATACTAGTTGGGAGAGAGTTGCACCACCTTAAAAAGTGGAGTGTTGTGCTACTTGGTAAGCATGTGAGAACACAACTCGCGCACTCCTCCTCCGCCACTCGCCCGCTCGTCACGACGCGCCACGCCGCGGGTTACGGGAATGAGCCGATGCCTATATTTTTGCAGTCCGGGAAAACTTATAGTCATTGATTAATAATTCACGCACGCGTTGATTGTTTTGCCATTTTCGATTCCTTTGAATCGTGGGGCTGTTATCGACTCGATCGTGGGGCTGCGCCCACGTTCTACCCGACACGCTATATATATTGGCAGAGGCAAACCCTAGCCGCCACCGTCTTCAGTTTCAGAACCTTGTGCCGCCGTCTTCCAAGTCTTCTCCATCCCGTCTTTCGACGTGCACCGGTTGAAGGGACAGTAGGCCTCCGAAACCCCGCCTCTTGTGATCCTGTACGGGAGAGGGGCGATCAGATTTTTGGGGAGCGCACTCGCGCGACTACTGGCATCGAGTTCTTCCCCAGCGACGACTTCTTCCCCGACATCGCCAACCTCTTCATCGACGACATGGGTGACGAATAACAACGGTTCCGCTGCGGATGCATCATACGTGTTCTTGATCTCTCTGTATGAGATACTGCTAGAGTTTCTGCTTGTTGTAGTTGCTCTAGATTCGATATGTTTATCTACTGTTTTAGTAGATCACATGATTAGTTTAATACTTGTTATTCTATTCATGATTTGTTTAATGTTTTCTCGGATTAAATCATATGCTAAATTGCTTATATATTCAACACACTATACAAACCGAAACATGTACGAAGAAGGAAGAACAGAAATGCAATCCTGGGGCGTTTAAGGTTTTCATACCCTTCGCTCACGACCCCGCCGGCCCGCTGAAAGGACATTTATTATCCCCTCTATGTTTTGTGTGTTAGATAACAACACCGTGAAAGTTTAATATGTTGCTAAGTGATTTCAGAAATCGTCCGGTATCTCTCCATATACAAAAAGAAGAAAGAAAGCTCGGGAAATCGGATAGATGCGCGGTGCCCTGGGTGGCCGGTTCCCAGGCCGGCCAGACCGGGCTCCAGGCCGGCTGGCTCGGCTGGGTAGCCGGTTCCCAGGCCGGCCAGACCGGGCTCCAGGCCGGCTGGCTCGGCTGGGTAGCCGGTTCCCAGGCCGGTCAGTCCGGGCCCCAGGGCGGCTGGCTCGGCTGGCTGGCCGGTTCCCTAGCCGGCCAAACCGGCCCCCATGCCGGCTCCTCTGCAGGAAGGCCACAGCACGCCAGGCCGGCCCCCAGGCCGGCCAAACCGGCTCCCAGACCGGCCAGTCTGGTTTTTCAACGGCCACTTTTGTGGAGGAGCTTTAAATAGTCCTCCACATTCCTTGAGACAAGTAGCTCGCCCAAAAAGAAGAACACCATTGTTGCAAGCTCAAGAATCACTAGATCTCCAATCCCTCCACCCAAACTTGTTGATCTTTGGAGGATTGAAGGAGAAGGCCCGGATCTACATCTTCACCAAGCCGTTCTTCATTTCCCCTCATTCACTTGAGGGACCCTTTGCTAGGATTTCCATTGGAAAACCTAGCCTCATATTGTACTCACTTGTTGTCTTTGTGACAGATTTGTAGCTGTTCGGGTGTAACAGCCCAAAACTGAGAACCTAAAAACCCGATTAAAATTTCCACTTTTTGTGTTCCATTGCATCATGGCATCCATATTAAATTGCTAAAACAAATAAAACAATTGGTTTGGCATTATTTAAAAACAAAATGCCAAACTTGCTATAACAAATCCCAAATTAATGAAAGCACTCAAACTTGCAAAACAAAATTACTTGACATCTTATATTTGTCAAGGAAGTTCCCAGAGTTCAAAATACTATTTTGGTCTTGCTCTAAAATTCCTAAAAGATTATAATTTGGGGAATTTAGAAAATTGCCATAATTGAAACCTATGACCAAAGTGGTGCAAAACATTTTATTTTGAGACGCCAAAAATTGTGGAGCTTCTACAGGCTAAGGGGAGCCTCCCCAAATTTTGCCATATTTTTCTAAAATGATTTAGTGCCTTAATTAAATCTAGAAAGGTGTTGCTGTTTTTCTTATAAAGGAAAAGGACTAATCCGTGATAGAAACAAAAGTTCCAGGGGGGTTTTTGTAATTCCGCCATCGTCTCTCTCCTTGGACACTGGCGCCATGCTGCCGCCGTGGCCATGCCGCACGCTGCCGCGCCGGGGCCCCCTCCCTGCCTCTCCTCTGCGCGAAGAGAAGGCCACCGAGCCCCACCTGCTCCCCATCTCCCTCGCTCACCTGCCCCTTCCCTCTCCCCTCCGTTTTTTCCCACGACACGAACCCCAGCCGCCGTGGCCATCGAGCTCGCCGCCGGCGAGTGAAGCGTCCCCGAGCAAATCGCCGACCACCAAGAGCTCCGCCTCTCCGCCGTATTCCTGCTCGCCCAAGGAATCACGCTGGGAGGGCCGGAATCTATGACGCCATGCTAGTTTTCCCCGCCGCCGGCCGCCGCACGTCGAGCACCGTAGCCGCCGTTTCCGAGCTCCTCCGGCCACGCCCAGTGCATACACGCGACGAGGGTGAGCCTCCGAGTCCGCCGCATCTCTCTTCCTCTCCCTCTTGGTCTGGTTCGTCGCATCACCGTAGTTCCTCTCGTCGGGCGCGCACACGGCACACACGCGCGACCGCGTTCGCCGTCCTGTGCAATCAGCTCGGATATTCCGAGTCGTTCCGATCGGATAAACCGAGTCACTCCAGTACATCTTCGTTCTCAGTCCTTAGTCGAATTTCGGCCCATCTGTGGACATCGGATATTCCGAGTGAGCCCAAAACCGGATATTCCGAAATTGTGCAGTACTAAAATTAATTTCTATTTCAACCCTCTTTTCGAATTGTATAAATAAGTGCTATCGCTATTTAAAATAACCTATCAAAAGGGACATATCTAAAATGAAATTTAGAAAAGCAATAACTTTTGAGTTGTTGATCCAAAATTTGCAATTGAGGTATCAAAATGTTCAGTAAGACAAACCCTAACATTTTACATCATATTCATGCATGTTGGAACTAAATAATCTTTGAACAATTTTGGAAAACTTTCTAAAACTATAGAAACTTTGAAAATTCTTATCGAATTCAATTCTTATCGGAAAAATGCAAACAAGGTACCAAAATTCTTAGAAAATTAAGGCCTATCCAATGGTACCAGTGCCATGCGTCATTGAAGCTTAGTTTGGTACTGTATATGGAAGTGGAAAAATGCCTCCTTGTTTAGGTTGTGAAGGTTCGATCCTAGACTTGCTAAAAACAAATATGGTACCCTTTTTAAATTGTTAAGTGGACCTAAGGGTAACTTAAATGCATTAATATGACATATCATCATTTTGTATGCATTGCACAATTGCCATGTGTTGATTGTTGTGTTTGCTTTCCGGTGTTGTTTGCTCTCCGGTAGATCACGAGTTCGGAGTTGAGCATCATTACTCCAACGAGCAGTTTGACTACTCCGCTGAACAAGGCAAGCGTAATCCCCCCTCTGAGCATGTCTTATCCTATTTCCGCAAATATTTTCTCCACTATAATATTGCATGCGGTTCCAAATGTCAATTTTATTGGAATAGAGTATCCTATAGTTGCATTAAGATTCCCATGCCATTACCTGTTTCCCTCCTATTATCCATAGGATTGTATTGTTGGCCTGAAATACTTAACTATGCTATGTTGATGCTTAGCCATGCTTAGTTAAATGCCTAGCTGTACGATGGATGGTTTATGTTGGAAACAGGTGATGAAATGTTCAGATGATGGTGGAGAATTGTGGTGACAAGTAATAAAATGCTAAAGGTGGGGATGAGAGGCCACTGTGGTTGTGGTGCTTTGTCTCGTTCCCGTCGCCTAGGTGTGAGTTCTTTACCTCTTGAACCAAGACTGAGCGTGCAACCATGCGTGAGGCCTATGCAATTGCAGGAACCCTAATAGACTAAATAACTTGGGCGGGACTAGCCAGGGTCCTCTAGTTCGGGCTTCCATTTGCGCGTGCGTTGGGATGGTGGCCAAGACTGAGATGAGGATGGTGGTGTTTAGGAAAATGAGTGGCCACGGGGCCGGGTGTTGAAGGCACTGGCAGACCCTACCGCCACTGATGATCCTGGAAAGTCCTTAACGAGGGAGAAGTCGACACCGCTCCCACCCAGCCGGCTTTCCAAGGAAGAGAGCTAATTGTACAGGTAATGGGCCGGACGGTACGCGTGGCAAACATTGTACACCCCTGCAGGGTAAATCTTTTTGAAAAGCCGTGTCCGCGGTTATGGACGAACTTGGGAAGTGAAGGTAAGATCATAGAATAACTTGAACGGAATGATTAAAAACTGGGTACTAAAGGTACCACTCACTAAGGCAAGGTTGACTTCCTCGAGGGCGATTCGGGGAGGTGCCTTTGTAGAACAGGTACAATGATGATGATGGTTGATGATGAGAAAGGTGATACAAGAAAAGAGTTACTTCTTACCTCTTTTGAAAATATTCTGATTAGTCGATGCCATGGAGTTATGTTTCTAGAAATAAAATCAGCTTTATGCAAAACAGCCATAACACTTTGAAAGCCTCATCGAGCTAAATCTCTATATTTAATCTTGCGAGTTAGTCGAACTCAACGTCGTTTGTTTTGTTTCAGAGGAGGACTTCACAGACCTCGAAGGTGGGTTCTTTGTGGACGTCGACGAGTAGTCTGGGATTCCCAGGTGGCAGCTTGGGACATCCCGGAACAGCTGGCGCTGGATGTTTATTTGTAGGCCTCTTAGGCCATAATTTGGTTCTTGTTGTTTAGAACAACCTAATTCGCTTCCGCATGTTGTACTGTTGGGTCTGTGACCTCTGGTTGTAATTTGCTATCTTTCTCTATTATAAGAGTTGAACTATAATGCTTTGAGTCGTAGAGTCTGTGATGTGCCAGTTGTTCCACAAGTCTTGATCTCTCTATTATGCATTGATAGTTGAGCCTGTGTTAAGGCATCAATCGGGGTGTTGCGTTGCCGACGATCAATTCCGAACAACGCCTGCCAAAGGTTTTGGCCGGGGATTGGTAAACCCGTAACCTCCGGTTGTATCGCTTAACCGGTGACAGTCAGCATCACTGTATAGCAGTCGGGTCGGGGCGCTACATCGGGAGCCCCCAATCCTCTTGTGGGTTGTGCCCCGGATCGTTGTTGTAAGGGCTCCGGATTCCGCCTTGAAGGATTCCGATAGTGGAAGGTGAACCAAACCTTTGTGGTGCGGTTCATCGGAGAAGAAGGTGCGTCCGCCTTTGTGGCGGTTGAGTTTTGACCTTCGTGGTAGCTCACACCTCTCCAACGAGACGTACTCCCCTAAAAAGGAGGAACTCGGGATTACATCCGTGTCTCCGCGTGCTTTCACTTCGGTTACTTCTATCCTTGTTTTAGTCTTTACTTGTGTATCTTGTTTAGTTGCTAGCTTGTCATATAGGTAAATTCACCTAGTTGCATATCTAGAGAATTTACCTTTTGTGTCAAGCCTAATTTGAAAAAGTACTAAAATTGAAGTAGCACCTATTCACCCCCCCCTCTAGGTGTCATACGATCCTTTCAATTGGTATCAGAGCCTCGGCTCTCTTGTTGGGCTTAACCGCCTAAGAGAAGTATGACACGAAGTGGGTGATCCCGTGGATGACCAAGCCACTACGGCATCCATGGCCGATCTCAAATTGATGGAGACATCTTTGATATCGTCCATGGATACCAAATTTGCCGAGATGCGTGAGTTGATCACCAACTCGCAAGTGGCAAGGTTCCTAAGGAGACCACCCCACTAGAGACTCCGCTACCTCCATGACGGTGAAACCGAGGAGGAAAAGGAAAAGAAAGGGGTTGAAGATAAAGAAACCGACCCTAAGAAATCTTCCACATCTACCACCATCCCGAAGGTGGGAAGCCGGAGTACCATGGGGTTCCCTTTGTGTACTCTCCCGACCCACCTATCCATCATACTCGCATAAACCCTTTGGGTCCACCTCCTAAACTTAATGCATCGGCTTTTGCTACTTGGCAACACTTAATGAAATCTCATATCAACAGTTCCTCTATCGAGCTTTGGAGGATCATTCAAGAGGGATACAAGGCCGTGAATCCTAACAACTTGACAAGAAGAGAGGTGGCCGAGAAACAACTCAATGCTTCCGCTCTCCACATGATTGAACTTGCCGTTGGAGAAAGTGGTCTTCATCACATTCAAAACGTCTCCACCGCCAAAGAAGCTTGGAAGTGCCTTGAGGTGGCATTTCTTGGAAATGAAAGCATGAAGAGGAATAGATATGATGCTTGAGCAATGAGCCGAAGGTTTCTACATGCTTGATAATGAAACTCATGAGAGATGTATGGAAGACTCAACATTCTTGCCAAAGCCTTTCATAATGTTGGGGCAACCTATGTGGATGATGCTTGGATCAAGAGGAAGTATGTGAATGCTCTCATGCCCTTCGAGCCCGTTGACTTGAAGGCCATTCAAGGAAAATTCAACTACCTTGAGATGACATCCAATGAAGTTATGCAAGAGATGCAAGCCTCCAAGGTTGCCACCAAGAATGCTCTAGACAACCGTGCTAGGGCCATGGGAATGAAGCAAGGTCCCTCTCTTGCTTTGAAGGCCAAGGTTGTGTGCCTTGATGAACATGATGAGTTGAAGCATGCCCGAACAACCTTCCTCCCGATGAACTTGAACCAGCCCTCCATGGTCACATAGCTCTTGCAACAAGGACATTTTGGAATGACCCGGCCAAGGCAAAGGCTCAACTTGATCGAACAAACAATCCAAGTGGGAAGAAGGAGTTTGCTAATAGGATAAAGACTTGCTACAATTGTCATAACAAGCATCACTTCATCAAAGATTGTCCATTGAGAATAGAGAGCAAAACGGTGGAAGGCTTGTCCTCAAGGGAATCAAACATGATACAAAAGAAGCCTTTTGTCAAGAGGAAGCCATTCTTCAAGAAAGCACCAAGAATTGTGTTGATGACTCAAGAAGAGTATCCTTCCGAGGATTCCGAAGAAGAAGAAGAACCCACTCGTGAGGTGGCCGCTTTGGCCATTGTATCAACTCCACCTCCTTCTCTCTTCGAATCCCCCAATGAGAACCTCTCCATCAACACCGCTCGTTGCCTCATGGCTTCCGTCACCGAGGTATCATCTTCTACTCCCAAGACTATGCATGAAATAGATGATAAAACTAGTCTTGTGATTAAGAAAGAACTTGTTGCTTCCGATACTATTGTGGCTAACTTGCAAGGTGAAGCTAAGGCATATGTTGAGTCTCTCTTGAGACAACTTGATGCGGCCGAAGAAATCCTTGATGACAAGGGAAAAATTGAGAGAGAGGATTCTCTCACCATAGCATCCTTGAATGCTTCCATAGAATCCTTGAATGCTTCTCTTGAAGAAGAGTGAATATAGAACCTCTCTTGAGGAAAGAATTGAGTCTCTTGATGATAAAAATGATGAAATAATTGCTAAAATCATTAAGGATAGAGACATGTCTTTGCTAAATATAAAGTGATTAAAAAGGAGAAAGCCGAGTTTGTGGTTGCTAATGCTAGACTCCTTGAGGATGTGGAGAAACTTAACAAGGCTCACAAGGCCTTGGAAAGTACCCACTCTCTTCTAGTCAAGTCTCATGAGCAACTTCAAACTCAACTTTCTAAATCTAACTCACCTAGCACTCTACTCCCTCTTGTGATCATGCAAATGTTATTGAGGAAAATGCTAGGTTGAAGGTTGAGCTTGCCAAGGCCACTAGTGCCAAGACCTCTATTCCTAAAGGTAAAGAAAAGGTTGTTGCTCAAATTTTTGAGCAAAAGCCACACAAAGGGAAGGAGGGTCTTGGTTATGTGGCCAAGGCAAAGAAGAAGAGCAACACCAATGCCAAGCCCGCACAAGCCAAGACTCCATTGCGGGTGGTAATGCCACTAGGGGCAAGACCACTCGTAGTGACTTTGCGGGGCATAACAATCCCAACTATTCTTTATGTTGATTATTATGGGGATGTTTATGCAAAATATGTTGGTCCTTATGATGGTTACATTGCTTATTCTATTTGGGTTCCTAAGACCCTTGTTGCTAACAAAAGAGGACCCATTGAGAAATGGGTACCTAAAACCAAGCAATGATTTCTTGTAGGACTATGCTTCCGGTGGGTCTAAATGGGTGGTTGATAGTGGATGCACTAGTCATATGACCGGAAGCAAGGAGATCATGACGGAGTTGGGACCAAATATAAATCAAGCATCCGTCTCCTATGGTGATAAATCAAAAGCGGAGGTAACGGGTCTCGGCAAGGTGGTAGTTGCAAAGGATATCACCCTTGTAAATGTCATGCTTGTCGAGTCCCTCGGTTACAATCTTATGTCCGTTCGTGCACTTAATAAGATGAATTTTGATGTCCATTTTACTATTGATATGGTGGTACTCTTGAGGAGCAAGACTCTAAAGGTCATGTTCGTTGGGTATGTTGAAAATGAGTTGTTCGTGGTGGACTTTTCGGGGTCTACCAACACTCAAGCAATATGCCTATTCGGAAAGGCCGACGTGGGATGGTTGTGGCATCGCCGCTTGTCCCATGTCAACATGAGAACTTTGCAAAGTCTTCACAAGGGTGGCCACATTCTTGGACTAAAAGACAATGTTTCTTTTTCTAGAGATCGTCTTTGTAGGGCTTGTGTTGAAGGAAAGATGCATGATTCTCCCCATCCAAGCAAGACCATCATTTCATCAAAGAGGATATTGGAACTTCTTCATGTTGATCTCTTTGGTGCCGTGCCTCAACCTAGTCTTGGTGGGAAGAAATATTGTTTGGTGATTGTTGATGACTATTCAAGATTTACTTGGGTTTATTTCTTCAAGACGAAGGATGAGACCCAACAAGCCGTCATCGACTTTTCCAATGAAGTTCAACGCCAATACAATGTCCCTATATTGGTCATTAGGAGTGATAATGGCTCCGAGTTCAAGAACTACACCTTAAATGAGTTTCTTAGTGAAGAGGGGATTCGTCATCAATATTCCGCTGCATATACCCCTCAACAAAATGGTGTAGCCGAAAGGAAGAACCGGACTCTCATGGATATGGCAAGGTCTATGTTGGCGGAGTTTAAGTCTCCACTTTCTTATGGGCCGAGGCTATCTCCACGGCGTGTCATTCATCTAACCGGCTATTCTTTCGGTTGGCAAGAAGTTTACATCTTATGAGATGCTCACCGGCAACAAGCCCAATGTCTCCTACTACCGAGTATTTGGTTGTAAGTGTTTCTATAAGAACAAAAGTGTTCGTTTGTCTAAATTTGAATCTAAAGCTTTAGAGGGTGTTTTTGTTGGGTACGGTGCCGAATCTCACACCTATAGAGTCTATGACAAAACCGTTGGGAAAGTCATAGAATCTTGTGATGTGAGGTTCGATGAGAATGACGGCTCCCAAGTGGCGCAATTTCATGTTTGTGATGTAGATAATGAAGAGCCTCAAGATGCTATAAGAAGAATGGGCATTGGTTTCCATCGTCCCGTTGAGATTCATTACGAGTCTCCTCAAGCAAGTCCAAGCTCCATTCAAGTGGAGGCCTCTTCATCACAAGTTGAAACGGCGCCTATCATGGAAGCAAATGATGCACCACCCCAAGAACAAGTTCAAGACCCTCCTCATGTTGACCAAGTTGCTATGCAAGAACCAAGTTCTCCTATTGTTGATGCTAGCCAAGGTCATGACCAAGATCAACCCTCTCCTTCCATTGTTGAAGATGTGCTTCAAGATGATCAAGGTCAACATTCCGGTCAAGACGGGGACTCAAATGATCAAGATGATCAAGAGATACCTCCAAGATGCAATAGAGATATCGAAGCCCGTCGTAAAGCAAGAGTTGAAAAGACTTTAAATAAAGAGTCACTCTAGAAAACATCATTGGTGACCACAAGAAGGTGTTACCACAAGAAGGCAATTGGCAAACTTTAGTGAACATCAAGCTCATATTTCCATGGTGGAACCAAAGAAAGTGTTTGAAGCTCTTGAAGATCCGGATTGGTTAGAAGCTATGCATGATGAACTCAATAACTTCAAGCGCAACAAAGTGTGGAATCTAGTTGAGAAGCCAAAAGATTGCCGCAATGTTATAGGCACAAAGTGGATATTCAAGAACAAGCAAGATGAGTGGAATGGTTGTGAGGAACAAGGCAAGATTGGTTGCACAAGGGTACTCTCAAGTTGAAGGCATTGATTTTGGAGAGACTTATGCACCCGTGGCTCGCCTTGAGTCCATCCGTATCCTTCTTGCATATGCATCACATCATAACTTTAAATTGCAACAAATGGATGTGAAAAGTGCTTTCTTAATGGTCCTTTAAAGGAGTTGGTATATGTTAAGCAACCACCGGGTTTCGAGGACCCTAAATTCCCTAACCATGTCTACAAGCTTGATAAGGCGCTCTATGGTCTCAAACAAGCACCTCGTGCTTGGTATGAGCACCTAAGAGAGCTATTGCTAGACCGTGGATTTGAATTGGGGCAAATCGATCCCACTCTCTTTACCAAGAGGGTTAAAGGGGAGCTTTTCATATGCCAACTTTATGTTGATGATATTATATTTGGCTCATCTAACAAAGCTTTCAATGATGAATTTTCAAAGCTTATGACCGATAGGTTCGAGATGTCTATGATGGGCGAATTGAAGTTCTTTCTCGGTTTTGAGATCAAGCAATTGAATGAAGGGACTTTCATCTCTCAAACCAAATATACCCAAGACATGCTCAAGAGGTTCAATATGCACAATGCTAAGGGAAGCGGTTTCCCATGGACACCAAATGCCATCTTGAACTTAACCCGACGGTATCGATGTTGATCAAAAACTTTATCGCTCTATGATTGGTTCTTTGCTTTATCTTTGTGCATCTAGACCCGATATTGTGTTGAGTGTAGGGGTGTGTGCAAGGTATCAAGCCGCTCCTAAAGAAAGCCACATGGTGGCGGTCAATAGAATCCTTCGATATTTGGTTGATACCCCAAGGTTTGGTTTGTGGTACCCAAAGGGCACTAATTTCTCTCTTGCCGGGTACACGGATTCGGATTGGGCCGGTTGCAAGGATGATAGGAAATCAACTTCCGGGGCATGCCAATTTCTTGGTAGGTCCTTGGTGAGTTGGTCTTCTAAGAAGCAAAATTGTATATCTCTATCCTCCGCCGAAGCCGAGTATGTGGCGGCCGCTAGTGCATGCACTCAATTGTTATGGATGAGGCAAACTTTAAAGGAATACGGTGTCAATTGTGACAAAGTGCCTCTTTTGTGTGACAATGAAAGTGCTATCAAGATTGGCCACAATCCGGTGCAACACTCAAGAACGAAGCATATTGAGATTCGTCATCATTTTATTCGGGATCATATTGCTCGTGGTGATATTGAGCTTGGCTATATTCCAACCAAAGATCAACTTGCCGACATTTCACGAAGCCACTTGATGAAGCAAGATTCACCTTCTTGAGGCATGAGCTAAATATCGTGGATTCTAGGAGCTTGACTTGACCATCTTGCATACACACCTATTTTTGACTATTATTTGGTTTAGGTGTAGGCATGGACATAGGGGGAGTGCGGTCCTAATCCATTGGACTATCCCTCCCCCCATTATGCCGATAGTAAGAACTCATTTGCATCTCTATATTCGTTCTATGAATTGTGAGCTTAAATGACGAGTAGTGGCGGTGAACCCAAGATATATCTTCGCGGTGTCACACCACATACACTCATACATGGTGGCCTAGGCCACCGCCCTCTTCTTTTGAAGAGTTGAGTCTTGTTCGAGTGTTCATTGCATATTTGTTGTTTTTTCTCATCTAATCACTTCCAATGTTGCTATTTGGGATTTTTGTTTTATCCATTGGAAGTGTGAAGATTTCTTCATGTTTGCATCCCCCGTGTCACTCTCATTGCTCCATGGTTATTCTTGAAGATGGTTATCCGAAACAGTCCAGCAGTCATCAGATTTGTGTTTGATTCAAAGGTTTTCAAGAGGAGAAGAGTTTCTTTGTTTGTGCCAAGGTTTTCATGAAGAAAGGAAGTGTTGAGGAGAAAATCTGCCTAGCCGGTTTCTGGCCGGACCAACCGGCTGCTGTGCCGGGCGCCTCGGCTGCCTGCCCGGTCTCCAGCCGGCTCAAACCGGCTCCCGTGCCGGGCGCCTCGGGTTGCAGCCCGGTTCCTGGCCGGCTCAACCGGCCCCCGTGCCGGGCAGTCAGGAACTTGGATCGATCAAAGGGAGGGTCCCGAACAGTTTTTCCACTCTTCTTCCTCCTCCCTCAGCCCGTGCTCCCCCATGGCTGCCCCTCCCGTGCTCCACCACCGCCGCCCCCTCCATTAGAGCCACCCCCACACCTCTCCTGCCTCAGATCTGAAAGATCCCCTCCAGATCTTCCTTCCCATCCACAAGTTTCATCCTTTGGTGAAGATTTGGGGGAGCTCTCCTCCATTGTTGGTGTGTTTGGGATTTCTTGGTGAAGCTCAGATTTCTTGGCAATGGCTGATGATTCAACGTTTGATGACCTTGAGGATCTTGAGGATCTTCCTCCCCCCTCTCCAGGTACCGGGGCAAGGCCAATCTTAGGGAGTCTGCTCTCAACACCAACTCCAAGAAGATCAAGAAAGCGTCAAGAAAAAGGGGCCTCCCCCTTCCAATCCGCGGAACCGGTACGTTCATCTGGATCAAAGTGCCTAGTGATGAGTTTGAGCATGATCGGTTGGAGTTCAATCCCTATGCTTTTCCCCACCCCACTTGCCCGGATGATAGCCGTTTCTATTGCAAGATGCATCAACAATGTTTGATCAAATCATTGAACCCATGAAGAACTCTCATGTCTCCACTTTTGCTTCAATGTGGATAGTGCAAGGGATATTTGGCCGGAGGTGATGGAGGTTATGGATTTTCATGGCATTTCTAATCTCATGGAGTGAATACACCTTATTCTCCTGATTTGCTTCAAGAATTCTTTGCCACAGTTTATTTCTCGAGGGAAGAACCAAGGACTATGACTTGGATGAGTGCCGGTGTCAAGTGTGAAGCTTCCCTTGCTGAATTTGGTGCTCTCTTTGGCATCGAGGAGCTACCTCATTGTCCCATGGCTTATGTTCGTATTCACTCGCAAACCATCATGAAAGCCGATCCCGCGATCCATCATTGCTATCCCCCGGGTTGGGCACTGTTGGAAAGGTCCCCAAGAGCACTCATATGACTCCGTTTTGGCAAACCACTTATTTTATCCTCCGGAACACTATCGCTGTCAAGTTTGGGGAGAAGACTGAGGCTCGCGCATACATGATCAATCTCCTTCATCACATTATGCCCGCCTTTTGGAGGAAGAAGAAAATTGATGTTCTTGACTATATGTGGGAAGAGATGCACACCGTGGTACTTGAAAAAGGGTTCCCCTCTATGGCCCCTATCTTCAGAAGCTCTTTGAGAGAAAGTTGGATCAAGTCGCGCTCAATGCCTATGTCTCAACTTTGTTCACACCTACTCTTCATTCTTTGCCCGCTCGTCCTCCGGATGCGGTCATTCCTTCTCAAGAGAAGCGTGCTAGAGCAGCAGCCCTGAAGCTCATGTTGAGCCCCCCAAGAAGCACGGCATTTTAGATGCTTTCAAGAGATGAATTGCTTCTTTGCGGATAAGCAAGTTAAGGATTTCAAGGCATATCGCAAGCAAAAGTCTTATAACCGCAATCAAAGAGAGATTATGAAGAAACTTGACTTCCCCGAGCCTTCTCACTCAACTTCAGCCGAGGTCTCGGAGAACACTTACATGTCCAAGCACACCTATTGGTTCGGTGATGATGCTTCCTCTCTTGCTCCCTATTGGCCGGGCTCCCAAGGTGAATCAAGCTCCGGTCAAGCTTTTGGTGGCGGAAATGAAGCTGTTGATGATGAGGAGGAGTTTCCCGACGAGTGATACATGGGCTCTCACGTCTCTTTCTTCCTTTTTGGTGTCTTGATGCCAAAGGGGGAGAGATATCCGGGGATTTGCATTCATGCATGGTATCCATTTGCATTTTCGTTGTCTTTCATCGCATTTGTTTTAGTTGAACTTTATGTGGTTTGTGCTCGTGGAACCTTTTTATGTTCATGGAACCTTATGTGGTTATGTTGTGGAACTTTGCGATCACTATTGTATGAGATGGATAAATTATTGTATGAATCTATGGATTTCGGTATTCGGATTTATCTATGGTTGAGATTTTAGGATATTGTGCATTGATATGAAACTATCTACATCTCTTGGTACAAGGTATGATCATCTCCAAATCTCAACTTAGTTGGATATGTCTATGATGTGCGACTATGTTGTTTCTATATCTTGTTGATTATCTTGTTGGGAATGTTTCCCTCCTTATGTGTGCATTTGCATTCCAAGGCAAACAAACTATATGCACACATGTAGGGGGAGCCATTTCTTTGTCTAAACATGATATAGTGTGGTCTCAATTGCAAATCCGTGTGTTGTCATCTAACACCAAAAAGGGGGAGATTGAAAGGACATTTATTATCCCCTCTATGTTTTGTGTGTTAGATAACAACACCGTGAAAGTTTAATATGTTGCTAAGTGATTTCAGAAATCGTCCGGTATCTCTCCATATACAAAAAGAAGAAAGAAAGTTCGGGAAATCGGATAGATGCGCGGTGCCCTGGGTGGCCGGTTCCCAGGCCGGCCAGACCGGGCTCCAGGCCGGCTGGCTCGGCTGGGTAGCCGGTTCCCAGGCCGGCCAGACCGGGCTCCAGGCCGGCTGGCTCGGCTGGGTAGCCGGTTCCCAGGCCGGTCAGTCCAGGCCCCAGGGCGGCTGGCTCGGCTGGCTGGCCGGTTCCCTGGCCGGCCAAACCGGCCCCCATGCCGGCTCCTCTGCGGGAAGGCCACAGCACGCCAGGCCGGCCCCCAGGCCGGCCAAACCGGCTCCCAGACCGGCCAGTCTGGTTTTTCAACGGCCACTTTTGTGGAGGAGCTTTAAATAGTCCTCCACCTTCCTTGAGACAAGTAGCTCGCCCAAAAAGAAGAACACCATTGTTGCAAGCTCAAGAATCACTAGATCTCCCAATCCCTCCACCCAAACTTGTTGATCTTTGGAGGATTGAAGGAGAAGGCCCGGATCTACATCTTCACCAATCCTTCAAGGCGGAATCCAGAGCCCTTACAACAACGATCCGGGGCACAACCCACAAGAGGATTGGGGGCTCCCGAACAGCTACAAATCTGTCACAAAGACAACAAGTGAGTACAATATGAGGCTAGGTTTTCCCAATGGAAATCCTAGCAAAGGGTCCCTCAAGTGAATGAGGGGGAAATGAAGAACCTTTGTGGTGCGGTTCATCGGAGAAGAAAGTGCGTCCGCCTTTGTGGCGGTTGAGTTTTGACCTTCGTGGTAGCTCACACCTCTCCAACGAGACGTACTCCCCTAAAAAGGAGGAACTCGGGATTACATCCGTGTCTCCGCGTGCTTTCACTTCGGTTACTTCTATCCTTATTTTTAGTACTTACTTTGTGTATCTTGTTTAGTTGCTAGCTTATCATATAGGTAAATTCACCGTAGTTGCATATCTAGAGAATTTACCTGTTAGTGTCAAGCCTAATTTGAAAAAGTATTAAAATTGGAGTAGCACCTATTCACCCCCCCCCCCCTCTAGGTGTCATACGATCCTTTCAACCGCCCCGTCTCTGATGGTCTTTTAGGAATTGGAGGTGTGGCGAACCCCGACCTCTTGTCGGTGGGAAGCTTCATGTTTATTGTTTTAGTTAGTTTTTTTGTCTTCATTGGAGTGGTGAGGCAACAACGGCGTCCCCGTGGAATAATAAGGTTCTTACCGTCCTATCCCCGCTCCGGTGGTGCGTCCATCATTGGCGGGGGCATGCCCATAAGGTTGTGCGTTGGGCGGATCTCATGGGATCCGGTCGGTTTGCGAGTTCGTTCGTATGGTTGTAGGTCTGGCTCATCCACACTATGTGGGTCTCATCATTGTCAATGGTTGTTGCTCTAGTGCGTTGGTCGTTTGAGATTTTAGCATGATGACTTCTCGTTTGTGGTAGAGAATATTTTAAAAAATGGTCCCTAAATTTTTTATGTTCTAATTTAATGGTCCTCCCACGCTCGATGTCGTTGGTTAGCTTCCGCCCGCCCCACCCCCACCAAAGGCACCATCTCCTAGCCCCTATCTCCTTCTAACCTAGGTGGCCGCCCCTCCCTGCTGCTTCATCCAATGATAATGCCAGTGGAAATGGTTGTGTATGATGCTCTTGGAATCTAGCAATAGAAATGCAATTTCTTCTTTCATGATGTAATCTGAGCTTGGTGAATTATGCTCATGGCATCTAGCATTCGGATGTTGTTCCTTTTTATTACCTATGATTTTGAATAACATACGATGATTTATTTAGATGACATAGTTGTCATGATGATTATCATTTGGATGATATGATGCATATTTGGTGTATTTTGATGTTCAAATTTTAGTTGGATTTGAAATTAAATCTTTAAAAATTTATTCACAAGTTATTGGTTCGAACATATAATTTTGAAATACTATGGTTTGTAGGGATCTTGTTTGATAAAAGAGAAGTGGAATGTAAAGAAAGTATTTTAGAGGATGGAGTCTAGGGACTTTGACTTTGGAGGACACCATAACGCTCTAAAAGAATTTAAAGGTTCTCTATAAAAAGTTTAGAGGCTCCTTTTAGGGAGTCTGTTAGAGCTGCTCTTAGACGACCAAACACACTCACTTCCTCACCCGGATGCTTTACATGTTATGTAAGTATTACCGTCGTTGCGACATCACACATTCTACATTGCATGAAAATCGACGTTATGTCACTAGTACAGAACGACACTGTGAACACGGTTCAAAACCCTAATCAGCAACGGAGATGCTACGTGTCCCAAGGTTGTTGTCTAATGTAAAGGCCTCAATTGTGATGGAGGTTTTCAGCGTTGTCCATATTAGATTGGCAACGGGTCCGAATATAACCGTTGCTTAAATTTGTTACATTAGATACGGAGATTAGTTTATAACTGTTTCAAATGAGGGCTAGAGGATACAAAAAAACACGGTGAGGCAGGCTGCACCGTTGACGGAGTCCCGCTCTACGACTAGACAGTCAACGGTTCGTTACCATCTTCTTGTTTGCTCAACTGTAGAAAAGTTAATACGATGATGCCAGTTTTGGTGCACCATGGAGGACATCCCGCTGCTATATCTCTTCACGGCCACCGGATGGTCTTCGTCTTCTACCTCAGCTACTACTGCACAAAATTCTTGCTCCCGGAGAGACCCTTAACGTGGCACATGTATTTAGCTAATATTTTAAAATTCGACTGACCGAGCTTGTACTCGTTGGTAGAAAACAACATCTAATTTGGATTATGTTTCCTTGTGAAGTTTATAATCAATATTCCCTCAAGACCTAGTGCTCCGCTTAGCGTCTAAATGTCTCTTTGATCGACACGAATTTCATAAGAAATGATTCAGAAGATGCCCACACAAAGGATTTTGCAGGGGCGACGATTTTGTATTAGGATAAACAAGGTTCAATTTTGTTTTTGATTAGGCAAAACACCAGCTAATCCCTTATGAATTGATACTGGCTTCCTCCATGCACTCTCATCCCCTATGCGTCAACGATGCTTTTGGACGTAGGATCTTGTTAGATCGAGATGGTAGCGCCATATCCTACGGAAAGCTACTTTGCACCCAAGGCTGTCTAACATCTCAGCGAACGACTAATCTCGAATAGTGGGAAAACCGACGGCCACCACGTACCTCAAACCGTCGTGCCCACAAAACCCAGCCCCCCAGCGCAACTCTCATTTACCAAATGAAACTCGTGATCTCAGATGACGCAATGGACACCGACGCGGGTTTGACAAATGCACTACCAAACACCACGCCTAAGAAGACATATTGGGAACAACGATCCACTCAAGGTAGCACTTACCTGGTGAGTCAAGTCATCCTGATACCTCTCATTCCTAGGTACGCATCCCACGTCCTAGCAACCAGCCCATATCACTCAAAGTTCATATTTGTAATTTTCAGTAGCTACATGCTTGACCAAACCCAGCTAGCTGTTCAAGTGATAAGAGGTGAAATGAAACTTCCTATTTACTCACTCAGGTAAGACATGCATAGACCCTGAGCCCCTTGAGTTCGTTTTTGTAGGTAGGGATTGGGAGACGTGCATCATTTCATCCACCATGCATTGATTTACTGATCGCTTGATAATAACTACAGTAGGATCTTCTTTAGTCTCGTAGTTTCAGTACAGCTCCAAGCTTCAAGGCATTTTGACAGCTGCAACATCAGGTAAAAACATTTGAGAGGTTTTTATGCCAGTGACTACAACACATGAGACACAGACGTGCAACTTTATACATAACTGACCATCACGTAGCAGTACTAACATCAATTAAGCCGTGTAACAACAAATGAAATGCCATCACTTATTAAAGTAACACAGACACACAACTTTATACATAATTGACCATCACGTAGCATTACAGAGGTGGTATCATCAGTTACTTGGAAACATAAACTCGCATAGTACTAACCAAAACTAACAGTCTAAATAGACTAATAGAGTATATGTACATTAATTAGTATCTAATCAGTGCTAAGCTAAGCTAAATTAGAATCTAACCTAGGGTTTGGAACCTTACCTTAGGCGACGCGGGTTCGCTTAGCGTCGGCGGAGACGGGGTAGTGGCCTCCTCCGGCGGCACCGCCGCCTTTGATCCCGGGCCCTCGCAAGGGAGTAAAGAGATATGGCGGCCCGAAGGTCGTAATGGAACACCGCCTCATAAGTGTGTTCGATTTGGTACTGGCGTCGAGAAGAGGAGGGCCGCCTCCAGATAAGCCTCACACATACAAAGCAAACCGTCATCGCGCTCGAACTCGGCGAGGGAGACTTGGCGCCCGAGCCCGAGCTAAAGATCGCTGTCATCCTCGATCAACGAAGAGGACGATGACGAGGACGAGGAGGAGGACGAGGCCACACATCGATTAGGGCGGGCGCGATACGTGACAGAGGCTGCACGACTGCGGCTCGGAGGACCCAACGTGGCCTCCCGGAGCCTAGACGCCCATAGGCCCTCCAAACAGCCGAAGCTGGTGCTTCATGTACTGGGTGGCATTGAGGCGCATGCCATCGCTGAGGCCACGGCCGCGAGCGCCGCTTCTAGATGACCTAGCAGGGCATGTTATAAGAGATTGAGAAGAGTACGAGAGTGAATAGAGTGTGCGATGGATAGGGTTGGCAGAGACTGAGATTGCGAGCGACGGGAGTGGGAGGTCTCTTATAGGCCACCTTGTGGCTTTCGGAGATGGTTTAGAATTGACAACATACATATGGAAAGTCATGTTTGCGATGAGTCTTTCTTGGCAGCGGAGGTTTTGGCATAACCAATGTGGGCGGACCATCCACCTGTTGTCAATGTGCCCGTGCCGTCAATGGCCTAGTGCTGGCACCCCCCCCCCCCCCTTTGGACACAAGAAAAAAAATACCGGGGCTCTCGTTGCCGTTTTCATACAGGGATGTTCTTAGTGTTGTTCTATACTTGCGTGTGACGCCACAAGTATATAACACCAGAGTGGCAAGATATTAGCATCATTCAACGATTTCCATTTCCATGCACCGACACGACCGCGAAAACATCGGTTGACAAGTACAAGTCATGTCCGACCCATAAAATGAAACAACATGTATGGCCAAAGAAACCACAAATGGAGGCCAACCTCCATGAAGATACTTATTTTGAAAATTTTGAAAATCATATTTTTGAAGTTCAAAAAGGACTGAAAAAATCCTGGATGTAGAAAATATTGTGTTTTTCCAACGTGCAAAATCTCAGTAATAAGTTAATCATATTCTGGGATTCACGGAATTAACAAAATCTGACTTGAAATTTGTACTGTTCACTACTTTTAAATGACAGACTTTTTCATTTTTGCGTAGCCCAAACTACAAGATATTTCTAGTTGAGATTTTACACTTTTGTAGAATACAACATGTTTCTACATCGAGGATTTTTTTTCCAGATTTTTTTGAAAATTCAAAGTATGGTTTTTCAAAATAAAGAGCTCCGTGTAGCCCAACATCCATTTGTCTACTTTCCATGTATGGCATACCGTGTAGGCAAGCATTTGTGATGACATTATTGGATTTTCGTTTCCACCCAAACAACTCTTGCCATGTCATTGACGGGTTATAGATATACAGCACACAAACACAATTCTTACAATATATTATCCTCGCCAAATCACCATTATCAAAAATACCTACCTTGAACGCAATTGGTAAAAAAACATTGGCGGAAAGCTGGGAAGTGCTTTCTGTCATCCCAGTTGACGTGAAGTGCAATGTGTCATGAATAAGTGCTCAATTTCTTCCACTCCCGCACATGCCACCTTCCGTCAAAGGATGGGGAAACGTGCTTGGCGGGGCGCGCTTTTCTCCATCCTAGTTGGCGGGAAGTGTCACGTTGCCATCTTCGAGTTGAATGAAAACTAGCGGTGGGTCAATGTTGGAAAAAAAAACAGGCCCAAGGTATTATCGTTTAAAGACTTACATTTCCAAGCAACGACATGTCTTTACAGAGAAAACGGTTCATCTACATGTAGCGATGTACAGCTCATGCGAAGGGTGATCCCGTGTAGGCAAGCACTTACGACAGATGACACTTCAGTTCCTAGTAAACCGAAAATCTTGACCAAAGAGGACGCAAATACACAAAACGGCAACACACGTCTTGAAATCCCTAAGACGATCACTTGCAACACCGTGTGTTGGAGTACTGGAGTTCCATTTTCGGAAAAAGTCCATTTTAAACCTTGAATTCGTAGACGTTGGACAAATCAAACCCCGAACTCGAAATCCCGGTCATTGGCACCCTGAACTTGTGAATCCCGGTCTAAATCAAACCCTAGACATGTTTGGTACACCAGGAATGCAATGATCCCGACCAGGATTACATGCTACTCTCAATGACGTGTGGACCAAGTTTGTAAGATCTTTCTTCCCCAATTTGTTTCCACCTTGCTGGCCGTAAATCTTACCTAGGACGCCTCCCGGAGAAAAGGATGTCACGGACCCAGCTATGACCCAGCTGACGAGGGGTTAACTCATCAAATCCCATGGTTAATGACCTAGGGTTGAGATTATGGGGAGAGAACGTGGTAGTACTGATAGTTTCGTCGGCTGACAAGCAGAGGCAAAGATTTACCCAGGTTCAGGCCTCCGGAGAGTAACACCCTACTTCCTGCTTGTCTGGTATTGATCGTGTGAGATTATGCGATTACAGGGAGGCTCCGGCGAGATGTCGATCTCGCTAGAGCTTTTGGTGGTTCGAGTATTGCCTATCCTGGATCGGCGGCCCTCCCAACCTTTATATAATAGGCTGGGTCTCGGGAGTTCGAAACCGACCCAGATTACATGTAAGGAAAGTCTAAACCGACTATGGCTATGTCTAATCTTGGAGGATACTCCATCTTCTTGGGCCTCTTGTCTTGGTATCCGAGTAGGCTCTTCGCTATTGGGTCTTAGTCGTTACGTGCACCAGGTACCCTCACGGTAGGGTACCCGAGATGTATATTCTTGTCAGTAGAGCCCGAGTACTTGTCTGACTCGAAGAATCGGGCATGCATGGACTCATTCGTAAGTGCACGTCATATGCTTTGTATTTTGTATATTATAATTGGATTTCATGTATGAATAGCACATGTTGGCTATGTCGAGTATCTCATCGACTGTGGTTTTTGGTTATGATGATCAAGTGATAATAGCTTAGCAGGCCCAGTACACTCGACGGATCGGGACTGGTTAACTACACATTCGGGTAAAACCTTACTAGCTTTCAATCAAACTCGAGTCCCCGGACTCGAATCTGGAACAAACTGGTCAGATTCGACTAGGCCGCGGATGTCTTACTGAGTCGATCTGCAGTATAGCTTTGAAATTTACCCAACGCGTCCGTCGGGATTTTTCATCATGTCTGTTGACACGGAAACTGTAAGGATTAACGTTGCTGGAACGGTCCTTAGCCCAGCTCGAAAGTTCGGCGGGTCTTACCTTTGCACTATGCATGCAGCATCCGAGATATTTGCGGCTGACGCAACTCGGGGATTTTGCGAGTATGTTTTTTGTAGTATTTTGAACTTTATTGGACGAGTCGTGTCCTTTATCGGCTGATATTCGCCGTTATTCTATCGGGTGCGCGACAGCGCTCCCGATGGGAGTAGCCCCCGAGATTGTGCTTTATTGCTTGCAATGGAGGATAATCTCAAATCTTTTTATCCCATATACTCTTAGTCGAAGAAATTTTTGATATGCTCCCGATGGGAGTAATATGTCTCAGTCGAAGGAACGGTCGAGTGACCAATTTTTGCCTTAACGTTGCTTTTCACACCCGAACCAATCAAGACAATCGAGTGAACGATATGCATTGGGCGAACTCGAATACTTTTCTGAACAGATGCTTGCAACGACGTCAGGGATGACGTTTCTGGCGACTGCGCTTCCTGACACACGGTGGCGTGCGTTACGCTGTGATGGATGGGACGTGACACATATGTGGGCCCATTGTGCAGCGCTGACCGAACGACGGTGCCGTTTGGACTTGATTTGACCGCTCTGGCCCACTTTTTACGGAGGCGTGATGATGGCTCCTCTTTTTGCGTGCGTAGTTGGCGGAGTGGCCGGCGAATGTTGCCCTCCGCGCCTGCCACGTGTACGGTGGGATTGCGTGCGGATCGCACGATTGCGATTTGAACGGTGATGATCGATTTTGCTTTGTGGTAAATAAAGGGAACGGCGCTGGCGTAACTTTTTACTAGCCATTTGCTCTGCGCGCCGCCCCTGTTCCATCTTCTTCCTTGCGCTCTTCCTCCATTGTTCTTGCGCTCAAGCTTGGTGCCCTCCACTCAACCATGAAGAAGGCTCCGGGCTCCAAGCGAACTGCTGCGGCCACCGCGCCCACCGCCACCGACGCGGCTGCTGGGAAGGGAAAAAAGGCCGCGGCTAGCGCGTCTGCATCCGCCGCCGGCCTGAAGAAGAGCAACGGGGACTGGGTGAAGTCCTCGATCAAGGACACCCATCTCGACAAATTCCGCGAGGAGCGACTACTGCCTCCCGCGGACCAGCTCTTCGTCCGCGCGCCATCGCCCAAGGAGGTACTCCCCGAACCTCATGGCAATGAGCGGGTTTGTTTTGTTGATTTTCTGACTAGGGGTTTCGCATTCCCCATCCACGACTTCGTGCGTGGTTTGATGTATGCCTACGGGGTGCAAATGCATGATTTTACCCCGAATGGTATTCTGCACATTGCGTGTTTCATCACGCTTTGTGAATGCTTTCTGGGGGTTTCCCCGAGCTGGGCGTTATGGAAGTCCATCTTCCTCGTCCGGCCGAACATGAGAGGCGGCCGCGCCTATCCCTTGGGCGACTGCGGGATCCAGGTGCGTAGCGACACGCGCTACTTCGCCCTGAAGCCAGTCGACTCGGCTCAAGGGTGGAGGAAAAAGTGGTTCTACGTCCGCGTCGACCAGGACGGAATCCCGACGTTCTCGACTGCCGGTCTGCTTGCGAGGACCAATGCTTGGGACCATCAGCTATCGACTGAGGAGCAGGCGGAGGCTGAACCTCTTTTGTCGAAGATCGGAGAGCTGCTGGGCAGTGTCACAGGTGTGCACCTGATTGCCACCTTTGTGAAGATGCGGGTGTGGCCAATCTGCGCCCGAGCTCACCCCATGTGGCAGTATGAGGGTGTGCTCGACTCCAGTCGAATGAGCAAGGAGGAGTTGTCGAAGAACGAGCTGGTGGCGCATGTGCGATCCATCACCAGCATCAAGTCAAGCGACCCCTGCAACGTCGACTGCCCTGTCACTCCTTATGGGGCTGAAAAGCCTTTGGAAGAGGTTAGCAAACGTTCGAGTTATTATCTCCTGGCTTTGCTATTTTTGCTGTTCATCTGTGTAATTTTCGAATGCTGTATTTGGTATACAGGGCCATTCGACTGAGTCAACTCTTCCGCCGCTTCCGGAGAATGGCCCAACCGAAGAGACAGAGGTACGAGTGGTAGAAGCGAAGGGAGGAGATGAATTGCCTCTACCTTCTGCTACCACATCTCCTATGGAAGAAGGTGAAGAGGAAGAGGTGGACGAGATGCAAACCGAAGTCCCACCCACAACTATGCAAGAAGTCGAGAACCCTCCTCCCAAGCGTCGTCGCTTGCTCAAGGGAGTGTCCTCTTCTATGAGCTCACCCGCGAAGGAGTCGGATGTGAGGGATGATGGAGACTCGAGCTCCTCACCTTCTGCCAAAACTGCTCCTTTGGAGGTGAACCCGTTGAGCTCGGCTCCTCCTCCGCAGTCGGGTGAGATGCTGTTGTTTGGAGGCCCAAACTTTGAAGACCTCGACAGTGAAGAAGAAGAAGAAGAAGAAGAAGAGCACATGCTTGCCCCTATGCTTTTGTACTGAGGTTTTTGCTTGTTGATAATTTTGCTTATGTTGTATTTCTTATGCCACTCGTAGTGCCGAGACTATGCGCCCTCCGACTCCTTCAGCCGAGAGAGCTTCGACTCCAGAGCAGCCAGAAGTTTTTCCTGTTGCGGCTGAAGTCGTTAAAACAGTAGCCACGGCTGCTGCCATAGAAGCCGCCAGGATTGCGAGTGCAGCGACTCCAGAAGTTGGGACCTCTGCTGCCAAGCCTGCGCCTTGGGTTGAACACGTAAGTGTCGTTTGTCGAGTCCTCATACTGGGACTGTTTGTGTATAACTTATGCTGGTTCCATGTGCATGCAGCCCTTCTACCTCAGCCTGGTGGAATCAGGCAAAGCTTTTGTCCAGATGGAGAACGAGAGGGACAGTCTGCGTGCTAACTTGGAGCAGCTCACTCGTGAGTGTACTTTGATTCTGTACCCAAGATTCTTTTTGCACTGTCTTTGCTTAACTGAACATTAAGTTACTTCGTGTCATCATTCTCAGGTGACAAGGCATCTGCTAAATCCCGGGTGAAGGAACTGGAGGAAGCGATCGCCTCCCAACGTGCTGAATCGAAGAAGACTTTGGACGCCGCCAAGGACGCAGCCGCCATGCGTGAGAGAGGGTTTGCTGAGCGACTGGCTAGCCTTGCTCGGGACGTGGGAGGTTAGCCACTTTCCCTTTGTCATTTTTGTGTAGCCTTTGAGTGCTTTGTAATGGTTTGCGCTCTTTTTGGTTGTTGATGCAGATGCGATTGGTGTGCCAGCACCTACTGACATGGTCAGTGATGAGTTATCACTCGACCAGGTTACAGGTGACCTCGGCGCTTCACTTGTCCAGGCGAAGGACGCCCTTGCCAAGTCTGCCAGCACCCTCGGCGTTGTGTACAAGGAGGTTGACGAGGGGTTAACTCATCAAATCCCATGGTTAAGGACCTAGGGTTCAGATTATGGGGAGAACGTGGTAGTACTGGTAGTTTCGTCGGCTGACAAGCAGATGCAAAGATTTACCCAGGTTCAGGCCCCTCGGTGGAGGTAAAGACCCTACTTCCTGCCTGTCTGTTATTGATCGTGTGAGATTATGCGATTACAAAGGGAGCTCCGGCGAGATGTCCATCTCGCTAGGGCTTTTGGTGGTTCGAGTATGGCTTGTCCTAGATCGGCACCCCTCCCAGCCTTTAAATAGGCTGGGTCTCGGGAGTTCATAACCGACCTAGTTTACATGTAAGGAAAGTCTAAACCGACTATGCCTATGTCTAATCTTGGAGGGTACTCCATCTTCTTGGGCTTCCCGTCTTGGGCTTCGAGTAGGCTCTTCGCTATTGGGCCTTTAGACGTCACGTGCACCAGGTACCCTCACGGTAGGGTACCCGAGATGTATACCCTTGTCAGTAGCCCCCGAGTACTTGTCTGACTCGAAGAATCGTGCATGGACTCATTCGTAAGTGCACGTCATATGCTTTGTATTCTGTATATTATAATTGGAATTCCTGTATGAATAGCACATGTTGGCTATGTCGAGTATCTCATCGACTGTGGTTTTTGCTTATGATGGTCAAGGGATAATAGCTTAGCAGGCCCAGTACACTGGACGGATCAGGACTGGTTAACTACACATTCGGGTAAAACCTTACTAGCTTTCAATCAAACTCGAGTCCCCGGACTCGAATCTGGAACAAACTGGTCAGATTCGACTAGGCCGCGGAGGTCTTACTGAGTCGATCTGCAGTATAGCTTTGAATTTTACCCAACACGTCCGTCAGGATTTTTCATCATGTCTGCTGACACGAAAACTGTAAGGATTAACGTTGCTGGAACGGTTCTTAGCCCAGCTCGAAAGTTCGGCGGGTCTTACCTTTGCACTATGCATGCAGCATCCGAGATATTTGCGGCTGACGCAACTCGGGGATTTTGCGAGTATGTTTTTTGTAGTATTTTGAACTTTATTGGGCGAGTCGTGTCCTTTGTCGACTGATATTTGCCGTTTATTCTATCGGGTGCGCGACAGCGCTCCCGATGGGAGTAGCCCCCGAGATTGTGCTTTATTGTTTGCAATGGAGGATAATCTCAGATCTTCTTACCCTGCATATGTTAATCGAATAAATTTTTCCGTAATTCTATCGGGTGCACGACAGTGCTCCCGATGGGAGTAGCCCCGAGATTATGCTGTATTGCTTGTAATGGAGGATAATCTCAAAATTATTTTATCTTGAGCATCTTTAGTCGAAGAATTTTTTGATATGCTCCCGATGGGAGTAATATGCCTCAGCCGAAGGAACGGTCGAGTGGCCAATTTTTCCCTAACATTGCTTTTTCACACCCGAACCAAACAAGGCAGTCGAGTGACCGATATGCGTTGGGCAGACTCGAATGTATTTCTGATCAGAGTGCTAGAGATGACGTCAGGGATGACGTTTTTGGCGACTGCGCCGCCTGACACACGGTGGCGTGTGTTATGCTGTGATGGATGGGACATGACACATAGGTGGGCCCATTGTGCAGCGCTGACCGAACGACGGTGCCGTTTGGACTTGATTTGACCACTCTGGCCCACTTTTTACGAAGGCGTGATGATGGCTCCTCTTTTTGCGTGCGTAGTAGGCGGAGCGGCCGGCGACGGTTGCCTTCCGCGCTTGCCACGTGTACGGTGGGATGGCGTGCGGAGCGCACGATTGTGATTTGAACGGCGATGATCGTTTTTGCCTTGTGGTAAATAGGGGGAACGGCGCTGGCGTAATTTTTACCAGCCATTTGCTCTGCGCGCCGCCCCTAGTCCATCTTCTTCCTTGCGCTCCCCCTCCATTGTTTCTGCGCCCAAGCTTTGCGCGCTCCACCGTTTTCCTTTGACGATGAAGAAAGCTGCGGGCAACAAGCGTCCTACCTCGACTGCTGCTGCCGCGCCCGATGTGGCGGCGGTGAAGGGGAAGAAAGCTGCGACAAGCGCATCTGCAGCCGCCGCTGGCCTGAAAAAGAACAACGGGGATTGGGTGAAGTCCTCGATCAAGGACACCCATTTCGACAAGTTCCGCGAGGAGGGCCTGCTGCCTCCTTCGGATCAGCTGTTCGTCCGCTCGCCATCGCCCAAGGAGGTACTCCCCGAACCCCATGGCAATGAGCGGGTTTGTTTTGCGGATTTTTTAACTAGGGGTTTCGCATTCCCCATCCACGACTTCGTGCGTGGTTTGATGTATGCCTACGGGTGCAAATGCACGATTTCACCCCGAACGGTATTTTGCACATTGCGTGTTTCATCACGCTTTGTGAATGTTTTCTGGGGGTTCACCCGAGCTGGGCGTTATGGAAGTCCATCTTCCTCGTCCGGCCGAACATGAGAGGCGGTCACGCCTATCCCTTGGGCGGCTGCGGGATCCGGGTGCGCAGCGACACGCGCTACTTCGCCCTGAAGCCAGTCGACTCGGCTCAAGGGTGGAGGGAAAGGTGGTTCTACGTCCGTGTCGACCAGGACGGAATCCCAGCGTTTTCTACTGCCGGTCTGCTTGCGAGGACCAATGCCTGGGACCATCAGCTTTCGACAGAGGAGCAGGCGGAGGTAGAGCTTTTGTCTAAGATCGGAGAGCTGCTGGGCAGTGTCACGGGTGTACACCTGATTGCCACCTTTGTGAAGAGGCGAGTGTGGCCGATCCGCGCCCGAGCTCTCCCCATGTGGCAATATGGGGGTGTGCTCGACTCCAGTCGAATGAGCAAGGAGGAGTTGTCGAAGAACGAGCTGGTGGCGCATGTGCGATCCATCACCAGCATCAAGTCAAGCGACCCTTGCAACGTCGACTGCCCTATCACTCCTTATGGGGCTGAAAAGCCTTTGGAAGAGGTTAGTAATCGATCGAGTTATTATCTCCTGGCTTTGCTGTTTTGTTGTTCATCTGTGTAATTTTCGACTGTTGTATGTGTGCAGGGCCATTCGACTGAGTCAACTCTTCCTCCTCTCCTGGAGAACGGCCCAACAGAAGAAACAGAGGTGCGAGTGGTAGAAGCGAAGGGAGGAGATGAATCGCCTCTACCTTCTGCCACCACATCTCCTATGGAAGAAGGCGAAGAGGAAGAGGTGGACGAGGTGCAAACAGAAGTCCCGCCCGCAACTGTGCAGGAAGTCGAGAACCCTCCTACCAAGCATCGTCGATTGCGCAAGGGAGTGTCTTCCTCTATGAGTTCACCTGCGAAGGAGTCGGATGTGAGGGATGAAGGAGACTCGAGCTCCTCACCTTCTGCCAAAGATGAACCTTTGGAGGTGAACCCGTTGAACTCGGTTCCTCCTCCCCAGTCGGGTGATATGCTTTTGTTTGGAGGTCCAAACTTTGAAGACCTCGAAAGTGAAGAAGAGGAAGAGCACAGGTTTGCTCCTGAGCTTTTTGTACTAAGGTTGTTGCTTTTTGGTTACTTTTGCTTATGCTGTATGTCTTATGTCACTCGTAGTGCCGAGACTGTGCGCCCTCCGACTCCTCCAGCCGAGAGAGTTTCGACCCCAGAGCAACCGGAAGCTTCTCCTGTTGCGGCTGAAGTCGGGAAAACAGTAGCCACGGCTGCTGCCATTGAAGCCGCCAAGATCACGAGTGCGTCGACTCCAGAAGTTGGGACTTCTACTGCCAAGCCTGCATCTTGGGTTGAACACGTAAGTGTCGTTTGTCGAATCCGCGTACTGGGACTTTTTGTGTATAACTTATGCTGGTTCCATGTGTATGCAGCCTTTCTACCTCAACCTAGTGGAATCAGGCAAAGCTTTTGTCCAGGTTGAACAGGAGAGGGACAATCTGCGCACTGACATGGAGCAACTCAGCCGTAAGTGTGTTTGACTTCTGTATTCGAAGTTCTTTTTTGCTCTGTCTTTGTTTTGTCGACTGTTAATGACATCTGGCCATCTATCTCAGGTGACAAGGCATCTGCTGAATCCCGGGTGAAGGAACTGGAGGAAGCAATCGCCTCCCAGCGCGCTGAGTCGAAGAAGATGTTGGATGCCGCCAAGGACGCAGCCGCCGTGCGCGAGAGAGGGTTTGCTGAACGACTGGCTGGCCTTGCTCGGGACGTGGGAGGTAAGCAACTTTCCCTTTGCATGCTTCGTGTGCACCCTGTTGGGTATTATGTACTAATACTTGCTCTTTCTGGTATATGTTGCAGAGGCGATTGGTGTGCCAACACCTACTATCATGGTCAGCGATGAGTTATCACTCGACCAGGTTATAGGTGACCTTGGCGCTCAATTTGTCCAGGCGAAGGATGCCCTAGCCAAGTCTGCCAGCACCCTCGGCGCCGTGCACAAGAACGTGCTCCCAATGAACGACGTGCCGTCGACTGCTGACGGCTTCGCTGATGTGCTTGGACCAGGAACCACGACCATGGCGAACTTTGCTCGCGCCCTTACGGTACGCGGCTCGGAGTCCACCCTCAAGCTGATACTAGGTCATGGGATAGAGGGTAACTTCGAGGCAGCGATGTCTGACTTCCCTCGGAAGGCTGGCGGTAAGGTAATATCTTTAAAGCATGTTAGCGAGCCAGCCGCCCGACTGGCTAATATGTTTATGACCACCATGGAGCGTCGGGCAACAGAGGTCGCCGCCCGCTCGAGTAGGGCTAGGTCTGAGTCGGTGTCTGAGAAATAGGGCAACCGCGCCTTTTTATGCCTTGTAATTTAAGCGTTATGACCACGCGAGTATGCGTGTGCTTTTGCTACCTTTGTATGAATTTAATTCCTTTGTGCCTTTGCCTGAAAAGGCTATGTGCTATTGCTCGCCTGAGCTTTGTAATGAATTTCTCATATCTAACATGAGATTTTTATGATGCTTTGGAACAGCCACGGGCACCCACTTCCTCAGCGAGTACGTCGCGACCTCGTGCTTCCACTCGATCTCGAGCTCAAGAGTCGTGAAACTGGAGCAAGAGTTGGCGAGTGCTCGGAGTGAGCTGGATAGGATGAGGGCGAGGCCTGCTTTGCCCACTCAGCGAGAGGAGTATGTGCTTGGCGAGATGGAGATCGTGAATAGGCAACTCGAGTGTAAGCATAACTGCCTTGCTCTCAAGAGTTCCTAGCATGTCCTTTTTGTTGATCCAACGTGCATTGTTGCAGGCTTTGTTCCAGACTTCCAGGCGGAGCAGGCTCGTGTTGATGAGCAATTGAACAATGCGACTGATGAACCAACGACGGGTCGTCAGGATTTTCGCTTGGATAAGCACCGAGCGCGCATACTCGCAACTCTGCAGGATCGAGTGTGGCGGAGCACTTTGCTGCTCGAATTATGCAGGTCGGCCTTCAGTCGCATCAACCAAACTCTTTTTCCGACGGGGCCGCAACCTCAAGGAATCCATGCGTTGCTCGGGCTTTTCCGGAGTTCAGGTCCCATTCGAGACTTTATCACCCAGAAGCTTGTGGATGGGGCCAACGCAACGATGGCATATATCCGAAGTCAGCGTCCACATATGCAGCTACATCCACCCGTGCCTGGATCGATTTTGTCCCAGTCGCAACTTGACGGTACAGTCGAGTCTGCGAGGGTGATGGTCGAGTGTTATCACGCTCAACTTATGGGACCTGTTCTACCAGTCAAGGACGAACCGGAGGATTAGGGTATTTATGTCTAGGGGACAGCCCCCGAGTGCAAATTTGCCACTTGTACGTATTGTATATTTGTTTGCTTGCATGTATGCAGCCCCCAAGTATCAAAGTGAGGCTGCGAATTTTTCGCGATGTCTGAAATTTCAACTTCTGCTTTTAGGCTCAGCCCCCGAGCATTCGAGTGAAGTTGAGTAACTTTGCGTATGCGTTTGATCTTTTGTACCTCAGCCCCCGAGTGTTCGAGTGCGGCTGGGATATGTTTGAAGGAGAAGGAGCGAAAGCTCATACTTTTGATAACGCAGCCCCCGAGTACTCGGGTGTGGCTAAGGTTGTGCGAATAATTTATGCGAGTAGTAAACAGGAGGAACATTGATTGTATTCCATTTTTGAATGTTAAGCTGCAGGCTGCCTCATTAAAAACCTTCCAGCCCCCGTAGGTACCCTGGTAAGGAAAAAAGTGCGTCTGAAACCTGCAGCCATCCGACATATGTGCCTATTACATTATGCGACTGAGCAATCTAAGCATAGAAACGGCGCAGTTGCGCAACGTTCCAAGGATTGTGCGAGAGTTCGCCTGTCTTCGCGTGCTTCAGTCTGTATGCTCCACCACCTATGACCTCGGTGATGATGAAGGGTCCCTCCCATGGAGAGGCGAGCTTGTGCACCTTCTTTTGCTTCAGTCGAAGTACCAGGTCACCAACTTCTAAGGACCTGGTACGCAGTCGACGGCTGTGGTAGTTGCGGAGGTCCTGCTGATAGACAACTGTGCGTGCGAGCGCCGTGTTGCGTGCTTCTTCGAGCAAGTCGACTGCATCTTTGAGTGCTTCATCCGTATCTTCTTCGTTGTATGCCTCGACTCTTGGTGCATTGAATCTTACATCTGATGGCAGGATTGCCTCTGCACCGTAGACCATAAAGAATGGGGTGAATTGTGTTGAAGCGTTGGGAGTTGTGCGTAGGCTCCACAGCACAGACAGGAGTTCTTCGACCCAAGCACCCGCGGCTCTTTTGAGTGGCACCAGGAGGCGTTTCTTGATTCCGCTCGTCACAAGTCCATTGGCTTTTTCAACTTGGCCATTGGACTGCGGGTGAGCCACGGATGCATAGTTGAGCGTGATATCTTGCTCTTTGCGGAAGGATCGGAACTCTTCAGCTGTGAAGTTTGTACCATTATCAGTGATGATACTGCTTGGCACGCCGAAGCGGTATATGATGGATTTTATGAAATTGACTGCTGTAGTGGCAGTCGAACTTGTGATAGGAACTGCTTCAATCCACTTGGTGAACTTGTCGACTGCCACCAGAAGGTGAGTATGCCCTCCATGGGAGGATTTTTTGAGTGGCCCAACCATATCGAGCCCCCACTGGGCGAAGGGCCATGCCAATGGTATTGTCTTCAACACTGATGCGGGTGCGTGCGGCTTTGTGGCGAATTTTTGACACCGATGCACCTTTTGACTATGTCCTCCACGTCTTTGAGTGCTGTGGGCCAGTAGAAGCCTGCGCGAAAGGCTTTGGTTATGAGTGATCGACTGCTGGCGTGATGCCCGCAGGTAACTGCATGAATATCACGAAGGATAGCCTGGCCATCTTCGAATGCTATGCATCGTTGGAACATACCTGATATGCTGCGCTTGTATAGTTCGCCGTTGATGACGGTGTATGCTTTAGATCGTCGAGTGACGCGTCTTGACTCTGTTATGTCTTCAGGTACCTCGCCGTGGAGTATGTATGCGAGAAAAGGTTGAGTCCAAGTTGGCTCAATGAGGAGTACCTCGACTGGCGGGTCCTCTGTGCTAGGTGCTTTGCTCTTGGCTGGTGCGGCTGATGTGGGAGATGTTCTCTTTTTCTTGATGGACCTGTGCTCGATGCGTTCGAGGAAGACACCAGGTGGAACTGGTGCTTTGGGCGCGCCAATGTTGGCTAGCTTATCTGCTTCCTCATTCCTCTCGCGCCCCTATGTGCCGCAACTCGCAACCTTCGAAGCTGCCCTCCATTAGGTTGTACAAGTCACGGTAGGCAATCATGTTATCTGTGATTGCATCGCAGGCCTTCATTGTTTGCTGCACCACAAGATTCGAGTCACCGTAGATCATCAGTCGAGTGCATCCGAGGGCTTTGGCCATCCTCATGCCATGGATCAGGGCCTCGTACTCTGCCTCGTTATTAGATGGTAACTCGAATTCCATCCGCAGGATATAGCGAAGCTTGTCGCCTTTTGGTGATATGAGGATGACACCTGCGCCTGCGCCTTCGTTCTTCTTTGAGCCGTCGAAGTACATAGTCCATGAGTTGGACACATCTGGTGCTCCTGGTAATTGAGCTTCGATCCACTCGGTATGGAAGTCAGGTAAGACTTGTGCTTTGATGGCCTTCGGGTAATCATACTTGATATCTCGTGGTGCTAGCTCGATGAGCCATTTTGCGACTCGCCCAGTTGCGTTGGGGTTTGTGAGAATGTCCCCGATCCCTGAGGTGCTGATTATAGTGATCGGGTGTTCTGCGAAGTAATGCGTCAGCTTCCTTGAGGACATGAACACGGCGTATGCCAGCTTTTGATACTGCGGGTACCGCTGCTTTGATATGGAGAGCACTTCACTCAAGTAATAGACTGGGCGTTGTATGCTTTTGACGTGTCCTTCCTCCCTGCGTTCGACTACCAGTACGGTGCTCACCACCCTGTTAGTTGCGGAGACATATAGGTACAGTGGCTCGCGTTCCCTTGGTGCGACGAGGATTGGAGGGCTTGTGAGGACTCGCTTGAGGTCCGTGAAGGCTGCTTCGGCTTCTGGTGTCCACTCGAATTTTTCTGCTTTCTTCATCACTCGATAGAACGGGAGTGCTTTTTCGCCCAGTTTGCTGATGAATCGACTGAGTGCTGCCACTCGACCTGCTAATTTCTGCACGTCATGGAGCTTTCAAGGCCTTTGCATTGTCAAGATGGCCTGTATTTTCTCCGGGTCTGCCTCGATTCCTCGAGCCGAGACTAGAAACCCGAGGAGTTGCCCGGCGTGCACGCCGAACGTGCACTTCTTCGGGTTGAGCTTGATGTGGAAGCGTTTGAGGTTTGCGAACGTCTCTCGCAAATCATCGAGTAGTGTGTTTTCCTCCCTTGTTGGGATGACGATGTCGTCGACGTAGACCTGGGCGTTTCGCCCAATTTGCTTCTTGAGGCAGTCTTGCATCATGCGCTGGTAGGTTGCGCCTGCATTCTTGAGCCCAAAAGGCATGGTTGTGTAGCAGTAGACCCCGAGTGGGGTTATGAACGCCGTTTTCTCTTCATCCTCTTCTTTCATCCTTATCTGGTGGTACCCCGAGTGTAACACCCCAAAAATTCGTCCTTAATTTTAGTGGTGTTTTCTCACACCTGGAAAACTTTTTCGGGTTTTAAAATGTTTTCTTCGAACCGTTGGCCTTTGATTTGACTTGGGTTTCGCTCTCTTGGAAAATTCCCAGCCAATCCCGATCCTTGTCGACCTCCACCATAAATTCCATGACATTGTTTTATCTGTTAAACCATTGGTTCCATTTGGTGGTTCCAAAATCCTTTCGGTCTATCCCACTAAAGTCTCCACCGCAATTTTAGCTTGGAATAAATCCTACCAAGCTACCATATGGTTCCCTCATCCATATACATCACTCCCATGGAAAAATATTTCATAGTCCCATGCAACATTCCAAAGTTAAACCATATTCTCTAATATGCCATTTGCGATCCAGAAATTATCTAGACACCTTCCACTCATCCAGAAATTATGCAATTTTGGTAGGGTGCATGATTCCACCTCCTGAACATTTCACTCCATTGGCCCAACCTCATTTGAGCAATATTTGAGGTACTTCCTTTGTAATGCCTTTTCCATGCCTAATAGCAAATTCCAAAGCAACCCTAGCTACAAAAATCATTTGGCATTGTCACCTTTCCAAATTGACAACCTTCCTTATATAACCCCATATCTAGAAGATCTGCTCAAAATAATTTGAGGAAGCACACTAGGCATACCAATGCCATTAGGGCATTTTCAGACATCCAATTTTTTGACCAACCTCCAAATGTCCAATAGAGCTCATACTCCACAGACATTCTATTTACATCATTCCAAACCTACTGTGAATTTTGGGGATTTTTCTGAGATGCGGAAGACCCTGGTCATTTCATCGAGCACCTTCGCTATTTTTTGGTTTTCTGAAAATCTTACACTGCAAAGTTTTGAATCCTTGGGTGATTCTTGTTGTGTTGTGTTGCTCTCGACGTTACAAACGCAGTGGTGGAAACCATTCCCCTTTTGGACCTCCGAGTCACCGGGAACGCGACGATGTCGCTCGCGTCGCGCTCTGGACGTTCTGGACGCGCGCTTGGCAGGAACTAATCGCAATTAACAGCGTGGTCGGTGCCTAATCCTTTGTTATAGTACAATCCCTGTGCACTACTGTGTATCCAGCTCGGCCTCCTCATCTACTTATCCCTTCCACCGACGCTATAGTGCCATGGGAGATCAATTGTGAAGCTCCCGGTGCCCTCCTCTCCCTCTCCCCTTGCTATATATAGGAGAGCCTGAGCCTCCCTCCTGTAGCTGCACCTCATTCTCCCCCTCTGGACTCCCAGCAAGTTTGCTCGAGGAGATAGCCCGTCTCCTTCGGATGTCGGCCGTAGCCACCGTGGCCATGCCGAGCTCCAACTCGACCCGTCCCAGCCTTCCCTCCACCCGAACCTTCACCCACGGGCGCGGAAGAGGGCGGCAGCTCCGTTCCCACCATCGGCTTGCGCTCTCGGGCGCCGGTCCGTCGGTGTCGACGACGGCCGTCCTCGGCCGTGCGTACGAGCCCACCATGGCCGACGCAAGTACGCTTGCTCGCCGTGACTCCCCAGCCCCCGGGACCCCTTCCCCGAGCGCGGCGCTGCCCTGCGCGACCGCTGCCGCCGTTAGCCCGCGCCCGAGCCCTCCCAGTGGCCATTGCCGTCGCCATGCCGAAGCTCTGCCTCCATGGCCGAGCTGGCCGAGGTGGAGGAGGCGCGCGGGAGGCGCCCTAGCCTCGGCTTCCGCCCTGCTGGGAGCGGTGGGGCGCGGCGAGGCCGTCCTGGCCGCCGGCGACCGCCCCGGTGCCCGAAGACAACCGCACCATCGACCCCCGCCGCTCGGCGGCGTCTCTGCATCTGCGGGCGTGCGGCCGATGAAGGAAGGAAGAGGAGAGAAAAAGAAAAAAGAAAAAGAAGGAGAAGGGAGAGAGAGAGGCCGACAGGTGGGTCCCGGCCCCACCTGTCAGGTTAAGTGGAGGCGCGTTTCGCGCGGATGCGCTTCCCTGAGGCGAAGGCGTATTCCGCCGAAGTGCGCGACCAGCCCAGCCCATTCCGGAATTCAGCCCGTGCTGTTTTTTTTTCCCAGTGAGCAGCGGATAGCTATCCTTCGCTCGCTCGTTTCTCTCAAACCGTAACTCCGATTGAGGTGATTCAAATTTGTAAATTCCTAGTTTGAGAAGCTCTGTCTAGTAGTATCAGTTTTACATTTTTGTAAAATACTTGTATGCTCAGTACCCTTGTATGCCTGCTTAGGTGTATACCGCGGTACCGGCAGACCGGAACCCTGACCCGTGACGCGTCCGTGATCCCTGAGCCAAATGGTGTCGATCTTCGGAGGCAAGCTAACCCCTTGCTATGAGCCGTCCCGTAATGTTGTTTGTTATTTGCTTATCGCCATGCCGAGTGTTTATATTTGTCTGCGTTCGGTATATATTATGTCGGTCTGCTATTGTTATGTTCAATATGTTACTTCGAATGTTGCTCCTGCCATGTTTCATTCATCATCCATGTGTGCATTAGAATGACGTGTGAATTAAATTGTGCGCCTCGCACTTGCGCGGCTTTGTCGAACCCTCTAACTAAACAACTGTAAAACACGTGTTCCTATGAGTGTTTGCTTCTTCTCCTTCGCCGAGGTGAGGAGCGGACGAATGTCGTCTTATGATCCTAGGAGTTGGGGGCATTTGCCAAAAGAGTTATTTGCTTCTTCTCCCTCCGTCAAACGTGGTTGGCGTAAGCCCACCTGGACTGCGACGCTTGGGACATTTGCTTTCCATTTGGTTCTTTTTGCCAAGATTGCTGACACCACGTCGGGTTAATCCTTGAGTGGAATGGATGCTTTCTTTCTTATGAGTGCTTTTCGGTTCATTTTGGAGACTACATGCCCTACTAAATTTGGTAGTTGATATGTGATGGCGCTGGTCGGTGGAATCGCCGCCGTAGTCACCCGATCGACGCCAATAAACTGTGCTAACTTTTGTAGTTGATCTGTGAAGGCGCTGGTCGGCGGAATCGCTGCCGTAGTCTTCCGGTTGACGTTTCCTTTTTCTTGTCAAACGAGAAGGCGCTTGCCAGCGCAATCGCTGCCACAGTCTTCCGGTTGACGTTTCTTTTCTTGTCGAACGAGAAGGCGCTTGCCAGCGGAATCGCTGCCACAGTCTTCCGGTTGACGTTTTATTATTGCTATGCTTGGACTTTGGACATGCAGGTTGATTTGTTTATTTACTGCTGATATTATTATGTTATTGTGGTTGCTATATTGCTTGAATTATGATGTTGCTAATGTCTTGATGTTTGATGATATATATTATTATGATGTTGTGATTGTTGTGTTGGACTAATCCTCTGTTGTTTGGACTTGTTATGATGAAACTTGATTAAATGAAACACCCCTCCAAACTTCGATAGGGTCAGTCCATAGTGCCACTAATCTGAACATCGAAAGCACTACCACTGTCGCTCATATGGGCGGGCCTTGACCTACGTAATCCTATTGAGCCTCCTTTGATGCCACCCTTTTGGCAAGTCTAGTCGGTTACCATAGTTGGTCGGGGCTAGTCTTGCGGAGGTTCCGGAGCTAGGCGTCGCTCATGGGTTGGGGACGTGCCGGATTCACTTATGCATAAGGCATATAGTTATGTCGGTGGCTATATAGGGAGTGTCTTGATGGCGTGAAACGGTTGAGTGAGTGTATCAGACCGTCTTATGGATGTGATCCTAAAGTACCGGTTGTTAATGATCCACTTAGATGAGTGAAGTATTGCAACCTCTCGAGAGTGTAAATCTGGATATCTAGCCTAGTCCAAGGTTATGGAACAATGAGTTCAGTGTCGGTCACACTATTGTCTTTGTCGAGTCAGGAGGTTAAACATAAGTTCTGTTTGAAAGAAAGATGAACAACCTGATTTCACTAAATGAACAATAAGTTGATGCAGGGAATGTTACTTGAGATGTGATTGTGAACCAAGTTTAGGGATGGCGGTGTGATGCGTTGGGGAGCCTATAGTTAGGCCAGAGCCCACATCAACCGTGCGTGCCCAGAGTGAAATGATGAGACCAGTGGGCCTAGCAGTGATCACAGGTGCTGTTGTGTATTATTTGGTACCCACTTGGTACACTCGTTTACTCGTCACAGGTAAGCCCTTTGTATGATTGCTGGTACACGATCCAACCCCACCTGGCTTGGACTCTGTACTGGTGATACCCCCGTTGCTTGCTTATGACATGTTTGGTTGTCAATGCCATGCTACTTTTATATCATGTATCTAGATTACACTTGACATGTTGTAAGAGTTTATTTCCAATGTATATCTTGTTGCATGATTGTTGGATTGTTTGTAGTGAGTGGCGATTCTTGCTGAGTGCATACAAATGTACTCACGGGCCTTGTGATTGTGGCCAGATTTTGGCGAGGATTCATCTTCCACCTTAGCAAGGACAAGGAGAAGAAGCGTGCTAGGATCAGTAGCCCAGCCAGATACCTGTGGAGTGGAGCCGCTCCAAGCCGTTGCCTCAATTATGTCTTCCGCTGCCAGTTAAAACTCTGAGTTGGGCCATGCTTGGCTTGATATTTTGTAAAGCCTCGACGGCCTTGTAAACCCTTTGTAGCACTTTGTGCCTGATTGTGTAATGATTTCCGCTATGTTGCATTGTCGTAACGTGCGGCCAGATATCTTGGGCTGGCGCACGGGGCGACCGCCCTTCTGACAAGCTGTGCCAGAAGGGGGTGCCACACCGAGTAAGCGTCCAGGAAGGACAAGCGAGCGCACACGGCGGTGGAGTCGACGATCTGATCGATTCGAGGTAGTGGAAAGTGATCCTTTGGACAGCATTTATTGAGTGCTGTGAAATCTACGCACATCCGAAGGATATCTGTGTTCTTCTTCTCTACAAGTACGGGGTTAGCCACCCATTGTGATTTCTTGATTTCTCTGATGAACCCTGCCGCGAGTAGTCTGTCGACTTCAGCTTCGACTGCGGCTCTTTTCGGGCCGGATATGCGGCGCATTGTTTGCTTGACTAGCTTAGCATCTAGAAATAATTGGAGAGAGTGCTCGGCGAATTCCCTGGGAATACCTGGCATGTCGGCTGGACACCACGCAAATATATCCCAGTTCTCACGGAGGAATTCGACGAGCGCGCTTTCCTATGCGATAGGCAGACTCGACGAGACATTGACTGTCTTGGTCGGGTCAGTCGGGTGCACCTGATGCGACCTTGTGTCATTGGTGGCGTTGAATGCTCTGTCGACTGCCACCTTCTTGTGCTCCGGCATAAGTGTTCGATCGTTGGAGACTGCTAGCTCGGCGAGTGTTGCTTCCATGCCGAACATCTCAGATATTTTGCTGAATTCTCGGTCGCAAGAATCAGACTTTTGGAAGTTTCCTTTGACTGAGATTACTCCTTTTGGTCCAGGCATTTTTAGCTGGAGGTATGCGTAGTGTGGACCGCCATGAATCGAGCGAACGTCGGGCGTCCAAGTATGGCATGGTATTGTGACTTCCAGTCGACAACTTCGAACTCAATCGACTCAGTCCTGAAGTGGTTCTTGTCCCCGAACGTTACGTCGAGTTGTATGGTGCCTTCTGGGCTTATTGCTTTGCCTGGGACGATACCGTGAAAGGTATTTGAGATTTTGCAGGTTTTCGACTGACCTGTTCATTTTGCGGAGCGTATCTGCGAAGATGATGTTTATGCCGCTGCCACCATCCATGAAGACCTTGGACATGGCGTAGCCTCCAATTTGTGCGTCGAGTACCAGAGCAGAGTGCCCTGGACGAACGACCGATGGAGGGTGGTCCTCTCTGCTGAAGCTTATTGCGGTTTCAGAACCCTTCAAGAATTCAGTTACAGCAGGAGGTGACATGACCGCCATGTTTACTTGTCGAGTGCGAAGTTTTTGCTCCCTGTTGGAAGGGCGACCTTTCTGTATCATGTACATCTGCCCTTGGGGCGGAGGGTACTGAGGTTCGTCCACCCGAGGTACGGGTTGTATGGCACCCGCGAGATTTCCGCCTGCGGCAGGCTGTGGTGGTGGAGGTGGTGCCATCAGAACGGGCACATTGTTTGGCTGAGGCACGGTGCAGGTGCGGGCGTGTGCGGCTGTTGCCTTTCTGAGCTGTACGTATTCAGACGCTAGTTGGTCGAATTCTCTGCAGTTTCTCATCGAGTGATTGGAGCGCAATTTTCCGTCTTCCCCCTTGTACAGGTGGAATCTGCAATCAGCATCCATCTTTTCTTCGAATGATCGCTCGGATTGTGCGCCGGAGCGCGACTTGCGCCAGTCTTTCCTCTTGTAGCTGTCACTGCGTTGGTCGCGGTCTCGACTGTCCCGACGATCATCTCGACTGTCCCGTCGATCTTCTGACCGTCGGTCGCTTCTGTCTTGGTCTTTGCGGGGTGTGGAGAACCCAGCCGCCATGAATTCGGGTCTGTCGTCGTCGTAGTGACGTTTTGAACGCTTGCGCCTTCGGTCGTCTCTGTATGAGTCTCTGCGGCTTCGACTGCCGCTTTCATGATTGTCACGGGGTGAGGACCCGCGTGTGGTGCGCGCCATGTCTTCTCCGTCTGCCCACTCAGTCGCGATCTTCAAGAGGTTAGCCACAGAGGTTGGCTTTTGGCGACCAAGTGCTTCTTTGAAGTCTCGCCTGGCGAGGCCCATGATGAAAGCATCCATGGCCATATCTTCTGAAATTACTCCAACTGAGTTGCGTATCTCAGTCCATCGTCTGATGTATGACCTCAACGTTTCGTCTGACCGTTGAACGCAAGCTCGCAGCTCCTCGAACGTTTTTGGGCGCTCACATAGAGGCTCGAAGTTTTTGATGAAGTCTGTGCGGAAGTGATCCCACGAGTCGTATGTTGATGGAGGTAGAGCCTTGAGCCAGTCGCGGGCTGTGCCTTCGAGCATGAGTCGTATGTATTGCATGGCTGTGATGTTTGTGCCTCGCTGGCACGCGACAGCCAGCCTGTAGTCTTCCAGCCACCCTGAAGGTTCCTGTCGACCCGTGTACTTGGGCTGTTCAGATGTGAGTTTGAACCCTTTGGGCATCCGTGTCTCGCGGACGCGTCGAGTGAAGCACAGAGCTCCGTGTGGCTCAGGCTCTCGATCAGAGTATGAGTCGCTACTGTAAGATCTGCGTGATCTGCTTCTGGACCTGCGCCGACGTGAGCCGCTTCTTTCCTTCGAGTGGTGGCGGCGACCACTGCGATTATGCTCTTCGCGACACGTGTCAACTAGGGCACGATCTCGACTCCCTCCTGGAGTTTTTGGGATTTGGCGTATGGCCTTCGCTGCTAAGGCGAGTGATTTGATCTGTTGGCGATGTAGTTTTGCATTGGGGTCATCAGCTGGAGGCTTGATTGCTTCTAGGTATGCAGCAGCGGTAAAGAGAGCACCCGCATCTATTTTGGGTACTGGCACCCCCTCCTCGTCGTATGTCATAAAGAGTTGCCTAGATTGCGGGTGAGTGCCGCCCTTTCATCCGACGCGAGGTGTGACAACCTTGATCTGGGTCTTGTGTCCGCTCGCCCGGTGGAGCTCATGGAGAGCTGTCTTCTCCGTACACTCGACAAGCTAGCTTGCTTTTTGCGTTCTTCGAGTGTTGCTCTGACCTGCTGCAGTCGAAGTGATTCCTGCCAGTTGAAGTACTGGAAGGTCAACATCTCCTCCGTGTTGCGTCTCGGCATCATTGTGCACTCCTTGATGACTTTATCAGCTTTTGCTGCCATCTCAGCATTAATTGTGAGAGTTGTGACTCCATCCGGCATAGTAACTGTGCACGGGAATTCTGTAGGCCTGCGACTGGCCGCGATATCAGATGATTCTGCGGCGAAGGCAACGTAGACCTGCTGGGTATCACCCGAGGGTATGTGTATGTGTTTTCGAGTCCCGTCATGGACTCGATGTCTTCATCAAGGCTCATGTCGGAGTCGATATGCTCGTCGAGTGGTCCATCTGGACGAATCTCGCAGTCGATGTCTTCATCGCCTATGCTCATCTCGGCGTCGGCGAAGTTGTTATGAATCTCGAAGTCGAGTTTGTTGTTGGTGCAGATCTCGGAGTCGACGTGGTTGTCGATATGAGTTTCGGGCTCGTCGAAGTCGCTGAGGGAGATCCCGCAGTCGAAGCTATCCTTGAGTGGAAGATTGAGCTCGGGATCGTTTGTGCGGTATGCTGATTCGGCCTCCTCACCTTTGAGATCTTTCGCGAAGAACTCGTCGATCTCTCGAGTTGACACGGTTGCTGCAGACGAGCAAGATCGGAGGATTGACGACGGTATGGACGCAGTTGATGGATCCGCAGTCGAAGGAGCCGCGACCGATGGAGCCTCGGGTGCGGAAGTCGCGAGTTGGCGTGGATCTGTCAAGTCCTGCACACCAAGCTTGTTGACGAAAAAATTGAACGAACCAACGGTTAAACCCAAACCTGACTCGAGATCGGCGAAGGTCTCCTGGAATTCTGGCGAGTGTGGCTCGAAATCCATCAGAGGATCTGACGTGCTTTTTGCAGGTGAAGATGGCGTTCTGCCGTTTGTCGAGTGATTCGGCGAGTCGCCGTGTGCCGCCCTAGTAGGCGAGTTCTGGTTTGTTGATGCAGCCGGCGAGTTGCCGTTTGTAGATCCGACCGGCGAGTCGCCGTTTTCGATGGAACCGAAGAAACCGTGAGTCCAACACTATTCATTCCCACAGACGGCGCCAATTGACGAGGGGTTAACTCATCAAATCCCATGGTTAAGGACCTAGGGTTGAGATTATGGGGAGAGAACGTGGTAGTACTGGTAGTTTCGTCGGCTGACAAGCAGAGGCAAAGATTTACCCAGGTTCAGGCCCCTCGGGTGGAGGTAAAGACCCTACTTCCTGCCTGTCTGTTATTGATCGTGTGAGATTATGCGATTACAAAGGGAGCTCCGGCGAGATGTCGATCTCGCTAGGGCTTTGGTGGTTCGAGTATGGCTTGTCCTAGATCGGCACCCCTCCCAGCCTTTAAATAGGCTGGGTCTCGGGAGTTCATAACCGACCTAGTTTACATGTAAGGAAAGTCTAAACCGACTATGCCTATGTCTAATCTTGGAGGGTACTCCATCTTCTTGGGCTTCCCGTCTTGGGCTTCGAGTAGGCTCTTCGCCATTGGGCCTTTAGACGTCACGTGCACCAGGTACCCTCACGGTAGGGTACCCGAGATGTATACCCTTGTCAGAGGTGCTCCCACAAGGCGAGGTGCCGTCGACTGCTGATGGCTTTGCTGACGTGCTTGGACCGGGGACCTCGACCATGGCGAGCTTTGCTCGCGCTCTCACGGTACGCGGCTCGGAGTCCACCCTCAAGCTCATTTTGGGTCATGGAATAAAGGGTGATATCGAGGCGGCCATGTCTGACTTCCCACGAAGACCCAATGGGAAGCCTATGTCTCTGAAGGGCGTTAGTGAGCCAGCCGCGCGACTGGCCAACACTTTCATGGCCACCATGGAGCGTCGAGCGGCGGAGGTCACCACTCGCGAGAGTAGGGCTAAGTCTGAGTCGATGTCTGAGAGATAGGGCAGCCGCGCCATTTATGCCTTGTAATTAAACTTATGACCACGCGAGTATGCGTGTGCTTTTGCTACCTTTGTATGAATTTAATTTCTTTGTGCTTTCGCCTGAAAGGCTATATGTTATCGCTCGCTTGAGCTTTGTAATGAATTTCTCATATCTGACATGAGATTTTATGATGTTTGGAACAGCCACGGGCACCCACTACCTCAGCGAGTACGTCGCGACCTCGTGCTTCCACTCGATCTCGAGCTCAAGTGGCGAATGATGCCAAAGTTATGCGTTATATGAAAGCTCGAGTCGTGAAACTGGAGCAAGAGTTGGGGAGTGCCCGGAGTGAGCTGGATAGGATGAGGGCGAGGCCTGCTTTACCCACTCAGCGAGAGGAGTATGTGCTTGGCGAGATGGAGATCGTGAACAGACAACTCGAGTGTAAGCATGACCGCCTTGCTCTCAAGAGTTCCTAGCCTGTCCTTTTTGTTGATCCAACGTGCATTGTTGCAGGATTTGTTCCAGACTTCCAGGCGGAGCAAGCTCGTGTTGATGAGCAATTGAACAATGCGACTGATGAACCAACGACGGGTCGTCAGCATTTTCGCTTGGATGAGCACCGAGCGCGCATACTCGCAACTCTGCAGGATCGAGTGTGGCGGAGCACTTTGATGCTCGAATTATGCAGGTCGGCCTTCAGTCGCATCAACCAGAATCTTTTTCCGACGGGGCCGCAACCTCAAGGAATCCATGCGTTGCTCGGGCTTTTCCGGAGTGCAGGTCCCATTCGGGACTTTATCACCCAGAAGCTTGTGGATGGGGCCAACGCAAAGATGGCATATATCCGAAGTCAGCGTCCACATATGCAGCTACATCCACCCGTGCCTTGATCGAGTTTGTCACAGTCGCAACTTGACGGTACAGTCGAGTCTGCGAGGGTGATGGTCGAGTGTTATCACGCTCAACTTATGGGCCCTGTTCTACCAGTCAAGGACGAACCGGAAGATTAGGGTATTTATGTATAGGGGACAGCCCCCGAGTGTAAATTTGCCACTTGTACGTAGTGTATATTTGTTTATTTATATGTATGCAGCCCCCCGAGTGTATCGAGTGGGGTTTATGAAAAAATACTTTAGAATATGGAACATAAATTGCACAGCCCCCGAGTGTTCGAGTGAGGCTATGAATTTTTGCGATACTTGAATCTTCAACTCATGCTTTTTATGACCCAGCCCCCGAGTATTCGAGTGCGGCTGGGGTATTATGTTTGAAGAAGAAGGAGCGAAAGCTCATGCTTTGAGATAGCGCAGCCCCCGAGTATTCGGGTGAGGCTAAGTTTGTGCGAATAAGATGCGAGTAGTAAGCGGGAAGAAATATGAGGAATCATTGATTATATTCCATTTTGAATGTTAAGCTGCAGGCCGCCTCATTAAAAACCTTCCAGTCCCCGTAGGTACCCTGGTAAGGAAAAGAGCGCGTCTGAAACCTGCAGCCATCCGACATATGTGCCTATTACATTGTGCAACTAAGCAATCTAAGCATAGAAACGGCGCAGCTGCGCAACGTTCCAAGGATTGTGCGAGAGTTCTCCTGTCTTTGCGTGCTTCAGTCTGTATGCTCCACCACCAATGACTTCGGTGATGATGAAGGGTCCTTCCCATGGCGAAGCGAGTTTGTGCACCTTCTTTTGCTTCAGTCGAAGCACCAGGTCGCCAGCCTCAAAGGACCTGGTGCGCAGTCGACGGCTGTGGTAGTTGCGGAGGTCTTGCTGGTAGACAGCTGTGCGTGCTAGCGCCGTGTTGCGTGCTTCTTCGAGCAAGTCGACTGCATCTTCGAGTGCTTCATCTGCGTCTTCTTCGTTGTATGCTTCGACTCTTGGTGCATTGAATCGTACATCGGATGGCAGGATTGCCTCTGCGCCGTAGACCATAAAAAATGGGGTGAATTGTGTTGAAACGTTAGGAGTTGTGCGTATGCTCCATAGCACAGATGGGAGTTTTTCGACCCAAGCACCCGCGGCTCTTTTGAGTGGCACCAGGAGGCGTTTCTTGATTCCACTCGTCACGAGTCCATTGGATTTTTCGACTTGGCCATTGGACCGCGTGTGTGCCACGGATGCATAGTTGAGCGTGATGTCCTGCTCTTTGCAGAAGGATCGAAACTCTTCAGCCGTGAAGTTTGTACCGTTATCAGTGATGATGCTGCTTGGTACACCGAAGCGATATATGATGGATTTTATGAAATTGACTGCTGTAGTGGCAGTCGAACTTGTGATAGGAACTGTTTCAATCCACTTGGTGAACTTGTCGACCGCCACCAGAAGGTGAGTATGCCCTCCATGGGAGGATTTTTTGAGTGGCCCGACCATATCGAGCCCCCACTGGGCGAAGGGCCAGGCCAATGGTATTGTCTTCAACGCCGATGCGGGTGTGTGCGGCTTTGTGGCGAATTTTTGACACCGATGCACCTTTTGACTATGTCCTCCGCGTCTTTGAGTGCTGTGGGCCAGTAGAAGTCTGCGCGAAAGGCTTTGGCTACGAGTGATCGACTGCTGGCGTGATGCCCGCAGGTACCTGCATGAATATCACGAAGGATAGCCTGGCCATTTTCGAATGCTATGCATCGTTGGAACATACCTGATATGCTGCGCTTGTATAGCTCGCCGTTGATGACGGTGTATGCTTTAGATCGTCGAGTGACGCGTCTTGACTCTGTTATGTCTTCAGGTACCTCGCCGCGGAGTATGTATGCGAGAAAAGGTTGAGTCCAAGTTGGCTCAATGAGGAGTACCTCGATTGGCGGGTCCTCTATGCTAGGTGCTTTGCTCTTGGCTGGTGCGGCTGATATAGGAGGTGTTCGTTTTTCTTGATGGACCTGTGCTCGATGCGCTCGAGGAAGACACCAGGTGGAACTGGTGCTTTGGTCGGGCCAATGTTGGCTAGCTTATCTGCTTCTTCGTTGCTCTCGCGCCCTATGTGCCGCAACTCGCAGCCTTCGAAGCTGCCCTCCATTAAGTTGTACAGGTCACGGTAGGCGATCATGTTATCTGCGATTGCGTCGCAGGCCTTCATTGTTTGCTGCACCACAAGATTCGAGTCACCATAAATCATCAGTCGAGTGCACCCGAGGGCTTTGGCCATCCGCATGCCGTGGATCAGACTCAGTGCCTCGTACTCTGCTTCGTTATTGGATGGTAACTCGAATCCCATCTGCAGGATATAGCGAAGCTTGTCGCCTTTTGGTGATATGAGGATGACACCCGCGCCTGTGCCTTCATTTTTCTTCGAGCCATCGAAGTACATAGTCCATGAGTTGGACACATCTGGCGCTCCTGGCAGCTGAGCTTCGATCCACTCGGTATGGAAGTCAGGTAAGACTTGTGCTTTGATGGCCTTCGGGTAATCGTACTTGATATCTCGTGGTGCCAGCTCGTGAGCCATTTTGCGACTCGCCCAGTTGCGTTGGGATTTGTGAGGATGTCTCCGATCGCTGAGGTGCTGATTACGGTGATCGGGTGCTCTGCGAAGTAGTGCGTCAGCTTTCTTGAGGACATGAACACGGCGTAGGCCAGTTTTTGATAATGCGGGTACCGCTGCTTTGATATGGAGAGAACTTCACTCAAGTAGTAGACTGGGCGTTGTACGCTTTGGGCGTGTCTCTCCTCACTGCGTTCGACTATCAGTACGGTACTCACCACCCTTTTAGTTGCGGAGACATATAAGTATAGTGACTCTCGTTCCCTTGGTGCGACGAGGATTGTCACCAGCTATGGCTCAGCCTCAGGGACGACCTGGCCACCGGGAGGAAGAGGCACAACAACACGAGACCGCGGACGGGAGATCAGCAGGGGAGCCCGGGAGGCGAAGCGGATCCAGCCGTTGATGTCGAGCGGCCGGAGGTCGTATGTCATCGAGGAACTATGTAGACGCTGCAGGCCTGCAGCCACTGGCGCTCGAGTTCGTCCTCGGCCTGCTGGCCGCCGCCGGCCGCGTATTGCCGAGTTCCCGCAAGCCACGATCTGCCCACGACCAGCTAGCTGCCCTTTCCGTCATGATGCATGTGCCCTAGCCGAGGCACCTACCGCCACCAGGCCGTCGGCCGTGCAGCACTCTGGCACTGTCGCTCGCGCCGAGCCGTGCGTCTGCCACTCTGCCACCGCCGTGCAGGGAGTGTCAAAGCCACACACATACTGTACTACGCCTCAAACGGCAGCTAGCCAGGTACAGCAGCCAGCCAACATTTCACAAGCAGCCACCAGGTTAGAGAGTAGGATAGAGGTAGAAGATAAATATGACACATGGGCCAATGTAGTCATTGAGTGTAGTGTATTTGGATTTTTTTTCTGTAATGTAAAATTGGTCCAAGGTTTAGAATAGACCGGGATTCACAAGTTTAGGGTGCCAACAACCGGGATTTCGAGTTTGGGGTTCAATTTGTCCAACGTCTACAAATTCAAGGTTTAATATGGACTTTTTCATCCATTTTCTGGCAATGGTTACGTTTTCGCATAACAATGGATCCGAGAGATGTAGCTTAATCACCATGCTTGATTTCAAATTGATGACGTCACGTATTGCACAGATATAGAGGGCTCTAATTAACATGACGCCCGTTTTGACTGACAGTGTGGAGGACACGGTTTCGTCTACAAACACAGCTCACCCTGTAATTAAGCCATCCCGAGTAGGCAAGCACTTATGACGGCATGCATTACCCGGACTGAGAGCATCTCCAAGCGGAGCCCTCAAAATTGGTCCCCAAACTGTCCGCGGACGCGTCCGCGGACAGTGACCGGACAGCCTCAAAATTGGTGCTCTACAATCATGAACCTCATATTTCTCTCCCAAAATCCATGCATTACATGCAGCTACATTCTTTGCATACGTAAAACCTATCTAGTGCATAAAGATATACTAGACATGACAAATATAATTATAACTAAAATAGTTATAACTCCCAATGCATAATGGAGATGCATCTCCTTCTCGATGGCATGTTGTTTGTATTTCTTCATCTTCTTCATCTCCTTCTCCATCTTTTTTTCGTAAACATCGACGATGTCCGCGAGTTGCAACTCCATAGTCATCTTCATTTCTTTCATCATGTTCTTCTCTTCTTCCATCATGCTCTTCTCTTCTTCCATCTTATTCTTCTCCTCTTTCATCCTCTTTATTTTCTCCTCCAACTTCCGGTTAGTAGCATGAACTTCTTCAAACTTTTCTTCAATCTTAGTCTTTTCCTTAATTGTGAAGTTCAAATCCTCCAATATGCGCATCTTGCCTCGGAGGGACTCGTTCAACTCGGATATCACTCCACGGACATTGCAACAACATGATTTTGAATCCTACAATTGAAATATTTCCAACTCAAATCCACCACATTGCACAATATAGGGAAAAACTCTAAATGTGAGCTCAAACTTAGGACATACCGAGTCGGAGGAGCTGTCCTCCTCGTAAAGAGGGTAGGAGCCGGCCGAGTCTTGGTCCCATATAACCATGTTGTCCGAGACCGGACTGGACCACGACGTAGAGGGCGGAGCTTGGGTTCGGACGAACTTACAGATCGGGGAACCGGGCGGGCTGAGAAGACGTGGAAGATCGAGATGCGAATGCTGTGGGAGGGACGGACGGCGGCGGAAATCCGTCGCTGCAAATGCGGTCAAATCCCTCGCAAATGCGGCCAATCCCTCGCGACAATGGCCGCGATAGATCTGCAAAACTGGCCGGGGAAGGTTCGTGACCAAAAGCGGCGGCGCCGGAGCTTGGAGGGCGCCGGACGACGGCGGGGGTGCCGGGGGAGCGAGGAGGATGGGGGCGGCGCCGGAGCTAGGAGAAGGGGTGTGCAAAATATCTACTGGCCGGGTTCGTCCGATTTATGGTGGAAAATGTAGGTCCGCGATGTCAGCGACAGGGGGGCGGACGCGTCCGGGCCGCCCCAAACCCGCCCCAGATATGGGCTGGGTTTGGGGTGTGTCGGACCGCCCGGTCGTTTGGGATGGCTATGAGGGCCTCCGTTGGGTGGAGGTTTTTGGTCCAAATGATGTCCGGGCGGTCCGCCCGGACGTTTGGGGTGGGTTTGGGGCCTCCGGTTGGTTGGAGATGCTTGAACTGCGAAACAAAACGTAAAACTTTTCTCCGTTTCCACCTCGGCTACGGAACGGGAAAGACAGTCCATCGTGATCCTTAAACAGATCACACGCACGGATATGCACCAGGTGCCCAAGAAAGCTCGCGTGGGCCCCACATGTCATCGTCACGGCGCGCGTAACGGTTCCCACCGAGCGCAGGTACGTGGAGCGTTTATCACGGCTTGGAAATATAGAGACAGAATCCCAACGCAGCGCCCTCTCGTCGTCTCCACCTTCCCCTGCTCCCTCCCTCCTTCCCTTTTATTTTCCTCTCCGGAAATCTCCCCGTCTTTTGATTCAAAACGCACCGAACAATCCCTGTCTGTCTGCGTCTCGCGCATAAACAACGCCAAGGAGCCGTCCTCGCTTGTCCCCTCGATAAACCCCTCCTCCGAGGTTCGTCCGTCGGTCCATGGCGTCGGCGGGCGCCGGCGGGGGCGGCGGCAGGCCGGGCGAGAGGAACAGCAGGGACATAAGGCTCACGGTGCAGGAGGCGGCCAAGAAGCTGACCCTGTGGCACACCGACACGTTCCGCCCCATAATGACCCACGACGACCTCGAGCCCATCCTCGCCGACGCCGGCTTCGTCGCGCTGCCGCTGCCGCCGGACCCGCCGACGCAGGATCAGCAGCAGGTGCGCTGGAGGGAGTACGCCTTCCTCGGCTGCGGCGACGGCGGCGGGAGTAATGCGGTGGTGGGGTGGCTGGGCCCGCGCCCGCGGCTGCCGTACCCGCGCGTCGACGCGCTCCACATCCGCACGTACCAGGCCTTCCTCGGAGCCGTCGAGGTCTACCTCGGCGCCGCCCGCGTGCCCAACCTCTTCCACGTCAGGTTCGTCCCCTTGTCTCTGTTTTCCTTTTTTGTTTCTTCTCTTATAATAATATTAGCAGCGCTAGAATAGGATACCAAAACAGAACAAACAAGACGTATTTATTGTGCGGGTATGCGAGGCCATGGAAATTTGAAGGCCGCATACCTCAGCCAGAGGAAGTTCAGTTGTCTGCTCCTACAGCGGCCCAAGTGGTGTGGTTCGTTGACTCACTATCATCGTCGATCTCTGAATGATTACAGACACTATGTTTCGCTGTCGTCGTCGATCTCATCAGGCTTGATGCTGTTGAGCATAGCTTTTGATTTGTGCCATCGACGACAGTACGAAGCCACTTTGATTCAAAGATCCAACCCATGCACTGATCCTATTCTGAACACTAGAACTGAACCTGAAATGCAGCAGAACTTGCTCAATTGTTCATTGTTTCTGCCCCGCATAGTTGATATATTGTTTGTCCCAATACCATGAGCACATCCCCAGTTAGTCCGGTTGTCTATTATGAATGAGCATTACTTACGTTTTGGAGGAGTTACAGGCGAAGTTTATTTCGTAAGCCGATGCTGTAGATAAATGCCTTCCGTGGTAAAACACCATCGTGTACATTAATTGTATATGTCGTGGCTTGATAGAAGTTGAACAATCATTTATCATTAATCCAGCCTCTATACTCGCTGACATGTACCATTGATTTGTTTCCTTTTATCTGCATTGTTTATTGTAGTCCCAATGACAAATCGGTTCTTTTTGTTCTCGCCGTTCCATTGATATAGAAGAAGTGAATTGGCAGAAGCCCGCTTAATTCTGTGAGTTGTTCGACATCATTAAGGCCAGCTTGTTCCACGGGTTATAACATTGTTCCCAACTCATCCATTAGTGACCCCTATATGAGTTTCCAAAACAGTTTTATTAATTTTCCTTTGTCGTTTGCCGACCCATAACTCATATAAGAGTTCTTATGGGGATAAACAAAGGTGGATGCAATGGTGTGTCAAACTCTATAAGACATAGCTATTTTGGACAATTGATTGTAGGAAATTGATGATGAAGTTGAACATGTCATTAAATATCCTATTTTCAATATCATTCAAAATCAGATTGCACTTGCCCCAAATCTTGAGCCTACAATATAATTAAACAAGCAAGCCGGTATAACTGCTTTGAAGTAGCGATAGACAAATATATGTGAAAAAGGTAAATATTGTATTAATAAAATAGCTCTTGAGTCACACCTACCAAATTTCATGATGTCAAATAGTATTGTAAAAATGTTTTGAAATGTTATGTGCCACAGATTAATATGTTAATTCAAATTCATGAATATTCATCCTGATATATTGTACAAATTATATATAATTAATTTTGGGTCTCTTGTTAACTTGCTTTTACCATGCAATACCCAATCGATAATGTTTTTGTCAATTCTGAAAATAAAAACCAAACTGTGTTTTTCAATTCTAGATGCTATACAAATTATTATGTGCCTTATTGTTTTGCACAATGACGGATGACTAGATAACTCTCTGTTGATTTGTTTTTTCAAGTTTCTTATTTTTGCTCTGTATATGTTGGTTTTGTCTCGTATTTGGTCGTTCCAGTTCCAGGTAATAAAATGTATCGTCGAGCCACATTTGTGGCTGCTTTGGTACAAACTAAAAGAGTTTAAACAATTATGAATGCTATTTGCAATTTTATCCCCAAACTGGCTAGATATTGCAAATGGAATGATTTAAGACCAACTATAATAAGAACTATTGTACAGTGATACAATTGTTTAATTATGTTGGTTTTCTTTTTAATCCTACCCAAGCTTAAAACCATACAATACTCGCCCTTTTGTGGAGATGGAGATATACTACTTTTGAACTAGAAGTATATTCCTTTAGGAAGCTATATCATACTTGCCCATTTATTGCTCTTACATCCTTGGTTGCTATCCTTGTATGATCTTGTAATTTATCATGTCGAGAGAGTCACCTCATTATATAGCCATCCCTAGTCTTTGGATGATTGACACAGTCACTTGCCAAGATCTTAGGCTTGACATGGTTGTTGATGTTGTGCACCAAGCTCACATACCACCCTGACACCCTCCAAAAAAATTATTAAAATTTGTTTGAAAATTATAAATAAAGCATATTTAGAAATTTACATGTTGCTACACCTACTTGCAAATTTGGTGAAATTATATATATTTCTGAGTTTGCACAAAAGACAATTAATATAGAGCTAATAGAACAACTATAGGTACTAAGTAAATAGCACAACTGGACATATTTTTACTAGGGTGAAATTTGCATGTCACTTTGCATTCCCGCATGCACACCTGTATATTTTGAGATATTTTCGAAAATTCACAAGAGTTCTATTTAGAGGCGGAAGCAGATGAGCTTGAGTGCAACTCAGAGTTACTGCCACACCAGCACCTTCTTGTTACTAGAAAGTCGATTATAAATATCTCCTTTGTTCTAGATCAACATGATTTTAAAATTAGCATCACACACACGTTCCTGTTATTTTCCTTTCAAGCAAAATCTGCACCAGGTAGGATCATTATAGAAGTTTTCAGTACAATACTTCAACAATAGTTACAGGCTAGTTACATAAGAGTGAATATGTTGTCTGCAAAAGGGCACTTGAAACCTAGGTTGTCCATAATTACCCTATGGACCCATTGATTATGATGAGTTGAGAGCACAGAGAATTAGCAGGAATTTCACAGGAATGAGGTCAATTCCTGCTGTAAAGTATTTTTTTCGAACAATGCCTTGTTTATTTTCTTTACGTCCTCAACCTCCATTCAATATGGGCACAGACGATACATTTCAGTGATGATCCATGGTTGATCAGTGTTTTCTTTACTCTTGTGTTCCTTTCATCGAACCTAGTTTGAATAAAAGAACCAATTCTAATTCTTGCATTATTTTCTCATCAGGTGCATGCCTGTGACCACTAAGCAAGACAGGGTGTTTGACAAGGTCTTCCGGGCCATGAGGAACGACCAGGACGGTATCATCGTCTATCGGGACGGAACCTTGGACGATGCCACCTTCGCCGCCATCTGCAGTGAACACACTCCCATCGAGGAAGTTGGGTATCACGTCATCCCAGGCAACGCCAGCAGCGAGCTTCGCTACCTCCGGCACGGCAAGATCCATGGTGGCAACTGCAACGAGGAGACCTGCAAGGGCAACCCCGGGTACATTGATGTCGTCCGGCTGAAGGATGTCATCCCCAGGCCCTGCAGAAATATGTGGGTCTAGGGCAATCAATCTTGAGGAATTTCCGTTCCTTTTAACGGAAAATAGGGAAATCCGCTTCCGAAAAGTAGACGAGGTGAAGTAGCCAGCTAGTGGCTTGTTAGCGAGGCTTGAGATCGGTGGATGGTATATCGTGTTAGCTATTTTGTTTTGTTTATTGATTTGTTCTTCTCCAAGTTTTGGGTAATCTGCTGTCTGTATGTGTGCGTCATGAGGCAGTAAGTTTTGTCAGCATAATAAGGTTTGGAGAAATGTCTGTAGCTGGATTTGCGATCAATAATGTGAAAAAGAAAAGAAGGAAATTCCTAGTGCTTACCATTTAGCTATGCATTTACATTTTACATGTGTCTATCTCTGATTATTTTGATGCACCACGTATGCATCACTTCAGTAGTTCAACAGTATTAGCAGGGTGTAATTACTCTGATGATAGGGTAGCTTTTGTTTGGATCACATCATTAGCCTTTTCTTTGAAGTAGCTTTGCATAATTGTGTTGTTAGATTGGAATCAACTGAAAGAAAATTGTCTTGGCAAAAAGAAAGGGAAAGCAAATAATTGACTCTGTTAATAATTTAACATGTAGAATAAAATGCACATGCTGCGACGATTCAGAGCCCGTATCCTACCTGCGAAGCGCTGAAGCCAAGGCAAGAAATACCAAACTTGCTCCATGGTCCATTTGCTGTCGATCTCACACGACTCTCTTTCTTCTCATGGTTTTTCTTTTACCTTTTGCGCTTTTGCTCTCTTTGTAACCATTTGGTCCTGCAGATCTCTAGACATTCCAACTGTGTTCCAGGTCCAGACAGAGTACACCCCTCAAAAGCAAGCTCAGCTTGGACTCGTCAATGGCGTTCGTACGTCCATGTCATCACCAGGCCATGATCGCTAGCTCTTTCTCGAATCGTATCGATCTGCGTCTGCAACTGTAGCTAGCACATGGTGACATGAAACACTGAAGGAGACAGACACATATATAGTTTTGCATCTGTAACAGTAGCTGAAATCAACATTGAGAGTTGAGCTCAGGGATAACTAAATTAGGAGTAGCACATAGCAGCAAGAGACCTAGCAGGTAGGCCTCGATTGGTACGACCACCACCGGTGTCGCGCTCTTCTCCATGTAGACCACCTAATCCCTCTTTAGGAAAGCAGCTGGCTAGGTCTTGTAGCTAATAGCTTCAAAACACCAGGGAATCTCTTGGGCACCGTCTTTAATCTTTTCCCTTCATCACATCCTGCCGGTGGCTCTTTTTGCTTTTCCCAAAACTTGTTCAGCTGCTGCTTCCGCTATAAGAGCCCTGCCCCATCGACCTCATCTTGTTCCCTTCTTCTTCTTCTTCTTCTTCTTCTTCTTCTTCTTCTTCTTCGGCGGTCGTCTAGAAGGCGGTGTAGGCAAGATCGATCCGCGGTTCCTCCATGGAGGTATGGGCTTGCTAATTGATCGTAATCTAAATGCATATGCTTGTTTGGTTGTTGCTCGTGTAGTAATGGTAATTGAGGGAGATTGGTTTCTACTCTGTCTCTTATGGAATGATGTCGCAATCGATGAACTTGCGTTATTCATGATGTAAATGTGCCTCAGCATGTACTTTTTTTTAACATGCATTCGAACATTTTGTCAACAATATATCTATAGCAGTGGTGCATGTCGGTTTGGAGGTTAATACGATCCACATTTTACCCTCCATCTACCCTACTACACTGCTTTGAAAGTGAAAAACATGTACATATAGGTGCGTAGATTAAGATTACTACTACTCTCTGTTTCAGAATATGTTCATGCAAAATTTGTCCAGGGAGATTTTTTGTAGAGAAGCATTTCCCACTATTTTTTCATGTACTTTTTCTGATGATGATCAGTGCATGTGCATGCATGCGTAACCTGCGCTCATTCCCTGATTTCGCCCATGCACGCAGAGCACCGAGCTGAAAGTGGAGATGGTGGCGCTGCATGAGAAGAGGGTACGGAAATGCCTGTCCAAAGTGAAAGGTAAAAACCCAAAACTAAAGTCATTTCATTGCACCCATGCATCTCCATCGATCCATGGAGATCTGAACAACCTGATGATCATTTTCCCCTTTACCAAAGCTAGTCATGGATGTCTTTCTCACTGTAGCTAGCTGTGGTCGATTGACTGCCTCAGGGAAGCAATAGGACTCTTCTTCTTTAATCTCCCAGCAAAAATGATCTTTTCCCCTTCGTCCCTCCCTCGTCGCTCCCGTGGGCGACGGGAGGGAAACCCTAGCCGCCACCTCGCTAGGCCACCTCCCACGTCCTCTCCCTCTCCTCGCCGTCGCCGGACGGCGCCGCCGGCCGAAGGCCGTGCGCTGGCGGCGGCGAGGCTTCTCCTGCTCCCTCGCGCGGGGCTCTTGGCGCGGGCCGAGGGTGTCGGCTTGGGCGCCGCGCTGGGCAAGGGGCGCGGCTGCTCCGGCGGCGGTGTGGTGACCTGCGGTGGCAGGGCGAGCCAGCGACAACGACGGCTTCCAGGAGGCGGTGCGCATCCGGGCAGACGTCGAAGGAATTGGCGGCGCCCGGCCGGGGCTCGACGTCCGGCGGGTCCATGTTGCGGCGGTTGGTGAGGCAGCGGTGGCGGCCGTCGCGTGGCGGTGGCGGCCGTCGCGTGGCGGCGGTGTCACCGGTGGTGGCCTGGCCCTAGGCTGGGCGGCGCTCGATCTGGATCTCGGCCTGGACCTAGGTCTAGGCCAGATCTGGGCCGCCTGTGGACCGGTGGGCCCACGACGTGCTGGATGGCAGGGTAGCGCGGAGGCGTTGCGGCCTTCAGATTGACTGTCTCCATGGGTTGCGGTGGTGGTCTCGTGCGGTGCGAGCTCGGGGCGACTCGGCCCAGGTGGATTGGCGACGGGTTCCGACGGAGATGGCGCCGGTGGGTGGGATTTAGAACCTCGAGGTGGATGGTGGCGACGGCCTTGGCGCTGCAGCGCGGCGGCGGGGCTAGTCGGGCCTGATCTGGGCCGGATCACATGATCTGGCTGATCGGGGCCTGACAGGCCCTGCTGCTGCGTCCGGTCTGCGACCGCTCATGGCGGTGGAGGACAGATCTCCTCCTATTGGCTGTTACTACTGCCCACGCAGGTCTCTTGGTCACTATCCTACCTTGCTAGACCCGTTGGCCTCGTTTTGGTGTTCAATCCCGGGGATCGAGGTCGTGGACGCCGGGGCGGCGGCCCTGGAAGGTGGACTGCACGGCCGTCTCTGCGGCGAGCGACGTGACGGTGGTGATGGCCTTCTCTTTGACCGTGTGGACGGCGAGGAGGGGCGGCGGGGGATCCTGGTGTTGGTGACGCTTTGGCTAAGGCAGCTCCCAGATCGTGGTTTGGAGGCTAGGCTCGGGGACTTTGGACGATCTGACGTACCAAGCGTGATGTGAAGGTTTTTCCGAGCGAAAGCTCCGCGCTCCGACGCCAATGACGGCAGTGCCTGCGGGTATCGTTACCCTCTTGGGGGCGTTGTTGTGGATACCTTCTTTGCGTTGGGGCTCCGGGTGAAAACCTTTGACCGTCTTGGTCTCGACGACGACGACGCGTTACGTCGTTACCCTCTTGGGGGCGTCGTTGTGGAGTGTCGGTGTCCTTTGGGCATGTTCCGGTGTCTTCGGTGGCAAGTTTGGTTCTCTATGTGCTTTTCTTTTTCTATCTTTGGTCTGCTTTGTAAGAGGTTCCCCTCATCACTTTGTATCGGTTCGGCCGTTGAGTCTTTATTTATAAAGCGGGGCTACGGCCTATTTCGTCAAAATGGCTAATTGATTTGTGTACATGCAGGTGTGGAGAGAGTGGAGGTGGAGGGGAGCATCCAGAAGGTGGTGGTGACGGGATACGCGAACCAGAACAAGATCCTCAAGGCGCTCAGGAGGGTCGGGCTCAGGGTTGAGCTCTGGTCGCCGCGAAACGAGCTGCTCAGCGCTTACGCCGCAGGGAGCTTCACCTTCAACAACTACGGCTTCTTCTGACCTGATTAGTTACAGCTTACATGTGGATGGGAATAACGATGACGATATATATATATACACCCCGGATCTGGAGCTTATTTGATGGGATGTTGCATGTTTTTTTCTTTTTCTTTGCTTTATCTGCTTCGGACGATGGTTTCCTTTTTCCTCCCATGTATATATATGTCACATTTTCTTTTCTACTCCCTCCGTTCCAAATTAGTTGACTTGAGTTTGTTAAAATACGGATGTATCTAGACACTAAACAAGTATAGATACATCCGTATTTGGACAAACCAAAGTCAAGTAATTTGGAACGGAGGGAGTACTTTTGAGGGTGGTCAGGCAGAAAGATATGCAAGACGTCCGGCCAGAAGGAATGAGATTAAGTTGGCGACAAACTCGACGCATGATGAAAAATTCTATTTTACTATGTCTACTATGTGGGTGTGTGGTTGAGGATCAGCCCTGTTATTATCCCTTGCTTTCTGTTTATATGGTTAAGTCACTTGAAATTATGAGGCACTATATTTCTATCACGATATTCACCTCTCTTCGTAGTCATCATCTCTTTTGTCCCGCCGTCGTGGCCAAACCTAGGTGTTGTGTCGTTGTTTTCCTGCATTCTCGCTCCCGCCTTCCGTCTGACATGGCTCATGGGTGCCGCTAGATCTGTCACCTTTGGAGTGTATCTTGGGTGTCCCGATATTTCGATGAGAAACACTCATTTGAATTGCATTGAAATGTACCTTGATGACCCAGAATGTTGCGGCGTAGCGACCCCTAAACCCTCAAGGTTATTGTCTTTGCTATAAGCACGATCTGACTGACCATGAAGATGTAGTCCATGCAAGAAATTAAGAACAAGCAAGAACTACGATATGGGATACATACCAAGCATATCAATAAGTTTTTATTGATCTGTGCTATTATTATATCAATGCTACATACTTTTGGTACTATTTCATACCATTTTACATCAGTTTTACAGGACTAACCTATCAAACTAGTGCCAAGTACCAGTTGTAGTTTTCTATCTGTTTTTCATCGTGGAAAAACACCAGGTACATGCCAGGGAAAATCCGGGAAATTTGGAAAATGTGATGACAACATTGGAGGCCAGCAAGGAGGGCCCCATGGGCCAGGCGTGGCCCCATGACGTAACCAGGAGCGCGCCTCAAGGCCTCGAGGACACCTGGAGCACCCCCTCGTATCACCCTTTCGCCCATATAAAGTCTCTGACCTAGAATCATCGAATCAGGAGTCGTTTTGGAAATTTTTTATACAAAGCCGCTTCCATCGCGGAACCGAATCTGAAACCTTGTTCAAGTACTCTGCTGGAGGGGGAATCATCACACCGGAGGCCTCGACATCACCAGTGGCGCCTGCATGGTGATGTGTGAGCAGTCCACCCTTGAACTTTCGCTTCATAGTAGTAGCTAGATGACACTCTCTCCCATTTGTTTCAATACAAAAGTCTCATGAGCTGCCCTACATGATCGAAAAATAATATGATTTAATTGCTATACTATGTTGTGTTTGCTGAAATATGATGAATTGTCACTTTATGATTAGTTTGTTCATGTTATAATGTGATGCTATTTGTTATCATGGTTGCTCTATTTTATACTCCTACATGTTCTCCGATATATTTGTTTAGTTTGGCCATGTTTAGATCTACTAAAGTGAGTTTTATGTTCGATAGTGGGTTTATAACATGCAAATTCCTACTCCCGAGTGGGAGCATAAGGATAAGAGGTGCAATATGTTGTTGCCACCAAGAAGAAAACAATAGTTTCCTTTCATCCATTATTGATTATTTTATCGTTTACATTTTGTATCATTCTTAAGGCAATATTATGTTTTTAACTTAATACTTAGAGATGCAACGACAGAAGTGGTATCGAAGTGGAGTATTGATAAGTGCATTTTATATCATCATTTATACAACTTATATTATCATATTAGAATGTTATTGGCATTGTTATATCATTGTTTTTACATGTTTTAGATGATTTACGGGACTTTCATACAAAGTCCCTATTTTTGGTATTTAATTTCTGGGAGGCAGAAAACCTCCTTTTTCTTGTTTTTAATGTTTCAGGAGCTACAGGGACCCAAATGGAAAAAGCAAAATTGCACAGCTGGTTTTTCATCGGGAGAACAGCAGTGGGAAGAAGATCGAAGGGAGGAGAGCCACGAGGCCCAAAAGAGGGGGGCCCACTAACTGGAGCCTTGGGCACTTCCTCGCTCGGGGCTTTTTAGCACGCCTTCGTCTCGCCCAAAAAGTTACGCCCTAATTTTCCCAAGTTTATCCGAGGCGGCGGCGGCGAAACTCCTGATTCCCTCCGAGGGGGGGGTCAGATCCTGCTGCTCCGGAGCTCCGGAGAAGGGGGAAATCATCGTCATCGTCATCACCTCTCCTCCTTGGCGTGGGAGGAGGCCTCTACATCATCACCATCACCAAGACCAGCACCATCTCCATCATCATCTCCGTGATCCACTCCGTTCCCCTCGTAGTTTGAGAGTTGCTATACCCTAGATACTTGTCTTGTGCTACTATTCATATTTGTGATTGAGTACTTGTCATTATTTGGAGGTGAAGTTATATTTTCAGATTGTGTTGTACCACTTATGCCACTGAATATCATTATGTTTGCACGTTGTGAGTAGTTCCCGTATGTTCCTGAGGGCATAGGATGAATTGGCAATGATTTATATATGACATGTGTTGGTATTTTGTCTAGTGTTTATCTTTTTATGTGATTCTATGATGGTGTTGTGCGAACGTCGACTGCACAACACTTCACCTATATGGGCTCATAGGAGAACACCGTAGTGTAATGAATTGAGGGAGACTTGGGGGGACATGTAAACCTGAGACCGAGTCATGAAGTTGCATTATGAGGGTATTAGTATCGGGGACCTTAGAGTGTAATGCTATGGTGGGACTTTATGTCTTAATAATTCTTGTGCAGTCATTTACTTGGCCACATGATCCATCATAAGGGGTTTAGTTTATTTATTTAGCTTTACCTAACAATGGCTCCGTCCAAAGAAGATTAAAACTTGACAAGATATTCAACGTGTTGTTTAATAAATCTCTATGCCTAGCAGTATCCATGCCGCCCTCGGGAACGTTTTCCACATATAGGTTACACATCACTTGAGCTTGTCCTCTTGCCACATAGAGGATTGGGCTTTCTCTCTTTGAGAGCTTTTTACTTGCTATCATTTATATTCAGCATTTTTACTTTCTTGCAACTATACAACCAAAAATCCCAAAAACACTTGCATCTTTCATTGTTTTATTTATCATTCTTGCTAACCAATACCTTCAGCTCCTCGTGGGTTCGACAACCTTTTCTAATCGAAAGGTACTACAATTGATCTCCTGCACTTGGGAGTCATCAAGACACTTTTCTGGCGCCGTTGCCGGGGAGCGTAGCGCTATTGGTAAGAAGTTTGGTAAGGAAACTTGAAAGCTGAATTTTATTTACTGTTTTATCTCATTGTTACTATGGCATTTATGAATCGTGCCTCGCTGCATCTTGCTTTATATGAAAGTGCTTATGCTAATGCCCCTAAAGTGGTTGAAACTACTGTGTCTGAGATACCTAAAGTGGGATATAAATTTCCCGTTGGTCATGTTAAAAGAGTTATGAAAAATCCATTTACAGGGGATGGAACTAAGTCTGCACGTGAACACGTGGAGACAATTGAAGAGATATGTGGTTTATTTAGGCTTCCTTGTATTTCTGAAGATCAGGTAAAAAGGAAGCTATTATATTTGTCTTTATCTGGTAATGCTCGTATTTGGTTCAGGTCTTTGGATGAAGAAGTCACTATTGAATGGAGTACTTTGAGGAAGGTTTTCTTTCTTAAATATTTTACTCCTAGAGAAGCTTATGAAAACCGCTGCTATATATTTAATTTCTGGGAGGTTAAAGGAACTCCTTCACAAGAATCCTTGTCATGATCTTACAAGGAAAATTATACTGATAAACTTTTATGTGAGGCTACCAAGGCAACAAAAGGAATTCCTGGATAATTCATCTAGTGGAAGTTTTACAAATAATACTGAAGAAGAAGCATGGAATTTATTGGAGACTATTGCTGAGAATACCTGTCATTGGGATCTTGATAAAGGTAATGAGCCCTATCTGGACTACGAATATTCATGTGTAGAGAACTTCTCTACTTCTATTTTGTTTAAGAATCTGAGTGATAATTTTAATCTTGATCCTTATGTTATAATTGAGATAGCTAAATCTTTTGCTAATCATATTGGTGTTCCTAAAAGTGGGTTTGAAGCTTATGTTGAACCTGTTAAACAATCTATTGTTGTTCCCAAAGTTATTAAACAGGTAGAACCAGTGTCATCCTTGACAATTGAGGAGTATGTTGAAGCACCTCCATATCCAAACCAGGTCAAGGAAAATTTACTTATTGCTGTTACTAACAAGAGTAAAAGAAGATGCTCTCAGCCTTATGAACAGGTGGAAGTCAACAGTCAAATTTCTATTATCAAACAATTAAATGAAGAAGACCCTGTTGATGTTTATCTATGTGAAGATGCTACTAAAGTTGTTAAAGGCAATTCAGCCAAGGTTGGTAAGCCTGTTATATCATGCTCTATTGGGACTTCAAGTTATCATGGTTTGTGTGATATTGGAGCAAGCATTAGTGTCATTCCATATTCTCTTTATCTTGAAATCAAGCCTGATATTGATCCTATCATTATGGAAGAGACAGGTATGACAATTCAACTTGCTAATAAAGATTATATTAATCCACTTGGAATTGTTAGAGATGTTGAAGTATTGGTTGGCAAAATTAAATATCCTGCTGATTTTATTGTGCTTGGCTGTCCTCAAGATTCATTTTGTGCTATCATTTTTGGTAGACCTTTCTTACACACTGTTGGTGCTGAAATTAATTTGCTTAAAGAGAAAGTGTTTATTAAATGTGCTGGAGAAAAACTTGAATTCAAATTTTCTAAATTTGCTGATAAACATTCAGAGAAAGAGCCAATTTCTGAAGATGTAATTGAAACTCTTGCTCATATAGCTGTAGCCTCATCAGACGTGGTAGAACGTTATATGCTTAATCAATGATGAGCCATTTAATGATGAAGAAAAAGATGTTTTGAAGAATGCTTTAATAAGTGCTCCTATTATTCAACCTCCTGATTGGAAATTGCCTTTTGAAATTATGTGTGATGCTAGTGATTATGCAGTTGGGGCTGTTTTGGGCCAACGTGTTGATAAGAAACTGAATGTTATTTATTATGCTAGTAGAACACTTGATGCTGCTCAAAGAATTTTTAGCAGTGCTATTTGCTTGTGACAAATTTAGACCTTATATTACTGATTCCAAAGTCACAATACATACTGATCATTCTGCTATTAAATATTTAATGAATAAGAAAGATGCTAAGCCTAGACTAATAAGATGGGTACTTTTATTGCAAGAATTTGATTTACACATTGTTGATAGGAAAGGGGAAGATAATCAAGTAGCTGATCATCTTTCTAGAATGGAAAATATACCTGATGATCCTATTCCTATTAATGATAGTTTTGTTAATGAACAACTTGCAAATATTAATGTTTCTAGTGCTAAAGTTGCATCTCCATGGTTTGCCAACTATGCAAATTTTATTGTTGGTAAAGTTTTACCACCACACTTCACTTTTCAACAAAGAAAGAAATTCTTTTATGATCTTAGACATTATTTTTGGGATGATCCTTTCCTTTATAAGAAAAGTGTGGATGGTATTATTAGACGTTGTGTACCTGAGCATGAACAACAGGCTATTATAAGAGATTGTCATGACAGTCCCTATGGAGGGCATCATGCAGGAGATCGTACAGGTGCAAAGGTATTACAATCTGGTTTTTATTGGCCTACTTTATTTAAGGATTGTGCTGAATATGTTAAATCTTGTGATAAATGTCAAAGAGTAGGAAATATTGGTAGGAAATGAAATGCCTATGAATTATTCTTTACCACTTGAGCCATTTGATGTGTGGGGTTTTGACTTTATGGGACCTTTCCCAGCATCAAAGACAAAGCATACTCATATTTTGGTTGCAGTGGATTATGTTACAAAGTGGAAGCAATTCCAACCAAAAGTGCAGATCATGCCACAGCAATGACGATGCTTCAGGACATCATTTTCCCCAGGTTTGGTGTTCCTAGGTTTTTAATTACTGATGGTGGTTCTCATTTCTTACATGGTATTCTTAGGAAAACATTGGCAAAATATAATGTTAACCATAGAGTTGCATCTCCTTATCATCCCCAAACAAGTGGACAAGTTGAATTAAGTAATAGGGAAATTAAACTCATTTTGGAAAAGACAGTGAATAAGTCTAGGTCTGACTGGCCACTTAAAATTAATGATGCATTGTGGGCTTATAGAACTGCTTTTAAAAATCCTATGGGAATGTCTCCTTATAAAATGGTTTATGGAAAAGCTTGTCATTTACCTGTGGAATTAGAACATAAAGCTAGATGGGCTATTAAACAATTGAACTTTGATTTTAAAACTGCGGGAGAGAAGAGAATTCTTGATTTAAACCTACTAGATGAATGGAGAAATGAAGCTTATGAAAGTGCCAGAATGTTTAAAGAGAAAGTTAAGATTTGGCATGACAAGAAAATTAAGAGAAAAGAATTCAAAGTAGGTGATCAAGTTTTATTATACAACTCTCGTTTCAAGTTTTCTGCAGGGAAGTTGGCTTCAAAGTGGCAGGGACCATTAGTGATACAGGAGGTGTACCGTTCAGGAGCTATCCGTCTTCACGGTGATATGAAAGGTAAACCTCATGTAGTCAATGGACAACGCCTTAAACATTATATTGCAGGAAGGAGCTTCATCGGAAAGGTGGAGGAGTTGAATTTAAAGACACCGGAGGAGGTAATTGCGAAGAATTTTGCAGTTTCAGAAACCCAAAATCAATAATAGGTAACTTTTGTGTTGGAAAGTTTCTCGGAATTGCGTAAATTTTTACGGAAGTCATTTTTTATGGAAATTAACGTGTGGGACAAGAAAATTGGAAGGAACGGAGACCCGAGGGAGAAAAGAGGGGGTCCCACGCGGTTAGATCTTTGGCCGCGTGGGCCCACTCCTTTTGCCCCTCGGAGTCCCGTTCGTCTCGTTTTCGTCTCCGACGCTTCGTCTTGACCTAAAAACCGTCAATATATACCCCCTTCCGCGATCTAATCTCGCACCGAGCGTTCTCGAGCGATCTTTGCTTTTGTTGTTTCTGTCTGTCAGGTTTTAGCCATGTCTAGCTCCGAATCCAACCATGAAGGGGAGAGCCTCCCCAAGGGAGGTGTTGTGAACCACTACCTCAACTCCGTGATGGCACCGCCGAAGATGATTTCCTTCAAGGAGGGTGTGATGCTCGTGGAGGAGGTGAAGGCTCCCAAGACCACCGGCGGTGGAGGAAAGGCTGGATGATCTGGAGGAGAAGACCTTCAGGTATGGCACTGTTGTTGAACGCAGCCTTGATGCTCATCACTTCATGAACCTGGAGCTGGAGAAGAAGGTTGAAGAGTACAAGAAGAGGCTCGAAGATCTGAAGAAAGATACAAGGACGTCATCGAGAAGTTGGACAAGATCCAATGCTTTATGTGGGATGTAGAGAACCAGAACTGCGAGTATGAAGAACGCTTCAAGAAGATTGCAGAAGCTGCTACCCTCAGGTATAATAATCCACCTACATCTTTCCGTGATGGAAGGCCTTTCCCATGGAAGATGGCGGAATGGGAGGAGGAATATGAGAAAGAAGAGGCTGCAGCAGAGGAGGCTCTAGCAAAACGTCAAGCTTGGGGGAGTTCAACCTAGTCATGGTGTGTTTTGCTTTTATCGTTTAGTTATCAATCTCTCTTAGGCGTGTGTGAGCTCATGGAGCATTATCATGTATCCCTATCTTGTGGTTTATCAATGAATATTAAAGTATGGTGTCATCCATGATTCTCTTGTTTGGAGATTTATGGGTAACACTCATGCAAATGAGCGTGGCATATTTAGAAGTTTCAGTCACATCTTGCCTTGAATTTAATTAACTTGAGTGTGTTGGACAATTGTAGAATTATCTCATTATAAAATAAGTAAAGAGAATGAGTCAATATGACTTGAAAATTAATAGTTTAAGGTTGAGATATAGTCTTGTAGGATAAAAAGTTAGGAAGTTAATGAAAAGGATATGAAACACTCTTGTTAGAATCTAGTATCTTTTGAGCAAATTAATGATCATGGATTTCAATACTTATGCTCTTGGAAAGTGAATGAAAGGAAGGCACCTGAAAATTCAGTTAGCCATGGAAAGTGTAAGATAAAGGTTGTGTGAGCATAGGAACTTGATTGAAATATCCATGACTAAAGTTTGCACTAGTTACTAGTGAAGCAAGGTGTAAACAATTTATATCTATCTTTTCATTTGTCTTCTTTAACTTGTTATCCAATGAGAGTTTATCTTGTCTTTAAATTTCAGCAAAGTATAAAATATTATAATGCTTGCCATAAAGAGCAAAAGCATGTGAAAAAGAGTATGATTCAATTGTCCAACATACAATGGTTATTTGCCTTCAAAAGTAAGGGTGATTGCTAGAGCTTCTACTTATGTTGCCCTCATGTGTATGAGTTTTAGTTCATTAATCTTTCATTGCAATTGAATATGATGATGATACAATGCTCGTATTTATTTATCAACCATAAGTCCATTGATGCATGTAATGATCTATGTCCTTACTTACTCGAGGACGAGTAAAGGTTTAAGCTTGGGGGAGTTGATACGTGCATTTTATATCATCATTTATACAACTTATATTATCATATTAGAATGTTATTGGCATTGTTATATCATTGTTTTTACATGTTTTAGATGATTTATGGGACTTTCATACAAAGTCCCTATTTTTGGTATTTAATTTCTGGGAGGCAGAAAACCTCCTTTTTCTTGTTTTTAATGTTTCAGGAGCTACAGGGACCCAAATGGAAAAAGGAAAATTGCACAGCTGGTTTTTCATCGGGAGAACAGCAGTGGGAAGATGATCGAAGGGAGGAGAGCCACGAGGCCCAAAAGAGGGGGGCCCACTAACTGGAGCCTAGGGCACTTCCTCGCTCGGGGCTTTTTAGCACGCCTTCGTCTCGCCCAAAAGTTACGCCCTAATTTTCCCAAGTTTATCCGAGGCCGCGGCGGCGGCGAAACTCCTGATTCCCTCCGAGGGGGGGGGGGGTCATATCCTGCTGCTCCGGAGCTCCGGAGAAGGGGGAAATCATCGTCATCGTCATCACCTCTCCTCCTTGGCATGGGAGGAGGCCTCTACATCATCACCATCACCAAGACCAGCACCATCTCCATCATCATCTCCGTGATCCACTCCGTTCCCCTCGTAGTTTGAGAGTTGCTATTCCCTATATACTTGTCTTGTGCTACTATTCATGTTTGTGATTGAGTACTTGTCATTATTTGGAGGTGAAGTTATATTTTCAGATTGTGTTGTACCACTTATGCCACTGAATATCATTATGTTTGCACGTTGTGAGTAGTTCCCGTATGTTCCTGAGGGCATAGGATGAATTGGCAATGATTTATATATGACATGTGTTGGTATTTTGTCTAGTGTTTATCTTTTTATGTGATTATATGATGGTGTTGTGCGAACGTCGACTGCACAACACTTCACCTATATGGGCTCATAGGAGAACACCGTAGTGTAATGAATTGAGGGAGACTTGGGGGGACATGTAAACCTGAGACCGAGTCATGAAGTTGCATTATGAGGGTATTAGTATCGGGGACCTTAGAGTGTAATGCTATGGTGGGACTTTATGTCTTAATAATTCTTGTGCAGTCATTTACTTGGCCACATGATCCATCATAAGGGGTTTAGTTTATTTATTTAGCTTTACCTAACAATGGCTCCGTCCAAAGAAGATTAAAACTTGACAAGATATTCAACGTGTTGTTTAATAAATCTCTATGCCTAGCAGTATCCATGCCGCCCTCGGGAACGTTTTCCACATATAAGTTACACATCACTTGAGCTTGTCCTCTTGCCACATAGAGGATTGGGCTTTCTCTCTTTGAGAGCTTTTTACTTGCTATCATTTATATTCAGCATTTTTACTTTCTTGCAACTATACAACCAAAAATCCCAAAAACACTTGCATGTTTCATTGTTTTATTTATCATTCTTGCTAACCAATACCTTCAGCTCCTCGTGGGTTCGACAACCTTTTCTAATCGAAAGGTACTACAATTGATCTCCTGCACTTGGGAGTCATCAAGTATCAGTTATAGATGCGGTTCAGTAACGGTTCATATATGTCTAACGTAATGCAAAATATGTTATGAACATCTGGTCATAGTTAGTTGCAAATACAATTCTATCGATTGTCCAATTTTAATTTCTTTACCCAACATGCTAGTGAACCTACAACCCCGGTCCATCTTTTTACATTGTTTATAACCTCTTTTACTTGCTTTCACCATCACTTACTCGCTGATCCGCTTTAACATTTATTGCTTTGCATCAATTTCAACCAAACTATAGGTTTAATTATCTCCTCCTCGTCCCCCTCTTCGGACGCAGCCGCATTTGGCCCAAGGCCTTGTCCGGGGAGCACATGCAGGGCTATGGAGGCCCGAAACTGCGTGTGGAACACCGTCTCCTTGGCGAGTTCCATCTTGTGCTCGGCAGTGGAGTAGATTGTCCTCTGTAGTCTCACCTCTCGGATGATACCGTCGACTCACTCGCGCTTGAATACTAGTACAGAACAACACATCGGATACCCCTCTATGTTAACGGCAGGAGATAGGTGACGAAAAATCGCGATTTTAGCATTGCGGACGAGGCCTGGCAGAACTGGGCCGTGGCTGGTCCGTCAGCATTGGTTACAGAGGATTTTAGATCTTCGTTACCAATAGTATTGGCAACGGTCATAAATTCACCTCCGTTTCCAATACGTATCTCTATGGCAACGATTGTTGAAGGATATCCGTTTGTGATGTGCTTGGGAAATTGCAGTTGCAAACTGGAAGCGCGCCTGTTCAATGCGGCTTAATTCACGAGGGATTGGAACCGCCTGCTCGCCGCTAATAAAATGTGACTGGAACCGCACGAAGCCAGGCCGTTCTCGCATTCTCCCCTTCGTTCTCTCCCACGTTCTCTAACACACTAGCACAACCGTCATGGAGGAACCCTGGTGGCAGAACGAGGAAGTCCCGAGCGACGACGTGAGCGGTGAAGACCGCGGTGAAGTCCCATGGTGGGATCAGGACGGGCCACCGGACTCGGACCCCGATGACTCGGAACCGCCGTCTTCACGCTCTGTAGAAGACAACTTTGACGACTCGGACCCGCCGTATTCACGCGAAGGAGAAGACCACTCCGACGAGGTCGAGGCGCCGGAGGAAGAGGAGCCAGAGGACCCGCCGGAGCCGTATTCTAGCCAGGAAGAGGACGACTCTCATGAGGAGGAGGAACACACGTCGGAGGAGGCGCGGGAGGAGGAGGAGCACGCGTTTGAGGAGGCACCGGAGGAGGAGGAGCACGTGTCGGAGAAGGACGCGCCGGAGAAGGATTTGCCGCTGAAGGAGGAGCACGCGCCGGAGAAGGACACGACGGAGAAGGATTTGCCGCTGAAGGACGAGCCCCAGGAGGAGGACGAGCACGCTACGGAGGAGAAGGCAACCGGCAAGAAGCGACGCCGCGCCGCGGATGACAATGGCGCGGAGGCAGGGTGTAAGAAGAACAAGTAGAGTAGATAGTTAGTTCAATTCTACTCTATCGATCCTTCGTAAGTAGGCCTAGTGTGTCAGTGAAGAAATTAAAGGAAACAGTTGTTTATCGCCTCCGTTTGCGATGTTGTACTTTGTGCTATAAATGTGCCACTGCGGCAACCCTAACACTCTCGCTCTCACTCTCACTCTCACTCACAGTCACAGTCACAGTCACAGTGTGGCGGCGGCTCCAAGCAGCACTAGACCTAACCCTTATCTCGTAGATCTGAGCGGCGCGTCGGGCCGGCATCGCCTCCACGCATCTTCCCCCAGTGGCGCGTCGGCAAGCCGCCGTGCATCTTGTCGCCGACGCGGATCAGCTGATCTATTGCCGGAGTATGTCCGTCGCTCACTACTTGATCTTACACTCTATTTAAAGTAGCATGGAAAACTTGTCTAGTATTGTAGTACTGCCGATGATGAATACATCCCTCAATACTAGATCTTACACTTTATTTAAAGTAGCATAGAAAACTTGTCTAGTATTGTGTTGTGTCTAGTATTGTAGTACTGCCGATGATGAATACATCCCTCAATACTAGATCTTACACTTTATTTAAAGTAGCATAGAAAACTTGTCTAGTATTTGAAGTCTAGTATTGTGTTGTGTCCGTTTGTACTACTACCGATGATGAATCCATCCCTCAATACTAAATCTTGCACTATTTAAAGTCTAGTAGGGTAAATTAATTTCAACTCTTTGTAGTACTACCAATGATGAATAGATCCCTCACTACTACACTAGTAGGAAAAGGCCTACCGCTGGCGGACGGAAATGGCCTACCGCTGGCGGGCGCGCGCCCGCCAACGATCATTACGCCAGTGGTAACAATTACCGCTGGCGGGCGGCCGTCCGCCAGCGGTAAGGCTGGTTACCGCTGGCGGGCACAATTTCCGCCCGCCAGCGTCATCTGCCACAGCACTGGCTGGCAAGCGTCCGCCAGCGGTAAGCCACCACGGCCGCCAGCGTGAAGAAGTGGGAGAGTATCTAAGGAGGAGGTTGTTGTTGCTCTCTTTCAGTGGCTTCAAGTCTTTATCTTCCGCCTCCTCCTTAGATACTCTCCCACTTCTTCATCTGTATACACAAACGGGAAATAGAAATGTTAGCTAGGCAACTAAATTGTTCACATGTAGTGCAGAAATAAACAAAGTAGACAAATAAACTAAGCCAACTCGAAAGAATGCCTCATATAATAGATTGGACACACAAATTCATATAGTGCGCCACATCATTTTAATCATCGGCACTGTAAAAAATGAAGTATTATTGGAAGACTAGAGCTAGGCAATTTAAGAGAGATGGTGTAAACTAGAGCTAGGCAATTTAATTTAACAAGAGTACTAAATCGACAACACACCTTTCACTTCTTGATCATCTTGGTCGGCTTTGACATTGGCTTCTGCGGGAACGGTTCGGAACCATTCAAAGAGTTGAATGGCCTGTAGTCACACTGTTGTGCTATGCGATTTTGTAGATCAACGTTAGATGGTGTTGCACCTTGGTAGTAGAACAACCCGGGTGGCGTTTCACGACAAACATCCCTGACGATTATTGCAGCAAACGACTTCTGGATTAGAGCAAACTCTTGCGTGATATCAGCATCAGTGGTTTTCGCCAGCTCCTTGCACCATTTATCCATAGCAACTGGAAATTCTAGTCTTCGGTGACTCCGTATGAACTGATGCATTAGATAGATGACATACTAGGCGTTCGTCGGACTGCCATGCGCCTTCTTGATGCACGTTAGATCCACTTTGTGGGTGAATGCCATCTTGCCTCTCTTATTATTAGTTCTTCTTAGGATGCCTTCATTTAAAAAGCAGTAACCGTTGAGAGCATCATCGAGAACACTACTGATGTGCCTGTAGTCTTTCTTCTCATCACTACCCGCGTCGAGATAGATGGCAAACGACTCTTTAGGGTACAGAACGATGAGTGTGCCGTCTTGGTTACTGCACAAAACAATGAAAAGAGACCATCATTCTCACTTATGCAAAGTTAACGATGAAAATGTACGAATAGATGTTATGGCGGCAAGGTAATGACTTACTTGGGAAAGTAAGGCATGAGAAAGATGTTCTTGGTACTATTCGCCACGAAGATATCTTCGATGAACTTTGTCACGCGTGTCCTACCCGTAGTGGTGTTCATGAAGCAGTCGGACATGTAGTAGGGGTCGATTATCATGATGTCCGAGTTTTTATCATTAATGAGCTGGTGCGCCATACTTAGCACAAACAGGCGGACCATGGATCGGCTGAGTGCTTTCATGTGGTACATGTCAAATATGTCATCAAATCTCACAAAGAGCATGTCTCCGGGAGTTTCATGGAAAAAACCCATAAGCTTTGGTACCTTTGCTATGTAAAGCGGGTATACGTTACGTGATTATCTGAGAAGTTTGTTCTCAGAATAAAGAACACTTTCATGTAGCATCTTCATGTCCCCAGACAAACAACAGGACCACTTCGGCGGCAGGATCGGTTTAGCCATCACATGAGTAGCATGCCAATCGGGGATGGTTATCCTGTCTTGAACTCGGCGCGATTTCAACTAAGATCCCGGCACTGGCTGGCTCATGGACTCATCAAGAGCATGTTGCTTCTTTTTTTTCGACACCACCTTCCTAGGCTGCTTAGCTATCGTCTGTTTGAGCACATCATTGAGTGTGCCCTGGCTCAGACCGTCAGATGGCTGAGCTTCAGGCGTTGGTTGAGAACTGAATAGACGCTTTGTGCAATTATGTTTCTCATGGAGAGTAGGCACAAGACTATTCACCATCAGATCACGGTCAGGTTGATCAAGAGGACTGACGTTGTCCAAAAAATTGAGGTAGTCAATGGGGTCTTCATTAACATTGTCCTCTATCGCGGGCTCAGCTGGTGGAGTGGCCTTTTCTTGGCTTGGCGTCGACCCGGAAGGGTCCAAACGAATTAGTGATTTTGGCCATAGCAGGGGCCAAATCAAGCATTGCTCTAGGCTTAACTCGCTTTCGGCTTCGAGGGGTTGAGTTGGAGGATCCAAAAAACCACAACCCTGGAACACCCGAGCCAATGAAACCTTATTAAATTCATCAGAAATAGGCTGGTTGTGATGGATGCGGTTAAGTGGTGTCTCAACGGTTGCTTGTGCCACTTCCTTCAGCTCACCGTCCACAATTAGGAGCAAAGTGCATCTTGTATGGTCGGCCTGTTCACCGTTCACAAGTAAGGCGTTAGATAGGGTGCCATGCAAGAATGAAGTAATATATAACATGGTTAATTAAATTACCGTGAGGGCGTTGAGCTCGTCTAATGGCGACGGTCCGGGGACGGCCCCCGGCGTGCAAGAGATGGAAGGGCTGCTACGATCCGCGGTGCGATGTACGGATCTGTCAGGATTAGGGTTGGCGGGTGGCGTTTGTTCGTATCTGTCAGGATTAGGGTTGGCGGGTGGAACATTGATGTAGTTGTTGCTAGCTATTATGCTGTTTGGTAAGCTGGGAACGGGCCTAGGTCCTTTTTTCCCACCCTCAAGCCAACTCCCAAACGACTCATACATGGTGGCCTGCATGGTCGGAAGGAGGGGAGTGATGGCCTTTGTCACTGCGCTGTCGATGGTGGCCTGCTGATGGCCCTTCACGTAGTAACCTGCGTGAAAAGTAAATGGGTTAGGTTGAGACTCTAAGTGCAGAGTGTGTAGTAAGTGGAAGACGTGTTTTCCCCACGAGGGGTGACTCGAGGGTTTAATATCGAACTCTCGGGGAATCAGTAGTGAAGATTTATCTTTCCTATCCTTCTTTTGGTTACCTACAAAACAAAGTAAATGTTTTGGTCCTCAACCTCACCTAGTGGTTGTCAAGCACAAGGTGTGAGAATGATATCAAGATAATATGCAATGCAAACAAGAAATAAATATGCAGTGGTGGTAAATAAATATGCAAGGATGGTGGTAGCAATGATAAATGATATTTTTGGGTTTTATATGATGAATGCAAGATGTAAAAGTGTTTTTGTATTTTCGGATTTTTAAATGGCAGAAAATGGAAAAGTGGTAAAAGTTGTTGGAAAGGTGTTTCTTATGATTAAAAATGGACCGGGGTTCATGGTTTCACAAATGCACTCTCTCTTTAATAAAGTGGTAGACAATGGAACACTAGAATTGACATATGAGATTGCAACACAACAGTTTAATGACAAGTTATAATTATATGGGCATCACGACCTAACATAGAGACCTTTTAGTTTATTATTAGTCTCACTTATACTCCACCAAGATGCGAACTAAATCATAACAACTCAGTAATTAAGATAACTCAGAGTATAGCAATAAGTATCATGACATGAAGTTAAAATAAGAACATGCTAGATCTAGTCATGGAGTAGTGGCAATGGTCACACCCACATCTCCGGTAGCATGGTATTTCTTTTTATCCCTAGTGAGGCAACAAAGTAAGGTAGAGATACCCAAGTGGATCGCAGAACTTTCTCTCACGTTCACTGCACTAGCCACCCCCCCGTTACTCCAACTAATGCACACGTTCCCCCTCACACGCTCTCATAAACATGCTTGATCATGACAAGTAAATAAGAACGGGGTACATAATATGCATCTACTTTCATAACTGAAACAAAACCATTGCAATCTCAAACATATATTAACTCATATAAAGATCCACCACAAAGGTATTACATAGATGACCGTAATCATGTTCAGCAGCTCATACGGTACTAATTAGTGAAGCTCAAGAGAGAGAGATACATAAGTTACTTCCACAAACCCATAGTCCAGAGGTGGACTACTCCCTCTTCATCATGGAGACGGTGGAGTAGTCGTTGGAGAAGATGGAGACCACGCCGGCAGCGCCCCGCCGGAGTTTTCCCCCTCCAATCTGCAACTCCAGGTCTCTGTTTCGGTGTTTCTGTGTTTCTGCGGCGCTCCTTCCAGAGAACGTCGGGGGCTATTTTAATAGTCGGTTTTAGGTCAAAACGGAGTCGGTGGAGGAAAGATCGACGGCAACAGAGCTCCGAGGCCCAAAAGGGGGGTCCCACGCGGCCCAGGTACCTGGCCGCGTGGGCCCACTCAGCTCTGGCCTCCGACTTCCTTTCGTGCGCTTCCTTGGCTCCTACGCTTTGTTCCTTCCAAAAATTGATGCCCGTAAAATATTAGGTCATTTGGACGTCGTTTGGGTCCCTGAAACATTAAAATATAGAAAACAGGGTTTTCTGACTGTGCAGGGTTAATTCCATAAAAATAGGAAACATACCAAATATTCCCAAAATCATTATAAAACAGTGATATAACCCTTATATGATGCAAATATGACTGGAATATAAGTAAAATAATGCAAAGTTCATGTATGCATTTTACATGCATCACCTGCATGGAAACCGCCTTCCTATCATGACGCTCCTCCTTGGACTCGGGGTAGTAATGTGACCATTTGCGACCGACTCCGGCCCCGATCACCCGGCCACGATGCGGCGGAAGTGTCACCTCCAAATTCTTTCTCGGTTCATCACCCTGTCAAAAGAGGTGTCCCACGGGGCCTTCGTCACAGACGATGAGTCGCTTTGAGATTGAGCAAGTTGTTCTTCTTCCAGAATTTCCTTCTCAAGTTCCTTGACTGTCGCGTTCAAGAGAAGTTCCCCTTTATTCTTGGGATCTTCCCTGTAATGGGATCTGATATATCGTTTCGCCAACGGGTCTTTGATCTTGGCATAGGGGTCTTCCCCTTTCCTTTCTTTGTCCTGCTTTGCCCAAACATCTTCCGCCCCCTCGTATCCACGACATCCGAGATTGTGGGGACCTAAATTCTTCCCATGCATCTTTTTCCCCCACGGGGATAGCGCCTTTGTTGAAGCTAGGCCTTGTTTATCCTTGAAAATTTTGTACTCTTCTTCAGAAATGGAGAGCCACTTGGCGTTGATCTTATCGTAATCATCACCATTAAGAATGGCCTTTCTCACTTCTGATCTCCAAGTTGAAAAGGCTTTGCTGAACTTGCTGAGGGCGTATGTGTTTACGATATTCTTCTTGATATCATTGTCGTCGTACTCTTTTGGGAAAGAGTACGATGCGTGCAACTTGGAAATAAGGAGTGTGGCCACATGTGAGTTCTCTTTATCCCTTATGTTCTCCTGGTTGATGTTGCCGAAGTCCCGCACAATGCATTCCAAGGCTAAGCTGTACCCTTTTGCATATTTTTTTGGCTGCGTAGGAATCCCATCTGAGTTCACCTCCGTAAATGTCAGTCGACCGCTAGGGAGCCTGTTTGGGCGCCTTGGCATACGTTCACGCTGGGATCCGCCAGCAGATGTTGTCTCGTTGCCACCTTCTTCGCCAGCAGATGTGGTCTCGTGGCCACCTCCGCCGCCAGCAGATGTGGTCTCGTGGCCACCTCCGCCGCCAGCAGATGTGGTCTTGTGGCCACCTCCGCCGCCAGCAGATGTGGTCTCGTGGCCACCTCCGCCGTCACCAGATGTGGTCTCGTCATCGTCGGCATCCAGCTCGGCATCGATTGACTTCCGAACCATCATCAAATAATTATCCTCCGGCTCCTTGTTGACTCCACCTCGAGAAGTCCCGGCCTCCATATTGTTAGCCATCTTCGCACACACAAAAAATCGTAGTTAGTAAAACAACACTATAAGAAAAAAATCACTTGGGTGGTGATGAAAAGTTTGCATATACCCATGAAACCATTTGAGACTTCAAATGACTTCAGTTACTCCATATGTCATAATTTTAGCAAGTCATGCCAAATTTCACGAAAAAATTCGGCATGACCTTTGCTAAAATTATGGCATATGGAGCACCCGAATTTGCCGGAATGGAAATTAATCAACATTCCGGCAATCTCAAGGGTCTCTAGGGTACCTGCAAACATTTCATACATAGCCACAAGGCCGCAATCGCAGCCACCACCACAAGCACAACAAATTAATCACCATCACAAGACTGCGTTCACAGCCACCATCACCATTTTGAACTAAACAATCACCTAAAAACTAAATTTGAACTTCACAAATTGGGCTAGACATTTTCACAAACACCTTGTGGGTGCTAGATACAAGAAGGGGAGGGTGCGGCCGAACCATGGGGCGGCGGGCTGAGCTGCGATGTAGGAGGAAACGGCGGTGCAGGGGTCGACGTAGGAGGTCACGGTGGTGCAGGGGTCGACGCGGGGCACTCGGGGACGTGCACGACGGCGGCATACGTGGGCGCGCTCGGGGACGTGCACGGCGGCGGCGGCTTGGCGCTCGATGGTGGCGGCAGACAACGGAAGGAGGAGGTCCGGGGAGCGGCCGGCGCGAGAGGGGGGTCGTCAGCGGCGGAAAGGAGATCGGTGGCGGCGTGGGGAATGGGGCGGCGCGGGATTGGGGAGAGAGATTGGGGCGGCGCGGGAGTTGGGGTGATTTGGGGGATTTGGGGGCCGCACGCGGTGAGAAGAGAGCGAAGGGGTGGGCTCGGGCTTATAATTTTTGGGGCCACCTTACCGCTGGCGGACGGCAGCCTTATCCGCCAGTGGTAAGGTTTTTTTTTTTCTGTTTTTCTTTTTTTTTTCTTTATCTTTTCAAAAACTTTTTTGCATTTCAAACACATGTGTGTATTTCAAAATAATTTTACAAATAATTTTTATAAATATCAGTTTTCTTTTTTTAAGTGGCAAAAATGCAGCTGTCGGCATTAACAAGGACGACAAGACTTAATCGGCTTTAACAAAGACGATAAGCCTTAGTCGTCTTTGACAAAGACGACTAGTGCATGGGTTTTTTTTCGAGTAAAATTTGTTTCCCGGTCAATTGTTCCCGCCCTTTTCCTCCCGCCCTTTTTTCCCGCAGCCCTATATCCCGCCTGTTTCTCCCACCAATTCTTCTCATCTCGGCCTATAAAAACCCCTGCGCACTGAGGTTGGTAAGCATTCTAGTCCACTCACTCGAACATGTCGAGATTTCCTTCAGATGGCAGTTTCCCGGGAGGAATGTCGGCACTACTTTTGAGGTTTACGGCCGAGTTCAAGGTAGACAATAAAGAGATCCCATTCGAGGATATTGTTAGTCATCCACCTCATCTCCGTGAGCTATCAGCGAAGCTAGTTAGGCATGGGTGGCAATGTAGGAATTGGAAGGAAATAGAAAAAGAACTTCTGAGGCTGCATGCTAGGTGGCAGAAGAAGAAGGTAACATATAGGAGTGAAGCAGATATGTTGGATGCTCTTCGTAAACCGATTTTATGGGTCGAGGAGAGCGAGGATGAAGATGATATCTTCATGCCGACTGAGGCGAGCAAGAAAGCTGCTGCAGCGGCGGCGGCGTCGAAGGGCAAGGGTGCGGCGTCGTCGAAGGACATGGGTGAAGCATCGTCGAAGAGGAAGAGTGCATGATGCGGGAGGCTGTGTCGATGGCAGATGACTTTTCTTTTTCAATTTATGTTGTGTTGTCGCTACTACCACTTTTCTTGTTGTCTGCGTAAGTTGCAGTGTTTGTTTAATAATATGTCTCGTACAACTTATTTTCGAACCAAATAACCAAGTTATGTCTCGTAAAACTTGATTTTTGACAAAAGTTTTAGAAACATTCGTCACAAAAAGCACTATCATGTATAAACATCTATAAAGTTTTGAACCAAATGACCAAGTTATATGTCAATTCCCAACACATAGTTTGTGATAAAGTTACCCCTGGCGGACGGTGTGGGGTGCCCGCCAGCGGTATTGCACTTTCCGCTGGCGGACGATTTAGGCGCCCGCCAGCGGTAATTTGCTAGTTTTTGTGCTCAGCCGAGGCAACTACCGCTGGCGGGCACTATATAGCGTCTGCCAGTGGTACGTTTAGTACCTCTGGCGGGCACGGATTCTGTCCGCCAGCGGTAGTTTGTCCCACCTCCTCGCAAATTCCTGCTACTACCGCTGGCGGGCATAGTGGGCGTCCGCCAGCGGTACGTGCAAAACCAGTGGCGGGCTCCGAAACTAGCCCGGCAGCGGTAGTAACGCTGGCGGACGGATATGACGTCCGCCAGCGGTAGGCTGGTGGCTATAAGCCTTTTCCTACTAGTGCTAGTCACAACTTTTTGTCAATGTGCTAATCCTCGTTATGGTTTTGTGTAGCTAACTTGCAAGTGTATGAAGTAATAGTATATTTCGGTACAATGCATAAAAATGGTGAGGCTGTTGAAGGAATCATGACCTTAAAGTTATGCTTCCAAATCGTTTAGATCGGACTGCAAGCACACGGATATAGTCGCTCAAGGTGTAGATTGTTTTCGTCTAAAAATGTATTCATGTCATGTTGAATCATATTTAGCTCTTTTCTAACTATCCATCCATGTATTTTTTTTATGCAGAAACGCCATGTAGATCCAATCAAGCTTTAAATAAGCTAAATACAAAGTGGGATCATATCCGTGAACCGTCGCTGTTGTGACGTTTCGCTGCACTGTACAAAACAATTTTTTAATTAAGAGTGTCTAGGACAGTGTGGCCGAAATGTCACAGCAGTGACGTTTTATATTTCGGCGACACCGTCCAAGATGGAGCAAGCCTCAGTACGAAGAATTTGGCAAAATTAATTTGCTACGGAGGCTTGCGAGCTCGGTGTGGTTTATGGTTTTCAATTTCTCCATCTATTTTGTGGATGTGTGTACCAATTTGGCTGCAGATGTGATTTGAAGAAGCATGAAACCGCTACTCGAGTCTTTTGCTAGCTCGAATACCGTTTTCGGGGCTTCGGAGTTGAGGAAGAAGGTGGAGCTGGAGAAGAGTGGAGTACCCTAAAATTTACGTTTAGGGAGGCATGAGAATGATAGAATTAGCGAGGCATGTGTAACTCATCTTTTGATGCTATGTAATAGTGACAATTCACTACAAGAAATATGCTATCCTAAGACCTTTTGATAGTGACCCTGAAAAAATTGGTCATAGATTTATGAACATTTTGAACCATTTGGTCATGCACTGTTTTGGAGGGTACAAATCTGAAAATATAACGACCAAATTTGTCAGAAAGGTCATAGTCGTCTTACATGAATTGGTCATAATAAAGAGAGCAATGATTTACGACCTTCTTTGTAGCTGATTACAACCAATTTAAATGGTCATTCGCATGAGAATGATAGAATTAGCGAGGCATGTGTAACTCATCTTTTGATGCTATGTAATGGTGACAATTCACTACAAGAAATATGCTATCCTATGACCTTTTGATAGTGACCCTGAAAATATTGGTCATAGATTGATGACCATTTTGAACCATTTGGTCATGCACTGTTTTGGAGGGTACAAATCTGAAAATATAACGACCAAATTTGTCAGAAAGGTCATAGTAGTCTTACATGAATTGGTCATAATAAAGAGAGCAGTGATTTACGACCTTCTTTGTAGCTGACTACGACCAATTTAAATGGTCATTCGCATGAGAATGATAGAATTAGCGAGGCATGTGTATCTCATCTTTTGATGCTATGTAATGGTGACAATTCACTACAAGAAATATGCTATCCTATGACCTTTTGATAGTGACCCTGAAAATATTGGTCATAGATTTATGACCATTTTGAACCATTTGGTCATGCACTGTTTTGGAGGGTACAAATCTGAAAATATAACGACCAAATTTGTCAGAAAGGTCATAGTCGTCTTACATGAATTGGTCATAATAAAGAGAGCAGTGATTTACGACCTTCTTTGTAGCTGATTACGACGAATTTAAATGGTCATTCGCATGAGTTGACAGCCAACTCAGCAGTTTCGACTACATGTCAATGCTTAGGTGTCATTTTCGCCAACGTGTCAATCTGACTGGACAGTCAAATCAGCTGTCTCGTCTACGTGTCAGTGTTAAGGTGTCATTTTCGCTTACGTTTCACTCTGACATGTAGGACCCCGCGGGACTAGATAACAACCTGCTATGACACATGGGACCCGCCCCACCCCCCTTACGTGTGGGACCAGCCCCACCCCGCTTGACGTGTGGGACCAGCCCCACCCCGCCTGACGTGTGGGTCCCCACCCTCCGACATGTGGGTCCCGCCCACACTCCCGCCTGACGTGTGGGACCAGCCCCGCCCGGAGTGACGTGTGTGTCCCGCCACTACTCCAGACTCAGTCGCGCCCCATCTGACGTGTGGGTCCCGGCCACCCGACATGTGGGTCCAACCTTGCCTGACATTTGGGGCCCGCCCATCTGAAGTGTGGGTCCCACCCCCACTACCGCATGACGTGTGGGACCAGCCCCGCCCCGCCTGACGTGTGGGTCCCGACCACCCGACATGTGGGTCCGACCCTGCCTGACATTTGGGTCCCGCCAGTCTCACGTGTGGGTCTCGCCCCGACACATGTCATGTGCGAAAGAGCCCTTCATTCTGTGACTCAGATAGGCTAGGATTCGTGTCTCCTTGCATGCATGACAAACGGGCCACGCACCTAACAAATCAAATTCGGGAATAAATCAGCAAAAATAGGACCCAGGACTCGAACCGATGAGCTCTATGTCTTCATGGGCGAGACAAACCACCAGACCATCCACTGTTTGTTGATACACATGCATCTAAGGCCTACTTAAGGGTGTGTTTGGTTGGGTATGGGCGTTGGTGGGATCTGGCCAACTTTTTTTCCCCAGTGCAGAGTGGGCCTTGGCCCAGCAGCAATAAAGATGGAATGCCCTCATATAGTACACCCACATGCATTCGCCCATAACAAAAATAAGAAAAATAACTGGTCTGTTATTATATTTCTTTAAAAAAAGATTTCTCGTTATAGAAAATTTTGAAAACCAGTTAAACAATAGAAAATTGTAATAATAGAAAAAACCATGAACTACTACACGAATCCTTCTATATGGTTTATCACTTAGAAAATGAAAAATAAATTTTTCTTTTTTGATTTTTTATACACGTTTCAAAATACGGTCAAACGACAGGCATGACCGTTCGTAGCTAGGGGTTGAATCTTGCAAAACTATTGTTATATCTCTGATGAAATAGGTGCTTGTGTACCAAAAAATGTTTTTTTCAAAAAAATTGAGCAAACTACGAGACACGTGTAGTTCAAATTTGACACGGTTCCTACTGAATCGGCAGAAATTTGTATTTTTGATGAGATGTGGATGGAAACAGTTTTACACGCAACAATTTAGTTATTTGTACATAAAATATGGTATGGTATTTTTTGAAAATGTATTGATCCAATTTTGCAACATATTTTTGGTAGGTCCTTCACAAAACAATCCATTTTTCGCACTCAGAAAATGAAAATTGAATTTTTCGTGCAAGGAAAATGAAAACTTTCTTCGGCGACATTGTTCATGGTTCCAAGATGCACGCTTGTGCTCAATATGGGCACATTTTAACAAACTACGCCATGAATGTGGCCATAACATTCGTCATTTGGTCCTAAAGCCGTGAATCTTCGTAGATGATAGCTCATTTCTAAGAACACTTTTTAAGAAAATTTCCGTATTCCAAGTTTATGATTTTTTATGGATACTAGGGCACATATAATGACATAACGCGATGGTTTCCGTCTGTTTGATTTTTTTGAATTTCATATGTCGATTTCAAAATACTGTCAAAACGGCGTACATGATCGTTCGTAGCTAGGGGCTGATTCTTGCGAAACTATTGTTTTATGTCTGATGAAATAGGCACTTGTGTACCAAAAAATATTTTTTTCAAAAAATCTTGAGCAAACTACGAGACACCTGTAGTTCAAATTTGACACGGTTCCTATTGAATCGGCAGAAATTTGTCTTTTTGACGAGAGGTGGATGGAAATAGTTTGACACGCAAAAATTTAGTTATTTGTACATAAAATGTGGTATAGTATTTTTATGAATGTATTTGTCCAATTTGGGAACATATTTTTGGTAGGTGCTTCACTCAACAACCCATTTTCGCACTCGGAAAATGAAAATTGATTTTTTCGTGCAAGGAAAATGAAAACTTTCTTCGGCAACATTGTTCATGGTTCCAAGATGCACGCTTGTGCCCAATATGGGCACATTTGGACAAACTACGCCATGAATGTGGCCATAACATTCGTCATTTGGCCCTAAAGCCGTGAATCTTCGTAGATGATAGCTCATTTCTGAGAACACTTTTTAAAGAAAATTCCCGTATTCCAAGTTTATGATTTTTTATGGATACTAGGGAACATGTAATGACACAACGCGAAGGTTTTCCATTTGTTTGATATTTTTGAATTTCGTATGTCGATTTCAAAATACTGTCAAAACGTCGTACATGACCGTTCATAGGTAGGGGTTGATTCTTGCGAAACTATTGTTATATGTCTGATGAAATAGGTACTTGTGTACCAAAAAATATTTTTTTCAAAATTTTTTGAGCAAACTACGAGACACCTGTAGTTCAAATTTGACACGGTTCCTGCTGAATCGGCAGAAATTTGTATTTTTGACGAGAGGTGGATGGAAACTGTTTGACACGCAACAATTTAGTTATTCATACATAAAATGTGGTCTAGTAATTTTAGAATATGTATTGCTTCAATTTTGCAACATATTTTTGGTAGGTGCTTCACAAAACAACCCATTTTTCGTACTCAGAAAATGAAAAATGAATTTTTCGTGCAAGGAAAATGAAAACTTTATTCATCAATATTGTTCATGATTCCAAGATACATGCTTGTGTCCAATATGGGCATATTTTAACAAACTATGCATGACCGTTATTTTTTTAAATTTTAGCAATAGTGTTTTCCTTTTTTTGTTTTTTTTAAATTTTATACGTTTTCAAAATGTGGTCAAAACGACGAGCATGACCGTTCTTTGCTACGCTGGAATCTTGCGAAACTGTTGGTAGATCTCTTGTAAAGTAGCTTATTTATTTTTGAAAATTGGTATGGTTTAATTTTAGCAAAAATTAAACCCTGAAACTTATTTATTTCAACCCAAAAGTTTTTTTTGCTATCATAAGTATTCTGCCGAACTGGGCCTAAACTGGCCCAGCCTCTTATTCCCTCCCTAACCTTAGGCCCGTTGGACAGGAGCTGGTTCAGCGCGGCTGTCCGATGCAGATCGGACGAACGGTAGCGCGCACGTCCAGCATATAAGGAGCGCATCGCGGCGGACGTGCGCAAACCCTAGCTCCATTCTTCTCTCTCAAAAAAGAACCGCGGCAGCCACCCTCCATGCTTCACTGCCTCCCTCCCAGCCACCCCGAGGCTCTCTCTCTCCTTTCTCCACCAGTCCTCCACCTTCTCTCGCCACGACCTTGTCGTCGTGGGGCCCGGGGTCGTCGGGCTCGCGGCCGTGATGGACGGGGCCGCTCGATGTGGCCTCGGGGTAACCGGATCTTTCCAAGTGGTCGCCGGATCAGCCGCCTCTACCTATTTCTCTCTCAGTATCTCTCTCTCTCTCAGCAGGCAACCCCGGAACGACCTAGCGACAGTAGCATCGACCCTTGTGCTCTACTCCCCATGCTGCCGCCATGCTTTCCGCGTCCCTGCCGAGTCGCCTCGTTCATGTAGCTTGACGACGACGCCGACGACCAAGCCACGTTGACGGCGGCGCAGGAGTAGCGGGATCCGGCGAGCCCCGACGATCTCGTCGTGCAGGACGACCAGTTACTCCGAGATGCCCTGGAGAAGCCCCGCGAGCGGCTCTTAGGTAAATCCCCCCCCCCCCCCCCCCCCCTAGCGTTGTCTGTTTTGAGCCGTTTGTGGTAGGTAGGTGCATCCATGGCTAGTGCTAGCTTAGTTTTCTACCGGGCCATGTGCTGCTGCTAGAAACTCTGGTCTGGTTCTGTCTCCTCGTTGGATCTTTAGCTGAAAAAAATACTTGTTCGTCGTACCCCATGGCTGCTGCCTAGTCTGTGCCTGTCGATGCGTTTAAGTGGAACTGCCCTACTAGATACCAGCTTGCCTGATAGATTGCAAGTTAAACAAACTTCTCATTTTAGACCAGTACAAGTGTATAGTGGTAGTTAATATATTCTCTGTTTGAGGGTGTTTGCTAGTGATATGTGTGGAAGCTCAAACTGTGATTGTTTCTTTATATTCCTTTGTCTGTGCCAAGCATAAAACAAATATGACACCAGAAGAACTCAGAGTATTCTTATTAATACCTGCAGAATTCAAAGTATTTCTTATTTATATGGGATAGATGTTTAAATTACAAGCACCGGGAGAATTACCTTGATTCACGTAGTCGTAGGAACAACATCTGTATTAGGGGTAAGCTTGATTCATGTCAGTATTTGATCTCTGTACCATCTCATCCTAGTTCACTAGTTCTTAAAAGCAATATTGGCCAAGCATTTCATAAGTTGTATAAAGTTTAAGTCCCATTTTTTTCTTGTAAATTCCCTTGCCATTTATTTGATATGACCTAAAGAATTTACATGTTAATAATGAGTGTCCTAGTTTTAATTTGGAGCATCTTTATGTCTTCAGTCTTTGTAGCTTCTGCATTGAAGCATACATGTTTTGTTTTTTGTGTGATTGTGCTTTATTCAGGGTGTCTACACGGGCCGCCCCATCAGTCGCATCTTCGAGTTCAGTGCACTGTAAATGGCAGCGGCCCTCTATCTCGGAATTAGGCAAGTATACAGTGTTTCTCTGCCCTTAGCTATGTGGTTGATAGGCCACTATTCCATGACATACTACAGTGTAAACTTCATGTCTTCCTGCGTATGGTTATTGCTGCACCTGTTAAATGCCACTATTTGTATTGTTTGCTTCCATTGGTCATGCATTTTTATACATGTTAATCAAATCCTTTTCTGTATCTAGCTGGTTTAGATATTGGTGTACTTGATCATACAAATTTGTGGCACTAGTTGATGCTTTTCTGAGTTCCTTGTGAAACACATGCACTATATGGTGATCCTGTTATCTTGATGTTCGTAGTATGTTTCACTTTTTATATGCAATCAACAATAGCTTTATTCAGGTGTCAACACGGGCCACCCCATCAGTCGCATCTTCGAGTTCAGTGCACTGTAAATGGCAGCGGCCCGCTATCTCGGAATTAGGCAAGTCTACAGTGTTTCTCTTCCCTTAGCTATGTGGTTGATAGGCCACTGTTCCATGACATACTACAGTGTAAACTTCATGTCTTCCTGCGTATGGTTATTGCTGCACTTGTTAAATGCCACTATTTGTGTTGTTTGCTTCCATTGGTCATGCATTTTTATACATGTTAATCAAATCCTTTTCTGTATCTAGCTGATTTAGATATTGGTGTACTTGACATACAAATTCGTGGCACTAGTTGATGCTTTTCTGAGTTCCTTGTGAAAAACATGCACTATATGGTGATCCTGTTATCTTGATGTTCGTAGTATGTTTCACTTTTTATATGCAATCAACAATATTCTGGGAATGTGCTCATTAGTGATATCTTGGTTTTGTTTGGTCAGGCGTGCCTGGCTATTCCAGCTCTGGCGGTGCTGATGCTGCTCCTAGGCCGGCGGTGGCCCCCTGTACCTCTCGCGCGGTGGTAGGCTTGGCTTGCCCCTCTTGTAAAACCCTGTTATGTTTTGAAATTGGCTATTATAGGACTTGCATATGGCTAAAAAAGATATATTTGAGATATGCTTGCATATATACTCCCTAGACAGAAACTATGTCTTGTTCCTAACCATTTTGTTCTATAACATGCAGATGCTGTCCTTTGTTCATGTTTCTTCACGAGCTCGAGGATGAAGTTGTTGGAAGAAGCAGAGTTCTAGCTCATTTGAGCTAGTCATACTTCGTTAGCTAGTTAAACTTTGAAATTTAGTTGTGTGTTTGTTAGATGGATGCCCTGTGTGAGCTATATTTGATTGTAAACATTAGTTGTATGTTTGAATATAATGTTCCAAGTTTGGCAGTTTGCTCCTATTGAATTACTATTGTTTTCTGTGTGTTATGATTTAAATAGTGTTTATTTATTTCCCGAAAAACTGAAATCATAAGAATGTAACACTGAAAACTGGACCCGCTAATCAGATCCTGACAAATGGGGCCCACTTTCCAGAACCTGACAAGTGGGACCTATCCCCATTTTCATAAAAAAGAATAACCGAAATAACGCGCCACTGCCCAGAAAGTAAAAGGGCTGAATTGTTGGGTTTGGCCCATGTAGCCGTCCAAAATAGACAGGAAAAAATATTAAATGGGCAAACTTATTGGGCTTGGCCCATTTAGAGGGCTGAACTGGACTGGGCTGAATTTCATCTACGACCATTTCGTTTGGTCACAATTTTTCCACGTCAGCCTTGCCACGTTGGATTCGACGTGGTCTGCCCAGGTTGCTAGTGACCAAAAACTTTGGTCATAAAATCTGTGACCTTTTATTTTGGTCATAGACGTCTATGGCCAATCCCAAAAAAAAGGTCACGTTATGCCATTAGTGTCGCTCATCTTTTGACCAAATATTTTTGGTCACAAAAAGGTCATAAATGATAAAACATGACCATTTCTGTGACCAATATTGAGTGTCACAAGATAGCATATTTCTTGTAGTAATTGTTATATACGTTATGAATGGATTTGCTAGCAACTTTGTGCTTCTGCTGTGAGATTTTGAATGTCAATTGGCAACTGTATTGTTGTTGTAGGCTTATAAAGAAATCTCAATGCAAACAAGTAAAAAAAGAATCTCCGTTACTGATGTCCCGAAACATCGGCAACGGAGATTGGTTGGCAACCGTAGCCAAAATCAGGCCTCATCGGTGACGGGTTTTGGCCTCCGTTCCCGATGAGGGCCTCCACATCAGCCACGGGGGCGGGGACACGGACCCTTTCTCCGTTTCCGATGGGGGGTTTTGGCCCGTTTCCGATGTGTCGTTCTGTACTAGTGGAAGGAAGCGCACAAAAGGAGGAGCCTGACCCCCAGATCGGAATCCACTTCATCCGAGGAGAACGAGATCGGGCGACCTACGGTGGGGATGTCGCGTGAGACCTCTGATGATGCCGGATGTAGTCCCTTGAGGCTGATTGACTGGCAACGGGGGTGATTGCATGCATGGCCATGGTTGGCGGAGGAGGATGCGAGATGTCCTCACTTCCGTCGGCATCGAAGGGGTTCGCCATCGGAGGGTTGGGAGAGACTAGCGAGAAGGACAAGAGAGAGAGAATCGTGTGGAGATGGGAGACAGAGTGTGCATGGTAGGGTTGGGAGAGACTGAGAGTGAGAAGTACAGAAGTGGGGGTCTTATATGCACCTCCTTGTGGGGTTAAGCGCTTTCTAAACTTCGCAACGGACACCTGAAAATTGACGTTGCCATGAGCACATATCTGCATTGTTTATTTCTCAGCAACCGTTGGAAATACGTTGGCAACAAGATATTGAAGCAAATGTTGCTACTAAATGAGGTCACCCCGTCGACGGCCCTTGACTGGCACCCCTCAATGGCCACAAACAAATTCGTTTAATCGTGGGAATTCTCGTTGTTGTTTCCTTAGCGGGGTGTACTTAGTATTGTTATGTACTATTGATACGTGTTCTATACTAGTGATACGTTAATCCTTTTCTGACTATACCAACAACATTATGACGATGTGATCTCGTACAATATCATTTAGTTGAGTCTATCCAACACCACTGTTGCACCCAATAGCGTGTTCTTATTGTTGTCGACATCCTTATAATTTAATAATGCATGGCCATGATCGGGGAATAGAACCATCATGGAACATATAACCTAGTATTAGAGGGGTGACTAGCTAGGTAACTTATTTGTGCCTATGTTTCCACACATGCTAATGAGTTTTACTCTGAATTTTACATTTAAGAACCATAACCATTATTTAATAGAAATATAAACATTAATCACATACATGGAAATAAACAGTAATACTTATTATTGCCTCTACGTTATATTATCAACCGTCTCTCACTTGCATTGCAGTCAATAATCTAATTACATAGTACTCTGACACCAATGCATCGCTCGTGGTAGAATCATCTTCATCCGATCTGACATCTTCAGTTCCGTGTGAGTCTTGTATACTTTCACATATCTCGTATTCACATAATTTTTGGATAAGGTGGCCACGGGCTGGAGAAGTTGTTGAAGCCGACCGTCCTGGCCGTCGTGTTCGTGGCCATGCAACAGCATGAACAATCTGTTCAGCTGTGGGTGCAGTTCGCGGCCGGCGCATCCGTGGACATGCAGCAGCGTCATGGACTATCTGCCTTAATTAGGCGTGGCATCGCCGCTGCTGATTGATGCGGGTCTAGGCGACACTTTCTTCAGCACGTCGACCACGATTGCCATGTTGCCGATTGAGGCTGGTACGTCGCGGGAGATGCACCAGGGTTGCTAGAGAATCTCTGCTCATGTCGAGTTTGAGACCGACGAAGAGACAGTGGAGGCGAGGATCTTGAATTGGGAGGGACGACGCTTCATGGTTTCTCTTGCGACAAGGTCTGACGCTTTTCCTCTTTGATCTGGCCGAGTGTCGGGTTCCGGAATGCTATGCCGGCGATCTCGCATGGACGTTTATACCTAGAGACTGCTGGATCAGATGAGATTCGGTCGCGCTGGAGGGAGCGGCGCGAAGCTTTGCTGCTGTTGCCATCATGGGCAAATCCACAATGAAGTCAGAGGCGGAGAATGACATGGAAGCCGAGATTGGAGGACTAGTGGTGGTGATTGAACCCTTTGTGGCGATGAGTAACTGGCTTGGAGTTTCAGGATTCGTAGCAGCGGTATGTAAGTGGGGGCGACAGCATAGGTGAAGTTCAAAGTCTTACCTTTCAGGGTGAAAATCCAAGGTCTAACCTTAATTGGTTGTGCCTGGCAATGACTTTGTTGAAAACATTGTTTTGAGAGCGGGGACTATCTCCGGGGTGAAAACTCAAGATCTTTGATCAGGCGACGACGATGCTTGTGCACTGTTTCCTTTTTGAAGGTGTTGCCTTGGAGAATTTGGACATCATGTGTTGTCATGGTGGTGGATGTATTGCTGCTGCAACGACTGGAACTCTGTAGCGGGACTTTTCTTTTTTAGCTTCTTCTTTTTTCGGCCGTATGTATCCGTAATGCTACTAAGGTATTGTGTTGTTATAGAGACTGGGTGTAATTGGTATCTCCGTGATATTAATATATGTTCTTTATCTAAAAAAAAAAGGTGACACTTGTGTTTAATGTGATGTGCTTACCTTTTTGGTGAGATCTTGAATCCTTTGCAAGGTGCACATTGTCACTATTATCACAACAGAGCTCCACCGGGTCCTGCATAGTTGGAACCACACCGAGTTTGGTAATGGACTTTTTTATCAAATAGGTTTCATTTGCAGTTTCTGAAACTGCCACATAATCCATGAGGGTAACAACTTAATCATTTTTGTTTCGCTTTAGTCCTGTATAATTTAACTGCCGCGCACCGGAGGAACAGGTCACCGACTCCCTGGCGAGAAGCCCCAAATCGCCGTGGCTAAACCCTAACTCTGCCACCACGTCCTACAACGGTGCCCCTCCCCCTCCCACCCCCAGCCGTCCCTAGGAGTCGTGACGCTGCCAGGAGGAGGATGGATCAGCCACTCCACCTGGTCCACAAGGGGGCTGCCGAGCAAGGTCATGACCGAGTTCGCCTCCGTGGGCACCACACCGCCGAAACACCAACTCACGGGGAGATCAGAGAAGACGGGGGAGGATTCCTTATTGTGCTAAATTATACTCCTCCGTTTTTAAATATAAGATGTTTTAACATTTTTCCACATTCATATGTATGCACATGTATCTAGACATGTTTTAGTTTGTATGTTTATTCATTTTAATGTGAATCTAATCAACATATGTAACACCTAAACCATCTTATAAGTCTTAAGTCTTATATGATTATCGCGGATCACACGGTTCCGACTGTGGATCAACAAGAATCAAATCTGTATGCCAAGCGTAGCTTGAACTCATAATTTTCATACACGCGTCTGCCAGGTGGCACCCGCCGGATAGCCGCCTTGGGGCTGGAAGTAGGGCAGTGGCTGCCCCATGGCGATACCCGGCTGCTGCTGCGGCGGCGGCAGCGACGCTCCGAGAAGGAAGTAGGAGGTGATGCCGAATCCGACTACAACGAGGGACAGCACCGACGCGGCGGCGAACACCCCACCCTGCAGCACGTAGCACTCGCCCACGCCAGAGCTGGTCGCCTCCGCCGGCTTCCGGTCCCGGGCCATGTTCCACATCGCGCCGGCGAAGAACAGACCCAGGGCGATGAGCAGCAGGATCCTTCGTTCGCATGTGCGTGTACACATTAGATAGATTCTTTCAGGAACAGGGGAGTACAGTAGATATATACGTAGGTAGAGAGAGAGAGCTTATGCGTACCATGAGACGACCGACATGGCCACGGCGAAAACTCGCTTTGTCTGGGACAGGGTCTTCCGCGTCTCTGGGCGGAAGCAGCCGCAGCAGCCGGTGGCGACGGTGAGGAGGGCATGCGCCGCCAGGAGGAAAAGCGCGGCCACGACGCCGCAACCTAGTGCGGGCGTGCTCCGGTACACGCAGTTCACCCCGTCGTACCCAGTAAACGACTGCCATGCGCGCACTGCAGTGTGAGCCCTGTACGTGATCTGTATTTCTGCGTACGTACTGACGATAGCAAGCGAAAGCACCGTGCTAATTATTGGCGTATGCCGGTATGCGTACCTGGGACTTGGTTCCCTCGCCGACGAACCCTAGGATGGCGGCGACCAGGCCTAGGAGGCTCGCCGTCCCGCAGATCACAGCGGCCTTCTTCTCCATGGCCAGCAGGTAGTCAGGTACTCGATCGATCTACAGAAATCCTCAATCGCCGGGCATCCACGTACTCAGAACATATTAATGTGGTGCGCGATGTACATCTCGCTTGTGTGTGTATAACTGTATATATAATTATATACAACAAGCAACCTCGAGTGTAAATTAAACAAATAGAATTTGTGTTCTGTTCGATAATTCTAAGAAGCTAGCTTGTCTGGTGTTTGTAATCTCAGCTAAGGCGCCAAAACGTGTACGTACTACGTACAAAACATGGTGGTCATCTCTATGCTTGTTAGATACTAGATTAATCGAACGAAAACTGGTGTGATACTGTAAAGAATATTTAGTGGATGTGCAGCCTGTCTCAAGGATCTCGGTACTTGATATCAGAAGAAAGCTACTCCCTCCGTTTACTAATGTAAGACCTTTTAGTTATTTCAATATTGACTACATACATATAAAAATAAGTGAATATACGTATTAAAATACGTCTAGATATATATGAATCAAAAAAAAGTTATAAGGTCTTATGTTAGTGAACGAAGGAAGTAGCTATATATATATAGCTCATGGCAAACTTGTTTCAGATATGAGTCTCTTAAACAAGACATTCTTAACCTTAATTACTACTCCCTCCGTTTTTAAATTCTAGTTGAATGCCCACGCGTTGAAACGGGTCATCATGTTTTTTTCTCAGTATTATTGTTCTTTGTTATGTTCTTACTCCAATAATGCCACCAAAGAGCTCAACAACATCGCACCGGCTGCCGCGAGTTATTGTTTTCTGCAACTCCGACAAATCGAAGTAGTCCCACCCATATCCCATGCATGACTTCAGAATTGCGACAAGATAACATAAATAAATATAGTAGCCATATCAATTTATAGATTATTTTTGTGTGTGCTTTCTACTCCTTCCCACCCACCCCATATGCCACCTATGCTTTAGAAAAGATTATGCTTGGTGTGTTTCTGTCACCTTAATATAAATAATGTACACATGACCAGTGGCAACATTTGTCCCTCCATATTTGGCACCGATGTCTTTACGGTGCGAATGTACTATTATAGCACTGGGTAGTCTACGTTCATCATCATAATTAGGATCCTCGTTCTGCATCCATCGTGTATGTGTTTGCGTCAACTGCTTGTGTCACTCTATATGTGTTTCCATAGGTCACATAAATGTGATCATATCAAGTCGGACTCACCAGGCCAAGAAAATAATTTCAAAAGGTCGCCCATGAAAATTGTACAACAAAATTTTGAAACAATGAGCCTAGCTCGTCAATTTTCATTACAGAAAACACCAGACAGAGTTCTTGCAAACTTAAGATTGAGAATAAAAGAATAGTCTAAAATTTAGACTCGGGAAAGCGTTAAATAATGAAAATACAATTCATTCATCAGGATAGCAAAAGCATTAGCAACCCTTTTGAAAACGGGCTTCATCTTCTTGTGTTGGTCCTTCCAGGTAGTGCACATCCATTGTTCACGCGTATGCCTCATAATCACCTTCTTCAGCATTAGAACCTCCCTCTCAAGTGTTCTTTGGTTTTGCTCTTAATTTCCGCCTGGTAAATTTATATTAAAATATTACTTTTATTTTTTAGGATAGTGACAAGACATCATCATTCGACTTGTTACGAGTTTAGCAAACATGTCCTCAAACATCAAATTGGTGAAAACGACAAATAAAAATATAACGAATAAATAAGTCACACGCATGTCCAGTATAAAATGACACTTGCAATCTTGCTGAGCTGTATTGCCCTTGACCTTATCCTTTTGAGCTTTCACATAGAACTGATGAAGCTCTTTGGCGGTGGGGTTTGAGATGGGTCAAGAGCTCATCGTATGCCCTTTACCATGATTTTAGAAACGAGCATGGTTGGTATACTACTTTACCGCTCCGACCTGTCATGGCAATTTACCAACAAAAACAGAATAATTGAATGTGCTCAAAACCCATTATAAGCTACTCGCTCCGTTTTTTAATATAAGATGTTTAGCCTTTTGCCACATGCACATCTATCCACATGTATCTAGACATGTTTTAATTTGTATATGCACTCATTTTAGTGTGAATCTAGTCAACATGCACAACACCTAAAACATCTTATATTAAAAAACGGATGGAGTACTTATCTTTAGAGAAATTCCTCTGCGAGTGAATATCAGTGGCTTTAGATAAATATCAACAACACTTTCAGTACACTGGAAATCCCAGCTTTGTCCCCAATCCTAAATGGTTTAAATTGTATAATACATATAGTTCACTTGTAAAACATATATTTGACGCCAGATTATAAATGATCCTACCGTAACCAAAACAAGAAGGGAAGCTATCCATATTCTTGGATTATTATCCAAATTATTGTAATCAATGTGTTTGGATGGGGACCAAGACACTTGCAATCTGACAAGACCTGGCACATAAGGAATGAACACAAAAATATTGATGGGCAACTTGGGATGTTCCACACAAATGTAAGCTATGTAAATATTATGTTTTAAGCACTAACACAAGCATGACAGGGGAATGGTTTCTGGATCAGCCCATCCTGTAAGCCCAACAGTTATGTCAGAATCAACAATAATACAATGTCTGGTATAGTAGTTGAAGAATAATATGGTAATTTTCTTATCACTGCATGATAGAATATCAAATAAATTAGCAAAGATCCAAATGACATGCATGAGACATCAACGGGAAGTCAAAATTACTGAACTTGCAGAGCTTCACTTTCTCTTCCTGAAATGCAAGAACCATATACCGGCAAAAAAGATTGACTGACCATATAAAGGACAAATTTCTTTAACAAAACTATTTACCAACAATAAGGCCTTCTAGGTGCCATAACTCCAGTTGCCAATTAATAGCCCTCAAATTACCAACTCGAGAAGACATATAGTAGTACATCATGCATGAAAAAATCTCCCCCAAAATTTAGGAACAACGTCACCTTATGGACTGTGGCTGTTCCCAACGTTAGATGGCTGGTTTGTCGCCTCTTCGGTTGACATATGATTGTATTAGGCATACTTGAACTTTTGTGTTACTTCTTTTAATAAACGGCTATGTGCATCATCACGATGAAGAGGCCGGGGACACCCATTTCAAAAAAAAAAAAAATGCATGAAAAAATCTGACCCAATCTGCTTTTGGAAAAAAATACAAAAAAGGAGAGGAAAGAGCGCCTGATCTGTGCAAAGAGAATTAATAGCAATCTATTCAGGTGAGATGACAATTAGACCACTGCTTCCGATCAAGTGAACTATGTACAATGTACTGTACTACGTGTAAGCTGTTCCACTTGACAGTTTTTCCTAAGTAAATCAGTCTTTTCTGTTTTGCGAAGGACAAGTAAATCAAATTGAAGAATAATAACAGCAAAGCACGCTTCTGTAGGCAAATTACAGGCCAATAAGGTTACCTGCATGCTGCATGGCATTTGTACAGCCTGAAAACTGAATCATTGTATATGCTCCATGTTAGCATGACGCCAGACGCCGGTGAAGTTGCACTTCAGGAAGGCATGGCCGCCGTCTGAACCTTCGCTCCCATGCGTTGATGAATCGAGGAATCAGAAGGCAGACACGGCTTGGTTGGAGGAGATGTTTTCTGCCCAGCCATCGTCACCTCTAGGCGATCGAGGCCTCATTGTGAGCCCTCGCGGCGCGTCAAGACCTGTCGAAGGCCGTTGGTCCACTAGTAGAAAAGGGGGCAACGGTGCGCCACCTTTAGTACCGGTTGTACAAAAACCGGTACTAAAGTGGGCATTAGCACCGGTTGTGTTCGAGGCACCGCGGCGAGGACCTTTAGTACCGGTTCTAATAACAACCGGTACTAAAGGCACCCTTTAGTACCGGTTGTTATTAGAAACCGGTACTAAAGAGTTGGAGGCCACGCGGCGCTGCGGCCGCGGTTGGTGGCCCCACGGCGAGACCTTTAGTACCGGTTTTATTAACAACCGGTACTAAAGGTCTCGGGCACTATAACCCTTCTTCCACCCCGAGCCAGCTCCATTTTGAGCTCGAATTCAACTCCATTTTTCCTCTTCTTTGCTCCCCAAGCTCAAATTCACCCTTTTTTCTCCAACAACTTCCAAGATTGGTGGCACCTACATATATAAGGGTTAGCAACTTCATCTTCTCTTCCGGCATTTCAAGTTTAGCTCATTTTCGTGCAAGTTTAGCAAGTTTGATTTTGGTGGTGCTTGCAAGGTGTTTGATGAAATGCCTAAGTTAGGGATTTCATTTGTTTTATATGCATTTTGAGCTCAAATTAAAGTATAATTTGTGGTTTTATAGTGTCGTCCGTCCCCTTCCTCACCGCCGTCGATCGCCCGCGCCGCTCCGTCACCGACACCACCTCGGTGAGCCTCTTTTTTATCTTTTATTTTAAAAATGTTAGTTATATGATTTAAATGCATAATTATTTCTTGTATAATTTTCTTATGTTTTTTTATATGTATAGTGTCATGGTTTTGATATCCGTCCCCGTCGGCCCTCGTCCGGTCTATGATTCGGATGTGGTATATTTTTATAACTATTTATTTTGTTTCGTGTTTATAACAATCATGCGACCAACTTGACATAGATATATTTTTATTTAGGAGGTAGTTGAACCGGAAATTCCAGCCGACCCTATTGTCGAGTTTTTAAAAAAGAAAACAACGATTTGAAGCAAAATTGAAGATAAGTGAAGATCTTCGTCTCCAATGCCTGGAAGAGAAGATGGTATTGGACTTGAAGATTGCCGACATCGTTGATGCTCACGGGGTCGAGCTTGCCGACGTCGTCGCTGCTCACGAGAGAAGATGGATGCAATGCGCTCAAGCTTAAAAAGATTAGAAAATATGTCATTAGTCAAGAGGCTTGGTATCATTATGCTGTTGGTTCAATAGTTACCTTGGTTGCGATTCTGATCGCATTTGTTGTTGGATTTAAATTCTTTAGATAGTTGTATGTTAGTTTCGATTGATGTATGTTTCGTGAGAACTATGTATTACATTTGGGCACTACTCTACTTTGTTTTAATGTGATGAACTTGTATAAATTAATTTGGTCACGTATCTCTATTCATTATTTAGCTGGTGTAATGGTTTTTGATGTATTTATGTAATGCAGATGAGCCGAGAATGGATGTACGGTGATCGACGCTGTCCCGAGTTCATTGATGGCATGCATCGTTTTCTCGATGTGGTTAAGTTAAACAAGCTGAAGAATGGTTTTATGATTTGTCCATGTGATGAATGTCGGAATACGAGGAATTACCCGAGCGTAAGAACCATACACTCCCACTTGTTGCGACAAGGCTTCATGCCCAATTATTTTTGTTGGACCAAGCATGGAGAAAGAGGGGTATAATGGAAGACCCTGAAGAAGAGGATGATGACAACTATCCTGTGTTCTCTGAACACGGTGATACTACAATGGGGGAAGACGAAGTTGAGCTCGAGGTCATTGTTGATCAGTCCGATGATGATGATCTTCGTCGGGTCATTCTTGATGAACAGATGAAGTGCGGAAGTGAAAACGAGTGGTCGAAGTTGGAGCGCATGTTAGAGGATCACAAAAAATTGTTGTACCCAAATTGTGAAGATGGCCAGAAAAAGCTGGGTACCACCCTGGAATTGCTGCAGTGGAAGGCAAAGAATGGAATATCTGACAAGGCATTTCAGGAGTTGCTACAAATATTTAAGAAGAGTCTTCCAAGGAATAATGAATTGCCGCACAATACATACGAAGCAAAGAAGATTGTCTGCCCTCTAGGATTAGAGGTGGAGAAGATACATGCATGCATCAATGACTGCATCCTCTACCGCGGTGAGAAGTACGAGAATTTGAATGCATGCCCGATATGCGGTGCATTGCGGTATAAGATCGGGCGAGATGACCCAGGTGATGTTGAGGGCGAGCCGAGCCCCAGGAAGAGGGTTCCCGCGAAGGTGATGTGGTATGCTCCTATAATACCACGGTTGAAACGTTTGTTCCGAAACAAAGAGCATGCCAAGTTGTTGCGATGGCACAAAGAAGACCGTAAGGAAGACGAGATGCTGAGACACCCCGCTGATGGGTCTCAGTGGAGAAACATCGACAGTGCGTTTGGGGAATTTGCAGCTGACGCAAGGAACTTAAGGTTTGGTCTAAGTACAGATGGCTTGAATCCGTTTGGGGAGCAGAGCAGCAGTCATAGCACCTGGCCCGTGACTCTATGTATCTATAACCTTCCTCCTTGGTTGTGCATGAAGCAAAAGTATATTATGATGCCAGTGCTTATCCAAGGCCCGAAGCAACCCGGCAACGACATTGATGTGTATCTGAGGCCATTAGTTGACGAACTTTTACAGTTGTGGTCTGACGAAGGCGTACGTGTGTGGGATGAGTACAAACAGGAGGAATTTGGCCTACGAGCGTTGCTGTTTGTAACCATCAATGATTGGCCTGCTCTTAGTAACATTTCAGGACAGTCAAACAAGGGATACAATGCATGCACGCACTGTTTAGATAAGACTGACAGTATATATTTAGGTAACAAGAATGTGTACCTTGGTCATCGTCGATTTCTTCCAAACAGGCATCCCGTAAGAAAGCCAGGCAAGCATTTCAAAGGTGAGGCAGATAACCGAACGAAGCCTACACGCCCTGATGGTGATGTTATATATGGCATGGTCAAGGATTTGGAAGTAATATTTGGAAAGGGTCCTGGCAGTCTAAATGTTCCAAAAGACGCTAACAAGCGCGTACCCTTGTGGAAAAAGAAATCTATATTTTGGGATTTACCCTATTGGAAAATCCTAGAGGTTCGCTCTGCAATCGACGTGATGCACGTGACGAAAAATCTTTGCGTGAACCTGCTAAACTTCTTAGGCGTGTATGGGAAGACGAAAGATACATCGGATGCACGGCAGGACCAGCAAAGTACGCACGAACGAGACAACCTGAATCCAGAGAAGTACCAAGGTACTGCCAGCTACGCTCTTACCAAAGAAGAGAAGGAGATCTTTTTTCAAGTCCTGAGCAGTATCAAGGTCCCGTCTGGCTACTCGTCGAATATAAAGGGAATAATAAACATGGCAGAGAAAAAGTTCCAAAACCTGAAGTCTCATGACTGCCACGTGATTATGACACAATTACTTCCGGTTGCATTGAGGGGGCTTCTACCGGAAAACGTTCGAGTACCCATTGTGAAGCTATGTGCATTCCTGAATGCAATTTCTCAGAAGGTAATCGATCCAGCAACTCTACCAAGTTTACAGACGGGTGTGGTCCAATGTCTTGTCAGCTTCGAGTTGGTGTTTCCACCGTCCTTCTTCAATATTATGACGCACCTCATAGTTCACCTCGTCGAAGAGATTTCCATTCTCGGTCCTGTATTTCTACACAACATGTTCCCCTTTGAGAGGTTCATGGGAGTCTTAAAGAAATACGTTCATAACCGTGCTAGGCCAGAAGGAAGCATGTCCAAGGGCTATGGAACAGAGGAGGTCATTGAGTTTTGTGTTGACTTTATTCCTGATCTTAAGCCGATCGGTGTTCCTCAATCGCGCCATGAGGGGAGACTGCGTGGAAAAGGCACGCTAGGAAAGAAAGCAACAACATGTATGGACGGGCATTCTTTCACTCAAGCACACTACACAGTTCTACAAAATTCCAGATTGGTGGCTCCGTATATCGTGAAACACATGGATATTTTACGCTCCCAATACCCGGAGGAGACTAACTTCTGGATTAAAGGAAACACGTGGATACTTTCGGCAGTTGGTTGCGTACACATCTCATTAATAACACACTGTTGGACAAGAGCTATACTTGTTGGCCAAGTCACCATCTTCGACTATATTGACTTTCCAAGGGTACGAGATAAATGGGAATACATTTTACACGGAAACCCAAGACAAAAAGAGCACTAACCAAAACAGTGGTGTCCGCTTTGATGCAACAAACGACGATGGGACAAAGGACACATATTATGGTTGCATACAGCAGATATGGGAACTTGACTATGGACCTTCTTTTAAGATCCCTTTGTTTCAGTGCAAATGGGTCAACCTGTCAAGCGGGGTAGAGATAGACCGGCGGTACGGAATGACTACAGTGGATCTCAAGAATCTTGCGTACCGCACCGAGCCATTCGTCCTAGCCAATGATGTGGCTCAGGTTTTCTATGTGAAGGACATGTCTTCCAGACCGAAAAAAAGAAAAGATAAGCAAGCCGGTACATCATACGATGAGCCAAAGCGCCACATAGTTCTTTCAGGAAAAAGAAACATCGTGGGAGTGGAGGACAAGACAGACATGTCAGAAGATTACAATAAGTTTGATGAAATTCCGCCCTTCAAAGTGAAAACTGACCCAAGCATCGTGTTAAATGATGAAGAATGTCCATGGCTACGGCGCAATCAGAAGAAAGGGACACACAAGAAGAAAAAGTGAACACTAGATAGGGATGTTGTTGCTGATGTGTAATAATGTATTAAACCTTTTATGTAACTATGTCCTGAAAACTCAGAAGAGAGATCTAAACACTATGTCAATCAGCTGCAGTTTTACCAACACAATCTCTGCATTCTCCAAGATCTTTAGCATTTCCAAGTGATAGAACAAAACATACGGTTTCCCCTGCCTACCTTCTCCAGTGGCCACTCTGACCGGCAAATCGGCAAATCATCGCGTGGTCGTGAGACGGCAAATCGGCCTTCGATCCAAACAGCGGCAAGACGTCTCTGATGATTTGCAACAAGTGTTGGGGATGTTGCTAATCATCAGAGCGTCTTGCCGCTGCTTGGATCCGACCGAGGGGAGGGTTCACCTTCAGCCTCCACTCTAGGAACTCCTGCCTCTCAGAAATCTTGCTCTCTGCTACCCGTGTGCTGCCAAAATGAACTACAATGAGTAGACACTGAGTGCTGAACATGTCCGGGAGGGGGCTATATATAGGGTACGTGTGCTTCTTTAGTCCCGGTTGGTAACACCAACCGGGTCATGTGGCTCACGAAGTGGTCGTGATACTGCTGATCCAACAGCTCACAATTCCTCAAAAGAAACACACCCCTGATCCAACGTCTCACAAGCGCTTGAAAGAAACACACGATCCGTGTGCTTCTTTAGTCCCGGTTGGTAACACCAACCGGGACTAAAGTCGGGCTCACCCCTGATCCAACGTCTCACAAGCGCTTGAAAGAAACACACGATTCGTGTGCTTCTTTAGTCCCGGTTGGTAACACCAACCGGGACTAAAGTCGGGCTTTGCGGAGCCACGTGTCCTCCCCCAGCGCTGCCCTAGCCACGTGTCTTCCCCTAGCGCTGCCCTGGAGGTCTTTATATATTGTCGCCGACGGGGTAAACCCTAATCCACCATTCCTAGCCACGAACGCATCGTCTCCACGAGATGGATCCGCCACGCCCGCCGAAGCGCCTTCTGGACGAGGTCGAGCGTGCTCGGCAGAGCGCGCTTGGGCGCTACCGCGGGAGCCTATCCCGCCGTATGCCCACGAGCCCGGCGTGGAGAGGAATGCCCTCCTACCGGCCTCCTGCTCCGGTGCCGGAGGAGGTGCGGAGGACATACGAGCGCGCGTGGTACGACGTCCCTGACCCCGACGAGGATGCGTACGCCGCAGGGGTGGCGTGGGGATCCGCGGCCGTACCTCCACCAGTCGCCGCCGCCCCTCCCGACGAGGAGGATGACGACGACGACGACTTCGACTGGAGCGACCATGGGGAAGAGCGCGGCGGGCCGCAGATGCAGGAGGCCCTTGAATCCTCCTTCCAGTCCGTCCACGACGACCGTGTACAGCGAGCCAGAACTGTCTGCCAGCTCAAGGCGAAGGAGGCTTCCGAGCTGGATTGGGCGCTGAAAGACTCATCCTCCATGGATCTTGCCCTCCGCCGAAACGTGCGCGCGAGAACCGGGCGGCCACGAACGTGGCTGGCTCCTCCCACCGTTCCTCCTAATCCTACGGCCTCCGAGCCAGCAAGTCCGTTTATGTAGAATAATGTTGGTGATGTTGGTGATGTGTAATAATGTATTAAACCTTTTATGTAATGCATTCTATGGAATGTATTAAACCTTTATGTAAGGAGCTTCGCAGTGACATTGAGCTATGGAGGACGATGCCCCCCCCTACGTATTGACGTCGTTGACAAATAGATAATAGATATAAAAACAGAAAACAAATAGGTAGATAATTATTACAATTTTTAGACAATTAAATTAAATATATATTAAAGAAAAAGAAACTAGAGAAAAAAACAAAATAGAAACCAAATATATATAAAAAACAGAAAACATAAGAAAGAAAAAAGAAACTAGAGAAAAAAAAATCAAAAGCCCATTAGTACCGGTTGTTAAGTACAACCGGTACTAAAGGGGTGGGCTTCGCGCGCGAAATTTCGCCGCGGCCCAAACAGACCTTTAGTACCGGTTGTTTTTTACAACCGGTACTAAAGACCCTTTAGTACCGGTTGTAGAGAACAACCGGTACTAAAGGTCTGTTTCGAGCAGTTTAAACGGGGAATCGTCCCCAAATTCTCTAAGTACTTCATCTTCCTCGCGCGCCTCGCCTCCTCCGACGATCGATTCGCCGTCGTCGTGCTGCCCCGCCGCGCCGTCCATCGCCTCCTCCCTCGCCGCGTCGACCTCCGCCACCCCTGCTCCGCTCCACGACGCGCCGCCCCTGCTCCGCCTCCCTCCTCTGCTCCGGCCCGCGCGCCATCGCCGCCCGGCCCTGCTCCCTCCTCTGCTCCGGCCTCTGCCCCTGCTCCGCCTCCCTCCTCTGCTCCGGCCCACGCGCGCCATCGCCGCCCCTGCTCCGGCGCGGCCTCCACCCTGCTCCGGCCGCCGCGTAGCCCTGCTCCGGCCTCCACACGAGAAGGTTAGTTTTTTTTCTTTTTTTTTCAGTACTGTTCTTTAGATTAATTAGTAGTGTTCATTTTTTTTGTTTTTAGTACTGTTAGTCATAGCAATTTTTTCAGTACTGTTCATTAATTAGTAGTTTGAATTTATGTTTTAATTTATAAGCATTTTATTGTTTGAATTTAGTTTGAATTTATGTTTGAATTTAGGTTTGAATTTATGTTTTAATTTATAAGAATATTAATTTTAGTGGAGCATTTTATTAGTGTAGCAAATTTAGTGGAGCATTTTTAGGTTTGAATTTATGTTTGAATTTATGTAATATTAGTGGAGCATTTTTATGTTTGAATTTGTGTTTCAATTTTAGTGGACCAAATTAGGAAATTTAGTGGAGTCATTTTATTATTAGTGTAGTTAGCAAAGCAAGGTAGTTAGCAAAGCAAGGTTATATTTTTGCAAAGTTAGAAAATTTTAGAAAATATTGCTAAGTTTGAAATATTGCTAACTTAGAAAATTTTAGTAGCAAAGTTTGAAAATTTAGCTAAGTTTGAAAATTTTGCTAAGTTTGCAAATTTTGCTAAGTTTGAAAATTTAGCTAAGTTTGAAAATTTTGCTAAGTCATTTTAGTTGCAATATTGTTATTTTAGTAGCAAAGTTTTTTTGTTAGTGTATAAGAATATTAAAGTTGTTTGCTATGAATTACAAATTTGCAGTGACATTGAGCTATGGAGGACGATGCCCCCATCATCGACGCCCCGACCTTCATCCGAGACTTGGAGAAAGAAGAACGCTTTCAAGCAATTATATTTGATAAGACCCTTGGACCCAATTCCGATGGAGAAGAGACCGACAAGAAGACGGCGAAGATTTCAGCGCGAAATGTTTGAACGACTCCGCTGAGGGACTTGAGTTACAAAACTTCAGAGACGACGACGAAGAAGAAGTGCCGTTAGAAAACTCCGTAGAGAACTCCGGCAAGGTATATATTAAGTCTTGTTGATCACTAGCTAGATGCATTAATTGATTTATATGCGCACTTATTAACGAAAACATTTTTCTTTCAGCCCTCTGGATCTACGTCAATCCGTAAACGAGGCCCGGCCCAAGGGTTAAAGCTGCCGGATGGTGCAAAGTTGTCGATCGACGAAGTTAGCATAAAAGGCAAACCGGAGAAACCCGATGGAATCTCCACTAAATACATAGCTCAATGCGGATTTCTTGTAAGGGACATGGTCCCGATCACCGTTGCAGAATGGAATGAGCCGAAGAAAAAAAACATTGGCGCAAAATATGTCGAGCAAAGAATTAAAGAAACCCTTTGGGAGTCGATATTGGGTTCTTTCAGCCTACCGGCAGATCTCCCACAGAGGAGGAAGGATAAAGTCAAGGAGTGGACTCTTAGCAAGATGGCCGAGCAATTCAACAACTGGAAGAAAACATTGTGGAGAAAATATGAGAAAAAACTCCAGATTTCACTGGACATCTAGAGAAGCTAAAAGATGACTGGCCTGAATTTGTGGCGTATAAGAAATCGGCCGTCGCTGTGGCCCGATCGAAACAAAATAAGTTGAATGCTAAGAAGAAGAAATATTTCCATCGTTTGGGCTCAGGTGGCTACAAGACTGCCGTGCCTAAGTGGGAATCCTATGAAAACGAGCTGCGTCAAAAAGGGATCACTCCACGACAGATGACTGGCCCGACAGGTCCAAGTTATGGTTGTTCGCGCATGGGGCAGTGTTGGACCCAGACACAGGGCTGATTGTTGCACAGGGAAAATGGAAGAAAAGAATTACAAGAGTCACCAAAAAACTAGTTGACGCAATAGAACTAGTCCGACAGGGAAAATATGTTCCCGATAGAGAGGACGACGAGCTTTCACTCGCCCTCGGGAATAAAGAACACTGGGGACGATGTCGAGGCAGAGGAGGCGGGGTTGGTTTTCTTGAAGGGTTTCCGGAGGACGCTGCAACTTATAGAAAACATTGCAGAGGTAAGAAGAGGGAGGCGGAGAGGTTTACTGCATTAGAACGCCAGATGCATGATGTGAAGGAGCAACTGGCCTTAATTACCCAGCAAAGGGAATCTCAGCCGCGAGTAGAAGATCATGCAGTCGATGTCTGCCCATCTCAGCGGAAAAGCAGCGTGGGTTCCACGCAGCTACAAGATCCTGCAGTTGATGAACCAGTTGATGAACCGTCGGCGGCGCGCTACCCCGTGGATGATATCACGGAGAAGACAAATTGTGAGTTACATGCGCCAATGAAGAACATTAGTTTTCCGGTGGCGAATGGCTATGCTTTACCACATCAACTTGGATCAACCTTCCATTTTGGTGAGATTCCGGCTGGATTTGCTCGTGTCGGGGTCACGAAAGTTATGTCGGGATTCAACTCAATGCATCTTGACATTCCCGGAGCTGAAGGCGAGAAGACATTGGGAGATGTCGAACTTGGTATCGTTCTATGGAAGAAGAAATACATCAAGTTTCCAGACTCGGCGCCAAGGCCACCGACTCCTCCGGTTAGAAATTCACCACAGCAAAGTCCACCCTCCTCCCCCGACGATTGGGAGCCCACCGCGAGTCCATCGCCTGCGCCGTCCCGTCAGCCGACTGCTGCGCCCACTAGTAATTTGACAAAGCGGAAGCTGTTCACGTCGTCCCCTGTCAAGAAACGTGCAAAAAAACCCAAGGAAGTCAAGGCTCCTGAGAAGTTAGCTGGCGAGATGACTCAGGAGGAATTAGAAGTGAGCACACGTGAAGAGGCGAGAGCCTTTTTTGAACAGAAAAAAAAGGAAAGACTGGAGGCAAGACTGGACCCCATAAAGGAACTTCTGAAGACTATACCAACTGAGGTAAAAGATCACACCGTTGACAACCTATATGACCCTCCACCACCGCCCCTTTCAGACTATGAGCGAGGTATTGACAAGGTACTTTCCTCACAGATGGAGCAAGAAAAACGTGCGGGAAAAGAGTTGCCCAGCTCGGAGAACAAGAAGCACAATCGATCGCCCCGCTCATTGTGCCTTCTGAAGCTCTGGAAATCGAGCATGGAGAAGTTGTCATTGGCGACAGGTTACCCCATAGCGCAGATAACAATTCAATATAAATTTGAACTCGGGCTGCCTCTGGTCGAAAATCCGAGTGCTCTAACAACACAGTTATATAAATTGCATACTGGTACATGGCCGCCGCAAAAGAAGGGAAAATCTATCTCATGGCGGGAGTTAAGGAACAACACTACTTCCGACAATATGGTGTGCAGGTTGAGTTCTCCGAACTTTTTCAGATGTACAATCAACTTGCTCTCGACAAATCTATCATCAGCTGCTATTGTCTGTAAGTAATTTATTCGTGTAATTTAATTATTTATAGTTAAGCTCGTTCATTGCTTGTAATTATCCTCACAACATTATTTTGTACGCTATTATGCAGAATGAAGATTCGTGAATGCCGAATGGGAGGAATCTGGGACATTGGGTTCATTGACCCGGATAAAGTTCATGAAGTCACCGTACAAGATCCTCTGTATGCCCAGGACACAGAGGACGTTTTGCTAACGTTTTTAAGCGACAAAGTAGAAAAAGGAAATACTTTTTCCTTACAACTTCGGGTGAGTGTTACTGTCTTGTACACATTTTATTTTGCTTTCCCGATATTAAGTGTAATTGATGAGTTCTGAATACCTGCGTATATAAATGTGCGCAGGTACCACTTCATTCTGCTAATCATTAGACTCGAGGAAGGAGAAGTTGAAGTCTGGGACTCATTAAGGAAAGATCAAGATGATTACAAAAGCGTGCGTCTAATGCTCAAGAGGTAATTTCAATCACACTATATCGTCCTCTTTCGTTCATTTCCGGATATCAAAAGTATAAGTAATAACTCCTCAATTCATTTTCTTTTCCGGGCAGGGTTTGGAAAAAGTTCATCGCGGAAGAACGCGGTGAATGGAAACCTAAGCTGGAGTTCAAGGCTAACAACGTAAGTACTACTACGTATCTAGGTCTGTGTATCTTTCTAATACCATTATCATTCTCTTGATTATTATTTGATTAAATTAAATTCTTGTATAGTGGTGTCTGCGACAACCACAGGGGACGGAACTATGTGGATACTACGTTTGCGAGTATATTCACATGAGGGTCAATGAGAGAGTCAATAGTGTAAGAAATCGAGAGGTACGTAAACATCATACACAACTTTTATTTTGCTACCATCAATTGTGTTTAGTTTCGATCATAACTGATTTGATCTCCTTCTTTTAAAGATGTCAAGGAAGCGGAACCAGCTCCTACCAAAAAACCGCGTAAAAGCTATTGCGGAGGAATTGGCGGGATTCATTCTGACGCATGTCCTAGATGAATTCGGTGAATTCCACTATGTCGAAAAATAGACTCCCTCCATGCATGTACTAGCTAGCGGTGATCTCCATTGTAATTATGAGTACTTTATATGTAACGAGAGTACTTTATATGTGTAATGAGTACTTTATATGTGTAGTGAGTACTTTATACGTGATCTCCTCCGAAACCCTGAAAAATGAGCGAAAAGGAAAAAAACAGAAACCCTAAACCCCGAAAAATAAGCGAAAAGAAAAAAAACCGAAAACCTAAACCCCCCTGAAAAAATAAGGGGGGGGGCAAAAAAAGCAGGAACCTTTAGTACCGGTTGGTATTACCAACCGGTACTAAAGGTCCTCAGCTGCGCGCGCGCAGGTTCGCCCACGTGGAGGGCCTTTAGCACCGGTTGTATATACAACCGGTACTAAAGGGGTACCCCTTTAGTCCCGACCTTTTAGTACCGGTTGCACAACCGGTACTAAAGGCCCAATAAGACCGGTACTGTTGCCTTGTTCTCTACTAGTGGTCGTGGCTGGACCGCCGGAGGACGTCGTCGTGTTGAGCGCCGCTACCGACGGAGGGGAGGGGCAGTGTTGCTATTGTAATCACGTTGGCGGTACCGGTACGGTGGCACAACATAGAGTCGGGCGCTGATGTCATAGGGCTACGCCGCTCACGTCAGTTTCCTGAGCTGATTTGTTGGTACTATTTGTTACGAGCTATTGATGTAGCAGAGAGGAAGACGCACAGAAAAATCGGACATCAGCTGTTCGGGGATGGGAACAGGGTGTGGGTCGGACGACATAGGAACCACCACCATCAACTATTTAGTTGGGGTTAGTTGAGATGGATCAAGTTTGTTAGTTGCACGCGCAGGGGTTTGTTAGTTCAGTGCGCTGCGTGGGTAATGAGAGAGAAGGGCAGAGACGTTGTGGTGGCATTTGCAGTGTAAATAGTAGAAAATCTGACACCAGGCATTCACCACGGACTGAGCTTTAATAGTAAAGATAAGATGTTTTAACCTTTATCCACATTCATCTATATATATACAAATATATCTAGATATATTTTAGTGTGTATGTTCACTCGCTTTAGTATGCATCTAGACAACATGTACAACACTTAAAACATCTTATATTTAAAAACGGATGGAGTATGTCCTTAGGATTTCATTTCTACGTGAAGTAATTATTAACGTAGGGTTTTCTATTCATTGGAGTTCAGTCAATCAGTTAAGAAACAAGAGAGCTGATGTTTGCCAGGCTAGTTCCCCTAGAAAATGTACAGAGTTCAACCAAAAGTTGTGAAGCATGACCTTTGATTTTGCAATCAAATCAACTATGCGCATTGCATATTACACTAGTGCAGAAACATACAATTGGCATGGGCGAAAACCCATATTGAACACGGGACATAATAATCTAAGTAAATTTTGTAAGAAAATAGCAAAACATGCATCCAATGTTACATCTCAAGAATAAACTCGTAGAACAAACCCTCGTACAAAACAACTAGTGCAACATGTGTAGTCATGTAAACGTTTTAAGCTTGACAGCGTAATGCTCAGTGCAAATGCACACTACAAGGTTTAGCCTTCGTAAACTAAGAAAGACAAGGAAACTAGGAAATTAATCTTTAAAGCACCATTGAAAAAATTATACAAACTAAAAAATAGATTTATAGCTTCCTAATTCATGGACATTACCTATAAAAAAATGTAGCATAGCACTGTGTTCACCGATAAGGAAATAACATATACACAGTATGAAAATGCATCTACTAGTTTAAGGATACATCATAAACAAAATAACAAGCAAAAAGAACTATGTAACATAAGAATATAAATATTAACCTGGAAATATCATACCCCGGTGCTAACTCTCACGGGGAGCCAAATTATCCATATATTTTCTAAAGTTGTATAAGTCAACTACGTAACAATCAATGGACTTAACTAGGATGCAAGATAATAAAGGTAGTTCTACTTGCAAATGCAATACTAATGAAGACTATTATGCAAGACAATAACACAATGTAAGCTACATTAGAGACTAAGTGGTAACCAAATGAACTAAACATTATAGGCTATTGGCTATTTTGTAAAATACATTTCTTAGGTGAAGGTCAAGATAGGTCAAAGTTTCTTTCTAGGTTGGATCCATAACTTGGTGCATCCATATCCATGCGTAATTACACCACTAGTGATTGATTCCCAAGCCATATTCGTCTGCAATCAAGCGAACTAGTAAGGCAAAAATGCCAAACCAATAGATTAGGTTTTGAGGTCCTTGGCTTGGACATGGTTTCTATCATCTCTACCCACCCCCATTCAATTCAACACACCATAGTGCAATCCCTATGTGATCCCCCAACTTAAGTGTGCACTAATGCATTAGCAGAAAACAATTGCATGGAAAATAACATACTAAAAGTACACCTAAAGGGGTTTCTGATGATTAATGGAAGCATTACGTAGGTATTTTTAATCCCTATCCGTGAACCCAATTTATGATTTTTATTTATTAACAAATTTATTTCGACGAAAGCTTCAAAATTAGGCAGTATATTTTGATATTTTTTACTCCAAAGTTGCTTCTACACGATTTGTAAAGTTGCCATCATATTGATGAGAAAGTTATTACGTCTAGCTTGTTAATTACAAAATATGCCGGCAACTAGTGCATTGCTGCCTAGTAACAAAAAAAAGCGAAAATGTTTGATTGTCAAAACATAAGGAATCCAACGTTGAAGTCCTTGTCCAAACAGATTATCAACCGGGTAGTTGGTTTGAGCTATGAAAATATTTTAGTCTTGAAATCAGTTTTTAAATCGATGATGTTGGCAGTTCTATCTATTTCTATGTGTGGCCTTAGTAGTTCTAATTTTGTTCTGTGTGTATCTAACTCTTTCTTTTTGCATGTAGTTAATTACAATGTTGTTACTTTTACATACAACTAGGATGCAAATTGTGTTATCTTAACTATGTCATGTAAAATAATTGCTGAGTTAAAAGAGAGAGAAACAAAAAAAGGATTTTTTTCTTCTCTTAGCTAAGGGACGACATCTTAGTAACGATGCACTTTTTGCATGGTACCAAATGTCTTGTCTTGATTACATATTTTCTTGTTAATGTCTAACCAATCTGTTTTTTCTAGATATACAATGCATGAGATCTTATCACCCACGATGGGAGCCATGGAGGGAGCGTGAGGACATTACAATCCCTGCAAAATTATACTCACTTCATTCTAAATTATAAAATGTTCTAACTTTATTTTGAATTGCTGGTATATAGATATGTTTCAGTTTGTTTGTTCGTTCATTTTAGTCTATATGTATCACACTAAAATATCTAAACATATTATAATTTGGAACAGAGTAATATTAGAATTCTTCTAATATTGTCCACATGCTTGAATTGCGGTGCATTTTGAGATGGAAAAAAATAAAGTTCTCGTCCCAATTCTTTCGTAAGTCTTGTTATTTTCATGGCTGGATTCTAGCCCGGCCACTCTTCTCATCGGCCGTCCTCAGTCGCACGCTCAAGCGGCCTCTCCATCCTGAGCAATCCACACCAAGGGCCGGCCTAGCCCAGATCACCCCTTCGACCGGGCCTCCAACTCGCCAGTTCCTCCCACCACGCGAAGGGCCTGTTCGGATGTCCTCCGCGCTCCAGCTTCTCGGTGCTCCAGCCCGGAGCAACGCCGAACACGCGAACTCCACGGAGCGAGATCCACGGATCGGGCTGAATCGGCTGTGTAATTTGCGGAGCACCACTTTCTGGGATCCTCGTAGCAGCAAATCGTGGAGCAGTGCAAATTTAGGGCAGATTGCCACCGCCGAGTGAGAAAAACTGTTCGCTTCTATCTAAATCCCGAGCGACGCTCTCCTGTCGCTCCCTCTCTCTCCCGAACCATTCCCAAGCGAACCAGCAGAGCGTCCGTCCGAGTGTGACGGTTTTTGTCCCCTTGCGGCGACGCGGTGGGCGACCTGTGTCTGCATCCTGCCGGAACGCGCTGCCGGCTGCTGGACCCCCTCGCCGCCCCGGAGCTCCCCTGCTCAGTGGTGCGGCTGGACTCCTTGTGGGGGTCGACCTGCCCGCACTCGGTGAGGTTTTCGTTCGTGCTTAGAGTTAGCGAGATGGAGGGGAGCTGAGAGATCTAGTCTTGATTCCCTTGAGTGAGAACCAAATCCTTCCACCTTTAAGCCTTTCGTGTGTGCCGGGCGCACGATCGTAATACACATCCCCGGAAGGCTGCTGCTCTCGATAATGGAGCAGGTGGTGCAGGTGGAGGATCTGCTGAAGGGGCTGAAGCTGTCGGAGGCGGAGAGAGGGGGAGTCAAGGTAGGCTGGGTGGATAAGGGGAAGGAGAAGAAGCAGGATGCGATGGCGCTGGGGAAACTGATATCGAAGAAACCAGCGATTGCAGATGCGGTGGCCAGATCGGTGGGGAGAGTGTGGTGCCCTATGAAAGGAGTGCAGTGCAAGGAGATGGGTGACAACATTTTCATGTTCACGTTCTTACAGCCGGGGGGGAAGAAGAAAGCGCTCGACGACGGGCCATGGATGTTCAACAAGGAACTCCTAGTCATGGAGGACTATATGCCGAGTAAAACTTTGCAGGAGTATGCGTTATCCCATGTCCCAATATGGGTCAGAGTGGAGAACATTCCGATGGGGGCAATGAACTGGAGGACAGGGGAGCTGATTGGGCGTCAAATAGGAAAGTTTGAGGAGGTGGATGTGGATGAAGATGGGTATGCAGTGGGCTCGTTTCTGCGTATCAAGGTGAGAATAAAGGTGGATGAGGTCCTGATGAGAGGACTCCTGGTGAGTGTGGTTGAAGGAGAACCGGAGAGGTGGTGCCCTTTCTCCTACGAATTCCTCCCCGACTTCTGCTTCACATGTGGGAGGATTGGTCACTGTGACAGAGTGTGTGCAACCAAGCTAAAACCAGGGGAAAAGCAACAGTTCGGCAAGTGGCTCAAGGCGGTTATGTCGAGGAAGAACCCGGGTGAGGAGGATAGACGCAGCTGGGGAGAAGGGTCGGGGGGAGCTGGTCGTAGGTACCCGGGCCTGGGTAGTGGAGGCAGCAGGTCAGGAAGTGGAAGTGCGTCCTGGAGGAAGAATGTCGGCGAGGAGAGGGACAACACTCATTTTATAACTGAAGATCGCGAGGTGACCAGCCCTTTAAAAGCTGCTGCTCCTTTCAAATTCGGAGGAAGCCAGAAACGTTTGGTGTTGGAGGACGACGAGTTGGGTACAAAAGCAGTTGGGGTTTGCAAAGTCGATGCAGGAAGTGTGGTGGTCACAAGTGGGAGGTTGCAGTCAACTGATCTGGCGAGGGAGATATTTCCGGAAATTGGGCAAGGAAAGGAGAGGGAGCCAGAGACGACACACCAGCCTGTGGTCGAGCCTGACACTGAAAAGAATTCGCTGGATGATGCACTCTTGAGCTGCGAGATGCTTATCGATACTGGAGAGGGGGTGAAGGGGAGGACCGATCGGGAGGGGGAGGAAATACAAAAGTTCAAGGGTGCTGGCAAGTATAAAAGAAGGGAGCGGGGTTCTCTGGGAGCTCAGCCCTCGGAAAAGGTGGCAGTGGGAGGAAAACGTGGCAGCTCGCAAGTCTTGGGGGAGGCACAAGAGCAAGTACCAAAGAAACCAAGGGTGGGTTTGGAGGAGAGGTCGAAGGATACAAAGAAGAACGCGGGGCTGCCTTCTCAGCCCTGCGAGACCCAATGAAGATAGTGGGTTGGAATTGCCGGGGTTTGGGGAATGGCCCGGCAATTCGAGGTCTTCTGGATCTCCAGAAGAGGGAGGACCCCGACATCCTTTTCCTGTCTGAGACTAAAATGGACAGGAGGAGGTTGGAATGGCTGAGGTGGAAAATGGGAATGACCCAGATGATGGTGAAGGACTGCGTGGGCTCGAGTGGGGGCCTTGCAATTTTCTGGAAAGCGGATGTGAAGGTGACCGTTGATTGCTTCATGTCTAAGTACCACATTGACATGGAAGTGGAAGAAAGTGATGGTTTTGTCTGGAGGTTCACTGGTATCTATGGTGAGCCGAAGTCTGATGAGAGGGATAAAACGTGGCAACTGCTCCGCATCCTCAAGCAGCGCAGCAACAAGCCGTGGCTGCTGGTGGGAGATTTCAATGAAATACTGCACCCATGGGAAAAAGAAGGGGGAGCCCCGAAACCGCAGAGAAACATGGACAAGTTTAAGGAGGCGTTGGAGATGTGTGAGCTGCGTGACTTGGGCTTCAGCGGTGACGCTTTCACTTGGCGTAATCACAGCCACACTGCTGTCAATTATATCAAGGAGAGGCTCGATCGTGCGGTGGCTACACAGGCGTGGTGTGACCGCTTCCCGGGATTTAAAGTTATAAATGGTGACCCGAGGCACTCAGACCACCGACCGGTTACCGTTGACACTCATGGGGCTTGTAGGAGGCGGCAGGGGCGTGACGAGGGTGGTGGAAGGAGATCCGAAGCAAACTGGATTCAGGAAGAGGGATGCGAGGACATTATTAAAAATGCCTGGGATAGGGAAGTCAATCTGAAAGGGGAAGCAACTATGGGGGCTCTGCGTGGAGTGCTGGGCGAGCTGGTGGACTGGAACCGAAATACCCTGGGAGACCTTGAGAAAAGAATAAAGAAAGCAAAGAAGGAGGTGGAAAGATGCAGGAGGGAATACATCAGTGATGAGCAAGTAAGGAGAGAGGAGCTGCTTCGTTTCAAGTTGTCAAGATTAGAAGAGCAGCGAGATACCTACTGGAAACAAAGGGCTCATGTGAACTGGATGACTAGTGGGGACAGGAACACCAAATATTTCCACATGTGTGCTTCTGAGAGGAAAAGGAGAAACAAAATTACCAGACTCAAAAAAGATGATGGGAGTGTGGTGTCGGAGAAGGAGGAGCTAAAGGAGGCGGTGACTTCTTATTTTACTAATCTGTTCTTCTCTAGTGCAGGCACCCGAATGGCTGAGCTCGAATCCCTTATCCCTGCTCGGGTAAATGGTGAGATGAATGAGATGTTAACCAAAACCTTCACTCCCGAGGAGGTACGGGCGGCCCTTGATTCCATTGGTGACCTGAAGGCGCCTGGTCCGGATGGGATGCCTGCAGCTTTCTATAAAAAATATTGGCACATTGTGGGTGATCAAGTGACTAGGGAAGTGCTAAACGTCCTCCATGGGGGGGAGCTGCCTGCTGAATGGAATGAAACCTGTGTGGTTTTAATCCCCAAAGTGAAAGAGCCTGACAAGATGAAGGATCTCCGGCCGATCAGCTTGTGTAACGTGGTCTACAAATTGGTGTCAAAGGTCCTTGCAAACCGTTTAAAGCAGATCCTCCCCGAGCTGATTTCCCCAAACCAATCAGCCTTTGTTCCGGGGAGACTTATCACAGATAACATTCTGCTGGCATACGAATGCACCCATTATATGCAGACTAGGAAAAATGGCAGCAGTGGTTTCGCAGCGGTAAAGCTGGATATGAGCAAGGCCTACGATAGAGTGGAGTGGCATTTTTTGGAAATGATGATGAGGAAAATGGGGTTCAATGAAAGATGGATCGGTTTGATTATGGGGTGTGTGCAATCGGTCCAGTATAGAGTAAAAGTCAATGAAAACCTCACGGATGTGATCTTGCCTGAGAGAGGGCTTCGGCAGGGAGACCCGCTGTCCCCTTATTTGTTCCTTATATGTGCTGAGGGTTTTTCGGCGCTGCTCAATCATGCCGAGGAGAATGGAAGTTTGCAAGGTATCAAAATCTGTCCCAATGCCCCGAGCTTTAATCATCTACTGTTTGCAGATGACTCAATGGTGCTGCTGAAAGCTACTGAACAGTGTGCACAACATCTGCAAGAAATCCTTAACTTATATGAGAATTGCTCGGGACAAACAATCAATTTTGACAAGTCTGCAGTTATGTTTAGTCGCAATACACAGAGAGATTGTAGAACTCGTGTGCTGAGAGCCCTCAATATCACATCTATTGCCTGGAGTGAGAAGTATCTTGGGCTGCCGGTATATGTGGGACGCTCAAGAGCAAAAACCTTTGAATACCTGAAGGAAAGAATCTGGAAACGCATTCAAGGATGGAAAGAAAGGGCCCTCTCGAAGGCGGGGAAAGATGTCCTGATTAAAGCGTGTGCCCAGGCCATTCCAACCTTCGCAATGTCCTGTTTTGACCTGACTAAATCCCTATGTGACCAAATGAGTACGATGATATGCCGTTACTGGTGGGCACAACAGGAAAATGAAAACAAGATGCACTGGCTGAGCTGGGAAAAGCTGACGAAGTCGAAGAAGGAGGGGGGCTTGGGTTTCCGTGACCTTCATAGTTTCAACATTGCCATGCTGGCCCGTCAGGCCTGGCGTCTCCTCATGGCACCGGAGTCTCTGTGTGCCCGGGTCCTATCTGCAAAGTACTTCCCGAGTGGCAATGTTCTTGATGCAGTTCCCACGGATGGGATGTCATACTCGTGGCGCAGCATTCTCAAGGGTGTGGGGTTGCTGAAGGAGGGGCTGATCTGGAGAGTGGGCAATGGCCTAGACATTAACATCTGGACGGACCCGTGGATCAACCGAGAGGGGATGCGTGTCCCGTTTACCCCCAGGGGGCAAAACCTGGTCACAAAGGTTGCTGAGCTTATCAGTCCTTTATCTGGTTCGTGGGATGAGGCCCTAGTACAGGACATTTTTTGGCCGGTGGATGCGGCCATTATCCTAGCGACACCTATCCGGGAAGAGATGGAGGATTTCTGGGCATGGTACCCTGAGGAAAAAGGTGTTTTCACTGTTAAATCAGCCTACAAAATTCATATTTTCCAGCTACGTGCAACCAGCGGCAATCCAAGGGCGGGGAGTCAGCCTGACCCGATTTGGGAGAAGATTTGGGCTCTGCCATGCCCAATGAAGATCAAACAGTTTGTGTGGCGCCTGGCCCATGATAGTTTGCCACTGCGGATGAATATCAAAAGAAGGGGAGTGAAGCTTGATCCGATTTGCCCGGTGTGTCTAAGGCTCGATGAAGTGGGGGCTCATACGTTTCTCAGCTGCAAAGTTATGAAAATGTGCTGGCGGCTGTTGCATATGGAGGACATTAGAATAAAGCTTGTTGAGTGTGTCAATGCTAGGGAGATGGTGTGGACTATGCTTGACTTGAACATTGAGAGGAAACTGAAGGCTCTGATCCTATGCTGGCAGTGGTGGGATACAAGAAATAAGATAAATGCAGGAGACAAAGCTAGGAAAGCGGAGGCTGTTTGCTCGCTGGTCCATAGATGGGTGAAGGAGTCAAAGGATTTTTTCCTAAAAGGCACCTCTACAAATGAGAAGCAGGCTCTAAAGTGGAAGAAACCCCTGGGTGAGACCATCAAGTTCAACACCGATGGCGCCTATTTCCCTGGTACAAATCATGGTGGCTGGGGTTTTATTGCGCGTGATGCTGATGGAGATGTTAGGGGGTCTGGGTTTGGACATCTGAAGAACATCAGAGATGCCCTTAGGGCTGAAGCCGAAGCTTGCCAAAAGGCCTTGCATGCGGCTGCTGGCTGGGGGATCTCCAATTTGCATATTGAGACGGACTCAACCACCATTGCTGAAGCTCTCCAATCCTCTAAGTTCGACCGCACAAGTACAGGCGTCATCTTCAAAGATATCAGAGCCTTTATGCGGCTAAATTTTGCAAACTGTGTCTGCAGTTACAGCCCAAGAACCTGCAATGGTGTTGCTCACAAAGTTGCTGCAATGGAGCCTCGAGCGATCCGAATTCAGTTTATTTACTGGCTGAGGCTGCTCCTGATGATGTTAACCAGGTATTGGCCAGCGATCAGGCTGGTTCAATTGTGTAAGGGAATCTCGTTGTTCCATTTCAAAAAAAAAAAGAACCATTCCCAAGCCAAGCTGCCGCCTTGACATAGCCGCCGCCACAGGCTTCCAACCCGCCCCTTCTCCCCGCCCCCGGCTTCGGCCGCCGCCGCAAGCTCCCTCGGATCCGTACCCCCGAGCTCGCCGTCTTCTTCCTCGCGACACCACACCCGAGAACGGCCTCCTGTAGGCGCCCGCCCTGCCCCGAGGTCGCCGCTGTCCTCCCATCGCGCCACACCACCACGCGCCCCCCGAGCTTGCGCCCTCCTGCTCCTCCTCGCGCCACCTCCACGTGTGCTGCTCCGGGAGGCCGCGATGCGTTCCTGGGCGAGGCCGGTCCAAGGATGGTGAGGGGAATCGAGGAATCGATCTGTTCGTCGGGAGGGCGCATGGTGAAGGGAATCGATCTGTTAATGGCGGTGGACGATGCCATGGGAAGGAATCGGGCGTGAGTTAGATGGGGAAGACGACCAGAACTTGTTCGTGGGCTCAATTGCCCCACTGAAACGAGCCCAAAACACGTTAATGGGCTGGGAGCCCATCCGAAAATTGTGGAGCAGCACCGAACGTTTGGTGCTCCGACCCAAACGCTGGAACTGGGCTCGTGGAGCCGGATCTGAGGATTTGCAGAATCTGGACCGTTTCCGAACACGCCCGAAGCCGCGGCCGAGAAGAGCAGAGCAGCCGTCGACGGAGCAGCACGGCGAGGAGGAGGAAGCCATGGGGGAACAGGGGGAGCTGGCCGCGGAGGAGCACGTCCGCTACATCGTCACCGCGGAGAAGGTACGCAACCGCCCACCCATCTCCGCTCGGACGCGAACCGTCCCCGGCGACAACTCATCCGTCCTCCCCGTTGTGACCGCAGCAGAAGGACTCGTTCCAGTCGCTGGTGATGGAGCACCTGCGTGCCAGCGGCGCGTACTGGGGCCTCACCACGCTCGACCTCCTCCACAAGCTACAGGCCGTGGACGCCGCCGAGGTCGTCGACTGGATCATGTCGTGCTACCACCCGGAATCTGGTACTGCCACGACGGGGGGGAGACTCAGTTTTTTCTTGATTAGGGTCCTTGAGAGAGATATGTTCTTCAATGGTTTGCCTGTCTGTGTGTTCTTGGGATGTGGCTCTGCAGGTGGATTCGGGGGCAACGTGGGGCACGACCCGCATGTCCTCTACACGCTCAGCGCCGTGCAGGTCCTCTGCCTCTTCGATCGGCTCGATGCTCTTGATGCAGACAAGGTTGCTGATTGTATCCTTCTCTAGATCTTGAGTGACCATGCTGCGGCAGTAGTTTTGGCAAATTTACATTATCTATGTTCTAACTAATGGTTGTAGTCAATCTCTAATCTTTGTTTGAAGCTGCTTGATTTCCCTGAACACGAATGTTTTGCTAGTGAGAAAGCTGAAACATTGCGATGCATTATTTCCTTTTCTTTCAGCAGCGTAGGAGAATATATGGCATCCTTAAATGTGGATAGCTTTACGGAGTTATTTGAGACCTAGAGCTTAGCATCTATCATCCAATAATTTCCTCACTAACTGCAGCATGTCAAGATTTTAGTCTACTGCTGCATCCAGTATAGTATTCAACACCATATGAGATAGTACTTGGTGGATAGTTGATCTTGTGTGGCTGTAACACGATAAATTTTGGAAACATTGATTCGTTGCATTACCCAGTTCTAGGTACTTGGTTGTCTTGCCGTCTTGACTTAAATTGCACGCTATATGTCATGAATATGGATTATTCATATTGTAAGCTTCTGCAAGCCCTTAATTTTCTAAATGAATTGATGTAGCCGCATCCTGATCTCGAAACCGGGTATCCTATTATTTTTCCTATCTAAATTATGTCAGATGTTACTGGGCTTCAGAATGAGGATGGATCATTTTCTGGTGATATTTGGGGTGAAGTTGACACTCGGTAAAACCCTTAACTATTCCTTTTGAGTTCCAATGTGTTTATATGGATACCGCATATGTGAGCTACTAATATGAACTTGATATAAATCTTGTAGGTTCTCGTATATTTCCATATGCACGTTGTCATTGTTGCATCGTTTGCACAAAATTAATTTGGAAAAGGCTGTAGAGTATATTGTTAGCTGTAAGAACTTGGACGGCGGATTTGGAGCTATGCCAGGAGGGGAGTCCCATGCTGGACAGAGTATGTTTTATTTTGATTTTTCTCTTAAACAATACTGTTAGGGTAGCTGAGTAGAACTAGAAATTAATCAAGTGTTCCTAGTAAGGTGCCTCATCTGTATTTCAATTATATTGTGAATGTAGAAGAGGTATTGAGTTCCCTGTTCTTGACTGCACTGTGGACTGTACAAATATTCTATAGCATTTCCTTGTGAAAAATACAAGATATCTACTATTGTAGCATACAAATTTACAATAATTACCATTGCCGCATTTCAATAGGTATGTCATCGCGCATTCTAAAATTAGCTACTCCTATGATGACCTGAAATTTGCATTTCCTCACAAGATTATTTCCTTATTCCTTTTATTTCTCTTCCCGTTGTCACTTTGCAACTGTCAGATAACCTGAAAACCTATATACACTCCGTGCAGTATTCTGTTGTGTTGGTGCTCTCGCAATCACCGGCTCCTTGCATCACGTTGATAGGGATCTCCTTGGTTGGTGGCTTTGTGAGCGCCAGTGTAGAGATGGAGGGCTCAATGGGCGACCCGAGAAACTTGCAGATGTATGATTTACTGCCTTTTCCTCAGATTGCGCTTCCTTTTGCATTTAGCACTGTACCGTAGAATTAAGAATTGAACTGCTCGCAATAGGTGTGTTACTCATGGTGGGTGTTATCAAGCTTGATAATGATTGATAGAGTGCACTGGATTGACAAGGAAAAACTTGCAAAATTCATACTAAACTGTCAGGTAACTGCTCATGATTCTTGCTCTGAAATTTTGATAATTATGTCTCCATCAATTATAAGATCATTTTTTACAAGTCTCCCTCAACTAGAAGGCCATATATGATTGCTCTTATTCATTGGCAGGACAAGGAAAATGGTGGAATTTCAGATAGACCAGATAATGCGGTAGATATATACCACACATACTTTGGAGTTGCAGGTATTTAAATTTCTTCCCAGTATGGTATTTTATCATAGGGATCTTGCAGTATGGTATTCTAATGATTCGAAGCCATAAACTCCTTGATGAACTGTTACCATCTTGCAAGCAGGGCTTTCATTGATGGAGTACCCTGGAGTGAAGCCTATGGATCCTGCCTATGCACTGCCGTTGGATGTTGTCAACCGGATTTTCTTGAGAAAATAGCAATAGCCTTTCATGCATGACATCTGCTCGACAGAATGACACTGAATGTTCGATGAAACAGTGCAGACCTCATATTTACCAGAAAATCCGAACACTTTGTTCTGTAGAAGAGTGTAATGTTTAAGGATGTAGAGTCAAATGCAGATTCAGTCAAGATTATCTTGATGAACTAGTGTAATTGTTTCAAACTTATCTTAATCAACTGTACACTTTTACTAAGTTGCAGTTTAAACGTAGCTAAAGACAATTGTTCGTGAGGGCGGAAAATGGCAAAAGAGGAATTTTGGGACCCACCGAAATTCTTGAAACATCAGACTTTTTGGAAATTTGTTTCAGAATTTATCGTTCAAATTTCATCAAAATTTAAATAAATTTGAAGTTAGTTTGCATTTGATCCAAATATAGTCTGAAAAATTCGGTAAAATAATATTTCGGTACCCACCGAAATTATGTTGAAATTTCATCAAAACTTTGAACACTGGTACTTCACGTACTGCTGTAAGAATATTTGCTCGAGCACCTACCAGTTTTGATACACGTTTTATCTTGCATTTTGGTCAAATTCTTGTGTTGCTTGGGGCATTGTGCTCATTAAATTCAGGAGATGTACCAAATCAGGTCATATATGCTTTTGATGAAATCAGGCTGCTGAACTAGTCAGAATTTTGCAGGGCATACATGAGAAATACATAAATTGACTGAACATAAGAACATAATTATTTGATAGCGCCTCATAAGGTCCCATGATCATACCTAAATACATCATCTCAAGATAACAACAATCAACTACCTGATGTAGAAATTCAAGCTGAAACGACCTACACAACAGCTGTAGTTACCACTTACCAGCTACAATGCTTCCTAATTAAACTTCTGATTTATACTACATAAGAGCTAGTTAGACAGAAGTGACATTTCTACTTCCTGCAAGCGGGGCAGTTCATGACACCGATAGTCTATCATAATCCAAATTCGGTTAAGGATGCTGAGTTCATTTCCAGGGCATGCTGGACAAGATAGGCGGTTGGTTGTTGTTGGTGGCGGCATAGCCTTGATGTTGCGGGCTTGCAGTGCCACCAGACGATTCGCTCAATGTACCTCTTGAAGGAGGGCTGTTGGCCCCCATCCCGGTGCTCGGTACGATCTTCAATGGTACGGATTCAGAAGGAACCTTCGGCTTTGGCTCTTTTTTCCCGCCAGGATTGAAGCTTCCTATTACTACCTGCATACAACACGAGTAATACTGGTAAGCGAAATGTCTGTCTTTTGCATGAAATTGAGTGAGGAGAAATATTGCACAATCTCATGTCATCGACGCTTTTCTTTTGTTGACACGTGAAAATATTGTCATGATGTCAAGCTACTTACAAGGACATGAAACCATGTTTCGAACAAAAGTGTATTTTGATTACTGAGAGTAAACATTGCACAGTGCAAATCAAACCCATGGAGGAAATTTTCTACAGCAAGATATTGTTTCTAATAAGAAGCTTGGGATCGCTCCAGGGAACAAAATAATACCTGGATAGGAGAAGCAGCTATGAGAAGTCCCGCGACCCCTCCACCTAATAGACGACCGTCAGGACCAGCCAATGAAACACTGAGCCCCCCAGTTCGGCTACGCTGGCCACCAATGTCCATTACAAAGATCGACCCAGAGAGTGACAGTATCTCAAATCGTCCCTGTGGAGGAAACAATAAGTAATCAGCATTGCCGATTGGCATGATACTGTACTTGGCAGAAATTTATGCTACTCGTGATCTCATCATAACATCGTGTTTTATTATAGGCAGCCGACAAGACGGTATCTGTTTCAATCTTTCAGATTGGTTGCCTCTTACTCTATTAGCTTCCAGTGGTTAAAAGTACAAACCTCATATGTTACAGTTCCACCTGATGTACCAGTTTGGCGAAGCGTTACGTTTGATATGGTGCCATTTGCTGAGAGAACACAAACTGCACGAGTTCCATTCTGAGAAAATGACATAATCTTTCCCGATACATCCTGAAAAGTAGAGTTCAATGTGTTTTTCGTCAAATATAGGAAAACTTTGCTAGTACCTTCAGAACTCGCTACTTTACCACTTCCTACAGGAGTACGTTGTAGCATCCAAGTTATGGAAAGAGGCGAAAATACAAGTAGAAAAGCACCAATCGGAATAAAAAACATTTTGGTCAAAGTATAGATGTTCTAAAGCACAACATGATAAACTGGCCAAGATAAATTGGCTTAATGAATACTGGATTTTGTGCTCTTTGAACAGGTATAATAATTTGATATAATTATATCATAAGCAGTCCTACAGAAAAGTTGTAATTAACACGAAGATGGATCGAGATTTACAGGGTCAAAGCAATGCCATATTGAAGAAAGATATCTAAATGCAATGTGATAAGTTTAACAGGTAAAAATCAGTTCATGTTTCAAACAGAATCCTAGGAACTTGTTATACCTCTCCAGTTTGAACTGTAATAACATGAGGTGTGAATCCAACTCCCGGTGGCTCTGCAAAATAGCTTGAAATTAGGAATAATTATCTGAAAGGACAACTCCAAGTAAGGTGAAGTCAACAGACATTAAATTCACATTAATGTAATAAAAATAGTATGCAAACAAGACACTCCAAATAAAACATAATGTATACTACATAATTCAACGGAAAACAGCAGCACATGAACATCTCAACAATATATCCATCAAAATAACTGTTGGTAAACCTGTGGAACAAATATATATTTATTTTTACACTATGAATTTTAACCAAAGGAACACAGGGAGGGAATGCTACATTGCAACAATGTTGATTTTCCTAGCAGTTTACCCTTCAGTCTAGTAACACTGTACAGTATGCAATAGATCTCACTTAACCTCTAACCAGAGACAGGGAACTTAGGCCAGTTCAAAGAGAACCCATTAGTCAGATTATATCTTCTTTTTGCTATGTGGGTTTGTAATGACATTTGATTATGTGATCACCCACGTTTCCCTAAAAAAAATCGCCGGATGGAGGGAAATAACGACTAGTTGCTTTTTTCAGTTACTAGTCTTAGATGGCATAATATATTTTTGACTTGATGGCATAGAATCTTGAAAAAGCATATAGTGTTTAACAGAGTATAGTAATAGGGAATCGAGATGTTACCGGCAACATTCATACGGGGCTTCTTGTTAGTAGATCCCTTCGGCCGGCCACGTTTCTTCCCTCCGTCCGGCGACGCCGATGGCACAAAGTTCGCTGGCAGCGTGCGTGAGAATGGCCCAGAAGCACCCTGAGCACCCTGTGTCGGTCCAGCAGCCGTCGGTACAGTCACCAGTGCCAGCGACATGGGTGCGTCGGGCCCGTACTTCCTCGGCCGCCCGCGCTTCTTCTTCGCCAACGGTTCGCCCATGCCTGGCAGCGCGGCAACGCCATTGCCTCCGGCGGCCCCGGTGGCGGACATGTTAGAGCGGGGCGCCGCAGCAGCAGGCTGGAAACCGGGCGGCGCGGCCGCAGAACTCACCGGGGCGAACACGGGGGTGCCGTCCGCGGTGTACGCCATGCGCACGCTCTGCATGGCAGCGGAGGATGGCGGCGCTACCGGCGCTGGCTGGCTCTTCGGCAAGCCGAACAGATCCCTTCCCGCCATTAGCCCTTGCTCGGACCTCACCTCCATGGCTAGCAGCAACCGATTCTTGGACGAAAGCACAAAAAGCGGCGATTTTTTCACCGCTAGCTAGAGCTCACGAGCGCTCAAACGAGGTTAGGACGAGGGATTAGGAAGCTGCAGAAACCCATAAACCCATCGTTGGTGAAATATGAGATCTTTCTTGCGAATTTTACAGCAGAAGAAATTACTTCCTAGAAACTAAAAAGGGGAACGGTAAAATCCCACGGAGAAGAGAAAGAACAAGCTTAGAGCAACTGAGCACAGAAATGGCAGATCCCCTTCTTTCCCTCGGATTTTAAAGATGAAATAAACCACAACAGATTTGGAGCTCAACAGTTGCAGCAAAGGAAACGAAATATCTGTGGTGAAAACAAAAAAGAAGGAAAGAAAGAACAAAGAAGAAGCACACTTGCACACTCCTCTATCCTAAAATGGAGACATCACGAGCTCACTCCAGTGCTACAGAAGGAGAAGATCAGAGCAGGAGGAGAACAAATTGAGGGATTTGCAGCTACCCAGCTCCCATAATTTCCTGCCTACAGCCTCCAATATATCCCCCTTTTTTTCCACCTCTCCAGTTCACACGCACTCTTTCTTTTCTCCTAATAATTAACAAAAAGGATTAACTTTTTTGTGTCAGGGGAAGGAAAATAGGCAGCTGGTAAGTAAAGCACGCCGAAATTGCCTCGGGAGAAATATATAATTGCTGTAGATAAGAATGAGGTGAGGGAAGTAGTAGATGGATGCAGGTGAGTATCTGATCTGACCCCCAGTATATCTGATATTTGCTTTGAGAACCTCCTCTCGGCTTTTTGGCCTCACTTGCGTAGGCTACTAGCTCTGCTCTTTTCCACTGTGGCCACTTGGCCTATTTTCCCACCAAGGTAACCAACTGGCATGCAGAGCCCAAGACTAAATAGCACGTTTTTGTTTGACCACATTGACACAAAGAATCTCAGTTTTTATATGCTTTTCAGGTTTATAATAGATGCTCCGGTTTTTGTATACCATCTTGTCCCTGTCCGTTACTACCACTTTTGTAAATAAATGATGTGCTTGAAATCAAGCCTTCTCAAACTTTGACAATTAGTGTATGAAAACTTTGACATATCCTAGTAGTCTAGCACTATATCTATCATGAAAAATGTTTTTATAGTATCATATGTTTGGATGCAGATTTGTGACACCCGAGCACCGGTGCACCTGATATTTAATTTTCTTGAAAATTTTAAATTTAAGTTTGAAAAAATCCAAAAAAATCCTATGATGCATATGCACGTTTCCTACGTGTGTGCCAATTTTCGGTGCAAAAAACGTCGTATTCCGAGCTGTATAAAAATAACGAAAGTCTGGTCAGTAAAAAGTGAAAAAAATGCGTTGAATCTGTCATAAATTTCATACTTACGTAATATGTATATGTATTTGTGTACAAAAATCAGATTTTTTGGAAGCCAAAATGTATGATTTTCAAAAATTTCAAATAACGGGAGCAGTGGTGCTCGGGAGCCACTACAGATTTCCGCATATGTTTATCATATATATATGTTTATTAACCGCCAAAGTTGTATATTGGGGACCATATCCATTTTAAAGCGATCAATTCATGACGGGAAAGTATTTATCATATGATGTTGTAAAAGAATTCCAACTTCACAAGAAAAAATATTTGACCAAAAAATTGTTCTAGATCGATCAGTGGGTTAAATCCAACCTTGATAGCTCTCTCCGAATAATTTGAGACTAAATTAAAGCATATGCAATTGGGTGCAATAGCGTTTTCCTTTTTGAGTCACTGGTGGGCACCACTGATTTGGATTGGCAGAAGTTGATGTGTACTGAATGGCTGGTCCTGCTAGTCTGGTTGGGAGAAGAAATGAGATTCGTGCATATGTATGAAATCGAGTCATTTTCGTTGAATGCAACATAATATTATATACAAGCATACATAGACATGACCAACATACACTTCAAGGGATTTAGGGTATGTTTTGTTCAGCTCGCTTACGTATACCCGAATTCAGATTCGCTGACTTTGGTTTGCTAACTTTGTGGTGACTTTGAGTTACGGAATATGGGTCCCACATTTGGCGGCCCCACATGTCAGTGACTCAAAGTCACCGAACTTTGGGGTTTTTAAAGTAAGCAAATATGTGCCCCGTATACCCTAGTAGTAGTTGGCCATAGTTTTAGCGCGGTTTAGCTTGCCATAAGCTGACCAATGTTAGCACAAAGAGATATTGGTACACAAGGCCGAAATATTGCTTATCGTCGAAAACCAAAGATTGGTCATTACCAAGAATTTGGTAAGGTAAACTTGGCTACAAACCAAGCATACCCTCCCTTCGAGATATTTCCGTTGCTTTTTTTTTCTTCTACTCGTATTGGAATACAGTAGAATCGAACTCTGTATTTCCGTTGCTTTTCCGATAATGGAAATCATGGAAAAAAGAAAAACTAAGGAGGCACAGCCGCACAGACACGTAGACACGTAGTCATAGAGGACAAAACTAGCAAATGAACACAGTTTGCACCCTACTGCTGCATGAATATTCAGCACCAATGACTGCCCTAACCCTAAACTAGAATACTTTTTGTCTAATTGCCTGCGCTTACAGGGACACATAAACAGGTGGAAATAAAAAAAAAATGATTTCAACATGGGAGAACCACGTGATTTTTGATAGAGGAGGGTGCAACATCACCGAAATTGCAAGCATGAGGACTTGAACTCGGGTGGGTGGGAAGGCATCAGCCCCTCCCCACCACTAGGCCATGCCTTAGTCTGCTCTCGCTTCTCGCTTCTTGTGACGCACCCAGAAACAGGTGTATTATAATATTATATATATATATATATACTAGTTGACATGTACGTGCAACGCACGTCTTCGTAATTAAAGGGGTACCATGATCTACATGGATTATTTCTTTTACACTTTTGCATTGGTTTTAGATTTTATATTGCAAATAGAACGATACTTATGTAAGCATCATGGAGCACACAAATCTCACACCGAAGCCGACATAACTGGTGCGCGGCAATGAAGGTGTGCTCCTTGGTCGGATTGTTGGCAATGTCCCACTTTGACACTCGCATCTTTCAGCGCGACATTTAGCGGCGGCACCGTCTTGGGTATCATCGCCTTCATGTAGAGGGGGAAGAGGAAGAACGCACGAAGTAGGCAACCAATATGAAGGTTGTCGCCGTCCTCATCACTGTTGTCGTGGAATATGCCTCATCCCCATGGGATTCACGTGGCGCTAGCGAAGCTACACCTGCAGGTAAGGAAGGAGGAGCACAAATCTGAATTCATTCTGTGAAACGATGATCAATAAATATTATCAAATCCTTGCTTCATACCAAGTTCCATTTACCAGTTATACTAATAGTTCTTTGATACCCCTACTCAGTTTAAAACAAAAAGCAACATGAGTACAGAAACTTGTGTTCTCTTGAGGATGTACCTTTTGAGTGGATGAACACTTTTAGTAAGATGAACACCTTTAGTAAGATATCTTTGTCCAACTTGATTTTGCTCTTTAGATTTCAACTCATATCAAGGAAAATTTATGATTGTCTTATAGTTGTACCACGATTCAACAATCAAACAGCACATATTTGTGGCATATGCTAGCTTCACTGACTTCGATAAGTGTTTTTTCATGATGCTAGTGCATTTTCAAAATATTTGACGATGCGTGCCTATGTAGGCCTTCACCTCGTTCACGAGGGCAACCCTTCAGGCTGCACACACGTACACCATACCTTATCTACTCGCCACAGGATATGGCAGCCGCCAGCCAGGTGATGAAGCGATGCTCCACCGCGGATCCCGGCAGCCAGCGCCGACGCCATGGCAGCTCCTCCCTGTTCCTCTGATTTCTTGCCGGCACCGCTCTCTATCTAGTCTGGCAGACACCTCGCCGACGACCTACAAGATCCATTGTTTGCCAACAGCGCCTGGCTAGCATAACTTGTCGCTCGAGCGTCTCGCATCTCTCCCACTACCATCCACTCTGATGCGTATTTTTTGTTTCTGTCTAATGGAAATTGGATAGGATTTAGTCATAGGCGTCAGATTGAGAGTCGTGGTACCCCGTGTCTGGGGTGTCATGAGCTGCAGAGGAGTCGCCATATCACCGGGGAGCCGGAGCCGTGGAAGACCAGGAGGTCGAGGGCATCGAGGAGGAGCACTTTTTTTTGACAGGAAAACAGTAGGGAAAGCCCCTACTGTGATTTTTATATATTATAAAAATGGGACATTTACATGCGGGGGTGTGGTTTTTCTGTCAAAAATTACATGGCATCAAGCCATTGCTGCATACCCTCTTTAAGAGAAGGTTTTGCTCTATGCAAACAAGAGAGAAAACTTCTCTAAACATACCAATACAGTAATCAACACTAAGCTGCCCAGCATCAAATATGATCTTATTCCTGTGATTCCAGATACTCCAGCAACCAATGATCAGATATTCAGTGAAACAAGAATGTCCAGATCTTGCTTTCCCATCAATCAACATTTCATAGAGATCCAAATCATAATCCCATTCCTGATTTAATCGCCACCAAAATGTTTGGCTAAAGTCACAGCCAAAGAAAAGATGTTGCATAAATTCAGTAGGGGCGTCGCGCACAATACACAAGATGTGTCCTCTAGATAGAAGGTCTTTCTATGAGGATGTCTCTGGTATTCAGGTGCTCAAGGAGCAGCAGCCAAAAAAAGAATTTATGTTTCAATTGAACACAAGAATTCCATATCCACTGAAATGGGGCAGGTGCTGGAGTGATGGGTGTGAGAGCATTATAAACCCTTTTAACTGAAAACTTGGCCTCACTTTTCAAATTCCATCTGTCAAAATCAGCAGTAACATCCTGATCATTAAGGACAGCAGAGAGATCCTCACTTTGCTGATATGCAATCATGGACAAAGGCAGGTGGAAGTGATCCAGTAAGTTTGTTGCATTCATGTCTAGCATGTGCTTCAGATTAATATCTTGCTGGCGAGAAAATGAGAACAAATGTGGGTAAGCTACAGGTGTGGTGTCTCTCCATTTATCTTTCCAAAACCTGATGGTTCTACCATCTTCTGGTTTACAGCTTGTTAGCTCCATAAATTTATCCCACAGTGAGAGAATATCCTTCCACCAGAAGGATCCACATGGTGATTGCACCTGTGGCAGCTTATTGTTCTGATAATGAGCCTCCCAAATAAGTTTCACCCATGGAATATCATTCTGTTCATGAATTTGTATAGGTGTTTCATTAGCAAAGCAATATTCTGAGTTCGAAGGCTAATCACACCAAGACCTCCTGCCTTCTTTGGCTTGCAAACAGCTCCCATTTAGCTAGGCAATGACCCCTCTTATGTATATCCTTATCCCCCATAGGAATCTCCTAGCAGATCCTTCCACATGATCCAGGAACCGCAGGGGCATTTTAATGGTACACATAGCAAATAAAGGGATGGATATGATAATTGACTTAATGACAGTTAATCTTCCATCATAGGAAAGCATAGATGAAATACCGCATAGCCTTCGGTCAATTCTTTCAAGAATACTCATGAAGTGTTCCAGTTTTGGCTTTGTAGTACCCATGGGCAGTCCAAGATAAGTGAAAGGCAGAGCTTCAGGTTTGCAAGATATAATGCCAGCCAGTTCAGCACATCTCTCAGCTGTAATATTGATTGGTACCAAAGAAGATTTATGAAAATTCACTTTTAGTCCAGTAATGGAAGTGAAGATTGTCAAAATATCCTTGATCGCAGTAAGCTGGGTAGCAGGCCGGCAGAATGATAAGAGTGTCATCTGCATACTGAATAATGGGAAATCCAGACCAAAAGAGTGATCTAAGGGCAACTCGAGCACCCCATCATGCCAGGCTTTATTCACCATATACTGTAGCAGTTCAGACGCTAAAACATATAGCTGAGGAGAAAGAGGATCCCCCTGCCTCACACCTCTTTTACAATGAATTTTTTTCCCAGGTACTCCATTAAGCAACACACATGCCGAAGCTGTGTGGAGGATACAATTAATCCAGCTAAGCCATTTCCCACCAAAACCGAGGCACCGCATTGTTTCCAGGATAGCACTGTATTCCACTTTGTCAAAGGCCTTCTCAAAGTCAATTTTAAATATCACAATCTCCTTCTTGGACTTGTGGCACAAGTGAAGGTATTCATATGCCCAGGCCAGACAATCCTGAATGGTTCTTGTCCTGATAAAACCATATTGATTCTTGTGGACCAGAGGGATAATCACCTGTTGCAATCTATTTGCCAACAGTTTTGTCAGAAATTTCAGAGGAAGGCTCACAAGTGAAATAGGCCTGAAATCGTTCACATAGATGGGTGATTGCACTTTGGTATGAGAGTGATATATGTTGTGTTGATGCTTTCAATGTTGATCTTTCCCTCATGAAAATCATAGCATAGCTGATAAAATTGCTCCTTGACAGTGGCCCAAAATTTCTTAAGGAAAGCACCATTAAAACCATCCGGACCAGGGGATTTGTCAGTAGGCATATTCTTTACCACATCATCCATTTCCTTAATAGAGAAAGGAATTTCAAGCTGAGAGAAATCAACATGGGAGGCAGGCTGGATGAACTGACCAATGAGATGAGTGGTGGTGGGGTTCTCTGAAATGCCAATTCTATTTTTAAAAGATGACCAAATATATGCTGCTTTAATATCATGGTCCAAGAGAGTGATGTTATCCTCAGTGCAGACGCTGGACATATAATTACACCTGAAGTTCTGTGATGCAACAACATGAAAAAACTTAGTATTTTCACCTCCTAGCTTAGCCCATTTAATCTTGGCTCGATTTCGCCAGAAAATTCTTTTAGCTTCTAAAAGTTTAGTGACATGTGTTTTCAGAATTTTCCTGAAATTTTTCTCCTGTAAAGATAGACCCTTTGTTCTTCCAGTCCATCAATCAGGGCCAACACATAATTACAGGAGGAGATGATTTTACTCAGCTGAGATAGATTTCTGCTCCATTTTTTAATGCCATTCCTGAGCGACTTGAGTTTTGCACTGATATCACGAGCAGAATTACCTGAGATGCCAGACTGCTGCCATGCTGAGCTAACTATTTCACTGAGACCATCAAATTCCAGCCAATACTCCTCAAATCGAAAAATCTGAGATTTAGGAACATCAGACCCAATAGAGACCAAAATAGGCACATGGTCCGAAGTAAGATTGCTCAGGGGGGTTGCCATAGTGTTGGGGAAGGTGCTGATCCAATTGGGAGAAGTGAATATCCAATCCAGTTTTTCCAACAGAGGAGAATCTTGCATATTGCTCCATGTAAATGCTCTTCCTTTTAAGGGAATTTCCTCAAGATCCAGGTGCTGAATGATATGATTGAAACGCAGCATATTATTAATGTCCCCTCCTGGCCTGTTTCTATTGTCAGGGATCTCATTAGGTTAAAATCACCCATGATGATCCAATATTCCATCAGCGAGGTATCAACATCATGCAACCAGTTAAGGAAAGTCTCTCTCTCATCAGCTTCTGTCGGAGCATACACATTTGTAATATAAAATACTCTGGCAGAGAGCTTACAGATCAATTGCACAGTTAACTGAAATTTGTTGCTGTGAATACAGTACCATCAAACATATTACCATTCCATAGAGTAATGATCCCACCGGAATTTCCCACTGATGGGGAGTATGCAAATTGATTAATTCTTCTAGGACAGAAATTTCTGATGTAAGTATGATCAAAATGCTCTCTTTTAGTTTCTTGTAAGCACATGATGTGACAATTACTTTCATCAGCTTTAGCTCTTATCTCATCCCATCTCAATTGGGAGTTAATTCCTCTCAAGTTCCAATTAACAATATACCATGATCTATTCATTGGAAACAATTTTAGGGAGGACAGGCTGGGAAATCATAGATGACCCAGAAAAAGCACAGCAGTTCAGAGAGACACAAAGCCACTGATCATTGCAGATATACACCACATAAATGACAACTGATGCAGCATAATAAACCCAGACATAATACATGAACCATAAAGTTTCACACTGACTAGCAGCATAGTTTGCACACCAAAGACATAGGACTGACACAAAAGGAAAAGCGACATCACACTGATAAAATGACAGAGATAGATAGCCCCAAAAAAGCTCTGCAGACAAGCAGACTGGGCTGATCGACACACGACCATAGCTGACCAAACTGAACACCTGGGATAACTGTGAAGCATAAAGGGCTGCTTCAGCACCACTAGTTGCTTTCGATGCTATCATTGGTACTGTCATAGTTGAGCTCCTCTTCAGTTAGCATCGTAGATGCCATCTGACATTGGGAACCTCCAATAGCTTGCAGCATGGAGGTAGGCAGGAAAGGTGGTGCAGGTGCAGAGGTGTCCACCACATGTGCTTCGAACTCAGCTGTCAGGTTCTTTCCAGAGCTTTCTCCTTCCTCTGCAACTGTCAGGTCAGTTGGTGGTTTGTCCTTGAAACCAGCTGCAATGCCAGCAAGTCTGTTGCTGCGCCTCAGGAATTCAACAGTGGGTGGAGCATTGGCCTTTCCCCTTCTTCTCCTAGCAACAGGCTGAGCTGCCGGCGCCTCAGGCTGAACTATAACAACTGCTGCATCTTCCTCCTGCAGAGGGCCTTGGGCAGGTTCCATGAGTGGGTTCGCAGCATTTGGATCTGCAACTTCGTTCTGAGCTGCCGGTCCTCCATCATGGGATCTGCAGCCACATCAGCAACAATCTCTTCAATGTTTCCTCTTCCATGTTCTCACCTTCCACTGGAACATGTACAGGGCTCTGTGGTGGCGTCATGAGAACAGGGTCGGCATCAGCTGGCACATTGTTTGGATTTGCTGCACCAGCACCATCAGCATGTTGCACCTCCATCCCCTCATGATCAGCGTGCCAAAAGTGGAAATCATCCACAATAATGGGGACAGGGTGAGGGTTCTGACCATCGGGTGCAGAGGGTCTTCATCTCCTGGACCTGCACCCAACATCACAGCTGACAGGATAATAGTTGGACAGGACCATGAGTCACCGGTGCCAAGATTGGAGGTGGACTGGGTGATCACCATGCTCAGGGGGATGTTATCAATGTTGAACACCCTCATCTTGACCAAGATTCTAGACATGTTTGTTTCATCTCTGTTCCAGATTAAAACTCTACCGTACTGAGCAAGTGAGATAACAATAGTATCTAAATTCCAACACTCTTGGGGGTAATTCATCAACATCAACCAGCAATCATGAGTGAAAGTAACAGATCTATGGTTTCTACCCCTGTTTTGCTCGATCACCCTCATAACCGTATCACCAATGAAGTAAGGACTACTCATAACAGCACTATCTCTTTCAACAACATCCAGAAAACGAACAAGTGCTGCACCTAGCCCACTGCGAGAAACAGCCCTGACCGTCAAGTGCCTCTGCTGCTCAAGGAAGGTGGTGATCAAAGTAGCAGTACCTTCAAACTGATCTGGATGCGGTTCAGGTTCAAGGATGACGATCGCCCAGGTGTCGCAGGAGACCGGCAGCGAGCCACCCACCGTGACATAGCCGCGCTGCGGGCGAAGTCCATTGGGCGGGATGAAACCGACACCAGCCGGGAGGTGGGGGATGAAATCGCAGGGGTAGTTCGCCATCGGCGAAGGTGGGGGTGGCGGCAGCAATGCGTCGCCGGAGAGCTCGATGGAACCCTCGCACTGTAGCGGATTTGGGGGAATAGCTGCGTCTTCCCGTCTTCCAGTTAAAATAGGGCCCGGTGCGGTGATTTTTTTCCGGTAAATCTTAGGTTTCCTTTTCTTGTTGAGGCAATGCCGTGCAATATGGCCGTATCCATAACAAACTCTGCATCGGATTTTACTTGCACATGAAGAAGCTAGATGCCCATCAGCGAGACAATTACGGCAGTTAAGATCTCATTAGCGCGGGTAATATCCTGTCTGATGGGAGGCGGGCTGGAAGATGGGCTAGTAACATAGTAGTCCAAATGGGCTGGGCTAGATTGAGCAACCATGGCCCAACAAGCAGAATTGTTTGAAACCCCGGCATTCCCGCTTCCATCAGATCCGCGTTCCACGCGATCAACATGATCCGATCCAGTATGCTGTGTTAGTGACAGATTCTGACTAGGTAATTGCACAGATAGCGATCCAATAGCAATGGAGTTCTCCAAATGCACTGATCGCGATCCAATAGGAACGGAATTCGCTCCCGTGAGAACCACAGCAGTGCAGGAGGTGGAGCACGTTCAAAACCACGTCGGATAGTGTTGAAAACTGTATGCATGGGAACTGTGGTGTTTGGTCTACGTGATCTGAAATTCCGTCTACCAGCAGATGTCCATTCAGAAGCAGTTTCAGCATAGTAATTCTGTTCCTCTCTAATCCAATTTGGGCCACCAAAACCCCACAGATGGAAGAAACACACAAACTGATCACATGAATAAGACCTCAAATTCTGAATGAAGAATCCCACTGCCTTACAGCTGACAGAAAACTTGAAAACCCGATCTCTCAGATTCAGAATTTCAATCTCATCATAAGCAACCCCCAAACAAGCCGAGAGGGCAAGGCTAGCATTCAGATCCGTAAGACGAAAAGAAGATCGTCCAAAGGACACCACAAGGAAGAAACGATGGGATCGGGACACAGGACTCACGGAGGCGGCGAAGATATGACGAACCTTGGCCCGGATCATGTGACCCGGGGAGAAATCCAGGAGATGGGCGATGGAGGAGGGATCCGCGTAGGGATCGATGCCATCCATTGCCATGGAGACGACGTCGGGGTCGCCTAGATCTCGATGGAGAGGGAGTCGCCATGAGAGTCGCTAGAGGTGGGAGGAGACGCCATCTTTAACAGATTATGTTCATCAATTGAGGAGGAGCACTTCGGAACCGGAGGACGAAGGGCCGCGGCGTCCGGGGCGAAGATCCAGCCGTGGAGGTCCCAGGTGACGGGGACGGCGCGGCCGCCGCAGCGCGGGAGGTCCAACCTCTCGCTGGTGCGGAACTTCCACCGGAGGCGCCGGACCTGGAGCGCCCTCTCGCCGTCCACGGAGACAAATCGGAGCAGGAGCTCATCGGGAGGGGGCTGCTGTAGTCGTACACGCTCGGGGCGACGGCCACGGCGACTTGCTGCAGACGACGAAGACGTGCACGGGCGTAATGTATTCTCGACGGCGTCGGTGGCGTTTGTGGCTTGGGGATCGAACAAAAGAACAGCAAATCTGGGCGGCGCAAAGGGGGAGGGAGGAGCCCCCGGAGGCCGGGGATCAGGGCAGCGCGCAGGGGAAGGGAGGGCGCCGATGTGAACCGCTCACCGCCGTCCACCGTGGCCGCGGGCGATGTGGGGATAGAGGTCGGTGAGAGGAACCTTCTCGCACGCGGCGGCAGCCGGCCTCCTTGCGCATGGCCCTTCTGACCGTCTCCATCTGATTCTTGTTCTGACGCGTCGCCGTCGGCGAGCTTGAGCCATAGGCGCTCGTCCTCGCACTCGGGGTTCTCGTTTAAGCGGTGAGGAACGGTTTATTTTTCTTAGCGATGGCAAATCCTGTAATTACAACGAAACTGAAAATGTGTATTGAGTTGTCAAACATTGGAGCAATCTGGACAGTTGGCCAAATATTAAAGGGCTCAGATTTAATATATCAACACAAGTTTGCTCTTTTAATTGTAGTATAGAAAAAGGAAAAACAGGTGTATCACGGAAATGTTTTGCTAATGGCCAGCGGCGCGTGCCTCCAAAACTTCTGACGGACATAACTCGCCACATGCACATCCCATCGAGCTTATCCTGAAATAACGGGAAAATTATGCAGAAAAGGTTCGGAAATTAATTGTTTTTTCTTGACGCACGAGAGATGAGAACAACAGATAAGGTTTCTTTAGGCCAACTCCCTATTATGGATTTTCGTTTTTGGCTGTTTTTTAGCACCTAATTAATGAGTGGAGATTTGATACTCACGAGATCACTCGCCTAGGTCAAAAAATCAAAAAGATATTTATTAGTTTCCGAAAAAATTGAAAAAAAACATGCATGTTCTCAATGTACAAGCGTGTAAACTCTAAATATAAAATACCTTACGGTTTTGAGATCCACAAAAATAACAAATGTACATAATCTGAACATAGTGATCAATATGTTGTTTCAAATTTCCAACTTTTATCTTTTTTGTATAGCTCAAAATGTATTTTATTTTGCATTAAAATTTTGCACGTTTATAGGATATATCGTTAAGAATATGCATGATTTTTTTTAAATGCGACTTTTAAATAAATTTTGTTGATTTTTTGAAAATGGGGAGATCGCTGGATCTCTGGAGTCAAAATGACTTTCCACTAATTAATGGAGTAGATCACATGTTCGTGCCGGCTCCACTGTTGTTGTTATCTTCTCCTAAAAACAGGAGGAGTGCTGCTGGTTTTGTTGTTTGTGGTCAGAATTCACGGTTGGGGTGTTTGCCCGGTTGCTGTCTCAGAAATTGGATTGCTAGCGGAGAAAAGATCTTGACAAGTTTTTTTTTTGTGGTGCAGTATTCGTGGATGGCTGGCAGAAAATACTTCCTGGCAATAATTTTTGCATTTTTTTCTTCTTTGATAAGTATGATGTAACATTTCATAACTGATGGATTAGTGATAGATAACTATATCGGCTCCCTCTCTTGGCGTCTTCTGTTTATCCATTTTCCATCTCTCGTGGAAACAGTTGTGGGTATGGTGATGCTTTCGGCTGGTAGGCAGAATCAAGTTGAATAACTTGCCCAACTTTGATCGGCGGCTCAACTGCATGCGCAAATATTAAAGAGAAACCAAACAAGCTTTCACATCCAAAAATGTCTAGTCCAACTTAGTGATGAAGCATAACAGAACGGACCTTGGACCGAACCTCTCCCGTCTACAGTACCCAGAGAGGCGATTTGTGAGCGAACCTAGGTTTTCCACCTCGCCGGCGCCGAATCGGCGGCTGCCTCGCCCTCCGCCGGCCGCTCCGGCGGCGGGAGGGCGAGGGAATCCCGATTCGCGTCGTGTACATAGTGTAGGCGAACTTAGGGCTTCCAGCCGGCGGCGTCAGGGCGGCGGAGGCGCGGCTGGTCTGGTTTTGCAGGTGGTGGACTTCTCCGTCGATGGCGGCCCTCCCAGGAGTTCCGGCGTCGGTCTGCTACCTTCATCGAGCTGGCGGTTCCGTGGAGCTGCTGGTCTCGATTTCCCCTCGCTGGAGTCCGTGGCAGGACGGCGGATCCGGCCCCTTTTGAAGGTTTCGTGGAAGAAGCAGATGTGGTTCGGCAGCTCGACGACGAAGGCGTTCTCCGGTGTAGGTCCTTCGGGGCCGGCGATTGGTAACTTCCCGCTTGCTCGGGGACTACTCTTGTTCTAAGGCGACGAGGAGAGTAGGAGCGGCGGCGCGTCACCGACGGCGCCATGGATGCCGGAGTGGTTGAGTTACAGGAAGGGTTGGACTGTAATTTCTTTTTTCTGTAAGGACCTTTCTGTAATTGTGCCGAATTAATATCGGCTCCTTTCACTCGCAAAAAAAAAAAAACTTAGTGATGAAGTTATATAAACTCACAAGCGAGAGGGAATTTTCCGCAACTAGTTGCGGGTGCAACTAGTTGCCGGATACCCCACTTCCGAGTTTCAAAAAATTCCGAAAAAAATCACGGACATGTGTCATGTTGAATCTACTACACCCATAAAATTTCATCCCGAAATATTATCATATGTGCCCTGTACAAAAAAGACAAATGACAGTTTTGAAATGTAGTCTACTATTCAAACTGTCATTTGTCTTTTTTGTACAGGGCACATATGATAATATTTCGGGATGAAATTTTATGGGTGTAGTAGATTCAACATGACACATGTCCGTGATTTTTTTCGGATTTTTTTGAAACTCGGAAGTGGGGTATCCGGCAACTAGTTGCACCCGCAACTAGTTGCGGATTGTAGTTTCCCCTCACAAAGAGCTGAATTTTCTTAGCTATGTCAGAATTATGTGTCTATCTGGTACCCAAAAGCACATAAAGGGAGTCCAATCATTCACACTGGCAATCTCCCTAGACCGCAATTTTCAAACAGGACACCTCATTTTGGCGGAGCCAAGTGTGATAAAGTGGTGCGAAAAATGCAAAGATACAAATTAGCATGGGAACGGAATATACAGAGCCTTGGATTATCTTCGCAACTAACAAATGTTAAACCAATAAGGCATGGTAAACAAATAAGACCTGCCAAATCACAATGAGATTCTAAAATGAAAACACAGCAGAGAGAAAAACAAGAGCACGACTGTTGCTGAGAAAAGAAAAAAAAAGGCATGGAAAAAAGGGAAGCACTGCCCATGTGACCCTCCTCTCTAAAATGATCAAAATCCGCTTCACCTGCCACGAAACAGCCATTTCTTGGATCCCTGTGTGACCTAACAATCAGTCCACAGGATAAATCCATTTCGGCAAACCACTTGATTGCTCGCCCAGAAAGACGTCCCAACCGTTTCCTCCTATGTTTCTTCACTACACCGTAACTATAATTAAGGTCGTGGAGAGAAACCTGGAAGAGTCGGATGCTTTCTCATGGCCCTGGGCGAGGTCAAACATATACACAGCAAGCTCGACGTATGCGAAACTCATGCAGGGAGACTCCACGTTTCAGTTAGCAGAACCCATTTGGAGGAGCGGAGCCACACCGAAGAGCAAGTTATTCATGTGGTTGGCGGTGCAGCATCGGCTCTGGACCTCGGATCGCAGAGCGCGCCATGGCCTGCAGGAGCACACCAGCCCCTGTTTTGTTTGTCTGCAGGAGGAAGACACGGCGGAGCATATCCTCGTTCAGTGCGTGTTTGCTAGGGAGGTCTGGTTTCGCGTCGGCACGGAGCTCGGCGTGAACCTAACCCCTCTCTTGCAACAGACACTTTGCAGGAATGGTGGCTGCTGGTGAGAGGGAGGTGCAGGAGCACGGAGAGGAAGTGGCTCGACGCGTTGTTCTGCATAGGAGGCCATGCGCTGTGGAAGAACCGGAATGCCTAGTGCTTCCAAAACCCTAGGCGTCAATTCACTGCGGTGAGACTAGCCTCGATGATCGTGGAGGAGTTCCACCTGCTACGTGTTGTCCGTAGGGGAGAGACCGGAGTTGCAACTCATGTAGCGAGGGAGTAGTTTTTCTTTTTTCTTTTTCTGGAGTAACCTGGCCCCGAGGCCTGTCTTGTACATAAAACTCTGCCTTCTATAAAATTACGGTACGCAATTGCGTACTCTCTAAAAAAAATTTAAGGTCGTGGTACCTTTTTCTCTAGTACTCCAGTCGAGGGGTCCACGAATGTAAGTAAATCGTTCTTCGGACGCAAGATTTTTACTCTGATCTAAGTAACTTCAATCATGGCATCATAGCAGTCGGTAAATAATTACATGTGTAGGAAAGAGTCTCTTGAAAAACGAATGATATTATTTCTTTGTAAGAAAATATATAATGGGTGTCTCGCGGAGATTTCAAATAGAGCCTGAGCTCCACGTAGCCTCATACTTAAAAAATTGAAAACTTTATTTTTTTACTTCAAAACAATTCTAAGAAAAATCATACATGTACTATGGTTGTCTTGTATGTACATATAATTTTTTTTATCGAAGTGTGTTTTCATTTGTGACCTACACAAAAAATAAAAATATGAAGACCAAAAATTATTTGTTTAATGCCTACTTTGAGCCCCAGTTTTTGTGATTTTCTTGCAACCCAAAATACAACGTATTAGGATTTTGCACGTTCATAAAAAATATCTTCACGTGCCTGTAGAAAACATTCTGATTTTTTTGTAAAAACTCTTACATATTATTTTATTTATTTAAAAGAAGGGGCTCTATTTGTATATGTCCTCCCTCGGGCAACTCACACAATTTTTAATCATCTTCAGTTTAATAAGCCCATATATGCTATATTGCGCTATAAAACCAGACTACTATCTGAAGTGTTGTTTGCACGTATAATCAGATCATGGAATTACAGTTTAGGTACAAGTATGAAGCTTTATTGGTCATGATCATGGAATTCTTCTTGTCTCGGCACCACTCCGCTCACACCCTCCACTATACCACGAGGAAAGCTTCCCTAATCAAATGTTTCTAGCTCTGTCGCCCCTCCTCCTTGCTATTGTTTCTCCCTCCTCCGTCCGAATGGACGTCATAGACCTTCTTACCATGGATGGTCTCACGAGTTCAACTCTAGTTTGGATTTATTTTTTTGGATCATCAAACTCGGGAAAGATGGGGAGCCCGCGAGCTCACAAGATCATGCGGCAATGAGCTCCCGTATGTCTTATTCATCGCCCAAGCCAAATGTTGTTTTTATATTTTTGATGTACAAATTAGCTATTTTGAGATTTTCGATGTTACATAAGTTGCATTGACATATTGTGGGCCTCCGTATGTTTTGCCACATACACATGGATGACATATTCCAGTGATATAGTATTCAAAGAGATCGGACTGGCGGGGATGCAACCGATGACAATGTGGATCGAACACCTTAATGGACATATGTGTCTTTACTCTTTAGGTTGTCATGTATTTTTAACACATAATAGATGGGATGATGCTATTCACTTTGCTTACTTGTACAAGATTTTACGGACTTCACCATAGACTAGAGGTCATACTAACGAAGTATTAGTCACTGGTCGATGGTCGGCTAGAGATGTTTTTCTTTAAGGAAGAGTATCGCGCGAACCTTACGCGGATCCCACCTTCAAGTTGGGCAAAGTTTTTTCTTTTGAGACGAAGCTAGGCAAAGATTTTTATTTTTGCGGGGAGGCCAAAACCCCACACGTTGAGAGTCGACTGGTCCAAATAGACTCGGAAAGCTTATTCAATCCATATGAGTTCCACATAGATTTCACAGTAATCTCACAAAGAACACTTTGGTTTCTACGTGGAAATGGATTTTTTTACCTTGATTTATTTTTCCGGAAGATAAAAAGGGCCGTGCTATGTTTTGAGCCCTTGGGAGCAACTTCACGGGGAAATCACTAGAAAAAGGGTTCCCTTTGCGAAGGGAACCCAACGGACCATCTCGTGGTGACAAGTGTCGTCTTCTCCTTCGTTCGGTACCAACAGTTGCATGCATGTTCGCCAAGTGTCACAACCAGATTGAAAGTGGGGAGCAGGAGAGAGAAAGGGACATCTAGGTGGAAGAGCAGTTTTTGCCTTTTATTTTTCAAAACCGAAACTTCAAAACGAAATATCTTGAGAACCGTTTATCCAAATTACGAACCGTTTTCACTTTTGAGCTCCTCACGTCGAGATCTTCAATACTAGATCCCATGTTGATAGGTTTCGACGAACTTTTTTTGTACTCCCGGTTATGTATAGTTTGTACATCTTGTTCTGTATAGTTTGTACTCTCACTTATCTATACTTTGTACTTCGCGTTCTCTTTACTTTTGTATGATGAGAGAGAAGGGATAGTGAGGTGGGAGGGCAGCTTTTTCCCTTTTATTTTTCTAAACCGAATTTTTGAAATGAAATATCTTAGAACCGTTTATCCAAATTACGAACTGTTTTCGTTTTTGAGCTCCTCGCGTCGAGATTTTCAAAACTAGATCCCATGTTGATAGGTTTCGACGAACTTTTTTTTGTACTACCGGTAATGTATAGTTATACAACATGTGTCTGTACAACATATGTCTGTCTAATTGTACAACCTGTGTCTGTCTAGTTGTACAACATGTGTTATGTAGTTGTACAACATGTGTCTGTTTAGTTGTACAACTTGTGTCTGTACAAATTGTGCCTGCGCAGTTGTACAACCTGTGCCTGTATAGTTGTACAAACTGTGTCTGTTTAGTTGTACAATCTGTGTCTGTACAATCTGTGTCTGTCTAGTTGTGTAGTTGTACAACTGTGTATATGTAGTTGTACAACCTATTAATTGTACAATCTGTGTCTGTATAGTTGTACACTATGTATATCTAGTAACAATATAGATGTACATCAATTCTTTTGTACTACAAATAGCTCATAATTTGTACTATCTTAATATACGTACTTGTACAACTATCGTACACAGGCATAACTTTTGCACCTCCGTCTGAACGAACATTATATTTATAGGTAGTTTGTATGTGTAGCTTGTAGACCATTCTATATGCAATTTGTACAGCGTGTTCTATTTCCCTTTGTACTCCCTAATCCCTATTATTTATTCCGTGTACTAGATGCAATTTGTAGTAGATGTTTAAATTTGTACACAGACGCGATCAACCGCACCACGTACGCGGGGGGCTAGCACTTGTACACCTTGCGCAGCCAGAGACGTACGGGGGCCAGGATGCGCGCGTTCGGCCGGAGGCGTAGGTACACGCGTACGTCACGGGGATTCGGACGAGGACGCACGCGCGGGTGGAGATGTACGTACGCGGGGGCTACGACCGTGCGCGCCCATGTTCGCTCCTGCATGTCGCTGTCGTCCCATCTGCACGAGGCAGTGATCAAATTTAATTTCGCTTCCTCCTTGGATCACCGCGTGGCAGGTTCGCGTTGCTCCGGTGACCTTTCTAAAGGAACCCTTTTCGTAGGTGTACCCTCACGGAGGATATTTGTGTGGACGGGAAGAGGCGAAAGCCTGAGTGCTCCCAGTGCTCGTGTCACTTGAATGCTGTTGTACGGAGTCTGGCCAATTGTAGGGCCTTGGTCCAATAAATGCAAGCGTTCAAAGAGACGAATGGGCCATGGCCGTGCATGCGCTAGAGTAATCCCTCTCTTTACTGCACTTTCGGGTTTGTGTCCCGCACAAGAGGAACCGTGCACTCTTTTTATATTTCTTTTATTAGATAATTTATCTGTTCTATAAGATTTCACATAGATCATGTGACCAGAGTTAAAATCTCAGATCTGACACTAATATTTCTTATTAATTTGTAATATTTTTAAGTGAGAGGCGACGTTAGCGAGGCGTGTGAGATTACTTTGCCATTTTTAAGACCTAACCCATCCACTCAGTCTTTCGAAGGTGCTACGTGTATGCAAGCGGCGGTGCCATGATCAAAATGTTGTGTTGTCAAACTCAAATTATCTATACACTTTCAATATTTTATAGAATTTTTTGTGTGCTTTTTATCACGTATATAGAGGATTTGCCAAAATCATGTGTTGTCAACTCACTCCACAGAAATCCCCTGGCACCATCACTGGTGTATGCGTTAACAAGGATAAGTGCATGCGTATATGTGAGCGTCTGCATTTATACTGTGATGTGTTTTGTAAAGAAAAACATGGGTTGTACATGGCGCTCGGCTATACCTGCTGGGTAGATCATATGGTAGACCGTCTTAGCCAACAAATGCTATTCTACGCTCATGCGTAGGTTAGACAGCTACGCACCCCTCTCCCAGCGTTTCGCAAGTGGGCCGGCCCAGGTAAAATTTTGTGTCCGGTTTTGTGAATCTTCTAGAAACTTTTCGGATGATTTTCTCTCGATTTTGTCTTATCGTTGGTTCAAGGTGTACAATCTGCTTTTACTCTTTTTATTACTGTTTTTATGTTCTTTTCTTCCGGTTTGCTTTTTCCAGTTTTTTTTCTTCTCAATTTTTTCTAAATTCATGAACATTTTGATTTTTTGTGAAAACTTTCAAATTCTTGAATACTTTTAAATTCATGAACAAATTTTGAAATACAAAAATATTTTTAAATTCATGAACATTTAAAAAAATCATGATTTGTTTTTGAAATTAGGGATATTTTAAATTCATGAACATGTTTTTCAAAATTCATGAACAATTTTTCATGAACTTTTTGAAAATCAGGACATTTTAAATTCACAACATTTTTCAAAATAATGAACCACTTTTAAATTCGTGAATATGTTTTCATGAAACATTTTAAATTCACAAAAAAAATCAAATTCATGAACATTTTTTCTTGAACTTTTTTAACCTTTTTGAAATTCAGGACATTTTTAATTCACGAACATTTTGTTCAAAAACATGAACAATTTTCAAATTCATGAACAATTTTTAAATTTACAACATAAACATTAACAATGAATTTTTCAAAATTTACAAAAATGCTGGACCCTTTTTTCTTAACATGCTCACTATGAAAAGCAAAAAAAAAATGAACCAGCGTAATGAACCACAGTAGCAAAATATCTTCTGAAGCGATAAATGGGCAAGCCCAAGGAACAAGCAGGAGTACGCATAGGGTGACTAACTGGCATAAAATGGGTAGAATAGCGGAAAGTAGTTTTTTTTTGCTCCCGAGCTCCAGTGCTCCCGCTAATTTAAAAAATTCAAAAAATATATTTAAAGTTCCAAAAAACTCTGAAAAAAATCATCCATGTTCTCAATAATACATACTAGAAGCATGCAAAATCTCAATGCAAAAAACTTTATATTATAGTCTACACAAAAATGACAAAATTTAAAGATTTGAAACTATGCATTGTTAACTTTAACCATATCCGCAAATTTGTCATTTTTGTGTAGGTTAAAATATAATGTATTTCACACTGTAATTTTGCACGTCTATAGGATACATCATCGAGAACATGCATGATTTTTTCAGAGTTTTTGAATCTTTTAGATATTTATTTTTTTGAATATTTTGAAGTGGCAGGGAGCACTCAAGTTCGGGTGCAAGAAATCTCCACTCGTAGAATAGGAGCTCCGTCTTAGCTTGCCAATATGAGGGGAGTCTCTCAATAAAAAAAAGAGTGAGAAACATGGTTGAATAGTTAGGGGGTTGTTGGTATCTCAACCCATAAGAGTTCAATCCCAAGTTTGAAACCGTTGTTTCTCATCTAAGGTGAAATATTTTTCAATGGAAGGTGACGTTTCATCGACAGTAAGACGTTTTTGGTGACTCCATCAATTTGACACGACCCGCCGACTCACTCTGTCGGAAGTATTATAGGGGTAGACATGTGTTTGTGTGTATTCATAGGGGTAAATATGTATGCGCGTATATATAAGTGTCTACGTTTATATTGTACTGTGTTTCGCAAAAAAAAAGTACATGGACGTCCATTGTCCGCCGTCTGAGTCTAGGCCAGTTTCGTGAACAAGCAAACCGTTCAAATGCCGTTCTGTTTCTTCCAACGAGGGCCGATGCACAGCAGGCCGCGGGAGTAATTTCTTCAGGGCAAGCTCCTCCGACTCTCCAAGTAGCCCATGCGAGAGCCACACTCTGACGGGCCGGCGTCCGCTCTCTGCTTCTGCACGCGGGCCACGGGGAGCGGATGTGGAGCGAGGAGGAGGACGAGCCACAAGTCCCCGACAGCAGACGGCCACCAATCTCGACGACGCCGAAGCAAAATATCCTCTGCAAACCAAAGCGAACCCAGCTGCAGCCGAGCGAGCCTGAGGAAGCAAAGCAAACATGGCTGCCGTGACCACCGCCTCCTCCATCTGTCCCGGCCTCAGCAGGGCCCGCCGAGGAGGCCACGCGAAGCTGCCGAGAGCAACGATCTGCCATTGCCGCCTCCCTGCTCGCCGGACGGAGGAGGTGCTCAACAGGCGGGATGCCCTGCTCGGCGTCCTCCTCTCGTCTGCCGCCGCGTCATCGACGCTGCTCGCTCCTGCCGACGCTCTCGCCGGTAAAATGCACAGCCGCGGTTCGGTTCATGTTTTCTTGCTTGGCTGTCCGATATGGCGCGTGTACTTATTATTTCGGGAATTTCGTGTGGTTTTAAGAGGTGCAGGAGGGTTCACCGCGTACGAGGATGAGGCTAACAAGTTCAGCATCGTCGTTCCACAAGGTGATTCATACAATCATACTACGTATTTCCTTGTGAGAAATGGGAAACAGTTCAACTCTTTTAAACTGCGCGCGGCAGAGTGACAGACAAATCGAGACTTTCAGACAGATCGTGGTGAGTACAATTTTCTTCGCTGCCATGCAGGCTGGCAGGTCGGCGCTGGTGAGGGCAGCGGCTTCAAGAACGTCACCGCCTTCTTCCCGGACCAAAACGCCAACTCCAGCGGTACAGTTCGATCTCCCAACACACCCCCATTCATCTGTTCCTCTGGGAACTCACGATCTACTTTCTCTGTGCTTCCCCCTATTACAGTCAGCGTCGTGATTACCGGGATCGGGCCGGACTTCACCAGCCTCAAGTCCTTCGGCGAGGTCGACGCCTTCGCTGAGAATCTGGTACGCACTCAGAGACTGCAGAATCTTCGACGAATTGCACAAACGTCTACTACATGATTGATAAATTTCTGCTCATTAGTGATGAGTAACGACCATTATTTTCATACGTGAGCAGGTCACGGGCCTGGACAGGAGCTGGCAGAGGCCGGCGGGGGTCACGACGAAGCTCATCGACTCCAGGGCATCGAACGGCATGTACTACATCGAGTACACGCTGCAGAATCCCGCGATAAGCGCCGCCACATCGTCTCCGCCATCGGGATGGCCTTCAACGGCTGGTACAACCGGCTCTACACCATCACAGGCCAGGTGAGCCCGCGCACACACTTTCATCATCTCTCCTCATCTGGTCAGCCAACATCTCTCACATTTGTTTGTTCACGTTGGCGTGTCGTGCAGTACTTCGATGACGACGAGGAGTCGGCCAAGTACAGGCCTGCGATTGAGAAGGTGAGATCTTCTTGGATATAAATCCTCCCTCTCTGCTAGCTCCTGATTCTTATGGCTGTTGCAGGAACACTGAACTTTTGTCTACATGTATGTATTTGCAGTCTGTCAAATCATTCAAGTTCACATGAAAACGATGAGGCGTCTTCACAAAGTTCACTCGAGAAGACGTATATATGAACAGAGAAGAGAAGTATATATAGCAGCTCCCGATGATATAGTTCAGGACAGACAAGGAACTTTGCAAATGTACGTGAGCGTTGTAAGTTAGATCAATCAGTGAGTATATTTTTTCCGAAAAAAGATGAACGCCCAATGTTCGAATACTTTCTAGGTGTGCCAGCATGAATATATCAGGTAGCTGACGTTCTGAAACTGTGATTAAGTAACGGCTGAAAGTTTGCTAAAAATACCTGTTTAGACGCATAACTTCAAAATGAACCTTGCCTTTTTTTTTGACCAGCAAAACCGTAGGGGAAACCCCCACGGTTAATTTTCCATTTTCAATATCAACCACCGGCATCCTAAGACAGGACCCAGGCCGAGTTCAAACAAGTAGATTACATAAATACAGAAGGGTTGAGAGAATCAACCCTACGAAGGGAAAAAAATAAAAAGCTAGAAAAGAGACTAAGATCGACGAAACCCAATCTAATAGAAGATCCTTTTTGGCGGGCTTAACCCGATGAGAAGTGAAGAGCATATCCTTCTTAAAACGTCCTTTCCACCTTGCAAAACTTGGTCTTTGATTTTCGAAGATGAACAAGTTTCTCTCTTTCCAGATGTTCCATGCTGCTGTGACTGTTACTTCCATGAAACAGGGACCGGGAAAGGTATCCTTCGCCGCATCAAACGCCTCTGAAATAGTGTCAGTCCTCGACCAAGTTATCTGCAGGTGATCCCAGCACCTGGCGGCAAAACTACACTGAAAAAAGAGATGATCTCTCGTTTCTAAAGTATGTGAAGCACACAAAACGCAGTTTGGGCCCGAGTTTAAATGCCAATGTCTCCTTATCATCATGTCTCTTGTGTTGATTCTATCGATAATCATCAACCAAGCAAAAACTCTCAGTTTTGGAATACACCTGCTCTTCCATAGCTGTCGAAAGACGCCTTGGGCTGGTATCCCCTGAAATAGGAATTTATAGTAACTTGCAGAGGAGTAAACTCCTTTATTCAACGAATATGTCCATTTATCCCATGAAATAGGAATTTATAGTAACTTGCAGAGGAGTAAACTCCTTTATTCAACGAATATGTCCATTTATCAGTGCTTAACCGAACCGAGTTCCTGAAACCCTCAACACTATCTTGGAACCCATCAAATTCCACATAGGCCTGTTGCGACATGGGGAGGAAGAACAATTGAGCAAGGTTTTCCACCTGTAGTGCTTTTTCGACTGGAATATCCTTGTCCAACGCAAAAGGATAGAGACTTTCAAATTTAATTGCCAACAGCTCGTTGCCGTCCCACTTATCTTTCCAGAGAAGAATAGAATTTCCAGGACCAGGGACACACGAAGTGACACCTCTATATTGGAAGGACAACACACAAATCTCTTTCCACCAAAATGAGCCCACCTTCGGAGAAGCATGAGGAACCTTCTCAGAGTAGTAGGAATGCCAAATCAGGTCTACCCAAGGGATGTCAGCCCTGTTCATGAATTTGTCCATGTGCTTAAGCAACAATGCATCATTCTGTAACTCCAAATTAAGAACTCCCAGCCCCCCCTTTTCTTTAGGTAGACACACTGTCTCCCAAGCCACCAGAGCCTGAGACTTTTCATCCCAATCTCCCTTAGCCCAAATACAATGCCTTCGTGCTCTATCAAAAGTTTTTATTGCTGTTTTTTGGATTTTCAGTGTGCACATATAAAATGTGGGTAGCGCGGAAAGAACCGAATCCACATATGTTAATCTACCAGCATAAGTCAAGAATGTAGAGCAAGCATTCGGCCTCCTTTCCATACTGTCCATTAGAGGGGACATATCTTGAATGGTGGGTTTGGTGGTTCCAAGGGGTAGGCCTAGATAGGTGAAAGGCATTCCAGCAATTTGGCACTCTAAGATAGCTGCCAATTGAGTGGCCAAGACATCAGGGCAGTTTATCGGAATCATATTAGATTTCTGAAAGTTCACTTTCAAACCTGTAGCATCCGCAAATTGATTCACCAAGTTCTTAAGAAAATGGACCTGGTTTGGGCAAGCCTCCAGCACCACAATAGTGTCGTCGGCATACTGAATCACAGGAAAATTATGATTTGGAATCGGCACAGGAGCATTCAAATTCCCAAGATGGAACTGATAGTTGATCATCGTTTGGAATAAATCAGTTGTGCCTACATACAGTAGAGGGGATAACGGATCACCTTGTCTCACCCACGCTTGCATTCAAATTTCTTTCCGGCCACACCATTGAGTAAAACCGCTGAGGTACCAGTTTTCAGAATATTTTCAATCCACTGCAACCATCTCTCATCATAACCTTTTAGCTGCAAAATCTTCAGAATAGCTGCATGCTCCATCATATCAAATGCTTTGGAGAAATCAATCTTGAACAAAATGATTGGTGTCTTAGATTGTTTGCATTGAAAAATATACTCAAAGGCCCATGCTAGGCAATCCTGGATTGTTCTAGTCTTCAGAAAACCATATTGGTTTTTATGAACCGTTCGCAATATTTTGGACTGTAACTGTTAGCCAACAATTTGGTAATGATCTTGAGGCTAATATTCAGAAGAGAAATTGGTCTAAATCATTAGGACCGACTGGAGCATTTACTTTGGGGATCAGGGTGATCAATGAGTCGTTGATATTCTCAAGGCTCAGCAGTCCTTTCTGAAAGTCCATGCACAATCTGTAAAAATCATGTTTAATGATATTCCAGCAACTCTTAATAAATTTTCCGTTAAATCCATCCGGCCCAGGGACTTTATCCACTGGCATATGTGCAATTACTTCATCAATTTCTTTTCAGTGAAATCCACTGAAAGCTCACCAAGTCCATCAATCGGAGTGATCAGGTTCTCAAGCTCTGAAGGGAACAAGATAGGTTTATTCTGACCCAGTCTGTCCTTATAAGCCGTGAATAACATTGCTGCCTTTTCATTGTGTTCCACCACCTCCCTGCCATCAGGCAAAATAAACTTTGCAATGTTGTTCTTTCTATATCGTATAGTGGCCATGGAGTGGAAGAAAGAGGTATTTTCATCTCCTAACTTTGCCCATCTGATGGTGCAGCGATTTCTCCAGATATCTCTTTTACAGTTAGTGAGATGTAAATATCTGTCCTTGATAATTCTTCTAAAGTTCCACTCCGAGATATGCAACTCGCGAGCCTCCTCAAATTCATCCAGCATAAGAATTATTTTATTGCAATTCTCAATACAGAAATCTATCTGTGATAAGTTACCACTCCATTTTCTGAGCGCTTGTCTCAACAGCTTAAGCTTGGATGTGATAGTTTTAGCCGCATTCCCATGGACTTGGATATCCCATATTTGCTGCACTAAATCCATAAATCCCGGCTGTCTAATCCAATAATTTTCAAATCGGAAAACCTTAGCCTTTGGGATTTTAGTACCAATATTAATGACACAGGGAATGTGGTCAGAGACTGGTCGAGCAAGAGGATTCACCACTGTATTTGGATAAACAAGGGTCCAATTAGTGGATGTAAAGAACCAATCCAGCTGTACCAACAGAGGGTTTTGCTGCATATTACTCCAAGTGTATGCTCTCCCCTTAATGGGCAGCTCAATCAAACCCAGATGGTTGATTAGGTCATTAAAAATGTTAATGTCGTTCAAGTTGGCTCCTGGTTTGTTTCTGCTATCAACATATCTATAGAAGTTGAAATCCCCGAGCATAATCCAATTTTCATCATCTGAGATATCCAAGTTGTATAACCAGTTCACAAAATCACTCCTCCGAGGTTCAACAGGGGCCATAAACATTAACCAAAGTGAAGATTTCAGAGTTCATTGTGGAGGTGAAAGACAGTACTACTCCAAACGATTCTTGCAGCACTATTGTTCCAGAAAAACTGAACTATTCCACAAAACCAGGAGACCTCCAGAAGCCCCATTAGCTGGAACACACACAAAACGATCAAACCTCTTAGGAGCAAACTTACGAATTGTGGCATTATCAAAAGAAGCCATTTTTGTTTCTTGCAAACAAATAATAGAGGCAGAACTCTCCTCAATTTTTTGTCTAATGGGAGGCCACTTCTCATCACCATTTAAACCACGAATATTCCAGCATAAGATATTCCAAAGCCTTACAGCATCACTAAAGGTAGACATGAATGAACACCAAAACGAGTTCGAATTTATCTGCTGCAAACCAACACAAAGTGGTACTGCAAAGATTAAGTAGCACGCGGCTGCAGAAACTTCTCTTCAGAGAGATCTTCAGGAGCAACACCACACAAATCTATGCCCATCTTCTTCATGGCTACCATCTGCAGGATTTCAGGAGTTGGCGCCATCTTAGCAGTTTTCTTGCGAGGTTCCTTGAGAAGCTGGAGAGGAACAAAACCCTCTTTGTCACTACGCAATCCCTTTCTTGAAGCCACCATAGGAGCTGTTGTCTTCTGTCTTTTCCTGACATTCCGACTCTGAGCAGAGGCTTCAGCAATATTGGCACCATCAAGCTTTGCCACCTGAAGAGCAGTGGCTGCTGGTAGCGTTTCCTGCATCTCCATATCTTGCTCGTCAGAAGGAGACTGAGAAGTGATCTCCTGTAATGTGAGCTTTCTTTTGTGAACATTCCGCTGGTTCCACAAAGCCAAAGGTTCAGTCACCAGCTCAAAACACATGACAGGGCTCATATTGAACTGAAAGCTGAAGAAAAATGTATTATCAAGCTCAACAGTAGGCCTGTTAATCATCTTCAGAGCTTGCTTGGTCTGAGACCAACCCAGTAGAGCAATATAATCTGCTTCATACAATACCCCAGCTTCAAAGGACGCAACCTTCAGCACAAGGTCGGTGGAGGGCACCAATTGTGTATATGTTTCACCTTCGGAGGCAGAGGAGGAATCAGAGTCCATCTCCGGATCATGCCCCGCCTGCAACTGGCTATCGGCAGGAAAGATTGCCGACGGGGAACTCCAAGATTAGCATGCATAGGAGGAGGCATCTCCTGGGAGTTAAGAGCTATTTGTGGTAAAACCTCTGTTTCCTTTCTTATTTTCGGCACCCAGTTTTCTGTACCAGAGATTTTTCCCCCCCGATCTAGCCTTCTTGGGTCGCCAAACAGACCTAGTCTTCTTCTTAGAAGGACATGAAACGGCCTTATGGCCCAATTCTTTACAGAGGTGGCAGCGATACTCATTAGCACAAAATCGAGGGGTGTGGCCCAATTCCCAGCACTTAGAGCAGTATGTTGAGTGGGCCAAACAAGGAGCACACTTTCGGCTCAAGACTTGGCATCCATCACAGACTCCTGAGCATTGTGGACGCAGATGATCATGTAGCCCACACCTAGAGCAACGTCCCAGACATTCATAAATCAAATGCGACGGAGGTATATACGGCAAGTTAAGAGCTTCCTGGATATGTTCATCCGAGTATCGTGATTGCCGTAAATCAAGGATATGCTCCATCATAAAAGCTGGCAGATTAGCACAGAAGCTTCGTGCAAAACGGTCATTAACAAATTTCTGCGTAACTTTCGGTGACCAGATGCTCCCAGTAAAAACGGATCAGAGAAACTAACAAATTTGATACCGATCTGATCATGCACCACCAGGACGGAATTCGCCGCCGGCGAAGGTGACTGAAAAGGAACTGAACCAAATTGAATCTGAGATGGTGGCATAGCAACAGAACCAATTTTCTGAAACCCAAATTTCAATAATTCAGTAGCCGATCGGTTTGAATGATCAGCCTCAGCACTAGATCTCAGAAAACCCAAGTTTGGACGTAATCTCAAGGGGCTACGTTGGGCAATCTCAACCAAATGTTCATCAGAACCTCCCGAGCGATCAATCCCAATAGCAGATACAGAATTGGCCGGAGCAATCCCTCGGAAAAGAGAAAAATGACACACGAAGTCGGGCCAAACTCGATCTTTCAGATGATAAATAAAATTTAAAACCTTACTAGAAGCCACCGAGAACCTGAACCGACGATCGCTCAATTGGTAGACATTCCATCCAGAACGAAGTCCACCAATACAACATTCCAAAGCAATCGAGACTGACTCTTCATCCAGATGAAAAGAGGCAGACGAGAACGAGACCACCAGAAAGAATTCCTTCGAACGTGGAGAGGGGGAGTAATGGACAGGAGATCCAAACCGGCGACGCACCTGGTCCACAAGGGCCACGCCGGGCGAGAAGTCCCAGTGGAGAAGCGCATCCATCTTGGGGACGATCTAGGAGCCATGGTTAGGGTGGAGGTGGGAGGGGGTGGAGGTGGGAGGTGGGAGAGACGCCATCCTGGGCAAGAGGTTAATGAACCTTGCCTGGACCTTTATGATCCGCAGAAGTCTAATAAGGATTTTATTGAATGCATGCATCACTCAGTTCACTTAAAACTCCAAAGTGATGGAAAATGCCTGTAAATATATTTCGATAACTCTCCCTTCCGTCTAGACTGCTCAAATACTCAAACAAATTAGCGAGTCGATGGACGAGTCGCACGCTTCGCTCCCACCGCCGCCGCCGGCACCCCCGCACACCCCGCCGCCACACACCCGGCCGCCCCTCTCCCCTTCCCCATCGTCCCCACTCTGTCGGAGACGCAATACCATCTTCTTCCCGAGATCCCTTGATGGACCTCGTACGAGGCGCGTTGGGGCGACTGAGATCGATCGGGGAGGAGCTGTTGTTCTGCTGAATTCTTTTGCAGCTATGATCGGAGTTATTCGAGATCCACAGCGCGCGATCGTCACCGGTGCGATACTTCGTTTCGAGCACTACGTGGCCCTTGTTGGTCCGTCCATGGAGATCGCTGGTCGCATCAGTGGCGTGTCCCGCCGCACACCGTCCTTTGCACAGGTGTGTGTGTGGTTCGTGTCGGACCTCGGCACGGACACGTTGCCCCGTCAATGGCGGTTCCCAGGCCCCACGATTCAGTCGCTGCACCTTCCAGACAGGTAGATCCCATTCCCACCGCACATACTTTCCCCATCAAGGAATTCCGAGCAAACCCTAGATTGGGGACGTGCGGTGTCGTCTTCGTCGCTCCACCACCCAGATCGATTCCAACCCCCAAATCCCCTTCCCTGAGTTGGCAAGGCATCCAATCTGGTGATTGGCGGTCCTACTCCGAGGTTGTGGCCGCTCCCCGCCGCGCGGTTATCAGAGACCTCCATCATATGGATACCGTCCGAGGCAAGATCCACAAGCGGAAAGGCGTGACGAGGTACGCCGCTTTGATGATCTGCGCCGGAGAGAGGAGGAGTGGAGACTGGAAGATGAGTGTCGCCGTGATGAAGATGATAGGCGCAGAGCAGAAGAGCGCCGCCGATATGATGAGAGGCGGCGACAAGGCGACGAGAGGCGCCGAGTAGAGGCCTCTCGCACTGCTGAAAAGCTTGCTAGGGAGAGGGCCCTGCTCGAAGAAACGTCGTGAAGATGATGAGCTGCAGCAGAACAGGGATCGATGGGCCCATTGCCCCGAGATGCAAGCAGGTGAATCGGCTGCTACTGCAACTTCTACTAGATCTGCCTGTCACTCCAATCATAATACCATTCTGGTGGCTGCGGTAAGTCCCACCGTCCCCAGCGCTGCTCCTACTGGCTTACAGAATGCGGGTGCGAATGGCTATAGGGCTGCCAATGCTAGTTATTCTCAAACTGGGGCTCTGATGGGGTCCTATGCACCTCCATCGTTGCCACCGGCTGCCTCCTTGATTGCTCAGAAAGAGAATTTGATTGATCTCACCAAGGATGTTGCTGTCTGTTGCATAAGTTGTGGGAAAAATCATCATAGCAGTGTCTGCCAGGAGAAAGATCCGTGGGGTTATGTAGCCTCTTTCTTTAGTTGCTCAGATTTCGACCAGGGATTTTACTCAATCCCTGCAATTGAAGCTGATGTTCAGCCGCTGGAGCAGTTGAGTTATGCTCAGATTTCAATTGAACAAGGCTCTGTGACTGGTAGGGATATTGCGCATGAGTTCCAAGTGTGGGCTGAGACAATGAAGATCAATTGGAGGTTCTATGCAAAACAGATTACAGAGAACGAATTCATGACTCGTTTTCCAAACCTCAAATGCATCGAGGAGCTGTCCCACTTTGGAAAATTCTTCATGAAGAGTGTTCCCACCGCTATCATTAAAATTCAGAAATGGGCAGGTGACACTCAGCCCTTTGCAATGTTGGATGAGAGTTGGTTCAGAATCAAAGGAATCCCCATGAAGTACAGGAACAAATCTACTGCATCTTATGTTGCAGGTTTGATTGGCAAACCCTTGGTCCTAGACAAGAACTATCTGAGAAATGTTGCCTTTATTAGAGTTAAAATTGTCTGCATTGATGCATCACTGGCCCCTAATACCAGAGTGGATGAAATTGATAATGGCTTATACGAGTTTCAATATACCAGGGAACTTACTGATCCTCATGCTGGAAGCAAAAGCTATAACTCGGTAGTTGTTTCTGACCTGGAGGGAGGGGAGCAACACCAGCATACCCCTAAAAGGCAGAGAACTACTAATGTAGATGGCACAGGTGGTTCCTTATCTGCACCCCTTAGAGTGAATGATAACACTGATCACAGAAAGGGCAACCAAGATGCTATTGCTCCCATGCAGGCTTCTCATGACATGGAGAAAGGCAAGAATGTGGCTTCTACCTTCAATGACACATATAATGCTAGTTCCTCCTCCTTTAATGATAAAGTTATGAACTATTTTGCTACTAGAGAATCTAGCTCTCAGAACCAACAGAACAACAGTGATGCTCATGCTTCTGTCTTCCCAATCTAGGTTACAGTTCCTCCTGTGCAACATGTTCCTGAACATGAGAGGATGCCTGGTAACATGGACAACATTCATGATCCTCTGCCTACTAACAATGATCCTAGCTTTCGTGCTTTCATCAACACCCTTAACAGAACTAGTTCTGATAAAGACTACTCGATCCGTAGACAGTACTCTTCCATGATGGATCCCATCCCTGAAGGCAGTGTGGAGAGTGAGGAAGTTGTAGAGGATGAAGATGCTTCTGAAGAGCAAGTTGACTATGATAATAGCTCTGTTGGTGGCAGTCTGGAAAGTTCCTCTGATATGGGTCTGGTAGCTCTAGGAGAGGCATTGTCTTTGCTCTGCCTGCCTATGCTATGGCTGCTAATACCTCACATGATATTATGTTGGCTGATGGCTCTCAACCAGAGGTGGAATTGACCCAGGAGGAAGTGACAAATGCAGAAGATGATGGCTCAGGTGACACTCTCATGGAGGACAGGATTGTTGCTCCAACCAGGACAAGTTCAAGACTGGCTGCTCAAGCCAATGTCAACTCAAAGGTGGATGTCGCGTATCGAAACGCGGACATCGGGGATGCAGGGCACCCCCTGTTTGTTCGGTAGAAGGGCGCGAGGTGCTCCGAGTTCGGTCCCCGAGCTCAAACGCAAGCACACGAAGATTTACCCAGATTCAGGCCGCGTTGCCGCGTAACACCCTACGTCCTGCTTGTCTGGATGTATTGTCGTGGGGACAATTTACAGTGGGATGCCAACTAGAGCTGCTCTACCTTCGTGAGCTGGGAAGAACACGTCCAGGGGTTCCCGGGGTGTTGTTCTTCCAGCCCCCGAGTCTAAGTGAAAAGCTCCAAGTGTTGACTAGTAATGGTGGTCTCTCTCCTCTAAATGACCAAGGGCCTCCGTTTATATGCCAAGGTGAAAGGACAAGGATGTCGCCTAGAGGGGGGTGAATAGGCGATTTAAAACTTTTCCGGTTTAGTCTTGATAAATGCGGAATAAAACTAGGTGTTTTAATTTAACAAGCACACAACATAAATATACTAGGCTCACCTATGTGCACCAACAACTTATGCTAAGCAAGACAAGCAACACGGTGATAGCAAGATAAAGGACTTCAAGCACGAAGGCTATCACAAGGTAAAGTGCATAAGTAAAGAGCTCGGGTATAGAAATAACCGAGCCACGCGGAGATGATGATGTATTCCCGAGTTCTTCCTTTTTAGGGGAGTACGTCTCGTTGGAGGGGTGTGAGTTTCAAACTCAAACGCCACAAATGGCCTCATCCTATTCTCCGATGAACCTTGCCCAAAACATCGGTTCACCTTCCACTATTGATTTCCTTTTGGGCGGAAATCGAGTCCCTTACAATAATCTTGAGACACAACCCACAAAAGGATTGGGATCTCCCAAGTGACCACAAAAGGTCCCAACTAGCCACAAAAGGCCTTGACCACAAAAGGTTTCAAGAACACCGTCTAGGGTCCAACGACCCAACAGTAACAAGCTCACAAACTGTCACTTCCACGAATCCTCGTGGAGAGAGCAAACCGATGCAACAAAATGCAATGGCAAGAACACAAGAAGTGCTCAAGCCCTCCACTCTCAAATTCCAACAAAGCAACAAATGCTTATGGGGGAATAAGAGAGAAAGAACAATGGAGGAGAAACACCAAGAACTGCAAGATCAAGATCTACTAGGTTCCCCTCACTTAGAGAAGAGATGGATTGGTGGAAATGTAGATCTAGATCTCCTCTCTCTTTTCCCTCAAAGATATGCAAGAATCATGGGAGGAATTGAGAGAGATGCAAGCTTTCCAAGGTCAACAATGGTGGGAGAGAGAGAGAGAAAAACGTGCTTGGCTTGAGGTTGAAGAAGGGGAGGGATATTTATAGTACCTCCCCAAAATATAGCCGTTGTAGCTGCTAGGGCCGGAATATCCGGCCCAAATGTCCAGTTTAGACAGAGGCTCGCACTTGGGGCTCGAAAAGAGCTAAAAACACTTTTTAGGGCCGGAATATCCCCCCCCCCCCCCGGAATATCTGTCCCAACAAGACCCGGATATTCCAGTTTTGACAGAAATAGCAAAACTAAAACGACAATAACTTTTTCATCCGGACTCCGTTTTCGATGATCTTGGGCTCGTTGGAATCGCAACGAAGAGCTCTACAAAATCATGCAGAGAAAAATCATAGTCCATCATGTGAGGAGGAAACCACAAGAGGAGAGTTTGACCTCTCTAGAAAAGACAAACCCGTAAAACCTCCAACATTAAAAACATGACAAGATATTCATATGAAATCCGTTTTTGATGAACTAGAGCTTGATATGGAGATGAACACAAGCTCTAAAAACACACATGGATAATAGCCAAATAAGAACCAAGAAAGATGATATGCCAAGTATGTAAAGGTTTGAGCTCTCCACAAAGATGCGATCAAGTTACTCACTCGAAAGCCCATCTTGATAGTACGGTATCTATCCTATAACCCGGTCTCCGAACTAACAACATGAGACCGGTAAAATAGAAACCCTATCAATATCATACCTTTGCCTTGCGCATTCCACTTGAGTTAGATGATGACGATCTGGACTCTCTCAAGTTGGAACACCTTTCTTGATCATGCTTGCTAGCACATGCTTGATGAAGACTTCTCCAAATACTCCCCCATACTCCATTATGGGAGAGCCTCGCTTAGCTCTGTCTTCATGTATCCATTGCAAGATTCAATCAAATGATATCTTCCGAGATGGATCATATTGACCTTGCACTTCATCTTCTTCTCTTGACATATATGATGGCTTGGAGATAAACATGAATGTTCACTCAATCTTCTTTTCCAAGCCACACTTTACCATGTAAGATTCTATAGTCCAACACCACGCATGGGTCCAACTCCAATCTTTTCCTATGGACAAGATCTACAATAATATCTCAATGCAAACATTAGTCCATAAGGATTGTCATTAATTACCAAAACCACGCATGGGGGCAACATGCACTTTCACAAGGGGACACCACAAGTGGTCTTGCCTTGAGCGCACCACCGAGGCAGGGCACGCGTCGCGCCCATGCCCAGGTGACATGGGTATACATCTCGGGTACCCTACCATGAGGGTACCTGGTGCACGTGGCGACTAAGGCCCAATAGCAAAGAAGCTAATAATCGAAGCCCAAGACAAGAGGCCCAAGAAGATGGAGTACCCTCCAAGATTAGACATAGGCATAGTCGGTTTAGGCTTTCCTTATGTGTAAACTAGGTCGGTTACGAACTCCCGAGACCCAGCCTATTTAAAGGCTGGGAGGGGTGCCGATCTAGGATCAAGCCATACTCGAACCACCAAAGCTCTTGCGAGATCGACATCTCGCCGGAGCCACCTTGTAACCTCATAATCTCCCACGATCAATAACAGACAAGCAGGAAGTAGGGTCTTTACCTCCACCCGAGGGGCCTGAACCTGGGTAAATCTTTGCCTCTGCTTGTCCGCCGACGAAACTACCAGTACTACCACGTTCTCTCCCCATAATCTCAACCCTAGGTCCTCAACCATGGGATTTGATGAGTGTACACCTCGTCAATTGGCGCCGTCTGTGGGAAAGAATAGTGCTGGACTCACGGTTCCTTCGGTTCCATCGGAGAACGGCGACTCGCCGATCGGATCTACAAACGGCAACTCGCCGGCTGCATCAACAAACCAGAACTCGCCTACTCGGGCAACACACGGCAACTCGCCAACACACTCGACAAACGGCAGCACGCCAGCTTCACCCGCAAAGAGCACATCAGATCCCTGATGGATTTCGATCCACACTCGCCAGAATTCCAGGAGACCTTCTCCGATCTTGAATCAGGTTTGGGTTTAACCGTTGGTTCGTTCAATTTTTTCGTCAACAAGCTTGGTGTGCAGGACTTGACAGATCCACGTCAACTCGCGACTTTCGCACCCGAGGCTCCATCGGTTGCGGCTCCTTCGACTACGGATCCATCAACTGCGTCCATACCATCGTCGATCCTCCAAACTTGCTCGTCTGCAACAACCATCTCAACTCGAGAACTTAACAAGCTCATGGAGGAGCTTGAAGGTGAAGAGGCCGAATCAGCATACCGCATAAACAACCCCGAACTCGATCTCCCAATCGAAGATAGCATCGACTGTGGGATCTCCCTCAGCGATTTCGGCGAGCCCGAAACTCATATCCACAACCACGTCGACTCCGAGATCTGCAACAACCTCGACTCCGAGATTCATAACAGCTTCGCTGATGCCGAGATGAGCAGGGCGATGAAGGCATCGACTGCGAGATCTGTCCAGACGGACCACTCGACGGTCATGTCGACTCAGACATGAGCCTTGATGAAGAAATCGAGTCCATGACGGGACTCGAAAACACATATACATACCCTCGGGTGATACCCCAGCAGGTCTACGTTGCCATCGCCGCAGAATCATCAGACGCTGCGGCCAGTCGCAGGCCTACAGAATTCCCGTGCACAGTTACTATGCCGTACGGAGTCACAACTCTCATAATCACTGCTGAGATGGCAGCAAAACAGATAAAGTCATCAAGGAGTGCACAATGATGCCAGCAGACGCAACACGCGAAGAGATGTTGACCTTCCAGTACTTCAACTGGCAGGAATCACTTCGACTGCGGCAGGTGAGCGACACTCGAAGAACGCAAAAAGCAGGCTAGCTTGTCGAGTGCGCGAAGAAGACAGCTCTCCATGAGCTCCACCGGGCGAGCAGATACAAGACCCAGATCAAGGTTGTCACACCTCTCGCCAGACGAAAGAGCGGCACTCACCCGCAACTTGGGCAACTCCTTCATGACATACGACGAGGAAGGAGTGCCAGTACCCAAAATAGCTGCGGGTGCCCTCTTTACTGCTGCAGCATACTAGAAGCAATCAAGCCTCCAGCGATGACCCCAATGCAAAACTACATCGCCAACAGATCAAATCACTCGCCTTAGCTCGAAGGCCATACGCCAAATCCCAAACGCTCCAGGAGGGAGTCGAGATCGCGCCTAGCTGACACGCGTCGTGAAGAACATAATCACAGTGGTCGCCGCCACCACTCGAAGGAAAGAAGCAGCTCGCGCAGGCGTAGGTCCAGGTGCAGATCACGCAGATCTTACAGTAGCGACTCATACTCTGATCGAGAGCCTGAGCCACATGGAGCTCTGTGCTTCACTCGACGCGTCCGCGAGACACGGATGCCCAAAGGGTTCAAACTCACATCTGAACAGCCCAAGTACACGGGAGACAGGAACCTTCAGGGTGGTGGAAGATTACAGGCTGGCTGTCGCGTGCCAGCGAGGCACAAACACACAGCCATGCAATACATACGACTCATGCTCGAAGGCACAGCCCGCGACTGGCTCAAAGCTCTACCTCCATCAACATACGACTCGTGGGATCACTTCCGCACTGACTTCATCAAAAACTTCGAGCCTCTATGTGAGCGCCCAAAAACATTCGAGGAGCTGCGAGCTTGCGTTCAACGGTCAGACGAAACGTTGAGGTCATACATCAGACGATGGACTGAGATACGCAACTCAGTCGGAGTAATTTCAGAAGATATGGCCATGGACTTTCATAATGGGACTCGCCAGGCGACTTCAAAGAAGCACTTGGTCGCAAAAAGCCAACCTCTGTGGCTAACCTCTTGATGATCGCGACTGAGTGGGCAGACGGAGAAGACATGGCGCGCACCACACGGGTCCTCACCCCGTGACAATCATGAAAGCGGCAGTCGAAGCCGCAGAGACTCGTACAGAGACGACCGAAGGCGCAAGCGTTCAAAACGTCACTACGACGACGACAGACCCGAATTCATGGCGGCTGGGTTCTCCACACCCCGCAATGACCAAGACAGAAGCGACCGACGGTCAGAAGATCGACGGGACAGTCGAGATGATCGACGGGACAGTCGAGATGATCGTCGGGACAGTCGAGACGCGGCCAACGCAGTGATAGCTACAAGAGGAAAGACTGGCGCAAGTCACGATCCGGCACAATCCGAGCGATCATTCGAAGAAAAGATGGATGCTGATTGCAGATTCCACCTGTACAAGGGGGAAGACGGAAAACTGCGCTCCAATCACTCGATGAGAAACTGCAGGGAGTTCGACCAAATGGCGACTGATTACGTAAATCTCAGAAAGGCAGCAGCCACACCCACCCGTGCTCGCCAGCCAAACAATGTGCCTGTTCTGATGGCACCACCTCCACCACCACAGCCTGCCGCAGGCGGAAATCTCGCGGGTGCCATACAGCCCGTACCTCGGGTGGACGAACCTCAGTACCCTCCGCCCCAAGGGCAGATGTACATGATACAGAAAGGTCGCCCTTCCAACAGGGAGCAAAAACTTCGCACTCGACAAGTAAACATGGCGGTCATGTCACCTCCTGCTGTAACTGAATTCTTGAAGGGTCTGAAACTGCAATAAGCTTCAGCAAGAGGACCACCCTCCATCGGTTGTTCGTCCAGGGCACTCTGCTCTGGTACTCGATGCACAAATTGGAGGCTACGCCATGTCCAAGGTCTTCATGGATGGTGGCAGCGGCATAAACATCATCTTCGCAGATACGCTCCGCAAAATGAACAGGTCAGTCGAAAACCTGCCAAGATCTTCAAATACCTTTCACGGTATCGTCCAGGCAAAGCAATAAGCCCAGAAGGCACCATACAACTCGACGTAACGTTCGGGGACAAGAACCACTTCAGGACAGAATCGATTGAGTTCGAAGTTGTCGACTGGAAGTCACAATACCATGCTATACTTGGACGCCCGACGTTCGCTCGATTCATGGCGGTGCCACACTACGCATACCTCCAGCTAAAGATGCCTGGACCAAAAGGAGTAATCACAGTCAAGGGAAACTTCCAAAAGTCTGACTCTTGCGACCGAGAGTTTAGCAAAATCTCTGAGATGTTCGGCATGGAAGCAACACTCGCCGATCTAGCGGTCTCCAACGATCGAACACTTATGCCGAGCACAAAAGGTGGCAGTCGACAGAGCATTCAATGCCACCAATGACACAAGATCGCATCAGGTGCACCCGACTGACCCGACCAAGACAGTCAATGTCTCGTCGAGTCTGCCTATCGCATAGGAAAGCGCGCTCGTCGAATTCCTCCGTGAGAACTGGGATATATTTGCATGGTGTCCAGCCGACATGCCAGGTATTCCCAGGGAATTCGCCGAGCACTCTCTCCAATTATTTCCAGATGCTAAACCAGTCAAGCAAACAATGCGCCGCATATCCGGCCCAAAAAGAACCGCAGTCGAAGCCGAAGTCGACAGGCTACTCGCAGCAGGTTTCATCAGAGAATCAAGAAATCACAATGGGTGGCCAACCCCGTACTCGTAGAGAAGAAGCACACAGATATCCTTCGGATGTGCGTAGATTTCACAGCACTCAATAAGTGTGTCCAAAGGATCACTTTCCACTACCTCGAATCGACCAGATCGTCGACTCCACCGCCGGGTGCGCTCGCTTGTCCTTCCTGGATGCTTACTCGGGTTACCACCAGATAAGGATGAAGGAAGAGGATGAAGAGAAAACGGCGTTCATAACCCCACTCGGGGTCTACTGCTACACAACAATGCCTTTGGGCTCAAGAACGCAGGCGCAACCTACCAGCGCATGATGCAAGACTGCCTCAAGAAGCAAATTGGGCGAAACGTCCAGGTCTATGTAGATGACATCGTCATCACCACAAGGAGGAAAACACACTACTCGATGACTTGCGAGAGACGTTCGCAAACCTCAAACGCTTCCACATCAAGCTCAACCCGAAGAAGTGCACGTTCGGCGTGCCAGCCGGGCAACTCCTCGGGTATCTAGTCTCAGCTCGAGGAATCGAGGCAGACCCGGAGAAAATACAGGCCATCTTGACGATGCAAAGGCCTTCAAAGCTCCATGACGTGCAAAAGTTGGCGGGTCGAGTGGCAGCACTCAGTCGATTCATCAGCAAGCTAGGCGAAAAAGCACTCCCGTTCTATCGACTGATGAAGAAAGCAGATAAATTCGAGTGGACGCCAGAAGCCGAAGCAGCCTTCACGGACCTCAAGCGAGTCCTCACAAGCCCTCCAATCCTCGTCGCACCAAGGGAACGCGAGCCACTATACCTATATGTCTCTGCAACTAACAGGGTGGTGAGCACCGTACTGGTAGTCGAACGAAGGGAGGAGGGACACGCCCAAAGCATACAACGTCCAGTCTATTACTTGAGTGAAGTGCTCTCCACATCAAAGCAGCGGTACCCGCACTATCAAAAGCTGGCCTACGCCGTGTTCATGTCCTCAAGGAAGCTGACGCATTACTTCTCCGAGCACCCGATCACTGTAATCAGCACCTCAGGGATCGGGGACATCCTCACAAACCCCAACGCAACTGGGCGAGTAGCAAAATGGCTCATCGAGCTAGCACCGCGAGACATCAAGTATGATTACCCGAAGGCCATCAAAGCACAAGTTACCTGACTTCCACACCGAGTGGATCGAAGCTCAGCTGCCAGGAGCACCAGATGTGTCCAACTCATGGACTATGTACTTTGATGGCTCGAAGAAAAACGAAGGCGCAGGCGCAGGTGTCATCCTCATATCACCAAAAGGCGACAAGCTCCGCTATATCCTGCAAATGGGATTCGAGTTCCCATCCAATAACGAAGCAGAGTACGAGGCCCTGATCCATGGCATGAGGATGGCCAAAGCCCTCGGGTGCACTCGACTGATGATCTACGGCGACTCGAATCTTGTGGTGCAGCAAACAATGAAGGCCTGCGACGCAATCGCAGATAACATGATCGCCTACCGTGACCTGTACAACCTCATGGAGGGCAGCTTCGAAGGCTGCGAGTTGCGGCACATAGGGCGTGAAAGCAATGAAGAAGCAGATAAGCTAGCCAACATTGGCGCGACCAAAGCACCAGTTCCACCTGGTGTCTTCTTCGAGCGCATCGAGCACAGGTCCATCAAGAAAAAACGAGCATCTCCTACATCAGCTGCAGCAGCCAAGAGCAAAGCACCTAGCACAGAGGACCCGCCAGTCGAGGTGCTCCTCATCGAGCCAACTTGGACTCAACCTTTCCTCGCATACATACTCCGCGGTGAGGTACCCGAAGACATAACAGAGTCAAGACGCGTCACTCGACGATCTAAAGCATACACTGTTATCAACGGCGAACTATACAAGCGCAGCGTGTCAGGTATGTTCCAACGTTGCATAGCATTTGAAGATGGCCAAGCCATCCTTCGTGATATTCATGCAGGTACCTGCGGGCATCATGCCAGCAGTCGATCACTCGTAGCCAAAGCCTTTCGCGCAGGCTTCTACTGGCCCACAACACTCAAAGACGCGGAGGACATAGTCAAAAGGTGCATCGGCTGTCAAAAATTCGCCACAAAGCCGCACGCACCCGCATCGGTGTTGAAGACAATACCATTGGCCTGGCCCTTCGCCCAGTGGGGGCTCGATATGGTCGGGCCACTCAAAAAATCCTCCCATGGAGGACATACTCACCTCTTGGTGGCAGTCGACAAGTTCACCAAGTGGATCGAAGCAGTCCCTATCACAAGTTCGACTGCCACTACAGCTGTCAATTTCATAAAGTCTATCATATACCGCTTCGGCGTGCCAAACAGTATCATCACTGATAACGGTACAAACTTCACGACTTTCTGCAAAGAGCAAGATATCACGCTCAACTACGCATCAGTGGCACACCCGCAGTCCAATGGCCAAGTTGAAAAGGCCAATGGACTCGTGACAAGTGGAATCAAGAAGCGCCTTCTGGTGCCACTCAAAAGGGCCGCGGGTGCTTGGGTCGAAGAACTACCGTCTGTGCTATGGAGCCTACGCACAACTCCCAATGCCTCAACACAGTTCACCCCATTCTTTATGGTCTACGGTGCAGAGGCAATCCTGCCATCAGATGTAAGGTTCAACGCGCCAAGAGTCTAAGCATACAACGAAGAAGATGCAGATGAAGCACTCGAAGATGCAGTCGACTTGCTCAAAGAAGCATGCAACACGGCGCTCGCACGCACAGCTGTCTACCAGCAAGATCTTCGCAACTATCACAGCCGTCGACTGCGTACCAGTTCCTTCGAGGTTGGCGACCTGGTACTTCGACTGAAGCAAAAGAAGGTGCATAAACTCGCTTCTCCATGGGAAGGACCCTTCATCATCACCGAAGTCATTGGTGGGGAGCATGTAACATCCCAAATTTTGGAACTAAGAAAAACTTAGTTTAACAAGACCCAAAATTCAGAACCAACAAAAACTTTTTGAAATATTTCACTGATGGTTGTGTTTTCCTTCCCATTGATCTGTTGACCTTGTGTGACTGGTTGTTTAGGTTGTGTGACTTGTTGTGATGTTGATCTTGTTGTGTTGCTACTTGTGTGGATAATTCCTCTGTTGTGCTCAATACTAAAATAAAAACCCACTGATCACAAATTTGGAATGTTACTTGAAAACAAAACAAGACCTCTATGATTACTCCCACTCTCAAAATAAAATCTTGATTAAAAGAAAGGATCTTATTTAATTTCCCTCCCTACCTAATTCTCTATTTTGTTACAACAATTATTTTATTTTATAAAATCCAGGGATGAGATGATAACCATCCCATTATCATATTACTCTCTCCTCAAAATATCTAATCTCCAATTACAAAGATATTTCCATTTGTCAAAATGGTTTTATCCAAAAATAATATATTCAAACCTTATGAACCAATGTGGTTCAAAACATTTTATTTTCAAATACCAATTTTTGAGGAGCTTCTACATGCATATGGGAGGCTACATGAATTTTCTCAGATTTTTAGAAAATGTTTAAGTGCCTCAATTAAATCACTGAAACTCACTGGTTTTAAAGGTAAAACAGAAAAGGACTTAAATGTAAAAGGAAAAAGAAGTCCAGGGGGCGTTTTGCAAAATCTTGATCTTCTTCCTGTAGCCACAGTGGCCGCACGGCACGGCGCCGTGTTCCTCGTCCTCGCTCGACGTCGCTCGCCGCCCGGACCCCCCCCTCGCGCTCTCCTGCCGCTTGAAGAGGATAAGGAGCCCCCCCGCCCCCCCGAAGCTGCTCTGCTCTCCCTTGTCCCTCACTTGCTCCCTCTCTCCCTCTCTCTCATTTTCTTCCCAGGGCATCGAACCCTAGCCGAAGCACGCCGTCACTGCCGCCATCGATTGAGAGCTCCCCGACCAAATCCAAGATCACCAGAAGGTCCGCCTCGTCTCCCTCTTCGTCCACGACCAAGGAATCGCGAAGGAGCGCACGAAATCGTCCCCATCGGGTTCATCCCCTTCCTCTCCGGCCGCCGCCTTGCCGGCAAGCTCACGGGTGACACGGTCCTCCATTCCCCGCCATTTTCGTGTCTCTGTGCTCCCCTCATCGCGCTCTACCTCACGAGCATCCCCTTTTCTTTTTAGGGTCACCGGAGCCGCCGCGCCGTCCTCGCCTGCTCCCTGCCCGAAGCTCCAGCTCGTCAGTGCGTGTCGAGGAAGAAGGAGAAGGCCCGTACCTCTTTGCTTTGCACTTGGACCGTTGGCTGGGCCGCGACCTGCGTTGCACGGCCAGATCTGGGCCAGATCTGGCCCGTTCATGTTTTTATTCAGTAGATCTATTTCTTATTTTTATTTCCTATTCAAATTGCAGTGTAGCTTTAATTCGATTGTGGTAGATCTGTGGTAGATAAATGAGTGATTCAAATTTTGTGGAGTTCCTATGTGTTTTCTTAATTAGCTAGAACTGGTTGCTTGCTAAAATATATCTTTAATTGTTGTCTAGATTAAAACTTGTAAAAAGTATCTTTTTCACTAAATATTTAATATCTAGACTTTTATAACTCCAAATATTGCAAACTAAAATTCCCTGGATAGCTTGAAGTGATACCTTTCCATATCTGTTGGTCTTATATGCAAATGAAGTGTAAAACAAAAGTTCTACTCTTTTTAATAAAACCACCAGTAGCTCTTTGGTGATTTTTGTAGGTTTTTGTGAAATGATTTTTGGAGTAAATCCAATTGGCTTGTCTTCTATATGTGTAGGAGAACATATCCCTAGCTTGGTTTGAATTTAGGAGTCACTGATTGACTGTGGTGCTAATTATAAGGTTTAGTCCTTTTCTGCCTATTTTTATTAGACCTTTATTAATTGTTGTGTTATAACTTTATTGTTATAAATATGTTTCCTAGCATGTGTAGGGTGGTAATCCACTGTTGTGACATGTTTCCTTATTTGTGCTAGCATGATTAGGAGAGCTACTTATGAGTCATGTATTTGTTAGGGTTTTATCCCCTATATAGCTTTCTCCTAGTAATTAGGAATTTCTTAAGCTTGTTTATTTTGATATGAGAATATTGTGTGTGATTAATATGTATGCCTTGCTTGTTAATGATTGTTGTGGTACTGTTTCTTGCATGTTATTATTGTTTAGCAGGTTATAATATGTTAGTACTGTTAGTGGTATTTGTTAGACATGTTGGTGTGAGTAATATGTTGCATTGCTTGATAAACTTGATGGTCCTTGAGTTGAGTACTAGCTGAAGTATCTTGTTAATGTATCCACCTTAGCTTGGTGAGATATTTTGAATTACAAAGATTAATTGGTGGCTTAGCTTTTGTCTGAAGTATTTCCTGATTAGGAAAAATGGTTGTTAATTACCACTAATTGAGGAGGTCTTGTGCCCTTTTGTTTTGGCATATGTATGGTGTTATACTCCTGCTAGTATGATGCCCTTGTGTTGTTGTCTGAGCAAATTGTTTTATTAGCATATAGATAAACATGTGGTTATGTGATGTTTTGCTTGTTTGGATTAAATTCTTGTTAGCATCTAGCTAAGTGTGGTGATTGTGGTTAAGTGTTTGTTTTTAGTTCAACTAGTATCTTTTATTTATGATTGCTATAGCTTGAGTAAATAAATTGTGCTAGGCTTGTTATTAAGGCAGTTTTCCTTGAAGTGTTCTTAGAGTAGATTTTAGTTTGTTGCTTGATTAAATTAGTACTATGTTTTGGTATGATTCTTTGTTTGTATACCACTTGTGGTTTGGTTTGCTTATTGAGTGTTGTTTTATTTTCATGTTTGCGACGCTAGAGATAAACGCTACCGGAGTGGTATTTGGAAAGGATTTATCGGAGAAGGATGGGAGTTTATTTCTTTGATCAGTGAGGAGAAGTCCAGGGACATTATGCTGAAATCAGGCAAGCTACTTCTCTGAGCTTGCACCTATATACATCTATTTTGATTTCCCTGTTTTACCTATAAAGAGCATAAATGATTTATGTGGTTTTTGCCACTAAAGATATGATTTTGAAAACCCTTTTCCAAAAATACAAGTATATTATTTTGACACCCTATATGGAGGTATTAGATGGAAATTCTTTTTCAAACTATAGGATGGGAAAAATATTGTTTACTCAAAACTCCTTTGGAAGTACATGGATAAATGTGGAATGCCGTGATATCGGTGTTGAAGTGGAGAAATGGTGATGGTTATGAAAAATGCACATTGTGTCCTTGTACTTACAGAACAACCAATACCCTGTGCGACCACATTTACCCACCTATGGGAACGGGCTTAGTCATATAATTTGCTCGTATTAGTATGGGATGCCTCAACAACGAGGATGACCTCGTTCCATGAGGGGATGGTCATGGCGACCTACCCCCTGACCTGGGTCCTGGCATCTGAGGATGGGGGATTGAAGGGTTCGCTCGCCGGGCAGAACTACGAGTCCTCACACTTAGGTTTCCCGATGGGGAATCTGGACTGGGTGTCGATGGAAAGGTTGAAAATTTCGTAGCGGTAGGGTCCTATACTATCACGAGCAAAGGACAGGCTATGGTCGGCGGCTTACTTCGCATACACCCTGTATGGCGAGACGTGGCAGACACGATGAGTTGCCGGATGGATGTGGGAAAAGCGTGCTAACTCTGCAGAGTGTAAAACTATTCGAATAGCCGAGTCCTCGGATATGGACAGTTGGAAAGAACTGCTCGGTCCTATGTGCAAGTTTTGGAAAGTTTTGAGGATTTAAACTAAAATGGAGATATGTTGTATCTGCAACTCTGCCGAAGGGCTGGTATGAGGTTGCTGGAGAATGATTTGACCATGAAGGGCTATGGTCGAAAAAGGAGGAGTTTTGGAGAATTAAACCAATGGTGATTTTCCGGGAAAATATTTATAAAAGAGACTTCTTACCTTTTTCAACCAAGATGTATTTTCGGGAAAACGCTTTAAACGAGACTTCTTACAAAGACAGATTTATGGGAAAAGTTCTAAAAGCCTTCTTTCCTTTTTCAATAAAGATATAGGGATTTCAAAACAAAGTTTTATCAAACAAAAGTCTATCCTTCTCTTTTCAACAAGGATATCGAGTTTTCAAAGCAAACAAAGTTTTATTTAAACAATAAAAAGAGTACTACATGCTCACTCCGGGGGTAGTTTGCGAGTACATTCAAATGTACTCATATTGGTTTCGTCCGTGGCTATTGTCTTAGCCAGATCGTTGAAGAGGAGCAGTTAGAAGAAGAAGGTTTCGATGACGTCAATGCGAACTAGGGCGCTTCCCAGTCAACTGCCTGTAGGGTTTTGGCAAATGACTTGGGCTCCACGTTGTTTGGTGATATCCGCTGCAAGTACCTGTTGAAGTTACGGCTTCAATCAAGTAAGTATATTTATTCGGTATTTATGGGTGATCTGTGATGCCAATTCGAGTTATGTGCAACAACAGACTGATCATGGGATTGTTGCAGGAAACATAACGAGTATCTCGGATAGTTAATCCGGGGTCCTCACAGACTTGGTATCAGAGCCATCGTTGACTGTAGGAGACCTTAGTTAGCATGGACGTTAGTTAAGAAAGGAAATATTTTGTTAAAAATATATTACTATCAAAATACATTTTTATCAAGGAAGTCCGAAAATAGCTTCCACTCTTCTCACCTTCTCAAATATTTCTGAGTTTTATCCCTCTATTTAAGATTTTCCAAGGATTTCTCTACTCCCTCTTACCCGTTCAAAATACCTGACGATGAACCCAAGTGAGACCTAATTAGCTAGCACCGACAAGAAGAAGCCTCCATCTCGAATATTTAACATTCAACATTAAGGTGATCGATCTGCAAATACCAAGATCGCCAGTATCAACAAAGCAAGAGACCTCGAAGACCTCAACTCAATATCGACCGTTTTACTCAGTTGCAACTTCGACAATCTCAATTCTCCAGCTGAAGGCTGAGGCGATAAAATGAAGACTTCAACAGCCCTGTTTAACCAAGACCCATAGGATAAAAATGATAGGAACCTTGGTTATACCACCCGACTACCACGAGTATTAGACGTTCTTTGGTACTAGACGTACCTTGTGTGCTCTTTGCTTGTGTGTACTCTGCTTATGTGTTGTTTGTTGTGAGTTCTCTGTTTGTGTGTTGTTTTTCTTGTGTGTTCACAATCACGCCTTGACGGCAACACAAAGTAATCCTAAAATTCTATTTTTGTGAAACTCCTTTTGCCACCTAAAAGAAACCATTTTTGACCTCTTCGCCATAGTTGCACCTTGTTGCAGATGTAAACCTGCCTAGGAAAATCTTTCCAAGATATTTTCCCTCTCATCTAAACCATCTCCCGATAAGAACTGACAGTTCCGCGAGATACAAAAGACCCCCGATCTTTAACCAAATAGCCTGAGATTTCTGCAACATAACCGGCAAGTCAGACATTGACCTTCACGTACCATCTGGAGCAAGTACGTCAAGATCTCGAAGGAAACTGCAATTTTACGCCAACCTCGTGAAGACACGAGTCACCTCGTAAAAATTAACTTGTGAAGTTACAAGAATACCACCTTAACTTATCGTATCTAACTTTAGGTTAACATCTAACTCAAGTCCACGATAGTACTAACTAATCTTCTAGGACTTAAAGCCTTGGCAAGAAACGAGGACATAAGGAGACTCATTTAGGATTGGTAACTAGAGGAACTCAAGGAGTGTATAAGAGTTGCTATGAAGATTCGAGCTCAGAGACCGCAAGAAGGAGGAACTACGACAAGAAGACATTGAAGAGAGATTTCTTAAGCTAGCAAAGAAGCAATATACCCATCTATCATTGAGTATTTGGAAACTCTTATATCAGAATCTATTATTATTAATCTCTCTAGAAATAGTGTGATATTCTAATGTTCGTGTTATATAGAAGTAGTTTGGTAACAAGCCTCATGAACTTGTTAGCAAATCACTTTTGTATGCTCAAACAATTGAGTGTCATATACAAATAAACGGAATGTCAGATAATCCAGTACATCTCAGCCCCTGGAATATGAAGAGTAGTTTGATGACAAGACTAGCTACCTTGTTAACAAATTCTTCTTGTATGACTAAGGCAATTCGATGTCATAAGAGACCCCCACATTCTTATACAGCTAACCAATAGAAGTTTTGCTAGGACTAATTGAATGTCTTTACCACAGGGTGAGACAAATGATGTTAGAACTTAAATAAAGGACAATAATAATTTTCTTAAATCAAGTGTATAACTTAAGAAATGTTCAAGTTCTAAATAAGAAAGTCACATGGAAATTTGTAGTGTTTCTCCAACGATGTGATTGCCGAAACAAGAAAAGAAAAGGTAACCGTTTGGAAAGCAACTGGTGCGAAGGTTCCTCACTAACTTTTTCTAGGGCCCATTAAGAGGTGCCAGAGGCGATTCAAAACTAGTTGGTAGAAAGGAGACTTTAGGAGGATATAAGGGTGTTGAATTATAAGTGTATTAACCAAAAGGATCTTGATGAGATCAAAATTTGTTGGATGCTGTTGGGAATATAAAAAAAAATTGGGGTTTATAATAGAAGTGAAAACTTGGAGTGGATCTATATTAATTGGTGTTGGACGGATGATATATTGGATTAATACTCTAGGGGTTAACCAGTTGTGGTCCCCAACCATTGGTGGTTATCTTGAGCTAGAAGACGTGACCCTTGATTTGAGGTTTAGAAATAAAGGTGAAAGTTATTGGAATTTTAGGAAGCACTTGCTGATAAAATGATGTTTGGATTGGTTAGAAGCAAGTAAATTAAGAAGAATACTCCGGTGTTGGAATGTTTAGGGTGATTCTTAGCACAAGTGACCCTTGTATTAAACTCTTATAGAATTATAGGAAGTGGTCAAAGATGAGTTAGCAAATGAGTAGATCATTGTATGCAAGAAATAATTGGTGGGGATAAGTGCATGTTTATCGGATTCTAGGAATCAATATGACTTGGTCTAGTAGCCGGACATTCTAAGTGACAATAGTTTTCAGAGCTTGTCACGCTCTGTTTGGATTATTCTTACAAAGATCATTTATCTTTGATTAGGAGATCAAGGCCCAAAAGAGTTGAGATAAAATCTGAATTTGGTTAGAAAGTGGGTCAATTATTGATGATATGATCACATGATTATTGGATGCTTTATTTGACTTGGATGATATGATTGTGGAAAAATGACAACCTGAGGGAGTCAGGTAATATGGGAAAAATCAATCCAGAAATAGTTGGTGGACCACCACGATTGTTGTGATAAAAGATAATGGGAAGATTATGCCTTAAAGGTTTGGTGGATATCCGATAGATCGAACTATAATATGATAAAGAGTTTATGCCCACAGAAGATGATGGTGGATTAATAACTTTAGCTTGGGCAGAGGCCATGATTCAATTAACTAGTTGATAGTAGTAGCCTTACCAGAGGTATTGGAATGGTATTTTGAAGACTCGAGAATTAGAGGCCTATGTAGAGTTGGTTGTTTTGGATCTTAGTGATGTTCAGAGTATAGCACCCAACTCCCTTGAAAACTAACTTAAGCCCCTCAACCAGAAAGTTTTCCCGGAAATCCTAACTATTCGGGTGCACTCTAACTTACTTGTGAAGACCCCTGCGAAACTTCGTGAAGACCCAGAACCAAAGAAGCCATTCAGGACCAGCCTTTTTCCCGCCAAGCCGAAGGAAGAAAAGCGTGAAGAAGATCTACCGGAAGTCACTAAGAAGAATCAAACGACGGAAGCACCTGTTGTTGACAACATCAACCACCAAGAAAGTCCAGACGCATTTAGAAGTTTATAACCACCTTCTTCTAACTAGAAACCGGAGAGAGTCGAGTACAGAGGCTCGTCGCATCCTGAAAACAGCGCGTCCTCATCTGTGACCCTCGTAAGGAGAAAATATCAGGAAGTGATATCTGCACCGAGGAATGGCACCCAAGACGAAGATCGTCGAGCTACCTCGGAAGAACAATGTCTCCAAGTCAACTCCAGCTGCAACCTTCAGGATGAACCTTCAAAACCCCTTTTTAAGAGGGGAAGACCTGCAATAGGTATACAAGAAAATGTTAATAATTAGTTCCTTGCGCCCTAGCCTTGTAGTATCTGGAAAACAACCAACCACGATTATCCATCAGTCTCGATCATCAAGTCAACCACATCGCCAAGGATCTGAACTCAGCACAGAAGTTTATCGACAGAGCAAGCCTCGCAACATCAATTTATCAAGATCTCACATAGCGATAGCGCTGAAGAAGAAACGACCTCGAAAGTCTAGCCAGCCCAAAACCCGTGCCCTCGTACTCCCCTGTTACCAGCGGGCAAATCTCGAGGACGAGATTTATTTTTAAGGGGGAAGAGCTGTAACATCCCAAATTTTGGAACTAAGAAAAACTTAGTTTAACAAGACCCAAAATTCAGAACCAACAAAAACTTTTTGAAATATTTCACTGATGGTTGTGTTTTCCTTCCCATTGCTCTGTTGACCTTGTGTGACTGGTTGTTTAGGTTGTGTGACTTGTTGTGATGTTGATCTTGTTGTGTTGCTACTTGTGTGGATAATTCCTCTGTTGTGCTCAATACTAAAATAAAAACCCACTGATCACAAATTTGGAATGTTACTTGAAAACAAAACAAGACCTCTATGATTACTCCCACTCTCAAAATAAAATCTTGATTAAAAGAAAGGATCTTATTTAATTTCCCTCCCTACCTAATTCTCTATTTTGTTACAACAATTATTTTATTTTATACAATCCAGGGATGAGATGATAACCATCCCATTATCATATTACTCTCTCCTCAAAATATCTAATCTCCAATTACAAAGATATTTCCATTTGTCAAATTGGTTTTATCCAAAAATAATATATTCAAACCCTATGAACCAATGTGGTTCAAAACATTTTATTTTCAAATACCAATTTTTGAGGAGCTTCTACATGCATATGGGAGGCTACATGAATTTTCTCAGATTTTTAGAAAATGTTTAAGTGCCTCAATTAAATCACTGAAACTCACTGGTTTTAAAGGTAAAACAGAAAAGGACTTAAATGTAAAAGGAAAAAGAAGTCCAGGGGGCGTTTTGCAAAATCTTGATCTTCTTCCTGTAGCCACAGTGGCCGCACGGCACGGCGCCGTGTTCCTCGTCCTCGCTCGACGTCGCTCGCCGCCCGGACCCCCCCCCCCCGCGCTCTCCTGCCGCTTGAAGAGGATAAGGAGCCCCCCCCCGAAGCTGCTCTGCTCTCCCTTGTCCCTCACTTGCTCCCTCTCTCCCTCTCTCTCATTTTCTTCCCAGGGCATCGAACCCTAGCCGAAGCACGCCGTCGCTGCCGCCATCGATTGAGAGCTCCCCGACCAAATCCAAGATCACCAGAAGGTCCGCCTCGTCTCCCTCTTCGTCCACGACCAAGGAATCGCGAAGGAGCGCACGGAATCGTCCCCATCGGGTTCATCCCCTTCCTCTCCGGCCGCCGCCTTGCCGGCAAGCTCACGGGTGACACGGTCCTCCATTCCCCGCCATTTTCGTGTCTCTGTGCTCCCCTCATCGCGCTCTACCTCACGAGCTTCCCCTTTTCTTTTTAGGGTCACCGGAGCCGCCGCGCCGTCCTCGCCTACTCCCTGCCCGAAGCTCCAGCTCGTCAGTGCGTGTCGAGGAAGAAGGAGAAGGCCCGTACCTCTTTGCTTTGCACTTGGACCGTTGGCTGGGCCGCGACCTGCGTTGCACGGCCAGATCTGGGCCAGATCTGGCCCGTTCATGTTTTTATTCAGTAGATCTATTTCTTATTTTTATTTCCTATTCAAATTGCAGTGTAGCTTTAATTCGATTGTGGTAGATCTGTGGTAGATAAATGAGTGATTCAAATTTTGTGGAGTTCCTATGTGTTTTCTTAATTAGCTAGAACTGGTTGCTTGCTAAAATATATCTTTAATTGTTGTCTAGATTAAAACTTGTAAAAAGTATCTTTTTCACTAAATATTTAATATCTAGACTTTTATAACTCCAAATATTGCAAACTAAAATTCCCTGGATAGCTTGAAGTGATACCTTTCCATATCTGTTGGTCTTATATGCAAATGAAGTCTAAAACAAAAGTTCTACTCTTTTTAATAAAACCACCAGTAGCTCTTTGGTGATTTTTGTAGGTTTTTGTGAAATGATTTTTGGAGTAAATCCAATTGGCTTGTCTTCTATATGTGTAGGAGAACATATCCCTAGCTTGGTTTGAATTTAGGAGTCACTGATTGACTGTGGTGCTAATTATAAGGTTTAGGCCTTTTCTGCCTATTTTTATTAGACCTTTATTAATTGTTGTGTTATAACTTTATTGTTATAAATATGTTTCCTAGCATGTGTAGGGTGGTAATCCACTGTTGTGACATGTTTCCTTATTTGTGCTAGCATGATTAGGAGAGCTACTTATGAGTCATGTATTTGTTAGGGTTTTATCCCCTATATAGCTTTCTCCTAGTAATTAGGAATTTCTTAAGCTTGTTTATTTTGATATGAGAATATTGTGTGTGATTAATATGTATGCCTTGCTTGTTAATGATTGTTGTGGTACTGTTTCTTGCATGTTATTATTGTTTAGCAGGTTATAATATGTTAGTACTGTTAGTGGTATTTGTTAGACATGTTGGTGTGAGTAATATGTTGCATTGCTTGATAAACTTGATGGTCCTTGAGTTGAGTACTAGCTGAAGTATCTTGTTAATGTATCCACCTTAGCTTGGTGAGATATTTTGAATTACAAAGATTAATTGGTGGCTTAGCTTTTGTCTGAAGTATTTCCTGATTAGGAAAAATGGTTGTTAATTACCACTAATTGAGGAGGTCTTGTGCCCTTTTGTTTTGGCATATGTATGGTGTTATACTCCTGCTAGTATGATGCCCTTGTGTTGTTGTCTGAGCAAATTGTTTTATTAGCATATAGATAAACATGTGGTTATGTGATGTTTTGCTTGTTTGGATTAAATTCTTGTTAGCATCTAGCTAAGTGTGGTGATTGTGGTTAAGTGTTTGTTTTTAGTTCAACTAGTATCTTTTATTTATGATTGCTATAGCTTGAGTAAATAAATTGTGCTAGGCTTGTTATTAAGGCAGTTTTCCTTGAAGTGTTCTTAGAGTAGATTTTAGTTTGTTGCTTGATTAAATTAGTACTATGTTTTGGTATGATTCTTTGTTTGTATACCACTTGTGGTTTGGTTTGCTTATTGAGTGTTGTTTTATTTTCATGTTTGCGACGCTAGAGATAAACGCTACCGGAGTGGTATTTGGAAAGGATTTATCGGAGAAGGATGGGAGTTTATTTCTTTGATCAGTGAGGAGAAGTCCAGGGACATTATGCTGAAATCAGGCAAGCTACTTCTCTGAGCTTGCACCTATATACATCTATTTTGATTTCCCTGTTTTACCTATAAAGAGCATAAATGATTTATGTGGTTTTTGCCACTAAAGCTATGATTTTGAAAACCCTTTTCCAAAAATACAAGTATATTATTTTGACACCCTATATGGAGGTATTAGATGGAAATTCTTTTTCAAACTATAGGATGGGAAAAATATTGTTTACTCAAAACTCCTTTGGAAGTACTTGGATAAATGTGGAATGCCATGATATCGGTGTTGAAGTGGAGAAATGGTGATGGTTATGAAAAATGCACATTGTGTCCTTGTACTTACAGAACAACCAATACCCTGTGCGACCACATTTACCCACCTATGGGAACGGGCTTAGTCATATAATTTGCTCGTATTAGTATGGGATGCCTCAACAACGAGGATGACCTCGTTCCATGAGGGGATGGTCATGGCGACCTACCCCCTGACCTGGGTCCTGGCATCTGAGGATGGCGGATTGAAGGGTTCGCTCGCCGGGCAGAACTACGAGTCCTCACACTTAGGTTTCCCGACGGGGAATCTAGACTGGGTGTCGATGGAAAGGTTGAAAATTTCGTAGCTGTAGGGTCCTATACTAGCACGAGCAAAGGACAGGCTATGGTCGGCGGCTTACTTCCCATACACCCTGTATGGCGAGACGTGGCAGACACGATGAGTTGCCGGATGGATGTGGGAAAAGCGTGCTAACTCTGCAGAGTGTAAAACTATTCGAATAGCCGAGTCCTCGGATATGGACAGTTGGAAAGAACTGCTCGGTCCTATGTGCAAGTTTTGGAAAGTTTTGAGGATTGAAACTAAAATGGAGATGTGTTGTATCTGCAACTCTGCCGAAGGGCTGGTATGAGGTTGCTGGAGAATGATTTGACCATGAAGGGCTATGGTCGAAAAAGGAGGAGTTTTGGAGAATTAAACCAATGGTGATTTTCCGGGAAAATATTTATAAAAGAGACTTCTTACCTTTTTCAACCATGATGTATTTTCGGGAAAACGTTTTAAACGAGACTTCTTACAAAGACAGATTTATGGGAAAAGTTCTAAAAGCCTTCTTTCCTTTTTCAATAAAGATATAGGGATTTCAAAACAAAGTTTTATCAAACAAAAGTCTATCCTTCTCTTTTCAACAAGGATATCGAGTTTTCAAAGCAAACAAAGTTTTATTTAAACAATAAAAAGAGTACTGCATGCTCACTCCGGGGGTAGTTTGCGAGTACATTCAAATGTACTCATATTGGTTTCGTCCCTGGCTATTGTCTTAGCGAGATCGTTGAAGAGGAGCAGTTAGAAGAAGAAGGTTTCGATGACGTCAATGCGAACTAGGGCGCTTCCCAGTCAACTGCCTGTAGGGTTTTGGCAAATGACTTGGGCTCCACGTTGTTTGGTGATATCCGCTGCAAGTACCTGTTGAAGTTACGTCTTCAATCAAGTAAGTATATTTATTCGGTATTTATGGGTGATCTGTGATGCCAATTCGAGTTATGTGCAACAACAGACTGATCATGGGATTGTTGCAGGAAACATAACGAGTATCTCGGATAGTTAATCCGGGGTCCTCACAGAGCATACAGACTGAAGCACGCGAAGACAGGAGAACTCTCGCATAATCCTTGGAACGTTGCGCAGCTGCGCCGTTTCTATGCTTAGATGGCTCAGTCGCATAATGTAATAGGCACATATGTCGGATGGCTGCAGGTTTCAGACGCGCTCTTTTCCTTACCAGGGTACCTATGGGGACTGGAAGGTTTTTAATGAGGCGGCCTGCAGCCTAACATTCATAAATGGAATATAGTCAATAATTCCTCATATTTGTCCATATTTATTGCTCGCATAATTTCTCAGCATAAACTTAGCATCACCCGAATGCTCGTGGGCTGAGCTACCTCAAAACATGAGCTTTCGCTCCCTCAAACATAATACTCCAGCCGCACTCAAACACTCGGGGGCTGGGCCATAAAACTCATACATAAAGGACAAAGCTGCTCAACCCCACTCAATTGCTCGGGGGCTGTGCAATTCATGTTCCATATTAAGTGATTTCTCATAAACCCCACTCGATACACTCGGGGGCTGCATACATACACATAAACAAATAAAACATTACGTACAAGTGGCAAATTTACACTCGGGGGCTGTTCCCTATACATAAATACCATAATCTCCTGGTTCGTCCTTGACTGGGAGAACAGGGCCCATAAGTTGAGCGTTATAACACTCAATCAACGTCCTCGAATGTTCGACTGTATCGTCCAGATGCGATTGGGACAAAGACGTTCTAGGCACGGGTGGACGTAGCTGCATATGCGGACGCTGACTTCGGATGTATGCCATCATTGCGTTGGCTCCATCCAAAAGCTTCTGGGCGATAAAGTCTCGAATAGGAGCAGCACTCCGGAAGAGCCTGAGCAAAGCGTGAATTCCTTGAGGTTGCGGCCCAATCGGGAAAAGCGTCTGGTTGATTCGACTGAAGGCCGACCTGCATAACTCAATCAGCATAGTGCTCCGCCACACCCGATCCTGCAGAGTCGCGAGTATGCGTGATCGATGCTTATCCAAGCGAAAGTGCTGACGGCCAGTCGTTGGTTCGTTAGTTGCATTGTTCAACTGCTCTTCTACACGAGCCTGCTCCGCCTGGAAATCTGGAACAAAACCTGCAACAACACACGTTGGGTAAACAAAAAGGATAGACTATGAACTCTTGAGATAAGCGCAGTCATGCTTACACTCGAGTTGTCTGTTCACGATCTCCATCTCGCCAAGCACATACTCCTCTCGCTGAGTGGCTAGAGCAGGCCTCGCCCTCATCCTATCAAGATCACTTCGGGCACTACCTAGCTCTTGCTCCAGTTTCGCGAGTCGAGCCTTCATATAACGTATTACTGTGGCATCGTTTGCTACCTGAGCTCGAGATCGAGTAGGGGCACGATGCCGCGACGAGCTGGATGAAGTGGCGGCTGCCCGTTTCTGTTCCAAACATCATAAAAGTTTCATGAGAAACTCATCACAAAGCTTAGGCAAGTAACAACATATAGCCTTACAGGCAGGATCATAATGAGGAAATTAAATTCATACAAAGGTAGCAAAAGCACATGCATACTCGCATGGTCATAAGTTTAATTACAAGGCATAAAAGGCGCGGCTGCCCTACTTCTCAGACATTGACTCTGACCTAGCCCTACTCGCACGAGCGGCGACCTCTGCTGCCCGGCGCTCCATGGTAGTCATAAAAATTCCAGCCAACTTTGCGGCTGGCTCGTTCACATGCTTTAGGGACACCAGCTTCCCGCCCGGTTTGCGAGGGAAGTCAGACAGAGCGGCTTCGAAGTCACCCTCTATCCCATGACCTAAAAGGAGTTTGAGGGTGGTCTCTGAGCCGCGTACCGTCAAAGTGCGAGCAAAGTTCGTCATTGTCGAAGTTCCAGGGCCCAAGACATCGGCGAAGCCATCCACAGTCGAAGGAGGTTGGCTAGATGGGAACACGTCCTTGAACACGGCGCCGAGCGTGCTCGTAGACTTCGCGAGCGCATCCTTGGCTTGGGTGGAGACGACGTCCAAGTCGCCAATAGCGTGGTCAAGGGACAAATCGCCACTCGACTGGTCTACACCCAGCGGTGCGCCAACAGCTCCTGCAAAAATCAGAAAGAACGCAAACTTTTACACAACCTTCAGTGCCAAAAGAAGGGGACAAAAAGTGGCAAATTCAACTTACCGCCCACGTCTCGGGTGAGGCTAGCCAAGCGCTCAGCATAATCTTTCTCGCGCAGGGCAGCGGAGTTCTTGGCGTCATCCAAGGCCTTCTTCGACTCAGCGCGCTCCTTGGCGAGTGCATCTTCTAGCTCTTTAACCCGGGACTCAGCAGTTGCCTTGTCACCTGAGATAGATGGCCAGATGTCATTCACAATCGACAAAACAAAGATGTACAGAAGTCAAGCACACTTACGGGTGAGTTGCTCCATGATAGCACGCAGATTGTCCCTCTCCTGCTCAACCTGGACAAATGCTTTGCCTGATTCTACCAGGTTAAGGTAGAAGGGCTGCATGCACATAAAACCAGCATAAGCTACACACAAATAGTCCCAGGACTCGACAAACGACACTTACGTGTTCAACCCAAGGCGCAGGCTTGGCAGCAGAAGTCCCAATTTGCGGGGTCGACGTACTCGCAATCTTGGCGGCCTCAATGGTAGCGGCCGTGGCTACTGTTGTCACAACCTCAGCCGCAACAGGAGAAGCTTCAGGCTGATCTGGAGTCGAAGCTCTCTCGGTTGGAGGAGTTGGAGGTCACACAGTCTCGGCACTACAAGTAACATAAGACATACAACATAAGCAAGGCTACCAACAAGCAGAAACTTGAGTACAAGGGAGTTCAGACGCATACCTGTGCTCTTCTTCCTCTTCGCTATCAAGGTTGTCAAAATTGGGACTTCCAAAACATAGCTCTCCACCCAACTGAGGAGGAGGAGTCGAGCTCAACGGGCTCACGTCCAAGGGAGCAGCTGTGGTCATAGGAGATGAGCCCGAGTCTCCGTCATCTCTCACATCTGCTTCCTTCGCGGGTGAACTCGTGGAGGATGACACAACTTGGGCCGCCCGATGGCGCTTGCGAGTAGGGACCTCGCTCACATCATCAGTCGCGGCAAGCTCCCTTTCTTGTGTTTTCTCTACCCTTTCCTCTTCAACCTCTTCTGTGGGAGATGTGGTAGCCGAAGGTAGAGGCGATTCATCCCCTCCCTTCGCTTCTACTGTCACATCTGTTTCATGAGTTGGGCCATCTTCGGGAAGAGGAGGAAGGGTTGAGGTGGTCGAGTGGCCCTGCATACAACATACAATAGTCGAAAGTCACAAAGATGCATAGCACAATAACAAAAGCAGGAGATCATAAACTCGATAGATTCACTAACCTCTGGCAAAGGCTTTTCAGCCCCATAAGGAGCGACAGGGCAGTCGACGTTGCAGGGCTCGCTGGACTTCGTGCTGGTGATGGACCGCACGTGCCACACCAGCTCGCTCTTCGACAGCTCCTCCTTGCTCATTCGGGTGGCGTCGAGTGCACCCTCATACTCCCACATTGGGTGGGCGCGAGTGCGGAGCGGCCATACCCGCATCTTCACAAAGGTGGCAATCAAATGCACACCCGTGACGCTGTTTAGCAGCCCTCCAAGCGTCTCCAGCAGAGGCGCTGCTTCCGCCATTTCTTCAGTCGAAAGCTCTTGGTCCCAGGCCTTCGTCCTAGCGGCTATGCCAGCAGTCGAAAATGCTGGGACCCCTTCCTGGTTGACGAGCACATAAAACCACCTTTTCCTCCACCCTTGCGCCGAGTCGACTGGCTTCAGGGCGAAGTATCGGGTGTCGCTGCGCACTTGGATCTGCAGGCCTCCGACTGGATAGGTTCGGCCGCCTCGGTTGTTGGGCCGGACCATGAAGATAGACTTCCAAAGTGCCCAGCTGGGAGCAACTCCCAGGAAGCACTCGCACAACACCATAAAACAGGCTATGTGCATAATGCCGTTAGGGGTGAGATCATGGATCTGCACCCCATAGGCATACAGCAAGCCACGAACAAAGTCGTGGAGGGGAAAAGATAGACCCCTAGGCAAAAACTCCGCAAAACATACGCGCTCGTTTCTGCGAGGCTCGGGGAGTACCTCTTTCGAGGGCGCGCGGACGGTAAGCTGGTCCGCTGGCGGCAGCAGTCCGTCCTCGCGGAACTTCTCGAGATGCGCCGCTTTGATCGTGGATTTCATCCAGTCACCGTCGCTTTTCTTGAGATCGACGGTGGCCGCAGATGCGCTTGCCGCGGTTTTCTTCCCCTTCAGAGCGGCCGCGTCAGTCGCGGGCGCGTCGGAGGCAGTAGCTTTCCTTTTTGGCGCCATGGCGGTGGTGGCTAAGGGGAGCAGCGAAAGCTTGGGCACAAGAGCAATGGAGCAGGGGCGCAAGGAAGAAGATGGAACAGGGGCGGCGCGCAGAGGAAATGGCTAGTAAAAAAACAATGCCAGCGCCGTTCCCTTATTCACCACAAATCAAAGGCAAATCACAGCCATCCAGATCCAAACCGTGCGATACGCACGCAATCTTACCGTACACGTGGCAGACACGGAGGGCAACCGTCGCCGGCCACTCCGCCCACTACGCACGCAAAAAGAGGAGCCATAATCACCTCTCCGTCAAAAGTGGGCCAGAGTGGTCAAATCAAGTCCAAACTGCGCCGTTGTTCGGTCAGCTCTGCACAAATGGGCCCACCTATGTGTCACGTCCCATCCATCGCAGCATAACGCACGCCACGCGTGTCAGGAATCGCAGTCGAAATAAACGTCATCCCTGACGTCGTTGAAGCATCTGTAAAAAATACATTCGAGTACGCGTAACACATATTGGTCACTCGACCGTTCCTTCGGCTGAGGCATATTACTCCCATCGGGAGCATATTCAAAAATTCTTCGACTGAAGGTGCTCAAGAAAAACAATGATTTTGAGATTATCCTCCATTACGAGCAATACAGCATAATCTCGGGGGCTACTCCCATCGGGAGCACTGTCGTGCACCCGATAGAATTACGGCAAAAAATTTCTTCGAGTAACATATGCAGTGTAAAAAGATTTGAGATTATCCTCCATTGCAAGCAATAAAGCACAATCTCGGGGGCTACTCCCATCGGGAGCGCTGTCGCGCACCCGATAAAACAACGGCAAATATTAGTCAACAAAGGACACGACTCGTCCAATAAAAGTTCAAAATACTACAAAAAACATACTCGAAACATTCCCAAGTTGCGTCCGCCGCAAATACCTCGAATGCTGCATGCATAGTGCAAAGGTAAGACCCGCCGAACTTTCGAGCTGGGCTAAGGACCGTTCTAGCAACGTTAATCCTTACAGTTTCCGTGTCAACAGACATGATGAAAAATCCCGACGGACGCGTTGGGTAAAATTCAAAGCTATACTGCAGATCGACTCAGTAAGACCTCCGCGGCCTAGTCGAATCTGACCAGTTTGTTCCAGATTCGAGTCCGGGGACTCGAGTTTGATTGAAAGCTAGTAAGGTTTTACCCGAATGAGTAGTTAACCAGTCCCGATCCGTCGAGTGTACTACTAGCGGGAGACACTGATGCTATCCCGAAAGTGGATTATTTAGGCATGAATGCAGCTGGTAAGCGTTCCATGTATTATGTTGTAATGTCCAATAAATACTACAATAAACTATCTTGTCATATATTGCATTGTCATGCGCTTGCTATTTGTCAATTGCCCAGCTGTAATTTGTTTACCCAATATGCATGTTATCTTTTATGGAGAGACACCACTATTGAACTGTGGACCCCGGTCTATTCTTTTACACTGATAAAAACACCAACTGCAATCATCTGTTCTATGTTACTTTCTGCATTTATTATTATTCTCCACACCATCCGTCTAATCCTTTATATTCAGCAAGCCGGGAAGATTGACAACCTTCCTGTTTCGTTGGGGGCAAAGTAGTTTTATTGTGTTGTGTGCAGGTCCACGTCAACCACCAAATCATCTTATATTGCGCCGTGCCATATTTTCTGGTGCCGTTGACAACCTTCTGAAGCACTTTTGATTCCTACTGGATTGATAACCTTGGTAGATATCAAGGGAAAATTGTTGTTGCACTACATCATACCTTCCTCTTGGGGTCTCCCTGTCGGCCCAGTGAGAACCAGGGTGTGCTGGGCCCGTCCTCCAAGGCCCTCAACACTCGGTGGCCAAATTTCGCTAAGGACCAGGCCTACGGCCTGGAGAGACCCGCGAGGCAAAACGCCTCGCGAAGGCTCAGGAGGCAGCAGAGGCCTGCGGAGGCCCCCCTTCCTGCTGCTCCCTCTTCAAGGTAATCTTCCCTGAAGGGAAGTCAACGCCGAATCCTCCACAGGGCTCCCCAGCCCTCGCGGGGATTCCTTCGCTGCAAAGCAACCTCTGCAGAGCGCACATGGGCTCTGCAGCGGCCGCAGAGTGACGCGCGCCTCTGCGCGCGGTGACGACGACGCCACAGTTGCCATTCTGGTGATTAAAGGAGTCAACAAAGCTGCGCCATGCGGAACGGACTACAAGGGTTTCCTCTTTGGTGATAAGGGGACCGGCCGGCGCTACGCTCCAAGGCCAACGTCACCGTGGGCACCCCCACGTTCCTCTGCAGCCCCAGCTGGCTGTCCTGGATGGATGGTGGCTGCCCTGCCACAGGCATCAGCTTTACGCCCATGGACCGCGTCCATAGACTGCTGGGCTGCGGTGCACCGTGCTCCTCCTCTTGGCGCCATGTGGTAGCCCTTCCGCTGCGCAAGCACGGGAAGAGACCCGGGCGCCTATAAAAGGAGACGGTGCTCCACCGTAGCAAAGGATCGCATTTTCATCCTAGCTTAGCTACCTACGCGCAAGGAAGAAGAAGACTACTGTTCCTTCTTCCTTGTACACACCATTGCCAAAAGAGAGCCCTCGGCAAGCTCATTGTACTGTGACCTTCATAGCAGTGCAATACAGACAAGCAGGAGTAGCGGTTTACCTCCACACGAGGGCCGTGAACCTGGGTACGGGCTGGTGTTCATCTCTGTCGTGATGTCCCTCCTCATGCTCGACGAGCACCGTCGCCGTGCAGGTTGAGGGTTGTTTGACCAACGTGTTCAGCCCCTTACACGAACTCTCTTCGTGAGTTTGACCACCCCTGTTCCGTGGGAGTCATTCTCCGACAATTGGCGCGCCAGGTAGGGGGCTGAGGCGCGTCTTCAACCTTCACCGACCTCTGCACCATGGCGGACACTCGCGCAGCTCGCGCCACCCGGCGGGCGTCAGGCAGGGCCACCACCGAGCCCGCTGCCAACACCACCAACCCCTGCGGCCGTCCTCGCGCCAACCGCGCTTCGGGGCGCAACACCGCTGAGCCGCGTGTGGAGCACCCCGAGGACGGTGACGGCCACCACGACGACCGCTACGACGAAGACGTCGACCACGGGCACGGTGAGGACGCCGAGTCCTCGCATCCGTCCCAGCGCCAAAGCGCCTCCACTCTTGGGTGTCCAGCACCCAGTCCTAACACCGCGCTGCTCATGGCCGCGGAGCTCTTCCGCTACCGCCCCTCCGCCGAAGCGCACGACAACTGGCTCGGCCGCCTCGAGCACCTCGTCAGCATCGCGGCCGCACCACGCGCGGCTCCGGCGACGTCCCGCTCTCTGGTGCACCACAACTCCGGCCGCGCAGGGACCACTGCGCACGGCGCACCTCCGCCGCCGCCTCCACCGGGACCGCCTCCGGCTGCGGCCCACAGGGCCGCCTCCCACGCGTCTTCGCCGCGCGATTGCCAAATCGTGCAGCGGACTCCTCCGACGCACGGGTGGAGATGGAGCCAGAAGGACCTCCAGAAGCGCATCGTCGAGGAAATCGGCCAGGCGGGGCGGCAGAACCGCCGAGCTCTTCAGGGCGGCATTGCCTCGTACGCCACAGGATGTGCGGCCTTCACCCGCAACCTGCGTCGCGTCGTCTGGCCACAGAAGTTCAGGCCTGACCTACCCAAGGCTACGACGGCACGAACAACCCCATCGAGTTCCTGCAGCTCTACACCACCTCCATCCAGGCTGCGGGGGGAGACGACAAGGTCATGGCCAACTGGTTCTCCCACGCCCTCAAGGACTCTGCCTTGTCGTGGCTCCTGAACCTCCCCGAGGACTCCATTGACTCGTGGGAGGAGCTCTGCCAGCAGTTCGTTGCAAACTTCAAGGGCACATACGAGCGAGCCCTCACCTACAACGACCTGCGCGCTGTGCGCCAGAAGCCTGGCGAGACCCTCCGCAGGTACATCCAGCGCTTCAGCCAAGTCCGCAACAAAATCCCGAACATCCCGGACTCGCACGTCATCGCTGCCTTCAGAGAGGGCGTCACCAACCACAGGATGCTCGAGAAGCTCGGCATCCACGATACCCTCTCCTCTGGTGAAGCTCTTCGACATCGCAGACAAGTGCGCCAAGGCAGAAGAAGGCCTCCTTTTCGTCAAGGTGGGCTCAGCGGATGACCCTGTCGAGGGATCCAAGACCCAGAAGAGGCGTGACGAGACAAAGCGCAAGCCTACTGCTGTCCTAGCGACCGAGCCCGACGCCAAGCAGCTTCGCGAGGACTCTCCCGAGGCGCGAGAAAAAGGTGGACAACCGCCCGTTCTGCATCTACCACAACAGGCGCGGCCATGCGACGGAGAACTGCTACGACCTCAAGCAGCTGAGCAAGAAGCGCGAGCAAGAAGAAGGCAGCGGTGGCCGCGGCAGAGGCCGTTACCGCAAGGGCGGACGTAAAGGCAACTACCAGAGGCCACAGGGGACTCAGGCGAACGCCGCCGAGAAAAACAACAACCTCCCCGACGAAGAGCCTGGGGTTACCAGGCCCCAAGGGGCTATGGCATGCATCCTCGGCGGATCCCAAGCGCCCAAGTCCAACAATCAGTTCAAGCAGTTCGCTCGCGAGCTCAATGCAGCGCTTCCCGGGTCGAGACGTCCCGCCCCTCAAGTGGTCCCAGTACACCATCGCCTTCGACGCCAAAGATCACCCCAAGTCGACCAAGACTGTGGGCACCCTCCCGTTGGTGTGCACCCCACCATCAACAATATCGCCGTCGGCAAGACGCTCATTGATGGGGGTGCAGGCCTGAACGTCATCTCTGTCGAGACCTTCGAGACGCTTCAAGTGCCCTACGAGTGGCTTATGCCCTCCAGGCCCTTCACCGGGGTCACCAGCGGCTCAATCTCGCCTCTGGGGCAAGTGAGGCTCGCGGTCACCTTTGGCACGCAGGAGAACTACCGCACCGAGCTAATTGACTTCGACGTCGCGCACATTGGCCTGCCCTACAACGCCATCCTCGGCTACCCCGCCCTCGCGAAGTTCATGGCCGTCACGCACCACGCCTACAACATGGTCAAGATCCCTGGCAGCGGTGGCACCATCACCATCGTGGTCACGTACAGGACGCCACGCGCGCTGTCGAGATCGCCTACAAGGCCGCTGCCATGGCATTCCCCGCTGACGAGGACATGGAGCCTCTCGAGAGGCCCAAGAAGAAGAAGCAGCTGTTCACTCAAGAGCAAGCATCTACAAAGAAGGTGTCGCTGAGCACCAGTGGCTCGGGGGCTGAGGGCTCGGGGGCTAGCGTCACCATAGGCGCTGGCTTGCCTCCCAAATAGGAAAGCGCGCTCGTCGCCTTCCTTCGGGCAAACTCTGACATGTTCGCATGGACTCCGTCAGAAATGTCCGGTGTACCAAGGGAGGTGATCGAGCACCACTTAGCCGTGTGTCCAAACGCACGCCCTGTAAAGCAGAAAGCGCGGAAACAAGCCCCCGAGAAGCAAGCGTTCATCATCAAAGAAGTAGAGAAGCTGAAAGCAGCAGACATCATTCGAGAAGTTGCCCACCCCACTTGGCTCTCCAACGGTGTGGTTGTCCCAAAACCCAATGGAGGAGGCCGGCTCTGCATCGACTACACAGACGTGAACAAGGCCTGCCCCAAGGATCCATACCCCATGCCAAGGATAGACCAGATTGTGGACTCCACCGCCGGCTGTGATCTCCTCTGTTTCCTGGATGCCTTCTCAGGCTACCACCAGATCAAGATGGCCAAGGAAGACGAGGAGAAAACAGCATTTCTCACCCCTTGTGGTGTGTATTGCTACACTTGCATGCCCTTTGGCCTGAAGAATGCCGGCGCCACCTTCCAGAGGCTCATGAGGATCGCCTTGGGGGCTCAGATGGGAAGAAATGCAGAAGCTTATGTTGACGACATCGTGGTCAAGTCTCGCGAGGGAGACACTCTCTTGAAGGATCTCGAGGAAACCTTCGCCAGCCTGCGCAAGGTGAACATCAAGTTAAACCCCGCCAAGTGCGTCTTCGGGGTGCCTTCAGGCAAGCTCCTCGGGTTCCTCGTGTCCCACCGTGGCATAGAAGCAAACCCTGACAAGATCAAGGCCATAGAAGACATGCAGCCACCTCGCCGCCTCAAGGACATGCAACGCCTAGCAGGATGCATGGCCAGCTTAGGCCGCTTCATCTCCAAGTTCGGCGAGAGAGCTCTGCCCTTTTCAAGATCATGAAGAAGTCCGGCACTTCAAGTGGACTCCAGAGCAGACAAGGCATTTGAGGACCTGAAGAAATACTTGGCTAGCTCACCAGTCATGGTAGCCCCAGGACAGGCGAGCATCTGAAGCTGTACCTAGCAGCCACTCCGCAAACCACAAGCGCTGTCCTGGTGGTGGAAAGAGAAGAGCCAGTCCTCCCCAAGAAAAGCACTTGGCGCTTATCGGCCAGCGTGGTCTCAAGGGCCACGCGCTCCGAGGCTGCAGCTTGGCGTTCCGCAATGGCCGCCTCACGATCTGCGGCCGCGGCCTCGCGCTCAGCCTGGAGTGGCTCCAAGGTCTCTTGAGCCTCGCGCACCACGCTCTCGCGGACCTCCTTGGCGAAGCGCAGTGCCTCCTCACGCTGCGCCTGCATGGCCTCGTTGCTGCGGCGGCAACGCTCCACGGTCTCAAAGAAGCGGGCCCGGGCCTTCTCGAGTTCGTCGTGCTGCCTGGCGAGCTCAGCCTCCTCGAGGGCAAGTTGGGCCTCCAGCCCGTCCAGCGCGTTCCTCGCCAGGCGGAAAGCGGAGCCGCGGCGAGCGCCGCTCCAGTTCCTGCCGCTCAGGACCAAAGCCCATGAGCTCCCACGAGGCGCGGAAGCTCCCACATCTGCACTAGGCTCAGGGTCAGAGAACTCCGTGCTTGGGCCAGGGTCAACTCTGGCCTGGGGGCTCTGGAGCGAGCCCACTCCACCACTTGCGCTGTGGGCGCCAGCGCCGTCGCCTTCCAGCGGCGTCTCCTCTCGGGCCTCGGGGCTGGGGAAGATTGCCCAGCCGTCATTAGGTCCGCCGCAGCCGTGCCCGCTGCGGCCTCAGAAGAAGCCGCCGCCCCCTCAGGTTCTGCGCTTGGCGGGGGCGGCGGAGGAACGTTCTCCTCCATCTCGACGTCGGCGCCTTCCCTCGCCGGCGTGCTGTTTCCCGCCGCCTCCGCGGCAATTTCCTCCTGCCGCTCCGGTGGAGTAACAGGGCGCGGCGGCGATGGCGTCCTCTCCACCGTCCACTCCACGCGGCGCTCCTCCGCAGGAGGAGACGAAGCAGTTGCCTCGACAAGAGGCACAACCACCACAGGCCATGTGGCCTCCTCTACCACAGGCCTCGTGGCTTCATCCGCAGCCGGCTCCGTGGCGTCCGACACCACGGGCCTCGCAGCCTCTTCAGCTGAGGGCTCCACAGGCCCCTCAGCGGCTGTCGTGGCGGCGCCCCGCACCTCCGCGGCCTTACGGAGCCTACGGCGTTTCGCCGTTACCAAATCCCTGACAAGCAAGCAAGAAAGGTCTTCAAGAGGGGAACACGGGTTTTTTATAAGAAGTGAAAACAGTCAAGGGAGCCAAAACTTACCCAGATGTCTTGGCGCGGGAGTCAACCCACACCGTGCTTGATGACCGCCACGGCCTCGACGACGCGGCACCGGCACCGGACCCCTCAGGAGCAGTCTCGGCTTTCCTCTTGAGAGGAGTGCCCGCCGGACTCTTGGCGGCCCTGTCATGGCTGGCCTTGGAGCGGGGCTCGTAGCGCCCCGCCGCGGCCTCCTGGTCGCTGTCTTCCTCCTCCTCCGTGGCCTGGCGCGAAGGAACCACCAGGTAACCCTCGTCCCCGCTGGACGAGATCTCCAGAACTTCTTCCTCGGGAGGCGCAGGCTTCGAGGAGCTCGCCTCCCCTGCCGAAGGATTCGCCCCTCCAGAGGCGACGCCCAGATCAGCGTCAGATGTGGCGGGTGACTCTGCGGCCTAGTCTTCTTCCACCACGGGCGCCGCAGCCTCCTTCTTTCCCTTCCCCGCCAGACCCTGAGGGGTGAACTCCGGCATCAGCTCCAGGATCGCGAGGCGCTTCTTCAGAGTGATCTGATGGAGGGGCCTCGCGAGCTCGCTCTTCGGCACAGGAACCTCCGGGGCGGTGAAGAGGATGCCCATGATGGTGGCAATGACGTCAGGGGTGTGGGAGCCACAATGCAGCCGCATCGGGTCCGCCGGGCCAGAGTACATCCATGCCGGCTTCGTGTGCTTCTGGAGAGGAGCGATACGGCGCCTCACGAAGTCTTCAGCAACCATCTGCCCCGTGAGGCCAGCTTCACGGACGAGCCTCATGCGCGCGACCAAGTCAGCGATCTTCGGGCTCTGAAAGGCCGCGCTTGACCAGTTCGAGTTCTTCAGCAGCGGCGCCTCAGCGACGTCGAAGAAGGGGTTCTGCGTCTTGGCGTCCACAATGAACCATCGCTGGCGGAAGTCGTCCACCTTCTTCGTCACCCGCGTGACGGGCTTATCGCCGTCCCAGGACATGGGGATGTAGATGACGCCCATCCCATCCGCAATGCGGAAGGACACGCAGTCGGAACGCTCGCCGGGCGCCGTGGAGCGGAGCGCGTAGAAGCTCCGGAAGAAGGCCACGAAAGGCATCACCCCCAAATACGCCTCGCAAAGATATGCGAAAATGGCGAGGATCAGGATGGAGTTGGGTGCAGATGAAGAAGCTGGATCTGGTAGAAGGCCAGAACCTCCTCCAAGAAAGGGGAAAATGGCGGCACCAGGCCAGCGAATATGGTCTGGAAGAAAATGGGGTACAACCCCGCCGCGAGCTTGCCGAAGCGCGCCGCCTTGAGAACGCTGGCGCCGTGCTCGTTGTTCTTGCCAGCGGCCATCAGCCTGATCTTGTCCAGCGCCTCCACCGTGTGGATGCGGGTGCCCACGAGCGCCGGCGCAAACTCGTCCTCCTGCTGCGCCCCAGCAGGGTCGTTCACCATCGCCGCCTTGTCTTTCTTGGAACCCATGGTCGAGGAAGAAAGGCGGCGGAGAAGCTTGGGGTCGAAGGAGCGCAGGAGTCAAGAGCGAAGAGGCGAGAGCGCGAATGGGGCAGTAACTGCTGCCTGAACCGACGCTGCAGGCTTTATATCACCTCAGGGCAGTTACCAAGACATGGTGGGTCCCGCCACTACGCCCGTTACCGTCGAGGAGAACGTGTGGTCGCGGCGCCTAACTGCCCTACATGTGTCTCGGGCCGGCCGGACACTTTGGGCCCATGACGATTCGCCTGCGTCCACTGGACTACATCGTGCCCATCATGGGCCCGGGGGCTACTGTCGGCCCAGTGAGAACCAGGGTGTGCTGGGCCCGTCCTCCAAGGCCCTCAACACTCGGTGGCCAAATTTCGCTAAGGACCAGGCCTACGGCCTGGAGAGACCCGCGAGGCAAAACGCCTCGCGAAGGCTCAGGAGGCAGCAGAGGCCTGCGGAGGCCCCCCTTCTTGCTGCTCCCTCTTCAAGGTAATCTTCCCTGAAGGGAAGTCAACGCCGAATCCTCCACAGGGCTCCCCAGCCCTCGCGGGGATTCCTTCACTGCAAAGCAACCTCTGCAGAGCGCACATGGGCTCTGCAGCGACCGCAGAGTGACGCGCGCCTCTGCGCGCGGTGACGACGACGCCGCAGTTGCCATTCTGGTGATTAAAGGAGTCAACAAAGCTGCGCCATGCGGAACGGACTACAAGGGTTTCCTATTTGGTGATAAGGGGACCGGCCGGCACTACGCTCAAAGGCCAACGTCACCGTGGGCACCCCCACGTTCCTCTGCAGCCCCAGCTGGCTGTCCTGGATGGACGGTGGCTGCCCTGCCACAGGCATCAGCTTTACGCCCATGGACCGCGTCCATAGACTGCTGGGCTGCGGTGCACCGTGCTCCTCCTCTTGGCGCCATGTGGTAGCCCTTCCGCTGCGCAAGCACAGGGAAGAGGCCCGGGGCGCCTATAAAAGGAGACGGTGCTCCACCGTAGCAAAGGATCGCATTTTCATCCTAGCTTAGCTACCTACGCGCAAGGAAGAAGAAGACTACTGTTCCTTCTTCCTTGTACACACCATTGCCAAAAGAGAGCCCTCGGCAAGCTCATTGTACTGTGACCTTCATAGCAGTGCAATACAGACAAGCAGGAGTAGCGGCTTTACCTCCACACGAGGGCCGTGAACCTGGGTACGGGCTGGTGTTCATCTCTGTCGTGATGTCCCTCCTCATGCTCGACGAGCACCGTCGATTGAGGGTTGTTTGACTAACGTGTTCAGCCCCTTACACGAACTCTCTTCGTGAGTTTGACCACCCCTGTTCCGTGGGAGTCATTCTCCGACACTCCCAACGAACGTGTGTTTTCACGTCATCAAGCACATTTTCTGGCGCCGTTGCCGGGGAGTCAGGAGGCTACAGCAAGGGAGTCTCACACTTCCAATCTCATTACTTTGTTTTTGTCTTGCTTAGTTTATTTTATTTTATCTTGTTTGCTTTTAAAAATCAAAAAACACAAAAAAAAATCTTGCATCTAGTTTATTTTGGTTTTCTAGCTTTACTTCTTGCTTCGATCATCATGTCTAGCTCTACTCCTTTTAATATTGTGCCCCCTTTAAGCGAAATCATTATGTTTGAACAAAAAAATGGAGAAACTTTTAAGAAAGCTTGGGAGAGAATGCTAGAACTGCATAGGAAAATGCAACCTAAAATGGATTTGGGAGTTCTCATAAAAAATTTCTACTTTGGTTTATTCTCTTTATACCAGAATGTCCTAGATGTCATGGTAGGGGAAACCTTCTCTGAATATGATGCGGCAAAGGCTTATAATAAAATTTTGAATGGATTGGCTATTTTTCCCATGATAGATGAAACTGATGGGGTGGTTACTAGGCTGGATAAAATAGAAAAGTCACTTAATGAATTAAATTTGAATCATAGCCCTAAGGATCAACCCCTTGTCGAACTAAAAAATGATTGGGAACCTTTCATTGAGATAAAAATTGGTAGTGAGAAGTTTCGTGCTTATTGTGATCTTGGTTCCAATCCGTACCTTGCATTAATAAATCCCCCATTGCTTTTCAAAAATGATCTACCCAGGACTATACTATTAGGAGATTTTGCCAGGATCATAAAGTTTATTGGAATAGTCTAATTTTGAATAGTGACTTCAACATTATTAATCATCCCTAAACTCTTTGTAATAGTACCATCAACATGGAAATGAAAAACATGATAATCAACCATGTTATCAAATTTTAAAACATCATAAATCATTTTAGGCATGATGGACATTGTAAACAAACGCATTCGACTTAACAGCAGTACCCTTAAGCTAAGCATTAGTTATTTTATCCCTAGTGGCAACAACACATCCACAACCTTAGATGTTCTTGTCACTCACCTAGATTACTGGAGGCATGAACCCACTATCGAGCATAAATACTCCCTCTTGGAGTCACAAGCATCTACGTGGCCAAAGTATCTACTAGCAACGGAGAGCATGCAAGAACATAAATAAAACAGTAGATATATTGATAAACAACTTGATCATAACATCACTATTCATCGGATCCCTGCAAACACAACATGTAGCATTACAATAAGATGATCTTGATCATGTTAGGCAGCTCACAAGATCTAAACATGATAGCACAAAGTGGAGAGACAACCATCTAGCTACTGCTATGGACCCGTAGTTCAAGGATGAACTACTCACGCATCACTCCGGAGGCGGGCATGGTGATGTAGAGCCCTCCGGTGATGATCTCCCTCTCCGGCAGGGTGCCGGGAGGAGCTTCAGAACCCTCCCGAACTAGGGTTGACGACGGTGGCGGCGACGGAACTTTTCGTGGAATAATGCTCGGGTATTTAGGGTTTTGGGACAGAGGCAATATATAGTCGAAAGAGCGGCGCGTGGGGCCAGCCGAGGGCCCCACACACCACCACGGCGCGCCAGGCAGTGGGGCCGCGCCCTAGTGGTGTCTGGCTCCCCTGGGTTGCTTCTTCGTGCGCCCTTCGGACTTTGTCTTCGTGTCGGTGAAAAACAGGGCTCCGTTGATTTTCGTCCAATTCCGAGAATATTTCCTTACTAGCTTTTCTGAAACGGAAAAATAGCAGAAAACAGGAACTGGCACTGTGGCATCTTGTTAATAGGTTAGTCCCAGAAAATGCATAAAAATGCTATGAAGTGTTTATAAAGCATGTTTCAAAATGTATAAAACAAGCATGGAACATCAAAAATTATAGATACGTTTGAGACGTATGAGGGGTGCCTAGCATCCCCGGTGTCCGCGTACCGATACGCGACATCTGGCGTGCCAGGTAGGGGACGCCCGTGTTTCGTTCTCGGAACTACCGTACCACGCCACGCTGGGGGCTGAGGGGCGTGCGGCCGCCTCAGGACCCGGTGCGCGAGACCCCGCACACAGGACCAGCGGGCTCGACGGCCCCTTCGTTGCCCCGCCCGCTGGAACCCGACTGGTGTTCTCACCCGAGGGATCAGTGGTGTCGTGGCAGGACATGTGCGCGTGGGTCGCACAGTCGATCCAGGGTAAAAACTTGCGCCTCGGATCGATCAGCGACCTCAACTCAGTGGTGCAGAGGCCCGGTGAGACCCTTCGAGGATTCACGCTGCGGTTTCGACACATCCTAAGCCACATCCCTGACGCTCCTGACATGGCGGTTATCCGGGCGTTCCGCTGGAACGTTCGTGATGTCCGAATGTTGGAGAAGCTCGGGAGCTGCGACGTCTACACCACCTCGTAGCTGTACGCCCTGGCGAACAAGTGCGCCCGGATGGAGGAAGGAAGGCTCTCCATCCCTTTCCAAGAAGGGCTTGGGGCAGAGGCCAATGGACACGACGAGGAAGCGGCTATGCGTCGGGTCCCCCTGCATGGCTCGACTGGTGGTTCCATCTACCCAGTCGAGCTGCTGGGGATACCCGTCGGCGAGGGAGGAAGACATGCAAGGGAAGCGCCCGTGCCGTGGTGCCCCGTGCATGACACCGGGGTCCACGACGTCCGCGGGTGCCGCGCAATACGCGAACTCGCTAACCTCAGGAGGAAGTACCGGGCGGAGACGAGAAGTTCCGGCCAAACGGCGCTGTGCCACGCATGTGACCGGCCCGGACACTACGCCAGGGACTGCCCTTCCCGCGCGACCACCAGAGGACTGGCCGCAGGAGGCGGGGCAAGTGGAGCACGGGGGGCAGGAAGAGGACCCGCCAAGAAGTCGAGGGGTTACTGATCCCGGGGACAAGGAGCATCCCCGGAGGCTGCAATGCCCAAACCACACACCAAGGCCGGGCCAAGAGGCGCCTAGCCCCGTCAAGACTTGCCGGAGTTGCCTAAGAAGACCGGAGACAGGCATACCCGAGTGTAGCCCGCTGTATCCTTTGGAAAGTTAACCCTCCTTAGCGTTGAATAAGTTGTGCTTGTGTTTATCTGTGCATCACCTCTCCTATCTAATACCCCGCTTCCCGCAACAGAGACATGACTATGAATCTAAGCCGGAGCAAAAAAGGCTTCGTCGCTTAGAATCGGGACTAAGATGAACACAACGTGCGGATTGGGCATCGAAAGTGCGAACGGGAAAACCCGCGCCTAGGTTCAGAGTACATAGGCGCCTCGTGGAAGCGGGAGAGGAAGATGGAGGGAGAGTTTCGTGAACACAACAGCATGGGGGTACTCGGCCACGCCCGCCGAGGAGCACGGGAACCCCGGCGGTTCTCGAGGGCAACAGAGTGCGGTCGGAATTACGACAAACAGCTAAGTTTCTCCTACCCGTACGTCATTCCTCTTTGCGTTTTGGAAAAAAGCAAACTTGTATCTTCCCTTGGGAGGGGGGCTGGTCTTCAGCGGCGAAGCCTGAGTGTAGAAAGGGCGTTCAGTGGGGAGAGGTAGTCCTCGGAGATTTTCTCGGGTCCAGCCCCGAGGATCTTCCACCGGGACAGATCGCCAATGAACGGAGCGACCTTTATGCGGAGACGCAACCCGGGGAGGGCAGCTGGACCAGGTCCAGCGCTCTCCCGGGCTCTGCGCAGGCGCGCAAAGGTACCCCCGGAACACAGGGAAAATCGCGCCAATAAGGACTAGTACTCTAACTAAGGAAAAATGCAAGGAACAAAGCTTAAAAGAATACACGCATGAGAAGGACTGTTTGAGACAGTTACATAACCTATCTAGGATAGCAACTGTTTATTACACAGGGTTACAGGATGGGGAGCGGGAACAGGAGGTCGCGGCCCATGGGGACTCAGCTCCTCTGCAGCCTCGCCTTGACCTGCTCGACGATGGGGGCAACGGCGCGCTGCGCCACCTCGCGGTCCTCCTCTTGGTCGAACTCCTCGAAGAGAAGCTCGAATGGGAAGAGGGGCGCCAAGTAGTGCACCCGGAGAAGGATTACGCTGGCCACCTGGGCGCCGACTTCAACGCCTTCTGTCCGGAGACAACGCGTCACCACTTCCTTCGGGAGCTTAACCTTCCCCACCATGTCGACGAAGAACAGGGAGAGGCTGGCAATGTCAGTGCCGCCAATCTGCCCCGGAGGGAGATCGACCGCGGCCATCGCGGAGCAGCGGGCAGCGAGGCGCCGAAGGCTAGCGGCATCCACCTCGGTCCGCTGGTCAGCTCTGCGGAGCTGCTCGATGGCGTTGTGGGCGCTGAGCTTGTTCTCATCGTTGATCCTTCGCAGTCGTTCGAGGCGGCGATCACGGTCATTCATCCCCTACATGGCGTCGTCAAGCTACTGCTGTAATCCGGCGAGCTGGGCTTGAGCATCCTGAAGTTGACGCCGGAGCCCCTCCTCGCGGACTGCCGCCGCCCGGGAAGCTTCGCGCTCCCTCGCGCTGGCGCCGTCAACGTCGTTGCGGAGCCCCTCGATCGTCAGCTGAAACTCGTGGAGAGAATCAGCCTGTTCGTGGATCTGCGCTTCCGCATTCGCGAGGGCCAGGTGGTGGGCGTCCACCATGGCGACCCGCTCGTGCTCAAGGGCGGCAAGCTCGAGGGCATGGGCCTCCTATTGGGCAGTAGCTAGCTGCTGCGCCGACCCCGAGCTCGCGGGCTGGCCACTCTCAGCACGCTTCGCCGCGGCAAGGGCGGCCACCAGAACCCTCTGCAAGTCGGCCTTGAGGGCCGAGGCTTCTTCCGCGGCAAGCACCGTCGTGGCAAGGGTGCCCTCCGTCTCGGCTTGGGTGGCGGCCAACTGGTGCTCCCGGGCCTGGACAGATGCCACGCGTTCCTCGAGAACACGGCGACTGTCCTCAATCTCCGCGCATTGGATGAGGAGAAACTAACTGGTGCGCTCATTCTCCTCCTTGGCGCAGGCGGCAGCGTCCGCCACCAGCTGCTGGTGCTGCTCCACGCTATCCAACACGCTGTGCGCCGAGGTGAAGATGGAGGCATCCAGGATGACGCCGGTGGCGGGAACCACCCCGCGACCCGCGTGGAGAACCAAGGAAGAAGGGCCAGCGGGGCCCAAAGAGCTGCCCGCGGCAAGGGAAGGGGGTGCAGCCAGTGTCGCCCCTCCGTCGCGGGAAGAAGGAGGTGGCTCCGTGTCCACCTCCATGGGATCCAGGGCTTGGCGACGGAGCCTCAATGAGGGGCGCCTCTCGAACCGAAGGGTGCCTCCCGCGTCGCTATCGTCAGAGGCCGACTCCACCGTTACCACGTCGCGGGGAGGTGGAGCCTGCACCAGATCTGCAACGAGAAAGAACGGAGTCAGAAAAGAAGGAACCCGAAAAAGGAAACACACCTTTTTGGGAAGGACGGTTTGTGAGGGCATACCTGCAGCCGTGGTCGCCTCTGGAGGGGCGGCACCGGGTCCGGGGGCTCCCGCAGCCGAGGACGGCGCCGGCACACCGACGCCCGGTCTGGGGGCTTCGTCGGCCCAAGGCCTCTTGGGCCGAGGAGCAAGGACCCCCAGACTCATCACGGACCCTCTTCGAGGAAGAGGCCGGAGGCTGGGGGTGGCAAGAAAGAAGCACGCTCAGGATCAGAGAAATGTTACAACAAAAGAAGCAACCAGAGGAGAAGGGCTTTACCTGGCCGAATCCAGACAAAGGGACCAAGACCCCATCAAGGCAAAGCCGCCGAGCGGTGGTGGAGCCGGGAGGGACTCCGAGGGCAGTTCATCGCCTGAGGAAGCGTTGCCGGCGGCCGCTAGCTCCTCCACGGTCTGCTGCCTCGCGGGGATGCGAGGACGGTGGTACAACGGCGCCGGATCGGTATCAACTTCCTCCACCTCCGGGGAGGCGCGCCTACCTACCCTGGACGACCCCTCGGGAGCGAAGATCCACTACGACGACCAGAGTCCCCGAGGGAACCACCTCGGAGACGACGAGAAGACCCCGGAAGGGAAGCCGAGGGAAGTGCCGCTCCCGGAGGAAGCCAAGACGAAAGGATCCCCACTCGTCGCACTCGGGCAGGGATGAGATGATGTTGTCGACATCCTCGTCCCTGTACAAAGGAGTGACCCCTGCCGGCAGGCCCACGTATTCGGTGGACCCACCGCAGACGTCATTCAGTAGCCCACTTAGGGCCCCGGAAGCACCTTCGACCTGAACAGTCGAGTCTGGTCGTTGGGGCCCTCGTACTCCCACATGCAGTGGGAACGCAGTTGCAGGGGCGATGGCTTGGCTGAGGAAGTGCGCCACCACATCGCGGGAAGTCAGATCCTGGTTGCGGTGGGCAAGGATCCAGCGGTACACCGGAGCCAAGTCCGCATCGCGCTCCCCTGGTTCGGACCAGCTCTCTGGGCGGAAGGGCACCGCCGTGGGCTCCGCGAGGGCTTCGTCAGCCGCGGGGAAGCGGACGAAGACCCATTCGTGCTGCCAGTCCTCCCACCGCCGTTTGCTCAAGGCGATGAAGGTGCCGGCGAGGTTGTCGCGCAAGCGGAAGGTGACAGAGCCGGAGATGGCATCCCCGGTCTCGACCCGGGATAGAAGTAGTGGCGGAAGATGGCGACGCTCGGCTTGACGCCGACGAAGGTCTCGCAGAAGTGCTGGAAGATGGTGATAACCCCCAAGAGCAGGGGATCACTGTAGCACCTCTCAATGTGGAAGTAAGGTATCGATCCGCAGGAGCAAGAAGGAAAAGTTATCTATTCCCTACAACTAAAGTGTCACAAGTTTTAGTTGATTATGCACTAAACAAGTTTAAAGAACAAGGTGGTTGATTTAATGGATGGAAGTTTAACGTAACAAAACAAGAATGTAAAAGTGTCCCAATCCTCTTCAATGCAAGAGGACAAGACAAAGGTTTTCTCTTATAGGAACAATGGACATGGGTTCATGGGTTCACTTAATCCTCTCTCTCTCATCTATGGTGATTATCATGTTATAGATAAAGTACACACAATTGTCATGTTTTAATGGTAGCTTTTATGACGGCTATATGTCCTAAAACACATAGTTGAAAGAAGTACTCATTTGTGTTGCTATGTCACCCTCGTAAGGCTAGCGTGGTTGCTGTCACTCCCACATCATACTCTTCCTTTTTACCCCCAGATAAAGGATGTTGGGCTGTATTTCACATGTCACTCAATACATATGCCGTGTCACATCGGCCATCCCGTACCTACATACATCATACTTCATAATGGACAATATTCTAAACACTAGTGCAATGATTCATAATTCGTGTGCATGACCACATCTCTCTCATCTATCCACACTTGGTGGTGTCAATCACCTCATGACAAGGATAAACAAGGCATTATGCATAAATCAAACCATCACATGCATCATAGAATATCTCCAAAGTATGACAAATCATAAAAGTTCCAACACAACAGTAAATGCATAACAAATCATCTCATACCACAATATCCACCATAGGAATTACATAGATGACCGTAATCATGTTCAGCAGCTCATACGGTACTAATTAGTGAAGCTCAAAGAGAGGAGAGATACATAAGTTACCACCACAAACCCAAGTCCAGGGGGTGGACTACTCCCCCTTCATCATGGAGACGGTGGAGAAGTCGTTGGAGAAGGAGACCACCCCGGCAGCGCCCCGCCGGAGTTTTCCCCCTCCAATCTGCAGCTCCAGGTCTCTGTTTCGTGGTTTCTGTGTTTCGGCGGCGCTCCCTTTCGCGAAAGCCCTGGGGGGTCTATATATAGTCGTTTTTAGGTCAAGACGAAGCTTCGGGAAGAAGGATCGACGGCAGCGGAGGCCCGAGGGCCATGGTGGGTCCCACGCGGTCAGGGAATCTGGCCGCGTGGGCCCACCCCTTTTGGCCTTCTGGTCTCCGTTTCTTCGATTCCTTTGCGCCTACGTTTCGTTCCTTCCAAAAAAGTGATCCCCGTAAAATCTCAGGTCATTTGACGTCGTTTGGTCCCTGAAACATCAAAATATAGAAAAAGGGGTTTTCTGACAGCGCAGGGTTAATTCCAGAAAAATGGGGAAGTTGTTAATTATCCCCAAAACTCAATATAAATCATGAATATAACCCTTATATGATGCAAATAACATGGAATAACATGTAATAAAATGTAAAGTTCATGTATGCATTTTACATGCATCAACATCCCCAAGCTTAACCCATGCTCGTCCCGAGTATGAAGGTGATAAAACTAACATGGACTTTGCATTTTAATACTATCAATGGATATCAAAGGTGATTACTATTGCTACATAAGTCAAATGATTCATTCTTCAAAGGAATAACAATATGCAAGATAAATTATGAAGTGATATCAAATACTCAATGTAAAGATGTTCAATGATAAATTCACAAAGTGTAACATAGAAGAAAGTACTATGGACCAAATGTATGCATAATGAAAAGTAAAAACATCCTATGGTGGTCATAGAGTACTTCTTATGAAAACTGAATATAAAAGGTGGACACTTTGGATAGATAAATAAGTAGAGGTAAAGCATGAATAAGTTTCATCTAACTTCCAAACACTTCTACTTAAGTTAATGCTTGCAATGTGGTAGTCATTGGTGTGGAGCTCTCATTACCCCTATCATAGCATCTTGAATGATTAATGTTTAAAGTGAAAGCAAATATGAGTGGTGTGCTTGACAATGTATTGGTTGAATGTCTCATGTCCCTTGAATACAAGTACCTACACCATGTGTTACTCACTTTGGTCCACAAAGTAAATTCAAATAAAGGTCATTGCAAGTAATAATAGTATCATCAAGAACTGCACTGGGGTACCTCTTGCCCCTTGACATGAACAAGCCCATGTCAAAACAACAAGACAAACAGACAATGAACAATCTCAGCACTCTTTTATTTACTATGGGTATAGCTTTTTATTATGAGGTGCATCACTGAATGAACATTATGGTTATGCTGTAAATTTCCACCATGAATGATGCATGGCTTAGATTAGCGGCCCAGGCATTTCTCTAACCATTTATACAAACTCTTTGAACTTACTAAGTATCCACATTCATTTCACCCATGATAGGCATCCATAAACAAAAGTACATGACATCAACTAAATATAAATAAGTGCAATGTTGAAAGCTTGCCATGTGACAGCACATATGGGCTAACTCCCAACCAAAACTATTGTCAAGCCCACAACTTCATAATTTTAATCACAATGGTTCATGCTTATTAAATGCAATAAAAGTAAATTGTGCATCAAGTTCGTGAGAGCTTTTAACCAATTTTTCCCATGACAATCAATAACATAAGCATTTAAATTCAGAAATGTAGATAACACAATATAACATGATAAACATACTTGGAATAGCATAAAGCTAATAGGTAGATATGGTGGACTCACTGGAAAAACTTTGGTTGAAGGTGTTGGGAAACAAGCTTTTTACTTGTTGTAATTTTTGGGCTAGCAATAGGGAGAAAGTTGACCATCTAAATGCATGCATAAGTGTCCATAGAACTAATCAATCCATGTTAAACCAAGTAAAGTTAAAATTCAACATCTAAACATGGTAAAAGATAGCTCTTGACAACACACTTGCAAATTAACATTCATTCAAAGCACATGAATTATGCAACTATATGTATCTTTTAAAATCAACTCAAACATCCCTATCCCAATATATTTAATAGCATCCAACATAATTCAACCCAAACTTCCAGTAGCTCTCTCATATATAAATGATAGTGGTGGTCTTATTAACAAACCGAAATAACAAAAGCAAAAAAAACAGACGCTCCAAGTTTATACGATAAAGTGCTTTGATCGAAAAACAGAAGTTAGACGTGTGCAAACCGAGAGTGTGTTGGTCTAGTGGGGTTGTCTTGACATCCCCAAGCTTATGGTCTTCACCATCCTTGGATAGCTCTTGGTGCAGCTCCTCTAATCCCTGTGAAAAAACTTCAAAACACCGTTTCTCCCATTTCTTTTCTGTGGGGTGATATTAGTAGTGATAAACAAATAGGTTCCTTGCTGCATAAAATCCTTAGGCAAAAATTCATATGAATGTCCAGAGAGTATATAATGTTGTATGCCTACTCATAAACTCAATTGAATCAAAAAGATTCAAGCAAAAAGCTCAAAGAATGCATCAAACAATATCAAGACAGAATCTGTCCAGAAAAACAGCAGCAGCAAAACGCATTTTTCTACCCTACTTAAACTCGTCAGAAAAATCTGAAAAAATCACGTGTGCAGAGGATGAAAAGTTGAAGCTATGTTCAAATTACAGCTCAATCGGAGTTACAGATAAAAAATGAAAAATCAAACCGTGCACAGACTTCGTGCAGGCAGAAAACTCTCCGAAAATGAATAGCAACTTTTCAAACCCAAAATAGGTAAAACTTGGTTCTTTATTAAAAATCCCAGAAACAAAACTAACAAACTACTCTCTTGTTACAGCAAGAGGACTCAAAGAAAATCTCAAACAAAAACAACCGGGTTGCCTCCCGTAAAGCGCTTTCTTTATAGCCATATAGCTAGGCTTGATAGTTTTAATGATGCTCACATAGAGAAAAATATGAAACACATTTAAGTCTAACCCACTTCCTATGCATTGGGATCTTGTAAGAAAATAAATCAATAAAGCACAAAGTGACTAGCATAGGAAGGCAAAGCAAGTGCAACTTCAAGATTTTCAACAAAGAGAGAGGAGACTTAATATTATTGTGGTATATGAAGTCATGTCTCCCTCTCTCATAAAAACTTTCAGTAGCATCATTGATAAAATCTACAATATAACCATCACATGAAACATTCTTACCATGATCCATATGCATAAAAGTATCAATATTTTCCACATAAGCAAAGTTCTTATTATTAATAGCAATGGAAGTAGGATCATTGTAAAGAACTCGAACATGATAGACAAGTTGTATATTAATTGGATGGTTTTGGGTGATCCTTCCATAACTATGACAAGTTTTATGAGGATGATTGTAATTATTAGCATCATCATTTTCAGAATTAGTACCAAAGAGATTTTCAATATCAAAAGTACTATGCTTTTCCCAATCATGATCACTACTATAAGTAACAGGCATAGGATCATCATCGAAATCAGACTCATCAGCAACAACTATAATAGGAGCAACATGCTTAGGGGAAGATACCGTTTCCTCTTTTTCATTAATAAGAGTAAAACAAACATTAGTCCTTTCATATTTTGGTAAAGTTCCATCTTTTATAATATTTTGTATGTAAGTGTTGGCATGGCAATTATTAACACAATAGAGATAACATCCATGTAACACGCTATTCATATCAAAAGCACTCATATCTAACGAAGAAGTTTTTCTTGATAACTCTTCACACCCCAAAAATAATGTAAGTTCATCATGTTGATTAGGAGTGATCATGTTATCACAAAAGTCTCCCGCAATATCCTTATTAGAACCTGAGCATTGAAATTCGAAATGACCCTCTTTATAGCAAAGTTCACAAATAAAAGGATAGCGGGCACACACTTTTTCAGCCAAATCACTTAGAGCTCTGTACCATGTTGTAGTTTTTTCATTCCTATGATGAATACAATATTCCTCTTCGATTTTATTCTTTTCACAAGGTCTAAGTGCTCCACAAAAATTAACATGCTTATAAGAAATAGTATTTTCAGAAGTTTGAGCATGTTTATTGCAATCATTAGTAACAATTTCGGTTTCCAAGCAAGTGTCTTTAAAAGGTTCATGATACATGTCCCAATTCTCTTTAGGAATATTAATATGAGAAGCAAAGGTTTTACAGCAATCAACAATAATTTGAGAATCAAGACCAAATTTAGCACTAAGCCCATGAAAACTAGCAGTTTCAGCGAAAGACTTAATGCAATCATACTCAAAGTTTATACCTGATTCTTTACCTTTGTCGTTCTCCCAATCTTCAGTATTGCGTTGAATTGTTTCAAGAAGATCCCATTTAGCTTCAACCTTCTTACTTGTGAAAGAACCACCTGAAGAAGCATCTAGATAATCCTTGTAATGACCTGAAAGCCTTGCATAAAAATTAGTAACAATTATTTCCTTAGGAAGCTCATGGTTAGGACATTTGAGTATTAATGTTTTCAGTCTTCCCCAAGCTTGAGCAATGCTTTCTCTATCATGAGGATAAAAATTGAAAATGTAACTCCTAGCTAGATGCACTTCATGAAGAGGATAAAATTTAGAGTAAAAGAGAGATTCAAGCTGTTTCCAATTCGAAGGACGATCATCCAGCATCCTATACCACTTCTTTGCTTTGTCCTTAAGTGAAAATGGAAATAATTTCCTCATGACATCTTCTCTTGATAAACCTGCAACCTCAAACAACTCACAAAGTTCTGTAAGTTTCAACAAGTGATCATGTGGATGGACTGTTCCATCCCCTGCATAACGTTCATTCTAACCATTTCAACAATTTCCATAGGTATTTCAAAAGGAATACTTTCAGTAGTGGATTTAGAATATCACAAGTATCATTAGAATTATCACATATAGGAGACAAAGTATTATCAAAGCAAATTTTCTCCTCCAAAGCTGGGGAACTACAAGGATCATTTTTATAAAAACTAGCTTCCCCAAGCTTAGACTTTTCCATAGCATTAGCAATAGTGTGCAAAGAATTTATAGTAATAACATTGCTACCATCATGCAAAATTTTCCATTTTTTTAATTTTCTGCTCAAACTCATCATGTCCTAACTCAAGATAAATTTCATAAAGCTCTCTAATTTTTTTGTTTTTTCCATTTTCTAATTTTTATGGGTTTTTGATATATATAAAACTAATGAGAAACTCACAACCAAACAAGTTTAAAGGAACCTCCCCAAGCTTAGATGATTGCAAGATATAAAACAAGATAAAATAAATCTAAGTCTAGTGCACACAAGAATAGAAACTTAAGCGCTACGCTCCCCGGCAACGGCGCCAGAAAAGTACTTGATAACCCCCAAGAGCAGGGGATCACTGTAGCACCTCTCAATGTGGAAGTAAGGTATCGATCCGCAGGAGCAAGAAGGAAAAGTTATCTATTCCCTACAACTAAAGTGTCACAAGTTTTAGTTGATTATGCACTAAACAAGTTTAAAGAACAAGGTGGTTGATTTAATGGATGGAAGTTTAATGTAACAAAACAAGAATGTAAAAGTGTCCCAATCCTCTTCAATGCAAGAGGACAAGACAAAGGTTTTCTCTTATAGGAACAATGGACATGGGTTCATGGGTTCACTTAATCCTCTCTCTCTCATCTATGGTGATTATCATGTTATAGATAAAGTACACACAATTGTCATGTTTTAATGGTAGCTTTTATGACGGCTATATGTCCTAAAACACATAGTTGAAAGAAGTACTCATTTGTGTTGCTATGTCACCCTCGTAAGGCTAGCGTGGTTGCTGTCACTCCCACATCATACTCTTCCTTTTTACCCCCAGATAAAGGATGTTGGGCTGTATTTCACATGTCACTCAATACATATGCCGTGTCACATCGGCCATCCCGTACCTACATACATCATACTTCATAATGGACAATATTCTAAACACTAGTGCAATGATTCATAATTCGTGTGCATGACCACATCTCTCTCATCTATCCACACTTGGTGGTGTCAATCACCTCATGACAAGGATAAACAAGGCATTATGCATAAATCAAACCATCACATGCATCATAGAATATCTCCAAAGTATGACAAATCATAAAAGTTCCAACACAACAGTAAATGCATAACAAATCATCTCATACCACAATATCCACCATAGGAATTACATAGATGACCGTAATCATGTTCAGCAGCTCATACGGTACTAATTAGTGAAGCTCAAAGAGAGGAGAGATACATAAGTTACCACCACAAACCCAAGTCCAGGGGTGGACTACTCCCCTTCATCATGGTGTCGGTGGAGATGTTGTTGGAGAAGGAGACCACCCCGGCAGCGCCCCGCCGCAGTTTTCCCCCTCCAATCTGCAGCTCCAGGTCTCTGTTTCGTGGTTTCTGTGTTTTGGCGGCGCTCCCTTTCGCGAAAGCCCTGGGGGGGTCTATATATAGTCGTTTTTAGGTCAAGACGAAGCTTCGGGAAGAAGGATCGACGGCAGCGGAGGCCCGAGGGCCATTTTGGTGGGTCCCACGCGGTCAGGGAATCTGGCCGCGTGGGCCCACCCCTTTTGGCCTTCTGGTCTCCGTTTCTTCGATTCCTTTGCGCCTACGTTTCGTTCCTTCCAAAAAAGTGATCCCCGTAAAATCTCAGGTCATTTGGACGTCGTTTGGGTCCCTGAAACATCAAAATATAGAAAAAGGGGTTTTCTGACAGCGCAGGGTTAATTCCAGAAAAATGGGGAAGTTGTTAATTATCCCCAAAACTCAATATAAATCATGAATATAACCCTTATATGATGCAAATAATATGGAATAACATGTAATAAAATGTAAAGTTCATGTATGCATTTTACATGCATCAGATGGCCAGCAACAGCAAGGCGTTGGGGTGAAGCTGGGCCATGGCGAGCCCATACACCCCCAACACCGCGTAGAGGAAGAGCGACATGGGCGGCGCCAACCCTGCCAGCAGGAAGCAGGCGAATACGCGGACACGGACGTCAGCCCCGCCTGATAGGCTGACGTGTGGAAGATCATGGTCCGGCCGTTCTCGTTGCTCTTGCTGGCGACAACGTCCTTCAACCCAGGAAGGTGCTCCATCACATAGCCAGGCGAGAAGAAGGCCTGAGTGGTGCACCACTCCTCCCAGGAGAGCTCGCACACGGACATGCGGTCCGTCTTCTTGGCCTTGCCCTTCTTGGTCGTCCTCTCCTTGGGCGCCATCAGGGTAGAGCTTCTATGCGAGATCGGATTGGGAACGAAGGGAGGAAGAAGGCAGGAGGCGAGGAGGAGAGTAAAGAAGTGAAGACGGGGCCAAGGCAACGCCGGCCCTAAATAGCGAGGGGAGCGTGGGGGCGCGCGATGTGCGGGCGGTTCCCATTCCGCCCACATTAAAACCATCTCGCGTTCCCGGGGAGGCACCATCGACGACCAAACCACGGTAACGCTGGTACCAGAGAAGTCCCCGGGAAGGAGCCTCCGGAACGCCATGGACCACAACTGTTGTGGGGCTCACCCCGGGAAGGACGCAGTCGTCTCGGGTAGACAGAAGCTAGCAACGTGGCACGCGGTTCCTGCGTCACGACCCGGGAAGGGTTGCTTCGCAGAGAAGGAAGGCGCGGCAGACGTCAAGGACAAGACCGCTCACGTCCTCTACCGGGTGTAGGCATGACATTGACAAGACCCAGCGCACCGTCCCCTCGGTGCAGGCGCAGCACCCGGCGCAATGCCCGGACCTTTGACAAGACAAGACGCGCCGTCACCTCCGTTCCGGCGGGGCGGACGACATGGAGGACAGCGCGGTGACGCGCTGCCACGAAGACGGCCGACGGGCGCCACCTGGGCTCGGGCGCGACACGTGCCCCGCCTCGGTGGTGCGCATACGGCGTGACCACTTGTGGTGTCCCCTTGGCTTATAAAAGGTGGCCCTAGGTCATCTGGTGGAGGGAGAACCACCATTACTAGCAGTCACCTTGAGCTCTCCACTTAGACTCGGGGTTGGACGAATAACACCCCGGGAACCCCTGGACGTGTTCTTCCCTAGCCTACGAGAGCAGTGCAACTCTTGTTGGCATTCCACTGTAAATCTTCACCACGACAATACATCCAGACAAGCAAGACGTAGGGTGTTACGCGGCAATGCGGCCTGAACCTGGGTAAATCTTTGTGTGCTTGTGTTTGAGCTCGGGGACCGAATCCGGAGCACCTCGCACCCTCCTACCGAACAAACAGGGGGATGCCTAGCATCCCCGGTGTCCGCGTACCGATACGCGACAGATATCTCAGATCATTGTCCTATCATTCTTGATACTATATGGAAGGCAAACAAAGAAAGGGTAGGAACTTCAGATTTAATAAGAGATGGATCAAGGATGATGCTTTCCTTTTGAGAGTGTCCAAGGTGTGGTGCCAACACGTTAGGGGCAAAAACAGTCTGGAAATCTTTACAACTAAATTGAAGATTGTCAAGAAATATCGGAGAGGGTGGGGAGCTAATATGAGAGGTCAAATGATTCTGAAGAAAAAAGGTTTGGTTGCTGAGCCTTCTGTTTTGGAAACTCAGGAATAATCTTCTTTTCTTTCTCCTGATCAACTGAATAGGAGAAGCATTATTCAGAAAGAGCTGCTTGAAATTTATGAATATGAAGAAGACTTTTGGAGGCAAAGAATTGCAGAGAAATGGTTGCTCCATGGGGACAACAACACTGAATTCTTCCATAGAACTGCCAATGGAAGGAAGAGGAAAAAAAACTATTTTTCCTTAAAAGATGCAAGCACGGCTGATATCATCCAAGGGACCCCTGAGCTGTTGAAACATGCCACCTTGTTTTACAAGGATTTGTTTGGCCGAACTCAAATACCTGTAGTGAAAATGAGACAGGAGGTGTGGGATGATTAGGAGAAGCTGTCTGATTTTGATAGAACAGAGATGGACATGGATTTCAGTGAACAGGAAGTGAAAGATGTGATAGACTAGATGGAGAAGAACAAATCTGATGGCCAAGATGGGTTCCCAATTGAATTCTACCAAGCTTGCTGGCCCATCATCAAGAATGACCTGATGAAGGTGTTTGCTGAATTTCACCAACACAAGTTCTCCTTAGAGAGCATCAATTATGGGATTATCACTCTTATCCCGAAAAGTGACAATGCTAACATAATACAGAAATTCAGACCAATTTGTCTGCTTCAGGTCCTCTTCAAAATCATAACTAAAGTTCTGAACTCTAGGATGGATTCTGTGATGGAAAAAATCATCCATCCCTACCAAAATGCCTTTATCAAGGGCAGAGATGTTCATGATAGTGTCTCCCTGTTGCATGAAATTTTGAGAGACTCAAAAGTCCACAAGGAACAGGGGGTTGTTTTGAAGATTGATTTCGAAAAAGCTTATGATAAGGTTGACTGGAATTTCCTGCTGGACGGTTGCACACAGAAAGGTTTTAGTGATCATTGGCTGGATCTGATCAAGAAAACCCTAGTGGGTGGCACTCTGAGAGTTAAGCTGAATGATGAAGTAGGTCCTTATTTTGGTAGCTTCAAAGGTGTTAGACAAGGAGACCCTCTGGCTCCTACCTTGTTTAACATTGATGCAAACTGTCTATCTAACATGGTTTGCATGGCTCAGGCTAACGGGCTTCTCTGGGTTGGCTGAAAGATGGACAAATGGTGGTTGTCCCATCCTACAGTATGCGGATGACACAATCCTAATGATTAAAGATAACATGGAAGGAGCTAGAAATCGCAAGGTCCTGCTTTATATCTTTGAGGCAATGTCAGGATTGAAAATTAACTTTGAAAAGACAAAGGTGTTATTGATTCTAGAAGATGCAGATAAAATTCAGATGTATTCGGAGTTGTTTAATTTCCATAAAGGGGTTTGGCCTATCAAATACTTGGGCACTCCCATTTGTGCTAGAAGAATATCTGTAGCTGAGATGAACTTTGTTGAGGAAACTTTCAAAAACAAAATGGGTGGTTGGATGGGTGGTACCATGTCAATTGGAGGCAGAGTAACAAAAATTGATGCCTGCTTAGCCTCCACCGCTGTGTATCAGTTGGGGCTCAGGATCCTACACAAAACAAATATTGTTGGTTTGGAGAAGCAAATGAGAAGTTTCTTTTGGGCTGGGCGCACTGGCAAAAGAAAGTATCACTGGGTAAAATGGAAACTTATCTGCACACCTAAGAAAAAGGGTGGGCTGGGGATAAAGAATCTATCTCTCTTTAATATTAGCTTAATGTGCAAATGGTGGCGGAGACTTGAATCTGGTGATGGTCATTGGCAAGATTTCATGAGAAGGAAATACTTGGGTGCCTCTGGCATCTCTGCTGCCAAGCACAGGGCTTTTGATTCTGCTTTCTGGTCTGATATGCTCCATATTAGAGATGTTTACTTGTGTGGTAGAGAAATGTGTGTGGGGAATGGTCAGTTGACTCATTTTTGGTCTGATGCTTGGTGTGGACACATTGCCTTTAAAAACAGATTTCCTGCCCTTTTTGAAATCTGTAATGAGACCAATATCACAATTGTCGAGGCTGCTCACAGAAGGTGGCGCCTAACTTTCAGAAGATGCCTGACAGAACACCTACAGAACCAGTTTAGAGAGCTGCAAAACTTGCTCTTTGGTGTGGCTCTGAATTCAGAAAAAGATAAACATGTTTGGAAATGGACGATAAATGGTCAGTTTACTGTCAGGTCTATGTATCGATCTATGTGCAGTACTGGTGTCGACAGGTCCTTTAGACACCTCTGGAAAGCTAAGATCCCCTTGAAAACCCAGATCTGGCTCTGGCTGATTTGGCACAATACTATTGCCACCAAAGATAACCTTGCTGAGAGACATTGGATTGGGAATACCACCTGTCAATTCTGCAATGAGACTGAGACTATCCACCACCTCTTTTTCACTTGCTCGGCTGCCAAATTCGTTTGGAGTTTGATTGCTGTTGCCATTGGAGCCCCATCTCTCCCGGGATCCTTCTCCCAGTTCTTTTGGTGGTTACCTCGCTATCTCTCTGTTAGCAGAAACGTCCAAATCACACTAGTTGCTGCTGTGTGTTGGGCCATCTGGAAATTGCGCAACAGAGCTTGTTTCGATGGCAAGCTAATTCGTAGCCCTAGTGAACTAATCTGCTACTCTTGTGTTCTCATCAAATACTGGGCATGTTTACATAATGTTGCGGATCAAGAAGCTCTGTGAGCTGGCGCTGACACTCTGATGAACCTGGCCTCCTCCATGGGTGCTGGAGGGAATGCTGCTGGCACAAGACGTTTGGAGGGTCCTTGAAGTTTGCCTTGCCAGAAAATGTAGAAGAAGATGCTAGCTCTGTTGACAACAACTAACCAAGAACCCAAAAAGGATGCTTGACGGTGTTGATCTCCTGCTTCTTACGTTGCGACGGTGGTAGTCAAAGTTGTCGGCCTATCTGGGGCCATACCCCGTCTGTAATATTTTGTTAACAGAACGTTGTGGTTTGCTCCCAGGTCGGTCACTTTTGCTAGTGAATTGGGAGTTTTGGTTCTTTTCTTTTGCCCAGTCCTTTTGCCAGCTTAGCTGGTGAAGGCTGTGGTTTTCGTCTCCTGTTCTTTTAACTTTCGAGCGCACACAAACGCTGGTGGTGGATGTATTTTGTTATCATGAGATAATGAAATTCGGCCCGTGGGGGTCGCGTTGGTAGACTGCTCAAATACATAGACGTGGGATCAATAAAAGCCTGAGACATTTTAATAAGTAAAAAGTTGTCGGGTGTTAAAGTCAGAAGCCCTGTACTCCGTGTATGCACCACCCAGTTCGCCAAAATATAGTCCAAACTGATCGAGAAGGGCAAACAATATTTGAACAGAGGTCCAAGAGAAGATTTTGTAAAGTACAATTTAATTCTCACAAAAACACATGGAGAAGAAAATCATATGAGGCAAGTGGCCTTAGTATATATTGATTCCTACAACCCTCTTCTTCTTCCCACCACACATGTCACTACTCTGTTACTTTTGTGTGTTCACCTAGTCTTGCATCGACATACTCTTTTCCACCGCCGTATATTTGTCCCCTGCCATTGAGTTATGCTCTATAAAATGGTCATTCTTGTTAGATCTAGCAATACCTCTAAACTTGGTTAAACCAAAATCACTCGTCGTTGACCTTAGATCTATCATTAGTTGTCAAATCACCCAATTTGTTATCTTTCAACCACCTTCCACAGCCGCCTTTCCAATGAGATGAAGTTGTAACTTTGGATGCCTCATAATGTAATTTTTTCGTGAGTTTAGTTGTCTTCAAACTATTTTATGTCCATTACTGACTATGCTTTACCCAAAAATAGATGTCCAACATTTCGAGGCAAGTGTCGGTTCGAATTGAGCTTTGAGATGAAGTTCTCTCCCTAATGTTTCCTACCTCGAGAAAATAACTGGCTCGGCCCTATGATGGTCAATTTAGAAACAACATCGAATGTTTGAAAACTTCTATCATGAGCAAATTTGAGTGTCTAAGGTGGCCAAGTTTTGAAACTTTGAGTCAGTAATGACCGAAAGTTTGTTACATTATGGCATTGGACCTTTATGATTTACACGAATCTAGTAAGGATTTTATGGAATGTATGCATTAACTAACCAGCGCACTAAAAGTCATAACTAGTGGGAAATTACATCAAATATGTATCAATATCTCCCGCTCATCTCTAGACTGCTCTGATGCTTAGACATGGGATTGATAAAAGTCAGAGAAAGTTTTAATGAATAATATGTCAGTCACGTGTTGAACTCATGGCCTCTGACACCATATTGAATTGTATGCACCACTTAGTTCACCAAAATAGTCAGAAATGATGAAGAAATGGAAATGATATATTTGAACAGAGGGTCAATAGAGGATCAAGAGAGGAATTCAGAAAAATACAATTCAATTCTCACGTATACGCATGAAAAGTAAATCTTACAAGGCAAGAGGCCCCACACCGTACTTCAAATCATACACACCTCTTTGTCCTCCTATGATTCTACCACACCCGTTCCAATGGGAGGATCTACACCCCCGGAAACCTAGGCTTTAGCCCAAGGCACAAGCCCAAAAGTACTATATTATCTTCGTAATAAAATAGAAAAATGTCTTATACACTTTATAAATTGATGCATATTAAGGGAGGATGAGGAGACCAGGCATGGGCGAGAGTAATTTCTGGGTCCGCATATATCGATTCCTATCTTTGTTACCTTTTTATGCACGCCTAGTCTTGCCTCAACATCCTCGCTTTTCAACCATCATATATTAGTTTGCCTGCATTGAATTATGCCCTATAAAATTTTATTCATGTTAGATCCACCAACGCCTCTCGACTTCTGTTAACTAGACTCACTCGCCATTATCATTGTACCCCTCCTTGATCATCGAACTACTTGATTCACTATCTTTCAAGCACGTCCCACGTCAGTGGCGGAGCTAGGGGGACCAGCATGGGCCTTGACCCCCCCCCCCCCCCATGATCTGCTATAGCAAAGGCTAATCACAGTTTAGAAGTGATTATATGGCATGATTATGATACATTAGATTGGCCGGCCCCCTAATGGGAAAAGTGCCTTCAGTGCCCCCCTTAATGGTGTATCCTGGTTCCGCCCCTGTCCCACGTCCCACAATCGTCTCTCCATCATGATATAGTTGTAACTTTGGATGCTTCATACTTTTTTCCGGGTCTTTAATTTTACTTAGAACATAAAGGTTTGTACCCTATCTTATTTTGTACGTATAGGATTTTATCACAGAATTTTTTACTCTATCTTATTTTTTAGAGGAGTAGGTTTTTAGGGGATTTTGGGGAATAGGTTTTTTTATACGCAATTTCTTTAAAATGGTTGACCACGATCTTGTCATATCGCGAGCTCACCGTTCCGAGCCGCGCGATCCGGACCCAACGGCGCGCGCGCTGGAACGTTTGTTCCGGGTACAGTTTCACGTGGGGCCGTTGCGCTATCCATTCCCCTCCTCCACCGCTCGCGAAGCACCGGCGACATTCAGGCGAAATCGACCGCGAACTCTCGCATCTCGGCGCAGCTCCGCATCGCGCCGGCGACCTTGCGGAGATCCACGCACCTCCTTCTCGCGCCGGTGTCCTCGCGGAGATCCGCGCACTCGCACCTTCGGGAAATCGCCGGCAACCTCGCGCAGCTCCGCGCACCTCCTCCTCACGCCGGCGACCTCGCGCAGCCCCGTGCACCCACCGTATCGCCGCCGTTTTGCTCGAGCGAAGCCGTATCTTGAGCAGGTGGAGGCGGAGGGAGGAGAGGGTGGCGCCATCGTCGACTAGTTTTTTCTGCTCCCGGCGACATCAGATCTACGACGGTGATTTCTACATCTATATTTCTCTGTCGTCCCCCTCGCTTAGATCTGGGTCCTAGAGAAAGTAACATCGTTGAGGAATTTTTGTATGCAGACCGGCTGTGATTTTTGAGTCGTTGGCGAGCTGATTTTCCCGGTAGTGGTGGTGGGGAGCTGGTTTTTGTGCAGACAAGTAACTTTTGCAGGTTTGTATGTAATATTCTCCCTCTTACTACTTGGATGATACTCGCAGTAGATGACGATTTGTATGTGTTGTTTGTTTTTGAGCTTCTACTAGTTGTAAAATTTTCGGCTATTCCAACTGCATGGACCAAAACATGCCGGTCTATGTTCTAGATGTAAGTTTTTTTTGCTCTATGATCGGCCAGCACAAGTGCATGCGTGCATGGGCTTTTTTGATTGTCACCAACAGCTGTAGATGTAAATGTTTTCTTTCAAATCCATACGCATGAACCAAATAGTGGTGCAGATGTAAATGTTTTCTTTCAAATTCTAGTTGTAAAATGTTGTTGTTCCAGTACCATATTATTCTACATATGCAACATATGTAAAATACTGAATCAATGTCTGTTGTTGTCCTAGAATTTCTCCACAAATTCATACTCAGCAGTTCATATATTTTTACATCCAAAAAAATTGACACAAAGAAAATAGAAGGTTTTTTCCCAGACGATTTTCTGACAAAGCAACTGTATCTACATGTTTTTTTGCAGCGATGTAAATTCCAGACCATATCCTAGCTCATCAAGGTGAAGAAGGTAATGGCGCACTGAACAAACATGATGGACGTGGAGGGGAGGGGATGGGAAGATGTGAATTTCTGAAGAACTTACCCTGTTGGGAACCCTTTTTTACTTTCTCTGGAACCTTTTCACTTTTCATTATCTGGAGATGCAACTTCGAAAGACATGAGTTCTTTCTATGGACATATTTCTGATGGGATGTATGTTTTGACTTGGTGGAGATCTGTTACTTTTTTGTGCTTTATTGGTTGAAATCTGGGGAACAGTGGACAAGGGATGTTCAGATCATGGATGTTTCTTCAGGGATGTAACTTTTTTCTTTGGAATCCATGAGGATTTGATCTGGGTGTCGAGCTCTGGTTTTTTTTGCTCCAGCGGCGGCAGCAATGGAGCGCGAGACGGGGAGGAAGAAGGAAACAGCTAGGGTGTGCGTCCCGTGGTCCTACTGTTAGGTCTTTGGGATTGCTTGCTTTCCTTTTTCGTGCACGTGGGCCGCGCTGGACCAGGACGCGCACGCGGGGATCCTTCCTTTCCTTTTCTGTGCTGGGCGCACGCGGGATTCTTCCTTTTTGGGGTTGTCGGAACTGACCACGCTATAAGCCCAATCGTGGTCGACCACGACGTAGCAACGTCCTTTTTTATAGGGTGGGGAATATGTTTTTTTTAGGGAACGGGTGGGGAATAGGTTTGTACCCTCTTTGGGCTGGTGCACGCCCTGGGCCATTCTCCTCCGTCGTCGAATAACGGCCTGCCAAGAGTAGGAACGGCCCATTCGTGTGAACCTGCTGTGATCCCACCGACCCCGTCCAGACTTCTCAAAAAAGGAAAAAATCTTCAGAATTCGAAATTTGAAATCTCAAAAAGCAACCGTTGGAGCGCCGCCCATCAAAGGCTCAAACGGCTCTGTCGCGTACAAATCTCCCCCACGATTCCCCTTTCAATCACAAACCCTAACCCCACCACGCCTCCATTCCCAATCCACCATCACCCTCGCACAACAACAACAGCCCACGAGACACAGAGAGCGGATCTGCGCGATGGCGACGCTCCAGCACCAGAACCAGGGGGCGGCGGCGGCGGCGGCGCCGATGACGACGGGCGGGGGCGACGAGCTGCGCGCGATGGACCTGTACGAGAAGCTGGAGAAGGTCGGGGAGGGCACGTACGGGAAGGTGTACAAGGCCCGGGAGAAGGCGACGGGGCGGATCGTGGCGCTCAAGAAGACGCGGCTCCCCGAGGACGACGAGGGCGTCCCTCCCACGGCGCTCAGGGAGGTCTCCCTGCTGCGGATGCTGTCCCAGGACCCGCACGTCGTGCGCCTGCTCGACCTCAAGCAGGGCCAGAACAAGGACGGCCAGACCATCCTCTACCTCGTCTTCGAGTACATGGACACCGACCTCAAGAAGTTCATCCGCGGCCACCGCCAGAACCACGAGAAGATCCCCACACACACCGTCAAGGTATCCCCTCCATACCCGATCTTGGTATTTTTTCTTTCGGTTACCAGATCTCGCACGCGGGGTGTTTGTTTGAATGTACCCACAGCGTTTGATTGACTGATTCGTTGGTTGGTGAACTTGGTGGTGCTGTGCGTGCAGATCCTGATGTACCAGCTCTGCAAGGGTGTGGCTTTCTGCCACGGACGCGGCGTCCTGCACCGTGACCTCAAGCCGCACAACCTGCTCATGGACCGCAAGACCATGGCGCTCAAGATTGCTGACCTTGGGCTTAGCCGTGCCTTCACGGTTCCTCTCAAGAAGTACACACACGAGGTCTGGTTCCTGGTTTCTACTGTCAGTTTTAGCAGCTGACGATTGATGGTTGTTTCTGTATGATTGCCCTTCCTGGATCTGCTGTTCATGACCCAAGTCTAAATTCATTTGTAGATCCTGACTCTGTGGTACAGGGCTCCCGAGGTCCTTCTTGGCGCCACACACTACTCCACGCCGGTTGATATGTGGTCCGTGGGCTGCATATTTGGTATGATGAGCTTGATTAACACTTTTACGGAATTCAACTCTCTTACATAGATATGCTGAACTCCTTGTAAATGGCAGCTGAATTGATCACTACCACTGCACTTTTCCCTGGAGATTCTGAGGTGCAGCAGCTCATGTACATTTTCAAGTACAGTACCACATCTTGTCCACTGTTATTCTATTTCTTGCTGAGATTAGTAGGGTAATATCAGATGTTGATGGTCTATCTTTGGTTTTTTAATGCTAGGTTGTTGGGCACTCCAAATGAGGAGGTCTGGCCAGGAGTAGGCAAGCTCCCGAACTGGCATGAGTACCCCCAGTGGAAGGTCTCAAAGTTGTCTTCTGTAATTCCCAGTCTCGACGCGGATGGCATTGATCTGCTTGAGGTTAGTCATCGTCATGTGCATTTGTATTGACCAGATTCGTATGCCTCATGTTGGGAATACTGTAAAAGCAAACATAAACGAAGAGGTGCTCTTCTTAGAATGCTGTCGTAAGTCCTAAGCTATGTTGCTGTGATTTTTGCAGAAAATGCTGCAGTATGAGCCGGCAAAGCGGATCTCTGCGAAGAAGGCCATGGAGCACCCGTACTTCAATGATGTAGACAAGGAGCTGTACTGAAGTTGTCTTCATAACTAACAATGAAGTCAATTTCTTGCGACTTGTGCTGGCCCCTGGGGAAGCATCTCTTTTGCTTCCAGGGCTGGCTATTTTACCTCTGTTCTGTTTAGCGTGCACCATTCACTGATATTTGTGATGGATAGTTGACTATCGAGTTCTGCATAATTAAATGTGTCTTGCTTGCTTCAAGGGCAGGCTTTACCTCTTATTTTCTAGCTGCTATTTAATGTTTGTGATGGATTATTAAAATCGTATTGCTGAATGTAAAATACTGATCCAATCACTGATACTGTTTTTGCGATGGATAGTGACTATGAAGTGCTGGTCTTGCGTAGCACTACTAGGCTTTACCTCTTATTTCTAGTTAATATTCAGTGCACGTTGGTGCTTCTGCTGAATGATTAAAACCGTCTTGATGAATGTAAAATAGTGAGCTTGTTTCTTGGGAAATCATCCTCTTTTAGACAGGGAGAGATATGAAATCATCTCATATTTGGGTCCTGCAATGGTGGCGGTTGCCTTTTGTTTGTGATCTGATGACCGAGCTACTTATCCTGTACTATTTTTGTTTCTACTGTGAAAATTTTAGCTACTAAATCTCACTCATATTAATCTGGAAGGGATGTTCTAAAACACAATATTTTCTCTTCCAAAAATTTGTCACCGGGTGCCCTATATTTAGTCTGATTGTACTGTTTTCCGCACAAATATACAAGAGGAAGAAAAGGGCCAAGGCAGTGATCAAGCTGCTCCACATGCCCGTAATCTTGATAACCACCCTGGGAAGCTCCATTTTAATAGCCCATGGAGGCCAAGTAATCTGTGAATCTTTAAACCAGTACTAGCAGAATGTCCGTGCGTTGCCACAATCAGTCGAATTTTTGTTTATCATCGCACATGGCGCACGATAAATTTTCGTTCCTTTTCAACAACATCAACTTGGGACTTATGTTGGTGGTTTCTTTTTTAATGTTGACAACATTCATCGCCGTCTACTCCTTGAAGATATATAAATATTGTGCCACGGGTAGAAAAAGATCTATGTATTTTCTAAAACTCAGATGAGTCTTTGGTCCCTTCCAACATCATTTTGTGAGGTCAGTTGCATTTTTTAAAACATCGACATAGTACATTTGTGTTGTGTACGTGATCTATAAAAGCGAAACATGCATTTGAATAAAACCTAGATATGGTCATATGCAACATGCAAAAAAAATTAACTGATAGACCAAATATTTCTAATCAGGCTATGGATGACTTGTGTCATTTATGCTTTCCACTCAAACTAATATTGTGATAATGTTAGAGTTTAGTTACATTTAAAGGTGGTAGTAATGCAAAAGCATCATGTGTTCATTAGTTTTTTCTTAATATTCCCCGTCTCGACCATCTCGACATCTCTCACATCCATCACAACGTAAGTTTTAGTTATTCCGTCTACTAAATAAAATTCTGACCAAAACAACAACCATTCAAGGTAGTATCTAAATTTATGGGACAAACAAAATTGTCCGGTAAGCTAATTTTATGGGGAAAATAGAGAAATCAAACCAGATTTTGGAGAAATTACTTTTGAGAAATTTGCAAGAATCCAAGTTCCTCTTACATGCCATCTACCTTTTTTTATAATACGACATATTTTTAAGTCCAAATGAGTTGTAAAATCAACCGTCATGGTAGTCAACTATTTTTCATTTTAGGGTTCATTGATGACTTTAATACAAATAACATATGAACTGAAATTTGCAACACTTATTAAAATTGTTAGTTTTGTGCCATTAATCAACCAAACCTATTGGAGGTCCTAGATGCACATTAACCGGTCAATTTTGCTTTGCTCTCTGTTGATGGATGTAATTGATTTGCGTCCAAAACTACAAGATCGCCCCTCACCGGACGTAGAGATGGTGAATGTTGTTTGAGATGGCCCGCCATAAGAAGAAGATGTAGGAAATAAAACGTACCGCTTCGTCTAACCAGGAGGAGAGACGATCGGATCTGATACACGCCTCTCGTCGGCGGCCGCCGCAGGTCTACCCCGCCTCTGTGGCCTTCAGGCCATGGAGGCGCGGTAGATATCGGCTTCTAGGCAGCTGGTGCTTACGTGCATGGGTGAACAGCTCAATACGCATTTACATTAGGGCATGTACAATGCAAAGTGGCTAGAGAGATGCTTAAGCCAGTTTTTGTATGACCTTAGCGTGCTGTGGATGCTCTTTTTTTTTTGCGAACTAGAGCTTTATTGATCAATCAGCAACATTACAATCCTTGAGCAGGATACTAGACAGGAAGGTAGGGGTGTAGTTAATCCACGTACACCGCTTCCTATCAGAACTAGATATGTGTGCACACGAGTAAGCTGCCTCGTTGGCAGTTCTATTACAATGAAGCAAATTGAAACTAGTAAAGAAGTCGCAGAGCTCTCTAATCTCCTGACAGACGCCGGTAATGATGGATCTTCCAGTACCAGGTTCCTTCCATAACTTCACCACGTACAGAGCATCAGTCTCCACAATAACTCGTTGTAGACCCATATCAATAGCCAGTTTGACACCATCCCGGACAGCTTCAACCTCCATAGCGAGCGCACTGGTGGCATGATCGTACCACAGGGACTGAGCTCTCAGTAGCTTACCTGTGTAATCACGAACCACCAGACCAGTCGTCCCACCCCTTCTTTCTGGATTAAAACCTGCGTCAACATTTATTTTGATACAATCTTGAACAGGTGGTTTCCAACCAGCTACGGCCTTGGCTAGTTTAACTTTTTTATCACCGATGCCATACTAAGATCGATTGTCGTTTGCATGGCCCAGTTCACTGATTGATTTACCGATCTCCCTCCTTCTCCATGCCAGATAGCATTACGCTCGGACCAAACTGCATATGCTCCACATAAAATTAGTGCAGTATCGTGTTTATTGATTCTCTTCTCCTCAATGAGATCCATCGACCAAGAGTTGGGGTGCAAGCAAGGCAGCTTAACGTTGGATGCTTTCCTCAACTCCTGCCAAAACGATCGAGCCCATGTGCATTCAAACAAAGCATGGTACGTTGTTTCTTCTGGAGCACCACATGATTTACAATAGCTAATACTCTCCATATGCCGTATCTTGAGGACGTGCCGACAAGGGACAAAGTTATTGATCACTCGCCACCAAAACGCGCGTACCTTAGGAGGAACAGGAATCTTCCACAGCTTCTTCCAGCAAACCGATGATGCCCCTCCGGAAGACGAGGGATTATCATCTCGGTTCCGATCAGAAACTAGTAGACGATAGGCCGATCTGACAGAAAAGTTGCCAGATTTCTCTTGCGTCCATGCCCATATATCATCAGAAAACCTCCCAATTGGGATAGAGCATATTGCCGCCACATCGGCTGATACAAAATTTTCCTCAATCTTCTCCTGATTCCAGCACATGAGATCCTCATTGATTAGCTCGTTAACCATGACAACCTCAGCTTCCGGTTTCCGAACTAGAGGCAACCTTGAATGGTTTGCTGGGATCCACGGGTCCTCCCATACTCTGATCGAATTGCCATCTCCAACACGTTTAATTAAACCCTTCCTCAATGCATCTCTTCCATAAAGAATTGCATTCCAAGTATGTGATGCATTTCTCTTCCTCCTTGCTGAAATAAAATCACAGTTATGGAAATATTTTCCTTTCAACACTTTGGCACATAGGGAGTCCGGGTTAGTGATCAACCTCCAGCCCGGTTTCGCCAGCATGGCTTTATTAAAGAGCTCGAAGTCCCGGAACCCCATACCTCCCTCCGCCTTCGGAATAGCAATATCTTTCCACTTCTTCCAATGAATTTTTCTTTTTTTATCATCTCCCCCCCCCCCCCCCACCAAAAACGTGCCACAACAGCCGTGAGTTTCCTGCACATTTTCTTTGATAACCGAAAACAACTCATAGAAAAGGTCGGAATGGCTTGGCAAACTGCCTTGACAAGCACTTCTCTACCCGGTGAACTCAATGAAATTGGGCGTCTGTTGATCTGCCCAATGTTGTTGGTAACCCCAAGTACTTCTCTACAAGTGCCTCCACTGCTATACCAGATTCATTATGCACCATTTGCTTCATCTCATTGGTACAATTTTTACTGAAAAATACTGCGGACTTGGCTCGATTCACAAGCTGCCCGAACCAACTCTATATGTTTCAAGCAATGAATTTAGTCTCCTTGCTCCTGCGTCCGATGTCATGGTAAATACAAGGCAATCATCTGCGAAAAGAAGGTGGGAAATCCATGGAGCATGGATCCCCACTCTGATCCCACGAGTTAGATAGTTCGGTCCACTGAACTTCAACATACTGCTAAGCCCCTCACCGCATAGAAGAAACAGGTATGGCGATAAGGGGTCACCCTGCCTAATGCCTCTCGTTGGTCTGGAAAAAAATCTGAGAATTGACCATTAACTCGAACCGAAAAGGAGACAGACTCAACACACTTCATGATCACCTCTATCCACTGATCAGCAAAACCAAGCTTTGACATAATAGCTCGAGATATTTCCATTCGACGCGATCGTAAGCCTTGGCCATATCAAGCTTAATCGCGCACACCCCACTTTTTCCCTTCTTCCTCTTCAGATAATGTATACTCTCGTACGCCGTCAGAACATTATCCGTAATCAACCGTCCCAGTACAAAGGCACTTTGTTCCACGGAGATGATTTCATCCAGGACCGGCCTCAACCGAATTGACAAAACCTTTGAAGCTATTTTATAGAGGACGTTACAGAGTGCAATTGGCCTATATTGTGTCAAGTCCTGCGGTTGTTTGATTTTCGGTATAAGCACTAGGATCGTGCTATTAACCACTTCAGGCATCTCACCCCCTTCTAGAAATTCTCTAATTGCAGCGCACACTTGGGGTCTCAACATATCCCAGTGTCGAATGTAAAAGCCAGCTGTGAACCCATCAGGCCCCGGAGATTTGTTCGGATGCATCATAAAGAGAGCGTCTTCAATCTCCTGATCCGTAACCGGTGCACACAAGGACTGATTCATTTCTTGAGTTACTTTTTGATGCACAAAACGAGTAACAAGTTCTGGATCAGTTTCTTCCTGGGCTGTAAACAAGCTAGTATAGAAATTAATAGCCAAGTTTTCTAATTCAGCTTGTGCAGAGACCGTATTACCTCCCTCATCTCTAAGCGAAATGATTTTGTTTGAGCGAGCTCGCTCCCTCGCCCTTGAGTGAAAATATGCGGTGTTACGGTCGCCTTCCTTTAACCATTGTACTCGTGAACGCTGCTTCATCATCGCCTCTTCTCTCGATAGTAATTCTGAGAGCTTCTTCATTGTATCACATTCTTCTTTTGTTGGGCCAGTCCGGAGAGAATTGGCTCGTAACCTTTCAAGCTTATCCCTTAGGCAACGTAGCTGTTTTCGAACAGACCCAAACTCCTCTTGGCTCCATCGGTGGAGGTCAGACTGAACGCGGCCCAACGCCTCATGCACTCCACTTAGTCCAGCACCAGATGGTTGCCACGACGTCGAGATCACCTCATCATATCGGTCATGCCTGGTCCACATATTCTCAAACCTGAATGGTTTTGACCCACCTCCTCCCTGCAACCAGTCTGATCTATTGATCGAAATAAGCAATGCACAGTGGTCCGACTCTGTTGTCCGTATATGCTGAACTTTTGTATTGTTAAAAGCTTCCAGAAAACGGTCATCACCCAACCCCCGATCTAGTCTCACTTTAATATTTCTATTGCCATATTGCCTGTTATCCCAGGTAAATGGTAGCCCGGTATAGCCAAGATCAGAGAACCTGCACTCTTCAACCATGTCACGAAACCCTTCCATCATCCACTCATGCCGTTCATTTCCTCCAATTTGTTATGTTGCCCACAGCACCTCATTAAAGTCTCCGGCACACAGCCATGGATTATCAAATTCTCGCCTCATGAATTTCAGCAATTCCCAGCTTCTCTTCCTCCTAGATCTCACCGGCTCTCCATAGAAGCCAGTAAACCTCCACTCCCCCAAACCTGTTCTGTCATTAGTGATCAAAACATCAATATGTGATCTACTAAAGGACTTAACAGCCACCATGGAATCATTGTTCCAGAACATTACCAAACCACCACTTAAACCTTCACTTTTTACTGCAAACGCACTATCAAAACCAAACCGCCATTTGAGATTTTTTGCCTTCTTCTCCGACAACTTGGTCTCCGACAGGAATACCAAGGATGGACGATGCAGCTGGATCAAGCTGCCCACTTCCTGAACTGTCTCGAGCTGTCCAAGACCTCGACAGTTCAAACTCAAAAGATTCATTGTGACGATGATCACCCACGATGATCTTTAGTCCGCAGAAACGGATGTGCAAAAGAACCGGTCGCCAGGACAGACTACTGGTCGTTCCTTAGAACCCAACACTTCCTTCTGGACCTAGAACAGAGTCGAAGACCAGAGGTAAACGAAACTGCATGCACTTGACGAATCAGGAGCAGCAGGACAAATAACTGCATGCACTTGAACAAATCAGGAGCAGCAGGAGAGAAACGGTGCCTCGCCAGGCACCGGAGAAACAGCCGCCGCCGGCGGCAACGGACAAACCCTAGATCGCTCTTCTAATCGCCATATTAGCCGCGCCCTGAAGCGGTACTACAATTGACGTGCTGTGGATGCTCTTAGGACTCACACTAAACAACTCATTTTTTTTTTTAGTTTTGCACTAGCTTGGCACACCCACTATAGTCATATAACCTGCAAGTCATTTCATTCTTGCTCTTAACTAATTTTTTTAGATCTGTAAACTTTTTTTTAATGATTATATGGTAAAATGTCTACAGTAACGAAAAATTTGAGAAAGTGAAAATAGCTGAGTAGTGGTCAAGCTAGTCCACAGACCCATAATTCCAATAAGCACACGTCAAATACCCAGTTTGTAGCCCGCTGAGGCCCATTACTCTAGAATTGAAAGCCATCAAACCGTCTAGGCCTTTCCACCCACCTCTCTTGCCCCTCGCACGAAAGAGAAGCCGCCGGCCGCACTGAGAACGGATGGCGTGACATGGCTGCGGCGCCGCCGGCATTTACCGGAAACTTGAAGGTGAGTTTATGAGGTATTCAGGTTCCTCTCCAGTTAACTGATTCTTTCAAGCCATGCGATCCTCCTCTCTAGCACTTCAAAAATCCCGCTGCCAAAACCCAAAAACCATTCTCGACGACGGCGGCGGGTACCCGGCCACATCGCGGGCTTGCCTGTATGCGTGGAGATTGGTGAGTTTTGTGGGCGTGGGTGTGGGTGTGGGGCGGGCTGATTGGATCAGTCGATTGGGCATATACACTGTTGTTGATTGGATATATTCTTAGGTTTTAATAGGTCCAATTCATATCCACCCGTTTGCATGCACTTCTGCATTTTAATAAAATACTTTATAATCGTTATATTCTGAGGTGTGAATATCTATATTTGCATGGGGAATAGTTTTTTCTGGGATGTGAATTCCTAGATTGGTTGGAAAAACAAAAATGCGGTTAGAAGTGCGCCGAGGATGGAACAGGGCATGGGAATAGCGGATAGATCTATTTATTTTTTACGGTCTTTGCTAGGTATTTTCTGATTACCGGAATTGTAATTACACAGTATTCCTGGAGCTGAATGCCGGAACATGTTTTGTAGGATGCCGGTGAAATGGTAAAACATCAAGGTGTCTGTTTTGATTGTCTTTTTCGAGCTGAGAGCTTCTAGTATGTGATAATCTTGCATATTTATATCGAGTGAAACACGTCTGCAACTAAAATGGAGCAAACTTCTTTATGTTCTCTGAATAACTATGAAGTACTAGTAATCGTGCACGTGCAATGCACATGTAATATTATGAATTCATTTGTCATCCTATTCCACCTCGCTATACCTGAATTTGTACTCCGGCGATTGTAAGCGATTAATGCAAATATCGCAAAAACATACTTGAAACATATGTCATTTATAATTTACACATACAATTTTATCTAAACTCATCAAGATCAGTAATGTTCACTCCAGTAAAAATCAATCAAGTGATTGTAATAATTAAAAAATGACATAAATTTGCTTCAATGGGAAAATGTATCACACAATATAAATGATGTTTGAACGACACACAAAAAGCACTCGAATTGGCTGATTCCCACCACAATATAAATGAGATTTTATTGCCTGCTCTGTACTGCACGTACCCGATTGGCTATTCAATTGTAGATGAATGCCCGTGCGTTGCTACGGAAAAAAATTTAGACATAGACATTACAAAGCAAAATTATAATTCAATGACTATACATCAAATGTGGCTTAAAAAATGTAATCAGGGGACGCGCCCCTTTTTGTCTAAAAAAAAAGATCAAATGTGTCTTATGGGTTGCAAGCACTGTCAGATTGTACTGACTCAGGGTTTTATCTATCAGATACTCACTATGCACTGACATTCTTAATAGGACTGTGTAACTTCAATCTGGAAGTTAAAATCCTTACACATGATTTTCTCTTAGGACCAATTCAGAAATTGTACGCTTGTATACAATCAGTGATTAGCAAAGATTTATACAAATTTTGTGGCCTGATCAGCTCCCCCAAGACAAATACAATCAGAAATATACGCATGCTAGAACCGTTCAGAACCATAGAAGAATTCATCTCCGCAAGTATAGTTACTCTACAACACGGCCGCCAGAAAAAAGGGAAGGAATCCCCACTAATCAATTGTAGAAATAATAATCACAATTTCATCATGTATAAATCAGAACTTGGAAAACACAGTATACTCAGTATACTGGAAACAACCCAAACTTTCCAAAATAATAAAGGATGTAAATGTGTACACAACATGTTTCAGGACATGAACTTGCTTCTTTCTTAGCACAAAATAAGCAGTACAAATTATTCCAGCTATTGCACAGAATATTATGGAATATTAGCCACAATGCACAATATCTATTGTAGACGTACAGGGGTTTGGCCACAGTGCAGTTTCCATGAGAAGTATCAAACTTGGATTCGAATGCATAAGGCATATGCAGTCAACACAGAAGACCATAAATAAGCAAAAAATCATCACAGTCCGGACCCTGTGATTTTATTAGTTGAGAAAATCTGTCACCGAAAAATAAATGATGTTTAACACGTACACAGAAAAAAGGTGTTCTAATTTATGAGCAGCTGCCTGCCATTTAAATGAGTCAGGAAATACTGCAAGCTTCACAGGGCTTCAGTGAGGCGTGAGGGTGAGAGAGTGCTCGTAGAAGAGGTCATCACCCTTCCTCTTGAACTTGGGATGCTCATTCTCCTGTAGGACGAAGATGATGCTCCTTCTGCTGCCACCACCTGAAGAAATAACAGAACATGGCCATGCCAATAATTCAGTAAGTTTGAGAGATAGTAGGTTGACACCATGACTGACTATCTGAGTAAAAAAACAACTGCTGCATTCCCAAAAATGGAATTGGTCAAGAACTACTGTTGAATTGCTTATACTGAACCAAACTACTGCACCTATATCAGTAGCATATCAACCATATGAAGCACCTACCTAACTACTCGATTAATAAGCATCTAACATCATCAATTGTAGTTTCAAGAATGTGAAGAAGCTTCTGTTAAATTGTTCATGCATGCCAACAAACCTTCATACTGAATGCTAAATAGAGGTAACCAAAATGTGAATTAAAACAGCTGGAGTTTAACTCGAACGGTACTGAAAACAATTGCATAGTCAACTATCAAAAAACATATTTTATAGTAGAAGATCACATTACGCACCTTCATGAATATTTTCTGAGGTCGGTTGGTTACCCAAATAAATTGAAAACAGAGAGCAGATTCAGAAAAAATAGAGAGCAGTTTTCACGTTCAGAAAGAGACTTATGGAAAATATTCACATTTGTATGTTTCACATTTGTATTCTCCATATAATTTCATTGATTGAACAATATATAACAGAAAACAAAACAGCAAGACTGTAAACAAGCAAAACTGAAATTCTTACAGGTTATAAGAAATGGTACCATATCATCAAGATATATGTGGGAAAGCTCCTCATTCATAATGCTGCATAATACGAACGGACGTAAATTAGAACACCGAGAAAGGAGCATATCAATAGGATATGACCAGCAAGAACGTTAAATAATACGACAAGACCGGCCTGAAGGAACCAACCTGATTCATCCCTGCAACACATCCCTGTACACAATGTTCTTTGTGCTTTTTCCCGTGTCATCAATGTCTTTATTTGGCTTGGCCAAAATCCGAGTGGTTTGCCTTGACACACCCCTGGACAGCGCAACATAAAGCTGGCCATGAGAGAATACTGGCTCCGGGAGGTAAATACCAACATTTGGAATCGTTTGACCCTGGGCTTTGTTGATGGTCATGGCAAAACTCAACCGGATCGGAAACTGTTTCCTCTTGAACTTGAAAGGAAGTGAAATGTCCTCCGAGGGCGACAAAGGGATCCTCGGTATGAACACTCTACATCCAGCATGTTGTCCACCAACAATCTCGGCATCGATTGCATTATGTTGGAATGCTCTAATCATCAATCTTGTTCCATTGCACAACCCGTTGTGAGGGTCGAGATTTCGGAGAAGAATGACAGGACAATTAACTTTGAGTTTCAAGACATGCGGGGGCAAACCATTTGGAGTGATGGAGTTTAGATAGTCAATTGTGTAGTTCTTGTGTGCATCATCCTCGACGGAGTCAAAGCTATAATATATCTTTTCTCGGCCAGGAAACCTATGGATCATCTTTTTATTCAGATCGTCCACATATTCATTCTTGGTTGAAAGAATCGCACGTGAGCTCATGTAAGCCGCCGATGTGGCATTCTCATGAAGCAACGGGAAGATATCTTCGATAAGCTTGTTGACTGGTTCTTCAGTGGGAGCATAGGAATAACAATGTCATCTGGAAGACGTACGTAATCGGCACCGATCGTCTCTTCTGTCCCTTCACCAATTCTCAAGAGGTAACTGGAGAACCACGGGTCGGTCTGTGCCCTCATATTACGCTTGAGGCGTATCTTCCTAACCTTCTCCCACAAATAAGATCTCTGTAGCGTGGCGTCAGTGATCTGCGCTCTCGTCCCACGGGTCACCACGGGAAGGACCTGTCTAAAATCTCCTCCAAACACCACGACCTTCCCACCAAATGGCAAATCACATTCCATGATGTCCTGTAGGGACCTGTCAAGTGTCTCCACTGTTTGACGCTTTGTCATGGCAACTTCGTCCCATATTATCAAAGATGCCCTAGCAAGCAGCTTTGCGGTACCACTCTCCTTGGTGAAATTGCACGTGCTGCTGTCGGTGAGCCTAATTGGAATTTTGAACCGGGAGTGGGCGGTGCGTCCACCAGGCATGATCGATGCTGCTATACCAGAAGTTGCAGTTGCAATAGCTATTTTGCCCAAGGAACGAACCTTAGCAAGGAGAGCCTTGTATAGGTACGTCTTTCCCGTGCCACCCGGACCATCGACAAAGAAAATCTGGCTCTTGTTGTTGACGACATGAGAGAGGATTTCATCAAAACCAGCACGCTGCTCTTGTTAAGAGTTGTAAACAAATTTACGTCGGCTTTGTCGAAAATGACCGACAACTCCTCTTGAACCTCTCTATATTCACCGCTAGAACACTCGTCATCAACAGGATCCAAATCCGGGAGGCCATAACATTTTATATCCTTCCCCATGGAGTGCACCAGATCCCTAATGTCTCTAAGGACCATCTGCTCTACTGCAGCCAGGTTGGAGTGGTTACGACGGTAGTCCTCAGACATTGCCTCGAGGTGCTTCTCCCACAATGATCGGATTTGGGTCACCTCGCAAAACACCAGAATGGTTGCGAAAAGCCTTCTTAGAGCATATGGCATCTGGAAAGTAGCAGACTCGGTCAAGCAGTCATCAAGGGACTTGTCAGTCTCTATCAGACCTCTTTCCTCACACGATTCTCTGAAAGTCGAGTACCGCTGGCCATGCACAGTTCTCAAATCCTCAAATGATGTTGCACCTCTGACATGATGCATGAGCACTCTCAAAAAGTACCTCTCACCTTCAGCAGGATTCGCATACACAATTCTTCCAACCTGCCCCCGCCCCCTTAGTTTTCTTCGCTGCCACTTCTTGGTACCCTTAATCCACCTATAGAACTCCGGGAACTCTTTGTACAAGAAGTTCCTCGCGCAAGGGTCCACCTGGTTCATCTTGAAATATTCAGTGAGCATGGTCCTGGAAGAAGCGGGCCTGCTGACGACATCATGTAGACTATCGCCCTCTTTGAATGCAATAGTCTGCATATTTTCCAAATGGAGCTGAAGTTGGAGAACAGAAGGAGAGATACCGAACATTGGAAAAGCACAAATCCTGTAGACCGCCTCTTGTGGCCCCACAAATCTAGCATCTCTATACTGTTTAATCTCATTGATTACTCCACCATCTACATCAGCTGCTGGGTCGACTGAGAATGACGCACGATCATGTCCTTTATAGATATACTTGAATAAATACTTAACTGCCTTGATGCTAGAGCAAGCTTCAACATTGATGTGACAATTGTACCGCATAAGCAGACCAGGGTTGTATGGGACAACCCATCTATTATCCAGTTCAGCTCCTCTGACCTTCACATAGGACCATCTCGTCTCCTCCTGTAGATAGGGTATGAGTCCTTTCCTTGCTGCGTAGCATCACAGAACTGCGAGGATAACGAAATCGGCATTCACCATCTATCATGCAAGGACTGTGTTTCCGAAGAGCACCACAAGGACCGTGTAGCATATGCTTCACCACCAGAGCATGCAATACAGGGTACCTATCCATGTCAGGGATTTCTGCTGATATCACCTTGTCATACTCGTCTGGGTTTGTTAGCTTGCTGTCCGAGCGCATGATCAGAAGCATGTGTTCATGTGGCAGCCCCCTCTTTTGAAACTCAGTAACATGGACATATGAAGCAACCTCACCAAAGTACTTCTTCTGGATCAAAAGTTCTTTCATACTACGCAATTTGGCCCTGTAAACTCTCGCCACAAGGTCTGGACGGTCTTGCGGTGTCTGCCCGGGTTCAAGCCTGGATGTAATCTCCTCCCAGTGCGGGTTGCAAGTCATGGTGATGAAATAATCAGGCTTCCCATACCGCTGGACTAACGCCATTGCATCAAGAAATCTCCGCTGCATGTCTCGGTCACCACCTGGAAAAGTCCGTGGTAGCACAATTCTCTTGCCAACCTGAGAACCACGTGTCTCGCCCGCATCCATGACGTCAACAACACCCTAACAAACAGATGAATCAAAACTTGAGTAGTTGGTAAACGGAAAAGGTTTCTTGTTGGAAGGCTAGCCGATGAACCTTTTTATTCAATATAGAACGTTTTGATACCTGGTATAGATCGGCACGAATGAGTTTCTGATTCTCAGGCTTAGAGTAGAAATCAAGTCTCATGGTCTCCATCTTGATATACATGTCAACAGCCCATTGCTGGAAGCCGCGTGCACCAAATAATATAATGTTAAAAAGGTGTTTTCTGCATTGTAGTTTGAAACAGTAGTACTCCCTTGCGCTGACAAATTTTCTGGACTTTCCAGCATCGTCACCATCCTCCTGGTCCTCTTCACCATCTAGGACACGGTTCAAAAAAGAACTCATCAGTAATGATCAAGGAATAAAAACGTGAACACGTTAGAAGCATCAGGACAATTACCTGCTGCATCATCCGTGTTTGATTCATCATGTACATTTGAAGTACGATCTAGAACTGGGAAGTCCTCACCCTCGGTCCCATCCTCGTTGTTCTCTTCAACCACCGGAGCCTCTCCATCGTATGGCATCCAACGGTTCCATCCAGTTTCCCCTCCCGGAAAGAATAATGGATATGCCAAAGGATCATAGCAACCATAGTATGCTCTGATGTATATGGGACGATCACCTTTGCCATGCAAGACAACTTGCCTATCAAAAGTGTTTTGTGGATCGCTCCCTTCGACCCACATCGCAGCCACCTGGGAAGCGTGGGAGCATTGTACCTTCGTTGGTCCAGCCTTATGTCCGTGTTCAATGAAATCTTATATTCTTCTATATTTGGAACAGAGCCCATGCTCTTAAAAACCTGCACATACGGGTTGTCTTAAGTATCTCTAGAATCTTCCGTATGAGATTTATATCAAGATCCGGAGACCGCTTTGCTCTATGTTCCAAGGTTTCATCAGTATCATAGATGTAGAGCTGCAGATGTCTAGGACCTTGACCACCGGCACCAGATCATCCGCCTTATAGTACAATGCCCCGTGTGCACAGAAGGTATATACACCGGTTCTCGCCGCATTGCTGACCCTAGGATCGAGGGTGACCGCAAGGCTTGTGAAAGAGAAGTGGCTGTTGAAATACCTTATGTGCTTTCTAAAATATTTTGCATCATCATCAACCTGACTTGTAAACAACCGGCGCAACTCCGCAGGAACTTCAGGGGTAACTATCTTGACCTTTCCTTTTCTGCAACAGAATGCGGACCCTCAACTGGACCTCATTGCCCCACAGTGTTTGCAATCTGGTACTGATCTCAAAACATGATGCTTGGTTGGTAGATTGTGGTACACGTAGTCATAAGGATCCACATTCTGGTTACTCGGAGCAACACCACTTGTCACTCTCCACGAATCAAACACATCTCCTGCCAAGATATAATAGATGAAGGTCAAAAATAGATGCGCAAAATTTGATATCAGAATACATCTATCTCAAAAATTATCCAAATAATTTACCTTGGCCACGGTAAATCCTGGACTCATCATCATCATCAAATAATGAGTCTTGTCATCTAGCTGAAAAATGCATGTAGTATCGAATCTTCATCACCTGTTTGAACAATGACAAATCTGTATAGGTAAATGTGTATCAACTAAATGAAACGACAACCAATAACGTACTGCATCTTTAGTTACTCCATTTTACCTTCCGATGCAGCATAGTGTTCAGTTGGCTCAAAAATTTCAGTAACATTTGTTGCCGATCTCTGAGACCCCTCCACAGAAAAACACCCTTCTGTTTGTGATCAATATTAACCTGCTGACACCTGCAAATTTTTATGTAGGCACACATGAAATAATTAAGGCAGCAAGCATAGTCTATTATTAGAAACTGAATCAAATCGGTTGTTTGTACCATTTGTTGGTACAGAAGTCAGCGATATATGAGACTCTTCCACAGAATTAACACCGATATGATCTCAGCCATTTTTTCGTCGCGGGCAATGCGTAGCATCTGTAAAGAAGTCGTCTTTTGTTGAGGCGTCAATGTAGTAGATGATATGATACTCTGTCGAAGCTGATTATAAGATGAGCCAGACGGTTCTCCATGTTGGATATCCCTGCAGGAGTAAATGAGAAATTCCAAAAGATGTCGAAGTTACTAAAAATCGATCCGCTCCAATCAGGAAAACAGATGAAATTCCAAGAAGATATATAGAATGAGTTTATTGTCGATCCATAATTGTTTTAAAAAATTGGCATCCATATTTAACATTCCTCTCAATTTTTACATGTGTGGTGTGCAAGCTTTAAGATGGTACTCCAGAAATCGGACAACAAAGAATGGTATACAACTCACCCTCTGTTTCAGCTGCTGCCACAGTTGGCTGAAATATTCCATCCAGAAAACAGTAATTATTTATTTCAACAATACCTGATGAGTTATTCTCTGATCGACTTTGCATGTCAGGAGTGCTTGGTGAGGGACCTATAATTGTTGCGGAGGACATATTCATGATCTGAGAAGGAGAAGATGTTTCTGCTATGAATTTTCCTTTCTTGTTATCACGGTTCCGTTGCAACACAATACCCCTCTTTTCGGCTGGCATATTTGAGTAGTGTTCCCTAGACCGCTGCCGTTTCTTCTCAGATGCAGTGCTCTCATCTGGCTCCACAAAGCTTTGTTTGGCTGTCATAATGGTACCAACCCATAATTGTCAGACAAAATTTGTTTGAGTTTACTGAAAATGGCCGAAAAAACACATAGTATAATATTACCTGACATTTGGGACCAACTCGAGGTTTGAGTTTCAGTTGCATCGAGTCTGCTTATATGGTTTCGCATAGATGAGGCAGTGGCGATGACATCGGTGTGTAGTTCTCCTTTCCCGTTGTTCGCTGATAAGTATCATTTCTATGAAGCCAGCTAATGTCGTCGTTTTCTTTGTGTTTTGGCTTCCTGTGTAGATTGAGATAACAAAAACTGAGTACTGATGCATTCATATTAAGGGTGAATAAAAAAAGAGATTTGATGCATATAAAAAAATGTGTAGGTGAACTGCATACCTAGTGCATTTGGAGATCGCCTCTGCTGAGTAATGCACGACTGTCCTGACCCCATCTGCATCACCCCTACAGTGTTGGTAGAGACAAATGATTATACTGGTAGTGCCTCCATATGAATGGCACATAGCAGAAAAAAAAACATCTTTACCAGGCGAAACCCTTTGTGAGGATTGTCGAGGCATTTCGACATTCTCGCTGCACCCGCTGACTGCAGCCATTTTCTTTTTTTGGCGTGATATGCGCAACTTCTCGAGGTATTCAGCTTTCTCCTCTTCCGTCATTCTGGCATACCACCCTTGCCCACTTGCTTGACATGTAGTTGAATTTTCAGAGACTTTTGCAGCCTTCTTTTGTTGCCTCTTCTCCGCAGCTTCTCCAGGTACTCGGCCTTTTTCTCAGGCGTCATCCGGGCATACCATCCATTACGACTTGGTGGTTTCTTTCGGAGATTATCACCATTCGTGGCATTTGCATCTGTTCTTGTAGATGTGTTGGTTATGTCCTGAAAAGGAGTGCGGTTGGGTGACGACATTGTGTTTATTTGCTCCTACAGCCTGCAAAAGAAAGTTGTAATTAGAACATGAATGCAGTGAAATGTGGTTTTTAGTAGAAACTAATGAACACAACGATATATTAAAGATGAATATTGATTCCATTTTAAATTGACAACAAAGAATGAAACCTGCACATATAACATGAGGAAATCATGAGTTTACAGCTTAATCCAGTTAGAAGTAACAGCAGCTTTGAATGATTCGGGTCTGGTGTTATAATTCACCTTTGTGACTTCAACTTTTACATGAGCTTAGTTTAGACACCTTTTCTAGTTTTCTGGAATGTGATGTTGCACTGGGAATGGTCTCAGTAGAACGACCTTGCTATATTTTCTAATTGAGTTAACATTGTATTTTCATATTAGGTCCTCGTACAGATGTACAGAATATTCCACAAGAGCCCGATGAATCAGCTAGTGAACTCATGGAACATTTCTTCCTTGTCAATCTTTATATCATTAACCACAGAATGCAAAAGATATTGGAAGCTCGTATGAAAAAACCCTTGGAACAATTAATCATATGTGTAGCTAAAGCTCATATTGATAAGCCTGTTGTGATTCCACTGCAGGTAAAGCGGTGTGCTGAAATGTCACAGAAGCTAAAGTTTTCAGTGATCAGATCAACAAGGCAGGTGTTAAATCTTCTGTCCGGCGTGCACTACAACCTGAGATCGATTTGGAGGCGTTAGAGGTAGATAAGAAAAGTGCAGTTTTTGGATATCTGTTATTTATGCAACATGTAGTCATTTCGAGGAAAAGGATATCAGGAAGAGCTTTTAGAATGCAAAACTAATCTACCAGAAAGAGCTTTTAGAATGCAAAACTGATTAAAATGGAACTTCAGTGACACAACAATTCAAGTAAACGCCTTGGAAGTATTTGTTGCATAAGTCTACGGGGTTAAGCTCAGACCAAATACGCACATCAAGCTGTCAAACATATTCAATGACTGGATGCTGAACCAAACAAGGACTAACCAAATCGAATGTCAATACTTCCTAGACCAGCTCGATGTGGCGAATCCGAGCACCAGATTGCGAACGTTGGAATCCGTCGTTTGTCTCACCAGCGCCTACGCGACTCTAGGCTGCCCCTCCACAACCACCGTCTCCACCTGCACGCTCAAGTTTGAACACAAACCAATCGATAAATCAAACTCAGAGAGCAAGCGGCAACAACACGGCTGATCAATGGTAATAATAAAATGCGTGCAATGTCAGACCATGAGCTGAAATAAAAACAGAGGTACATTGTGGGGATTTCCATGCACAAATATGCCAATACAATTTCCATATATCTAGCTGATACAATGGAATCCACATTTCAGATTTGACCAGACACTTAATTTGGAACTTTTGCAACTTTAATTAGGACAAAACTTTCACTTTAACGCTAGTGACTTTATGTAAAATATCCACAACATAAATATAGGTCGTTTAAGAGAAGAGCTTGCGGTGCAGATTGCAGCCGACAAACTTTGAGCCTTTTGGATAGTAGGAAGCTGATGCAGATATACACAAGAAGAGGACCCTAGCCAATTAAGTAACATGAGAAGAAACAGATCTTTGACATACAAATGGCGATAAAATTCAGTCATGACTCAATAAGGCAGTTGTCACAAGGTAATCGTGGACCAGACTTCAACAAAATGGAATCGTCGCTTACAACATTGATTCCTCCTTGTATATTCAGTTTAGAGGGTAGAATCAGTTTACTTCGATCTTCAACTGTATATACCCAATGTAAAGTTTTATTTACACATCATTCAGTTTTAGGTTTTTGAATTACACGTACGTACTGTTACTTGAAGCTGTATTCTGTAGGTACAGGTAGAAAGTATGTACAGAATATTGGATTGCAGTGAATCAACCAGTTGGCAGCGAGAATTGCAAGTAATTCAAATTCCAGGGAAAGGACCTTTTGATACCTGAAGATTTTCAGGCGGGCGTCATTCAGTGTTTGAATTGCTTGCGGGCAACGTATGCAGGAGCTCCGCGGGTTCCGGCGTCCGACGCTCCGTGTATGCTATGGCGGCGGGCAGGCTTCGTCGGCGGGAGAGCTTTAGTGACGTCAGGGGCGGCGTCGCGGTTGAGAGTTCCCGTCCGGTGAGAGGCGCGGTGAGAGGAGTTCCCGGCGGCGCGAAGGAGACTGCGGGGCGGCGGCGCGAAGGAGACTGCGGGGCGGCGGCGCGAAGGAGACTGCGGGGCGGCGGCGCGAAGGAGACTGCGGGGCGGCGGCGCGAAGGAGAATGAGGGGCGGCGGCGCGAAGGAGAATGAGGGGCGGCGGCGCGAAGGAGTCGGCCGTCGGCGAAGGAGACTGCGGGGCGGCGGCGCGAAGGAGAATGAGGGGCGGCGGCGCGAAGGAGTCGGCCGTCGGCGAAGGAGAATGAGGGGCGGCGGCGGTTGAGAGAGATACCCCCGTCTGGCTGTCGGCGAAGGAGGAGATTGGGGGTCGTGGGTGGGGAGCGTGGACCGGTTTTTTTTTCGTTTTTTCGGTTGTTTTTTCCTTTTTTATGTGTGCGGTAAAGGCAAAAGCACAACATACAACATTCGGATAATCTCAGACGTTGATTGGGGGCTGATGGACGGATCAGATCCTCCGGATCTGACAGACTGTGTCTTTTAATATTAGTGGAGATAAATCTGTTTGTGCAGCCAACCTTTGTAGTTCAGGTTTTTTTTTAGGGAAACCTTTGTATTTCAGGTTGCTTATGCTTGAATTGAACCAATGGATATGAATACTGTTCCTTTGAGCTTGTACTACTCAAATTTGTATCGAGCAGCGGTCAACGAACCACGCCAGCCAGTCAGATCAAGTCTGACGTCCATTGGCCTGTGATGAATCACTTACGCAGATTTAGGACCAATATGTGCAGTTTAGAAGAATTGGGACTAACTTGACACTTCTGCAGTAGAATTAGAACCTCCATTACACTTTACTCTTACATTTCACAACAGGATCTGGCTAGTTGCTTACTTTCCGAGTTGTGCAGAAAGCACTTGCAGGTTTGAGAAGAATCAATTTAGAGGGCCTGCGATGGCGTGTTTTCGATGCAAAGGGCCAGGTCAGGATCCCTCTGCTGCTTGCATTTGTGAGATTTTTGTTGTTTGACAAGGTTACACGGAAAGCTACTTTGTCTACATGATAGGTGCTTGGACGGTTGGCATCCCAAATAGCTGTTGTGCTTCAAGGAAAGGACAAGCCGACTTATGCACCACATGTGGAAAATGGGGACATGTGTGTCGTACTCAATGCAAAAGATATCAGTGTCACGGGAAGAAAAATGACAGATAAGATCTACTACTGGCACACGGGGTTAGTAGATTTCTAGCAAATATTGCTAAATACTATGTTTCATGTTATATTAATTCTCTCTTGTTGTATTTTTTCTCAAATAGGTATATTGGACATTTAAAGGAAAGAAGGCTCAAGGACCAGATGGAAAAAGATCCGACAGAAGTCATCCGCAAAGCAGTCATGCGCATGCTTCCCCGCAACAGATTGCGCGATGTAAGTGAAACTGTGTATCTCTTTGTTTCTGTTATCTAGGTTTCTATGCTCATTTGCTTGCGATTATACATGTTTTTTTTTCAAAGTGCTGTAGCGACTTCATGCCATATTTCTGTCTAACATCTGTAATTCTAATCATCCAGGAGAGGGATCGCAAACTGAGGATTTTCTCTGGAAGCGAGCATCCATTCTATGATCGCCCGCTCGAGCCTTTCGTCATGCCGCCACGCCAAGTCCGTGAGATGCGTCCCCAAGCAAGGCGCGCGATGATAAGAGCCCAGAAGAAGTTAGAGCAGGCAGGAGCAGCAAAAGATGAATGCGATGCTAAGAAGAAAGCTGAGGTCCGTCAGTAGCCCACCTCCTGATCTGCATATTAGTGATCTAAACGAGTACCATGTTGCTATCTCCGAATGGTAATGAATCTTTATTTCCTTTTGGCATTCTAACTCTTGCGATGCATCGGAGCTAGAACCTGCAAATGGGTAACTCTTGTTGAATTCCTTGTACGTACTTACGGCATGCATGTGTGTCCTTCATCGGGAATAAATATATTTTTTGCTCTTCATCAATAAAAATAATTTGAATCCTTGCTTCCTTAAGTTTTCGTTTAGTTTTCAAGAATTATACATACCCTATGCAGTAGGATTTGAAAGCAGGTCACATTCACTCCAAAGAAAAAGCAGGTCACAAGATTTCACATTACCGTTTGGTCCATTCTAGTGCAGTTCCGTACTAGCACTCCGTTCTCCACGTTGCCTCGATCGTGTGCTGAACTGTGGTTCAGGGCGTTGTGATTCACATTTAAAATGATGCGGCTAGGAGCCATCAACGTCCATTCTAACACCAGTAGTGTACTGGTGGTAGTAATAATGGTACTGATCTCTTTCATCTGGTATAATTGGGCGTGCAAGTTAACAGTCCCTGACAGTCCGAACTGATTGATTATACCTTCTCAATATCTTACTGATTATCTTAATTGGAGCAGTAGTGTAGAGCAGGAGTGCCAGCTGTCGATGAACGAGAGGTGAAGTACTCAGATTGTGGCTAATCTGGTGTTACGGAACTTTGATGTGTTAAACTCATTTGTAAACTGATGTGCGAGTGTAACCTCGGAATATGTTTGCGTGCTTGTTCAAACGTATCAAATCTCAATGATTCTTAAAGCGTACCAACATGAAAGCGCCACAAACAAAGAGTGGATTGCTAACATTTAAGACAGCGCTACGCATTTGAAAATTTTGTATATGATAGGGAGAGTGATGATAGTGGGGAATGGCAAGAGAACAGACTTCTACGATGATGCTTGATGTGGATCTACACCACTGAGGGATAAATTCCCAGGGCTTTTCGATATTTGCAATGAACATGAGATATCTATTGCGGCTATGGCAGAAAGGAGACAGAGGTTAACCTTCAGGAGGTGGCTTGATGTGAATTTGCAGGGGCATATGAGATATGCAGAACATACTGATAGGTGTTGCCTTGAATGATTGGTGGATATATTCAAATGAAAATGGACAAATATATATATATATATATACACTATCGAATCCATGTATGAATTCTTGTCAAACAATGGGATGGATGGATCATTTTAAACATCTTTGGAAGGCAAAAAATCCTCTGAAAATAAAGGTGTGGCTTTGATTGATCTGGCATGATGCCATAGCAATAAAGATAATATGATAAAGAGAAATGGGATTGGGAATGCAAAATGTCAGTTCTGTAATAAAGATGAAACTATTCTGCACTTGTTCTTTGAATGTGATGCAGCCAAAACACCTGTATGCAAGCAGAAATGTACAGATCACTAGCTTGACCGATGTTTGCTGCTTTATCTAGAAGCTGAGAAATAGAGCATGCTTTGAAGAAAACCCTGATCAAAACTCATATTGAACTAATAAGCTATGCATGCGTTTTTATGAAGGGTCAATTATTTCTGTGCCTTACTTCGCTTAGTTTTCCTCATTTGTGCCCTACTCACTTATGTTTCCTCGGTTTGCCCTATTTTTCTCTTTGGAGGCTCGCACATGGCCAAGCCGCCGTTTCCGTCGGGTCAACCTCCTTTGACCGTTACTTGGCCTGACTAGTGGGGCCAACCTGGGGTATCTCATTTTGAATCGCCTCTCATCTGACCCGACGGGTGGGTCCGCTAGAAGTAGTGGGACCGACCAGTGGGGGGGGTGCTTAAAGCTTACATGTGGGCAATTCCAGTGGGGGCGCTTAATGCTTACAGGTGGGGATGGATGGGTCACATCTAAATAAATTTAATTGACCGTTTTTATTCTGCTCTAGCCCTCATATGAAAAAAACAAAATACTCTACTCATTTGACCGTTAATCTGCTCCAGCCCCCATTCCACCACCGCCTGGAGAAAAACCCCGCCGGCCCCGCCGCAGAGAAAGCCCCGCCGACGAGGAGACTCCGACGTAGTCGCTGCCGGCTGTGATGGAGCCTTCGGCGAGCATCGACCGCATCAGCCTCCTCCCCGACGAGTTGTTGTAAGGAGACTCCGACGTAGTCGCTGCCGGTTGTGATGGAGCCTTCGGCGAGCATCGACCGCATCAGCCTCCTCCCGACGAGTTGTTGTACGTCATCATCTCCCTCCTCCCCTGCAAATCTGGCTTTCTGACAACCATCCTCTCCCGGCGGTGGCGCCCCCTCTGGCGCTCCGCCCCCCTCTACCTCGCCGTCGACGCCCTACTCTGCGATACGGATATCAAACGCATCCGCGTAGTCTCCAAGATCCTCGTCGAGCACCATGGGCCAGTCAGATCCCTACACATCGGAGAGTTCCATTCAAACTGCAAGGTCGATGCCAAGCTCGAGGAGTGGTTCCAATCCTCCGTCCTAAACCACCTCGAGACACTCAGCTTCCAAGGTGGACGCATTCCGCTGCGCTCGCTGCGCTCGCTGCCATCGTCCACGCTCCGCCTCGCGCCCACATTGCAGGCTGCCACTCTCGTCCATTGCCAATTCCCCAGATAGATGCCGAGCCCGCTTCTTCTCCCTCTGCTCAAGCGGCTTGTTCTCTGCGACTTCTTCATCTCGAAGGAAGCCATGGAGCTCCTGCTCGGCGGCTGTATTGCGCTTGAGGCCCTTCAGATTATGTCGATCCACGGGTACTGTACCCTGCGCATTGTCTCAACAACTATCCGAACGATTACTATGTGTTGCTGGAGGGACAAGAGATCAGTTGAGAGCAGAGCAATAGAACCTTGTCAAGATTTCGTCATTGATGCACCTCTCCTTGAGAGATTGTGTGTAGTTGATCCAGATGGTCCAGCAACAATCAGCGCCATTCAGGCGCCGAAATTGACACTGTTGGGCTACTCGGATGCCGAATTCTCCCAACTTATTATTGGATCCATAACCGTTCAGGTACAACAATCTTCTTCTTCTTCTTCTTATCTCACATTTTTGCTACTCGTCTGCCGAATTCTCACATTTTTGCTAATAATCTTGATGTATGTCGTCCAGAATATGATTCCCACAACCTTGACCTCGTCTCTGCGCACAGTGAAGATCTTGGCAGTTCATTCAGTAGGCCCCAAACTGGATGAAGTTCTTGGATTCCTTAGATGCTTTCCATGCACGGAGAAGCTATACATCGAGGTGAAGCTTTTTTCCTGTTACTAGATGTTAGGATAGTTTTCCAAGTTTAGAATAAAAAATTTAGTGTTCAAAACTGCAGATAAGGAGAGGCCCGAAAGTGAATAATGTGCGGAAATATAACAGGAACGATCCAATAGAATGCTTTGATCTCACTCTCACAGAAATCACTTTCAGCGACTACCGAGGCACACCAGCCGAGACTAATTTTGCCAAGTTCTTTATTCTGAACACAAGTGTTGTCAAGGTTATGAGGTTTGGCATCCATTGGGGACACAACGACAAATGGTATGAAAGTTAACGCAGGAAGCTAAAGCTGAATGCCAGAGCTTCTGTTGAAGCTGAAATTATTTTTGAAGATACATGTATCTTCATAATAAATACCTTCAAAAAAAATACACGATCTGTCACTGGCTGATCCCTATGCAGAAGCTTTGAACTAGAGAGTGCCCTCTGGCTTTAAACCTTGTATTATTTGAATTTGAATATTATTTGGATCTGAATATTATAACCATGTAATATTGGTGGTATTTGTTGTAGAACCTGTCAATTTGTACTTTATTGCAATTTATTATATAAAAGTTTGAACTTGTGGTATTTGTTGTAGAACCTCCCAACTTTTTTGTAATCTTGCTTCGGCAATCATTTTTGCGATATGATACGTGTGAGGTGACAAGGTGTTATTTATATTGTTGCCTACTATTAGAAGCGAAGAGAACCAAAAGCATGCTCTATATACTTTGGTGTCGAATTTGAGGCAGAATTCAAATTTGAGGCAAATTTCAAAGTTGAGGCAAAATTTGAATTTGAACCAGCATTTGCAGCCCATTGCTTTTGTGGTATGATGTTGCACTGTTTTCTAAACTATTATACACGTTAGGTGATCAAACCGAAACACTTTTGCGTAGTAAAGCTCATAGTTTGCAGAAATGTGCTCCAAAGCTAGGGTAAACAACCCCTTTTGAAAGCAAGTTGTTTTCTGACCTTGTTCAAATCCACCAAAAAAAAAATCTTGACACCTATTCCATCTATATAGTGTCACTTCAAAGTCTTAATATTTATTGAACTAATCTTCATATTATTAAAAAAAATTGTGAAAAATGATTTAATAGAAAACATTAAAAAACCACGTATAAAATATGAAAATGAAAAACTGAGTTCAGATCCTTCTTAGTCACTCCAAAATGAAGCTTCGGTGTAGGTTTTGATTTTTTTGAATTTTTCAAAAACCTAAACCCTCCCTCACTTCCCTTGAACTCTCTGCAACCTCAGTCATGGTAGCTCATTTGTGTGAAGGGTTTTTTCATGCAATTACCCATAGACCAAGTTTATTATTTTGTATCGTTACTATGTCACATAAAACGAGAATGTGCGCAGGTTTTGTATTTTTTTGATTTTTTTTGAATTAGTTATGCTCATTTGAAACCCGATCGTGGTAGGTCACTAGTGTGAAGTTTTTTCATGAAAATGTCCGTATACCAAGTTTATTATTTTTTATCATAACTATGTCACATAAAACGAGAATGTGTGCATGTTTTGTATTTTTATTTTATTTTGAATTAGTTATGCTCGGTCAAAGATGAGGAAACCTCGTTGACCGCCTCAAAAGCCCGCCATAACCCCGCAGTCCCCTCTAACCCTAGCGACGATCTGTGACCGTTCGATCATACCCTAGCGACGATATGTGATTGTTCGATCATACCCTAGCGACGATCTGTGACCGTTCGATCATACCCTAGCGCCTAACTACGGCCGTCAGATCTAGATTGAAACTCATGGATCTTTGACCAAGTTTGACCGTTCATCAAACTTGGTGAGAGGAATCTATGTTCCAGATTCGGCAGTTGCGCGCCATGTCGTAGCATTTCCCGTTCCTCCGCGCCATTAATACCAAGTTCGGCACTTCCTCCGCCCAGATCTTCAGTTTTCGCCTTCTCGCCACCCCTCTCCGTTCTAGCCTTCTCGCCTCCATGTCATCCGATTCTGGGCGCGGCCGTAGCGGTGGACGTTCTCCTGCCGCGAGCGACGACGAGGAGGAGCGCCGCCTCCGCCTCCGACATTCGGATGTGGGCCGCAGGCGCGGCGGCCGCCGCTTGACGAACTGGAACGGTCTGCGCACCCGCAGGCCCAATTCCCCTACCCCACCGTCGCGACGCCATGATGGGGAGGCTGGGTCCTCGCGGGCCGCAGCGCGTGCCCCACCGCTGCTGGCACCATCTACCGAGCCCAGCGACGACGAGGACTACTCAAGCGTTGAATCGGTCTCCACCGACGACGGCGAGGAGCTCGTCAAGATCGTCGACCCCGTCGAACTGGAGGCGCGCGTTCTCGGCAAGTCCGTGCGCTCGGAGCTCCGCGCGGAGAAGCGTCGCCGTGCGGATGCCGAGTTTGAGGAGGTGATGAACGAGGTGCGTCTGGAGCAGGGTCTCCGGCAGGACGCCGAGCAAACCGCTCGCGCGCGGGAGTGAGAGGAGATGCGGCGCCGCCAGCGTCTCAACAAGGCCTTCGCCTTCTCCGATAGTGAGTAGATAGGGTTTAGATTTATCCAAAAAATATGTGTGAACTACTGTTTGTCGAATGTTTGTTGAACTAAGATCAGAATCGTTCGAATGCGATTCTTTTAATAAAGTTTTCAGTTGTTGGAAAACTATGCATACTATGCATACTAGAGCGATGTCGGTCGCGTTCCAAGCGCGTAGTTGCGTTACAGCTCGATCGCTCGCGCCAGTCGGCGTAGTTTCTTTCATTTATGTCGACATTGACCATATGGCAGAACGAGCGGCACGTATCCGTTCATGTTTATCCGTTCTACTTGTGTGAAAGGAAAGTACATTCAGATATATTTCTCTTTACGAGTAGTATGATGAGGATGAGACACATCCAAAAGCCTTCCAGTACGAGTCCATGTCGTCGGAGTTCTCCTCGCCATAGACGTCCTCGATGACAACATTGGCCTCGGCAATGGGCACAATGTGCTCGATGACGACGGCCGCAGGCGGTTGGTACACGACAGCAGGCCCGCGCTCCTCGTCGGAGTAGGGCTCGTCTGAGGACTCCGACGCCCCGTACTCGTAGACTGGGGACTGCGGCGGAAGATCCCCACGCGCCACTTTGTAGGGTTCCTCTTTCTCCTCGGGCAGGGGTGAGAGCCCGTGCTGCTTGCGGAACCGGTTCTCCGCCTCTCGCTGGTCCTCCCGCTCCCTCCGCTCCTCCTCCTGCATGGCGTGCAGGGTACCAGGCGAGGATAGCTCCGAGTCCGACAGCGGCGAGAAGGGCTCTCCGGCGTGGGCGGGCTCCACCACATTTTCGAGGGAGAGAGAGAGAAAGAATGTGCGTTTTCTTCCACTGCAGGGGTAGGCCCCCTTTTATTCTAGCCACGGCGGGCGATGGAAACCACGGCCCGGATCCCACCAGTCAGCGCAGTCACGGTCAAAGAGCGCAGTGACGGTCAAAGGGGCTTGACTAGACGGAAACGCCGCGTTTGGCCGTCCACGAGTCTCGAAAGAGCCAAGTAGGGCAAAACCGAGGAAAGTTAAGCGAGTAGGACACAAACGAGGAAAACTAATCGAAGCAGGACACAAAAATAAAAAAAACCCTTTTCTGAACTGTTGGGCAGGTCTTCATCCAGAAGGGGAGAAACGGAGATTCATGATGGAGCAACTACACTTCTTCGCTTGGCGACTGACAGAGTTTTATGGCCCAATGTGGCAATGCTTTGCTGATTGGAGACGTAGTAGAAGACGCAGAACGAGACGATGATGCTGCAATTAATGGAAGACGATGGAGGTGAGGCTTAGTCGCTAGAAAAAGATAGAGATAATCTGGTGTCCTATATGTGGGTTCCCTTGGTGATGATGGCTATAGCTGAATGTGCGTAGATCTGTGCTCTGAAAAGGTTTTAGGAAGGGGAATGCTAGCTCCGTTTTTGCTAAGAAAAAGTTTGCTGCTGGCTGAGGGCCGTTGTTTTGCCACTTCTATGTGTAGAACACTAGAATGAGATTGGAAGGCACTCCGTGAGTGCTGTCATTGTATTGCCTCAAGTATATATAGTACAGAGATCGTGATCGTGTAGATCGTGTGCAACAGAACGTGAGAAGTGGTCTAATGCTATCCTATCCTGACGACTAGCTAGGGATTAGTTACATACAGAGGAAGCGGTCAGAGGCTAACTGAACTAATCGCTAACACCCCCCCGCAGTTTGAGCGTCAGGTGGCCGAACGCACAAACTGGAGCGAAAGTCTTGAAACACTGAGGTGGGCAGCCCTTTGGTCATGATGTCGGCATACTGCTGAGTGGTGGGCACGTGAAGAACACGGAGCTGTCCAAGCGCGACCTTTTCCCTGACAAAGTGTATGTCCAGCTCTATGTGCTTGGTTCGCCGGTGATGCACAGGATTGGCAGTCATGTAGACGGCAGAGACATTGTCGCAGTACACGACAGTTGCTTTGGGGATGACGACGTGGAGTTCACCAAGAAGCTGGTGAAGCCAGCAGCTCTCTGCAACGGCATTGGCGACGCCGCGGTACTCAGCCTCGGCGCTGGAGCGGGAGACAGTGGGCTGCCTTTTGGATGACCACGACACGAGGGCATCACCGAGAAAGACAGCATAGCCTGAAGTTGATCGTCGAGTGTCGGGGCAGCCGGCCCAGTCCGCGTCGGTGTAGGCCACGAGGTCGAGGGAGGGCGAGCGCTGAAGCTGCAGACCGTAACCCGCAGTGCCGCGCACGTACCGCAGGATGCGCTTGACGATGGCGAGGTGACTGTCCTTCGGCGCGTGCATGTGGAGACAGGCCTGCTGCACGGCGTAGGTGATGTCGGGCCGAGTCATTGTCAGGTACTGCAGCCCACCGACGATGCTCCTATATTCAGAAGCATCGGTAACGGGATCACCAGAAGCGGCGAGCTTGGCGCTGGTGTCGATCGGAGTAGAGGAGGGACGGCAGGAGGACATGGTTGCCCGTTCTAGCAGCTCCTCGGCGTACTTTGCTTGCGAGAGGAAGAAGCCGTCCGGAGAGCGCGTGACGCTGATGCCGAGGAAGTAGTGGAGGGCGCCGAGGTCTTTGATGGAGAACTCGCGCTGCAGTTGATCAATGAGGCGACGAAGCAGCAGCGGGGAGGACGCCGTCAGCACTATGTCGTCGACGTAGAGGAGGAGATAGGCCGTTTCACCTCCGCGATGCAGCACAAACAGAGAGGTGTCCGATTTCGCGCAGGTGAAGCCCATGGTGGAGAGGAAGCCGGCGAACCGAGCGTACCAGGCGCGCGGAGCTTGTTTCAACCCGTACAGGGACTTGGAGAGGAGGCACACATCATCAGCGCGAGCGGGGTCGACGAAGCCTGCTGGCTGTTGACAGTAAACCTTTTCCTGCAGGAAACCATGCAAAAAGGCGTTGTTGACGTCCATTTGATGCACGGGCCAGTCCTTGTGGGCAGCGATTGTGAGAACAGCACGGACGGTGGCAGACTTGACGACGGGACTGAATGTTTCGTCGAAGTCAACACCAGGCCGCTGGGAGAACCCGCGCACCACCCACCTCGCTTTGTACCGCTCCAATGTCCCATCAGCACGAAATTTGTGCCTGAACACCCATTTGCCGCTGATGATGTTGGCGCCACGCGGCCGAGGCACGAGAGTCCATGTCTGGTTTTCCTGCAAAGCCCGAAATTCATCTTGCATCGCAGTTAGCCAATTGGGATCACCTAGAGCCGATCGCACAGTCTTAGGCAGGGGAGAAACGGCAGTGGTGGTGGCGAGAGTAGCGTAGCGAGGGTTGGGAAGAAGAGACCGATTGAGCTCGTGTGCGCATGGTGTGGGTGGGGATAGGTGCTGGACCGCGAGCCTGTGCAGCCGGGGCTGGTGATGGAGAGGGCGAGGGAGGACAGCTAGAGGCTGTGGTCGTGGTAGGAGACAGTGGATCCGCGGGCGGTGGGCTGGCGGCGCGTGCGGGAGAAGTAGGAGGTGGAGTTGCCGCGGCAGGGTTGTGGGTTTGTTGTGCCGGGGCGGAGCGGCCGGCAGAAAATCTGTGAGGGTCTCTGCTGCGGCAGGTTTTTGGGTCACGGGCAGATCGAGCGGGACGGTGTGGTTGTAGGTTGGAGGGAGGTCGAGGAGAAAATCTAGCGAGGAAGAAGAGGGCTCGGGCTGCTGCAGAGAGAAGGGAAAGGTTTGTTCGTCGAAGTGGACATGACGTGAGATGTAGACGCGATTGGAGGATCGATCAAGGCACCTGTAGCCCTTGTGGTCAGGGGAGTAACCTAGGAACACGCACGGTACAGAACGGGGCGAGAGTTTGTGCTGGGCTGTGGGCATGGTGTTTGGATAGCACAAACAACCAAAGACACGCAGGTTAGAGTAATCGGGTGGGGAGCCGTAGAGGAGTTGGAACGGGGTGATAAGCTGTCGTGGGCGACAGGGACGGCGGTTGATGAGGAACGTGGACGTGGCCAAGGCTTCAGCCCAAAAGGCGGCGGGCATGCGTGCGTGGAAGAGCAAGGTACGGGTGGTTTCGTTGAGAGTGCGTAGGATTCGTTCAGCACGGCCGTTCTGGGGTGAAGTGTAGGGGCAGGAAAGGCGAAAGGAGATGCCGTGATCGGCAAAGAAATTTCTAGCAGTAAGGTTGTCGAACTCGCGGCCGTTGTCTGTTTGAAGGGCTACTAGGGGAAGACGAAACTGGGTTAGAACGAAGGCGTGGAAGCGACGGATCGTGGTAAAAGTTTCAGACTTCTGACGGAGAGGAAACGTCCAGACAAAGTGGCTAAAATCATCTAACAAAACCAAATAATATTTAATACAGAGATGCTGGGTACGGGGAGGTCCACAGATCGCAATGTACAAGCTGAAACGGAAAGAAAGAAATTGTGCTAGAATTGGGAAAGGGAAAGCGAACATTTTTTCCTAATTGACAAGCATTACATGTATGGGAGGGGGATGGGGATGTATTGGAATCTAAAACAGTCTTCAGTGTTCGGCGAGGTTGTCGCGTCCAGGATGACCAAGCCGTTGATGCCAGAGATCTGCTGCGGTGCTTGCGAGGAGGCTGGTGGCGGTGGAAGTGGGCGTCACAGAGTAGAGGTCTCCGGAGGAATCACATCGGAGGAGCACCTGGTGGGTACGCCGATCCTTAACGGAGAAACCAATATCGTCAAATTCGACAGAAACAGGATTAGTGCGAGTAAGAGCGCGAACAGAGAGAAGATTTTTAATCAGGGAGGGGAAACTAAAACATTATGCAGATGAAGAGGACGAGATGGGGTTGGAGAGATGAGTGCCCAGTATGCGTGATCGGCAAGAGTGGCCATTGCCAACAACAATGCTAGAAGAATTGTGACAGGTTTGCAGGGATGAGAGATTACCAGGGGACGCCGTCATGTGCGAGGTGGCGCCGGTGTCCATGACCCACTCGCCGCCGGTGGGGTGCTGCTGCTGGAGTGCGTGGATGAGGCCGGCTTGATCCCAGCACGGGCCAGTGGCAGAGGGCGACGTGGGCGCGGCGGCGGGCAGCTGGTACGCGGCTCCGGCGAACGGTGGCGGTGTAGTGGGACGCGGGATGGGGCCGAGAATGCTGGCGCCAGGGTAGTGGGGACGCCACTGGTATGGCCATGCCTGGACCATCCCAGTCCACGGGTGCCCAGCCGCGTGCGCCGGAGCGGGTGCCGTGACGACGGGAGCGCCCTTGTTCTTGGTCCTGGTCCAGCCGCCGCCGTTCTTGTTCTTGTTCTGCGGCGCGGCGGCGGTGGTGGTGGCGGGGTGGGAGCCGGTGGCGTGGGCGGTGGCGCCGCGGGAGCGTTGGTGGACGGCGCGGCCGCGTGCAGCGCGGCGCCCGTCGGGGCGACGTTGTCGTCGTCGCGCCGTGATTCCTCGAGGACCAGGAAGGACCTCACGTCCTGGAAGGACGGCAGAGGCCGCTCGCGGGAGAGGGTGGTGACGGCGTGGCGAAAATCGGAGCGGAGGCCGGCGAGGACGCGGTGCACCAGATCGGCGTCGGTGACGTTGCGGCCGAGATCGCGGAGGCGATCGGCGAGCGACTTCAGGCGCGAGCAGTAGGCGGTGACGGTCATGTTGCCCTGCTTCTGACTGTGGAACTCGTCGTCGAGGTAGACGGCGCGAGTCACCGCGTTGTCGAGGAAGAGGTTCTCGATGCGGCGCCAGACCGCGTACGCCGTGTCGTCCGGAGCGAGGATGAGGGAGAGGATCTCCTCCGAGACCGTGGAGTACAGCCAGGAGACGATGGTGTAGTCGTCCTGGACCCACTCTGGATCATCGTGGAGCGGGTCGATGTCGCCGTCGATGTGGTCGAGGGCGCCAAACTGGCCGAGCGTGACGATGAACAGGCGGCGCCACATGGTGTACGTCGGCCGCTGCAGGTCGAGGGAGACCTGCACCTGCTGCTTGATGATGACGTGACGCAGGTTCTGGCGAGGTGCGGCGCGAGCCGGTGGCGCACGGGGAAGAACAGCAGGTGGAGCTTGGGGAAGAACGGCCGTGCAGCAGTGATGTCGACGATGCCGGAGAGAGGGACGGCGGGAGCAGAAGCAGCTTGGTGAGAGGCGAGCATGTCGGCGAGAGCAGAAGCAGTACCTGACTGCGTAGAGACGAGGGGTTGGCGTTGGAGAAGAGGACGCCAGCGGAGCGTGAGGAGAGGTTCGTCATGGCGGGATTGGCAGCGGAAGACGAAGACGGGATCGAGCGAGCGTCTGATACCATGTAGAACACTAGAATGAGATTGGAAGGCACTCGTGAGTGCTGTCATTGTATTGCCTCAAGTATATATAGTACAGAGATCGTGATCGTGTAGATCGTGTGCAACAGAACGTGAGAAGTGGTCTAATGCTATCCTATCCTGACGACTAGCTAGGGATTAGTTACATACAGAGGAAGCGGTCAGAGGCTAACTGAACTAATCGCTAACACTATGTATGTCATGTGATGACTTAGAAAAATAGGTTGAGACATGCTGAACTCTTAGGTTGTTGTTCCGTTGTCAACATGATAATGGAACCCAGTCCCTTTTCTGTGGAGCCGTATGAAAAAAACAGAGAGTGGAAAGATCTATTGTTATTTTGTTAGGGAATATCTGGGTTTTTTTAAACTGGGACACAAATTTTGTCCCAACCGATTAATTAAAAAAAAGGAGTTTTACAAGACGGTAAATGAAAAGTTACATAGGGGAACTAATCTCCGGCGTCAAATCACTCAAATGTTTGGCGTCCACGGCCGCCCAAAGATGGAATTCACATTTAATCTTGTGAAGGATGGTCAAAGACGATGCGTGCTTGTCATGAAAGACTCGAGCGTTCCGCTCGTTACATATTTCCCAAATGATGAGCAAGACGAGGGAAGGGAAACCTTTTGGGCTCGGGTTCGTGCCATCTAACAACTTGAGCCACCAACTATGGAGAATGAGCGACAACCATTGAGTCAGGTTGAGGCCTGAACTGGCAAGAAGGTTTGTAACGCCAATTTTTAGATAAAGGGATTTTATTACTTAAAAGTTTTAAGCATTACACCGGTCTCTGCATAGATAGGATGCACACAGCCATTAGTTCACGAGTTCACAAGTACCCGATGCTGAAGAATAAAATAGGCGAATTACATATCAGAATGAGAAATTGTAAATCCACCTAGGCTGCTGGGAGGTCGATCCGGAGGCTATGTTGCCATCCATGCCGGGAGAATAACTCCCTGGCCGCCACCTCCAAAACAAGTCTCGGTGCTCCACACGTTGCAGGGCCGACCATGCTCGTAGATAGCTTTGTTTCGGGAGGAAGTGTAGCCATTAAAATCAATGATGACACTGGCAAATTCTTTCAAACGAAAAAAAGCCTTAGACAAGGTGACCCACTATCGCCAATACTATTTAATATAGTGGCGGATGTGTTGGCTATCTTGATCGAATGCGCTAAATCTGAGGGCCAAATTGAAGGAGTGATTCCACATCTTGTCGATGGTGGTTTATCGATTCTTCAATACGCCGATGATACAATTCTCTTTATGGAACATGACATCGATAAAGCTCGTAACTTAAAGCTGATTTTGTCAGCCTTCGAGCAACTGTCGGGTCTTAAGATTAATTTCCATAAAAGTGAACTGTTCTGCTTCGGCGAAGCTCAAGATAACGCCGCCTTGTATGCTGATCTTTTCGGCTGTGAGCAAGGTCAATTTCCTATCAACTATTTGGGTATTCCGATTCACTATCAGAGACTTACAAATGCTGAGTGACAAAAGGTGTAGGAAAGACTTCAACTACGTTTAAACAGCTGGAAAGGCAAACTGCTATCCCTGGGTGGAAGATTGGTGCTCATAAATTTGTGTGCTGACGAACATGGTACTGTATATAATATCATTCTTCCAATTACCTAAAGGAGTCTTAAAACGATTGGATTATTTCCGATCTAGATTCTTTTGGCAAGGGGATTGTGAGAAGAAAAAGTATCGACTAACTAAGTGGAGTGTGGTTTGCTGTCCTAAAGACCAAGGAGGGCTCGGAGTTCATGACCTTGAGGTCAAGAACAGAGCTCTGCTTGGTAAATGGCTCTCCAAGCTTCTCTATGAAGATGGAGCTTGGCAAACCCTCCTTAGGAGAAAGTATGTGAGATCTCAAGCCGTATCTCAGGTTATTTGGAAACCTAGTGATTCGCACTTCTGGTCAGACCTTATGGCTACGAAGAAGTTCTTTTTCCCTCAAGGTTCTTTTTCAATTAGGGATGGATCGGAAGTTCGTTTTTGGGAGGACAAATGGCTTGGCCAATCCACTCTCCAAGAACAATATCCGGCTCTATATGCAATTGTACGAAACAAGAGCGACACGATCGCTAAGGTGTTGGGTTCCCACCCACCAAATGTTTCGTTCAGGAGAAGTTTACTTGGAACGAGACTAGCATCCTGGAATGCTTTGCTCCGCCGATTGGATTCCATCAATCTTTCCAATTGGCAAGAAAAAAATGGCAAACACGGGTTCTTGAGCGACAACCAATGCAATAGAGAAAATCAAGTACAGGTGGTGTAATGCCAGTTGGCAAGAAGGTTGTCGATTGATTCCGGAACTCTTTGCAAAGGGGGCACAACCGACGATTGGACCAACCTACTCGACCCAACCGGTCGGTCATGCAAAGCCTATATTGAAGGGTAACTCATGCAAACAAAAATGAACCTCCGGAGAGACTCAAATCTTCCAAACCAACCGCTTCATGTTTGTGGATGTAACCGTAGTAATTTGTGTCTTATAAGCCAAGACCGTCCGTTAATTTTCGAGTGATGCTATCTGCCACGCCATACTCGGTTTGTATGCATGAGATGTCCCGAGAGGTCCACAAATGGCAAAACTTGTATACCGTATTTCCCTTTTGAAGACCTGATTACACCAAACATATAATCAGATTACACCAACAGCAGCAAACCAAACGGTGAAACATGTGTTAACAGTCCAAGCAAGAGTCCTGTAATACCACGACCTTAATCCTTGTCCGCGCCAGCCAAATTAACTGGGGATAAACTGCGGTGTGGGCGCAGATTCGTCGTCGTTCTTGCGCGCTCGCCTCCCCAACGGCCCCGTTCCCCGCTAGGTCGCTAGCGTTAGAGCATCTCTAGCAGAAAACTTAAAAGCCGCGGAAGCTTAAAATAACCGCCGTTTACAGTTTCGGAACCTTAAAAACGGACATAGCAGAACCTTAAAAGCCGCCGACCCGTAAACGATTTTGAGGGGGCCTGTGAATTCGTCCCGCGGAACCGTGAATTGTCAATTTTCGTGGCAGGTGAGGTTTGCGCCCTGTATCCCTGAGAGGCGTTGGCGGGCTGAATATTTAGCACCCGCCGGTGACTTTCCGCCATGAAACTCGCCAGAATCTCGCCGGAATCCCGCCAACTTCCGCCGCACCGCCCAGATTTCGGCGTGCGTGACAGGCGCGGCGAGCAGCGGCCCCGCTGGCCAACCGGCGGTCGTTCTTCGGCCCCTCGCCGACATGGCGGCGGCCGGGAGCAAGGCCGGCGCGGGACGGGAGGCGCAGACGAGAGACTGAGGCGCAGACGGGAGGCACGGGCGGGCAGGTGTGCGTGGCGGGCGGCCGACGCGGGCGGAGGGAGCAGGAGGCGTGGAGGCGCAGGCCGGCGTGGTCCGATGCGGGCGGAGGGAGCAGAGCCGCAGCTAGCTCGATCGATCGATGCTCAGCTAGCTAGCTTGCTGGCGGTCTGGATCGATCCCACGCGGGACTGGATCGATCGATTCCCAGCTAGCTAGCTAGCTAGCTTCCTGGCTGATTTGAGCGGGTCAACGTGGCCACGGAGGGAGAGGAAGAAGACGGGAAAAAAAAGACAACTGCGAATATTCTGTTTTACAGGTCAGTTTTAAGGTTACTGTTCTGTCGCATCTCGTTTTGGGACAAAAAAAAACACGAGCTTCGCGAACTGTAAACCTGTGTTAAGGTTCTGCGGTTTAAGGTTTCTGCTAGAGATCCTCTTACGCATGGGCAACACATAGGCGACAAGTGTTGTTGTCTAGAGCTTCTCCATCATTTGTTTACTTCGCCCTTGTGGCGGCGGTCCGGCTGATACAGAGTAGTACTGTACTCCACTCACGCGTTAGTTCAGTTCGTATACTGGACTTGCCAGCTACTCCGTAGGTGTCATGCCGAGAACATATTAGTACACTCGATCGCTGCAGAACACCGACGGCCAGAGAACGATCCGATCGATCGACCGCCACGACGCTTGACACCTCACACCTGCATTACCGACGCTACAGCAGCAAAGATAGCTACTCTCTCGCGATCCATTTTTAGTGTCGTGAGAAGAGAGCGTACCATGTACAACTTGTGGGTATAAGTTACGATAGTTTTCAAGAATCAGAGTGAGTAGCTAGCTTTGAAGTAATATGCGCCATCGCCAACCTCGGTCCGAAAACCATGGATCAACCTCTGTCTTTAATTTCCTACTAAGAAACAGGCGAGCAAACCATGGATGTGTCCATACCGTACCGTCACCACCACTGCACGTGTGCACCACATGTATCCACGTCCAATCACACAACTTTGTGAATGCGTGTCAAGTGTGGAAAAACTCTAATACGGAAATTCGCATTGGAGCTCGGGAGTAGATGCTCCCGATATTTCAAAAAAAATTCAAAATTTGAAAACTCATCAAAAAAATCTGAAAAGAATCATGCACGTACCTGACCCCGGTACGCACCACCGTATTTTTTTTCGCGCCGAAATGACATCGTACTCGCACTGTACAAAAATGACAAATTTCCTGTCAGAAATTCAAAATTTGAATCTCACTTTATGACAGGAAATTTGTCATTTTTTTACAGGGCGCGTACGATGTCATTTCGGCGCGAAACAAAATACGGTGGTGCGTACCATGGTCATGTATGTGCATGATTTTTTTCAGATTTTTTTGACGAGTTTTCAAATTTTGAAATTTTTTTGAAATCTACCGGGAGCATCTGTGCCCGGGAGCCAAAACGCCGCTCTCATAACCGGAAATTCGCATTGGAGCTCAACATCTCAACCCCCTCTCACACGTGCCACGTCACCACTTTTTTTCTGACCGTCGGATCGAAGGAACGGGCGATCAGGATCGAGCCACGTCGTCCCCAAATCGCGGCACTGTTCCTGGCAACAGTATCCGCGCGCCCGCACCAATCAGACGACGCCACGTCATCTGGTCGTCGCCGATGGAACCGGTTCCCAGCCAGTTACTCCTCTCGCGACGAATTTTGACGCAACTTTTTACAGGAAACCCCCGCAAAGGACTGATGCGCAAATTCCGAAAATTGCAGGGACTTTCGTGTAAAAACATCAGCACAACTCACTCTTCCTCTTTCCCTCTCCCCGCGCGACGCCGCAGTCGCCGGCGCCGCCGACGCGCTCCCTCGCCGCTCCGGCCCTCCCCGTTCAAATCTACGGACACGGCAGGCTCCGCCGTCGTTTCCTCTCCCTCCCCGCCGAGTTTCGCGTGCTGGAACGCCGCGCCGTCGCCGGAATCGACGCCGCCGTGCCACTGCTACCTCCGCCGCGTCCGAAGGTCGCAGCCGCCGCTCCGGCGACCCAGAAGAGGCGGCGGCGCCACTTCCGGGTACCCCGCGTTCGCGCGCGTCCAACGCGCCTATGCACGTCTCCCAGCTCGCGGTGGCGCGACGCCGGCGTGGTCGTCGCCGCCGCGGCAGATCTGCCCACTGCTGACGTCATCACGACGTCACAGTGGGCCAGTCTGTCAGATTTTTTCCTTTTTTCGATTTTTTTAAAAAAAAAACAAATTCCTGACAGGTGGGCCCAAATTTATTTGAACAATTTTTAAAAATGCTAAATGCTGCAAAATCGATAACTTTAAATATATCCAACAAAAAAATAAAAAATACAAAATCAATGACTTTAAACATATCCAACGGAAAAATATATCAAAATCATCACAAAAATAAGTGCTGACTAAAAAAGTAAATAAATAAATTCCTGACAGGTGGACCCAAATTTATTTGAACAATTTTTAAAAACTGTTAAATGCTGCAAAATCGATAACTTTAAATATATCTAACGAAAAAAATAAAAAATACAAAATCAATAACTTTAAACATATCCAACGGAAAAATATAAACAATATATCAAAATCATCACAAAAATAAGTGCTGACTATTTATGGCATATGGTCAAAATTCAAATTTGAATATCTTAAAAATTAAAGTGCCCTCCAAATCTGAACAATTAATAAACGTCAACATAATCCAAATATGAATAACTTCCGAATTTTAATTTTTTTTGAAATTTGAATAACTTACAAATGTAAATTTGTTTTCTTCCTGAATCCCAATAAATTTAAATCCGAACAAGTTTTGAATTTGGACACTTCCAAATTTGAATTCTACCACACGTACATGTCATATACATTTGAATATTTCAAAAAATTAAATGCCTTTCAAATCCACCCATTTTATAAACGTGAAAAAGAATTCAAATCTGAAAAACTCCCCAATTTGATTAAATCTCGAAATCTAAACAATTTTTGAACATAAACTTTTTCGCGTTTAAAAAAAAATTCAAATCTTCGCAACTTTTACATATCAACATTTCCAGATTTGAATTCCATCAAACACAATTTTCAAACTTACACAATTTTTCAATGTGGACATTTTCCAATTTGCATTCCAATAATTTCCAAACTTGAACAATTTTTTAACGTAAACATTTTCAAACTTGAATTTTAACCACATTAGAACATTTTAATACAAATTCAAATTTGAGTATTCTAAAATTTTAAAAATGTTTCATATTCGGCCGTTCCATAAATGTTAAAAGTATTTAAATCTTAAAAGCTTCCCAAAATGCATAACATTTAAAATCTCAACAATTTTTAAACGTAAACAGTTTTTTTGAATTCCTAACATTTCCAGACCTAAACAATTTTAAAATGTGCACATCTCCAAATTTTAATTTTACTACACGAGCACGACCTATGCCGCGCAAAATACAATTCAGATAAAATTGTCGACGGGAGCGTGGCTCTAATTTAAGGAATATTAGTACAAAATTCCAAATGAATTTCCTCTAAATATGGATTGACTTTAACAAATGCTCATGTACTGTACATTCTCCAATTATGAAACTCAAACATATATTTCGACAGAATATAAACATATAGAACCATTCCAACTTGCCAAACATCTAACGGAACTCTAAAATGTGTGAATATAAAAAAAAATACTAACTATTTAGATTATTTTCACTTTAAAAAGCAAACACATTTGAAATTGAATTACAATAATTTTCAAATTTGAGCAATCTCCAAAATCCAATCATTTTTAAAACGAAAGCATTTTTTAATTTCAATAATTTCCAAACTTAGACAACTTTACAACGTCGTCATTTTCAAATTCGAATTCAAAAACACGAAAAATGTTGTCTACTTATGGCATACAATGATTAATTTTCAAATTTAAATATTTTGAAGTTTTGAATGCTTCCAATTCTAAGCATTTTACAAATGTAAAAGTAATTCACATCTAAATTACTGCCGAATTTGAACAACAATTTCTAGAATCCGAATAATTTCTAAATGTATATTTTTTTGAATTTCAAAAAAAATTAAATCTACACAATTTTTGAATGTGGACATTTCCAAATTTGAATTTTTACAAAACAGTAATTCTTCTTCTAACGACAGTTCAATCCACTAAACATTTTCACGCTGACGAACAGAGCTAACAACCACACGGGTGCGACGTATGCCGTTGCTTTGCAGGAAAACAATGTTGGAATAATGATAAAGAAGGAGAAAAAATACAAGACATTTTAGTTGAGGAAACAATTGTAATCTCCCCTTTTGAATTTCAGTTTGTTGTAATAAAGTTGTAAAGACATTGTAATTTGTGTTTAATCAGTAAAATGATTAGTTTGTCTTCACAAGAATTCAAAAAGTTATAATATTAATCGTAAGGTTTGAATTATTCAACCATTTATTAAATCATTTACCCAAAAGTTATTTTTGTTGCTTTAATGTTTTTATTGCATTTTATTAATTATTAATCACACGGGCGCGGCGTGTCGCCGCGCCAAGATGTCTAGTTTGAGTTTATTCCTGACAATTATTGAACCGTCTGAGGTAGTGTTAGCGACTCAATAATTGAAGGGAGTTGGGAGATCCGAGATGAGGTTACGTGGTACTACCCATAACCCATAGTGAGAGTGAAATACTCCCTCCGTTTCAAATTAGATGTCATCCATTTGTACAAAAGTGGATGTATCTAGACATGTTACAGGTATAGATACATCCACTTTTGGGCAAATGGATGACATCTAATTTGGAACGGAGGGAGTACGTGTTAACATGCCAAAAAAAATTACTTCTAGTTCCCGACCTCCAGTGCTCTTGTTTAAAAAAAAATCAAAAACTTTATTTTCATCTCATTTTTTTGTACAAAAATCATACAAATAAATATACATGTCTTTATGTAAGCACAAATTTTGGGAGAAATGTTCTTTCATACGTGATCTGCACAAAAAAGACACGTCTATCAAGTAAAATGAGTTCTTTTTCAGATCCATGATTTTGTAAAAAAATTGTAGTCTATAATATAACGTATTATTGAGCGAAACTATGCATATATATGTAGACTAGCAAGATGCCCGTGCGTTGCAACGGGTGTAAAATAAATAAAACATCTTATGTTTAAAGTAAAATCTGATTTAACCCTGCGTTGCTACTGTGTACATTAAATTGAAATGAGTTTTCTTTCATATGTTTAAATCCATAGTGTACACGGGATCCAAATGGCATGGAGTCCTTAATCTACATGTTTTAAAACGCATTACATTAATTTAAAACGCACGATGTTAGTTGACACATAATCATAAGCTATATATTCCACAAATGACAAGCATCAGCAGATTTTCTAGAATAGTGAAAATGTGATTTGTTCTAATACCTATGGCAAAAGTTAGACCACATGTCAATCTCTACTATATAATATGGCTTCAGGTGATGGTTGGTACGTTTTTTCAATTTCCAATTTTGCCCTCAAACTTCATGAAAATTACCCACCACTGCCATGGGCAAGTGGAAAAAACGATTCGATCTTTTTCCGTCCGTCTTTTGGCTTCCCGTCCTTTGCTTCTTCTACTCCGTATTTCTTATACCACGGTCCAAATCTGCGTTCTTCCCTAACCACAATCTCCGGTGAGTTGCCAGGCGAGATTTTCCCAGGGAAGAGTAGGAAAAAAAAGAAACTGCCCCAATCTCCCTGCCCAGCGGCGGACCGCTCAATCTGGGCATGGGTGCCGCCCCGGATTCGCCGGCGCCAGCAGCACCCACGCCGCCTCAGATCCCCCACCTCCGCTGCTGCATCCCGCTCTGGTCCTCCATCGCAGCCACGAGCAGGGCACCAGGCCAATCCAACATGAGAGCAGAGCCTTCGATTACACGGACGAGCACCGGGTGCGGCCTCGAGGAAGTGGTGGCGGCTCTGCTGCATCCGCACGGACGAGCATCGATCTGGCGTGGGGGCGTGTGGACTGAGGATGGTTCGTAATACCTCCTGGTCCAGCTCGCTCGCTCGCCCCTCTCGCTTAGATCTGAGGATGGTTCGGTTGGATCACACGTGAACTGGGCTCGAATCAGGTGCGTGGTGGTGCGTGCTGATCCATCCTGGAGGCTCTGTTTTTGTTTGTGGGGCAGGAGGGGAAGGGTTGGAGGAACGGGAGGGGCAGGGTGGAGGACTCGAGGAGGAGGACGATGGATTGGAATGTGAGAGGGGGGCGGGGGGGTAGGGCTGCTCGCTCTGTGGATCGAACAATGGCCGGACAAGCACACTCACATCTGATGGACACAAACAGAGAGAGGTGGAAGACAAACTCTCGGGCACTCAAGTTTCTGCTCCATCCATTGGATGATCTGTGGATGGTTCAGAGAATAAAGAGAAATTGCCTCAAAGGGAAAGCTCGCACTGTTTGTGTCATGGCGTGCATAGCTAGCTACTAGAGAATCGTTCCAATCAATTAACTAGCATGCTATCTATACGTCTGTGTGTTTCGACAGAATTGCTACTTTGAATCAAGCTATCCTTCATCTTTTCCTTCAGAGTCTTGTATGTCAGTTTCACATCCCTGTCAGCAGCGAAGACATCGTAGCAGAAGCGCCACCGTTGCCGTACGCATTGGGGAACGCAAGTTCCACCGCTGTCACTCCCTGCCTCCCCAATCTATGTGTGTTGGATTCACTCAAAAAAATCTGTGTGTTGGGATATATAATCAGCTGGGAGAGAATGGGATGGAGATTAGCAACACTGTCGTTGCTATGCAGCTCACAAAGATTCTAATTCGTGTATTATGTCAGTTAATGATCTGAATTACTTTCTCTTTGGGCGGATTGCAGGCTGAGAATGTTGTCCCGAGTGTCCAGATCTTCTCACATAGAGGTGCCACTCGAAGTCCACAATGCTGTTAAGGTGTCTGGCTTCCACAAATGTTTCCCCAATGTTGAGATACTCCGTTTCCAAGTAAACTTACTTAAAACTCTACTTGCTGCATTTGTAATTTCGCACCAGCTCGTAAATTTCAAGTCCTTAAGTGAAGTATCAATGTGGGTGTGCTATGCTAAGATAAATGGTACATGTGTATGGCTTGGAGAATATACATTTTAGTTTTGCTATTCTAAAACTAAGTGGACACAAAAAAAATTACCGGAACTCACATTTTAGGGCCAACCCATGACCATGTTAAGTGGATTACTGAGATTTGAAGTTTGATTGAGCAAAAACAATGTCTATGATATTACTGAAAATTAATTGAAATGGTTTCTTTGGTTGAGCATTGCAGTTGGTTTCATAGACATATCGATGGCGTGATATGTTTTGGAAGCAACGCTTGATTTGGATTTAGATATAAATTCAAACATTGGCTATACATTGGGAGTTTAATTAATTTGTACTCTACATTTTTGGTTTCATAGGTAAGCTGAATTGGGTAAGTGGTTCCTCCGGATAACATAGTTTAAATAGACTCAGATGCCCTGCTGATTGCGATTTAATAGAAGTATCTTAGATAAACCTCCATTAAAATTGTGGAATGTTCTTGTCTGCATAGGCTGTGTGTGTGTTCAGATCGCATTGTCACATGGACACAATGATCTTAAAGTCTGATTTTGCAGTGCACCAGTTTTGTTGACATCAACTATTTGTCGAACAATCACTTTGATCATCGTTTCATCATCTAAGAGGCTGGAGAGCTGCATGAAAATGGGTCTACAACAGTGTAAAAAATCAATTGTGAGGCCGGCAAGGTTGCCTATGTACTGTGTCGGTATGCTTGAAGGGGGCTAAGTGAGGATTGTACTTTTGGTAGTACTACAGCTTGGCCACCGTCTTCAGTTTATTGTAATTGTAAATATATTGTCAATTCGTATAATCTCTGTCTTTAAAGAAAGAAGCATTTTCATCTCTAGGAGTGTATCTTTTATGCAACAGGATGTAATTTTGCAAGTTCTCGTCTTTTTTATGCTTGGAAATTTAAGTTCCCATCGGCCGTGGCTGAAGCTTGAATCTCCAAAGGGTTGAGGGCTTCTGTGAAGCTTCATTTTTTATTGAGACATCTATTTTTCAACTGAACTGAGTAAATATTGCATTTAGTAATCTTGTTTGTAAGCTCAGAACCGGTGGCATGATAGTTTCATAATATTAATAAGTGATGAGTGTGACATTATAACTGTGTGAATTATATAAGAGTTTTTCCAGTTTTATGAGCATATAATTTGCTGCAGGGCCCGTTGCGTAGAACGGACATTTTGCACATGTTCTACCGGAAACACGGTGACCATAAATCTTACCATGAACCCAGAGAGTTGTTTCGTGTGAAAAGTAAAGAATTTAATTATTTTATCAGCCCGTAGCAACGCACGGGCATTTTCCTAGTTCACAATAATATACGGCAGCAGAGCTTCCTCAGATTTGCTTGCAACCAGGTACAACTACGGATGGCACCCGCCGGGTTCGGGGCCGGGTTTGACACCCCCATACCCGCACCCGGCCCTCCTCCCCACCCCCATACCCGTCCCCATACCCGTCGGCGGGTCTAGAGCTCCACCAGACCCGCCACCCGCCGGCGGGTCTAGAGCTCCACCAGACCCGCCACCCGCCGGGTACGGGTTTGACACCCCATACCTGCTTCTGCTAGACCCGGCGGGTCTGAATTTTCACCGTTAAGCAGCCCCGCGGGTCTAAATCGGCACCAGACCCTCCCCATTTAGTGCGGGTACCCGTCGGGTTAGCGGGTATCGGGTACCCATTGCCATCCGGAGGTACAACACGGAGGTTTAATTTACAGATCTTTCAATGAAGTACCAAATTACAGAACAAGAATCAAGGGACATCACGAAGAGAGCAGTAGCAGTACCAGTCACCGCAAGCAGGATATCAACACCTCCTGGATGGTCCTCCAAATACTTGGTCTGAATAAATTTTACTTGACAGCCTTAAAACATCAAACTACTGAAAATTCAGAACAGTGTAAATTTGAGAGACTCAGATAGAGGTTCAGAGAGAACCATCATTTTTTTCGGTAGACGTTCAGTAGCCGGGCGCGCTGCAGTTCCATGGGCGATTGTGCGGAACTACCACGGTGAGGCTTGTGCACTCCCGCGGTGGTGTCGTTTCCGTCAGAAACAGGCAGCGTCCCTGGTGGTGGCGGTGACACCGTTGTGTCGCAGGAAGAAGTGCAGCTGTGGCAACCCAACCAGCGGCGACATAGCAGGTGCTGGCTCCTGCCTCCCGACGGCATATCCGCAACGACGCAGGCGCGACGAATCCTAGATGTGTGGGGAGGTCGGGAGTTGGAGATAGGTTCGGATCGAGACGCGGACGACGGAGCTGGAGGCCTCGTTCTCATGTCTCTACTGCCTTCGGTGCCGCACTCCTCCTTCCCTGGCTCCGGCCGCCATGGGCAGTGCGTCGCCGCCTTCCAGTCACCTCCTCCTCCCTATATTCGAGCACCGCCCTAGTTCGCATGCCTCCGCTCGCGCCATGGCCATTGCCACCCCGACAACGCCGCTCACCTGCGCCACTCGCATAAGAGGGCTCGTTCCTCCAGCCTGCACCACCACGGCACGGCCCCAGGCCTCCTCTCCGCCCCAGGCCAACAGCCACCGTCGCCCTGCACCAGCACCACCGACCATGGCCGCATCACAATGCCCACCACCGATTCCCGCCGCCACGCGCCACCACGCCGACCGCTCCCCTCCAGCCGCCGCCGAGATCGCGCCCTCCACCACCGAGCAAGAACGGGTTGAGAGAAGAATAGGAGGGGATCGAGTGGATAGGTTTGGGGGGCAAGCGCAAAAGTGTCAATTGTTTGGACTGCGGGTTGATTGTACAAATCTTTAGGGACTAAAGTGCAAGACTACCATGACGTACCATACCGCGGTCATCTATCCGTATTATATAGTAGAGATAACATGTATATGTATTCATGATACTTTTATAGGATTTTTTGAAACTTGGAAATACCAATTTTGATTTTTTTTTAATGGCAGGAGCACTGGTGCTCGGGAGCCAAAAGTACTCGCTCGATAACATGCATACAAAATAGATAGAAAAACGAGGTCGCAAGTAATTAAAAAGAATAGAGACAAATGGAGTATGTTAACATCTTGTAGCGTTTCCCAATGAAAAATGACTCTACAAAGTAATAAATGAATCTATATATGTTATTGCACATTCGACACTCCACACTATAAAAAAATATAAACAAATAACATAAGCATGTACTATTACTCCCTACTATGATCAGACTAAAGCAGGGATATGAGTCGGTCTGCGGCCGGACAACCGGTTAATTTGTCCTCATTTATGCAGTTGCAACGGGCTATGTATGTCATCTACGGTGAGGGTCGGCCAATTTAGCCGGGATAGTACATCATGTCATCATGTCGATGAAGATTGGTCGTTTAGCCTAGCCGGGACCTGGTCACGTGCGTCTGCAGTGAAACGGGCGGACCAACTTGTGGTTGTACGGTTAGTAGGGGTGGTTGTAGCTCAGCCCATCAACCACATCTGACACTTGTGTGCCGCATAAACGTGGAATATTCGTTGTAGCGATTTTTCCGTCGATAGTAAGACGTATGTAATGACTTCGGTAGTCTCAAAACCTAACCCACTAGCTCTGTACTTTGGAATGGTCATAGGGTAGAGTGTGTGTCAGTGCGTGTATGTGTTTAATTATAGGGGTAAGTGTATGTATTGTAGTTTGTTTAAAAAAATGCAGTGAAACGCCAGCTAGCAGCTCTCTCGTAGTTGATTCGATGACGCCGAGGAGCGTCCACGCGCTTTTTAGAGGATAGAATGCATGAACACAAGGAAAGTACGTACTCACACTATTCCGGACTGCAAAACTATCTTATCTGACTCTATATTTACGTGATAATTTTACTGCTGCATAAGAAATTAAGAATGCACGCCATTATATGAGACCCAACGAGCATTACTTGACAAATCTAGGGCGGCAATGGGACGCTTTGACTTTATTAAACAGCATTACTGCGGTGTGTTTGTCTCAGTTTAGACGTAAGTTACCACTGATGTACTGTCCATCGTCCAAAATTAATACACCTTCCGTCCATGATGATTTTCTTGAGTGTGTGTAGTCCAACTCCCAATCTACCAATAAGTACAAAAAATTATATACATTATAGATCGGTTAACGAATACGAATACATTAGGTTTGTCATATACTCCCTCCGTTCCACAATATAAGATGTTCTAGCTAGCTCACATGTTGGCTAGGTGCAAACCCAAATGAGCGTACATACACATTAAAACATGTCCACATACATCTAGATACATTTCAACATGGACAAAAAACTAAAACATCTTATATTTAGGAACGGAGTGAGTAATATATTGGAAAACGCTACTTCTAACTCTGGGATCCCACGCTCCCTCCTCCGGATCGATAGTGCGCCACATGCCCCTTACGCGCCGACAAAAAATGGGGCGACCATTCGTTTGGGTCCACCACTCCATCTCCTTCCTCTCATGTGTGCGGTCTGAGAATTTTTGCATTGGCTCGTCTTCCCCGAGGAACCACGCCACCCTCCTGCTCGCGCCACTGCCGTCCAAGCACACGACTGCGCCCAGTATCTCATCCCTCTCTCAGGCGTTGAAGCCGCGAGGCGCCGCCTTCGCAGTTCCATCTCTCTCCCTCCCTTTCTCCGGAGACCTCAGGAACGTCGTGGCCAAACACGCTGCTACCAACGGCAACACCAGTTGCTGGAAGCGGCAGCCGTCAATGCTACAAGGCGGCGAGACCCCGTAGGCGGTGCTACAATCCACGGCGCTTCGTGCTGCAAACGGGAGAGCACCGTGCTGCAAGCCGCAGGCGACGGCGCTGCCAGCCGTGCCGTAGGTGCTACTTGCGGCAGGCATCAGTGGTGCGAGCGGCAATCGCCGATGCTATAGGCAGCAAACAATGGTGCTACCAATGGCTGCTAGCGGTGCTACTTGCGGCAGGCACCGATGCTACCAGCGGCAAACGGTGCTACGGGGGTAGACGCCGATGCTACCGGCGGCAAACGGTGGTGCTACCAACGGCTCCTAGCGGTGCTACCGACGGCAAACCGATGTGCTACCAACGGCTGCTCGTGGTGCTACCAGCTGCAAACCGCATAGTGGATATGGTCCTCGCCGGGGCTGCAAGTGGCGAAGGCCGCCGTCGTGATGCTACAAGCCGGCCGTTGTCAGCTCTGACGATGGTGCTGCTAGCCGGCTGTCGTTGTCGCCTCCGTGTGGCAAGCAGTCCATCAGGGCGCCGCCGCGGTGTTGCAAGCCATCCGTGGGTGTCGCCTCCGTGCTGCAAGCAGTCCGTTGGGTGCCGTCGTGGTGCTGCAAGCCGGCCGTCGGTGTCGCCTCCGTGCTGCAAGCAGTCCATCGGGGCGCCGCCGTGGTGCTGCAAGCCGTCTGTCGGGGTGCCGAGGCGGTGCTGCTGGAATCCAGCCATCAGGATCCGCCTCCGTGGTGCGTCATGCAAGGGAGACGATGCCAAGTCAAGTGGAAAGGAGGAACCCAGTCAAAGTAAGAATATCAAACGCTAGCAGCGTCCCAGCGGACGGCTGTGGAGGCAGGTGATCGGGGAGTCGGATTCCCGGGGGACGCTCAGCACGGCCCTAAAATATTCCTACAATTTAAACTTTATGCTACCATGTAACTGTTTTTTTCTTTGAAGCGGAAGTAAATGTTGTCTCATGTCATTAATTAAGAAGATGAATTTTACTTGGTTACTTCACGAAAGACTGGACGAAAGCCGTCAGGAACTTTTGTTTTGATACGATATTACGGTTATACTATTATCTTGGGGTTGTGGATGTTGCCTTCAGGGTCATGGAAGACTTTGTCCAAAGGTCGTGGGCGTATCCAGTGGGGGTGTCATGGCACCCCTATAAATATGTAGCATTCATTTAGGTACTAATATTTGGACCAATTCTTGCTAACCGCTATAAATTTTTGCACTAATTGTTGCTCAATGTTAAGTATAATAATAGGGGATTTTTAAGCCTAGCACCCCCACCAATTCCATCCTAGATACGCCACCGCCGTTCGCTAGCCCTGTGTAATCATTCTACATTGTTTTTTCATTTGTTTAGGTTTATGGTTTTGTCTAGAGATTTACATGAAAATATTCTTAATATAAATGAAGCATTTCACGGGAACTTCACGATCCAAATCATGTGATCCAAGGAGGTCTTATATGAAAACAAATGCGCAATGCGTAGAGTGGTGTTTTGACTCCCGGGTGCATATGCACCCTTTATTTTAAATATATTTTGGACATATTTTGAAATGTCAAAAAAATTGAAAAAAAATATTCGCACATAGATCTTAACATGATATGTGCTCACAAAGTCGTTTCACGGAAAATCGACTTTTTTGTGGCTTGTGTAAAAAAGATAAAATTTGGTGCTAAAATAAGGCTTTTTACAAGTCTATTTTTTTTGTCTTTTTTGCACAGGGCACAAAAAATATGGGTTTTCGGTGAAACAAATTTGTGAAGGCATATAATGTGAAGATGTATCCGTGAAATTTTATTTCAGATTTTTTTAACAATTTGAAATATGTTTTTCAAATACCGGGTGCATATGCACCCTGGTGCCATCAATCTTTTTTGGAAGTTTCTTTTTATAGAGGAAGAAGCTCATCCAAAGTTGCCAGCGTTGTGCATACTGCAAAAAAAAAACAACAAGAGGTTTGCGATGTTGCTCAAAGAAGCAAACTCTTTTTCTTACCTGAAATATTTTATCATAACCAACCCGAATCTGAACTGCTTGGCCTGCATGAGAGAGGTCCCCCCCCCCCCCTCCCCCTCCACAAATAAACTACAATATGATAAATATTCGAACGATAAAGCTCACCCAAAATTCAAATTTAAGTATCCTAAAGTTTCATAAAAAATTTGACAGAAAACATCGAACGAGGACTACTTGTTTCCTTTGTGAATCCATATATGTTCAACCAAATCATTTTGGAGTTAAAAACAGACTGTCACGGCTTTCATGACGCATTTATATGTAATCTTTGAACTCGGCAGGTGCATGCTCCGGCTGAATCAAAGGGTCCTGAAAGTCCCACCCTAATAGATCATAGATTCCATCATCACGCTCATCATCCGCCATCATCTTGTGTATGATATCACACAAGATCAGTGGCGGCGCCAGGGGTATTCCCTGTATTCACGTGAATACCCAAGATTTGGCCCAAAATATTACGAGTCCACAAGCCCACAGCCCAGGCGCAGACACGACCATCTCGCTTCGTCAATTCATTCGCCTCCAATCGACAGCCCGCTCGGACGCTCGGTGCCTCGCTGTTTTGGTCGTTCCCCAACCTAGCGCCTAGCGGCGGCGGCGGCGTGGCCAGTATCGCCAGCAGCGGCAAGCGGAGCCGGCCAGCGACGGACGGCCAGGTTCCACTCTCCTTGTCCATGTCTTCTCTTAGTTCTCTTATTCTATAACTCCTAACTTTCTATGGCGTGCAGATTAGAACGATCTGACACTAGTTTGCTAGTGCGGTAGATTGCAAATCTTGGTATTTTGGTGTAGTTTGCTGGAACGACCAGATTTCTACTTGCTAGTACATCTGGTTTGCTAGAATGACGAGGTGGCTAGAACTACTAATTTGCTAGTTGATTGCAATTTTGGTATTTTAATTTACCAATTTTCAGAGGGTAGAGCAGTTTTGGTAGATTGCTGATCTATTTTTTTCTGATCAAGTATCATAGAGGAAGAAGGGCGTTACCATGTTTGTACTGTGGATTGTGGAAAAGAACTTCAAAGGCAAAGAAAACAGCTTCCGCATCTACTGATCTACACCAAATTCGTTGCTGATTTGTAATCTTTCTTAAACGCTACAGATATTGCCACAATGCAACTTTGTTACTATTATGCATATATGGCAGCAGTACTGATGTATGGTCATTGATCATTGCCTCGGCTATTAGTTCTTTCTAGCTTGCTGCACATTTTCTCTAATACAGTATACATTGTATTGCAAAAAAAAAAATTGCAATGAATACCCTGGAGCAAATTCCTGGAGCCGCCACTGCACAAGATGTCATCACCTCTAATATTGTGTAGACATCGCATGTTCTAACAGGGTGTCGAACACTAGCCCAACGAGTTTAAACCACACCAAATGCTCGCTCCAAATCCTTACTACAACTTCTTATTGTTTTGGGACGAGAGATCTTTTGTTATCTTACGGTTTGGAGTTTGTTTTAAAAAATGTAGATCACTAAGGATAAATATTATTGTCTAGTTAGTACTCCTTGTTGTATTCGTGACCATTGGTCTCATAGTTGAAGTCTTGAGAACATAGAAGAGCGTTGAACCACGTTGATATCGAAATCTTGTCATGCCCAAAAAAAATTGCCAATCCAGATATCATGTGATGCCATAGCTTTAAGTATGATTGTGCACTCTCCAACATGCACTTTAGTGCGTCTGCCAAGCAAATAGAAAGTTCTTCAGTTTCCAACGTGCATCCTATCATTCCAGAAAATCCTCTTCCATCTCCAATAGCCAAGAGTCGAAATGTATCCATAGCATTTGGTTTTGAGAACACAGTACAACACAGACGCTCACAAATACGCACATACACTCACCCCTATGAACGCACGCACGCACACCCTACCCCTATGAGCACCTCTGAAGGACTGAGCCGGCATATCTTGAGGTTGACGAAGTCACCACAGGCGCCTCGCTGTTGACGGGCACGTCACCTACCACTGAAAGAATAGCGCCGGATAATCCTGGAATAAATCCAGGTAAATGCAAACGCCCATGCCAAGTCTAGGACTTGAACCTGGGTGGGCTGGTTCCACCACAGGGAACCCAACCATCAGAGCCAAGCTCCGTTTGCATAGCATAGCATTTGGTTTTGTCTCAAGTACTTTGGCCCGACCACGGCCACCACTGATTTGAAGAACATGTACATGGCTTCAAGGAATGTGGATTCGCTCTTGCGAAGATACTCTTCACTACGATCAACAACAACTATATATGCAAGCATCCGAATAGAAACAGTGCATTCTTGAAGAAGAAAAACCCAATCTTACCGGTGTCATCTTTCTTTTAATCCGAAGTAGTCATCATGGGCTTTCACTCCCTCCAGAAAACACATGAACACATTGCTAAACATCCGAAAGCATAGCCGAAACTTATCCGCTGGGTAAATTGACCTTATCAATTTGAAGTGGTCATTGTAGAGAAGAACATGAGACGTCCCTATTAGGAGCGATCACGTCATGTCCCGGTATCTACTCCCTAAAATTGGGCAATGCATTATGCTAGTATTCGTAGATGATAAGAATGTGGCTTTTTTTTTTCAGAAAAAAGATAAGAATGTGGCCATCAAAATATCATCATTGTCAGAAGAATCAGCAGACGATGTATCGATAAACTAATTGTAGAAAAACTTGTGTCAACTATCGATATATGCTGGCACTACACGTGGAGCGTTTTGCAAGGACTGTGCACACGTTAGACAGCCGACAGGAGGAAAAGGGGAAAGGAAGACCACACGGCCCACGTCGGCCGACCCGCATAGCGGGCCCTGCCACAACGTCAGTGGGTCTCCGCGCGGTAAGCGCACCGGATGCGTGGGCTGCCACTGACTCCGCTTTTTAAAAGCCCGAACCGGCCGCTCCTTCTCGCGGCACCCCACTCACCCCGAGCGGCCGAGCCGTGCCCACCTCGCCAACGTTTGACTCGGGCTCGCACGAACGCGCACGCATGGACGTACGGCGGAGGATGGCGCCGCCGCCGGCCGTGCGGGTGGCCCATCGCCAGGTAGCAGGGGCCCCGAGGGCGTTGCAGGCCGGCGACGCGCTGCCACTACCGCTCCGGCACACGAACCTCATCTTCTCGGCGCTGTTCGCGGCGTCGCTGGCCTACCTGATGCGCCGGTGGCGCGGGAAGATCCGCTCCTCCATCCCGTTCCACGTCGTCGACCTCACCGAGATCCTCGCCATATTCGGCCTCGTCGCCTCGCTCATCTACCTCCTCAGCTTCTTCGGCATCGCCTTCGTGCAGTCCATCGTCTCTTCCACCGACGACGACGAGGACTTCCTCGTCGGCTCCCGCTCCACCGCCGCGCAGCCCGCGCCTTGCGTGCTCCTCGGAAACGCGGCCGCGGTGTCCGAGAAAATGCCGGAGGAGGACGAGGAGATCGTGGCCTCGGTCGTTTCCGGGAAGATCCCGTCCTACGTGCTCGAGACCAAGCTCGGCGACTGCCGGCGCGCCGCGGGGCTCCGGCGCGAGGCGGTGCGGCGGATCACCGGGAGGCAGATCGAGGGGCTCCCGCTCGACGGCTTTGACTACGCGTCCATCCTCGGGCAGTGCTGCGAGCTGCCGGTGGGGTACGTCCAGCTCCCGGTGGGCGTCGCCGGGCCGCTCCTGCTCGACGGCCAGCGCTTCTACGTGCCCATGGCCACCACCGAGGGCTGCCTCGTCGCCAGCACTAACCGAGGCTGCAAGGCCATTGCCGAGTCCGGCGGCGCCACCAGCGTCGTCCTCCGGGACGCCATGACGCGCGCGCCCGTCGCCCGCTTCCCCACCGCACGCCGCGCCGCCGAGCTCAAGGCCTTCTTGGAGGACCCTGCCAACTTCGACACGCTCTCCGTGGTCTTCAACAGGTACAACACTAACTTACTGGATTAGCACGCAGCGTGTGTCAGAGAATACGTCTTCAACAGGTACACAAAGTTACGGATTTTCTTTGGCGAAACAAATAGACAGATAATTTTGGTGGATAGTTACGTACGCATCCTGTTGGATTAGCTCGCAGCTTGTGTTGTGTTCGACGATACGTCTCTGCGGCTTAAATCACCTGCCTTCAAAACCAACATTTTTCTCATGGATGCTACTGTGATTTATTGTGAAGTTCTTGTTTGGATAATGCCAGTACGACTACGAATGTTAAGTATTATTATTTTTACTAGAACACGATATATTAATTCCTTGGAAAATATGAAATGTGAGCAGGTCGAGCAGATTTGGGAGGCTGCAGGGTGTGCAGTGCGCAATGGCAGGGAGGAACCTGTACATGAGATTCAGCTGCAGCACGGGGGACGCCATGGGGATGAACATGATCTCTAAGGGAGTGCAGAACGTGTTGGATTATCTCCAGGATGACTTCTCTGACATGGATGTCATTAGCATATCAGGTACGTGTTGTTTTCTGCGACCTTCGGCAGAAGCTGAACTAGTACTTCAATTGAGTCACTTATAGTCTTCTTATTAGAATGAAATTCCTAGTGACAACCTTTAGTTTTCCCAAGACAGACTATAGCTTGCTGAAAAAAAAAATCAACGAACTATTTGATTGAGCTTGTGCACAACAATATGGTGAACATTGGTATGTTCAATCAAACTATAAATTTATGAAATCAGATAGTCGTTGAACCAACTTGGAATACCATCAGATGTTTCTCTAAGATGTTCCATTACATAATACTATTCTGCTTGCCACTATGCGTCAGTATATCTTTAATGCAAGATTCCTAAATATGAGTGAAAAAGATATTGACTTCAATTAATACTGACTTTGATTAGATGGGACCTCCACCAAATCATGCAAGATTCCTGATATGTATGCTGTAGGGTGGTGCGGTTTGTTTTGTTTGCTTTCACTTTGTTTTTTCCGGCTTTAAGACCGGCGTCATTTGACGTTTCCTTCTGATACAAAATGATGCGCACTTAGGTGCCTATTCGAGAAAATTTAAGAAGATTCAGGACAAAGTGCGTAAGCTGCCAGAATAATTGCAAGAATGAATATTGGAAGCAGGAAGACAACTGGGCCCTTTTTCTTTACACAAATTAACAGCCCAGTCATCATGCATATTGTATTCGGCCGCATTCATATACGCCACCATATAAATAAATAGATATCGGACTTCTTCATATTTTCCCCAATCTAATTAGTACTTTTCGGCAATGAAACCAGGTAATTATTGTTCAGACAAGAAGCCAGCTGCTGTGAATTGGATCGAGGGGCGTGGCAAGTCTGTGGTTTGCGAGGCAGTAATCAAGGAGGAAATTGTGAGAAAGGTTCTGAAGACCAGTGTGCAGTCACTAGTAGAACTAAATGTGATCAAGAATCTTGCTGGCTCAGCTGTTGCTGGAGCTCTTGGGGGGTTCAATGCCCACGCCAGCAATATTGTATCAGCCATCTTCATAGCAACAGGCCAAGATCCTGCACAAAATGTGGAAAGTTCTCAATGCATCACAATGTTGGAAGCTACAAATGATGGCAAAGATCTTCACATATCAGTCACTATGCCATCTATTGAGGTATGCAACTGTATTTATTATTATTATTATTATTTTCAATTATTAATGTACCCAGGCTTTTGTGCTGATGATGATCACATACAATCTTTTTGTCCCACTATACTTTTGATTTGCAAGAAATGTTCTGCACGTAACATATGGTCCCTAATTGGTAAATTAATACATCATATGTGCACATCCTTTTCCATGTCTCACTCTTTGAATTTATTAACCATCGCCATCTAGCAGCTTTGTATTAAAGAAATGGTATACTGAAATCCTTACAAATTATTTTTTGAGAAACTGGCAGGAACTCAACATTTTCATTAAGAAGAGAGAAATCCTTGTAATAAAAACCATTCTATAATTTTTGTTACACTATTAGTGCAAAAAACTTGGTACGGTTTAAAAAAATGTACTTCTAAGCCTCCTTGTCAAGTTTCTGAAATATTTGTGAAGTCCGAATTGAAAAACAATGGTGCTTAAAAAGATATAAACCCCATGAAGTGTGTCAACATCAGATCAAGTACAGAATGGCCATATGGCATAGCACTCCGATCTAGCTATACAGATTGTTATTAGTGATGTACTTGAATAGTTCTTAAAACAGTATATGTATTTTGGCTAGATATGATCCAGCTAGCTATACTTCTTCGTCAGAAAAGGAATCTTTCGCATCGGAAAGGGAATATTTTATGACGCCTTGTTTCATGTTCAGCTGCTTGCCTGCTTGTTGTATTGAGCACGATTTGTCGATTATTTAGTCGTGCATTCGATATTGATTTGTTTGTTTCCGAGCACACGTTGAACTGCGTAGGATGACCTGTTTCGTTTCATCTGAAGATATGGTGAGTGATCAACACGTTGTGGTATTTTACTGAAAATTGCAGGTGGGCACAGTTGGCGGTGGGACTCAGTTGGCATCGCAGTCCGCATGCCTGGACCTGCTCGGCGTGAAAGGCGCCAATAGGGAATCTCCAGGATCGAACGCGAGGCTACTGGCCACCGTGGTGGCAGGTGGGGTTCTCGCCGGCGAGCTGTCCCTCTTGTCAGCCCTCGCCGCCGGCCAGCTCGTCAAGAGCCACATGAAGTACAACAGGTCCAGCAGGGACATGTCCAAGGCCGCATCGCTCAGCTCTGAATAACTCGGACAGAATTGCCGAGGAAAATTGATGGTGAAATCCCTCCCTGGGAATTGTAAATGGAGAAGGAAGGTTGGGTGGTATCGCGTCTTCCTCGCGGCTGATTAAAGAACTCATCGGCAAGCGTCAAGCCGTCATCATCAAGCAGTGCTGTGAAAGGCCGCAGAAGCAGTTTCCACGAGTTTGGCCTCTATTTGTTGTTACCTGATGCTGACCGTATCCTCAGCCATTAGACTCCCGTCGTTCTCCGCGTGCTGCCATCACCGTCGTCAGACGCCTCGGGGCACCGGAGTAGCTAACATTTGGTATGTTTTGTGCTATGTTCTGTCCGTATGGCTTTGTGCAGAAAGTGTAGAGATCCTTCTGAAACTTGATGAAGTGTACTTAGAGATCTCTCTCCTAGCTTCAGGAAGCTAGTCTTGTTGTAACTGTTTCACCCTTGTTTGTTCTTTGTTAATGGAACTCTGTCGAAGTTGGTGGTGTGATTGTTAAAGGGGATATATGGTAGGCCTCGGAGTTCTCCAGAGCGTCCACCCATGGTGTCGTGTCCGCGAAGAGCATCGTCATGACCTTTTGTAGATCTGCCTAATATTCCGGATCAATGCATGTGTCAGCAGATGTTCAAGCGTCGCCCTCACGCGCCTGTCACCGGTAGGGTTTGTTGTATGAACCTAGTGGAAACTTGTGATCTGTCTTGGCACCTGTGAGTAGTAATCTGACTCGGATGCATGTGTATGTGTATGTGTATGTGTATGTGTATGTGTATGTGTATGTGTATGTGTATGTGTATGTGTATGTGTATGTGTATGTGTATGTGTATGTGTATGTGTATGTGTATGTGTATGAGTGTGCATCGCATCATTCACATCACTAGCTTCCTGAAGCAAAAGAGAGAGATCTCTAAGTACACTTCTACTCCGATACAGCGGTTTTCCGTTACCCGGTGCTTTAGATGGTTACTAGTAAAAGGTGATTGAACTTTTCTAAGTAAGATGATAATATTTTTTCCTGAAAAGCAGTAAGATATAGGTGTAGTGGCAGACGACGATTGGCACGTGGCTGCACGTTCTGCAGATTGGATCCGGCATGGCACATGGACCTGAGATTGCACCTTTTTTTTTACAAGAATGAGCTCCGGGCATATGCCTGCATGCCTAATTGTGTGCTAATCAAAGACAGTTTATGAAAATGCCAAAAAATATACCAATAGAGACACTTAGCAAAACAACCTCTAATAGTTTTTCGTTAGAGACATTTTAGTACCATGTAGGTAAATAGCTAGTAAAAGTGTCTTAAAAAACTTAACCACTTCAGTCACTTTAGAAAATGACTTCAATGTTCATTGAAGGCACGTATCTAAGGTTGCCTCAAACAGTTAACTTTTTGAGTCACTTTATGAAATTCCTCAATAAAAATGGCATGAAAACTCATAAAACATAAGTCTCGTAACCATACTTAGCAGTACAGTCCATATATAGCAGTAATTATCAAAAGTCTAGTTATTACAGTCCACACTTAGCATTGCGGTCCACATTTATTTAAACGTTGACTTGCACAACAGAGTTCACTTCATCGTGCAGTTCATAGTTGTAGCAGCCATACTTCTTGGTCCAAATGGCTTTCATACTTAGTAGAGCAAAGTTCATACTTACTATAACATATGGCTAAGTGGCCAAATGGTAAGCTTTAGTTCTTCCATCTCTTTGAAGAATGAGAACATGCAAATGTCATTCTCCTCAATCTTGAATCTCTTGACAACCCTTGACCACCCACTTGTCATAATTGCTTTTTGTGTCCTCTCTTCTAGCTTCATCTGAACTTTATACTCTCTTTGGGAGGCAATGAACTCAACATTCACCTCAATAGGTTCATCTAGGTACCTTGTGAGGTATTTCTCGGTGAATTCCGCTCCAAACGCCTGTCAATATAGCAAGATTGGAACGGTAAACATACTTCCACGTTGATTGCGATATATAAATCTATGCATGATTAAGTAAATTGCATCTTACCATCTTGCATTTCTTAGGGATAACAGATGATTTAGTCATCCTGCAGACATAGTACTTGATTGGATCCAGTGGTGCATCATCACATATGTTCGTTAAAATCTCCACCATAGTACTTGTCATTTCAACATAGTTTGCAAATATGCAATGCTCATCAAATGAGCAATCCCCCGTTATACCAGGTCCTACATGCAAGAAATGTGATCTTCTTGTAAATGTTACGAAAGCTTGTCCTAATATACTAAACAAAGTTGCAAATCTTGATGATAAACAAACCTCTGATTGTAAGGTGCTCATTCCTTGGACTTGGCATCTCATCGTCAGTTGAGTATGTGTCAGTGTTGTCATCAGTAAGGATGATGTCCGATTCACCATCATTGATGTATGCTTCAACACTGCTCATATCTGATTCATCTCCAGTCTCCGACATTTGGTTGTCACTATCATCACTGTCATCACCACTAGGAATGATGAAAGGATCACTCCCAATGCTTCCCATCTATTTAGTTAAATTTCACATAGTAGCAGACAGTTAACCGTGGTAACATAAAGTTTACTTGTTTCCTATTAAGTTCAGTTAAATTCAGACATCAAAATAATTGTTGAGGCAAACATTATACTTAATTCAGAATTTATGTTGAACAGTATAAGCAAAAACATGATACACAAAAATGAAATGCATTTGACCATATACATAATTCATACACACTTCTTCAATCTCTATTCTTAACCTTCTACAAATATTGCACATTATACATATGCACCATCAAAATTAATTGTTGCATTGTTATACACAAGAACCAACAAATTATTTATTTTCCAATTCTAAACATACTCTTGTACACATCACTGTGTTTGTTCACTGTAGTGCACTGCACTTGTAAGTTATTATCCTATTCTTAACCTACTACCCTTGTTCAATACACTTGCCTCTTTAAACATACTAGGACTAGACAACTAAAACAAGGACACCAAAACATGCAAGTAGCAACTTCTGTCCATAACAGGGAATGAAATATCTTCTGTTTTTCTTTCCAAAATAGAAATGCAAGAAAAACAAGAACTTCTAAATATAAATTAAAATCTACCTATCAAAATAGGATTTCGTAGCACTAGGCGATAGGGTTAAAAGCATAGATCCTACGGGACACAGATCATTGAGACACATCTTTCATAGATCTTACGAGAAGAAAGGATTAGTCCATGAAAAAACAGATCTAAAGACCAGATCCTAGGGGAGAAAAACATATCGTAACCCTAGGATCAATCTCACTAATTTGCAGATCTGAAAAATACCGTATCTCTATTTAGGGATAGGGGCTGACCTTGAGGAGAAAATAGGGGAGACGATGGCGCAATTCCGGGACAGCGATGATGGCGCAACTCCTAGAAGAGGATAACTACGGTGACGGTGATGACGGTGAGGCTACGCGAGATTAGGAAAACCTAAGTGGGGCGGCAGATGGGGTTGAGAGTTATCATATCGGGAAGTTTTCAAAATAGTCCTTGCAAAAGTTTGTAACTTTAAATTGGGCTTCCACCTTTATTCATTTATGGGCTTTTTGTTGTTGTTGGGCTCTGGTGCGGTTGCAAGTTCATTCATATATAAACATCGCAGGAAACTGAAGAGGTAGCATATGTGTTAGTTCTTCTTCGTGGAAAAAGAGAGGAGGAGAAACGACCCAGGAGAAGCGCTAGTTCCTCTTCTTGCTATCATTTACGTTAGTTCTATGTTTTGATTCTTCATGCTTACTTCTATCCTTCGGTTCTTTGCTTCGCTTCTCACATCCTTACTTATTATCTTGGTTGATTGTGGTGAACGGTTCAGAATAACGCGAGAGCAGTGAGTGTTTCTTGTTGTCTTTGTTTGATTTATTTTCTTGTTGTCCTGTTCAGAAACTTCGATTTGTTGCAGTAGCGTATTTCAGAACCATTTGGATTGTAGTGTTGTCTTAAGATTGTTGTAGTTGCAGTAGTTTATTTTAGATCCATTTGTTGTGCTTAATGTTAGATCCATTTGCTGTAGTTGTAGTAGTGTATTCAAATTGTTTTGGTTTCAATCAAGTTGTTGAAATTATTTGCAGTAGTAATAAAGAATAATTGTATGCAAAACTAATCTTATTGGATTCCTTTTTTGTTTTTAGTTTCCTTTTTAGTGTTACTAAATTCAATAACTTAGCTCTAGGCTTTTTAGTGTCTTTACATCCAGAACTTAACTCTGAAATTTATAGTGTTACTAAGTTCAAAAACTTAACTTTGAACTTATTAGTGTTCCTAAATTTAAAAGCTCCTACACCGAAGAAAGGAACATCGGCCAGCGACTTGGGACGATGATGATGAAGATGGTGAGGCAACACCGGCATGGTGAAGGAACGTTGGAAGGCCGAATGGATTGAGGAGAGGGAATGACATTTTGAAGAAGAAGGCCGAGGCAAAAAACGCAGGAGGAAAAATCGATGAGTTTTGAAATCAAAGGAGGGAAATGATGGCTCAACATTTGCAAACGAAGAAGGAGTTGGCCGAGAAGAACCACTAAGACAAGATAACAAGGTGGCAACAAATTAGAAAAACCGAGGGAAAGAAGATGACCGAAGAGAAGCGCAAGGCAACTTTGATGAGCTTTCACTCCTTCTTGAGTAGAATAAGATGAGGCTAGAGGTCCTTACCGAGGAGAACAAACTCACGATGATGGATCAGATGAGAAGGCGAGAACATATTGGAAGATTAGAAAGGAGGAGATCTTGCAATTGATGATGCCCTTGACCGGGATGATTGGAGATAGAGTTACAACTAGTGGTGGTGGCGGTGAGAAGATGGCAACGACGGTGGTGGAAATGGAGAAAATGGCAACAATGATGTTGCTTGATTTATGAGGCATTTGATGTATTCTTTTGGTTATGTTTATTTAATTGCTACTTGTTTTAAGATGGCCCATACTTTTGGATCGATAACCATGGTCAAGTTTGAATTTGAATATTTATAATTTTAAAATTGTAGTCTAATATTGAGTATTGAATCCTACTGTCTAATATTATTTGGCTAACCTAAGAAAACTTGTCTAAATGTTAAAATTCGCAAAAAATCGCAAAGATTCTATTTGAGTGTACAAAGGATATGTTCCTTCGAAACCGGAATCATAGAGAAAAAACGGTTTGTGGTTTTACTGTATGGCTTAGTGCGGTATCTAGAGTTGCTCTAACACAAATAACGAAAGTGACTATGCACAGTTTTGTAGCTGTGCACTTACAAAAAAAAAACGTAGCAGTGGACAACAGGTGTGTGGTGGTTTGGTGGAAGCCCAACGAAGTCGACTAGGGATGTGAGGGCCCTGACACCTTCGCTCCTAGTGGTTCCCTAGATTTTTGTCGATGAGACGTTCCAGCAAACCCCACTCTCATGTCGGCCGATGGCGCATACGACGGTGTCACCGGTGGCGCTCGTCGCTCTCTCGCCGACGCAAGTCGGCATCCCTGCCTCCTCATCCCAGGGCGACAAGGGCATGGGGATTTCCGCAAGCAGGTCAGGTTTCACAATGGACTCCGGCCCAGCCAGTATGTGCCCGTGAGATGGGCTACTCCTGGACCTCTCCGGTATTTTCCAGCCCAGCTACTCCACTGATCAAACGGGCCGTCCACTCAACGACTGTTACATCCCGCAGTGCTGTTCTGTTTCCTTTCTTGCGGACCAATTCGAGACACAGAGGCGATCGAGAAGGGTCTGAGATTCGGGACTCGCCGGCGACGCAGCAGGAAAGCGTTCAGGCCGCCGCGGTTGGGGAGAAGCCCGAGAACCCCAGGGAGGAGGGTATTAAAGATGGCGCCGGCGAAGGGGTGGAGCCGGACGGCCGGGAGCGCGCGGTCCTTCGTGGGGAACGCGCTGGGCGGCGTCCGCGGGTGGAGCAACGCCGCCTCCTGGGCCGTCGCCGGGACCCTCGCCTACTACCTCTGGGTCAGGCCCGCGCGCCAGCTCAAGAAGGAGCAGGAGGTGATTGGTTTTGTTCTCCCCCTTGCTAATTCACCCCTATCGCCGTTGTAGTTCTTCTTCTGTTGGATGCCTGGATGGTTCAGTCTGGACGCGTTGCTTTCTCAAATCACCGTAGGTTGCAGTTGCCCACATCTGTACCTTGCCTGCTTAGTTACTCCCTGGCAACTTTAGAAAATTGATGCGTGTGTAGGTAGTGGTATCAAGAGCTCTATGTTTTACTTTAGGAATTGTACCTTGGATTTGCTCGGAATCAATGCTGCTGTCGGCTGATTGTCCATTCCTTTTTGGTAGGGACTTAAAATACCTGGGCTGGTGTTCATCTTGGATGCATTGATACCATTTTAGGAGTAGTTGCGTGAGCTATTTTTGCTTGTAGAGTTAAAATTGTGAATCTTAATATATTCTTCCAGCAAGAATAATGCAATGATGTATTCTGATAAATGGTTTTTCCACAACATACAATATACCTGTGAAGAACTAGGCAAGGAGGTGGAAATACACTTAGGGAAAATAAATGGCTGTATTTTTAAAAACTTGGAACATCTATTTTCACCCCTTGCAGTCACCATATTGAAATGATAGAATGAATTGTCACTTTCTATGTGTTGTCCTTTTCTTCAAATGGAAATGGGCACTTCAATTCGAAAATGTGGTTTAATAATTTCATAACTCCAGTAAGAGACCCTTGTTTTACCTACAAGAAATGGTTCCAAATGTCAGTTGTTCTTGCAGTTACTGTCGTGTCTCATCTATCCTGATAAGCAGTTGTTGCCTTTTCTTTATCTGAATTCTTCTTTGATAGAGTGATAAGCTGTTTTCATTCTATTTCATTCACCTATGCCTTTGGTTGCATGTCCAGAGAATGCACCAAGTTACTTCAAACTATTGCAGTGTTATCTTATTTCAAGCTTCCCCTGTTAATATGAATTTGAATCTGGTAATTTTTCTCTCCACTTAATTTGAAAATGGTATACATTTTTTTTCCACAGGAACGAGCTGCTTTAACTGCTGCCTCAGATCCTTACCGTTATGTTGAGAAACGGAAGCCAATTCCTGACCCCCAGGTAACCTCATCTCCTCACTTTCACTAGATCCCTGAGACACAAACAAGAAGTTATACCATGAACTGGTTCTTCGAGTTGCTTCCTAAACTATTACTGCATATAATTGAGCAGGACACTGGCCTAACTTACGGGAAGAAGAAGGATCCTACAAAGTCTGACAACTAGTTCATCTGGGAACATCTTGTACCATAATGCACTATCTGCTTGCCTGGCAACGTTAAAATTTGGGATTTCAGCAAGTCTGACTGCAAAAAAAAAACGTTGCTTCCCCATGCTAGCAGTCCCAGATCTTGTTGTTGCCGTGCCTCTGCGTTTTGAGTAATTTAGCTTTCGCTTTTGTGTTTCTTGCTTGTTCAGACCGACGGCACTTTGCTAGACACAAGGAACCAAGTACCGGAAATGTAAATGTGTAAATTTCTCCAGAACGGACTGGGGACGTCGTTGCTACCTTGTCTTTGCTTAGAAGTTGGTGTACGGACATATTAATATCGGTGGCACTTCGTTTCTTTCCGTGTACTCACTGTTGCTGGCTACTGCTTTCAACATGCTAAAGAATAAAGGATTGTTCCAAGGTGGCTATGATATGAGTGTCAATTGCTTCTTGTGTACCATTATACTGCTCGGGTTTTTTGACACGGAAGATTTTATTGATATTTAACAGCAACGTACATACACAATTTGGCATTGCATCATGCAAGAAACAGCAGCTACGCCTGCATTTAGACAAATATTGCTTCCTGGATGTAAGCACCTGAAACTAAGAGGCATGTTCTGAATTTTCAGAGGTAGTTTAGCATGGTGGTGAGCTCTAAAGTTGTAACCTCTATTGGGCACTGCTCGATTACATAGCTAAAGCGTGGTATCTCCTGCTGTGGTGGAAATGGCCTGAGGGCGAGCCTTGTGTTGTGCTAGGTATCGCCCGAACGGACTGGACAAATCATCGCTAACCTTGTCTTTGCTTAGCTAGATGTTCAGAAAGCGGCCATACCACCATCCGTGGCACTTGGTTTTTTTTTCGTGTACTGTATACCGTCACTGCTGTTGCTAGTGTTTTCAGCATGCTAAAGAATAAATAACAGTTCAACGGTTCTCTATGATACTGGTAGATTACATAGCTAAAGTCCCCGCCAAAAAAAAGGATTAGGTACCTAGAGTGTGTTCTCTCCCGCCGAGGTGGAAATGGGCCGTGGGCGAGGTATTGTGCTTGTGCTTAGTGTAGGGATGAAAATGGAGCGGAATCTTTCCGACTTTTCCGCGAAAAAACGGAAACGGAATGGAAATACGGAAACGGAAACGGAATTTTGCAAAACGGAAACGGAAACGGAAACTTTTATGTGGAAACGGAAACGGAAACGAAACAGCAGATTCCGGCGGAATGACCACGGAAACGGAACTTTCCGTTTCCGGTAATACGGTGCTTTCCACATCCAGTAGGGCCAGTAATTCCAGTAGAAACATTTAGGCACATTACATGATATGAATAAAAAAATAAAAGGATCTGAAGCTACCGTGTTTAGGCCATATATACTCGCATATCATGTCCCTCTCGAGTCGTTACCAGTTCGACATTTCAGTGTAGCACTAGTGTTAAGGACGATAGTAGATGTTTCTTAATGTTGCCAAAGTTGATAGCATATGCACACTATATTATATAATCATGATAACTCGTTATATTTTATTTCATCTTAAAAAATTGACAATTTTGTTGGTTTGATTGAGTTTTCGTGCATTATTTAAGGGGTCGCTTTGTTCCGGCAAACATCCGCTTTCTGTTCCGTGTCCGCACCGTATTCGGTACATATCTGTTTCCGATAATTTTTGTTTCCGTATTTGTTTCCGGGGTTTCTGTATTCGTTTCCGCTTCCGCAAAAAAATATGAAAACAAATGTGGCACCACTCAGTTCCGTCCGTATCCGCTCCGTTTTCATCCCTAGCTTAGTGTCACCTGAGCACGATTTTTCAAAAGAAAACTGCGTGTCCTTTGATGCATCCCGGAGTGTTGGCCGCTTCATCTACGTTGGAGTGCCCCGTATCAGCTCCTCCCATAGCGGCTTCTTCTATCCGGCAAGGATGGAAGGCCGGTCAGATCTTTGTGGAGTGGTGTTTCGAGCTTGGATCTAGGTGCTCTCGGAGTTGTGTGGGCACTGTCCTGTAGTGTTGGCGTTCGTTGTATGGTTTTCACCCGGTTTCTCCCGCAAATAAACCGGGCACGTTCTTCCTATTTAATGGATAAGGCAAAGCCTTTGTCTTCGTTTTAAAAAGAAGTGTTCCGTTTAATATGTACTGAATTGTGCACTACAAAATATTACGCCGGACACCCAAATCCCAAGCTCCACGATCGTCCTTGCTTTCAGTTTTGCAAATACCATGGCGACATCTGATCCGAAGTCCGGTTGATGTAACACCGAACCTCCCAACGCAAACTTTTTTGTGTGTGCATACATTTTTTCTATAAATTTGCGTAAAAGTGATGCAACATTTCGAACATGCTCGTGTAGTAAGGATAAAAGTATCCAACAAATTCCATTTGATTGTAGCAAAACATAAACATGGAAAATTAGCGTGCAACATATGTGTCCAATGAAGACAACATCACATGAACACATTTGCAGAAAAATTCCTTTGAAGCATACGCTCAGAAATCTTTGTAACATGTTGCTCATGGGTACATAAAAAAGGTGTAAGAGCTTGCCACATATCGCAACAACTTCCGCAACACCAGAAAATTCCCCCAAAATCGTTTACTCCCATGCTTTCAAATAATTAAAGTTTTAGGTTTGTCCTGAGTTAAACTATCTTGAGTTTGACCAAATTTGTATACGCCAACATCTACCACCTATTTAGCTCTGTTAAATGTATGTATCGTACAATATACTTTCATGTTATACAGATTTAACATTATTGATATTGACACGTTTTTTTTGAAAATGATGATGTCCCGGGACACAATTTTTAATAATTTCGGTCAAATGTACAGATATTTACTTTGGACAAACTTAGAATTTCTATCAACAACAGAGGCACCGACCATGCCATCGCAGTCTCGCGGGCAAGGAATCCGCCTCATCTAAGCCCTGCCTTCACTAAATCAGGCCACCCGAACTCATTTTTATCAGAGCATCATGTTTATCAAGCTTGCCTCCATGAAGGTGCTCCGGTCTTAGTTCCATAGCTATTATTGAGATGCGGGGGAGGATGATCAGAGAGGTGGAGAGAAGTGGGGCAGCCACGGATGGGAGAAAGAAGCGACGAGAGATAGGAGGAGCAATTCAGGGACAGAGGCATCGGGAAGAGAAGCACCGGTGGCGCAAGGCCAGGGAGGCCTTGCGAATGATACGGCTGGCTGATGCATTAGTTACTACCGGAACAGAAACATTTTCCTTATACTTTCATAATAACCCATATCAGGCACGCGCGCACGTACACACGCACGCACACACACACACCCCATGGAGACTTCGATCTGAAAACCTACTACCAGCGTTCCGTAAACAAAGGCATATAAATTTTGTCAAAACTCAAATCGTGTAAAGTTTGTCTAAACTTTTAGAAAAAAATATCAACCTATACAATGTCAAATCAATCTTATTAGATACATCATTAAATATATTTAAATGTATGTCTATATAATTATTAAAAGTGTTTCTATAAACTTGGTAGATGTTTAATTTTTACTTCAGAAAAATTTATACGGATTGTTTAAGAAAATGGAGGTAGTACTAAAAAGCAAGATCAACTTGAATCACTGAAAAGCAAGGCAACTTGCACAAACGGGTAGAGAAATCAAGAGCCCCACTGCAGGTTTGCAACATCCTGGACAAGGACAAGCGTGTCGGTCAAAGAAAGCGAAGAGCGGCACGGGAGAAAAGTGGAGAAAGCGGCGGCCAACTGGAAGTCTGGAACGAACAAGCCCTCGTCTCGTTTCCCCAAAAATCGCAGCGAAAGGAGGAATGGAATCGCCGAGCTCGCCGGCGGCGCCTCCCGATCCGATCCATGCCATGTCGGACCCCGACGCCCCCTCTCCGGCCCCGGCGCCTTCCCCCTCTCCGGTCCCGCCGCCCCCGCCGGTCGAGTGGCCCGAGGACGGCGTGCTGACGCGGGACTGGGTGGCGGACTTCACCGCCACGCTCGACTGGTGCTCGCGGAGCCTCCCGCCGGACAAGATCCCGTCCATCCTCTCCCCCGACTTCGTCCGGCGGCTCCTCCTCGCCGCGGCCGTCATCCTCCACCGCGAGCCCAACATCGTCCGTGTCGACCCGCGGCCCGACCAGGCCGTCGTCGTCGTCGGGGACGTCCATGGGCAGCTCCACGACGTCATGTTCCTGCTCCGGGACGCCGGGTTCCCCTCCGAGGAGCGGATCTTCGTCTTCAACGGGGACTATGTGGATCGCGGCGCATGGGGCCTCGAGACCTTGCTCCTCCTCCTGGCTTGGAAGGTGAATTTTCCCCCACAATCTTACTGGCTTAAGCTTGTTATCACCAACACTCTCGCACATTTTTACTTCTAATAAGTAGCAGTATTTATGTTTCTGCGCTTAATCAATGCAGTAGATAGAAAGGTGTTCTGCAAGTAACCTGAGTTATGAACCACTTTTTTAGCTTCCTAATGGAAACTACTCCAGCAATGTAGCTTCACATTGAAAGGCGTCGTTCACTTGTTCATTCCTTTGTTTGAGTTTAACTTCGGAAGTCTGTTTTTGGGCATATTGATTGATGTGTCCATTCATACAGCACAGAATCCTGTGACCCAGTCCCTAAGATTAGAAATGTACCACTGCCATCAAGGACTTTGTTATCGCAGGCTGGCGGTGTTTTTAAAAAGTCTAACGCCCTTACACTATGTACTAACAAACTGGGAGAGATGGAAGATTCATCATATACATCTAATTATCCTTTTCTCTTTCTGAAAAATGTAGTAGATGATAGATTCCCTTAAGCTGTGAGGCAATGTAAACTACCAGCTAACGGTCATCAGCGTGTTTCATTTCTTGCAGATATTGCTTCCAAATTGTGTGTATCTTCTCCGAGGAAATCATGAATCCAAGTACTGCACATCAGTATATGGTTTTGAAAAGGAGGTCATGGTTAAATATAAAGGTCAAGGCAGTCAAGTGTATCGGAAGTTTTTAAGATGTTTTGAAGATCTCCCTCTAGCATCAATAATAGCAGGATCCGTTTACACTGCTCATGGAGGGATTTTTCGTGGGGCGATTGCATTACCATCAAAAAGATTGAAAAGGGACAAGAAAGGTCACAAACACAAGGCAAATTCTACCGATGACTCTAATATTTTGAAGCTTGGATCCCTGGACGAGTTGTTAAAAGCAAGGAGAACTGTTCTTGACCCTCCGTGGGAGGGTAAAAACTTAATTCCTGGAGATGTGCTTTGGTCTGATCCTTCCATGGAGAAGGGCATTTCCCTGAATAAGGAAAGAGGCATTGGTTTGCTTTGGGGTCCAGATATCACTCAACAGTTTCTATACACAAATAATTTGAAGGTTTGTTTTCTTTAATTATTGTTGTAGCATGCTTGATTTAAATTTATCTGATGAGATATTTTATTTCTCATTAAGTTATTTATTTTGATGCTTGAATGTTCAAGTTTGCATCCCATATTACAATATATATGCATTCTTGAAAATATACCTAAAGAATGTTTGGATTAGGGAGTTACAATTTAGGAGCTTGTGATTCTCCTGTTAAGGCCTACATGTTTGCTTGCTTTATCAATCATTATTCCTTCATTACATCTTCCTTTCGGTAGTATGTTCTTCATAGCGCACACACTTGCTAGACTTCAGTGTAGGTTCAGTTGGTATATTAAACACGACTGTCTTTCCTGTTTCCCAATTGTTGTGATTTACTAGTGCAGTAACAGAGTGTGTCATGCATTGTAGGTGATTAAAATGATACGATTTATGTTGCCGTATTTGTCTCAACTCAAGTACCTATTATCATAACATTTTCTCTCTACTGTTGTTTGTGACACGTAACATACTGCCAACTTATTCCTTTTAATGTTGCCTGCTGTCTCACAGTTGGTGGTTACATTTCCATGCTCAACGTACTGGTGATATGTCTGACTAGTTGTATATGAGACGGTTTTAGTTAAACTACTAAAGTTTAGCATGAATTAAGTAGTATTTAACATCCTAACAGCTTCTCTAGTTTGTGCTGTCTCAGCACAAAATTGCAAATGCTAGTTGGTGAACTAAATCCTATACCGCATGGTTCTAATTAGCTCAGTGTATATGTTCAACATTTAATGCTGAAATATCTGTAGCATCGGTTCAAGTTATAGATTGGTCTGTACGCACATGTTATGGAATGTGATATGTTTTCGCATATTATGTGTCTCCTTCGTAGCAGTAGAAACTAGGGATTATCATGAAACTATAGAAATTTTAATTCGTACTTCCACTTTTCTTTGAACAAAGTTAATCATCAGATCACATGAAGGTCCAGATGCAAGAGATAAGCGACACGATCTATTAGGAATGGACAGTGGATATACAACTGACCATCATGTCGCATGTGGGAAGTTAATAACTCTCTTCAGTGCTCCGGACTATCCACAATTTCAGGTTATACTTTGTTACATTATTTGTGCTTAGATACAAGTTTCATAAGTCTGATTGATTTACAACTAATATAAAACTGTAATTCATATTGCGTATTGTCTCAGTACTCTTGGAAAATATTGTGTAGTGTTAATCTAACAATCAATATCTGATTTTGGTACAGGCTTCGGAGGAGGACCGTTACAACAATTCTGGGGCATACATTGTCCTCAGTCCTCCTGATTTCGCTACCCCTGATTTCCATAGTTTTCAAGCTGTAAAGCCTCGCCCTAAGGTATGTGCTGCATGTTGCATTCCTAAGCTTGAAAAGTTTGTCTTCAATAATATTTCATCATATGATGCTTATGTAGGAGGAATCATTTTCCTCAGAAAAATGTCGTTTTGCATGCCATTTTTTATGCTACTTATCTCTTATGGGGTTGGGAAACAAATGGACTGAATATATTATTTTTCTGGTGTAGGCGAATCCCTACTATGATTTTGAAGAAGTAATTGATTCCGATGAAGAGTTGAATCTAGGGGCCATGGATACTGGCACTTCAAGCAGTTCATGACATCTTGTATTGTATCACTGTACTTAGGATGCGAACTGTCACCATGAACCGGGGTAGTGGCACATATTTTGCTGTAATTGAAACTAACATGCAGGCTTATTAGAAATATTTTGTTATGTCCGGCAAGGCACCAAGTTTGGCAGTTGGTTTGTTTAGCTGTTGTTTCTTCGAGTTTCTCGAAATTTATGGCAGATTATCTTGGTAATATGTTTGAAGGGTGGGTGCTGAACTTGAACACCAAGCCTGCAGGAGCCAGTTGTACCCACCCAAAGCTAGAAATACAGAGTGTTGGTTTCTGACGGAATTAAGCATCTGTGTTCTGTACTGCTGTGAATTCTGCTTCTTCTTCTCTGGTTATTTGTTTCCGAGTTCTAACTTTGTCCAGCCGCTTTGGTGTATTTGTTTTTCTCTCGAGTGTTCTCATGAAAACGTGTCAACAAGATGTTTCTCAAGAAACAGATAACCGACGTGCTCGAGCACTTATGCTCCCACAACACCCTCTCCGACGACTGCGCCGTGGTGTAGGATGATAGACCCTCGGTCTGTCCTTGATCAGTCGATCCACCCATCCATCTACAACCTATGATAAGTACAGTTCTTGCTACAGTCCAATCCGCAAACACTCCTATGCTATTACTTAGGCCCCGCTTGGGATGGCGTATTCTAACCAATACGGGGGTAAATTGCAAACACTCCTATGCTATTACTTAGGCCCCGCTTGGGATGGCGTATTCTAACCAATACGGGGGTAAATTTCCACGGACCTGTGCACGTCCGGCGAAAAATCCTGCGCGAAGCTCCGTAAGCTTTACGGTTCTGAAAATAAAAACTACTCCCTCCGTACTAAAATAAGTGTCTCAAGTTTACACAAAAAGTGAATAAATTTATGCATATTTCATGTCTAGATACATCCACTTTTTGACAAATCTAAGATAGTTATTTTTGGACGGAGGGAGTACATTCCAAGCGGGGCCTTAGTAGTTAGTAGCGGTAGAAGATTGTTGGGTTCAAATGTTTCAGTTAAGGAGTGATTTCCATGTCCATGTGCGAACTGGGGTTTGATCAAAAAACTGTGTGAACTGGGTACACAAAAAAAAATTGGAGAACCTGCCCTTTTTTTTTGAGAGAGAGAACATTTGTACTGAATTCGTTATTCCCTCTGGTGTTTGCCGTGTGGAGAAGCCGGTGGGTAAATAAAGTCGGTTCGGTTGTGCCTGACGTCTGAAGATGATGTGTTTCATGACGTTCTCCGGCCGGCCATAGCGGCAGGATGTGGCGACATAAATGTGTCATGATAAACCTGTGCAATTTGCATTTGCTTGTGCACCTGAATTTCTGGCAAGAGATGTGGGTTGGTTCGTCACGCCTATGTTGTTGCCTTGTGTGCTGTTTCATGAAGAAGCCAGAGAAGAAACTGAGCTGACCAGTGACGTATTCATATTACGGGCCGCCTTCTTCACCGGAGCCTCTCCCTCTACCTACCTAGGGTACATTGGACCCGGTATACCCCATGTTGAATTTCGTCGGAGCGCATATGCCTTGGGATCAGAAGGCATCGGTTGGCGAAAAACACTTCTACTGTAACTCCTGAGCGAGTGAGCTCCACTGCTCCTTTTTTTTTAAAAAAAATCGAAAATAATATTTTTGTGTCTCGATGTTTTAGAAAAAATATACAAGTAAATATACATTTATACTATGTACGATCAAATTTGCAGTGATTTTTTTTCTTACATGATCCTGGCAAAAAGACAAATGTACCAAGTAATGAGTTCTTTTTAAGATCTATGATTTTGTGAATTTTTGTGGAGTATAATACAACGTATTATGGAACAAAACTAGGCAGATACGTAGATAGCATGTATATCTATCAAAGCAAATTATCTTTGGAATGTTTTGAAACCATTTTTTTAATGAAAAGCGTCACTGTTGTTTTCCTTCATTAAGAGGAGTAAAAGAGTCACGTACAAACAAACTAAAAAATTAAAATAAAAGAGGACGAAGAAACTCAATTTCTCCAAGAGAGAAGAGGAGAGACATCAATATCATGACCAATCGGCAAAGGAACCGGTGGGTTTTAACTTCTTCTTCATCTAACCAGCACGACATACACCATGGTCGTTTGTTCTCTCGTCGGCACCCTTCAACACCACTCGAAGAGAGGGAGTGGCGTCCACGGGAACGAGTTTATCCAAGGGTCGATCAGAGGCTCGCTAACCCGGCTTCCAACAAAAACTTAGGCACCACCGAAACTTGGACGAACTTCATGGGCAATCACCAGACCTCGACGGAGAGGGTCACCGAGACATCAAACAACCTAAAAGCCATAAGGACTTGGTGCACCAGGATGAGGCCTAGAGGGTGTCGTGACATTGCAGACACCGCATCATCCTATCCAGAAACTTGACGTTGCAGACACCGCATCGTCCTATCCAGAAACTGGATCTAGGCTTTCGCCCGGAGCACATATGAGATGGGTGGACCGTGGAGACTTCCGGATAACGATTCGAAGTATGATTTCCAAAATAATTAAAATACCAGAAGCACCGGAACTCGGGACACAAATACCTGCTCTCGTCTGGTTGGACGCTTGCTTGCTGCGTGATATTAGAGTTTCCGAAAGGGGTTGGACCACGGTCAGCTAGCTAGCTAATCGACCATGTGACGGGTGTACTACTAGGCTAATAAGCCATCAGGCATCAGCACTAGCAGTAGTCAGGAATAAACCGACCCCCGCGTCGCTCCGGTTGAGCGACACGAGGGACCCAAATCGCGCCGCCGCCGACCGGCCGACCTCCCCTGCCCCTCCTCCGCCGCTGCCGTCGGCCTGGCCGCGGTGGCGGCGCCCCCAGCCTCCACAAGGCAGCGCGGAGTGAGCTCGCGGTGGACGCGCGAAGCGGCTCCCGATCTCCCGCGACGGCGACGATGTGGTGCTGCGGCGGTGCTGCTTCTGCAGGGAGCTCGGCACGGCTCGACGTCAACGTGGCCGGGATGGGTGCGGCAGGTGGTGGCGGCGACCTTCAGCGCGGCCGCCGGTGGTTTCGGCCAGGGCCCGATCTGGGCCTCGATGGGCTCGGCGGGCCGCTGCTCTCGGCGGCCTCCCGTGCATCGCACCGCCGTGATGCCGCACGGGGCTACTGGCTGCTGCTGCGCGGTGGTGCTCGAGGAGCTGCAGCGTCGGCGACGGGAGGTAGAGGCTCCCCGTCCGGTTTCCCTTGGCTGACACGTTGCGTTGGCTTCGGGGGCGGCGGCATTCGTGCGGCTGGGCGTGTGGCTGTCATGCAGCACTTGGACGCCGGGGCGGCGGCCCTGACTGGTGGTGGCGTCGAGCTGAGCTAGGAGGTGGCTCAGCGCGAGACTGACCTAGACCCCGGCGTCAAGCTCTGTTTGGTGGCCGTGGACCGTCGGGCGCGCGGGGCTGACGGTGTCTGCGTGCGGGTCTGTGTTGGTGGGCTGGTCGGCCCCCGTGTGGGTGGGCGGACAGAGACCGCCGGGTGAAAACCTTGCCTTGGTTGCCGGCCAGGACAGGCGACGGTGACGCTTCCGGGTGCCACTTCCTACTTGTACGCGTCGTTGTGGCGGTGCTCCCGCTGCTCCGTCCGGATACTTCCGGGGGAAACCCCAGATCCTCGATGGATCGGGCGAGGGCGGCGCTTCTGCGTCGTATTCTCCTTGGGGCCTCGTCTTGGATGTTTTGCCGGCCAGAGGGACCCGTGGATGTTTGGTGGCCAGCGGCGACGATCTTCTCGTCTTCGGCTAGGTGGTGCGTGGCCCTGGGGCCGGCGTGGATGTCGGAGCGGCGGCTCCGATCTCGCCTCCGCTGCGTCGCGTTGAGGTGTGTGTGGGTGTCGACCTTTCCTGCTTGGGCGGTTTCGTCGTCGACCTGTGTGGAGCGTGGCCCGTGGCCAGCGTGGATGTCGGAGCGGCGGCTCCGGATTTTGCCTCCGCTGTTGCGTTGAGGGCCTCCGCTGTGGCGTTGAGGGGTGTCGGCCTTGGCCGCTTGGGCGGTTAGGCCGTCGACTTGTGTGGTGTGTGGCCTCGGGGCCGGCGTGGTGTGTTGTGTTGTTGTATCCGGTTTTCAGCCAGTTTTCCTTATAAACTGGCCAATTCACTTCTTCTATATAAATGAAAAGGCAAGCCTCTTGCCCGGTTTCAAAAAAAAAAAAAATGCATATGCGTATCAGTACCACGGCATGTTCCCCCGCACCAGCTCAGACCTAACATGCATCTACCCATAGCTTATCTCAAGTGCGCATATCACCAGCTGGAAGGTCTCTCTCCCGCGAGCTAGCAGATGACCACGGTGTGCATACCACGACAAAAACCGTAGCGGCAACTGTAATTTATACTCGAGACGCCCGAGCAAGTTATAATGAACTGTTGTACTCCTACAATGTTTGCTTGATCGCATGCCGACGAGCTGTGGTCGCATGTTCACCGCAGACCGCAGTACGTAGCTTATTGGAATTATTTAGGGCCACTTCTTTTCCAGTTTCCCGCAGCTTCGCGGTCCACGGCCGCTTAAGCGGAAAAGAACACTCCGGCTTCTCACCAGCGGTTCCCCACCGCGAAACTCATTTTGTACACGAACTCAGAAACTGCTCGGGAGCAGCTTCCTACCAGTTTCTCACCGATCCCGCACCCCCACCTCCGCCTCCTCCTCCCATCCCCCACGTCCGCCGCACCCAGACCGCCCTACCATCCCCCACCTCCGCCGCTGCTCGTCCTGCTCCCGCCGCCGGTCGCCGACCTCAGCCGCGCCCAGATCCAGCCGCCGGTCGCCGACCTCAGCCCCGCCCCGCCCCGCCCCGGTGCTGCTCCAACCGCCGACGAGCTGGACCGCCCCGCCCCGGTGCTGCTCCAACCGCCCTGGCCGAAGGAATTGGCCTGGGACGCCGGAAATCGAGCTCGCTGCTCACCGCCTCCGGCCGGACGTCGGAGGAGCTTCTCCCCACGCTGCTGACCTGCTCGCCGCCTCCTCCTCCGCACCCGCACCACCGCCTCCTCCTCCGCCTCTGCACCACCTGCTCCGTATCCGCCTCCGGTTCGATTTCTCCGCACCGCAAAAGAAGTGTAGGCAGTTTCTCTCCACCACCGTTTCCCCACACCGCGCCGCAGAAACCTGCTTATGCAGAAGCAAAAGCGCAAAAGAAGTGGCCCTTATCCTGTTGGTTGATTCTCGTACTGTGGTCATGTGCGTCTCATGGTTTTTAATGATGTCGGCAGGGCAGGAGATCTTGCGCACCACCTGCTTTGGCGCTCTGTCCAGTTAGTTTGCAGGTTTCTCTTCTCGATACCTGCATTTGTAGATTCCAAGCTTCCTTGGTACTAGCTACTAGGTACCACTGATCGAATTCCATGAGTGCTCCCGGCCATCCCCGCCGCCGGCGCTTACGCTGGATGATGTGGAGATGAAATAGGGTGCCGGCCCCCTCTGTATAGGAGTAGATTAGGCTGTAAAGTAGGTTTAACTTTGCTTTCGCGTTGGCCGACGTGCAGAATGGCGTCATGCTGTTGAGGACCTGCTTGCTGACGCGCCCGGGCCGCGTTGGTTGGACGGCGGTGCTTGCTCTCCTCCTGGCGGTGCTCCGGTAGTCGGAACTGCATACAGAAGGTAGAGACGCCGCATCCTCCTTCTTCTCTAATAAGTTCGAAGGTGGACTTCCGGATCTGGAGGTCGACTTTGTCCATTCTGCAGTGGATAGGGTGCAGCTGCTGCTTCTTTCTCTGGCTGGCCGTGGAGGCGAGGAGCGGAAGAGAAACTGCTGGTTTTCCTCAACTGCTGTAAGATGGTTCGTGTTCGTGCTGCAGCTCAGAGCACCACACGCGGTGACCTTGCTTGTCACCGTGATCCATGGCCAAGATGGTGGCCTTCCTTCAACCTCCATGACGGAGGCCTGCCGAATCCTGCGCCAGAGCTCGGCAACTTGAGATAGTCAAGTGGTTCGTCCCCGGATATTTCGAGTCAGCCGGCGGCAGCGGTTCATCGTCGGAGGAGAACACCCCAAGCGTATCCCTCTCTGATCTCGGTGCTCCACGCACCTGGAGCTCGACGACGATCGGTGGTGGTGAAGCCCTAGGACTTGATTGCTTTTTATCCTTCAGTTCTAGGGTGATTTATGTAAAAGCATCGGCCTTATCTTTAAATATTAGGTTCTTTGCGAGTGTTGTAAAAGGCCTATGTGCAAAATTGTACCCGCCACGTGTTCCAATATAATGCAGCTCCGGGGTCTTCTAGACCCCACCTCTTGTTCAAAAAGAATTCCATGAGTGCTCGAGCATAGCGCTGCTGCTAAGAGCATCTCCACCGGCACCCTCCAAATGGCCCCTCAAAGGCCCAATGGGGGTCCAGACACTAAAAAAGTCCCAGCGGCACCAAGTGCTCGGACCGAGTGAATTCGTGTCCGGCACCCCCGAAAGGGCCCCCAAATTTGAATGCCCTCTCGGGGTGCCGGACAAGGGGCGGACATGCCCTCCGACAGGGGTGGCCCACCCGTCATAGACACGGTGATGTAGGTTGGGTCCCGATCTTCACAGATTTGGGCGGAGGGAACGATGAACACGAGGATGAACACGAAGAACACAAGAACACAAAAGGGGAAAAGCAAGTAAAGATAACTAGCAAAGCATTATTCGGCCAAAGTCAACCGGTAACAAGTTCCCGTGGGCAGCTGATGCATGTAAAATGCATACATGAACTTTGCATTATTTTACTTATATTCCAGTCATATTTGCATCATATAAGGGTTATATCACTGTTTTATAATGATTTTGGGAATATTTGATATGTTTCCTATTTTTTATGGAATTAACCCTGCACAGGCAGAAAACCCTATTTCTATATTTTAATGTTTCAGGGACCCAAATGACGTCCAAATGACCTGAAAATTTACGAGCGTCAATTTTTGGAAGGAAGAAGACTTGGGAGCGAAGGAAGCGAACAATCGGAGACCCGAGGGCCAAGATAGGTGGGCCCACGCGGCCAGGTACATGGGCCGCGTGGGACCCCTCCTTTTGGGCCTCGGAGCTCCGTCGCCGTTGATCTTTCCTCCACCGACTCCGTTTTGACCTAAAACCGACTATAAAAATAGTCCCCGACGCACTTCGGAAAGGAGCGCCGCTGAAACACAGAAACCACGAAACAGAGACCTGGAGCTGCAGATTGGAGGGGGAAAACTCCGGCGGGGCGCTGCCGGCGTGGTCTCCATCTTCTCCAACGACTTCTCCACCGTCTCCATGATGAAGAGGGAGTAGTCCACCTCTGGACTATGGGTTTGTGGAAGTAACTTATGTATCTCTCTCTCTTGAGCTTCACTAATTAGTACCGTATGAGCTGCTGAACATGATTACGGTCATCTATGTAATACCTTTGTGGTGGATCTTTTTATGAGTTAATATATGTTTGAGATTGCAATGGTTTTGTTTCAGTTATGAAAATAGATGCATATTATGTACCCCGTTCTTATTTACTTGTCATGATCAGGCATGTTTATGAGAGCGTGTGAGGGGGAACGTGTGCATTAGTTGGAGTAACGGGGGGTGGCTAGTGTAGTGAACGTGAGAGAAAGTTCTGCGATCCACTTGGGTATCTCTACCTTACTTTGTTGCCTCACTAGGGATAAAAAGAAATACCATGCTACCGGAGATGTGGGTGTGACCATTGCCACTTCCTCCATGACTAGATCTAGCATGTTCTTATTTTAACTTCATGTCATGATACTTATTGCTATACTCTGAGTTATCTTAATTACTGAGGTGTTATGATTTAGTTCGCATCTTGGTGGAGTATAAGAGAGACTAATAACCAAAAGGTCTCTATGTTAGGACGTGATGCCCATATAATTATAACTTGTCATTAAACTGTTGTGTTGCAATCTCATATGTCAACTCTAGTGTTCCGTTGTCTACCATTTTATTAAAGAGAGAGTGCATTTGTGAAACCATGAACCCCGGTCCATTTTTAATCATAAGAAACACCTTTCCAACCACTTTTACCACTTTTCCATTTTCTGCCATTTAAAAATCCGAAAATACAAAAACACTTTTACATCTTGCATTCATCATATAAAACCCAAAAATATCATTTATCATTGCGACCACCATCCTTGCATATTTATTTACCAGCACTGCATATTTATTTCTTGTTTGCATTGCATATTATCTTGATATCATTTTCACACCTTGTGCTTGACAACCACTAGGTGAGGTTGAGGACCAAAACATTTACTTTGTTTTGTAGGTAACCAAAAGAATGATAGGAAAGATAAATCTTCACTACTGATTCCCCGAGAGTTCGATATTAAACCCTCGAGTCACCCCTCGTGGGGAAAACACGTCTTCCACTTACTACACACTCTGCACTTGGAGTCTCAACCTAACCCATTTACTTTTCACGCAGGTAACTACGTGAAGGGCCATCTAGACTGTTTTCTGGCGCCGTTGCCGGGAAATCATTACTGAAAGGTTTATCCAAGGGTCCCCTGCACTAGCTCTGTTTTCTGGCGCCAGGTTTATCCAAGGATATCTCACCAAGTCAACTTCATCACCAACTTGTGCTAACACCTATGCTTGGGGAGGTTGCACCTACGTGAGCATCATCTTATCCATCTTTACCTTCAAAGCAATTTATCTTGTTTTGTTATTGTCTTGCATATCATATTTATATTTCGGTTTGCATTGTTTAATATCATTTTACTATCAGTCTTTCATTTATAATCATAAAAACAAAAAAAATTAGTGCTGTTTTTAATATGTGTGTTAAAGTATGGAGAAACTTTCTGGAATCTCTATACCTAATGGTTATGTTAAAACTATGGAAGCCTACTTTGAATATGAATCGACCGAAGAAGGAAAAAGAATGCGTAAATTGCTTGAAGCTCTTCATAGAATGGCTATTCAGTTTTGTGAGTTACATGGTATAACTTGTTGCAATAGAAGAGTTGTTAAACATTCCCACTATCAATGCATGTATAATAGTGATCCTATAATTTCCTGTTATCGCGAAGATAAATTTTCATGCCCTGATATAGAACAAGTTGAGAAATATATTGCTTATGTTGGAGCCCTTGAGATAGACTCTCTTATTGATAAATTTCTTACAACTAGTCATGAAGCTCGTGTAGTGAAAGGACAAATTTCTATTATTCTCCAACTTTGCAAAAAAGAATTTAGTGACAATGTTTATGTTAAAGAAAGAATTCTTGCTTCCATGGAAAGTACTAATATTTTGCAGGAAGGGGATGATGAAAACATAAGCTTGGAAGAGGAAGAATGTGAAGAGGAGATTGAAATGGATATGTTCCAACCTAAGCTTGGGGAAGAGTTGGATCTCCCAGCTTCACCATCAACAAATGATAGTAACACTCAAACTCAAAAATCTTTTGTTATTTATGAGAATCCATGTTATGATGAGTGTGAAACTGAAAATGCTATGGTCCTATATGATAACCCATGCTATTATGATGAAACTAATAATGCTCCTTTACTTTTTAATAATGCTACTAGTGAAGTTATGGATAATAATGAGGAGTGTTGCCTAAATATGCTATATGATAATGCTTTAGATGATGGTCCTATGCTTATTGATAATCCTCATTGTTTAGAAGTTGTTACAAATTTATGTGAGGATAAAAATGATATACTTGCTGTTTGTGATGGTACTCTTACTCATGAGAGTCCTACTTTGTTCTTAAATTCTCCTAGTTACACCATGGAGGAGAAATTTGCTTATGTTGAGAAATACTTATGTGGTTTGCAATTATCTTTAGTTCCAAACATTTGTTGCAACCATGATATTAAACTTGATATTGATCTTAATAATTATTTTGAAAGAGGGAAGCATGCTAATGAATTCCAAAATAAATTTAATGATCCTCTTTATGTGTCTATATTATCTAAGTTGAATGATTCTTGTGATTATATGGTTGAATTTATTTCTTCTACTTGCAACTACTAGTTAGAGGGCACGTGCAACGCACGTCTGCACAATGAAACACATTTTTTTGTAATTCTTTCATCTTATGAGTTTACTGATCTGTATATCTTATTTGTATCGACCTTAATTTGAAGCCAAAATGCTATATTTTATCCTAAAGATGTCCATATTTTATTGAATCAAGTTCATCTCCTAAACTCTATACATGCAAAGTCATATGTAATGATGACCCTAATGCAATTGGACATGCCTCTTACATATATGTCTTTGAAGTCAAAGCAATTGCTACAGAACATAATATTTAGAGCGAAAAACATAGCAGTTAATTCCCAAGTTGGATCCATGTAGACTACATATTTTGTGCATTGTACTGAACCTCCAACGTTATTATATAGCTTTGTATTATGAAAAATTATCCGTTCAAGGTGTATCTGCAAGCCGAAATCAAACTAAGATGGCAATGAAGAATATAAATCAACCTATACCTATGGAAGAAAACATTGAGCGACTGCAGCTTTAAGATTAATTTTATTCATCTGTACATGATGGTGTTGTGATGGTGTTGTGCAGTTTGAACAACATCTCAAAGTATTGTACTTTAGCTCCGTACAGTGAAAACCAACCCAGGCACAAAAAAGAGCAGGAATTCATGAGATGCGTCAGTAAGTATTGTCGATCAGTAGGATTACAGTAGATGAATACCGAACCTGAGAGCTTGAGGGACTCTGAGTTCACCACAACCATCCTGGGTTGCAGGCGTTGGTAACGGTGGCGAGTCTGTCCGGACCTAGATCTCTGTCGCTAAATCCGTTCTGCTCCAGGGAGGGATCCGGCCTGGGAAGAGGTGGCTCCATAGGATGTGAGAGGCTGGCGATCTCAACCTCGACAGCGGTTTTTGGGCGAGGCTGTTACGGCGGACAGAAGAGGACGGCAGCTGTGGTTTTTGGCAGCGCTGACAGCGTCGTCTGCTACTCATCATGCTCGCGGGCGGCAGCTCCTCACCGGTAAATGAATCCATCAGATCCTTCACTACCTGCGACAACATCTACCACACCTCTCGCCGGCCATCAAGTAGCTACCCTCATTGCAATTCCCCTCGGCGTCGCGATCGCCGGTGCCCGCGACTGCGCGTTGTGCCTCCTGCGTTCGTCTAGGGCGACGAGCTCCCCGCACTACTCGCTCGCTCAGAGCAGGCTGACGGACCTCGACCGCTCGTCTCACCGCCCTGCTGCTTCCATCCCTGTCGGCGACGGCCACGCATATGGCCAACTTCTATCTGACCGGCCGTGCCCGTCACCCTGCCTGGACGCTGCTTCCTGGCCACCCGCGCTCGCCCGTGCTATCGATCACTCACCTCGCCGGCCGACCACGCCCTTCCCCGTGGTTGTCGCCGAGACTGCGCATCTAGCCAGCTCATGTATAGCCGGCGCCTGGCGTCGTCCATGGCGCCGCAGAAGTCGCCCTGGAGAGGTGTTGACGGGGACACGGCAGGTGCCTCTCGAGGTCGGGGAATCGCGGCCCGGCGACGCGCGGGGAGTGTAAGGCGGCGTCGCGGCGGGACGGGCTGTAGCGGCGAGGCGACGTGTTCGGGGAATCGCGGCCCGGCGACGCGCGGGGGAGTGTAAGGCGGCGTCGCGGCGGGACGGGCTGTAGCGGCGAGGCGACGCGGGACACGTTTTCTTTTCTTTTTATCGGTGGCAATCTTTTGTAATTAACGGCAAAACGAAAAGGTGGTGGCAATTTGGTCGTATTATGTGATTTGGTGGGAGGGCAAAACGGTCCAAAACGGACAATGTTGAGTTGTCAAACATTGGGACGATCTGAGCCATTTGATCGGATATTGAAGGGCTCTGATTTAAAGTATCCCAACAAGACAAGTTTGCTCTTTTAATAGTAGTATAGATTATAAAAGAGGAGGTAATAAGAACCCTCTTTATGCTACTAATAAATATATGCTGCAAGTAACTACTGTTAATATGCATTGGAAAACTTATATCTATTCTGATTCATTCACATACAAAATGCCAATGCATAGAAAGGAAGTGAGACTTCGTTGTTATTACTTTTGTGTTTTGTCTTTGTCTCTACTAGGTTTCAACTTGGCTATTATTTTGATTGGATTAAGAACACCATGGGACCCTGGTATCATGCATGAACACTTCCCAAGGAAGAGGGACACATCAAAGTTCAAGCTCCCTCATGAGTTTCGTCCACTATAAATATCAAGTAAGAAGCCTAGCTACATGGCTATAAAGAAAGCGCTTTACGGGAGGCAACCCGGTTGTTTTTATTTATGATTTTCTTTGTGTCCTCTTGCTGTAACAAGAGACTTTGTTTATAGTTTAGTTTCTGGAATCTTTACCTAATAATAAAAGCGCTAAGTCTTCCGCGGTTTGGTGTGTCTTAAGTTTGAATTTGCCCATAGATTTGTAAATAATTACCCACCCATACCACCCGTAAGTTAGAAAAAACGTTTCGTTTCCTACATCTCGTGCGTTTTCCTTCGCTTCTTATGTATCCCGATTGATCGTTGGGCGTGCCCGTCAAAAAAAATTTTGATTGTTGGGCGTGGGTCAGCCCAGCCCAGTCAAGAGCCATCGTTGCTTACGCTACCGTATCCTACTCAAATTCACTAATCAGCCAACATCCGATGCATTGCACATCCCTTCAAATAGGGGAGAGATAGACTACCTTGCCTCAAATCGATGCAAATATTTCGATCGAATCCAGCGTTTCTGAACCACGGGACCCCAAGCCATCATGATCGAGGTCCACGCGCTGGAGCTGAACGACCCTGGGCGTGGGTCAAGGGCACGTCGTGCACGGGCTCTTCATCCGCCACGCCCTGCTTCGATCCGTCCGCACCGTCGTCGAATCACCGACACGGACGGACTGAGGACGGCATGATCAGAGAGAGGCCAGGTCAGCTTCGTCCACGACGAGATGGCGATCAACGCTGCCTCCATGGCCGCCCGGCTCCACCCCGTCTCCATCGTTGCCTGCCGCTCTAGCTCCTGGGCTCACGGTCCGTCTAGGCTCTGCGGTGGTTGGTGACGATGACCGGCGTGGTCGGTTCCAGTGGCGGACCCACAGCGTATGCCGGGTAGGCCATGACATACCCTGCAGGCCCAGCTGCGCGTAGCAGGCAGTACCGCAGCATCCGCAGCTAATCACGCAATCAGCAATCAATAGGAGGAAAAGAAAATAAGCAGCAGCTAGCGATCGAGCTGAGAAGTTGGCCAGATCGCGAGGTCGCCTCGCTTGATCTAAACTACAAGACGAGACGCCAGGCCGCGCCACGCGCAACTAGGTCCAGCCGAGCAGAGCGGGAGAGGATCTCCGATCAGGACACTGGGGCAGGGACGCCGGTACTTGGAGTCCGGCACGTCGCAAGCCAGGACCTAGACGCCAATTCAACCTTCGCCGGCCGCGTCTACACGCCGCAAACCAGCAAGTTTTCCCTACGCCAGCTGCTGGGATCACGAGGCCACGACAATCACGTCGGCAGGCAGCATCCGCAGGCCAAAAGAGTATGCAGTATGATTTTTTTAGGGGTACGAAGTATAATTTCCTGGAGATTTAATAATATACTACTACCAGTTGGAATGACGACGAGGTGAAAGACCATGGCGATCCAAATGGCATAGGGAAGGCATTTGTTGGCGGCGCAAAGAGGAACTATATATATGGATTATGACTCGGTTCCAATGTTGTCAGTGCTGCCGTCACTCATTCACGAAGAGTAGCTATGAGGCTGCTCGTGCAACTATGTCTGGTGAATAAGATATATAAGCATATTTTTCTCTCCCGTTGCAACGCACGGGCCTATTTTGCTAGTTTTTAATAAAGTGCCAAGTTTTACTCATTTTGGTTTGAAAAAGTTGCTTATAGCGTTCGGAGATTTTATTCCTGCACGAATCTGTTCACGGTATGATTTTTAATTCTTATTCTGTAACTCCGAATGAGCTCATATTTGAACTGTATCTGCAACTTTTCATCCTCTGTTTGCATGAATTTTTTCGGAATTTTTAGACAAAGTTAAGTAGGGTATAAAAATACGTTTTGCTGCTGCTGTTTTTCTAGACAGATTCTGTCCCATTTTGTTTGATGCATGCTTTGAACTTTTAACTTGAATCTTTTTGATCCAATTGAGTTTATGAGTAGGCATACAACATTATACACTTTCTGGACATCCATATGAATTTTTGTCTAAGGATTATATGCAGCAAGAAATCTATTTGTTTATCACTACTAATGCACCCCACAGAAAAAGAAATGGGAGAAACGGTGTTTTGAAGTTTTTTCACAGGGATTAGAGGAGATGCACCAAGAGCTATCCAAGGATGGTGAAGAACATAAGCTTGGGGATGTGAAGACAACCCCACTGGACCTACACACTCTCGGTTTGCACACGTCTAATTTCTGTTTTTCGATCGAAACACTTTATCGCATAAACTTGGAGCGTCTTTTTGTTTGTTTTGGTTTGATTTTTATTTTGTTAGACCACCACACTATCATTTATATATGAGAGAGCTACTGGAAATTTGGGTTGAATTATGTTGGATGCTATTATTAGATTGGGAAAAGGGATGTTTGAGTTGATTTTAAAAGATACATATAGTTGCATGATTCATGAGCTTCTTAATGAGTAATAATTTGCAAGTATTTTATCAAGAGCTATCTTTTATTCATGTTTTGATGCTGAATTTTATTTTACCTTATTTAACATGGATTAGTTAGTTCTATGGACACTCATGCATGCATTTAGATGGTCAACTTTCTCCCTCTTGCTAGCCCAAAAATTCTAACAAGTAAAAAACTTGTTTCCAACACCTTCAACCAAAGTTTTTCCAGTGAGTCCACCATATCTACCTATTTAGCTTTATGCTATTCCGAGTATGTTTATCATGATATTTGTGTTATCTATACCTCTGAATGAAAATGCTTATGTTGTTGATTGTTATGGGAAAAGTTGGTTATAGAGCTCTCTCGAACTTGATGCACACTTTACTTTCATTGCATTAAATAAAACATGACCCATTGTGATTAAAATTATGATGTTGTAGGCTTGACAAATGTCTTTGGTTGAGAGTTAGCTCATATGTGCTGTCACATGGCAAGCTTTCAACATGCACTTCATTTCATTTAGTTGATATCATGTACTTTTGTTTATGGATGCTTACCATGGGTGAAATAAATGTGGAAATGAAGTGAGTTTAAATGAGTTTGTATAAATGGTTAGAGAGACGCCTGGGCCGCTAATCTAAGCCATGCATCATTCATGGTGGAAATTTACTTACATGCTATGGTGAACCTTCTGTGATACACCTTACAATAAAAAGCTATCCAATGGTAAATAAAAAGGGTGTTGAGATTGTTCATTGTGTTTGTTTGTCTTGTCATTTTGATATGGGCTTGTTCCATATCCTGGGACAAGAGGTACCCCAGTTGACGCTCTTAATGATGCTATTATTACTTACAATGATATTTAACTTGAACTTGCTTTGTTTTCCAAGTTGAGTAACACATGGAGTAGGTACTTGTATTCAAGGGGCATGAGACTTTCAACATGTACTTTGTCAAGCACACTACTCATATTTGCTTTCACTTTAAACTTAATCATTCAAGATGCTATGATAGGGGAATGAGAGCTTGACACCAAGGATTACCACATTACAATCATTAACTTAAGTAGAGAAGTTCAGAAGTTAGATGAAACTTATTCATGTTTTACCTCTACTCATATATATGTCTTTCCAAAGTGTCCACCTTTTATATTCAGATTTTCATCAATACTCTATGACCATTGTAGAATGTTCTTACTTATCATTATGCATACATGTGGTCCATAGTACTTTGTCTTTTATGTTACACTATGTGAATTATCATTGAACATCCTTGCATTGAATACTTGATATCACTTCATAAACTATCTTGCATATTGCTACACTTTTTAAGAATGAATCATTTGACTCTATGTAGCAATAGTAATCATCTTTGATATCCATTGTTAGTATTAAATTGCAAAGTCCATGTTAGTTTTATCACCTTCATACTCGAGGACGAGTATTGGTTAAGCTTGGGGATGTTGATGCATGTAAAATGCATACATGAACTTTGCATTATTTTACTTATATTCCAGTCATATTTGCATCATATAAGAGTTATATCACTGTTTTATAATGATTTTGTGAATATTTGATATATTTCCTATTTTCTTATGGAATTAACCCTGCACAGGCAGAAAACCCTATTTCTATATTTTAATGTTTCAGGGACCCAAACGACGTCCAAATGACCTGGAAATTTACGAGCGTCAATTTTTGGAAGGAAGAAGACTTGGGAGCGAAGGAAGCGAACAAGCGGAGACCCGAGGGCCAAGATAGGTGGGCCCATGTGGCCAGGTACATGGGCCGCGTGGGACCCCTCCTTTTGGGCCTCGGAGCTCCGTCGCCGTTGATCTTTCCTCCACCGACTCCATTTTGACCTAAAACCTGTTAGAGAGATATTTGTATATTGTAGTTTCCCTATTAGATAGGGGGCTCCCTGCATATTTACACCTGTACATGTACTATATATTGTGGCATTTGGCCCTCGTGGAATACAAGTTGCATATTCCTAACATGGTATCAGAGCTAGGTTAGGGCTCCACGCACGCGCAACTCGTGCAGTTTTTTTTTCCAGCCGCCGGGTTCGTACAGCTCGCATCGATCGAGCTCTCCGGCCGCCACCGTCCCGGCCGTCCCCGTCACCGGCCGCCCCTGTGCGCCTGCCCCTGTGCGCCCGCTCGAGCTCGTCTCTTCCCGTGTGCCCCTGCTCGAGGTGTCCCCGTCCCCTGCCTCCAAGGCCGCACGTCCGCTACCGGTTCCCGAGGTCGCCGCTCGTCCGCCCGCCCTCCAAGTCCTGGCCGCCGCTCGTCTGCTCCCGGCCGCCCCTGTAGGCCGCCGCCGTCAGCCGTCCGCCGGCCGCCCCCGTCCGAGCCGCCGCCGCCTTCTTCCGGCCGTCCGCCGGCCGCCGCCACCCGAGCCGCCGCCGCCTGCCTCCGGTCGTGCGCCGCCCGTCTCCGGCCGCCCCCGGTCGCCCGTCTCTCCGGCCGCCGTCGGTCGCCCATCTCCGCCTCTCTCTCCGTCGGCCGTCCGTCTCTCTCCGGTCGCCCATCTCTCTGCCAGCGTCCGCGTCTCTGCTGTCGTCGGGCTGGAGTCGTTCCCGAGCTCTCGCTCGATCCAATCTGTGAGCGTTGACCGAGCGGTACTGTAAAAAACAAACGATCTGATCTCGTTCCCCGATGTCGTTGTCTGCTGCTGATCCCGTTCTAGGCTGTCCCGAGCTTCCGTCTTTGCTCGGTGCTGCTCCGGGGTCCTTGTTGCCTATTTCGTCGTCTCCCTCGATGACGTCTGCATGCCGCTCTACGTCGACTCTCGCGGCTTCTGTCCGCGGTTATGGCCGCTCTATGTCGACTTCGTCTATATCGACTCGCCGCTCTCCGTCGACTCTCGCGGCTTCTGCCCGCAGTTATGGCCGCTCTACGTCGACTTCGTCTATGTCGACTCGCCGCTCTACGCCGACTATCGGGGCTTCTGCCCGCTGTTGTGGCCGCTCTACGTCGACTCCATCTATGTCGACTCGCCGCTCTACGTCGACTCTCGCGGCTTCTGCACATGGTTCTGGCTGCTCTTCTTCGACTCCTCGCGTGGCGTGTGCACGCACTTGTGACCACTCTCCTTCGACTCCCCATGTGGCGACCACGTATTGTGATGATTGGTCCTCCTTGGCTGACGCATCTACCTCGACCTCTTCAGTGGCGTCTTTCACTGCGCGTGAGATCGCGCAACTCCGATGCCTGCTTGCTACTTGGGACTCTTCACCGACAGGTTCTGCTGGTTCTGCGACTGACTTTTCTGGCACCGAGAGACCACCTTCTTCTCATTCAGGTACATCCCCTTGGATTCTTGATACTGGAGCATCTTTTCATATGACTTACGATTCATCCGCCTTGAGCTCTATTCGACCTGTCAAGTCTCCTGTCTCTGTTCGTACTGCCGATGGTACTCCCATCCCTGTTGCTAGTCGAGGCACTCTTAGCAGTCCCGCGTTTCATGTTCCTTCTGTCGCTCATATTCCTCGACTCACCATGCAGCTTTTCTCTGGTAGTCAGATTGTCGATTCTCGTTGTAGGGTCACTCTAGACTTTGATTCCTGTTCTGTTCAGGATCGTTGCACGGGCGCTTTGCTTGGTGCTGGCCCCCGACGCCATGATGGTCTATGGGAGCTTGACTGGCTTCGTCTTCCTTCCGCTGCCACCGCCGCCAGTCTCTCGACCCAGGTTGCCGCAACCACCAGCTCTTTTCAGCAGTGGCATCATCGCCTTGGCCATTTATGTGGTTCTCGTCTCTCGTCTCTAGTTCATCGTGGTGTTCTGGGGTCTGTCTCCGGAAACGCATCTTTGGATTGTCTGGGTTGTAGGCTTGGTAAGCAGATTCAGCTACCATATCCTCATAGTGACTCTGTGTCCGAGCGTCCTTTTGATCTCGTTCATTCCGATGTTTGGGGTCCGGCTCCCTTCGCTTCGAAAGGGGGTCATCGCTACTATATTATCTTTATAGATGATTACTCACGATACACTTGGATTTACTTTATGTCCTCTCGTAGTGAGGTTCTCTCTATCTATAAGCGTTTTGCTGCCATGGTTCACACTCAGTTCTCTACACCTATTCGTGTGTTCCGTGCTGATTCCGCTGGTGAGTATATCTCCAAGCATTTGCGTGGTCTTCTTACTGAGCAGGGTACTCTCGCTCAGTTCTCTTGTCCGGTGCACATGCTTAGAATGGCGTTGCTGAGCGTAAGCATCGTCATCTTCTAGAGACTGCTCGTGCGATGATGATCGCCTCTTCTCTCCCGCCACATTTCTGGGCTGAGGCTGTCTCTACCTCGGTCTATCTCATTAACATTCAGCCTTCTGCCGCCCTTCAGGGTGGTATTCCTCTCGAGCGACTATGTGATCGCTCTCCTGACTATTCCATGTTGCGTCTGTTTGGTTGTGTTTGCTATGTTCTCCTCGCTCCTCGTGAACGCACCAAACTAACCGCTCAGTCTGTTGAGTGTGTTTTTCTCGGATATAGTGATGAGCATAAGGGCTATCGATGTTGGGATCCCGTGGCTCGTCGGATGCGTATTTCCCGGGACGTGACGTTTGACGAGTCTCGTCCTTTCTTTCCACACTCGACCTCCTCGACCTCTACTGTGGAGGATCTCTCTTTTCTTACTTTTCCTGATTCTCCTCCCGATGTCCCTCATATTTCTCCTCCTCCCCCCTGATCCGGTACCGTCTACTCCGATGCCTTCTTCTCCTCCTTCATCGACGCCTTCTTCTCCTCCTTCTTCGACGCCTTCTTCTCCTCCCTCGTCGCCGTCTTCTTCACCCTCCCCGCCTCCGTCTTCTCCTGTTGCTCCTTCTCATCCTACTTTTCCTTTCTATTATACTCGTCGTCCACGTGTTGTGACCGAGTCATCTGATGCACCCTCTACTTCTGGTGCACCGTCTCAGCCGACTTACTCTCTTCGTACTCGGCCTTGTCCTTCACCTGATTTCTTTGATCCCGCTACCTATAGTGTTTCGGCTGTCCCAGAGCCGACTACGTATCGTGAGGCTGTTGTTCATCCTGAATGGCAGCTTGCCATGGCTGAGGAGATTGCTGCGCTTGAGCGAACTGATACGTGGGAGATCGTTCCTCTTCCTCCTCGTGTTCGTCCTATCACCTGTAAGTGGGTCTATAAGGTTAAGACCCGCTCTGATGGGACTCTTGAGCGTTACAAAGCTCGTCTGGTCGCTCGTGGCTTTCAGCAGGAGCATGGCCGTGATTATGATGAGACTTTTGCTCCAGTGGCTCTGATGTCTACGCACGCTTCTATTCTTGTAGACAGTGTTGGGCCTCCAAGTGCAGAGGTTTGTAGAACAGCAGCAAGTTTCTCTCAAGTGAATCACCCAAGGTTTATCGAACTCAGGGAGATAGAGGTCAAAGATATCCCTCTCAAGCAACCCTGCAATTAAGATACAAGAAGTCTCTTGTGTCCCCAACACACCCAATACACTTGTCAGGTGTATAGGTGCACTAGTTCGGCGAAGAGATATTAAAATACAAGTGATATGGATGATTATAAGTGGTAATTGCAATCTGAAATAAAAATGGCAGCAAGCAAACATGTAGCAGAACTGGTTGTAAACGGTGTTTCAATGCTTAGAAACAAGGCCTAGGGATCATACTTTCACTAGTGGACACTCTCAACAATAATAATATAATTGAATACATAGATATTTCCTCTTCACTATGCTACTCTGAGTTATTCTCTCGTTGGATAACGAACACCAATCCACCGCGTAGGGCTATAAAAGCACACCTTAAAGTCGCATTCCCATGTCTAGTTAACCCCACACTGTCAACTTGAGCGCCCTAGAAGGTACTAGACAAACACCGCAATTTCATAGAGACATCCAACGCAAATAATAACTCATGATAAGTATTCCTGTTATCTTTAGCCTAAGAGCCACACACGGGGCGCACACTGTCAACTTCGCACCGTGGGACAAAGGTGACTCCGGAGATTACATTAATAAAACCACTTGAGTAGCATATAAGATAATGAAGAGTACATCTATGGATTCAACTAGATTACAAAGCTCATGATCACATAAAGATCACACCATGGGAGAGAGAGATAAACCACATAGCTACCGGTAGAGCCCTCAGCCCGGGGAGAACTACTCCCTCCTCATCATGGGAGGCAGCAACGGCGATGAAGATGGCGGTGGCGTCGATGGAGATGGCTCCGGGGGCAATTCCCCGTCCCGGCAAGGTGCCGGAACAGGACCTTCTGACCCCCGAAACGGAGTTTCGTGGCGGCGGAGCACGGAGATGTATTCGGGAGTTTCGTCAATTGTGTTAGGGTTTACTCCGCGGGGGCTATTTATGGTCCAAAGGGCAGCTTCAGAAGGTTCCCGAGGCAGCCACACACCCTCGGCGCGGGTCAGGGTTTTCCTGGCCGAGCCGACTTGTCGGGCCTGCACAGGCCGCATACGAACTCGATGGAGATGAACCTTTTGTATAAAACGTGCGGCGGAAAATTCCCTGCAACTTTCGCGACTAGACTTTTTCCATTTGACGTCGTCTTCAGGCCCGAACGTGACGATCTTTGAAAATAGTTTTCAGACAGATTTCTGGAAAGTCCCAATTTGACTCCAACAAGGTTTCCTTTGCCCAATTTTGATAATTTCTACACATCAAAGTGTAAAACAAGAACATTGTGCACTTTGGCAACTATTAGTAGGTTAGTCCAATAAATGTCATAATATGATATAAAGTGCATATAAAACATGTGACAATTGATATAAAACATGCATGGAACATCAAAAATTATAGATACGTTTGAGACGTATCAGCATCCCCAAGCTTAGTTCCTACTCGTCCTCGAGTAGGTAAACGATAAAACAATAATTTTTGAAGTGACATGCTACCAACATAATCTTGATCTAATAATGATGTAATGGTAAGTGAGCTGAGATCAAATCATTCAAAGCAAATGTCTATAATTGATATTAAATAAGAGATAATAAAGCAAGATAGTTAAACAAGCTAAAAGTTTTCATGAATGACGGCCTTTAAGACATGAAACCGTACAAGGTTCATTATAGATGTTTTAAGTATCCAGTGTAGGAGTTCTATCCTTCAATTCCAAGCATCAAGCAATTTTTCATAACATAGAGAACGGATCCAGTCAAGTAAAAGTAAACATGAACGTCATGAATCCACTGTTTCGAGGTCTACTCAACCGGTGAGCGTAAGCATTTAGTATCGGCACCAGGATGTTATGGCAAAGAGAACGTTAATGGGGGTTTGGAAGGCCAATGGAAGAAAGTCTCACAAAGCTATAAGTGATCATTAGACAAGAGGAAGTCTTATAATCGAAGCTATGCAAGGAGTAGTGATTGCCATGCAACGGATGCACATAGAGCTATATGTGTATGAAAGCTCTCCAATGGAACTAGTGGGGGTGCATCCAACTCGGTTGCTCACGAAGACCTAGAGCACTTTTGAGGAAGCTCATCATTGGAATATACAACCCAAGTTCTATAACGTAATATTCCCCACATAGTTATACTAGTAAAGCATGAAAACTCTCTCAAATGGAGCATAGGTGCTAAACATGAGCACAAATGATGACTATGAATACTGCAAGTGCTAAACATGAGCACAACTTTGATAAAGGATAGTAGTGTTGCCCCCCTTTTCTTTATTCTTTTTTTTTCTTTTTTTTTTTTTTCTTTTCTGTTTCACTTTTCGATGGCCTCCATGGCTCTTTTCTAGCAGGGGCAACACTCTAATATGATTACAAACTTTTTGGTACAAATAACTCATAATGAACAAAACATGATGTATAAAACTGTATGCCTCTGCCAGTGTAGCAGGATGTGCAATGATCTAGCGTAACATGGGTAAACCACACATCAGCTGTATAGAATCATGCAAAGCAATATATAAATGATAAATGACAACAAGTCATGTAATGTAAAATGGAAGTTGCATGGCAATATATCTCGGAACAGCTATGGAAATGCTGTGGTAGGTAGGTATGGTGGCTGTTTTGAGGAAGATGTATGGGTTTATGTGTAGGAGAACAAGAGGAAGTCCTCCCACGGGTTTTGGATGTACTGGCGAAGTTGCACAACTCTCAATGTGAGAAAAGGCAATGCACAGCACCGAAGAGGCTAGCAAATTTGGATGGTGGAAGTGCCAAAACCGTAGCTTAACATTAGTCAAAAAGAACTCACAAGTTTATTGCAAACAACTAGCAGGTTCAACATTAAGCGCATGGTTAACATTTACCCCAAGGAGGGCCGTTCACGGCGGCACAAGTACCCCGTTAGATCCCTCGACCTTCACACACAACCTAGTTATTACGAACCACTTTTCAGACATGGAAAGCTATCAAGTCCAACTACACCTTCAACAATTTTAGTGTTTGTAGTACGGTGCAAGCTTAAAGACAATAATCCACTAATGATTTTAACTTAATTAACCAGCAAGCTTTACCATCTATTACTTAATACCTCAAAACGTTTGCAAGGAATCAGGTTATCAAAGTTCAATGATCTACAAGATTATGCAAGTTTTCATTATACCACTACCACACGCAACATTTTCTGAACCAACATATTAACCAAGCAACTCTCCAAACAAATATAAGTGAAGCAAGAGAGTACTTTCTACAAAAGAACTAATAGCTCTGACAAGAGGTACATGAAAACCAAGAGCTAGAAGCTAAACAGCGCGAAAATTGAATACTCAACAGATATAAGTGAAGAACAAGAGTATTCCAAGAAAAAGCGGAGCGTGTCTCTCTCCCAATCAAGAATGTTGTGATCAAGCTTATTGCAAAAATAAAAGTACAATACTGAAAATAAAAGCACACAGACGCTCCAAGAAAAGCACATATGATGTGAAAGAATTAAAATATAGTTTCACTAGAGATGACCTGATAATTTTGCCGATGAAGAAGGGGATGCCTTGGGCATCCCCAAGCTTAGACGCTTGAGTCTTCTTGAAATATGCTGGGGAGATCCATGGGAGCCTCCCCAAGCTTAAGCTCTTCACTCTTCTGATCCTATTATATCATCCTTCTCTCTTGACCCTTGAAAACTTCCGTCACACCAAACTCAAAGCAAATCTCATTAGAGGGTTAGTGCACAATCAAAAACTCACATGTTCTATAAAGACGCAATATGACTTGTTACTTTAAACATTAGCTACTGCCACTGATGTTATGTGAAGCTCTTCCACCCAAAAAAGAATTTCACTCAACACTAGTAAAAGAGAGAATGCAAAATAAAAAGGCATAATCTGTCTAAAACAGAACAGTCCGCAAAGACGAATTTTTTCGAGGCACTTACGACGCTCAGATCGAAAAACTTTGAACTAACGAAAGATGCATACATATCTGAGATCACGCACAAAAATTTCAGATTTAAATAATTTTTCTGTGATTTTACAGAAGCAAAACGGTGAACAGCAGAAATCTGTTCCTGCGCAGAAATCCAAATCTAGCATCATCTTCCTATTAGAGGCCTACTTGGCACAACAATGCAAGAAAATAAAGATACAAAGGCATTGCTACAGAAGTAAACAGCACCTTGACTCAAATAAAATAAAAATAGCAGAAAATAAAAACAATGGGTTGTCTCCCACAAGCGCTTTTCTTTAAAGCCTTTTAGCTAGGCATGATAATTTTGATGATGCTCTCATATGTATAAGAGTTGAATATAAAGAGCATCAAGAAGCAAATATCAAACACATTTAAGTCTAACCCACTTCCTATGCAAAGGAATCTTGTAAGAAAATAAATCAATAAGCACAAAGTGACTAGCATAGGAAGGCAAAACAAGTGCAACTTCAAAATTTCAACATAAAGAGAGAGACTTAATATATTGAAACCGTGTCTCCCTCTCTCATAAGGACCAGTAGGTCTTAAAGTACCCATCAAATAAAAGCAAATCAAGAGAAAGCTCAAAACCTTCATCATAAAGAGAAATTTAGTAACATGAAGATTTCTATAACCATACTTTCCTCTCTCAAAATAATTTTCAGTGGCATCATGAATAAACTCAACAATATAGCTATCACATAAAGCATTCTTATCATGATCCACATGCATAAAAGTATCATTACTCTCCACATAAGCATAATAATTTATTAGTAATAGTGGGAGTAAAACTATCACAACCATCATTGTAATCATCATAAATTGCAGGCATAGTATAATCATAATAAACTTTATCCTCCATAGTAGGTGGCACCAAAATACCACTATCATTATAATCATCATAAATTGGAGGCAAAGTATCATCAAAGAAAATTTTCTCCTCAAAACTTGGGGGACTAAAAATATCATATTCATCAAAACCAGCTTCCCCAAGCTTAGACTTTTCCATAGCATTAGCAATAATGGTGTTCAAAGCATTTATAGTAATAACATTGCTACCATCATGCAAATAATTTTCCATAGGTTTTTTAATTTTCTCTTCAAAAGCATCATGTCCTAATTCAAGATAAATTTCATAAAGCTCTCTAATTTTTTGTTGTTTTCCATTAAGCCTAACTAGTGAAATAAAAACAAGAAACAAAAAGATATAATTGCAGAATCTAAAGGAAATACCTTCGAGCACTCACACGTCAGCAACAGTGCTAGAAAATAGCTAAGTAGCTGGAGGATGTGAGTACCTTTTACCTTACCTCCCCGGCAACGGCGCCAGAAAATAGCTTGATGTCTACGCACGCTTCTATTCTTGTAGACAGTGTTGGGCCTCCAAGTGCAGAGGTTTGTAGAACAGCAGCAAGTTTCCCTCAAGTGAATCACCCAAGGTTTATCGAACTCAGGGAGGTAGAGGTCAAAGATATCCCTCTCAAGCAACCCTGCAATTAAGATACAAGAAGTCTCTTGTGTCCCCAACACACCCAATACACTTGTCAGGTGTATAGGTGCACTAGTTCGGCGAAGAGATATTAAAATACAAGTGATATGGATGATTATAAGTGGTAATTGCAATCTGAAATAAAAATGGCAGCAAGCAAACATGTAGCAGAACTGGTTGTAAACGGTGTTTCAATGCTTAGAAACAAGGCCTAGGGATCATACTTTCACTAGTGGACACTCTCAACAATAATAATATAATTGAATACATAGATATTTCCTCTTCACTATGCTACTCTGAGTTATTCTCTCGTTGGATAACGAACACCAATCCACCGCGTAGGGCTATAAAAGCACACCTTAAAGTCGCATTCCCATGTCTAGTTAACCCCACACTGTCAACTTGAGCGCCCTAGAAGGTACTAGACAAACACCGCAATTTCATAGAGACATCCAACGCAAATAATAACTCATGATAAGTATTCCTGTTATCTTTAGCCTAAGAGCCACACACGGGGCGCACACTGTCAACTTCGCACCGTGGGACAAAGGTGACTCCGGAGATTACATTAATAAAACCACTTGAGTAGCATATAAGATAATGAAGAGTACATCTATGGATTCAACTAGATTACAAAGCTCATGATCACATAAAGATCACACCATGGGAGAGAGAGATAAACCACATAGCTACCGGTAGAGCCCTCAGCCCGAGGGAGAACTACTCCCTCCTCATCATGGGAGGCAGCAACGGCGATGAAGATGGCGGTGGCGTCGATGGAGATGGCTCCGGGGGCAATTCCCCGTCCCGGCAAGGTGCCGGAACAGGACCTTCTGACCCCCGAAACGGAGTTTCGTGGCGGCGGAGCACGGAGATGTATTCGGGAGTTTCGTCAATTGTGTTAGGGTTTACTCCGCGGGGGCTATTTATGGTCCAAAGGGCAGCTTCAGAAGGTCCCGAGGCAGCCACACCCTCGGCGCGGGTCAGGGTTTTCCTGGCCGAGCCGACTTGTCGGGCCTGCACAGGCCGCATACGAACTCCGATGGAGATGAACCTTTTGTATAAAACGTGCGGCGGAAAATTCCCTGCAACTTTCGCGACTAGACTTTTTCCATTTGACGTCGTCTTCAGGCCCGAACGTGACGATCTTTGAAAATAGTTTTCAGACAGATTTCTGGAAAGTCCCAATTTGACTCCAACAAGGTTTCCTTTGCCCAATTTTGATAATTTCTACACATCAAAGTGTAAAACAAGAACATTGTGCACTTTGGCAACTATTAGTAGGTTAGTCCAATAAATGTCATAATATGATATAAAGTGCATATAAAACATGTGACAATTGATATAAAACATGCATGGAACATCAAAAATTATAGATACGTTTGAGACGTATCAGGCTCACATGACCACTGTTCGGACTCTTCTTGCCGTGGCATCTGTTCGCCATTGGTCTGTGTCTCAGCTTGATGTTAAGAATGCCTTTCTTAATGGTGAGTTGCGTGAGGAGGTTTATATGCAACCACCACCGGGTATTCTGTCACAGATGGCATGGTCTGCCGTCTTCGTCGTTCTCTCTATAGCCTTAAGCAAGCCCCTCGTGCATGGTTTGAGCGCTTTGCTTCTGTGGTCACAGCGGCTGGTTTCTCTTCCAGTGCTCATGACCCTGCGTTGTTTATTCACTCTTCTCCTCGTGGTCGCACTCTTCTTCTTCTGTATGTTGATGACATGATCATCACTGGTGACGACCCGAAGTATATTGCCTTTGTCAAGTCACGTCTGAGTGAGCAGTTTCTTATGTCGGATCTTGGTCCGCTTCGTTACTTTCTTGGGATTGAGGTTTCGTCCACCTCTGATGGTTTCTTTATATCCCAAGAACGGTATATTCATGATCTTCTTTCTCGTGCCGCTCTTACTGATGACCGTACTGCTGAGACTCCCATGGAGCTCAATATTTCTCTTCGTGCTTCTGATGGCGATCCTCTCTCTGATCCGACTCGTTATCGACATCTTGTCGGGAGTCTCGTCTATCTGGCTGTTACTCGCCCTGATATTTCTTATCCTGTCCATATTCTGAGTCAGTTTGTTTCTGCTCCCACTTCGGTTCACTATAGTCACCTTCTTCGTGTTCTACGCTATCTTCGTGGAACGATCTCTCTTTGTCTCTTCTTTCCTCGTTCCAGCTCGTTACAGCTTCAGTCCTACTCCGATGCCACTTGGGCTAGTGATCCTTTGGATCGCCGTTCACTTTCTGCTTACTGTGTCTTTCTTGGTGGTTCTCTCATTGCCTGGAAGACGAAGAAACAGACCGCAGTTTCCCGTTTGAGTGCAGAAGCTGAGTTGCGAGCTATGGCTCTTTTGACTGTGGAGGTGACTTGGTTACGGTGGTTACTTGCAGATTTTGGTGTCTCTGTTACGACACCCACGACTCTCTTGTCAGACAGTACAGGTGCTATTAGCACTGCACGTGACCCGGTGAAGCATGAGCTTACTAAACATATTGGCGTTGATGCTTCTTTTGTCCGTGCTAGTGTGCAGGATCAGATTATTGTGCTCCAGTATGTGCCTTCAGAGTTACAGTTGGCGGACTTCTTCACGAAGGCCCAGACTAGAGCACAGCATAGATTTTTCCTCTCCAAACTCAGTGTTGTGGATCCACCATGAGTTTGAGGGGGGGTGTTAGAGAGATATTTGTATATTGTAGTTTCCCTATTAGATAGGGGGCTCCCTGCATATTTACACCTGTACATGTACTATATATTGTGGCCTTTGGCCCTCGTGGAATACAAGTTGCATATTCCTAACAAAACCGACTATAAAAATAGTCCCCGACGCACTTCGGAAAGGAGCGCCGCAGAAACACAGAAACCACGAAACAGAGACCTGGAGCTGCAGATTGGAGGGGGAAAACTCCGGCGGGGCGCTGCCGGCGTGGTCTCCATCTTCTCCAACGACTTCTCCACCGTCTCCATGATGAAGAGGGAGTAGTCCACCTCTGGACTATGGGTTTGTGGAAGTAACTTATGTATCTCTCTCTCTTGAGCTTCACTAATTAGTACCGTATGAGCTGCTGAACATGATTACGGTCATCTATGTAATACCTTTGTGGTGGATCTTTTTATGAGTTAATATATGTTTGAGATTGCAATAGTTTTGTTGCCTCACTATGGTCATCAGTTATGAAAGTAGATGCATATTATGTACCCCGTTCTTATTTACTTGTCATGATCAAGCATGTTTATGAGAGCGTGTGAGGGGGAACGTGTGCATTAGTTGGAGTAACGGGGGGTGGCTAGTGCAGTGAACGTGAGAGAAAGTTCTGCGATCCACTTGGGTATCTCTACCTTACTTTGTTGCCTCACTAGGGATAAAAAGAAATACCATGCTACCGGAGATGTGGGTGTGACCATTGCCACTTCCTCCATGACTAGATCTAGCATGTTCTTATTTTAACTTCATGTCATGATACTTATTGCTATACTCTGAGTTATCTTAATTACTGAGGTGTTATTATTTAGTTCGCATCTTGGTGGAGTATAAGAGAGACTAATAACCAAAAGGTCTCTATGTTAGGACGTGATGCCCATATAATTATAACTTGTCATTAAACTGTTGTGTTGCAATCTCATATGTCAACTCTAGTGTTCCGTTGTCTACCATTTTATTAAAGAGAGAGTGCATTTGTGAAACCATGAACCCCGGTCCATTTTTAATCATAAGAAACACCTTTCCAACCACTTTTACCACTTTTCCATTTTCTGCCATTTAAAAATCCGAAAATACAAAAACACTTTTACATCTTGCATTCATCATATAAAACCCAAAAATATCATTTATCATTGCTACCACCATCCTTGCATATTTATTTACCACCACTGCATATTTATTTCTTGTTTGCATTGCATATTATCTTGATATCATTCTCACACCTTGTGCTTGACAACCACTAGGTGAGGTTGAGGACCAAAACATTTACTTTGTTTTGTAGGTAACCAAAAGAAGGATAGGAAAGATAAATCTTCACTACTGATTCCCCGAGAGTTCGATATTAAACCCTCAAGTCACCCCTCGTGGGGAAAACACGTCTTCCACTTACTACACACTCTGCACTTGGAGTCTCAACCTAACCCATTTACTTTTCACGCAGGTAACTACGTGAAGGGCCATCAGCAGCCCCTGATTCTCCTTCTCTAAACACACCTTACTCTTACGATTGTTTCTCTCAACGGTCAATCGTACCGTCCCAATAGAGTCACCCGAAGATGAATGATTGGCAAGTAATCGCAACTACAAGAAGAGGCCTTGGAATCCACTAGAGGGATCTTCTCCACAAGGGGAGGTCTTGGTTCATCTCCATATGGGGAGGCCTTGATTCATATCCTAAGAGCCAACACCACGTGGGGTGGGAAAGGAGCCACAGCTCAACTCAAGTCTAATCTCTGTCTTACCCTAAAAAGGAAGAGGTGAAGTGCTATTTATAGTCGTAGTACAAAATGGGGTGTAGGAGGCCTCTCTGGCAGTCCGGCCTAGGCCGGGCTGGAGGCCGGCGACATCGGGAGGGAGGCCGGCCTTGGCCGGGCTGCAGGCCGGCTTGATCCATGTTTTCTCGGAGTTCTTCACGTTCCTCACAGCTGATCACACACAAAGAGCTTTGACTCTAGCTCTAGTCATTGGACCGCTTGTTATAGGAGCCGTAGGTTGGGCTACATCATCTCCCCCCCCCCCTTGGAAAAGAGTCGTCCTCGACTCTTGGTCGTCATCACCATGTGAAGGGAGTGGATGGCAACTCGTGTATATATTTCGGCCTACACACACCAAAAACCAAGCCAAACATGTGTGTGCACGATATAGGAGCATATCATCAATGACATGTCCAATCTTTGTCATAACACCATTAGCACAACACAAAATAGGTGAAATTCAATGCATATGCAAGGTTATTGGGCATGTAATCCATTGGAACAACACCAACGTGAGAAACACAAAAACTCCAAGAAAATTTGAGAAGGCCATTTTAGCTATCTCATTATGAACCATATGATCATTATTGCTCGCAAAGCATATGAAAGAGCAAGTTTTCGACATCTTTGTTGCAACACCAAATTTGTAGAAACCAAAACAATCATAGCAAGACATGCATGAAATGTCATTATAGTTGCAAACAAGCCATCGGAAAGAACAATTGTTCATCATATTTGTTGCAACACATAAATCATCCATGTAAAAGATCGAGTAAACATGCTTGTCACAAAGCAAATCCAAAGCACAAACATGTATGCAAACAAACCACAAGCAAGAAAAATAGTTCAACTTGTTTGATGCAAAACATGGGCAAGGTATTAGAGCCTGGTTTGATCCACAACTCCAAAGTATGCTCTCAAGAGCTCGTTTTGTCAACTCATGTTCAATTGAGGTTGACATCATATCATGAGGCTCAATGCACACGAAAAACCAAAGAAAAAAATTGTGTGCATGGTATATGAACACATCATCCATCATGAAGTGTCTCTTCATTTGCACATCACCAACCACACGAGAATCAATTGGCAAAGATGACATATGTGGATGGTCACTATGCAAAGTGAAGGATGGAACAAGGTCCATAAGAGTGAACGAAAGATCTTCAAAATGTGAGAAAGCTATGGGGGCAATCTCATTATCAAGAAGTTTATCATTATTGCAAGCAACACATGTGAAAGAGAAATTATTCAACATGTTGCATGCATCAATGGGACAACATTTCAAGCATTTGTTACAAAGCATGCGGAAAGCGTGATCATGGTTGTCAACAAACATTGGGAAAGAGCAATTATTCATCATGTTTGAGTTGACAATGGGAAATAATTGGAAACCTTCATAACAAGGCATGTCCATGGAAAAATCATCATAAATAGGTAATTCCACATGATCAACATTGGTTTCAAACAAAGTATCACACGGGAATAAGAAAGTATCATATGATGTATCAATGAAATCATCCATAGCATGCAAGCCCTCAAAGTTCATCATGTCCACTAGTGGGATCATGGTCACATCAACACACATACCTTTGTTCTCCTTCTCATGTGAAGTAGGTGTTGAAGTAGGGGCCTCTATGTGGCCGACTCGTTCATCTTGATGTAGGCATGTGGTTGCATCATCATCATCCATGAAACCTAGTACACAATGAGAGAACACACTAGAGGAAGGTGGTAAGTTGTTAGAATGCAAAGTGGCCTCACTTGACCTATCAATTACCTCTCTCAACTCATGTGGTGTATCACTCATTCCCTTAAAGTAGAAACACTCAAACTCACATATGGTGGAGGCACTCAACTCACTCTCACTCTCACACAAGTGGGCTAAGTGGCTCTCTGATACGTCTCAAACGTATCTATAATTTTTGATGTTCCATGCTTGTTTTATACCAATTGCTACATGTTTTGCATCTACTTTATATCACTTTTATACATTTTTTGGGACTAACCTATTAACAAGATGCCGAAGTGCCAGTTCCTGTTTGCTGCTGTTTTTGTATTCCAGAAAAGCTAGTCTGGAAATATTCTCGGAATTGGACGAAACTACACGGGGGTGCCTATTTTTCCAGAACACGCCTGACGGAGCGAAGGAGCAGCAGAGGAGGGCCACCAGGAGGCCACACGCACCTAGGGCGCGGGCCCCCCCTCTGTCGCGCCCTAGGGTGGTGTGGGCCCCTCGGGGGTCCGCAGCCGCCGCCCTTTCGCCTACTTATTCCCCCCGACGCGAAAACCCTAAGTACCTGAGCAAATATCCACGAAAAGATCCAGAGACGCCGCCGTCGTCAACCCTAGCTCGGGAGGGTTCAGAACCTCTTCCCGGCACCCTGCCGGAGAGGGGAATCGTCACCGGAGGCTTCTACATCGCCATGCCTGCCTCCGGAGTGATGCGTGAGTAGTTCATCCTTGGACTACGGGTCCATAGCAGTAGCTAGATGGTTGTCTCTCCACTTTGTGCCATCATGTTTAGATCTTGTGAGCTGCCATACATGATCAAGATCATATTATTGTAATGCTACATGTTGTGTTTGCTGGAATCCGATGAATATTGAATATTATGTCAAGTTGATTATCAATCTATCTCATATGTTATTTAAGATCTTGCATGCTTTCCGTTACTCGTAGATGCTTTGGCCAAGTAGATGCTTGTAACTCCAAGAGAGAGTATTTATGCTAGATAGTGGGTTCATGTCTCCGTTTAACCTGGGACAGTGACAGAAAGTTCTAAGGTTGTGGATGTGCTGTTGCCACTAGGGATAACCTAACGATGCTATGTCCACGGGCATATGTGTTTGTTTACATTACGCACTTTACTTAATGCAATTATCCGTTGCTTGCAACTTAATACCAACGGGGGACTCGGATGACAACCCGGCGGTGGATTATTAGTCATAGATGCTGTTGGATAACGGTCTATGTATTATGTCGTAATGCCCAATTAAATATCATAGTAGTCAACATGTCATGTATATGCATTGTCATGCGCTCACTATTCGTCAATTGCCCAGCTGTAATTTGTTCACCCAACATGTTAGTTATCTTTTATGGAGAGACACCACTAGTGAACTGTGGACCCCGGTCCATTCTTTTACACTGATTAAACAACCACAAACTGCAAACTGTTCCTTTTTCATTCTCTGCAATTTAATACTCATTTTCCACACCATACGTTTAATCCTTTGTTTTCAGCAAGCCAGTGAGATTGACAACCTCACTGTTTCGTTGGGGCAAAGTAGTTTGATTGTGTTGTATGCAGATTCCACGTCAACAGTCCAGACTCCCTGCGACAGCTATTTTTCTGGCGCCGTTGACAACCTTCTGAAGAGTTGCTGCTCCTACTGGTTCGATAACCTTGGTTTCTTTCTGAGGGAAAACTTGCTGCTGACTACATCATACCTTCCTCTTGGGGTCTCCCAACGAACGTGTGTTTCACGTCATCAAGCTATTTTTCTGGCGCCGTTGCCGGGGAGTTAGAAGCGCTTCAGCAGACTGCCACTGTTTGCTCTCCCGTCAACAGCTATTTTTCTGGCACCGTTGCCGGGGAGACAGCAGTCTTCTGCAAGGGGAGTTTCACGCTTCCAATCTCTTTGCTTTGTTTTGTCTTGCTTAGTTTATTTTATTTTGTCTTGTTTGCTTTCAATTATCAAAAACACAAAAAAATTAGCTACTTGCATTTAGTTTATTTTCAGTTTTGTTTTCTGTTAGTTATTATGTCTAGCTCTTTACTTGCTATCAATGGTTACTTTCCTTGAAACTAGTCCTATGGCTGAAAACAACATGAGAGAGCTTTATGAAATTTATCTTGAGTTGGGACATCAAGTGTTTGAAGAGAAAATTAAAAAGCCTATGGAACTTTATTTGCATAACAATCATGATAGTAGCAATGTTATTAGCATACATTCTTTGAACACCATTATTGCTAATGCCATGGAAAGCTCTAAGCTTGGGGAAGCTGGTTTTGATAAAAATGATATTTTTAGTCCCCCGAGCTTGGAGGAGGAAGAATGCTATACTGTTGAATGTCATGATTCTATTGAAATATCTCTTTTTGATAAATTTGAAAAAACATCCTCCTTGACTCAAGTAAAGGAAATTGCAGAAAGTAAAAATGTGCTCCCTAATATTATATATGAAAGGACAAGGATGTCGCCTAGAGGGGGGGTGAATAGGCGTTTAAAACTTTTCCGGTTTAGGCTTGCTAATTGCGGAATAAAACTAGGTATTTAAATTAACAAGCCAACAACCTAAATAAACTAGGCTCACCTATGTGCACCAACAACTTATGCTAAGCAAGACAACTAACAAGGTGATAGCAAGATATGATACTTCAAGCTCGAAGGCTATCACAATGTAAAGTGCATAAGTAAAGAGCTCGGGTATGTGCACCATTGTCATTGGCCAAAGGGTCTCGATGATCTTGATGTTGCGGTGGTGGTGATGGTGTTCTTTCACGGCGTCCACCATTTGGGCGATGGTGCTCTTGATGCACATTGTTATGGTGTGCTCGAGGAGAAGGTGGACGTTCCACTTCATGGCGATGTCGATCATGTTCGTCGTGCCTTGGTATTTCTTGGCGACCATGTTGCGGTTCTTCTTGATGATGACCATGATGCGCTTGCCTTGGTTGTGTCGACCTTGAGGTGCTTCTTGTACGTATTGAGCGTGACGAAGAAGAAGATCGACGTTCGCAAGGTTGTTTAGAGTTTCGGTCACGTTCGCCATTTGCGCATTGAAGTTTGCTTCTTGTGCTTGAAGACGGCGCTCATAGCGACCTAGGCCATCACGGACAAGGTGTCGAAGACCGACGAACTCGTTATTGTCACCTTGGATTCCTCCATTGATATCCTCATCCGATCTTGAGCTTCCGTTTGTACTTCCCCTAAACATGATCTCAAGAACAAGTGAAATGTGTGGAAATGGAAGAACCAAGAGAAACTATATCCAAAGAATAAAGTGGCTTGAAGAAAGAGAATCCGGTTCTAACACCCAACACACACACACTTATGAGGATAGGAATGTATGAAGTGGCAAACGAAACAAGCAAAACCGGCGAAAAGTATATTGGTCAAGGTAGAGAAAATCCACAATGACCAAATTACCAAAGAAACACCAACCACTCAAATGATGAAGAAACACACACAAAAGCGAATGATGGGGTTGGGCGGCCAAAGGGAGAGCAGTCGAAGATATGCAACCTAACAAAGACTACGTGCTCAAGTGTCACACCAACACTAGAAGGACGCTAGCTCAATTGCCTTTTTGTGGGCAACGGATTTGCACAAGTGTTAAACACTCACACTCACTTTGGCGGATTAAGCTTTGTCGCAACCTACAAGAGATGGTACTTGGCACTACTCATTTTCTTTTCTTTTCTCTTCTTTTTTTTTTTAATTTTTTACGATGATTCCTTCAACTTTTGCTAGTGCCAAGATCTCTAACGATACATACTCGCCAATATGTTATGACAATCACTCGAACAAGTGCAATGCCTCGCAATATCAAAGAGCTAGTCCGGTAGGTCAAGGTACGCGAAAGGAAGAAGGGCTCACAACGGATTACGATGTCAGGGAAATGTCGAGTCCTTGGTGTCGTCGTCGCTTGGCGTTGATGAAGTTGCTGCGGAAGCGTGTCGATGTTGTAGACGTTGATCACACCGGAGAAGGACTCAAACACAAAGAGGAAATGCCAAAACGAACCGAGGAAAAGAAGAAAAAAATTGCAGGAAAGCCGGCCTGGCCGAGCTGCAGGCCGGGTTTGCAGGCCGGGCTGCCTGCTGCTCGAAAATCCGCGAATTTGGGCGGAAAAGGCAACAAAGAATCCTCGATTTCGTGGGGAAATTGGCAAAATTAAGGCTTAGGAACGCAAACAAATGTGGAGGGGGTCCTAAGGCCACAGATCTGTGGACCAAAACTACCAAAAACGCAACAAATTAACAGATCGGCTCGAATCCAAAAAGGCTTTTTTTGGTGGAAATTTTCAAATTTCTCAAAATCAAAGAAAAATTGGGTGGATTTGTGGGGGAAACAAAGTCAAATCCGTGGCAACCTAGAACTCTGATACCATATGATGTAGGTTGGGTCCCGATCTTCACGGATTTGGGCGGAGGGAACGATGAACACGAGGATGAACACGAAGAACACAAGAACACAAAAGGGGAAAAACAAGTCAAGATAACTAGCAAAGCATTATTCGGCCAAAGTCAACCGGTAACAAGTCCCCGAGGGCAGCCCCCGATTCTCCTTCTCCAAACACACCTTACTCTTACGATTGTTTCTCTCAACGGTCAATCGTACCGTCCCAATAGAGTCACCGAAGATGAATGATTGGCAAGTAATCGCAACTACAAGAAGAGGCCTTGGAATCCACTAGAGTGATATTCTCCACAAGGGGAGGTCTTGGTTCATCTCCACATGGGGAGGCCTTGATTCATATCCTAAGAGCCAACACCACGTGGGGTGGGAAAGGAGCCACAACTCAACTCTAGTCTAATCTCAGTCTTACCCTAGAAAGGAAGAGGTGAAGTGCTATTTATAGTCGTAGTACAAAACGGGGTGCAGGAGGCCCCTCTGGCAGGCCGGCCTGGGAGCCGGCTTGGCCGGGCTGGAGGCCGGCTGTCTCTGGCAGGGGGCCCTTGGAGTTCTTCACGTTCCTCACAGGTGAGCACACACAAAGTATCGGCATGAAGTAGCAAACCATTTAAAGGAGTGTCAAGTTCACACATAGATAGGAGTGAATTCACCTTGTCATGAAGAGCTTTGACTCTAGCTCTAGTCATTGGACCACTTGTTGTAGGAGTCGTAGGTTGGGCTACATCAGACGGGGCGCCGCGTCAATTTCCATTCCTCTACATTGCCGCCCCGACCCCAAAATTCTCAATCTTCCCTCCATTTCCAAAACCCTTTTGCCACCGCCACGACCTCCTCCCCTTCCGCCTTCCGCGACCATGCCGCCAAAGCCCGTCGGCCTCTCGAAACCGAAGGGTCGCAAGCCGCCGGCGACGACGCAGCCGAAGAAGAAGGCCATGAAGCGGGAGCAGCAGGACCTTCCGGTGACCAAGGCGCCGATGAGCGACGCCGATCTAGGCAAGGCCGCCTCCCAGCTTCGGCAAATACGGCGACAGAAGGCGAAGGACAAGGCGGTGAACGAGTTCTCGTCAAAAAAAACCACCGAGATGCTGATTGGCATGAGCCAAACGAGCTCTACCACAGCCGCCCCCTTTTGCGGATCGCCGTCTGCCCCGGCCTTCTTCGACGACGCCTACGGCTGCCAGACGCAGCAGTCGTGGCTGTCCATCTCACCCGACGAGCCAAGCATCGACCTGAACGAGACGCCCGTCTTCGGCGACTCCCCGGCGCTACGGCGGACGACATCCAAAAGCGCGGGCACGACGGCTTCCCATGGGCACCTCTTCGATAATGTAGGCGCCAACGCGACCGACCCTCTCGGCGAGGTGTGTGCTATTTATCTTGTTGTTGTGGTCATTTATTGCCCAGCGGATGCAAAATATTGTTGTGTTCATTTATTGTCGGCGGCTGGCTGAATTGTGTTCTTTTACTTATCCATTGTGTTTGTGAAATGTGTGTAGACATCTTATGAGTAGGATACTGGCGCCAAAGCGATGGCTCAACTGATCGCCGGTGATTCCTACGAAGGCGCCGGACATGCCGATCAGTTCGGCCAGGGCGAAGATGAGGAGGGCGACCAAGGCGAAGAGGAAGAGGAGGAGGACGTGCACGATGGCGACACCGGCGAGGAGGGTAAGAAGGCTGGTTATAGAGGCCAGACTTGGAGTGAGAAGGAGGACATGTTGTTGTGCGAGTCATGGATGGCGGTGACCAAGGTTCCCACAGTGAGATAGCAGGGCGTGGCGGTGATGGAGTTGCGGGCTCGTCGTCCTGCTGCGGCTCGGCTTCGACGGTCTCCTGATCAGCCTCCTTCTCCTGCTCCTGATCGGCCACCATGGCCTCCTTCTCCTGCTCCTGATCGGCCACCACGGCCTCCTTCTCCGGCAACGACATCTCCAACGAGTTGTGGGCGGTGGTGCACGGAGAGAATGTGAGCGACGTGTGGCCGGCGAAGAGGGTTATATTGATGCGAAGCGGTGAGAACACCTCCCCGAAGCGGCGGCGGTTGCGCGGCGACACCAACCGCCGTGTTCCCACACGACGCGAAGTTGAACCGGGGCGTTTCATGTGCCCGCAAGGTGTTCGATCGGCTGCTCCAATTCTCGTGCCGTTTGGCGGTTTGGGGGCGGACCTTTGGGGGCGCCACTGTGGGCTACACCCTTCACATGGGCCGACACATGTCCGGCACCCCAATTAAGGGGTGCCGGACACGAATTTGAAGCCCTTGGTGGGGATACTCTAAGACACGAAATGTGGAAACCAAATCACGCGATATTCTTGGCGATTGGATTGTAGATTGTTCCTCGCCTGAACTGAACTGTAACCGGAACCTGCAAGCTGCAACGATCGGTGTCACCCCGTCACCCCGAAATAAGGAAAACGAGGAAGGGTCAGCTTCACCTGGGGATTCGACTTTGACCGGCTGCCGTCACACACTAGTGTAGCAAGGATGCGAAAACGGGACCCGTTTGTCCCACTTTTTTGTGCATTTTATACATAGCTAGTACAAAAGTTTAGGCCAGCAGCGCAAATATCATCCCGCTAATGACAGTGTGGAAAAGGAGATGCACAAACGGGATCCGTTTGTCCTATTTTTTGCATTTTATACATAGTTAGTACAAAAGTTTAGGTTAAAATTTTGTACTAGCTATACACAAATACACAAGATGCAAAAAATAGGACAAACGGATCCCGTTTGTGCATCTCCTTATCCACACTGTCATTAGCGGGATGATATTTGCGCTGCTGGGTGGACCCTAGCTAGTCTTTTTTTTTGAACAGGGGAAGGACCCCGAAGGGTCCAGACTGCATTAATTGGTGGGATTACAACATACAACAAGGACCTCAAAGTAAAAAAGAAATACAACCAAGTCCCTAGCTATTACAGAAAGGACCTCAACTAAATATTTGGGAACGCAATTGGGTCCCTCTCCACCATGGAAACACAGCTCGCACCGGCCATCGACGCCATCGCCGGGGACATGACCACTTGGAGATAGCTCAACGTAGAACGCCGCAGCAGAGCTGAAGAAGGGCCTCCACACTGGCACATCGTCCTAGAGGTTGAAGACGCCATGACGCCCGGAGCACCACGGCACGGAGCGGCCCCATCGGCCAAGAATAACGACAGCAGAAACACGCTGCCATTGATGGGCTCCGTCAGCTGCAGCCTGAAGATCTTCCCAAGAAACAGCCGAACCAAGACGCCGGCTCTCCTTCCCGCTACCATCGCGGCGCAGAAGAGCAGCAACGCCCAATCCAGCTGCCTCAGCACGAAACAGATGCTTATTAAAGTAGCAGCGGTCGCAGCTTGACGCTGATGAACTCCTCCATGGAGCTCCACTCAGCAGCAAACCTTTCCACTCCAGCGACGCATCCGCAACACCGCCGGGATACCTGCTGCACATCAACATCCACCGCGAGTTCCTCCACTTCTTCCCCTCACCACCTTGGCCGGCCAGGAGCAGTAGAGTAATCCACAGAAGATAGATGCAGAGACGCTTATTGAAGAAGGAAACCATCGATCCGCCTCCTCCATCCCTCCTCCACCTTGGAGATTTGACGGAGAGCATCACGATGATGTGCTCGGCGCCGCTCCAGCACGCCGGAGCAACTTTCCTTCGGGGCAGAGAAGACGGCATAGCGCCACGTCGGGCAACTCGCCGGAGGCAAACAAACCTAAAATACTGCCTAGACTACTGCTGTACAGAACGGGCCGGCACCCTAAAGCATCTCCACACCAACCAGCACGAACGCCGGCGGCGAGAGCGGCCGGATCTGGGCAATCCTGGTGGTAGACTCTCAAGGAGAGGAGAGGAGAGAAGGAGAGGAGAAGGACTCGGCTCGTTAGAGGATCCCCTAGCTAGTCTATGCTGCGAATCCAGATAGATGCCCGAAAATATCCTTCCTGTGTGTCAGGCGATCGATCAAGTTGAGTTGCTCCCGGCCGGGCCCCTCCACGTCAACTTTCCGGTGCCGGATCTAGGAGGACCACGGCTCCACCGCCACCCGGTCACACTCTCCGCGTGAAAAATACGAGGAGGTGCTGCATATAGGACGCGCCGTAGCTCTGGCCCGACCACGACCCGTCGCAGCGTGCATATGATTCGCGCCGCGTGTGTCTGCATGATTGCACTTCTACACAGCGCCGGTGTGCCGAGGCCCATACGAGCGCGGACGGACGCGCCGGACGCGAGCGTGCGTGCCATAGCACCGGCGGCGACACGGTGGGCAGGCCACGTTGAGTCGGCGCGCATGCGGCCGAACCGTGGGCGCGCGCAGCTGCTTGTGTCCGCCCCCGACTCGAGCAAGCGAACAAAAGTGATCCCGATCCACACGCTGCTTGTACACTCGGGAGATTTTCCAATTTGCCACTCTTTACTTAGCCTTTTATCATTTGCCACATAACCCTGTCTCTCGTTTTCCAGATTTATTAATTTGTTATACACTGGGAAATACGGTACATATGTATCCCTATACCTGGTTGGACCGAACCAGTTTTGATCAAGTCGTCTTGTTCCCCTTGCGCAGCGGACGAGAAACAGGGGAACTGAGGCGGGAGCGCCGGCGGCGGCAGCGACCGGACTACGGGTCGCGCAGCCATGATTCTCGAACACGAAAAAAAGAATTTGAGATGCCATAGCATTTTTAAGCTGCCCTTGAACCGCAGCCTGCAGGTCCGAAACTCCATGTCAGATCAGAGGAAAACACTTCTACCGATCTCGTATTACTGAATTCGCCATTCGCGCTAGTGTTTGCCATGTGGATGGAGAAGCCTGTGCGTAAATAAGCCGTTGTGCCTGACGTTTGAAGATGATGCGTTTCATGACGTTTCCGGCCGGCCATATCGGCAAGATGTGGTGACATAAATGTGTCTACTGATGACCTTGCGCAGTTGGCATTTGCTTGTGCACCTGAATTTCTGGCAAGAGATATGGGTTGGTTCGTCACACCTATCTTGTTGCCTTCTGTGCCGTTTCATGAAAGAGCTAGCAGAAGAAACGGAGCTGACCAGTGACGTATTCACATGACGGGATTTGCTTGCACGATCCTTCTTGTGAAATTTGACAAAACTGACCACGTGGGCAAACTTCAGCCAAAAATGAACTTTTTTTCAAACAAATTTCGATTCTAACCCTTTTTGGTAGCGCCCACGCGAGAGGAGCTACCCATAGCATGGTAGCTCCAGGTCGAGTGGAGCTACCCTCCTGCCAGTGTGGATCCAGCGTATCACGATGGGGCCCGGGTCCGGTTAGGTAGCGCCAAATCGACCGGCGCTACAGTTCCGAGTGCAGCTCCAGAGTCGGTGGAGCTACCGTACGCGAGCAGTTTAACTGGCTGGGGCCGCGGGTGAGAGGCCACCCAGCGACCCCAACCAGTTATTCTATTCCTCCCAGCCCGAGCCCGACCCCTCTCACTTTCTCTTACTCCCTAACTCAACCCGCCTCAAATCCTTCGATTTCGGTGTCGTTTTTTCGTGGATTTCGTGTGCCCTACGTGCAAGAAGGTAATCTCCCCCATCCTTCTTGTTTTTGTCCAATAAAACTTGTTCAATTTGGTGACATTGGTGTAGATCTTGGAAACCCTAGAATTCGAATATATGGGGGAATGTGTAGTTTTTTCTTGGTTAGATTGGTCCATGGGTGTGGTTATGGTGGCTATGAAGTGTTGTGCTGCTGATTTGTAGCTGCACTGAGATGGGTAGCTCCTTAGCGGCTGGAGCTACCATACTTGAATTTTGAGACCCGAGGGATACAGAGAGGGCTGCAGCGTTGGCGACGTCTGAAACACCTAAGGAAAAGAGGGTAGCGTCACTACGCCTGGAGCTGCACCGAGACAAGTAGCTCCTTTGTGGCTGGAGCTACCGTATGATAACGCCAGCATGCCTGGAGCTGCACTGAGATGGGTAGCTCCTTAGCGGCTGGAGCTACCATACTAGAATTTTGAGACCCGAGGGATACAGAGAGGGCTGCAGCGTTGGCGACGTCTGAAACACCTAAGGAAAAGAGGGTACCGTCACTATGCCTGGAGCTGCACCGAGACAGGTAGCTCCAAAGCGAGTGGAGCTACCCTCTAAATCCTCTGCAAGCCCAATTTGTCTCTCTGTACAGCCGAAGCATGTCGGACACAATGAAATTCCCAGATATATTCAAAACAGATCCATAATACTAAAAACGAAAGTCCACATCGATACACGTACTAAACAAGTCCACAATTTAACAAGTTCATAACGAGATGGAAATAGAGAGACAAGTTAACAACCCAACTAGTTCACGAACGCGTGCCATCTACTTCTTTCCCTTTGCAATTCTCTTCTTCGGCAAAGGTGCATCCTCATTGTGGCTCCTCAACCTCCTCAAAGCAGAATTTGGCGTCGTCACCTTCTTCTTGCTCACACCCATCCTCGGTGCCTTCTTTGGCGGCACCGGCTCCTCCTCTTCCTCTTCTTCCTCGTCATCATCATCCTCTTCCTCTTCTTCCTCGTCATCATCATCCTCTTCCTCTTCTTCCTCGTCATCATCGTCTCCAGACCCCAGAATTGCTTTCTGACGAGGGGTAGACTCATCAAGACCCATGGTTAAGGTCCCTAGGTTATGAATATGGGGGAGAGAACGTGGTAGAGCTGGAAGTATCGTCGGCTGACAAGCAGGGCAAAGATTTTACCCAGGTTCAGGGCCCTCGTGTGGAGGTAACACCCCTACGTCCTGCCTGTCTGTTATTGCTTTGTGAATATGATGGTTACAAGGGTCCCGGCGAGATGTCGATCTCGCTAGGGTTTGTGGCTCTGGTGGTTCGTTGTCTGGTTTGATGGCCCTCCCAGTCCTTAAATAGGCTGGGTCTCGGGTGTTCATAACCGACTCGATTTACAAGTAAGGAAACTCTAAACCGACTATTGTTTCGCCAAACTTGGAGGATACTTCATCTTCGTGGGCCTCCCTTCATGGGCTTCATGTAGGCTCTGATAGTTGGGCCTAGTCGATACGTGCACCAGGTACCCTCATGGTAGGGTACCCGATAGGCATACCCATGTCAGTAGCCCCCGAGTACTTGTCTGATTCGAAGAGTCGGGCATGGACTCATACATCATGCACGTTATTTTCTTTTGCTTTTATGTCATATGATTTGAAATTGACTATGTCGAGTGTTTCATCGACTATGATTTTTGCTTATGATAATCAAGGGATATTAGCTTAGTAGGCCCGGCACACACGACGGATCGGGGCCAGTTAACTACCATTCGGGCAAAACCATACTAGCTTTCAATCAAACTCGAGTCCCCGGACTCGAATCTGGAACAAACTGGACAGACTCGAAACGGCCGTTGAGGTCTTACTGAATCGAACTGCAGTATAATTTTGAATCAACCCAACGCGTCCGTCGGGGATAATTCATCATGTCTGCTGACACGGAAAATTTAAGGATAACGCTGCTGGAGCGGTCCTTAGCCCAGCTCGACTGATCGGTGGGTCTTACCTTTGCACTATGCATGCAGCATCCAAGGATCGTCGGATCAACTCGGGAATATTTCGAGTACGATTTTGCTTATGATCTGAGTCGAACCAGTTTCGACTGATACTTTTGCCATTATTCTATCGGGTGCGCGACAGCGCTCCCGATGGGAGTAGCCCCCGAGATTGTGCTTTATTGCTTGCAATGGAGGATAATCTCAAAATCTTTTATCCTGCACACATTAGTCAAAGAAATTTTTGATACGCTCCCGATGGGAGTATGATGCAGTCGAGAATCTATCGACTGGAGTTTATGACCTTTGCTAAACCAACGAAATTCTTGTGAGAGACCACCCGAAGATATCATCGAGTGATTTTTATGCCAGTTGTGAAAGAGGGAACATCGTCAGCAATGACGCATTTTGCGACTGCTATCTCTGACAAGCGGTGGCGTGCTTGGAGAGGCTTTGATAAGACGTGACCCTGTTTTGTGGGCCCGTTTTTGCAGAGCTGACCAGGGATGACGCCGCGTGGACTTGATTTGACCGTTCTGGCGCGATTTTCACGGGGCGTGATGATGGCTTCCTGGATTCTCGTGCGTAGTGGGCGGAGTGGCCGGCGACGGTTGCCCTCCGTGGCTGCCACGTGTATGGCCAGATTTCGCGCGGAGCGTATGCCTTTGTTTTGACGGTTGCGATCGTTTTAGATCTGTGGTAAATAGGGGAGACAGCGCTGGCAGATTTTTTACTTGCCATTTGCCTCTTTGCGCCGCCCCTCGTCTCTTCTTCCTCCTCGCGCTACCCCTCCATTGTTCTGCGCCCAAGTTCTTTGCCCCACACACCCTCCACTGTAGCAATGGCGAAAGGTGGAGGTGCGAAGCGTGGTGCTGCCGCCGCCGCCGCGACCGATGCGGCCAAGGGCAAGAAGACCGTGGCGGGTACATCTGCATCCGCCGCGCTGAAGAAGGGCAGCGGGGATGGGCGAAGTCCACCATCAAGGACGCCCATTGGTCAAGTTCCGCGAGCAGGGGTATCTGCCACCCGCGGAGCAGCTCGCCGTCCGCGCGCCGTCGCCCAAGGAGGTACTCCCCGAACCACGCGCCAACGAGCGTGTTTGTTTTGCGGAGTTTTTGCCTAGGGGCTTTTCGCTTCCCCTCCACGATTTTGTTCGTGGTCTTCTTTTTGCCTACGGGGTGCAGATCCATGATCTCACCCCAAATGGCATTATGCATATCGCGTGTTTCATCACGCTATGCGAGTGCTTCCTCGGCGTCGCACCCAGCTGGGCGCTGTGGAAAGCCATCTTCATGGTGCGGCCGAACAGAGGAGGTGGTCGCACCTACCCCGTTGGCGGTTGCGGCATCCAGGTGCGCAGCGACACCCGCTATTCCGCCTGAAGACCGTCGACTCCGCCAAGGCTGGAGGAAGGGGTGGTTTTATGCGACTGTCGAGCAGGATGCAGCCGCCCCTTTCTCGACTGCTGCTTCACCAGGACCAAGGCGTGGGATCACCAACTCTCAGCCGAAGAAATGGAGGAGGCAAGCCCTTTGCTGCTCAGATCGGAGGCATGCTGGACAAGGTCACAGGCATCCATTTGATCGCCACCTTTGTGAAGAGGCGAGTGTGGCCCATCCGTGCCCGAGCGCACCCCATGTGGGAGTATGAAGGCGCGGGTGACATCACCCGAATGAACCCAGAGGAGCTTTCAAGGAATGAGCTGTGACGCACGTGCGGCACATCACCAACTTGACGACAGGCGACAAGTGCACGTCGACTGCCCTGTTGACCATATGGGTGGAAACCCTTTGCTTGAGGTATGTATGTGTTATAGCTGCTGCAATGAAGAGTTTGCCACTCGTATGTTCTGCGATATGCGATTTTTGATTCTGACTTTGCAATTTGTGATGTATGCTATGCAGGGTCACTCGACTGCTGCCTCCCTTCCTCCTCTGCCTGAAAATGGCGAGACTGAAGAAACAGGTACAGGTGGTGGACCCAAAGGGGATCAGTCGCCCATCCCTTCTGCCACCACTTCACATGTGGAGGAGGTCGAGGAGAAGCAGCAGAAGAGGTCCAATCTGAAGACAAGGCCACCTGACCAAGAAGTCGATACCGCGCCACCGAAGCGGCGTCGACTGGCCAAGAAGGCGCCTTCTGCTGTGAGTTCACCCGCGAGGGGCAGGGCTTGGAGGATGACGAGGAATCAGGCTCACCACCTGTTTTCCAAGCCGCTCCTTTGCGTGCGTGCTCAACAGCTCAACTCTTCCTCTTCAGTCGAGTGGTACCCCAGCCTTTGGGGGCCAATTTTTGGCGACTCCGAAGATGAGGAAGATGAGGAGCACAGGTATGTGTTTTTTGAGTATGATATGAGAATTTTGTGCTGTCACATATTTGTGCTGACCGTCTTTTCTTTGTTGTGTTGCCCACAGTGCTGAAAACAATCAGCCTGGGACTCCTCCAGTCGAGAATGTTCCAACCCTGGAGCACTCGAAGTCTGCACCGACTGGAAACGAGGCTGCCCAGCCAATGGCCACTGACGCTGTCGTTGAGACAGCCAAGGCGGCAACTCCAGATGTCGGGACATCAGTCGCGGCTCCTGAGCCGTGGATGAACCACGTGAGTAGTTTTTGCTTGACCCGTTTAGTTGTAGGTCTGTGAGAGTTTTGGATTTTTGCTGAATTCGTGTGCTCGCAGCCCTTCTACCACACCTTGGCAGATTCTGCCAAGGCTTATGTCCAGGTGGAGCAGGAGAGGGACACCATGCGCGCCGAGCTCGAGCGGCTCAGTCGTGAGTTCTCCTTTTTGCTTTTGTTTTGCCAACTTCTTTTTGCAATGCTTGATTTTGTCGAGTATTGAATGCACGTGATTTTGCTGGGCCAGGCGAGAAGAAGGAGCTGGAAGACGCACTCGCCGCGCAGCGCGAAGAGTCGAAGAAAGAGCTGGCTGCCGCCACCAACTCAGCCGCTGCACGCGAGCGAGAATGCTGACCAGCTCGCGGCACTCGCGCAGGTCATGGGAGGTGAGTAATCTTTTCTCCTTTTGATATGACGATATAACTTGTCGAGTGTCGTAAAATGACTTATGCCTGTTTTGAATTGTGCAGAAGCTGTTGGCGCACCGGCCTCTGCGGACGTGGCGAGTGACGATCTTTCGCTGGAACAGGCTGTGGGCGGCTTAGGCGCTCTATGCAACCAGGCGAAAGAAGCACTCGCCAAATCGACGAGCACACTTGGCGCTGTATACCAAGTGGTGTTCCCGACTGGCGTGGCCGTCGACGGTGGATGACTTCGCCAACGTGTTTGGCCCCGGGACGTCCACCATGGCGGGTTTCGCTCGCGCCAACACGGTACGCGGATCCGAGTCCACCATCAAGCTTCTTATGGGACATGGGATAGATTGCGACTATGAGGCAGCACTGTCTGCGTTCCCTCAGAAGCCAGATGGGAAGCCCATTTCCTGAAGGGGGTGAGCGGAGCCGCCGCGCGACTGGCCGAAGTTTTTATGAAACCATGGAGCGCCGGGCACTCGAGACTGCCAATCGTCTGCTTAGGAAATCGAAATCTTAGGTTTAGGGTAGCTGTACCCTTTTGCTTTTTTATGCCTTGTAATGATACCTTCTGAACTGCGCGAGTCTGCGCTTTGTTTGTGCTACCTTGTTTATGCAAATAGTCTTTTGCTAATGTCTTTCACTCGAAGAGTTGTATGCTTATGACATGAGTTTTAGCTTCTGACACAAACTTTGTGTTTGTGATTATGCTCTTTGAACAGTCACGAGAACCTGCTACTGCGACTAGTTCCTCGCAGGCTCCAATCACCACCCGATCCCAGGGTCATGGTAAATGATGCCAAGGTGATGGAGTATATGAAGGCCAAATTTGTGAGAATGGAGCAAGATCTGAAGGACGCCCAGGCTGAGCTGAATCGATTGAGGGCGAGACCCGCGTTGGCCACCCAACGCGAGGAATATGTGCTCGGGGAGATGGATCTTGTGAACAGGCAACTCGAGTGTAAGTTCGAGTCTTGCTCTGTTTACAAGCTTTTTGCGTAGCTATTGTCCTTTTGATCTGACTGGTGCGCCCGTGTTTGTAGGCTTTGTCGACAACTTCCAGGCTGAAAAGATTCGCGTGGAAGGGCGTCTGGATAGCGTGGTTGACGACCCTACGACTGGGCGTCAACACTTTTGGCTTGATAGGTACCATGCCCGCATACTCGCCACCCTGAAGGATCGCGTCTGGCGAAGTGCTGAACTGCTGGAGTTATGCCGGGCAGCGTTTATTCGCCTGAACGAGACTCTTTTTCCTGCGGGGCCACAACCACAAGGGATTCGTGCTTTGTTGAACATCTTCCGTCAAACAAATCCCATTCGAGAGTTGCTGTCTCAGAGACTTGTGATTGGAGCCAACGCTGCAATGGCGTATATGCGTAGTCGAAAACCAAGGTTGGTGTTGCACACCTGCAGCCGGAGAGGTTCTCGAACAAAGACCTGGATGACACGATCCAAGCTGCGGAGACACTAATCGAGTGCACTCGCGAACAGCTTTGCGGTCCCGAGCTGCCCGTAAAGGACGAGCCTGAGGATTAGAATAGTTTGCGAGTGCAATTTTTGTATAGGGGGCAGCCCCCGAGTGTAATTTTTGACTCTTTGTATATTGTATAGTTTGTATACTTTGATTTTTTGTCGAGCCCCCGAGTCAGTCGAGCGGGGTTTGTGAAATATGTGTTGGTTGTGAACCAATGACTGTGCAGCCCCCGAGTATTCGAGTGCGGCTGCAGAGTTTTTGTGTTCTTTGGATCCTTGTACGACGCAGCCCCCGAGCATTCGGGTGCGTAAGGCATTGTGTTTTGCAAGAGCGAGAGCTCATTTGATCGATAACACAGCCCCCGAGGGTTTCGGGTGCGGTTAAGGTATGAATTATGCGGGTAGTACCACAAAGAAGTCGAAGGAACATTGATTTTATTCCTCTTTTGAATGTTAGGCTGCAGGCCGCCTCATTAAAAACCTTCCAGTCCCCTTAGGTACCCTGGTAAGGAAAAGAGCGCGTCTGAAACCTGCAGCCATCCGACATATAGCCTATTACATTGTATGACTGTGAGCACTTTATGCGTAGAAACGGCGCAGATGCGCAACGTTCCAAGGATTATGAGAAGTTCGCCTGTCTTCGCGTGCTTCAGTCGATATGCGCCTCCACCAAGGACCTCCGTGATGATGAAGGGACCTTCCCATGGGGAAGCGAGCTTGTGCACCTTCTTTTGCTTCAGTCGAAGAACCAGGTCGCCAACAACAAGGACCTGGTGCGCAGTCGACGGCTGTGGTAGTTGCGGAGATCCTGCTGGTAAACAGCTGTGCGGGCCAAGGCCGTGTCTCGCGCTCATCGAGTAAGTCGACTGCGTCTTCGAGTGCTTCTTCTGCGTCGTCTTCATTGTATGCTTCAACTCGTGGCGCATTGAACCACGTCTGATGGCAGAATTGCCTCTGCACCATAGACCATGAAGAATGGGTGAACTGCGTAGAAGTGTTGGGAGTTGTGCGTAGGCTCCATAGCACAGATGGTAGTTCTTCGACCCAAGCACCCGCAGCTCTTTTGAGTGGCACCAGGAGGCGCTTCTTGATCCCTCGTCACAAGTCCATTGGCCTTTTCGACTTGGCCATTGGATTGTGGATGTGCCACGGATGCGTAGTTGAGCGTAATGTCTGCTCTTTGCAGAAGGTTTTGAACTCCTCAGCCGTGAAGTTTGTGCCGTTATCAGTGATGATACTGTTTGGGACACCGAAGCGGTAGATGATGCTCTTTATGAAGTTGACTGCCGTAGTAGCAGTCGAATTTGTGATGGGGACCGCCTCGATCCACTTTGTGAACTTGTCGACTGCCACCAGTAGGTGAGTATGCCCGCCATGCGATGATTTTTTGAGTGGCCCAACCATATCGAGCCCCCATTGGGCGAAAGGCCAGGCCAGCGGTATGGTCTTCAACGCCGATGCGGGTGCGTGCGGCCTTGTTGCGAATTTCTGGCAGCCGACGCACCTTTTGACTATGTCCTCCGCGTCTTTGAGTGCTGTAGGCCAGTAAAACCCTGCGCGAAAGGCTTTGGCTACGAGTGATCGACTGCTGGCGTGATGCCCACAGGTACCTGCATGAATATCTCGAAGTATGGCTTGGCCATCTTCGAATGCGATGCATCTTTGGAACATACCTGATATGCTGCGCTTGTATAACTCGCCGTTGATAACGGTGTATGCTTTTGATCTTCGAGTCACGCGCGGGACTCGGTTATGTCATCTGGTAGCTCGCTGCGGAGTATGTAAGCCAGAAAAGGTTGAGTCCAAGTTGGCTCAATGAGGAGCACCTCGACTGGGGGGTCCTCTGTGCTAGGGCTTTGCTTTTGGCTGGCGTAGTCGACGGAGGAGGCTCTCGTTTCTCCTTGATAGATCTGTGTTCGATGCGCTCGAGGAAACACCAGGTGGAATTTGTGCGCCAGTTGAGCCAAGGTTGGCTAGCATGTCTGCTTCTTCGTTGTTTCCTTCCTATGTGCCTAACTCGCAGCCATCGAAGCTGCCCTCCAGTGTGTTGTACAGGTCGCGATAAGCGATCATGTTGTCCGCGATTGCGTCACAGGCCTTCATTGTTTGCTGCACCACGAGATTGAGTCGCCGTAGATCATCAATCGAGTGCACCCAAGTGCTTTTGCCATCCGCATGCCATGGATCAAGGCTCGTATTCAGCCTCGTTATTGGAGGGTAGTTTGAATCCCATTGCAAACATAACGAAGCTTGTCCCTTTTGGTGATATGAGTATGACGCCTGCGCCTGCGCCTTCGTGTTCTTGGACCCATCGAAGTACATGGTCCAGGAATTGGACACGTCTGGTGCTCCAGGTAATTGGGCCTCTATCCACTCGGTTGTGAAGTCGGGTAGGACTTGTGCTTTGATAGCCTTCGGGTGCTCGTACTTGATGTCTCTTGGAGCCAGCTCGATGAGCCATTTTGCGACTCGACCCGTTGCATTGGGGTTTGTGAGGATATCACCGATTGCTGAGTTACTTACCACGGTGATCGGGTGCTCGGTGAAGTAGTGTGTCAATTTCCTTGAGGACATGAACACAGCGTAGCCAGCTTTTGATAGTGCGGGTACCGCTGTTTTGATATGGAAGAACCTCGCTAGGTAGTAGACTGGACGTTGTATGCTTTGGATGTGCCCCTCCTCCATGCGTTCGACTACCAGTACGGTGCTCACCACCCTGTTTGTAGCCGAGACATACAGGTAGAGTGGTTCCCGTTCCTTAGGTGCGACGAGGATTGGAGGGCTTGTGAGGATCCGCTTGAGATCTGTGAAGGCTGCTTCAGCTTCTGGCGTCCACTCGAACTTGTCCGCCTTTTCATCAGTCGATAGAATGGTAGAGCTTTTCACCCAGTTTGCTGATGAATCGACTGAGCGCTGCTACTCGTCCTGCTAGTTTCTGCACATCGTGAAGCTTTGAAGGCCTTTGCATTGTGAGGATGGCCTGTATCTTCTCCGGGTCTGCTTCGATTCCACGGGCAGAGACTAGGTACCCTAGAGTGCCCGGCTGGAACGCCGAACGTGCACTTCTTAGGATTGAGCTTGATATGGAAGCGTTGAGGTTTGCGAACGTCTCCCTCAAATCGTCGAGTAGTGTGTGTTCTCCCTTGTGGTAATGACAATGTCATCCACGTAGACTGGACGTTGCGTCCAATTTGCTTTTTGAGGCAGTCTTGCATCATGCGCTGGTATGTTGCACCCAGCGTTTTGAGCCCAAAGGGCATAGTTGTGTAGCAGTAGACCCCGAGTGGGGTTATGAACGCCGTTTTTTCTTCGTCTTCTTGCTTCATCCTTATCTGGTGATAGCCTGAGTAAGCATCCAGAAAGGAGAGTCGTGCGCATCCGGCGGTGGAGTCGACGATCTGGTCGATTCGAGGTAGGGGAAGTGATCCTTTGGACAGCACTTGTTCAGCTGTGAAGTCCACGCACATCCGAAGGATGTCTGTATGCTTCTTCTCTACGAGTACGGGGTTGGCCACCCATTGTGATTTCTTGATTTCCCTGATGAATCCTGCTGCGAGTAACCGGTCGACTTCAGATTCGACTGCGGTTCGCTTTGGGCCGGAGATTCGACGCATCGTTTGCTTGACTGGCTTTGCATCTGGAAACAATTGGAGAGAGTGCTCGGCGAATTCCCTGGGAATACCTGGCATGTCGGCTGGACACCACGCAAATATTTCCCAGTTCTCACGGAGGAATTCGACGAGCGCGCCTTCCTATGCGATAGGCAGGCTCGAAGATATTTGACTGTCTTGGACGGATCGGTCGGGTGCACCTGATGCGACCTTGTGTCATTTGTAGCATTGAAGGATCTGTCGACTGCCAACTTCTTATGCTCCGGAAGGAGTGTGCGGTCGTTGGAATCGCCAGGTCGGCGAGTGATTCTTCCACCCCGAACATCTCGGAGATTTTGCTGAACTCGCGGTCGCAAGCATCGGACCTTTGAAAGTTTCCACGGACAGTGATGACTCCCTTTGGCCTGGCATCTTCAGCGTGAGGTATGCGTAGTGTGGCACCGCCATGAATCGAGCAAACGTCGGGCGCCAAGAATAGCATGGTATTGTGATTTCCAGTCGACGACCTCGAACTCAATCGACTCCGTCCTGAAGTGGCTTTGTCCCCGAACGTAACGTCGAGTTGTATGGTGCCTTCTGGGCTGACTGCTTTGCCTGGAACGATACCGTGAAAGGTATTTGAAGATTTTGGGAGGTTTTCGACTGACCTGTTCATTTTGCGGAGCGTGTCCGCGAAGATGATGTTTATGCCACTGCCTCCATCCATGAAGACCTTGCTCATGGCGTAGCCTCCTATTTGCGCGTCGAGTACCAGAGCAGCGTGCCCTGGTCGAACTACAGCTGGGGGATGATCCTCCCGACTGAAGCTTATGGTGGTCTCCGATCCCTTCAGAAACTCCACGGCAGGGGGCCATGACAGCCATGTTTACCTGTCGAGTGATTAACTTTTGCTGCCTGTTGGAGGGGCGACCCTTTTGTATCATGTACATCTGCCCGTGGGGCTGTGGGTATTGATCATCTTCTACTCGATGAACGGGTGTATGGCACCCGATATTTGCGCCTGGAGCAGGCTGTGGAGGTGGTTGCTGCGGTGGTGCCATGAGAGCAGGCATAGCGTTTTGCTGAGGTACTGGTGCAGGCGTGGGCTGAGCAGGTGCAGGGCCGTGCCTTTTGAGCGTCATGTAGTCAGTCGCCATTTGGTCGAATTCCCTGCAGTTCCTTAGGGTATGATTGGAGCGTAGCCTTCCATCATCTCCCTTAAAGAGGTGGAGTCTGCACCAGTCGTCCATCTTTTCTTCGAATGACCGCTCGGGTTTTGCGTCACTGCGTTTGCGCCATTCTTGTCTTTTGTCACTCCGCTGATCGCGGTCTCGACTGTCCCGTCGATCATCCGAGCGCCGGTTGCTTCTGTCTTGGTCATCGCGGGGTTGAGTGTACCCAGCCGCCATGAACTCGGGTCTGTTGTCGTCGTAAGGACGTTTGGACCGTTTGCGTCTGCGATCATCTCTGTATGAGTCTCTGCGGCTTCGACTGCCGCTGTCGTGGTTGTCGCGTGGTGGGGAAACGCGGGATCTGCGCACAGAGTCTTCTCCGTCTGCCCACTCAGTCGCGATCTTTATGAGCTGAGCCAAAGAGCTTGGCTTTTCGGCCAGTGCTTCTCTGAAGTCCTTGCGGGCGAGGCCCATTGTGAAGGCGTCCATGGCCCTATCTTCTGATGTTGTGCCAACCGAATTGCGTATTTCAGTCCACCTCCGTATGTATGACCTCAACGACTCGTCTGATCGTTGGGTGCATGCTCTCAGTTCTTCGAATGTCTTCGGGCGCTCACAAAGAGGCTCGAAGTTTTTGATGAAATCTCTGCGGAAATCGTCCCACGAGTCGTATGATGATGAGGGAGTGCTTTGAGCCAGTCGCGGGCTGTGCCTTCGAGCATAAGTCGTATGTACTGCATCGCTGTGGTGTTCGTGCCGCGTTGGCATGCCACGGCGAGTCTGTAATCTTCCAGCCACCCGGAAGGTTCCTGACGGCCGTTGTACTTGGGTTGTTCGCCTGTTAGTTTGAACCCTTTGGGCATCCGTCTCGCGAATGCGTCGAGTGAAGCACAATGCTCCCATGGCTCTGGTTCACGGTCAGAGTATGAATCGCTGCTGTACGACCTTCGAGATCTGCTCCTGCTGGACCTGCGCCGACGCGAACTCCTTCCTTCTTCCGAGTGGTGGCTGCGACCACTATGATCACGTGTTGTATGTCGTGGGGTTGCTATCTGACGATCTCTACCCCCTCCTGGAGTTTTATCTGCTGGCTGTATAGCCTTTGCCGCTAGAGCTAGCGATTTGATTTGTTGACGATGTAGGGCGGCATTGGGATCATCCGACGGAGGCTGCATTGCTTTGAGGTAGGCGCCCACGGAGATCAAAGCACCTTCTGCTGTTTTGGTACTGGGATTCCGTCAGCGTCTTCTGTCATGAATGACAGGTTGCGGGTGATCGCCACCCTTTCATGCTCTGGAAGGCTCGCCAACCGCGATCTGGGTCGCAGGGTTGGTTGCTGTGTGGATCCGAGGATTGCTCCCTTCTTCGCGCACTCGAAAGGCTAGCTTGCCTTCTGCGCTCTTCGAGTGCAGCTCGGTAGTTCTTCAGTCGAAGCGATTCCTGCCAGTTGAAATACTGGTAGGTCAACATCTCTTCCGGAGTCGAGCCTGTAGGCATCATTGTGCACTCCTTGATGACTTTATCTGCTTTTGCTGCCATCTCCTCCGTGATCGTCAAGGTTGTGACCCCGTCCGGCATGGTTACCGTGCATGGTATTGTGTAGGCCTGCGGGCAGCTGCGTCTGCGGATGATTCTGCGGAGAAGGCCACATAGACCTGGTGAGGCGTGACCCGTGGGCACGTGTATGCACTGTCGATTCCAGTCATGGACTCACGTCGTCGTCCAGACTCATGCAGAGCCATTATGCTCGTCGAGTAGATCTTCTACGCGAATGTCGTTGTCGATGTGCTCATCGCCTATGCTCATCTCGGTGTTGGCGAAGCCATTATGGATTTCTGAGTCGAGGTTGGTGTGGTGAGGGTCTCCGAGTCGACGTTTCTGTCGTTATGAATCGCGGGCTCGTTGAAGTCCTCGAGGGAGATCCCGCAGTCGAAACTTTCGTCGAGTGGTAGGCTGAAGTCGACGTTGCTGGTGTGTATGCGGATTCTGCCTCCTCACCTTGGAGTTCCGTCATCATGAACCTGTCGAGCTCTCCACTCGACATGGTTGTTGCGGGCGAGCAGGCTTCGGGAATCAACGACGGGGCCAGCTCAGTCGAGTGCGCCTCGAGTTGTAGATCTGTCGAGTCCTGCGTGCCAAGCTTGTTTACGAAAAAATTGAATGCTCCAACAGTTAAGCTCAAACCTGATTCGAGGCCGGAGAACGCCTCCTGAAGCTCCGGCGAGTGCGGATTGAAATTCATTGGAAGAGCAGATGCGCTTTTTGCAGGTGAAGCGGGCAGACTGCCGCTTTTCGAGTGGATCGGCGAATCGCCGTGTGTCGCCTGGATCGGCGAGTTGCTGTTTGATGACATGGCCGGCGAGTTGCCGTTTGCAGATGAGATCGGCGAGTTGCCGTTTGCTGGTGTGATCGGCGATTTGCCGTTTGCTGTTGGGACCGGCGAAACTTCGAGTCCAGCTCTATTCGTTCCCACAGACGGCGCCACTTGACGAGGGGTAGACTCATCAAGACCCATGGTTAAGGTCCCTAGGTTATGAATATGGGGGAGAGAACGTGGTAGAGCTGGAAGTATCGTCGGCTGACAAGCAGGGCAAAGATTTTACCCAGGTTCAGGGCCCTCGTGTGGAGGTAACACCCCTACGTCCTGCCTGTCTGTTATTGCTTTGTGAATATGATGGTTACAAGGGTCCCGGCGAGATGTCAATCTCGCTAGGGTTTGTGGCTCTGGTGGTTCGTTGTCTGGTTTGATGGCCCTCCCAGTCCTTAAATAGGCTGGGTCTCGGGTGTTCATAACCGACTCGATTTACAAGTAAGGAAACTCTAAACCGACTATTGTTTCGCCAAACTTGGAGGATACTTCATCTTCGTGGGCCTCCCTTCATGGGCTTCATGTAGGCTCTGATAGTTGGGCCTAGTCGATACGTGCACCAGGTACCCTCATGGTAGGGTACCCGATAGGCATACCCATGTCACTTTCCCCTTGTTTTTCTTCATCCACTCGTCCGGTGTATAACGACGAGTCGGCTTTTTGTTGGACCTAAAGCCAAAGTCACGCTCGAGACTTTTTTGATAGTCCTCTAAGGTCATATCGTCGTTCACATCATCATCAACCTGGTCCTAACAAAATAAATATTCCATGTTCAATATAACATATATGTGCAAAGTATTACGGAATGAAGGGTAGACAAATATTTCATACTTCACTAGGGAGAGGGGTTGAAGTGGACGACGACTTCTTCGACGTGCCAACATCGATGGAACGACAACCAAGCAATAGAGATAAAGCTCGAAGTCGAGAAGCGCTACGCTGTGACATTGAGAAAACAAAATCTTAGTGGAACAGAACATGTAATATGCCCATGCAAATGCTATAACGACATACCTTCACAAACTCCCGAACGGCGTTGTCACCATTCTTGCCACGCGGGACCGCGAGTGCGTCTCGGGCTTCCCCGGCTTGGCGCGAGACCTCATTGCGCTATGAAAACAAACATGTCAACAATAGGGCTATAGCTACGAAGATAGAAAGAAGAGTGGACAAAATATACCATAAAGTTGATAAGAGGGGCAAACTTAGTTTGGCGACCATCTCTGACGAGCTTGTTGTACTCGAGAGCAACAAGATCTTCTCCAGAATCACTGTTACTATCCAATATATCCGCCTCAAAAGCCGGGGAACAGAGGGACACACGAGTACGGGGAACAATGTGCATGCTAACATATATGAAATAACAACATAAATATAGATTAGCTTCTTATTCTCCACCATATACCTCGCACGGTGGTAATAATCATATTGTTCTTCGAGTAGTTCCATCCTATCATATTTAAAAAATTACAACATATAAGAAATCGCTATTTGACAAATCAAATCATACACAATCAAATGAAACTACTAGTAATTAGCAAATTTCGAAGTCCACACGTACACATAGCACATCCACATCCCACCGACACGACACACATGCAGCAAACATACTTCATATCCATGATTTTCGAATTAATGTGACTCATAGAGATTCAAGCATGAACTAGGGTTCGGATTCAAGCATCTAAGATTTTCCCCGTGTTCCCCCCCAATGAGTACAACTACTATGCAAAAGTAAACTACCCTAAACATCTAAGATATTCTGGCCTAATTTCAGATTAAAGCATGAACTAGGGTTTCACCAAAACGGAGAAAAATAGGCCCAATACAAAATTTCTATGGATGAAATTGGGGGATTCGGAGGAGAATACCTGGGGGAATGGATTGGGAACGAAATCCACCTATTTTGCCTTCAGATCCGAGCGTATTTTGTGGGAGATTTGAGGGGAGAGAGAGGGGCGCCGCCGGCTGCTGTGTTCGATCGGCGCTGCACTGGGAACAGAGGAGAACGACGCGTGAGGGCTGGACCGAACGGTAAGTTAAACTGCTCGCATACGGTAGCTCCACCGACTCTGGAGCTGCACTCGGAACTGTAGCGCCGGTCGATTTGGCGCTACCTAACCGGACCCGGGCCCCATCGTGACACGCTGGATCCACGCTGGCAGGAGGGTAGCTCCACTCGACCTGGAGCTACCATGCTATGGGTAGCTCCTCTCGCGTGGGCGCTACCAAAAAGGGTTAGAATCGAAATTTGTTTGAAAAAAAGTTCATTTTTGGCTGAAGTTTGCCCACGTGGTCAGTTTTGTCAAATTTCACATCCTTCTTCCCCGTAGCCTCGCTCTACGATTCCCAGTTTTAAAATTTCATGACAGCGCATATATATGCCTTGGGGATCACAAGCAAACGCATTGGTTGGACGCGTCACTTTCCCCCTTCCTTCTCTCTCCTTATCCCTTGTTCTGAGAGCTCCCCCGCCGCCTCCGGACCCTCTCCTCCTCTCCTCCGGCGGCCTTGCCGGCCAGAGTGGGAAGGGGAGAGGGGCCGGCTTCTCCTTGTTTTTAGTAGATGTAGGGTTGGTTTTGCCTCCGTGGCGTTTGGCTTGTTGCCGTTTCCTAGAAGCTTCCGTGGGTTGTTGGCGAGCGGCGCTTCACGGTGGTCGACGTGCTTCCTCGGTGACTCCCCTTGGTGGAGAGAACCGCAGAGGTGCGGATCTGGCGATAGCTCCTCTAATAAGCTCGCTTTCTGGCCCCTTCTGGTCTGTGCTGTCGTCCTGTGGCTTCTTGTCCTGGCTGTCCATGGTGGAGAGGGGAAGGAGAAGCTCGGTGCAGTTGCTCATAGATCGGATGGTGGAGGTGGAGGCTTTATCGATCTGGCGTTGTGGTGCGGCGCTGGGCGATTGTGGACGAGGAATCCTGCTGGACTTCCAAGGAGGGAGATGGCGGAGGATTTCTTCGATGCGGCCTTCTTCAATAAGCACTTTTGTTGGTGGTGGTGGTGGTCTTCCTTCATGATTCTGCTCCGGCCGGCCGTGGCGGCGAGGGGAGTGGTTGTCTGGAGGCTGGGTGTTCTTGGTGGCTGGCCTGGTCAATGCGGAGGCGGTGGGAAGATGGTGGATTGAGGAAGCGAGTGCTATGGCTGTGTTCGTTCATCGAGCTGGGTGTCCGTCGCGTCGCGGCGGCCAGATTTGCAGTCGACTACAACATGTGGAGGTGCTTTCTTCCCCGGGAATGGCGGTACGGCGGCTCCGGCGGAGACTGAGGCGTTTGGGGCGACGGGTGGATCCGATTGTGTTTCTTCCAGGTGGCTCGGGTGTTTAGTGCAATTTGTTGGGTCTCGTTGTAATTTCTGGTTCCTACTGGACCTGTCTGTAAGTTGTACTGAGCTTCCTTTATATATATCGGATCCTGTTCAAAAAAAAAAACGCATTGGTTGGACGCTAGCTTCCTATGTTTTCTTTAGTGGAGGAGAGTATCCAAAAGAGTTGGACCATGGTCAGCTAGCTAATCGATTCCGAAGAGCATGTGACGGGCGGACGTACTCCTAGGCTAAGCCATGAGCACTAGCAGTGGTAGTGGGCATGGGCAGCATATGCCTATCAGTATCACGGCATGTTCCCTTTCCCCACCAGCTCAGACCTAACATGCATGCATCTAGGCGCCATAGCTTATCTCAAGCGCATATCAACATGACCAGATGACCGTGGCGTACTTTATACAGTTGTTAATCGAGATTCGAGACGCCCTAATTTAACTGTATGCTTGATCGCAGGCCGGCAAGCTGTGGTCGCATGTTCACCGCGGTTGGTTCTTCAGGCCCGGCGCGTCTCAGGCCAATTATTTATCCAGTTGATTGATTCTCGTACCGTGGTCATGTGCGTCGGCAGGGCAGGAGATCTTGCCTTGCGCCTTCTTTGGCACTCTGGCCACCGAGTTTGCAGGATTCTTTCTTCTAGTACTACCTGCATGTGTGGCTTCCACGCTTCGCTGATGCTCCCACTGAGTTCCACAAGTTTTTTAGAACAGAGGCTCAAAGAGCCCGGTTTTAAATTAATAAAGCCACGACTGGCACCAAGTACAACGCATTACAGCCACACTACTGGGGTTACCAGCTTACAGAGAAAGCACAACAGAGAAGAACGACACCCAACAACTACTAAGAACGACAACACCAAGCAAAAAATAAAACAAAGAAGGTCGAGCTTGGGTCATCATCCTCCACTAACTAACTGAAGAACAAAGGGCGTCGCCGGATCCGGCCCCAACCATCACCGGAGTCTTCGCAAGCACGTCCACATCGCCGAAATCAGCGAGAGCGGAGATCACGAGCAGCACCAAACATAAAGCATAGGCGCAGGTCACAGACTCAAGAGCGACGCCTCAAAGAAGGGGACGACGCGAGAGCGTCGCCGTCGCCCGATCCACAAGGATCTAGGTTTTCACCCGGAGACTGAGATCCCGTTGATGGACAAATGAAGGCTACAGGATGTCGCTTCCAAGGAAGGAAATGGCACCCGCAGGTGTCATTGACATCGGCACCAGCGAACCGGCAGGGCTTTCGCCCGAGCCTTCCATCCACCACAACGCAGCAACCTGACCTCAAAGGACTCCACATGGAGCTAAAACCAGCCCATCAGGTAAGCCTCCCTGGGCGGCCGGGCATGGCAACTCGCAAGAATCATGAGATGGACAGGCGCAACAACGCCAAACAAAGGTAGCACCACTGAAGTAACACCGGCCAGACCCGAAATTGCCGGGAAGAACCAAAGCCGCAAGACCATCTTCTCCGTCCAGCGGTTGTCGATCAGAGGAGGGGAAAAAAGCCGGATTTGACCCATGTCGATGGCTACCATGGTGTCACAAGGAAGGGATGGGGGGTGCCGCGAGCCCCTGCTTCGGCCCCAACGGCATGGCGAGTCACCCTAGACCGCAGATGCACTTTTCCATCATCCTCCCCTTGACCAGCGCCAACGAGCCACGCCGACAGGCCAACAACCGGAAGCAGGCACACCACCCTCCCTGAGCAGCCACATCCGCTGGTTTCCAAGCTTACCACCAACCACACAGACACCGCCGGAGACCAGATCTGGGACGGGCGCACCACCACCCACCTCTCCCACCAGACACCCTGTCCAGCGGGAGACGAAGCCAACACGCCAGAGGACACCCAGAGGGCGACGGGGAAGACCGCTGCCAGCAGAAGGGAAGACGGCTGCGGGAGACCCTACTCTCCGCAGGAGCACTCCATGGATCTACAGCAGAGGCGACGTCGCGGCTCGAGGTTGTCGGCGCGGAGCTCGCCGGAAGGGGCCGTGGAGGGCTGCGGGGTTGAAGACGCAAGGAGAGGTCGGAGACGCGCGGTGGAGATGCTACGGTCCCGGCGCAGCAGCCTCCTCTGAGCTGCAGCAGGGGACCGAGAGGCGGAGATCCCCGCCGCCCCTTCACGGGCGCCGCGCGGCCTTTACCAGCGGCGGCCTCCGGGACGGCGAGGGAGAGAGGCGGGGGAGGAGGGGGGTGGCGGCGGCGGCTAGGGTTTTGCCCCTCCCGTCGCCCAGAGGAGGCGACGCGAGGAGCTAGGAGGGGGGTCGTTGTTCACCCTGAGTTCCACAAGTCCTCGTAATCAAAACTTACGATTGCAGTGATCAAAACCCGTCCTTTCTCTCCTCCTCTCGTCTCTCTCTCCTTCCTCCTCCTTGAAAGTCGCCGGCCCCTCTCCTCTCCCTCTCCGGCGGCTCGGCCGGCCGGAGTAGAGGGTGGAGAGGGTGCCCGGCTCTCTTGTATATATTAGTTATAGGTTCGCCCGTGTGGCTGTATGGCTTTGTGCCGTATCGAGCTGCAAGCTCGCCGTCGCGCGATGGTGCTTCGCGGCCAGAGCTCCCGGTCGTCGTCTCTCCGAGGTGGAGGTGGTGGCTGGCGGCGGGATCTGGTGAAGCTCTCTCGAATAAGCGTGGTGAGGCCCGATTTGGCCTTTTCCCGTCCGTTCTGGGCGCCTTGGTGGCGTCGGGCGGTGGGGGAGAGGCGTATCCGCTGCCTTGCTTGGTGCTCTTCTAAATAAGGTACTGGCTTGCTTTCTCTGCTTGTTGCAGTCAGTTCGATTTGCTCGGAAATCCACTCCGGCCGGCCTTGGCGGCGAGGGGAGGGGACGGATGGGCGTGTCGGCTGCTGCAGTGAGTGGTGTTGGGCTCGGTGCGCTGGGTGGTGGTGTGCTTTCTTCTCCGGCCGGCCGTGGAGGCGAGGGGTGGAGGAAGCTTGGCGTCACCCGAGTTTGTTTCCGTGTTTGCTGGGGTTTGTGGTGGTTTTCCTCGTCGGTGTTGCTCCGACCAGCCGCGGTGGCGAGGGGAGCGGCCGCGTGGAGATGGGGTGATGCTGGTGGTTGGGCTAGCTGGTGCCGAGTCGACGGGAAGAAGGGTGGACTGGGGAAGATGGTGCTATGGCCGTATTCGTTCATCGTTCTGGGTCTTCGTCGCGTGGCGGCGGGCGGTTCTGCGGTCGACTACATGATGTGGAGGTACTCTCTCCCCCACGATTGGCGGTACGGCGGCTCCGGCGACGGCTAGTTTCAGGGGAGCGCGGTGGTGGATCCGATTGTAATCTTTTCAGTTGACTCAGGGTGCTCTGTGCATTTTACAGGGTCTTTTTGTAATTTTCTTTCTTTGCTGGACCTGTTTGTAGTTTGTTCTGAGTGTTCTGAATATATGAAATCGGATCCTTTCCTCAAAAAAAAAAAAAGTCCTCGTAATCAAGACAAGAAATGTGGAAACAAAAGCACACGGTATTCGTTGGGCCGAAAAGAACTGCAACGATCGGTCTCACCCGCGCCCGAGTTGAGGAGAAACGAGGAAGGGTCAACTTCTCCTGGGTGTTTGACTTTGACCAGCTCCCGGCAGCACATCAGCTGCATTGTGCTAGTAGGAGTAGTAGTGCTTATCCACACTATCATTGACAGGATATTTGTGTTGCCGCCGATGCCTGAAAAATATCCTTCCTGATCAAGTTGCATTTCACCCGGGTCCCTCCACGTCAACTTTCCGATGCCGGATCTAGGAGAAAAATGTACTGTAGACGAGGAGGTGCTGCTGCACATACGACGCTGAAACGATGATTGCGCCGGTGGGGAAGGCCGGCTTTCGCTTCTCTGCGCTGTTCGATAGCTACTCACGACGCCGCGCGGGTAGTAATATGACCAGTGAAGGTATAATAATGTTATACTACCAGGGTTCGAGGAAACTAGACGTGGTGGAAAGTGACATGTTTTGCCGATGGTGCGTAGAGTGGATCCAAGGGGAGTTTGTCAGGTCGATCACCGGCTCGGCGATGTTACTCACACATGGGCTTCGGTCTAGCTAGCAATTTTGGTCAAGCTATGGGAACCATGAGCTCTCAAGTTGGAACAAATAACCACGAGTATGGAAGAAAAGGATAGATTCCGTGCCCATTGGAGGTGTTGGTTAGTGATCTCCTCCACTGGATAGTACTCCCTCCGTTCCAAATTAGTTGTCTTTCATTTGTACAAAAGTGAAGACAACTAATTTGGAACGGAGGGAGTACTTATTTACGAACTTTCGTCACAAGGATGTTTCATCCATTTTCCGGCCACTCTAATAGTCTAATTTAATTACTCCGGTAGAGTCCTTGAGAACACCTGCAGTTTTTTGACTGTACACTTTCTGCGAGCGGCCGGCCGGCCGTAGTGCAGGAGGGAGAGATGTTGACATTCACGGCGAAAGGGCAAGCAGGCGTACGTACGTGTGGCGTGACGAGCAAAACAGAACGCGGATGGCGACGGGATCGCCGCAAGCACCGGGGGCCGACGAGGTGCGGTTTGTTGGTTGTCGCGCTGGGCTGCGCTCGTGGATTAATTAGAAAAAAGTCCAAATTGGGGAATTTTAGAGGGAAGGTTGAGGATGAATATGACAGGTGGGCCCGTATTGTCAGTGAGAGTAGACCGTTATCCCGGTCGGGATTGTTGCTTTCCCGCTGCGCCAAACAGATCCATGGTTCATATTGATCGGGATTGGAAAGTTTAGTGTGCCGATTTTGGGATTGGAAGATTGAGGATCCATTTAGCTAAGCCGTATAAGTTTAAGGTTGAACTTTTTCCTCGTCGACGAAGCAAAACTGTAGTATGCGTCAACCTGCGGACGTAGCTCGGTTCCGTTGGATGGGATAACTGTCGACGAAACGGCGGGAGATTATTGCAATCGACAGCAACAGCCTCATTAATTATGTTTAGTGAGAGTTGGAGTGACGAGCGAAAGCTGCAGGTGTATAGCAAATGGGATTCATATTTCTCGAAAAGAAAAGAAAAAACTGCGAAAGGGGATCGGTTTTCATGAGCACGTGGGGACGTGCTTGAACTGATAGTCTGCGATTGGACTTGTTTTTTTTTTGAACAAGGAGGGCCCCCGAAGGGGCAGAAGCCACATCACATTCCATACAGCAGGTGTACACTTATTTTACAGAGGACCTCATAAAATCGGAAAATAACACATAGATCCCTGACAATTGCAGAAATGACCTCACTATAAGATTTTAAATTACAATCCAGTCCTTCTCTTTCCCCACCGTCGAGCAGGAAGAAGCCAAGCTTGCCGTCGTCGAACTCCGTCACGGGGACTTCGCCACTTGCTCCGAAGCCGACGCGCATCACAGCAACAGCTGACTTCCACAAGGGCCTCGCAAAGGAGGTTGAATAAGAGCTGGAGCATACCAGCAGTTCCGGGTCGCCATGGACCGTAGAAGAAGAGCTCGAATAGTCGAAGGCTTCATCACTCCATAGCCGCCAAAAACCACCACCTGCTGCAGCACCGCGTCCCTCTTCCACCACCACGGTGACCGAGAAAACAAACAGAGATGCAGCGAAGAAAGAGGCCGCAGCGGCAGAGACTCGTCGCCGCCCTTCTTTGGAAATCCGCCCGCCATCAGAACTCCCGTACCTGCCACAGACGAGAGGAGACAGGACTAGAAGGTTGGAGCAGCTCCGAATCCATAGACTCCAGGCCTTATTGAAGAAGCCGCTTGATGTCTTCATCGGCATCCACTCCCTCCACGAGAGCATCACCAGAGAAAGCATCTTGCAGAGACGGGGATGGCCTGCAAATCCCCTCTCCAAAGCTCCGATGCGCACCTTATTTTGAGAGATGCCCGACTCCCTCCGCCACCCATGCAGCGCTGCCTGCCACCAGCAAGCTGCAGCGCAGAAGAGCAAGATCGGGACGCCATGGATCTGGCCGCCAAGGTCCATGAACCTACTCTCATTCGACACATGGCCAAACTCCATAAAAGGAAGACAAAACCTAGACCTAACCCTATCTACAGATTGCCGAGCGCCTTTCCCGCCTCCGCTCCGACCACCATGGCCGCCGGAGAAGAAAGGGGATCGGGCCGGAGAAAGAAGCTTTCTTACGACTCTCAACGGGGGCGAGCTAGGAGAGGAAGTCCAAATCCATATGCCATTGCGATTGGACTTGTCAGCTTCCAGAATACCAGAGTCCGCGTAGCTCCGTTTATCCCATGCCATCTCTGTCCCTACTAGAAAGTCGCGAAGCACCAAATACACTCGATACAGGTTTTACCGAGTGCCACCCGGTAAGAGTCTTGTTTATTATAGGGGTGTATTTTCATCCCAAAGAGATTAGGAGATGGGAGACGATTTGGTGAAATCTTTCCTTTCACCCAATCCTTAAAATACCCTTTATCGAAAAAATCCTTAAAATACCCACAAATATTTTTCCACTCTTTAACACTAATATGGGTTAGAGTTCTAAATTTACACTAAAATGAAATGGTTCGTGGGGATATATTGAGATTATCCCTTCATAACCATCCAATGTATATCTTGTTGCATGATTGTTGGACTGTTCGTGTTGAGTGGTTATTCTTGCGAGTACGTCATTGTACTCACGTTGGCTATTCAAATGGCTAGATTTGGCGAAGATTCATCTTCTACCTTGCAAGGATATGGAGCAAGAGCGTGCTAGGATCAGTAGCCCAGCCAGATGCCTGTGGAGTGGAGCCGCTCCAAGCCGTTGCCTTAGTCGACTTCCGCTGCCAGTTAAACTCTGTCATGAGACATGATTGGCTTGATAATTTGTCATGCCTCGATGGCCTTGTAAACCATTTGTAGCACTTCTTGTGCCTAATTGTGTAATGATTTCCATTATGTTGCACTATCGTGACGTGCGGCCAGATATCTTGGGCTGGCGCACGGGCGACCGCCTCTCTCGTGTTTTGTGCCAGGGAGGGGTGTCACAGACGTGGTATCAGAGCACCAGGCTGGCTATAGACTACCCTAGCATGGAAAGCCCCCCCTTACTTTTGCCCGACAATGAGCCCGATGGATTTAACCCATCTCCGCCTAACCGGCATGTCTGGTGTCGGTCCACAGTAAGGTGCAGTAGGACTTGTCCCATTCCCTGAGAGAGGCTCGCCGGTTTCTTCCATGAGAAGGAATCGACACAACCCAGCTTATATGAGACTCCAGTCCTAGATGCCATTTATCCCCACCCTCGCCTGCTATCCTTAGCAACCAAACTCTCTTGAAGCAGGATCCTGCAAAGGAATCCCGCGTTCTCATCTCGTCCTACACCTAGAGCCAGAATAATCCGATGGCGAACCCCAAGGTCGTCCTGGAAACCACTGCCGAGGATTATGGCGGATTTCCACTGATGCTTTGGAAGGCCGTCTGTGTTCTTCTTGGTAGGCCTGCTCGCCCTCGATATGTGGTGTTCGAAAACTCACTCTCGCCTGCCGAGAGTGAATTTCGAGCAGACGTGCATGTCGGCTCGTGTCCGTTGGGCACAAGTCAGGCTTACTTGATCCAAGGGAGGAGCATGGCCACTCTTAATCAAGCCATCCAGGTAGCAGCCTGGGAAGGTCTCGTCCGCCTGCGGTACTCGGAACCGGCAATGGCGAAAAGTCGAGCTTTCCACTTTCTCCCAGCCAGACCCCAGCATGGTGCGGGGCTATCCAAACTTCCATTGGAGAAGAAGCCGACCCTGCCATAATCACCCTGGCCACCTACGGGCTGCAATGACAAGGTTCAGCCATTCTCTGATGGAGGAACTCATGGTCACAAGGCGCAACCTTGGTCAAGCTCGCCTGCAACTGTGTCGAGCAAGGAACCCACCTACCCTCAACCATGGGCAAGCTCGGGGCACAGGACTTCCGTTCCCAGATGATTTGCTGGAATGCAGTCTTGATGCATCTGTGACGCAAGCACTAGCCCGAGTTCAGCAGCACCCCAAGAGCGAGGTATAATCCTCGAAGGCGTGCCTGCAATTCCTCACCCCACGGAAGATGCAGAGGTGGACACCACTCTTCGTCTCGGCCGCGCTCCACCGACTACTAGAGGCCGTCAAGCGGAGTAGAACCATGTGTTAGTTAGCCTGAGTGGCGCTTGTATGTTGGTAGGTGAGAAGCAGCGAGGTTGTTTGTTTGGTTGTTGTTTGTGTTGTGTGGGGACTTGTGTTGTAAGGTTGTTGTATGCTTTCTGGTAGATGTCGAATCAGCCCGTAATAAAACTTGGTGTTCTGATTCTCTTGTTAACCACTTGGTTGACACATGATGGAATGTCATGCCTTTTCTTCAGTTAAAGGTTTTGAAGAAATGACAGATCACTTAAAACAGGAACTGTATATGTGAACCCAGACGCATATGCCCACCTGAAAATTTAACCCAAACTTTGAATGACATTATTTTCTATTACGAAGGATATTTTTATGTGTGTTGCACAAGTTTAACCATTAAGTGGAAAGTATTTGAGAACACCGTAACCACGGAGCCCCGCTCCCTTATGTTAACTCGTGTGTAGGTTTGGAAAACCACATACTTGGTGTTATACATGGTTCCCCACTTGGGATGGATCATGTGCCACACACAAGTAAAAAAAAATTGTCAGAGTGTTTAGTAACTGTGGTGTGTTTGTTAACCAGTATGGTTGAAATGGTTATGCCACACTCCTGCAATTGTTTTGGGCCATAAAATGCAGGATTATTTTCTAAAAGATATTTTTCCTCTGTGTAGCAAGTTCTTCTATCTGTATGCTGGTACCTCTGCAATTCTATCTGTGCTGCAAGACCAGATTTGTGGCAGCTGAGAAAAGTTCAGAAATGAAAATCTTGTTCCAGTTTATCAGAGGAGACAAATTTGATACATCCACTAAGTTCAGTACATAAGGGAAATTTCAGAAAACGGAGGATACAAATTCTACTCCAGCATAGAACACTACAACTACCTCAGTGCAGATGCGAAGGCACCCCAGAAATTCAACTCCCTCTCACGCTCCGCAGCGTTGCTAGAAGATGGGCCTGGCTCACCAGAAGCCGACGCGCGACCCGCGCGACGGCGACGGACGGCTCGAGCTTCCTGCTCATCTCCAGCCGGAAGAACGTCCACCTCAGCCACCGGCGGCGCAGCCTGCCCCTCCACCGCAGCATCAGCACCAGCGCTATACCACCAATTGCACATGCCAAGGGTCAGGAAGACCACCGCCGCAAACAACAGTCCGCCCACCACCGGAACCAAGATCACGAAGAACACGAAGATGATAATACGCTCGATGAAGCCCGCGTCCTCCATCATCTCGACATAGGCTCTGAAGAAGCTTTGAATGAAGCCCATGGTTGCGATGAGAAAAGAGAGGATTTCGAGATTCTGATTTATAGCCGGAGCTCAGATGCCGCTCCTCGGCACCGCACGCGGGAAAAGAGAGGAATCGCGAGCAGTACTCGCCCGATGGCGCGAAACCGTCGAGGCTTTGTTCCCCAAAGCCGTGATGGCCGCTGCATCGGCGGACCGCACGCGCAGCAGTGTCGCAGTGGAGTGCTCCGCGCACTGAGAAACCACCGTGTACAGAGCGAGAGAGAGCGAGGAAGAAGAAGAGAGAAAGGAAGAAGGAGACTGCCAGGTGGACCCCGGCCCCACATGTCAGCGAGTAGGCCGATAGCCACGGTGTGCCTCTACCCCTTTCTCAGAAAATCATCCCCTCGTCTCTCCAGTGTTTTGCGGGAAAATATTTTCGAATGATTTTTGGGGATGGCCCTATCCCATAGAATCTGTGCCAATTATTAGTGGCGCATATATTATCTTTTTAAAAGAAACCCTTTGGTTTTTCCAAAACCTGCGTAAACATGAAAATGTTTATACAGCTTTTCTAAAACAAAACCCTCGGCAAGGGATATGATTAGGATATCCCTCAATAATTTGTTTTATAAAATTTTGGGTAATTCTTTACCCAAGTAAAATCCTTGGTTGTTGATTGATAGTTTGGTTGTAGACTTTGTTTGATCCTGCCATGTCTGTGTCTGGTTGAGCAAAAACCTTAGATTTAATTTTTATAAACCTGCTAGTAGATCCTATGTTGGTTGATTGAGTGAGCCCCTGCCATGCCATCTTTAAAACGCATTGGGTATGGTAGAAATATCATACGTTTACAAAATATCTGATTTTAATAAAAATCTTGTTGAGTGCAGATCTCTTTGTGTGTCAAAATACTAGTATTTTGTAGATTTTTTTAATTGGGGTATAAATGGATCATTCAAGAATTATCTTGTATAACCTCCTTAATCTCGAGGATGAGATTCTTTTAAGGGGGAAGGTCTGTAACACCCCGAAAATTGAAACCTAATTTTAGTGGTGTTTTATGACACTGAAAACTTTTTCTCTTTTATTAGATGTTTCTTCAAATCTTTTGAGGATGATTTGACTTGGGAATTGCTCCCTCAAGAATTTCCCAGTGATCCACGAACCACTCCATCTCCCGTGATAATTTTGATGCTTTGGTTTTCCCTCGAAAACCCTAGCACTAATTATCGAACCTTTTAAAACCCTTTTCTCCACCTACCACAGGGAAGCCCATTTCCATAGCTGGAAAAATTCCACTACAAATACCAGAGGACTCCCATATTCATATAAAGACAATCCATGCAAAAATATTGCATACTTCATTGCAATATTTCCAAGTTGGGCATTATCTTCCAAAATGCCATTTCTGATCCAGAGATGTTTGAGTCAAGCTATGCCCCTCCAAAAATTCTTATAAATTCAGGGGAGGAATAATTTTCCATTCCCCACCCTTCTCCCTTTGGGACCAAAAGTATTTGGTCAACCTATCTACCACTTCCTTTGAAAGGCCATTTTCAAGCCTTTTTGAGATCTTCAAGCAAACCTATACCTAGACAAATCCTATGACCATGAGACTTGGTCCCATTGACCACATGGTCCATAGACACACATATCCAGAAAATCACCCCAAGGTGAAGTGTGAAAAATCACTTTGCCATGACCATGCCATTGTGTCCATTTTTGGACATCTTGTCGAAACCCAATTTACCAGAACCCATTTGGACTCAAACTCCATATATACCCTCCTTATGCCACAAATACTCGGTGGTAATTTTTGGGGATTTTTCTGAGATGTGCAAGGCCCCTGTCATTTCATCGAGCACCTTCGGTGCCCTTGCTTTTCTGAAAATCCTACTTTACAAAGTTTGGAATCCATGAGGGATTCTTGTTTTATTGGGTTGCTCTCGTCGTTACTAACCCAGTGGTGGAAACGGTTGTCCGTTTGGCGCCCCGAGTCACCGGGAATGCGACGATGCCGCTTGCGTTCCGTCAAGGCGTTCGGGACGCACGCTTTGGCATGCCCCCAAATGTAACTTAGCACTAAAACTAGCATAATCCCTCACCACTGTGCTGCCCTGTACCTTCCCTGTGCATCCAGCACGACATCCTCACCCTCCCCTCGTTCCTATCTCCATCTTGTGGAGGAGAAGAGCTTGGAAAAAAAAAACCTAGGTGGCTATCAATGGCCACCACCTAACTCTCCTCCCCCCTTTTTGTAAGAGCACCCCGAGCCTCCATTCTTGTGCACAGCCTCTTCTCTACTTTCCCTGGACCTCCCTGCTGAGTTGTGAGAGGAACGGAGCTCATCTCTAGCCACACGGGCCGAGAGCATCGCCGTCGGTCTTCGGATCGTCGAGAGATGTTGCAGCCACCGTTGCTCTCCTAACTCGGTAGGAAGCCTCCCCTTGTCCCTACACACCTATTCCCACCCTCGGACCGTCCTAGAACCATCAAAGGAGGGAGAACCGAAGCGGCGGCCATGACCGAGCTCGGTGAGCTCGGGGCCTCACCTCCCGAGGTCGTCCCCGTCCACGCAGGCACTCGGCCCGAGGGCGGTAGGCCCCGGCGAGCCTGTCCCCGCCGCCGGCCGGCCTCCCGGCACGCTCCCCGGCCGTCCCGGGCCCCTGCTCACTCTCGTGCGGGACAGAGGAAGGAGACGACCTTCTGTCGTCGATCCGTTCTTTTTTCTGTTTTCTTTCGCTCCTGCGTGCAGCCCAGCTGCTAGGCAGCGATGCGGCCCAGCAACGGCCCGCCCAGGCGCTGGCGCTGGCGCCGGCGCGCGCAGCGCGCAACGCGCTCGCAGCCCAGCCGCGCGGCCGACACGGCCCGTGCATTTTTTTTCGCGGTTCTGTTTTTTTCCCTGCTGGACAGTTTTTCAAACGTTCGTATCTTTTGAACCGTAGCTCCGATTGGAGTGATTCAAATTTCTAAATTCCTATATTTGTGAGATCTGTCAAATGGTATGGATTTCAAATTTTTCCAGTAAATATTCCGGGTAGCACATATTATGTGGGATACCACCACAATTTGAAGGACGCTTGGACTCACATCACACTACTCCGCGAGTAAATTACAAAAGAATACCACATTTGGGGCCATGGATACAAGTCGGTACCATTCTTGATGATTTTTTCTGGCAAGAGATATGGGTTGGTTCGTCACGCCTATCTTGTTGCGTGTGCTGTTTCATGAAGAAGGTAGAAGAACAAACGGAGCTGACCAGTGACGTATTCATATGACTGGATTTGCTTGCACAATCCTATGATTTGGTATGTTAAAATTTCATGACAGCGCATATGCCTTGGGGATCACAAGCAACCGCATTGGTTGACACTAGCTTCCAATTTTTTCTTTAGTGGAGGAGCAAGAGAGTATCCAAAAGTGTTGGACCATGATCAGCTAGCTAACCGATTCGGAAGACCATGTGATGAGTGTACTAGGCTAAGCCATCCGCAGTAGCAGTAGTGGGCATGGGCGTATGCGTATCAGTATCAGTATCAGTATCACGTCATGTTCCCTCCACCAGCTCAGACCTAACATGAGACGAGCTGAAAGGTCTCTCTCGCGAGCAGATGACCCGACCGTGCATACCACGACAAAAAACGTAGCGGTAAGAGTATCTCCACTCGCGGGGCCAAAACGGCCGTCCAAAGGCCTTTGCGGTGTGTCGGACAGAAGTCGGATCCCACTCGCGGCGTCCAAATGCGTTTTTGTCGGGCGCGGCCCATTTTTGGTCCGGCATACCCAGCCCTGGCCCTCCGTTTGGGGAGTCAATAGGTTGTGTCGGACGAAACGAAGCATGTCGTCACGTCGGCCTCCGATGCCCGGGCCACGCCTGTCATTGAGATAGGAAATATATACATCACCTCGTCGTCTTCTCGTCTGATTTATTCCAGCCGCCTTTCCTCGTCGTCACGATTTGTAACGCCGCCGCCTCCTCCCCTCTTCCCCCGCTCGAACCCCCTGGACGCCCGCTGCGTCGCCCTCGCAGCTCGCCGTGCCTTTGGCTTCCGGCCGGCTGTCGACGACTCCGGCACATGCCGTATCGGCGACTTCCCGCGACCTGCCTTGACTGCAAGGTGTTTGACGGAATTACTGATATGTCTGGTATTCGATTCCGGGCAGCACATATTATGTGGGATACCACCACAATTTCAAGGACGCTTGGACTCGCATCACACTACTCCGCGAGTAAATTACAAAATAATACCACATTTGGGGCCATGGATACAAGTCGGTACCATTCTTGATGATTTTTTCTGGCAAGAGATATGGGTTGGTTCGTCACGCCTATCTTGTTGCCTGTGCTGTTTCATGAAGAAGGTAGAAGAACAAACGGAGCTGACCAGTGACGTATTCATATGACTGGATTTGTTGCACAATCCTATGATTTGGTATGTTAAAATTTCATGACAGCGCATATGCCTTGGGGATCACAAGCAACCGCATTGGTTGACACTAGCTTCCAATTTTTTCTTTAGTGGAGGAGCAAGAGAGTATCCAAAAGTGTTGGACCATGATCAGCTAGCTAATCGATTCGGAAGACCATGTGATGAGTGTACTAGGCTAAGCCATCCGCAGTAGCAGTAGTGGGCATGGGCGTATGCGTATCAGTATCAGTATCAGTATCAGTATCAGTATCAGTATCACGTCATGTTCCCTCCACCAGCTCAGACCTAACATGAGACGAGCTGAAAGGTCTCTCTCGCGAGCAGATGACCCGACCGTGCATAGCACGACAAAAAAACGTAGCGGTAAGAGCATCTCCACTCGCGGGGCCAAAACGGCCGTCCATAGGCCTTTGCGGTGTGTCGGACAGAAGTCGGCTCCCACTCGCGGCGCCCAAATGCGTTTTTGTCGGGCGCGGCCCATTTTTGGTCCGGCATACCCAGCCCTGGCCCTCCGTTTGGGGAGTCAATAGGCTGTGCCGGACGAAACGAAGCACGTCGTCACGTCGGCCTCCGATGCCCGGGCCACGCCTGTCATTGAGATAGGAAATATATACATCACCTCGTCGTCTTCTCGTCTGATTTATTCCAGCCGCCTTTCCTCGTCGTCACGATTTGTAACGCCGCTGCCTCCTCCCCTCTTCCCCGCCTCGAACCCCCTGGACGCCCGCTGCGTCGCCCTCGCAGCTCGTCGTGCCTTTGGCTTCCGGACGGCTGTCGACGACTCCGGCACAGGCCGTATCGGCGACTTCCTGCGACCCGCCTTGACTGCAAGGTGTTTGACGGAATTACTGATACATCTGGTATTCGACAGAATTGCTGGTACGCCGGCGATCGGGTGATTGATCGATCCCCTTTGCAGTGCAGATGGATAGCGACGACGAGTTGATGGTCGCGATGCTGTTGGAAGAAGAAGTCGTCATCGCCGAGGAGGAAGATGAGAATATAGCGATCATTGCATGTCTTCTTCAGCTTCAAGCTGACGAGGCCGCCGCTGCCGCACCCAAATGAGGAGGCTCATCGCATGGGAGGAAGAAGACCAAGCCGAGGCAGAGAATGGAAGGACATTGCATGCTAGTCGCCGATTACTTTGCCAATGTTGTAGTATGCACCGCCAAGGATTTTCGTTGACGCTTTCGGATGAACTTGGCTTGTTCAACGACATCGTGCATGTTGTGAGGGAGTACGATCCATGGTTCAAGTTGAGAAAGGATACAGTCAAAAAAAGTTGAGAAAGGACGCCGTGGGAATGGTTGGTTTCTCATCCATCCAGAAGTGCACCGCTGCCATGAGAATGCTTGCATATGGAGCACCTGCAAATGTTGTAGATGACTACCTACGCATGTTAGAGTCCACAGCTATCAAGGTTGATGTACAGGTTCTGCAGGGCGGTGGTTGTTGTGTTTGGCCCGCACTATTTGAGAGGACCAAATGAAGAAGAAACAACTCGGATCATGGAAGAGAATGCTGGAAGAGGTTTTCCTGGAATGCTATCAACGTGTTGCAGCGCTCTTCTGTGTTCGCGAAGCTCGTTGAAGGCCATGCTCCACGAGTGAACTATGAGATCAATGACCATTGGTGCCTAGTTGACGGGAGAGTATTTGAGGATGATGATGATGATGGTGATGATGAATACTTCCCCGGCAACGGCGCCAGAAAACAGCTTGATGGCTACGTGTTGGTGAACCCCAAGAGGAAGGTTATGATGTAGACAGCAGAAGTTTTCCCTTGAGAAATCTACCCAAGGTTATCAATCCAGTAGGACTTGACGATCTATCGGAAGGTTGTTGATGTTGACTCCCCCTGGCGCTAGGGAGCTTGCACCAACGTGGAATCTGCACAGACACAAACCAAAACTTTGCCCAACACGAAACAGAGAGGTTGTCAATCTCTCCGGTCTTGCAGAAACAAAGAGTTAAACGTATGGTGTGGAAAACAGCAGGAAAAACAGCAAGTAACAGGAAACAGATGATTGCAGCAAGTTGTGTAAACAGTATGAGGAAATTGGACCAGGGTCCACAGTTCAGTAGTGGTGTCTCTCTCAGAACAGATAACTAGCATGTTGGGTAAACAAATTACAGCTGGGCAATTGACAAATAGAGAGGGCATAACAATGCAATACATGCCAAGATGTCTACTATGAAATCTAGTTGGGCATTACAACAAAGTACATAGACCGTTATTCCAACAGCATCTATGCCTAAATAATCCACCTTCAAGGTAGCATCCGCATCCCATTCAGTATTAAGTTGCTAACAACAGATTATTGCATGAAGTAAAGTGTGTAATGTAATCAATACAAGTGTCCTTGGACACTGCACCAATGTTTAATCCCTAGTAGCAACAGCACATCTACCATCTTAGACCTTTCTGTTACTGATCTAGATATCTAGAGACTGAACCCACTATCGAGCATAAATACCCCCTCTTGGAGTTACAAGCATCTACTTGGCCAAAGCATCTACTAGCAACGGAGAGCATGCAAGATCAAGAGCACATAGATAAACAACTTGAATAAACATGGTATCAATATTCATCGGATCCCAGCAAACACAACATCTAGTATTACAATAAGATGATCTTGATCATGTTAGGCAGCTCACAAGATCTAAACATGGAGGCACAAGGTAGAGAGACAACCATCTAGCTACTGCTATGGACCCGTAGTCCAAGGGTGGACTACTCACGCATCACTCCGGAGGCAGGCATGGTGATGTAGAGCCCTCCGGTGATGATCTCCCCTCCGGCAGGGTGCCGGAAGAGATTCAGAACTCCTCCGATCTGAGATTGACGATGACGGCCGCGACGGAACTTTTCGTGGAATATGATCGACCGTAATAGGGTTTTAGCGTCGCGGAGAATATATAGGCGAAGAGGCGACGTCGGTGGCCGAGGGGGGCCACCACGCCATAGGAGGGCGCGGGCCCACCCTGGGCCGCGCCCTAGTGTGGCGTGGCCCCCTGGTGGGTCTGCTCCGACTCCCCTCTGGACTCCGTGATCTCCTCGTGATATTATTGACGATGTCTTTTATTTCGTCCAATTCCGAGAATATTGCCTTAATAGAATTTCTGAAACCAAAAACAGCAGAAAACAGGGAACTGGCACTGTGGCATCTTGTTAATAGGTTAGTCCTAGAAAATGCATAAAAATGATATAAAGTGTAACCAAAACATGTAGCAATTGATATAATATCAGCATGGAACATCAAAAATTATAGATACGTTTGAGACGTATCAACCATCAGTACTACCATTTGGACGCTGTGAATGGAGATGCTCTAAGAGTAGTTTAGACAGTTATTAATAGGGCCGTGCTGAGCGTCCCCCGGAGGACGGAAAGCTCCGATCCTCCGGATCGAGAGTACGACACGTGTCCCGTCCTGTGGTCCCGTCACGCACGCAAAAAGTCGTGGAGGTCGACCATGTGCATCTTCTTTCCGTCCTACAGTAAAAAATCCCCCGCACGCGACGCACAAGGCGCACGACTTGTAGGGCCGTCACCCATCGGTCGAGCTCCGGCGAGGCAACGCCTCTCACCAGCAACTGGCAGCACCGGCGTGCCCTCCATGGAGAGCAATGCCGCCGTGCTCTGGAAGCACGGCGTCTCCACCATGGCAGCAAGGCCGCTGAGCCCTGGGAGCACGATGCATCCCATCGTAGCAACCGAGTCCCAGCCCGGCTCCGGCGAGTAGCACCACCGCCTACCTTAGAAAGCACCGCTCGACGTCGCTTGCAGCACCGTCCATCACCGGTGGCAGAACCGTCGCCGGCTTACGGGAGCACCCGTCCCCTCCCATGGCAGCATCGCCGTCTCCCCGTGGCAGCACCCTGGTTGACCTACCGGAGCACCGTCGACTCCCCGTGGAAGCACCGCCGCTGGACCTACATGAGCATCGGCCTTGAGAGCGGGTAGCACCGCCGTCTCCCCGTGGCAGCACCGCCGCTGACCAACGGGAGCACCGGTCTTGAGGAAGGCAGCACCGCCGCTCACCCATTGTAGCACTGCTTGTCGCCGATGGTAGCACCACCGCACGTCGTCGGTAGCACCGCCGCTCACCCATTGTAGCACATCGTGTAGCGGGAGCTGCAGACGGGAGGAGGTGGAGCCGAGCGGAGCAACACCGGCTGCGTGGGAGAAGTCGTTGTAGCACGTGGTGGCCGGGTTTGTAGCAACGGCAACGAGCGCTTGTAGCAGTGCATGGCGACGGGTTTGTGGCGAGGACAACCGCCTTGCAGCAACCGAAGAGAGGCCTCGCCGGAGAGGGCCACCGCAGGCGCACGGAAGGAGACGAGGGTGCTACATGCCTACATCGGAGAGAGAAGCGAGCGGGAGGGATTTGATGCCAGACTGTGAGGAGACAGACGGGATTTAGGTCGGCAGCGTGTGGCTGGGCGGCGTCCGGCTGGGCAGCGGCGGAGCGCGTTGGGGAAGAAGCTCGCGGAACTCAAGCAGCCTACGCAGATAAAATAGGAAGGGATAAGGAGGCGATTGGTAAGATAAGGCTGAGGAAGTTGGTGGGCCCTTCCTGTACTGCCCGTCCGCCACGTACTGGGAGTCTGGGATGCGTGACAACCCGGAGGATCGATCCTCCGGGGATAACCAGCGTTTTCCTTATTAATACTACCTGATTTTTTTTTGAAGGATCCACACTGCGTCTTCAACAAGGATTACAAAGGAAAAACAAGAAGAACGCAGAAGAACAAGCCTGCGAAATCCAGCACAACAGCAGCGCCTGAAGAACCTGGGAGCCGGCCGTTGAACCACCGCAACGCCTGGCGTCGATCTCCATCGCCGAAACACGCTGGAGAGGAGGACACCAGGCCGCCGCCATCCTCGGGAAAGGACGCACCCCACTCATGTAGAAGACCGCAGAAGCCGCCCGCCGCAAGCGACGGAACCGAAGCTCGATGAACGCGTACGGCCATGGCGCCTCCTCCCCGCAACCACCCTTCTTCCTTGTAGCCCTGCGCTGGACACGAAACCGGCTTGCCGGAACCACCGCCGAAGGCTCGCCTTGACCACACCACGTCCCCTCGCCACCACGGCCGGCCGGAGGAAGAAGCAAGACGAAGATGAAGCAGAGCACGGCGTCAGAGGCACTCCTCCCCTCGCCACCAAGGCCGGCCGGAGAAGCCTGACCGCCGCACCAAAAGACGGCGAAGAAATCCGAGATCCAAGAAGAGCTCCTGTACAGGCGGAGGAAGCAGCCGGCGCCCGGCACCAGCACTCCACCGTACCACCCCCAGCACCCCCCAGAGCCAGGCCAGGAACAACCAACCTCTGACGAAGACGGGGTCGAGGGACCAAAAAGCCCACCGGTGGCCTTCACCTCCGCCACGAAGACCACCCTCAGGCCACAAAAGCTCCAGAGCAACGACACCAACACCGCCCTGGCATCGCCACCCCGAGCAGCACCACCCACTGGATCCACGAATCCAGGAGCAGACACCACCGGAGACCCGTCGGATCCGCCCCAAAAGGCCTCTCCGAAATGGGGAAGGAGCTCCGGACTTATTCACCCATGGCACCGCCGCCACCACCACCCTGCCGGCGCCGCCAGGGAAACCTAGGCTACTATCTACAGGCCATAAGCACAGATCGGGAGTCCCTCCACCCTTCAGCCGAGTCACCCTAGTTAATTAACTGTACAGTGTTTGCCTGATCGCAGGCTGGGGAGCGCGATCGCATGTTCGCCGCTGCGTCCCGGGAGCATTGTTTAGAATTATTTAGCCAGTTGATTCTCGTACTAGTGTGGTCATGTGCGTTTAATGGTTTCTCTGCGCTGTATGTACGACCGAGGCCCATACTACAAGCGCACGCGGCTGCTCGGCCGAACCAGCAGCTGCGCCTGTCCGCCCCGACTCGAGCAAGCGTACAAAAGTGATCCCGATCGATCCACACGCTTTTGCGTGATGCTTGTCAACTCACGGCGCCGCGCAGGGAGTATACCATTACCACCGTTGGAGGAAACTACTCCTAGACGTGATGGAAAGTGACACGGTTTGCCGACCGTGAGAATAGTGAATTGAGAGGGAGTTTGTCAGGTCGAGGGCGCTCGGCGATGTGCTGACTGAATGACTGATGTGGTTGCCTTGATCCGTTACACATGGTCGATCGTGTTGACACAAGAGACTGGCTGAACGCGCTGACCGTCTATGGACCGATATGAGCGTCAGACTCGGCTCGAGCTCGCTCGATCGGTAGTAGCGAGCTAAGCATGATCACTCGTGCTCGGCTCGACAAGCTCGCGCCGAAGAGAATGTTCGCTCGTACCTACACAAACATGCTACTCCGCATTAGTAAGAGACGGGATGTGTAAATCCAAACGAGACTTACCGGATTATTCCAGGTTGAGTAAATAAAATGTTATCATTGCAAGTTAAATATATTTTGCAATTATGGGTTTGAAAAATATTAATCCAATGCACCGTAGAGAATCTCCACTCGCTTACAAGACTAATAGCGTGTCCGGCTACCCCTGGTTCACGCCCAGTCTGCAGGTAGACAACCAGGGCAACATGAGCCACGTCGGACAATGACGTGCGGGACTGGCCCGTCATCGATACAACCCAGTCTATTTCACTTTCCCCTCCCCATCCAGTTTTACTCTCCCGCCTGCTGCCTCACCCGCCCACCTTGTTCCCGCCCTTCCCACCTTCGACGATCCACACCAGTCGCCAATGTCTCCCGTCAAGCGTAGTCGTGGCGGCCGTCGCAGTCTCATTTCTCACAAGTCTCGTACGCAGTAGGCGGATATGTCGGATGAAGTGTGGGAGCAGGAGCTGCATCGTCGATCGTTGCTCCAACAACCATAGCCCTTGGGTGCCCGTGCAAGCAATCATTGACACGTGCCTCACCGAGGTCACATCCATGCTGGAGTAAAATGCAAGCACTACCAAGGACAGTTGGTACTAACAACGATGTTTCATCCATTTTCCTGCCCCGCTAGTTTATTTATTACTCCCTGAGACACCGGCAGGGTGTTGAGAAGACTTTTTGCGAGCGGCCGGCCGGCCGTAGTGCGGGAGCGGGAGGGAGGTGTTGACATTCAACGTGGATACGGCGAAAGGGCAAGCAGGCGTACGTGTGGCGTGACGAGCAAAAAAAGGAGAGATAGGCCCCGAGAGGTGAGGACGTGTGGTTGGTTGCTTTGCTTTGCCGCGCTGCGCTGAGCTCGGTTCCGTTGGATGGGATAACAGTCTGTCGACGAAACGGCTGCAATCGACAGCAACAGCTTCCTTAATTACTCCAGTTTAGTGAGAGATGGAGTGACGACAGAATGCTGCGGATATACTGTACTAGCAAATGGGATTATTGTTTCTGGAAAAGAAAAGAAAGCTACGGAGGGGGGTCAGTTTTCATCTGCACGTGGGGACGTGTTTCAAGTTCGAACTGATAGCATACTAGATGACTGTCAGCTTCCAGAATCCCGAGTCAAAGCATAGCTCCGTTTATCCCATGCTATCTCTGTCGCTACTAGAAAGTCTGGAATCGGCAGTGATCATTTCGAGCATCTCAAGTTCTCAACCGGAGATTTCAATAAGCGTCCGGTAACTGTGCCCGAACTAGTGCTATTTGGGGTGCCTAAGCCCAGCAATCGGTCGGGTTTTTAGGGTTTACGGATTAGCCGATCAAGTTCAAATATAAATGAAAAACCGTCGGGTCCCGCTATTTTCTCTTCGAGGGTTCCGATCCCCTGGCTGAAGCGTCAGAATATTTCCTATCATGCTCAAACAAATGATTAGTCTGAAAACCATATTTTTCATTAACACAAAAAACATTTAGAGAGAGAATTGACCTTTCAAAAGTGGTACACATCTTTCTATATCACTCCAATAATTCAATTTACAAACATGCCAAACTTTAATTTCGTTTTGAAGAGTTTAGCATTTTCATAGAGTTAATTTTTTTTTGTGAAACAGAGTTCATTCCTTAATTCATCCAAAACATGCATATTTTTAACATGCATTTTTATTTACGATATCATAATTCAAGTGTTTGATAACCCACAAAGATTTATAGAAATTCACATTGCTAATTAAGCGAAACCATATATAACTTCACTTTGTGTTCTTGCGTACAATATTTATAAATATAGTATATATTAATGCTAAAATAGTAGATGTAGCACCAAAGTTCAGGGTTCCTCGTATTTTATAAACACGTATAAAAAGTTCAAGTTAGAATATGAGAGTAATTTCCTCATCTCGGTTTATTAGGCACAATACCAAAACCAGATTTTATCAAGAGTTAGGCACAAATAGCATTAATAATCTCCTACAAATGCTCCCAGCCACTTCTTATCCCAAATCTGCATGAGATTTGGCCAATACTCTATTTAATTAGGGCAATGCATGCGTTTCCGATTGGATCTTATCGGTCTTTCTTAATTAATTGCATGATTTAGGAGTAATTACCTCGGCCAATACTCACTTGGCTAGGCCACATAGAAACTCCAAACATGCCTAATAAACCGAGATGGACGGAGTAGCATTTATCGAGAAAAAATAATCGGAATGTGACAAAACCTTAACAACATAGAGATTTATTGATGTTCATGAAGGCTGTTAGGCGTGAGTTCCTGGTCTTCCCTAAATAAAAATAGGAGAAAAAAACCAGTTATCGTCTATGAAGACCAATCCAATAGCTCGAGGAATGGCGAGGCACAGTACAATTTTTTTTGTCCCATTAAATAAATTGATGCGGACCGAGGCGGATATAGCGCACGCGCTCGCCTATGGATGGTGGAGGAGAAGACACATCACCAGGCGGCACGGGATGCCGCGACATCGAGGAGGCTTGTGCGCAAAGCACACTTAGCGCACAACGGCAAGGCTGCAGCGGGGTCTATCCCCACCTGTCGTCAATCTAGATTAAATTTATTTAGTGTTTAAGTGTTTAGTTTAAATTTTGTTTTAAAATAATTTATTTGAATGTAAATCAAGTTGTTAGTTTAAATTTGAATGTTCAATTTTTTAAGAAAATATAGTTTAGGGGCGTCCCTGGGGACACCCGTCCCTTTTGATACGGACAAGTGTCTGGATCGCCAAAAAAAACACCATTTTAAGGACGTCGAACACATTTTCAGGACGCTTGGACTCGCCTCACGATAAAGGTATACGTGTGCCTTGTAGTACCTGTCGGTTATCTCAGATTCGTTTCTCCCTACTTGTATTTGACATTTTTGCAACAAGCGGTGCGACGAATAGTTTATACAACGAGGACGTTGTGCACATGGATTTGTACCGTACTCCAGACGTGAAATAAAAATACAGGTACGGACCCCGTCCAATCCTGTACTTTTCTAATTCTCGGTCTCCAAGAACTTCCATGATTGCTGTATAATAATACTACCTTGTCCTACACCAGTACGTCAAGCAGTACAATAATCTTCTGAAGGCTAGACGTACCACAACAATGCACCCAATAAGAGCAACTCTAGGAAAAAACTCCATATATTTTGCCGAGTTTAGATGCTGACGGCAAAAAACACAATCTAGCGGTGTCTTAAACACCCGGCCTTAAAACAAATTAGAGATCCCTTAAAAATCGTGGTTTGGACATTAAAGCTTGGCCTCCAAATTAAATAGAACTTCTACCACTGTTCATCCCATGTGAACTCTTTTTTTCCTTACCCACCCACGAGCACGCCATGTTGTGCTTGCCGGACAACACGCTCCACCGAAGATTTACCAGCGATATACTGACAGGCCTAATCAAATATCTTGACAAAATTGAAGTATAGTCGGCTGAATCGACAGTCTTTGAGGGAACAACATGGCCATGGAGAGCACCATGGGACTACTCCGTCATGCGAGCCTTGGCCGCTCTCGTCCGGTGCCTCGCCACAACCAATGGATGGTGGTCACGGTGATGACGGTGAGGTCGAGGTCAAGCACTGTCTGCATTGCCATCGTCATGGTGACGAGAGTGGTGGAGTTGGTGGCTGTGGAGTCAGAGTAGAAGAGCGGGAGGAGGAGAGGTCAGATTGGAGGATGACGACGCTAGGGCTGTTCCATCCCGACAATGGAGGCTGCACTCGGTTGTGGGGTTGTGCAGAGAAGGGGATAACTAGTGGGAAAAGTAAAATGGGAAGAAAGCGAGAGAGAGGAAATGGAATGAAGAATATACGAGAGAAAGGAATAAAAATGGTGACAACCCACTAATGAGTGGGTCCTATGCGACATATTAATGGAGTATAGGGCGTGTAAAAACTGTCAAGAACCTTAAGAAGAGTCTGCAAAAACATTACAAAGGCCAAAATAATAAGGATTATGATGAAGTTGCTCTAATAACTTCGCTCTCCGGAAGGCGGGCCATCGTATCAACTAGAGTAGCGAAAAGTGTCTTTGAATCCCGTGCTGATACTTAGTAAAATTCGGCAAAACTAAGTTTTTTTACAAAATGAACCAAAAATATTGGATGTAGCCAATAGTGTGTCCGACAAACGTGCAAAAAGTCAATTTCAAAAACTTTGTATTCAGTGCTACACAAAAATGACAAAATTCAAAATTTTAAAAATATGCATATTCATATCCACACTTTTGTACACTTTTGTCATTTTTGTGTAATCCAGAATTCAAATGTTTTAAAATAATTTTTTGCACGTATGTGAAATACACCATTGGCTACATCCGAAAAAAATCTAATATATTTTTAATTTTAAAAAATATCAGAATCACCAGGGCTCGGACCACGAAATCTCCTCTCTTGGGTAGTCCCTTTTGAACACGTTAGAAATTGGAGCTTAGAACATTTCTTCACCCCGTCGCGATCAAAAGCGGTCACATCCAAGATGCCTTGTACAATTTACAAAGCGACGTTGTCCTTCCCTTGAAAAAGAAGCTCGAAAAAGAAAGGAGAGTGAACGGTCTTAAACGTACTTTTATTTTTTTAGATAAAGTGCTTTTATTACTTAAAAGGTTTAAGCATTACACCCGGCCTCTGCATAACTAAGATGCACACAGCCGCCAGTTCACCATCACTCAAGTCGGTCAGCGAAAAATAAAAAGGCGAATTACATATCAAAATGAGAAATTGAAGATCCGCCTAGGCTGCTGGTAGGTCTATCCGGAGTCTATGTTGCCACCCATGCCGGGAAAATAACTCCCTGGCCGCAGCCTCCAGTCTCGACGCCACCTCCAAAAATAAATCTCGGTGCTCCACACGCTGCAGGGATGACCAACCTCGTATGTTGACACCATTCTCTAATATTGAAAATAGAACAGCATTGCTCTCATGCGGCCCAGTCGCAAATCTCATCATAGGCAAGAACACTCTAGGGTGCATGGCCAGTATGCTAGTGGCATCGTACGGCCGCCGGGAGGAGGTGGTAAATGGAAAAGACTTTACGCGGACGCGCGAAGGAAAGGGAGGATCAGTACACTGGACACTGGTACCGGCGGAGCGATCGGGAAGCCGAGCCGGACCGGGAAAGGAATCCAAAAGGACAAATAATTGAGGCACCCCGGCGCCGGCAGCGGCGGGCCCTGCCGTCGTCCTCGCACGGCCGCGCCCGCCCTATCCCCACCTCTGTCCCAGCCACGGCTGCTCTCCCTCCCGGTCATGCCCTCCAGAGCTCAAATCGCAATACGTGGAAAATCATTCGCTCTCATATTTTTCACTACCGTAACGTTTTCGAATGGAGTTTTGAAGGTCTATCTTTCCTGCTAGGAACAGGATCGATCAGTGAGAAACGCGATCGTCTTTTCTAGCTGGGTGGTTTTTGACACGCTCTCACGACGAAAAATGGCGCAGTTACAGGAAGTTCACGCACGTTCGGCCAAAGGACAATGCACATTCAAATCACGATCTGTTTTCACGACTATATATATAGGAGCCGCGTCAAGATTTCAAAATAAGTTACATGGGGAATATATTTCGACAATCTTTTTTGCACTACATTAAATGCATAGGTTCCACCGAGTTTCCCCTCCACTACGTTCGGATGCATTGCTCTTACCCTGAGTGAATGTAATGTCTTATTTTTCTGCTATGTCATGTCATGAGCAGTTGTTTGTTGCATCAATATCATGCCTTATGTGTTCTGATATTCTGTTTTGCTTTTAGCTTTTGTTTGCACCGTCTTTCGTTGCACTTATGCCATATCTCACGATGCACTGTGTTTTGCTTTCATGTTTTAAGCCTCTTGCATTGTGTTTTGCTGTACTCATGTCATGACTTACGATGCACTATGTTTTGATGTCCTCTCCTGAGCGGCTGTCTTGCACCACGTTCTCTTGCATCACGTTCTGCTACACTAATGTCCTGCCTTTGGAGGTGGCGCAGCCCGCTACATGCGATACGACAAATGCATCCTACGGAATAATACACAGAAAAGACCATGTATTTTTTCCAGGATCTATATGAATGCTTGATGCGATGAAGTCATCGTCATGGAGCGCGTCACGCGATACTAGTAAAAGGCTTCCTTTGATTCCCAGGATAGAACAATGTAGGAATAGGGAAAAAATAGGGCATCTTCGGTTAAAAGAAATTGTATAGGTTTTTCGCCCATAGTAATTTTTCCTATAAAGTCCATTTGGGTCAAAGGATGGAATCCTCCAAACAAAAATAAGGAGTGCTTTCCTAGACTACAATCTTATAAGATTTCTAGCAAGATGTGAGACCTATTGGAAAAATTGATATGTGTCTATAATAACTATGACATGCACTCAATTCATTCCTATAGCATCTCAAGTGTTATGACATTCAATCCCCGCAATATTCCTCCTGTGTTTTTCAAATTCTACAAACCAAAGAGTCCCATAGATTGGGGTGGCATGTCTAAGTGAATCCTATGAGAATATGGATTGTTTTTATTGTGGTGAACGAAATTTTGATGAGCTTAGACCTCGTGCTTTTTTTCTATGGGATTAACACTACAATATTCTCATGGGATTAATTCCTATGTAACATGATCCAATGAATCAAATAGCTTCTATAGTAAAATTTCCTATATGACCCAATTCTCCAAAAATCCTATGATATTCCTTTGAATCCAAGGGCCCCAAAAATAACCAACGTACTACATTTGGATGTTATGCTCTTTTATACTGTTGGGGTTGTATGTAGGTATAGTCTTTCACCCGATAATTTATTTACGTTACTTTTTTTTTGGAGGTTTCTTCCTTTTTACCTTTATTGGATTTTGAGGAGGATTCCTCTTCCGGTTCATGTTCTTCTTACTTTAGGAATAGGTTCAAATTCATCTCCACTTTGATTTTATTGATGGTCTTCATCATTTTTGGATAACTCTTCGCTGGCATCATCACCATCTTGAGCTTCAGCATCGGAGATGGATATTTCATTTGTATGCTCAATATAGTTTCCATTCATGTCACTTTCTGCAGAAGATTTCTTATTTTGAGAGCTTGATCTTACCTTGTTATCTTCAGATGTCCCTCTAGATAACCAAGACCCGAGTGGCTGAACATCACTTGGTTTTAACACAAATAACTTGATTTTCATTAGTCATTTTTTCAAGAATAGTTTCTCCTAAACAGTAGCCAATTTTTATACTTGATTCTTTCTCATAACAAAGTGGTTAGTTTTAATAGCATCTATTAAAACGTGTTGACTTGAAACTAAATCTCCAAAAAATGATAAAATCAACACTGGCATCCACTGAAAATTTACCATCGCCTTCAATGGAGAGGACAAAATTAACATGGATAGGGAAATAGGTTTCATCAATGGGTAATTTGGCACCTTTATTAGATAATTCGTTCATCCCAGATAATGTACTTCCCTTCTCTTTAATCGATTTCGTTGCCTCCTTCATGTCTTCTTTCATCAATCTAAGAATTCCTTTCTTTCTTAGGAGGTAAATCGATATTCACCTCTTCTTAAGTATTCCAATCTTGATGGCCTTGAGAAACGACATCCAAATAATTCCTTGTCTCCTAACATATTTAGTTTCCTTAAATTGTTATATGAAATACTATCTAGATAGGACATAGATTTTTTTTAGTTAGCCGTTATAAAATATGTCTAGCAATTCATTTCCCACTAAACCGTGTCACAAACATTTTGATTGGGGATTGACGAACCTCCCCAAGCTTGGGGTTGATTCTCATTTTACGATTGGCAAAATTATTACTCCCTCCGATTCATATTAGCTATCGCTGAATCAGATTTATCTGCGACAATTAATATGGATGGAGGAAGCAATAGAGACTATCATGAAAAATATGTTATCACCAGGTGTATATATTTTTTGAACAGAAGAACGTGGAGGTTGAAGCTGAAAATTCGCTTCTCGCTAGCATAATAAAAAAAACTATTTTCTCCACCACGGATTCTGAATATTCGTACCACACGTGTCACGTCAAGTACAATAATTAAGCAGCATCACATCGCTCGGACAGATCACGCAGGCCGGCCAATTCTACGTACCGGCAGCAGCAGGCAAAGCGACGACGCCCGAGTGCGGCCAGGGGGGACGCACCGGCGGGGTGCGCCTTGCGCGCAGCGGTACGTATCGCTTACTAGTACTGCCCCCGTGCCTATCGTGATGCGGCTTTGCTTCCCCTTCCCTCCCTCCCTCCCTCCCCACCCGCCCGGCGCGCCGGCGTGGGACGGCGGGGCTCTCCATTTCGCCCCTGCCCGCGTCCCCAATTACGCGCCCCCTGCCACCCACGCCCTTGCCGCGGCGCCACGCTACACGCTAGCTAGCTAATCCCAACCCGAAACGACCCCGTGGCGTGCGCTCCCGGCTCGATTCCTCCCCCCGGTCTTCGTCTCCCTCCGCTTTCCTCTCCCCACACACCTTCTCCCCACCACCGCCGCGTCCCCGCGATCCGATTCCGGCCGCCGTTTTTTCCTACTACCATTTCTCCGGGGTGGTCACCTCTTTCTGCTACTGCTGCTGCTGCTGTTCATAGGATTGGGCGCGAGGTTCGATTTTTTCCCGGGAGTCCACTCCAAGGTAACTACCTCCTCCTATCGAATCTCCCGCTTCTGCTCGTCGGCCTGCCTCTCCGATTATCGGTTTTTGATCCGTGTTGCGTCGGTGGGCTTGCGCAGATCCCAAGGTTGGGCTCAGGTGCATATCAATCGGGTGGCGTGAGGCGGCGGAGGGCCTTGGGAGATGCAGAGGGAGGCGGGGCCGCAGGTGGCCTCCCCGCTCTACCTGCACCAGCACCAGCACCAGCACCAGCTGCCTCCCCATGCCAAGAAGCGCGGGAACCCATGGCCTGCGACGGAGAACACGGCCGCCCCGCCGCCGACAACTGGAACCCCAGGATGTGGGACTGGGACAGCCGCGCCTTCACCGCGAGGCCCTCCTCTGACGCGCTCCGCCTCGCCGGCGGCAACCAGCACAGCAGCCAGCGCCGGCGATCCCGCCGCCACGCACGGCAGGGGGTGCCGCCGGTCAGCTGAGCCTTCAGCTGGGTCTGCGGGAGGAGGCTCTGGCTCTGGCGATGGACGTGAGTCCGACGACCACCATCTCTTCCTCCTCGCCTTCTCCGCCCACGACCGCAAGGCCGGCGGCGGCGCAGGAGCAGGCTGCTGTTAGGCCGACCAAGAGGGGCCGCTCCGGATCGCCCGGGACCGGTTCCGGAGGAGACGGAGGAGCAGCGCCGGGAGCTATCCGATGTGCCAGGTCGATGATTGCCGCGCGGATCTGACCGTCGCCAAGGACTACCACCGGAGGCACAAGGTGTGCGAGATCCACAGCAAGACCACCAAGGCGGTCGTTGCCAACCAGATGCAGCGCTTCTGCCAGCAGTGTAGTAGGTAATCATCGTATTCATCCCCCAAAAAATTATATTATGATGCCACTTTTAGGGGTTTCCTTTATGTTTATGATGATGCTACCAGTTGCTATAAGGTGTGTTTGTATTGGTCCTGAGAAATGATCTTCTCAACCTGATAGTTGCTTCTTCTGATCCATCATTCAGATTTCACCCGCTTTCGGAGTTCGACGAGGGTAAGAGGAGCTGCAGAAGAAGGCTCGCCGGGCACAACCGACGCCGGAGAAAAACCCAGCCAACAGATGTTGCTTCACAGTTGCTGCTACCTGAAAACCAAGAAAATGCAGCAAATAGGACTCAAGATATCGTCAATCTGATAACCGTGATCGCACGCTTGCAAGGTACTTTACCTGCTCCTGAACTCGATACACTTTCACTATTTGGTGATTTTAATCTGAGTACTATGTTTACTTCCTCTCCAATGATAGGTGGTAATGTTGGCAAGCTACCTAGCATCCCTCCCATGCCAGATAAAGATAATCTGGTTCAAATTATAAGTAAAATAAGCTCAATAAATAACGCAAACTCTCCGGCAAGATCTCCACCATCAGAAGTCATTGATTTGAATGCCTCGCATGGACAACAACAAAATTCTGTTCAAAAGGCAACAAAGGCGGTCGACAAGCAAACTGTGCCGTCAACCATGGACCTGTTAACAGTTCTATCAGGTGCCCTCGGGACTTCGACCCCGGAGACCAATACGTCTCAGTCTCAAGGGAGCAGTGACAGCAGCGGTAATAACAAGAGCAAGAGTCGTTCAACAGAGCCAGCTTGTGTTGTAAATTCCCATGAGAAATCAATCCGATCTTTTCCGGCAGCTGGTATGATAAGAAGCAACAACACCCATGGAAGTCCAGACCAGGATACCCATCAATTTTTGTCACTACAGTTGTTTGGTAATTCTGAGGAATACATTCCTGCGAAGATGGACACCACAAATAAGTACCTGTCTTCTGAGAGCAGTAATCCTATGGACGAGAGATCGCCATCATCCTCTCCGCCTATAACCCACCTTTTTCCCCACCCGTTCACTAAACGAGGGCATTAGGCATCCTCGTATTGCAGACTATGGGGAAGACACTGCAACAGTTGAGATTAGTACCACTCAGGCATGGTGTGCACCACAACTTGAGCTTTTCAAGGATTCAGAACGACCAACAGATAATGGGTCGCCACCGAACCCAATGTATCAATCATGTAACGCCTCAACATCTTGTTCAGACCATTCACCATCAACATCAAATTCAGATGGACAGGTAATTTATGCCGAAGCTTGCTGTTTCAATTGATTATGCAGTTAGCCAGGACATACTTTGTTATTTTAGCAACGCTGCAACCTGATCTTCGCTTGATTTGCCATTTTGTAGGACCGTACTGGTAGGATTATATTCAAACTCTTCGGCAAGGAACCTGGCCAAATACCTGGAAACCTTCGAGATGAGGTATGATCATGAAACTGTACTAACATGATAAATCACAGCCCCTCATTCAGCTCATTTCAGTCACCATATAATTGAAATGTTTCTCCTTCGTTGATCAGGTTGTAAATTGGCTGAAACACAGCCCCACTGAAATGGAGGGTTATATTCGCCCTGGTTGCCTTGTACTATCCATGTATCTGTCAATGCCAGCTATTGCATGGGATGAAGTAAGTCTGCTGCCACAGTAGAAAAAAAAGTATGTAATAAATTGCTACAAATCTAATGTTGTTATGTAAATGCAGTTTGAAGAAAATTTTCTCCGGCGAGTAAGCTCCTTAGTTCAGGATTCTGATTTGGATTTCTGGAGAGAAGGAAGGTTTTTAGTTCGAAGTGATAATCAGCTGGTGTCATACAAAGATGGTATACATAACTACTATTTTTCTGTTAATTTCCTCTGTTCTTGCTCGTGTAAGGCACTCTTGGGTGTTTTGACTATGAGTTCGTTTCATTTGATATCAAATTTGTATTCCAGGAATGACCCGCCTATCGAAATCATGGAGAACATGGAATACCCCTGAGTTGACCCTTGTGACACCAATTGCTGTTGTTGGTGGGAGAAAGACGTCCCTCGTTCTTAAGGGCCGAATCTACAATCCCAGGCACACAGTGAGTTCCCTGTTGTAAAATTGTTTCCAACCCTACAAAGATTATTGTGAATGTTTGAGACTCACCATGAACTCTGTGTCTATGCAGGATCCACTGTACTAGTACAGGGAAGTATATATCAAAAGAGGTGCTATGCTCGCGTATCCGGGTACTATATATGATGATTCAGGTCTTGAGACCTTTGACTTACCGGGAGAACCAAATCTTACTCTTGGACGTTGCTTTATTGAGGTTTGTCTGACTCTAATATCCTTGCTGTAGCTCTAGATATGTAAAGATTATTACTAGTTAGCATTCGGAAAGTGTTTACAGTTATGAATCTTCATACGTGCAGGTTGAAACAGGTTCAGAGGAAACAGCTTCCCTGTTATTTTTGCGAGTTCGAACGTTTGTCAGGAGTTGAGAAACCTTGAGGCTGAGCTTGAAGATTCACAATTTCATGATGTCTCTTCAGATGATCAGGTTCATGATGCTAGGCGGTCAAAGCTAAGGAAGCAAGTTCTGCATTTTCTTAATGAACTTGGCTGGCTCTTTCAGAAAGTTTCTACTGATGCACCTTCCACAAAATCAGATGTTTCTGATTCGGAGTTTATCCAATTTTCTACTGCACGGTTCAGATACCTCTGTTGTTTTCAAATGAGCGGGACTGGTGCTCCCTTACCAAAACATTACTCGATATACTTTCCAAGAGGAGTTTGGTTAGTGCCGAACTATCACAGGAGACCTGGAAATGCTCTCGGAGATTCATCTTCTGAACAGAGCAGTGAAAAGGAAGAGCAGCCACATGGTGCATTTGCTTCTGAAGTTTGTAGTAATTTGCCCTGATAATTCCAACTGTACCCCTTCCTTCCAAATTATCCTGGCCCAGGTGGTTTGACTCCATTACATCTTGCTGCATCCCTTGATGATGCAGAGGATATAGTTGATGCCTTGACAGATGACCCTCACAGGTATGCCCTCTATAGTTTAACATATCTTGGTTTTAGTTTTTTCACATTAATAGTTCTTCTGATCTTTTGCTTAAATCCCTGCAGATTGGTTTGAGCTGCTGGCGTTCAGCACTAGATGATAATGGGCAGACTCCTGAAGCCTATGCGAAGTTGAGGAACAATGATTCGTACAACGAACTTGTGCACAAAAGCTCGTGGACAGGAATAATAGCCAGGTTACCATTATGCTGAACGAAGGGGAAATTCGTACGGATCAACGAGGGAATGTTGGTGAGAAGAATGTATCCACATTGGAAGTAAGATCTTGCAACCAGTGCGCAGTTTTGGAGTCTGGCTTGCTAAGGCGCCCTATGCATTCTCGAGGATTGCTGGCTCGCCCGTATATCCATTCAATGCTTGCCATAGCAGCAGTCTGTGTATGTGTCTGCGTGTTCATGCGAGCTTTGCTGCGGTTTAACTGGTAGGTCTTCAAGTGGGAGAGGCTGGATTATGGTCCTACATAGATTTTGGAGACACCTTTTTATAGCAAGGTGGTGTTATTAAGGGAAAACCTTACAAGAACCAGAGGGTACGGAACCAGATAGCTTTTAACTATTCCAGTTTCCTTCCCATGGAACTTTGTCCATGCGTAGGGATGGTGAAATGTAATATTTGCAAGGGTAATACCCTCCCGGAAAAAAAATAGGTGTTTGCTGCGGATGGCGGCACTTAAAGGGAGTTAAGAATCAAGAAAAAGGGATCTGGAACCCTGCCAAAAGATATGCTTGGGCAGTTGGCACATAGTTTTTGTGATAAAGACGACATCGGTCCTTTTGAACAAAGATAAGGTGGAGGCAACAATAGTCCTGGGCTAGAGCAGTAAGTAACCCTTTGATTTCTTTTTTGCTGGTGTAAGTGTGAATCTGCCGTTTCATGTATCATAAGATGGTGTTTATTTATCTTGATCTTTGTTCGTACTACATTTTTTGTTTATGAAATACAGTGTTTAGCATGTAACTGTTTTCTGTTGTCTTTTAGATGGGGAGGATAGTGTCTTGAGCTAAGTAGAAAATGAGGCAGGTTTATGTATGTATCCGGATGTACTGTTTTATTTCTCAACTGTGGGGCTCCCGTTTTGATAAAAAGCCTGGATACCTTTCTTTCTAAAATTTTGTTGCACGTATGCTGATTCTGTCGTGTATGCATATCTTTCAGGAAAAGAAACCTACCTCTGTTCCTGTATATAAATTCATTACTAGAGAAAATCATATGTTTGCTGTTAATAAATACATCATATGCCGTTGTGCAGTTGGTGGACATAACCGGACTGACTTGAGATAAAGAAGATGGTACTTATTTGATACGAAAACAGTGATGCAAGTAATGCGTGTGGTGGGGCATCTCGGCACCGTGTCTCGTAAAAAAGGGTCGATCCTTGGCGCCAGGGCGGGACCTCGGTGATGCGAATGAGATGCCGGCGCTTTACCGGACCGCCCTCATACATCCACGATGCCAACCCCTCCCGCCTACAGCGACGGCACCGTCCTGATCGACGATTCGATCGCTCCGCTTTACGCTCAACATCTAGTGGCTTCAGCAGGAGCATGTGAGAGAGCTCCTCTTTTCCGGCAAGTTGCTCACCGTCGGGCGGCGCCGAACATGGATGGACCACGCTAGCTGTTGCGTGCGGGCTATGACGAGGTTAGGGGCCTGTGGCGTGTTGCCTTTTGTGTTGGGAGCAAAAGTGGCCGGGAGTAATGTGCAACGGAAGCCAACGTACATACGGCTACAGGCCACAAGCCGCCATCCGTCACGGTGGCGTTCACGTCCGTTCGCCCGCGGATTGCGCGGTCGGATAAGTTTAAGCTCACCAGATAGTTGCATGAAAAATAAACTCAAATTCGAATGATCCTTGGAAGATGCATTAGTTAAGAACGATGCGACGCGTCGAGTCACGCATGGCTCCCCTAGGCGGTGTCTGAACACACGTTGTCGGCGTCAATGCATGGCAGACGAGCCGGTGCTCGCGTTAATGGAGGCGCCACCCACATCCGCTCCTCCGGCCGGGTTTAAAACGGCGCGTGGCACGCCTCTCCTCTCATTACACATCCCACTCTACTCTCCCAAGTCCCTCTAGGCCTAGATCAACCGCCCACCATGGCAGGACGACACGAGGTGAACCGCGAGGTGAAGATGGAACACGACTTTCGCCGCGCTGCACTGTCCTCTGACCGTGCGTGTCGCCGCAACTAGCACCGCCACGGGATGTTCCGCGAGGAGCGGCTCTTCCTCACACATCGCCGCCCAGACCAGTCGTTCCCAGCCGAGCCACCACCTCCGGCATATCCTCTATCGTCGTACCCGCTCGGGGACCCCGCACAGCAAGCCACCTCCTCCCGCGCGCCTCCATCTCTGATGATGGTCCAGGAGGTGTAGCACCACTTGCGCCACAACATCCCGGTGCCAGACGGACGTCACCTGCCGGACGGGTGGGTGACGAATACCGTCAAGATCCCGGTGGCGTCGTGACTCAGCGGGCTGGCGCGCCTAGACTACAATCACGTGGCTCTGGAGGGACATGTCGTGGCCTCGTGGGAGCATCGGATCGACCCCCTATACTCCATGTCATCGACGTACTGGACCGACGTGGTGGACACGGAGTACGAGGCGTGTCACGGAAGGTTCTTCCTGCCCGTCGGCATGTCGTCACCACTTGCGTAGTGGTTCATGTTGGACGCAAGCTGTTCGACGACGACTACTATGACAACGAGCCTGCCGAAGCACCGACAGCGGCACAGGAACCTGCACCATCACCGCCACCGTCCCAGGAACCTGTCACAACACCGGAGGAGGAGGGGGAGGATGAGGACGACGATGACGACTGGCAAGAGACGCAGTGGCAGGGCATGCATGGCCCTCGAGGCTTACTTTCGGTAGTGCTAGATCAAACCCCATCACACTCCAGCAAGAGCGGCGACCTAGAAACATCAATATTCCTCAGAGCCGCCGCCGTCGCCACCTTCGACGACAGTTCCGAGGACGGGGACTGACGTGAACGGCGAACCAGCAATATCCACGTTCCCACGGTCATTGCCAGATACGTCGCTAGATCTAGGGATAGATTTAGGATTTAGTTTAAATTTCGTTTTAGTTCGTTGAACGTCGTTCGCTAAATTTCGTTTAACTTTGATGTCCTCAAATTTCAATAAAAACCGTTCCTTTATATTCAATTCAAGTTTTACACAAAATTGGGAAAAAACCCCGTTACTACTCCATGTGAAGATGCGATGATTGAATTTTCGGCTGATTACACCGAAATGATTGCACGATCGGTGGATCGGGGAAGGAAGACACGTACGGTCCTCGCTGCAGGCTAGCCTGGACAGGCGTACGAAGCCCATGGATGTCCGTACCGTCCCCGGACAAGATAGCCTGGGTCACTGGGTGCTAGTAACCGATCCCACCACTAGCTGGAGTAGTAATTGTCACTAGTGGATGGCAGGATGCGCGGTGGAGACCGGCCGTCGTCATCGTCCGTCGTCGATCTATCCACCCGGGAGAGGCGGAAAGCGGGCGGCTGCGACAGCTCCGACGGCCGGACGCGCGCGGGGGATGGTGACCCGATCATCATCGGGTGACTAGTGATGGTGGACGAGTGCTTGGTACCCGTGGGCGCCGACAGAAACAGATCAATTGATCTTTGCCTTTTCACACGTTTCACGGGATGGATGGATGGCTGGGCGGCTGACAATGAACAGTGCAAGCCGGTTGACGGGAGAGTGCATATAGCTCGCAAGTCTCGCTGTCATGAAACTATACAGAACTCCAATATCGAAAGTTTGTGAAGAAATAAGTGTGAAGGCTCAACTTTTTCAGCGCATGAACTATACAGAACTCCAACTAGTTATATGATTTTGAAAGGCCTGAATATAAGTTTCTCGTATTTCCAAACGGCCCAAGCAGAGCACTAGAGCTGAAGAGTCTCTTGGGCCGCATTGCACCCCACCTCACATGTACTGAGAGGCAGTTGTTAGAACATACAAAAGTACTATCACACTCTCTAATTATCGTTAAATTGCAAGTATCTAAACAATATTTTTAGTAGTAAATAAATCCGATTCAGGGACAATTAAATGGATTGGAGAGAGCACTATCTTCCTGTTTTCTCTATTTCAAAACATGTATTTTTTATTTATTTAAATGAAGCATGGACAAGATACTATATGAATAGTATGATTGTAAAAATGATGCAAAATACGATCATATCATCGGCTACAGTTGTGTTACACCGCTGCATAGACACGAGCTTGACAAAGCTTCCTGGCGGTTCGAGCCACCGAGGTTTAACAACTACAATCCCATGGCGTCCAATGGAAACCCTTCTCCGCCGGAAACAGAAACTAAATCAAGAGGAGGCGCGGATGGTAATGTTATCATTCACAAGACTTGACTTGGCGCAGAAGGTTTCCGACAAGTTCAAGGAGTTGACTGATTTTATCTCTAGTAGCGATGCTGAAGTTTGTTCGAATACTACTAGCAATAGCTGCATATTAGGATTATGAATTATGGAAGATGGACGTCAAAACAGTTTTCCAAACGTGCACATGGTACAATTAGAGGGTTTTGTTGATCTAAAGAATGTTGGTAAGGTATGCAATCTTTAAAGGTACATTTATGGACTTAACAAGCATCCAGAAGTTGGAACATTTGTTTTGACTAAGTGATCAAAGGGTTTGGCTTCATCCAGTTAAGCGAAGAAACATGTGTTTCAAGAAAAAAATATGTGGGAGCTCACTAGCATTTCTAACACTTTATGTGGATGACATTTTATTAGTTGGAAATAAAAAAACTTGCATTGGTACAATAAAAAAATCACCGGAAAAGAGTTTTGCAGCGAAAGACTTGGGCGAAGCAGACTACATATTGGACATGAAGATCTATCATGACAGATCAAGATGTCTGAGAAGGCTCAGCCAAATCATGTACATTGACAAGATTTTGAAGAGATTCAAAATGGAGAATTCCAAGAAAGGATATCTCCAATGTCACCAGGCACAGTTCTTGGTAAAACAATGTCCTAAGACTACAAGTGAGTGAGCTAACATGATACGGTATCCATACGCGTCAGCCATTGGTTCCATCATGTATGCCATGATATGTATGAGGCCGGATGTTTCCTATGCGCTATGTTACCATCCGGCATCAAAGTGACCCTAGGCTGGCTCACTGGACAGCAGTTAAGTATATTTATAAGTACCTCAACAAAATCAAGGAAATGTTTCTTGTCTATGGAGGAGAACAAGAGCTCAGAGGTTACACCGATGCCAGATTCCAATCGTATCCGGACGAATTTTAGGCACAATCAGATTATTTATTCTTGTTGAACTGTGGGACTATAAGATGGAAAAGTGTCAACAAGGCACTGTCGAGACTCTACTGGAGCAATAGTTTTGGTGCCATCATTTTACAGTGCTCGTCAAGAAGCATGCAGTCGTGGGGGAACTGGCGGTGGAGATAAGCAAACGAGAGCCGGACGGGAGACATCCTCGCCAATGACGAGCTCAAGTCCTTAGCCCCCTTCGTGTCGGTGCACGGATTCAAGGGCGATACAACATGAAGGGCTCATCCTAGGGATGACGGTTGACAAGGTAGTGCGGGACTTCTAGCTCCCGCCGCCTACTGTCGAGGGAGCCACAAGGCTGATCCAATGAAAATTGGGACCGAAGGCGATACAAATTTTTACCAAACTTATATACTTAGGTATTTGTTTTTAGCATGTTGCAATTTTACAACTATAATTTCCATTGGATAGTTTAACCACCAACTATAAATGTTACTAAATAGGAATGCAATAGGGGAAGCCACTACAACGACTTTGAAAATAATAAAATCCAAAGCCGCGACCATGAGAACTTGAACTTGAGCGGTTTAATTGTACATACACTTTCCTAACCAAGTGAGTTATGCTCACTTGTTTACTAAATATTAGGTTGTGTTCTTTTGTTTGTACTGAATATCATTAAAGGATAGTAAACTTTATTTTATAGTAAATTTTGTTCTAAAATTATTATTGTTTAGCAATACATATAATCTATATGATTGATATGTATTTATCGTAAAGATCAATAGCTCTAATATTATGCCAATAGCGGTTTCTAGTGTATAATAAAGTAACCATATTTATAGAAACTCTTAGAGCATTAACTGAACCAATGTATTTTTTACTCCTTTTTCGTTGTTAAAATTGTTTAAAAGTCAAAAGTCAAAACTGAACCAATGTTGTTTTAGGTATTAAAACAACATTGTTAAACAAATTGTGTGACTTGGAGGAGCCATAGCCATGGCAAGCCTTAGCAATTTTGATCTGTATCTAGTCCATATTGAAATGACTAAAAGGTCTTATAAGTTATAATAGTGAACAGAGGGAGTAAAAAAAATATGGTGTTATGATCCGAGATGAATGTGCTTCCATCATACGGTCCACGTCTTAGTTTCCATCTTCCACCAAAGATGGTTTCTCATTGGATAATTTATCACTCTCCTTGAGGGGTTTGCCTTTGTTCTTTTGCATGTCACCATTCCTATCTCCTATAAATAAGCATTCAGCGCCAGAGGATTTTGCGGAGTTCTTCATGATTTGATTTATGTCGAGGTGACAAGATGACCCATAAAGGACCAACATTCAACAGAATACACAATAGGTATCAAATTCTTGTAAACACAAGCAATCCCCATGTCTTGTTTAGTAGTAACAGGGAAGAATTACACACACCCTGTCCCCATGGGTTTGCCCAATTATGCTCTTTTCTTTCTTTGTTTTTATTTTTCGTTTCTCGGGTGAATACATGCATACTTTTTGTAAGATAAACAAACTGTTTTTGGAACATTGTTTTTTAAAGGAATGTGGTAGGGCAAGCCCCTACAACAATTTTTTTGTTTTGAAATAGTAAGAACCCAAATTTGCGTCCGTGGGGACTTGAACCTGGGTGGCAGGATTGTACATCCACTTCCCTAACCAAGTGAGTTGGTCTCACTTCTTGTTTTTTTGGAACATCGGAACAAGTTTTCAAAATATGAACATATTGTTCGAGAAGTTTGTTTTTTCAAATACAATAAAAAATATTGCATGTAGATTTTTTGTATACACAAACCATTTATGCTTTTGTGAACTTTTTCTATTTTCTACGACGAGCCGACGAGTGTTTATTTTCCATGTAAAATCAAATTGTATATGTGTGAATACTCTTTCATTTGAGCACATGGTAATTTTCTCTAACTATTTCATGATTTTGTATATTTATTTCTACATCAATATAATTAATTAATTATATAATTTATTAGAGGAATAAAAACTACTACATATGTAACCCGTTAGATCAAATGTCGGCCCATATTCGACGAGCTTGTGTTGTTGTTCTCTACAGCCACGTAAGACAAAGATTCCTCGAACAGCTGGGCCAGGATGGCAGGGGAGCGCCTATACCACGTGCTACGCGGAGTGGACATACACTCCGCATACACCATTGGGCTCAGCCCACTTCCTCGTGGGTTTCTCCTGGTTCGACTGTTTCTCGTGGGCTCGGCCCAGTTTCGCGTGGGAATCTGGTTTGACCGTTTCACACATTTTTAAATCTAGACAAATTTCAAGCCTGAACAATTTTTAAATATGAATATTTTTTCAAAAATTTAAGAATTTTCAAATCTGAACAAATTTCAAATCTGAATAATTTCAAAATGAATAATTTTTAAATCTGGACAAATTTCAAATCTGAATAATTTTCAAATCTGAACATTTTCCTAAATTTGAATTTTTCAAATCTGAACAATTTTTAAAATGAACAAGTTTCAAATCTATACATTTTTCTAATTTGAACATTTTTTATTTTTCTGAAAATTTAAAGGTTTGAACATTTTAAAAAAAAATAAAAATAAAGGAAAAAGGAAAATTAGAAATTAAATAGGAAAAAAGAAAAGAAAAAAAATATAAAACCGAAGAAAACTAGGGGAAAACCGGCAAAAAGAACTGGACGAAACCTTCTAGAAAGTTCCCAAAACCGTAAAAAGAGTGGAATTGGGCCGGCCTATCTAGGGTACGCGGACGCTACTTTTATCCCGCGGTACGCGTGATATAAGTTTTTCCGGATGGCAGGCACGTCTCGCTAAACAAAACAACGCATTGGTGTCCATATTTCTTGGTGTAGGAACGTGCCAACACAATCCATATTTAGTTAATAAATCTTGTAGTACCTGCTTGCAAATTACAAAATATTTATTTCAAAAAAATGAAAAAGTAAAAAAATTGTTGAGTATAAAAATATTTATCGCTATTAAAATAATCATGTTATGAGAAAAAGGTTCACATTTTGAATAAAATGGTTCACGGTTCATTTTATGGAAGAAAAAGTTCATGCTTCGATATTGTTTTTAGAATATCAGATATGAAAATGTTCAGTTTAATTTTTTTTAACGTTTAAAAAATGTTTGGATAAAAGATGTTCAAAGACAAAAATTGTTCAGAGTTAAAAAAGTTCAGATTTTGAAATATTCAGATTTGGAAATGTACGGATAAACAATGTTTGAATTTACAAATTGTTCAAATTTGAAAGGTTCACATTTTTGAAAAAATTAAGGTTAAAAACGATTTTTAAAATTACCAAAAAAAACAAAGAAAAAAAACAACTCCATCGTTCAGAAATGGTTGACACAGATTTATCTTAAAAAAAGTCATTCTGATGGGAGGGAGTAATACACAAATTAACAGAACCAGAAAGAAGACACAAAAAAGTACTCCCTCCGATCCGCTTTTTGTGTCATGGGAAATAAGTAACCACGTCCGAACACATAGCACACAACGTTTTTTTAAGGGTAACACATAGCACAAGTGGCGACATTTTTTTTATAGAATGAGAGGGACTAAAAAGAAGGACTGACAAATCTTTACTGGGCTGCAGTCCAACAATGGACTAGCGTGGAAATAGTGCCCGCGTCTATCTCGTCCTCCAGGGCCGAAACTATCTCCGCTATCGTACAGTCCAGTAGGGATTTTGTGAACAAGAGCATGGGCTTCAGAGTTCGTCTCCCTCCACTCATGGACAAAGGAAGCATCCTGGATTAGAGTGCTTGGGTATTCAATCTCCTTCATAATCATCACATGGTGGCAGATCCTTATTCTTCAGATTTTTATCACCTCCATACAGTCCGGGATAGACCACAGCTGACGCTCCCAAATAATTCCCTTCTCTCCAGAATCACGACATACTGCTGCAACAGCACCTCGATACTTTTGCTTTTCTTAACATGTTTACAATTAGGGTATTTCAAAGGTCGGTCTTTTTTAGTGATTAACGGTTTCTGATAATTCTGCATGGTCCATTAGAACAAAAGGAGATAAGACCATGAAACACAAGGAGGTAGAAGCGGCGTTCGCGAGGAGGCTCTGCTGGCTTCGCCGGACTTGGTGGCTGACGGAAGGTGGTGCGGCAGGCTGCGGAGGGCGCTGGCCGTGTTCGTTCATCGAGCAAGGTTTCGTCACCGTGTGGCGGACGGATTCTGCGGCCCTTTCCATGTGCGGAGGTGCTCTCGGATGGAGGTAAGAAGGTGGTTCGGCTTCTTCGTCTCCGGCGTCGGCAGCGGCAGCGGCGTTTTCTTCCTCGTAGCTATGCTTCCTGCGTATGTTGTGCTGTACTGCTCGAGTCTCTGTACTCGTTCTTGATGTATGCATATGCAGTTCTCTAAAAAAAAGTAGGTATACCAGTTAAAGAAAAGAGAGTTAAGGGTACAATTCATAGAGACCAGACGGGCAGGCAGAACTATACAACACAAAATTACATGATGACTGAACTGCCCCCTCTCCCCGCGTCGCCTCCCCGAGAGAGGCGACCGGGGGCTCCTCCCCGCGTCCCCTCCCCCTCCTTCCTCCCTTCCGCCGCCAACGGCGAGTGCCACCGGGCCTTGCCCGCGTGGTGTCGGCGGCGGCGTGCCGTTCTCTCCCCGCGCGCGGAGCCCTGTCTCGGGTGGTGGCGGCTGGCGGCGGTGATGGTCGGCCGGCGGCGGATCCGGCCGGAGGCGGCTGGTGGCGGCGGCGAGCTGGCCCCAGGTGTCTCCCCCTGCGGTGGCGCTGCTCCTTGGTGGTGCAGAGGCTGCTGCTCGACTGAGCTGCCGCCGGTGGCCGCGTGGCCCAGATCTGGGCCCTTTGGGCCCGATCTGGGTCCGGGCGGGCCGGTCGGCTCGGAAGGCGGCGGCTTCTCCTGGAGATGAGGATGGAGGCGACGGTGACGGGGTGGTGGCGATGGAGCCTTCCTGCTGCAGCGCGGTGATGGAGCTTCACGGGCCCGTTTTTGGTCCGGCCGGGCCGTTGGCGCTGGACCAGAGGGTAGCGGCGGCGACCTACGTACTGCAGCGTGGCAGCGGACTTTGCGGACCCGATCTGGGTCTGGCCGGGCAGTGTGGCCTGGTTTGTCCCTGTGGCGTCCGGTCGGTACCCGCCGTTGGCGGTGGAGGACGTCCTCCAGGTGGCCGTGCTGCTGCCGCCCTCCGGTTCTAGTGCTGGCCTGGTGTGCTCCTGTCGCCGCGTCCGGTCGGCTACCGCGTCAGCGGTGGAGGTAGTTCCCGCCCGTGTGGCTTCAGAGCTGACGTCCCCTGAACCTGCTGCCTCCGTTTCCTATTTCTAGGCCCCGCATCGGTTCACAGTGAGACAACGACGGTGGTGTCAAGACCGTGGTGGCGTATGCAGGCGGGCGGTGTTGTTGAGTGGAAGACTACGGATCATTTGGGGTAGTGGTTTTTTGGGGTCGGGAGAAATCCTTGTCGTCCTACGACATCGATGGGGCGACGCCTACGGGTGCCGTCATTCCTTCTTGAAGGGCGTCGGCTGCACCCCCTCCCCACTCACCCCGGCGTACGGGGGAAACCCTAGGCTATGGCCGGGCAGCAGCGCCGTCATCGTCGCAGTCCTTCTGGAAGGTGTTGCTTGGTACGCGACGATTCGGAACTCTAGGAGCGTGGTGGAATGTTTCGGTGGGCGCAGCGGTGGCGAGCCACCGTAGTTTTGTTGATCTGCCGTTGTCGGCATTATTTTCTTTTTCCTTTCTCTTATTTTCTCTTTTGAGCTTGCTTGTGCTGTGGCCCCAGCAGTGGTTTCGGTTGTTTCGGTTGGTTGCTATATTAATATAGCGGGGCGTAAGCCTATTTCGAGAAAATTACATGATGACTTGATTAGTTTGGCAAGTCATAATCCAAGCATCAACTCTTTCCATCTGGAAAAGAGCTAGTACCTCTTTGAGGTAGACGTGCTTAACAATTCAGCTGTTGTTAACGCGCGTGGACTGGGTTAGAAATTGACCCTGCTTGTCACCAGCGCCTAACAGATAGGATCATTTTATCTTCTGACGCACGAGTGATAGTACCAGTAACTTTTATATATTTTGTATTATAAGAAATAAAGATGCTTACTCCTAAATTACAATATTCTGTCGCTGCGGTTCAGCTGTCCAAATCCAAATTATACTATTTTCTTTGAGGGCTACTCGGGTTCTTATTGGCAATTCTGTTATAGTCTTGTTGCCTGCAAGTCGAGTACTACTTGTTCCAAGACGCGTTTAGGGGTTTATAATATACTTACAGTTGCCAACATGTCGTAAGAAACTGTTGGGATATACTCCAAGAGAAACGCAGACCGTTGACCATGTGCTTTATGATTCGCTGGGGATTTTGGTTGTTGGCCTACTACTAGCGAGTTGGGCGATTGGACTTGTTGACCACCTGCTCTTGTTCCTGCCGGCCAAAATGGACGAAGCTCCTTAATTAATTTTATAGTGGAGCCCGGCTGATTCCTACTCCATTTCAATACGATGCATCTTAATCGGTGACCAAATATGTTCCTAGAAAGAGTAATAGGCCGGCTCATGAGCTAGCGGACTAGCGGTGATGTGTGTAGTAGTGAAGTTCATGGCGCTCGGACTTTATGGACGATGAAATTCCCTAACTTTGTAACCTGTTTGGTAACCGGTGTTTCGGCCGTGTCTTAATGGAATACGAGTGTTCATGTCAAAAAGAAAAATCGGTGACCAAATAACTTCACTGGACAAATTGTTGGAGTATGACGAAATTTTGTTATTTAATTCAAAATATAAAACATGATAGAGGCAAATACTAGCATGAGATTCACTAACGCGCTAGAAAATTAAACATCATATAATCGCAAAACGCCCTCCGCCTAGCCGGCTTGGAGGGGGGGGGGGGGGGGGGGGGGGGGGCAATGAGGCCACGTGTGTGGTATTTTTTCATCTTGTCCACTACATAATTGGTCTCACTCCTTCTCCACTTGCAATATAGGAGTAAACATGGCACCTGCACGTGAGTGTTTCAAGATTTCTGAAGACACATGGGCCAAGCCCTCCGAATTCTAGCACAACCAGCCCTCTATCCTCAGTGACAAGAAGTGTGATGTTGATGACATTTTAGCTAACTTTGTTCATAAAAGTGATACGAGATACCTTAGGAAGAAAGAAACTAATTAAGTAAAGGAGCAATACGTTTTGTCAGCAACTCAGCATGAATAAGTTGCACATTATCAGCGAAGAGCGCGCGTGTACTGTCTCCAACATCTCCGAAGAAACTTCACAGTGCAGCGGGATTTATTTATTCATGCTGTGTGCAGTTAGCCTGTAACTTCATGTAGGTATTAGGTTATTAGCCGAAGACCAAAGAAAGGGGCTAGTATGAAAGGATAATTTCTTTTTTTTGAGGAAGGATCCGATTTATAAAACAGGAAACTCAGTACAAATTACAGCTAGGTCCGAAGAAAACAAAAAAAAAATACAAAGGAACCCAGAAATTTGCACGGAGCACCCTGAGTCGCCTGGGAAGATCACAATCGGATCCTCATCGATCCCCAAGAGCCTAGGTCTCGCCGGAGACGCCGTACCGCACGCCGCCGGAAGCAGAGCACCACCACAACTTGTAGACAGCCGCAGGAACCGTCCGCCGCCGCGCGACGGAACTGAAGAACGCTGAACGACCACGGCCATAGCGCCCGCTCCCAGCCACCACCCATCTTCCAGCCGCCCCGCCGACACCCAGGTCCACCACCAGCAACACCCATCCACCTCCAGCAGCCGCTCCCCACGCCACCACGGCCGGCCGGAGCAGGAACAGCAGAGGAAAGCACCAGAACCACCAACCACAAAAACAGGTCGCCGAACTCCCCCAGCTCCTCCCCTCGCCGCCACGGCCGGCCAGAGAAGCAGAGGAGAAGAAGCGCACCCGACGGAACACCTTCACGACCTCCCCGGCATCGAAGACGACGCCGGAACGGGGACAGGAGGGGAAGGACCACAAACCCAGCTTCGACGCCATCGCCGCCGTCTTCGACGACGCCAGGAGGCACGCACACCTAGCTAAGGGACCTATCTACACGCACGGACGGATGCCGGAGCTCCCCCCCACCTCACGGTGCCAGAACGGCGACCGGAGGCAGAGGGGAGCGGCGGAATCGCCGGCGAGACCGAGAACCTTCGAGTCGCCTCGAGTCGCCTGTCTCTACTGTAGCAGGGGACACGCTGGAGAAGAAGCGCCTATGAAAGGATAATTTCATTAGTCAAGGCTTGACAATCGCTGATAAACTAAGGCCATAGGAAGTTCCTAGCATTTTTCTCAAAAAAGAAAGTCCCAGGCTGGTTCAGTAGGACTCGCGGAAACTCCTAAATATTAGGTGAAAAATTCTAAAACGCCGTTTGCAAGTTTTAAAATATTCAGAAAAAAATATTAGGTGAAGATAATGTTGAAGTCTACCGTCTACAAAATCTGAATGCAAATTCACTGAAATCTAGGCTACACAAAAATAAAAAATGTGACAAAAATTCAAGCATTGAATGAACTATCTATAGATTCAAATCCGCACATTTGTGTTTTTTTCCCAGCCTAAAATATGGAGCTTTTAATTGAAAATTTTCACACCGGTAGAGTTCTACATTACCTACACTTGGAATTATTTTCAAGATGCTTGATTTTTTTTGTCCAGCCTCTGTTTGAAAAAAAAACGGAACACATGCACTCCGAAAAAAAATATGCCGATAAGAATTTGTTCGTGAAGGAAAAGCATTATTTGCTACCTGTCCCTGCATCGGAAAATGTACACAGCCGCCATCAAATGCAACGTTACAATGTTTTTCCAATCCATATAAGAGGATAGAAGACAACACCATGTCAATTGTGCAACTGAAGTATTCGATCACACCACTTCTGCATATGATGGATATTGATCCTGATTTTTTTTAACCATAAAGAGCATGCATGAACTCATCACATCGATATAGTTCCTATCACTTGAACTACAATGGTCAATGCAACATCTGAAACAAGACAGCACTGAAGACGCAATGGAATAGTCAAGGGGATACATTCCTAGTGATGACACATGGGCAGGACCGGATTAAATGGGCTCTTGCAAGCGTTGACAACGTACTGGAAGAAGAGAATAATTGAAGTTCGGAGCTTATAGACACTGTTCCAACGATATCTCGCACAAGTCAAACTAGCGTGTAGAGTGGATTTGATTCATCCATTATATACCTTGAAGTACAAGAAAATTCTGAATACTAGTCTAGTCATATACTTTTTAAAAAAAGAAATTGAAACAATCATTTTGATGAATTAATGAGAATAGAGTCATCCGGCAATGGCTTGGGGAGGAGCACCGCAAGAGGTGGATGTCGGCATAGGGACGACGTGGGGGTCTTGTGGGCACCATTTTAAGCGTAATCGGGCTATTGGACCAATTTACCTTTTTTTTCATGACAAAGAGCAATACTAGTATCAAACTGATACTCCCTCAGTTTCTAATTATACGATGTTTTGGATATTTCAACGTAGACTACGTACATAGTGAAATGAGTGAATATAAACACTAAAATATGTTTGAATACATAACTACTACTCATAAAAAAATCTTTTATTTAGGTATGGAGGGAGTACCAATTACCGCTGACATCCGCAACAACACTAGTAGACAGCGAAATGGATATGCTTTCAAAGGATCGATATGAAATGTAGCCCTGGTCCATATATAGCGTCTTTTGGAAAGAAAGAAAATACATTAGTTCATGCTTGATTGCTTGATGAATGAACAAACCATGCAATGACTATCCTCTCAACAAACAAATAAACTAAATCCACTGACTAGGGTACACAATGGAAGCAAATTCAAGCATTGGCACTGCCCATGTTACACGCATCCGAGGTGGATCCTGACTAAAAAGAGACGACCGCGACTCCGGATGGGTGTATATGTTCAGGTCACGAGGAAAGCTCCAAACTGATCAAGGCGGAGCATCACCTGCGTACGTCGTCGCAACCTGCAGGATCCGACGCACGAACGACGGCAACCTGTTTGTCCCCGACGAATCTATCATTGAAAATTTGAATTTCTACCTTGACCGCGCCCCAATTTTGATGGTTTATTTTTGGAAGAGTTCATGATGCCAAACGCGCAGAAAAAGCCGGGAAATTCTGATCCACATTTCTTCCCTGACGATGCCAAATGAACTCTTCTTCCTTCTCGGTCCCGCCCTGATCGACGACGAAGGGGAATTTACCATGCAGCTTCCCTTTCCCCGGCCCCGCATCACCAACCTCTCGCCAACGCCGGCGCAAACCTATATAGAGCCCGTATGCACTGCACCGTGGATTCCCCTCTCTTTCCCCCGCCTCGCACAATCACACAAGTTTGACGGACACCTCCAGCATCATTCCGGTACGAGCGCGCCGTGCCTGCATGGCGTGCTACGCCTCTCCTCGGCGCAGCTCCCTCGTCGTGTGCTTCCTTTGGCTCTGCGCCGCCGCCGTCTGCCGCGCCAGGGAGCTGCAGCCGATGCGTGAGGCGGGGGAACCGCTTACGGTGAAGAACTACACGTACGCTGCATCTTTCGACCGGAGCGACGCGGCCACCCTGAGCGTACTGGGGGACGCCAGCATCAACAGCGGGGCGCTCCAGCTCACCCCGGACACCATGAACAAGGAATCCTACCTCGTCAACAAGTCCGGCTCCGTTCTCCTCAGCCACCCATTCACGCTCTGGCGCCGTCTCCCCGGCGAACAGATCACCGCCAACGGCACCGGCAACGGCGTCCGCGTCGTGTCGTTCAACACCACCTTCTCCATGAATGTGTTCTACAAAACCGGGGTTCCCGGCGAGGGCCTCGCGTTTGTCATCGCGCCGTCGCTCGACGGACCGCCAACGGGTAGCGACGGTGGGTTCCTCGGCCTCACCAACGCCACGCTCCAGGCCGCCAGTCCGGCCGCGAACAGGTTCGTGGCCATCGAGTTCGACACCTTCAACCAGAGCTCCTACGACCCCAGCGACAACCACGTCGGCCTCGACATCGGCAGCGTCGTGTCCAATAAAACGGCAAACCTCGCCGACTTCAACATCACCATCGCCTCGACAGAAGAGAACCCCGCAAACTACACCGTCTGGATCGAGTACGACGGCGTGGGCCGGGGCGTCACGGTGTACATGGGCTCCCGGGGGAAGCCCAAGCCGGCGACCCCAGTCCTGGCCGCGCCGCTCGACCTCAGCGAGCACGTCCCGGAGAAGGCGTACATCGGCTTCTCGGCGTCTACGGGCGCCAGCTTCGAGCTCAACTGCATCCTGGACTGGACCCTGTCCATCGAGACCTTCGCCGAGGAGAAGAGAAGAAGTGGTGGATAGTCCTCGTCGCCGTCGTCGTGCCCATCAGCGTGGTCGCCGTCGCCATTGCCGCCTTCTTCCTGGCGAGGATGTCGCGGGCGAGGCGGGAGGTGGAGAGGAGCCAGGCGCGGCTCGGGCACACGCTGAGCCACCTCCCCGGGATGCCCAGGTCGTTCACGTACGAGAGCCTTAGGAAGGCGACCATGAACTTCAACCAGCGGCTAGGTGAAGGGGCATACGGCGTCGTGTACAGGGGTACGCTCCCCGCCGACGATGGCCGGACGGAGACGATGGAGGTCGCCGTGAAGAAGTTCATCCGGGACGATGCCAGGTGCGTCGACGACTTCGTCAAGGAGGTTGACATCATCAACAGGCTGCGTCACAAAAACATCGTGCCTTTCATCGGTATGGACATGCTCGAATCCCTGATCAATTGACTACATCTAACTTCTTGCCAATGATACTCCTGAATTAGTTCATAGACTCATAGTTATTCAGATTCAGTTGTACTATGTTTGATCACGAGCTCACGATTTTAGGTGATATCAGTCGAGACTTTACCCCCGAGAAGTATGTTAATTGGATAAAACATGCTTCAGTCCTAATCAAGCCTTCCCTAGTTAATTAGTTTTGCTGCTTAAACAAGTTTAGCTTCAACAATGATATCCACCCCCTTGTATTTTAATCAAACTCCCGTGAATTTTAAGGTATTGACAAGTCTAATGGAGAAGTAGAAACCAGTACTCTGAAAAGCTAGAACGCAGAGTATTCTATTCTATTCAGATCATAACGCGTTTATGCAATCGTTAACGTATTACCAACGTAGCATTCTCATCTGTTAGACTGTTACGCTTGGACGATCACATTCTATTACATTTTTTTAAGCTCTTTGAATTTTCCAACTGAGCACCAATATAGTATGTTCGATTAAATAATTTCGAGCGAGTGATGAACTGATGATCATGTCGTCTGCATTTTGCACTACAGGTTGGTGCTACAAGAAAGGGCAGCTTCTGCTGGTGTACGAGTATATGCCCGGCGGTAGCCTGGACGAGCACCTCTTCCCGCGCAGCCTGGGGGATCAGCCGCGTCGCCGCTCACCTGGGCGAGCCGCTACGGCATCGTCGCCGACGTCGCCTCGGGGCTCCACTACGTGCACTACGAGTACGGCCAAATGGTGCTCCACCGCGACATCAAGGCCAGCAACGTCCTCCTCGACGCCACCTTCTCCGCCCGCCTCGGCGACTTCGGCCTCGCCCGCGTCGTCGAGTCCGACAAGACCTCCTACATGGACGGCAGCGTCGCCGGCACGCACGGCTACATCGCGCCGGAGTACTCCATGGGGCACAGGGCCTCGCGCCAGACGGACGTGTTTGCGTTCGGCGCGCTCGTGCTGGAGCTCGTCACGGGGCGGCGCGCGCTGCGGCGCGACGCGGCATGCCCGCTGCTGGTGGACTTCGTGTGGCAGATGTACGGCCGAGGCGCGCTGCTGGGGGCCGTGGACCAGGCCCTCGGCACCTCGGAGTTCGACGCCGACGAGGCCACGCGGCTCCTCCTCCTCGGGCTGGCGTGCAGCAGCCCCAACCCAGGGGACCGTCCTACCATGCCGGAGATATTGCAGATACTGTCCAAGTCGGCGGCGCCGCCGGAGGTGCCGCTAGTGAAGCCGACCTTCGTGTGGCCGCCGGGGGGAGGAGCCCACTTCAGCCTGAGCGACATCGAAATGACCACGAGCGGTGGCGGAAGCTACGCCGGCACGGGCGATAGCTCGTCGATGCATGGGACGCAGGGCACTTCCTACGACAGCTTCCGGCCGCCCACGGCGCCCAACAGCAGCCAGGATTACTTCCCCGCGCTGTCCTCCGGTCGGTGACGAAGTTTGCCATGAACCGAACATAGTAACAGAAAAATGTAAATACATGTAGATATTACGTGTACTGCTTAGCAGTTAGCACTACTATACGTTGATCTTGGTTTATTTGATTGAGTTAGATAGGGAAGTATAGAAGAAAGAGGTACGTGGTCTTCAGGCAAGCAGGAGATTTTAGCCTTGCATAGCCACATCGTCAGTTCATTGCAGAATCGACAAGTCCATTGAAGCCCAGGTGTCTCATGTATGTCAGCTACCTAGTTTTATGATTTCCAGAAGTGAGGCTGGTGTTGTTGATATGCCTTAATTGTTGGCTTGGTTTTTATCAATAAAGATAAAATAAATGCTGTGCTGATGGAAAACTGAAAAAAGAACACTGCTATTATTAATTAGCATTTCTGTTGATTTAACTATGCAATTTTTTTCTTTCAAAAAAGGCTATCTTCATCCCTAAGTGTGCAGATACTTGTAGCGCCTCTCAGTGTGAAATTACAGGGTATCGAGCCTATGTATTCTGTCAACTTAGCGTGTCACAATTTAAATTTTTATGCACTAAACAAAATTTTAAAACGACCATGATTAATTTGCTTGATGCAAAATAAATATAGAAAATAAAAAATCTTTTCAGAGATAACCAAATCCTCTAAAAGTAAGAGCCAAAGATTGGTTCTTATGTAGAAATTAAATGGATATAATTAATGGGTGCATTGAAATCTCTTTCCAATAATCATCAACAGGTAGATCTATACCTCTTATAAAGCAAAACCCCACTACATGCATTAATTATTTTTCTATCTCAACATGCAAGCTATCCACATCATTCATTATATTAGCCAATCAATTGTCCATGCCATCTCCACTAATATTTATTAATATACACATGCAAGGTACACATCATACATTCCTCCAACCATCTAATAGTTCACATTAATAATTTATAATACACACACATTTCATGTCTATGAAATTTAAAAAATCAACTATGACCAATTGATTTTTGCATATTCATTTAGAGAATATAATCTGTCATACCTTTCATACCATTTTTTTTTACACAATATAGTTTCTAAATTGATCCCCGCTGCAACGTGCAGGGTATCTTCTAGTTACATTAATAGTAAGATCCAGAGTACACCATTACACTACTTTCGAGTGGCGAACAAGAAACATAGGTTGAAATGCACAAAATGATGAAAGGATGGTCCATAACCCAATAGAGATGATACTGAAGATTGCCAATGGAGCTGAACACTGACCGTTTATCCATCGAAACATGGACTTGAACATGCCGCACCCAAGGGAGAAGCTCTACCTTGACTTTGGGTGGAAACATTCAGATGCGGGTGTTTTTTCTTAAAAAAATTAGTGGCCGTATGCAAAAAAAAAAAAAAAAACAGATCTGTATGAGAAAGTTATGTATGTTACAATGAACACCGTGCAAAAACAGATTCCGGGCCGAAAATAAGGATCAGATCTAGTCTAGTCAGAAAACAACTCTTTATCTTTGCAATAGCTAATTGTCAATCTAATAAAACCGAAATCTGAACAATGTTCTAGGTGTGGTATTTAAGGAGGGATTGAGCGAATTTTAGCAGCTTATGGGGGTGGCTGAAACCAATTCTAGGTATGCAATAGATTATGTATAACTTATTAGCTAAAATTCTAGTTGTATTAGCTCATTCATTATTCATATGCAGAGGTGTGAAGACCTTAGAGATTTTCTTGATATTTGAAAATCATATCATGCTCATGGAGCTGGCATTGCTTTTGGCGGTGGCGTCGACAATAATTGAAAAGGATTCTGAGCGACAAAGATCATCAATATCGATTTGCCCGAAAATATTTTCGTGGTGACTTACTGAATTGATGACGTGCTAGATCGAGCGAGTGATATTAAAAATTCTGGAAGATTATTTTTTCCAAAAATGTTGAGCATTGCCATTGTATGCTTTTAGGTTTTACTTATATTCAAAATATCTAAATTTGTTTTGTACTAAGTGATTATGAATCATATATACATATATTGTTAATATCTCAGCACTATTTCAGTCTTTTCATATTTTTTTAGAGTTCATCCTACCTCTATTTTCTTTCGTCCTCCACAAACCTTGGAGGGCGTGCAGGGTGCTTCATCGGCTCTTGACTCGTAAAATGAAAAAGAAGAAGAAATGACAGATGTAAGTGGGCTGTGCTTGCTGCAGGCTCGGAGGCTCCTATCGTGTCTGACAAAGTGCTCGTCTTGAATATTGTCAAATCCCGTCTTGAATATTGTCAAATCCCATGGCTCGTTTCTCTCCCCTCCGCCCATGGCCGCGCTCCCCCCGCTGCCCGTGCCCGCTCTTCCCTCGCCGCCGAGCCTGCAATCGAGCCCGTCCCCCTGTACGAGAGATCGAGGGTAGGGTTAGTGCCTGTTCCCCCGCTCCCGTGGTGACGGATCTCGCCGTTCAGGAAGGGGATCGGGAGAGGCATGAGGAGCGGTCGACAAGCCTGCGTGTGGATTCGATCCATCAAGCTAGAGCTTCCCCCAGGCTAGGTCAGCCGGATTTGGGACTATCGCCTGCGCCGCCGTGGCCCGGTGATCTCGATCAATTCCCACCGTTACCGGGATCGAGCGCGCAGCGAGCGGATTCAAATTTGAGGCCCCCACAGGTCAGCGAGAGCATACCCGAGGTTGGTAGATCCAATGGCGAGAGCCCACCTGGGAGAATCAGGACCTCTCATCCTGATCGGGTGGCTCCTTCTGATCTAGGGTTTCGACCAGGAGATAGGGGTCAGGAGGTGGACTACGTGGAGGATTTCTTCGCGCAGTTGTGGGCAGTTCCAACTGCGCCACCACCACCACCATCGACCTCTGAGTCGATTTCCTCGACTCTGATCTGCTGGGTTCGTAAGGAGTTGGTAGAGACAGGGTGTTTCGCGATTTCGGATTGCTTTGTTGCGAGCTCGGATCTCAGGCTAGAACTCTGGGACCGGTCGTTTGCGGCTGCTCTTCGATAAGGGTTGATGGCGGGTGCGCAAGGACGCGGGCGGGGTCGTGTTCCAGTAAGCCCCCCTCCGCCGCGGCCTCAGGCTCCTCCTCAGCAAATTCCGGTGCCCAATCCGGTTCCTATGAATCAGAACCAGAATTTGGGGGTTGCTAGGCAGGGAGGTAACCAAGTCTATCAGCCTGTGCAACCTCAGTATCTGCAGGTTCCTGTTCAGGCGCATGTACAGCAGATTCCGGTTCAACAGCCGCAGAATCAACCGCAGAATCAGCGATTCAGCAAAATCAGCGTGCGATGCGTCAGAATTATGGAAACAATCGGTACAATAACAACTTAAACATCGGTGGTGGCCAGATTCCTCGCCAAAATGGTCTACGACCGATTCAGCAGGTGCAGGTTGCTAATCTGGTGCAACAAGTGCCACAAGTGCAACAAGTCCAAGGTGTTGAAGTTCAACCTCCTCCAGTGGTTCAGGCACCTGTCGAGCAAGTTTTGGATCCTAGATACTTCAAGCTTGTGTGTTTCAATTGTGGAGATCCTGGCCACTTTGTGGGGAATTGCATCCAAAAAAAGCTCTGCTTCATTTGCAACTCTGCTGAGCACGCGGCATCTATGTGTCCCGATTGGTTCAGCAGCATCCTGTTGCTGAGTATTTTGGTAGTGCGAACAGAGGTTTGGGGTTTTATCATGTGGAGTCACCCACTGAGGAGGAAACGAGATGGATCAACTTCAAAAACATTGCAGTGGTGACCATTCGCAAGGGGAGATCAATGAAAAAGAACTGGAGGAAAACATGTCAGCAATCTTCTGTAAACATAAAAAGTGGCCCTGGTAAATTCGAGAATTGGCAGATAAGTCTTTTCTGGTCAGGTTCGCTCCGTGGAAGAATATTGCTGAGCTGGTCGAATTCCCTGCATTTGATTTAGAGAAAGAAGGTGTTAACATCAAAATCTCTGAGTGGGATGGTGACTGTGTTCCTCTGCTGAACTTCCAGTGGTTTGGATTAAGGTTACTGGCATTCCTCCGAAACATGTGCTTGGAAGTCTTTTGCGAGGGCAGTCTCGACTGTAGGTATCCTCATGGACGTGGACTGGGGATCATTCTTCAAAAGTTTCTACAAAGAAATCAGACTCCAGGTTGCTTGCCGAGATCCAGTTCAGGTTCCGAAAGAGAGGATTATGGAATTTGAGCAGAAGATGTATCTGTTGTTGATGATGTGGAAGGGGTAGAGCAAATTGAGAATGATGATGATCCAAGTGAACCTGGGAATAGCATGGCTGAACTTGAGGATATGATGGGTTGGAGGATGTACAGGAAACAACTAGTCAGATGGAAGAAGATAGCAGTAACTCTTCTTTCAGGGTTGGGGATGTTAATGCTCCAAACCTGGGCCATGTTACTTGCGATGATACTGTTCCGGAGTCGTGGAAGATTTAGAAATCGTTGGTGATAAGCTGGTGTTTCATCACTCTGACTGTAACAGCTGGCATGGCGGGTGCTTTGGGTCTGGGGTCTCTTCACCTGCAAGTATTGCTTCACTTCCTATCAGACTGAAATATGATAAGGTTGACGACTCAGTGTGGGATTTGGGCACACCATCTGCCGAGTACATTGAAGAGGAAGCTCTGGCACATGGAAGAATCGGTTCATGCCACTTACTGCTCTCAAATTCTGGAAAATTTCAATATCAATGATTCAGAGGATGAAGAGATAGTGAAAGGAAAATGCTATGGAGGTTGAACCACAGAGTACCTTTCACAGAAGCAATTGATAAGTTTGGATCCATAAGAAAGAACCTCTTTCCTGTGCTGGATAGCTTAGCTAGTCCAGTGCCAGTTATGAAGCGAAATCATGTGGAGAAGAGAAGAAATGGGGGCCCGTGATGGCAAACTCTAAATGGCAACTAGAGGACATGGTACTCAGAACGTGATCGAGAAGGCGCAAGAATACCAGAAGAGAAGAAATCTGGAAGTGCCGGCTAACTTCAGAGGTAATTCTTTCGCTGTTTTAAGTACTGATACACTTGGTGATATTTCTGATGCTATTGATATTGCTCTTGGTAGTGATATTAATGAGAAAAATGCAATTATTCAAAATCTGGTGGATGATGAATTAGTTAAGAACGTTAATTTTGCTGGCGACAATCCTGAGATTGCCTTGCCTAGTTCCTTAGATGTTGAGTTGGAGGAAAACTTGGGTGAAACAAATCGAGATAACTCTTTCTATGATCATAATCATCAGTTACCTGGTGACATGTATCATAATGACGGAAAGGAGTGGTCTGTTGTGTGCAGGAAGAATAAATCAAAAAAGAAATCATGATAGGTGCCATTTTAAATATTAGAGGTCTGGGTAAACCAGGCCGAAAACAAAATATTTTTGACTTGATTGCTAATCATAAACTGGATTTTATTGGTTTGTTGGAAACTAAGAAGGAGAAAGTTGATGACAGCTTCCTTAAGTTTGTAGCTGGTCGTCAAGATTTCTGTGGTGTGCTTTGCCTGCCAATGGTTCCGCTGGTGGGATCTTGGTAGGAATTAGAGATGATATGTTTGAAATGGTATCTCATTCGTGTGGCAAGTTTTGTGTCTCTATGCAAATTGTGAACAAATGCGATGGGTTCCTTTGGAACTTGATTGTTATTTACGGTACGGCATATGCTGAGTGTAAACTTGAGTTTTTCACTGAGCTACACGAAATAATGGATAATCTCACTTGCCAACTTTGATTGGGGGTGATTTTAATGTGGTTCGGTTTGCTAAGGAAAAGAATAATGGGGTTATTAATAACCAATGGTCCTTTTTGTTCAATGATTGGATAAACAAATGGTCTTTGATTGAGCTAAGACTGACAAATCGTCTATACACCTGGTCTAATAACCAAGAAAATGCAATTATGGCAGCTCTGGATTGAATTTTTGTTACAGTTAACTGGGAACAAAAATTCCCTCTGTCCTCAGTTGTTGCTTTATCACGAGCGATAGTGACCATACTCCTCTGTTATTAGATACTGGGGAGTCGAAATCCATTCCACCAAAACTTTTAGATTTGAGAAATGGTGGATTGGGCAAGAGGGGTTTGCTGAGTTGGTGGCTAAAGTGTGGAGTACCAGTTGTAGATGTACATTGCAATTGATATCTGGCAGTTTAAGCTGCGGCTACTCAGAAAATCCACAAAGGGGTGGAGTATTAACATCGAAGCCGGGAATAAAAAAAGGAAATCAGCTCTTATGCAAGAGTTTGATATCCTAGATGTGTTTTCTGAACAAAACCGTGTTTCGGATCAGGATGTTGAGAGGATGAAACAGATTAGAAAGGAGTTGGATGAGATCCTGTCTCTTGAGGAAACCAAAGCTTGGCAGCGGTCAAGAGACAGGAATATTGTGAGGGAGACAGGAATACTGCGTTTTCCATGCAATAGCTAATCAGCGGCGTAGAAAGAAAAAAACTAGCTGTCTTAGATGGCCCCTCTGGTCCTGTGGAGGATACAGATGGATGCTTAATCTGGCTGTTGATTTTTATAAAAAGCTTTTTGCTGCTAAACCACGACCTAATATCTCTCTCGGGTCAGATTTCTGGGATCAACAAGATCTCCTCACTGCTGAGGAGGCGACCTTATTGGATAGTCCTTTCTCTGAGGAAGAGATTTATAATGCAATCATGGGATCGTATGGAGCTGGGGCTCCAGGGCCTGACGGCTTCTCTTTCCTCTTTTATCAAACTTTTTGGCATGTAATAAAGCATGACTTCATGGCTTTGGTTAGAGATTTTGAAGAGGGTCGGTTGGATGTTGCGAGATTAAATTTCTCCATCATCACGTTGATCCCTAAGGAAGCCGATGCTAGAGATCTTAAGAAATTTCGGCCTATAAGCCTGGGTAATTGTAGTCTGAAAATTTAACGAAAGCTATGACCAATAGGATTGCTCCTATTGGCGATAGAATCATTGCGAAAAACCAGATTGCTTTTATCAGTGGTAGGTTTATTCTGGAGAGTGTTGTTGCAGCTCATGAGGTAATTCATGAAGTACACTCTAAAAAATCTTCTGGTCTGGTTTTGAAGCTGGAATATGAGAAAGCCTACGACAGAATTGATTGGGTGTTCTTAGATAAGATGTTGGAATCCAGAGGGTTTGGGCTCAAATGGAGAGAACGAATTAAATCTGTTTTAAAACAGGGGTCCTTCTGTGTTCGGATTAACGATATTAATAGCAGATATTTTGTGGGGGGAAAAGGCTTGAAACAGGTAGATCCCCTGTCCCCCATTCTTTTTAATTTTGTTGCGGATGTATTTTCTAAAATGCTTTCCAAAGTTGCTGTTCGTCAGTTAATCCAGGGGCTCATGCATCAAGTTATTCTGGTGGTGTCATCAGCCTTCAGTATGCTGATGACACCATCCTTTTCTTGGAAAATAACATTGATATGGCTAGAAATTTAAAATGGATCTTGACTTGCTTTGAGCAAATGTCAGGTATGCGAATTAATTATCACAAAAGTGACTTGTTGATGATTAATGTGCCTGAGGAAGAGGCTAACCTCTTGGCTCGGTTTTTGGTGTAAATTGGGTAAATTCCCTTTTGTTTATTTGGGGGTGCCACTGCATTTTTCTAAGCTTCGGAGGGAGGACCTCCAACCTATTATTGATAAAATTATCAAAAGGATAGCAGGTTGGATGGGGAGATTGCTCTCCTATAAAGCCAGGCTAGTTCTCCTCCAAGCTTGTGTAGCTAGTATACCCATGTATCTTCTTTCTTTCATTAAGTTCCCTAAGTGGGCGATTGTGGCGATCAATTCGCGGCTCACTTCTTTTGGAAGGATACGGATGAGGCCCCAAAGATTCATTTAGTCAATTGGGACACTGTGTGCCAGAAAAAAGAATACCGGGGGGGGGGGGGGGGGGGGGGGGGGGGGGGGGGTGGGGGGATACAAAATATCAGAGATTTTAATCTTTGTCTTTTAGGTTCTTGGATTAAACGATACCATCTTGACCAGCATAAAATTTGGTGTAAGATTGTTGATTATAAATACAATGTTTCGCCTAATATTTTTCATGCTGAGAACTCCAGATGTTCCTCCTTTTGGAAGGGGGTCATGTGGGCTGCCAATGCAGCTAGAATGGGATATAGATGGAAAGTTGGAAATGGTAAGAAAGTTCTCTTTTGGGAAGATGTTTGGGCTGGGCATTGCTCCCTTGCAACTATGTTTTGGGAGCTTTTTGTGATCTGTAATGATCACTGCCGACCATTAGCAGAGGTGTGGGATGGTAATGATCTGATGCTTACATTTAGGCGTACGGTTGATGCCCATACTCGAGATCGGTGGCTTGAGTTAGTTGCCCTTGTGGAGACTGTTCAATTATCTGATGAAGATGATTGTCCAATCTGGTTATATCATCCTTCTGGGCATATACGGTTAAATCCTTCTATGCCATTGTGAATAATCGGGGGGTTGTTCCTTTGCATACCCCAACTGTCTGGAGTCTGCACATACCCCCTCGAATTCATATTTTTCTGTGGCTGCTTATTAACAATAGGATTTTGACCCGTGATAATCTGAATAAACGTCGGCCGCTAGATGATTTAACTTGCTTATTCTGTGCTGAAACGGAATCTGTTAACCATCTATTTTGTGAATGCATAGTGGCTAAGTCAATTTGGGAATATGTTTCGGAGTGCCTAGGGGTTAGCATTGGAGACAGCATCGAGTCTATTGCTAGATGGTGGCTGAGTGAACATAACAATTCTGTTATTAATATTTTCTCCTCTGCTACAATTTGGACCGTATGGAATGTGAGAAATGAGATGTGTTTTCAGGGGCTAAGGTGGCCAGGTGTCAAAGAAATATTGCGAAGGATTGGAGGTTCAATCAAGACATGGAAAGTGCTGTGTTTGGACAAGCACTCCAGCTTACTGGACCAGAACTTACTGAAGCCTGGGCGTGATGACGACGCTGCTGGGGGCGATGCCAGATGACTACAACATGAACTGGGCCTCGGGCAGTACTGGTGAGAAGATGCAGCAGGGACAGGCCGGTGAAGCGATGGTGAAATAAACGCGAAGCTTACATAGGGTTCTTCGTGGTCTTTTTTTCCTGTTTTAGATGTAATAATGTGTTCTGAGAGACTTGCTGGGATGTTTGCGTTGGTGCGTGGAAGTGGCCTGTAAACTGCTGTAAAACTTTGGTTGCATGCAATGGAACCAGGGGTGAAACCCTTTATATCTAAAAAAAAAGTGCTCGTCTTGACGCCCCGAGCTCTCATCTTTTCAGCGCCTAATGATTCTGGCGGTTTCAAATAGAGCTAACAACACCACACATACATGAACTTGTCCGCGACGTGCAAACACCTCCAAATACTTGTAAATTCTGGTCTACTGGGCCATGAACTTGTCAAGCGGGTGCAAAAACATCCATATCCTATCAGGTGACGACGGGTGGCATGACATGCTGTCAGGGGGCACACGCCTCACTTTGCTCTTTTTCTGAAAACCACCTGAAGTCTCACAATCCGTGTAGAACCATCCTCAGTTTGTTAGCACAGAGAAATCCAAAATTAGGCGACTCTTTTTTTTTTTTTTGAGGAAGGGTCCGATCCATATATTCAGAATACCCAGTACACATTACAAGAAGGTCCACGAAAGAAAAGGAAATTACAGAAAGACCCCGAAATATGCACTCAGCACCCTGAGTACGCTGAAAGAAAACGCAATCAGACCCCGAGCCGGCTCCCAAGTTCCTAGCCAGCGCCGCCGTCGCCGTACCGCTCGCTGCCGGAGAAGAAGCACCGCCACGAAGATGTTGAGGCCGCAAGAGTCGTCCGCCGCCACGCGACGAAGTTTGGACTCGCTGAACGAACACGGCCACGATGCAGACTCCCCAGCTCCACCAACCACCCAGCCGACGCGCCGCTGCCCAGGCCAGCCACCACCACCAACAGACCCACCGCCGGCGCAGCTCCCCTCGCCACCAAGGCCGGCCAGAGCAACACCGACGAAGACCACCACCACCAACAGCACCAAAAACAGGACAGCACCCACCACCGAGCCCTCACCTCGCCACCACGGCCGGCCTGAGGGACAAGGGCGAGGAAGCGTACCTGACGAACCACCTTCACGCCCTCCCCAGCGGCGAGGCCGCCGGAACGGAGAAGAAGGGGAAGGACCAAAGCCAAAACGCCGACCCCATCGCCCCGTCTTCGACGACGCCGGCAGGCACACACACCTACTAAGGAACCTATCTACACACCGGAACGAGAACCAGAGCTCCCCCCGCCTCACAGCGCCGCAACGGCGGCCGGAGGCGGAGGGGAGCGGTGGATTCGCCGGCGAAGACCGAGACCCGCGCGGTCGCCCCCTTTTCCGCCTCTCTCTACTGTAGCGAGCGGATAAGGGTATCGACAAGCCCAAAATTAGGCGACTCTGTCTACACGGCGAGGCAATTTCGTTCTCACTGAGGCGAGGACTGCTGCAGTGAGCCGAGGGCATGCTGCGGTGGTGGCAAAGAGAAGGAGCCCGTTCCCCATGGAATCGAGAAAGGGGCGGTCTGCCCAAGGGAGATCTGAGCGACCTAGCCGGCGGAAGCGGCGGCGACGGCGAGCCGTGGGCGAAGCAGACCGATGTCATGCATTGGGAGCTAGAGCTTGACGGCGCTAGAGGTAGAGCTCATGATTGGTCCCTGAACTTGTCATGGCTGTCCCTCACATCACGGTGCTAGAGCTGGACGTCGAATGGCGGCGCGGAGGCGGCCAACAAGCGCGTCAAGGCTACCTTAAGCCTGGTGGAGCGGGCGCGGCGCCGGCGTGCTCCCTCCAGCCCCGCGTATCGGTATGTGCTGCAGCTCGAGGTTGTGGACGCCAGCGCCGCAGCTGTCGGACGGCGCCGCGGCTGTGGGGCTTGCCGTCACCGGGAAAGACCAGGGCACCGGCGTCGGTTGCTCGCCGTCCAAGTACGAGCGTCCATCGCTTCCACCACGTCCTCCGGCCACCGCCGGCGTCGGCACCACGGACGGCCTTTACCAGTGCCGCGACGAGGGGTGGCCGGCCGGCGCGTGCGTTCAAGATACAGTGGCGCAGCGAGGAGCTGCAGGGAGTAGTAGTCTGGCACGGCGTGGAACAGCAGGATGGCCGTCCTGCCCTTCGCCATCAGGTTCTTGTACTTTTTTTTTTTTTTAGAAACTGTGGGGCAAAAGCTTTGCCCCATATATTAATTAAGCAGAAGGTGCCCGGTTTATTAGTGGAAGAAACCGGGCGAAAACCATACAACAAACGCCAACAACATCGAACACCACGGGGCAGAGCCCACACAACACCCACTCCTTGTCGCCCACACGACACAAGGAGTGACACCCTCGACCACCTGGACCACCTTCCGGGGCCGCCGCCCCGACATGCCACCGCCCATACCCGGGCCACGACGCCGCACGACTCGGCCACCCACAGCCCTAGCTGCACCAGGTAAGCCGCTCGCAGACCACGGCCGTCGTACCAGCATCCGGGGCCGCCGCCCCGGCCTAAAAGGCAACCGCTGCTGCCGCTGCCCTAGCAGCCCCGACAGCCTCACCGCCAGCACCCCCTTCCGGGACCGCCGTCCCGACATAGCACCGCTCGCAACCGAGCCACGACGCCGCACGAACCAGCCACCCGCAGCCCAAGCTGCCCAGGGAGAACTGCTCGCAGACCACGGACATCGTACCAACCTCCGGGGCCGCCGCCCCGGCCTAAAAGACAGCCACAGATGCTGCCGCCACACCAGCCTCGACACCACCTCCCGCAACCACATGTCCCTCCAGCCGGTCACCAGTCCAAGAACGATGCCCCCAAGGGGGAGCATGACACAGAGCGCCATCATCGTCCGATCCCGGAAGATCCAGGGTTTCCCCCGGAGTGGTCCTGGTGGAAGACGAGCACCACGTCGCGACGGCGTCTTCAAGAAGAGAAACGGCGCCCGGAGGCGTCGTCGCCGCCTGCCACAACAACAGCCGGAGCAGAGCTTTCGCTCGACGTAGCCCAGTCTTGCACCCGCCCGCAAAGGGACCGATTAGCCCACCAGCTTCCACACGCCAAGCTTCCAACACCGGCTGCCGAACCAGCCCCCGACGCTCCGCGACACACCTCTGCCGCCCCTGGACCCGGGCCGCCGCCCCGGCGTCCAATCTCCGCTGCGAGCAGCAGCAAACAGCAGCAGCTCCAAACGGAGGCAGCACCACCCCACCTCGATCCACTGCTCGGCATCCTCCTCCACGGCCACGCCCTGCACCGGCCACGCCCCTGCCGAGCACCGCACGCCCGCCTCCGCGCCCTGCACGGACGACGCGTGCCCCAGCCCCGGCCCCGCGGGCCCAGATCGGGCCCGCCAAGCCCATCTGCCGCACCACCACATCCGGCGCCGGCACGATGCCAGCACCATCCACCTGCAGCCACCGCCACCAACCCACCACCGCGCCACACCCCGGCCAGTACGCCGCCGGCCTGCGCCGCCTGCGCCAGACCGCAACGAGCCGCCGGAAGACGAAGACGCTGCTGCCCCGCCACCCTGGATGCCACACGCGCCGTCGCCCCACCACCCTAGCGGCCGAGACGCCGTCGCCGGCCGCAGCTCCCGCGCCACCCACGAGAGCGCCGCCGCCGAGCTGATTTCCGGGGCCGCCGCCCCGGCGTGCCCGCGCCGAAGAAGCGCGAACTCCTCCGCTCAGGAGTCCGGCGCGCTGCCCGCTTCACTTGGAAGACGAGCGCCGCCGCTACCGCGCGGAAGAACGGCGGCGACGGCGGCGGGGATGCCCGGGAGAGGCTCGGCGGCTAGGGTTTCCGGTCGCCCGCGGGTCGCCCGCTCGGGGACGACACGCGGGGGGAAAAAGAAAAAAAAGGTTCTTGTACTTGGGCATGAAGGTCGCCACGGGAGCGGCGACAAGGAGGGACGCGAAGCTCTTACTTCTTGGAGAGTAGCTCCGTGATGTTGACCGGCACCGGTGCCGCCACAGGCGCCTCGGCCTCAGGGATCGCGAGTACGCTGCTAATCTGCAGCACCACCAGGTCGTAGGGTCCGAAACTTCAGGGTGTTTTAAGAAAAAGAGCAAAGCGAGGCGTGTGCCCCCTGACAGCGCGGCATGCCAGCCGTCGTCACCTGATAGGATATGGATGTTTTTGCACCCGCTTTGACAAGTTCAAGGCCCAGTAGACCACAATTTACAAGTATTTGGAGGTGTTTGCACATAGTGGACAAGTTCGTGTTTGTATGGTGTTATTAGCTCTTTCAAATATTTGCATACTAAGTAGTTCATGACTCCACACTCCAAAGCCAGATGATGTCGTGATCTTTTTCGAAGTAAAAAGAAAAGAAGGAGCAGTGCCCTGAACAACTCAAGTTGGTACTGAGGCCATGTCTCTGCATGTGCAGTCTACTGATGTGATGCTCTAGTTGGAGCGAGGAAATGGAAGTAAAATCCCGACCTTAACTGGAATTTCCTTCTCTCCCTTTCCTCGGAGTTGCTACTACAAGCAGGACACATTTGATACGCTTGGTGCCATGCGTCATGTCAGCACGTCACAAACCCTGCATGGATTGGTGCAAGAAAAATAAACCAAGATCGAACAGACAGGATCAGATGTTGACTGCCAGTCTGCCACCCGTGACGTGAACACCTTCTGCCGCCTACTTCTTGTTTTGTTCCACGTAAAAAATTACAGTAACAATGATCGATTTATCTATAAAAAAAGTATTAAGGGTTCATCAAGACCGGCAGGCAATGCATATGCAACTTCGCTACTACAACTCTCTAAGGAAAGTCACCATTTGTCCTTTGGTCAGAGAACAAATCTCGCTCCCAATAGGAGAGTTTGATGCTGCCGTTTATTCATGCTCTCCGACTAAAGCACTAAGCCACTAACTACTCTCAACTTCTTCTTTTTTTGACTTTTTAATACCCCATATATTAGGTCACTAACTACTCTCAACTAGTAGCACTAAAGTCTTAATAAGTTCCAAAAGAGAAGAAAACAGTTGGCCAAGCTTGAACCCTTTTTTTTTTTGAACTTTGATCCGAATCACCTGCTAAGCGTTGCTATCACTCTGACTGCAACTTGCGAATGATCAATATCCAATCTGAGAAGGTCCAAACCTGATTATGGGAATAAAAGGACCCAAAGAGGAAGGAAGAAACTAGCAGCTTCCCCTCAGCTTCTCTGCTCCGTTCTCCAGGCAAGGCGATACTAGTGTGAACGTCGTTTTCTAACCGCAAGTTCATGACTTCACACTGGAAAGCCGAATGAGGGAAGAAAGATGCGAAAAACCATTTCTTACTCCCGAGTTTCCAGTGCACCCGGATTTTTAAAAAATCGGAAAAATATATTTTTACGTCTCAAACAGTTATGAAGAAAATTATGCAATTACAAATACATGTTTAGTATATACGACCAAATTCTTGGAGAAATTTATTTTCATATGTGATCTTATAAAAAAGCTAAATGTAGCAGGTAAAATGAGTTCTTTTTAACCTTTTGCAGAGCCATGATTTTGTGATTTTCGTGTAGCCTAAAATAAAGAGTATTATTGAACAAAATTATGCAGATATGTAGATAACATGTATATGTATTCACATAATTTTTTGTGGAATTTTTTAAAACTTTAAATGCCAATTTCGAATTTTACAGAAATCAGGTGCACTAGGTCTCGGGAGCCAAAAATTCCCTTTCAGAAGTAGAAGGAAAGTGCAATCCAACAACTCCAGGTGGTAACGAGGAATTCCGAACAACAAGTTGGAAGGGAGGGGATGGCTCCGTCCAAGGGCGGAGCTAGGTACAATTTGCGGGGACAAATGACCCTAATGACCTAATGGAAACCCTTGCTAAATTAGTAGCAACTAGAAGGGGTTGGCGCCAAGCTGCGCCCGAGTGTATTATTGTGGTTATCGATGCCGAATCCCTCCCGATCTGTGGTGCCCTTATACAGTGGTGGTGGATTCGCAGCCGAATCGGTCAGAGTTGTGACGGAACTACCGGATTCAAGGCCAAATCGATGTGATAAGAGGCGTCGGTGGTCACCGTAGGAGACTTGTGAGGGCGAGATGAAACTTCCGATTGACAATTAGCATGCTCGTGTTGGCCTTTCTGTTATATAGCATGAGCCCAAATGTTTTATATCTGCAACACTTGGTGTTTTTTTAATTTCATAAAAATGACAAAATTTACGTTAAGCGCAGGTATTGGAGCAAGATTTTGGCCTCAAATGACCTAAAAAAACATAACATAGGGCAGCTATCAAAGATGCTCTAAAAGAGGAAAAACACAGCGAAAAAGGCATTTGTAGCCCAGGCTACATGTATCCCCATATTTAATTTTTTCAAAACAGTATTTTAAAGTTCCAAAAAATTCTAATAATCAATCTGGATTTGCAACCCCGTAAGCTAAAAAATTCTACAACCCCGTAAGCTTACATTTTTTCAAAACCATTTCGCTTACCGTTGTCTGACGCAATCACGCAGTGCATTTGTTTCGTTTGCTGCCAGTAATGCCAGAAAGCTTGCATCTGTTTTTTTTCTTTCACGTAGAGCAATAAATGAATGGTGGATTTATCTATATAATCATGTAATGTAAGCTTACGGGGTTGTCAGATATGTAAAAATATGAAAGGTCCTTAAGACGGCCAGGAAATCCATATGCAACATCGCCACAAAAGAACATCAGCATTTGTCCCTTGGCCAGATAACAAATCTCGCTTCAGAATCAATACGATTGTTTGATGCCGAACAGTGCTTAAGTAGTTAAGTTTGTTCCACTAGTCCGTGTCAGTACTAACTACTCCATCCCTTCCACAATATAAGATGTTTTAGCCTTTATACACATTCACATGTGTACACACGTATCTAGACATGTTTAGTGTCTATGTACACTTATTTTGGTATGAATGTATACAATATGTGTAACACTTAAAACAACTTATATTGTGGAATGGAGGGAGTACTTAATTAGTACGCATTCAGAAACAGTAATGCTTTCAGGAAAAAGACTACTATCTGATTAGTACTACACTCCAGTTTCAAACGAAAATAGTGCTACTGTATATGCTATCCTTTTGCTGCCAAAAATTATGTTATACTCGGAATCATGGGGCTTAACTGAAGCTTTGCTTCTCCATTATTTTACCAAGCTTGGTCTCTAACCCGAGCTAGCAATTAAACATTGGTATCAAGTACCAACGGATTAACCTGATTTAGAACTTGAAAATGATACTGTATTTTGAAAAGACTGTTCATGCAAGTTTACTGAAAAACGACGAAAAATGAAGATGCTAAGAGCATCTCCACCGGCGCGCCCAACTCCGCTCCCAATAGACGTTTTGGGCGCGCCGACAGCAAATTAACCCCAGCGGCACGTCCAATAGCAAAAAAGTTGCCGGCGCGTCCCAATACAGCGTCCGGCAACCCCGCTTCGCGCCCAGGTTCTAGAGACGCAAGCGGGCGCGCCGGCAACCGCGGCAACGCGCGGCTCGTCCAAACCCGACGGGTGGGGGCGACGCGTCAGCGACCCAACGGCCCGATCAGCGTAATTTAATGCGCTTAATGCGTCTTGAGCGGTTTTCTGTCGCCGGAGTTATGTCGCCTCGGGAACCAGCGCCGGCGTAAATGAGGCGCGTTCCCGCGCCGTGTTCGCGCGCTCTTCCTCTCCCCCGCCCTATAAAGACCCCGCCGCTCACCTCTACCGCCGCACTCTGCTCTCCCTCATCCACGCCGCTCTTCTCCTCTCCCCAGTCTTCTCCTCTCCTCGAGCTTGACCATGGCGCACAACGGGCAAGCGTCGGGCAGCGGCGGCGTGAAGACGTGCCTCCGGAAGGACGAGGCGGCGTTCTTCCACCGCCACCACATCCCTGTGCCGCCGGGGATGCGCCTCCCCAGCGGCGACGGCTGGCAGGTGAGCGCGCTCGGCTACGTCGTGCCGCCACTGCCGATGAGGGAGCGTTCTTCCACCGCCACCACATCCCTGTGCCGCCGGGACCTGACGCCAGAGCAGCAGGCAGATCCGGAGTACGCCGTCGACAGCCCCAACTGGCGGGCACTGCTGGAGGCGCAGCGCGACGCGGCGCTGGACGACCACGAGGGGACGTAGCGGCCCTACCAGCACAACGCCGTGTGGCGGTGGCGCTGGTGGGAGGGCCGCGACTTGTACACCGTCTTGCGGGAGCACGGCTACGACGCCCTCATCGACCGCTCCCATGGCGGCTGGAAGATGCCGTCGAGCTCGTCGTCCTCCTCCAGCGCGCGGTCCACGACACCGACGACCCCGCGCTTCGTGAAGATCGAGCCGCTGCCGATCAATAACAGCGGCAGGAGGATCAAGGTCAAGCAGGAGTCCGGATGGTCGGCGCCGCCGATGAACGCGCCACGCGCCAAGGTCAAGCTCGAGCCGGGGACGTCCTCGTCCCGCGGCAAGAAGCGCGCTGCTACGCCGCCATCGCCGCCGCTGACGGACGAGCAGGCCGAGGCCCTGTACCAGAGGGACCTCGCCATCGCCACCAAGCTCTCCTTCGACACGATCCAGCTGGCGTCGCGGGAGTTCACGGAGCACTGGTCCTGCATCGAGAACAACATCATCGACCTCGACGCCGAGGTCCAGATTCCCGCCGCGCCGGTGAAGGGGGAGGTGAAGGAGGAGGCGGAGGAGCCGGCCGACGTGCCGCCGCAACAGGAGGCCGGCGCGTGGAACGTCGAAGACGCGGTGGTCACGTACGACTGGGACCAGTTCTATGGCTACTGAACCGGCGGGCCTTAGATTAGGTTTAGTTTAAAATTTATCGAATTTTGTATAAACTATCGAATTTGAATGAAAAATGTTAAGTTTAAATAAATTTGACGTCTTTTTTTTCCTGGAAATCCTATTGGGAGCGACCGGTGGGGCGCGACGGTCCCAATAGGCGGCAATGCGTGCCGGCGCGCCCAATAGCGGCTGTCCGACAACTTTACCGGACGCTCTATTGGGCGCGCCGGTGGAGATGCTCTAAGTATAAGAAAGCCAGCACCAGAGGGAATTGCAGTTTCCACCACGCTTAGGACATTTTGTTGCGCAAACCACCAACTCTATTGAATTTTGCACTTTCCACCAGGTTGGCATCTAATCCTTTGCAACCCGGTTTAAATACCCCATTGACATCAAAAGCTAGCTCTAACCACCCAGCAGTAAGAGCATCTCCACCGGTACACCCCCAAATTCATATCCGGCACCTCCATTGTGGCCCAATTAGGGGTGCCAGACATGTGTTTGCCGCAATGGGTGCATCCCACAACACCTCCTCCCACGGCATCTCACTCCACTGCCGCTTGATGTAGTCAACGCACTCCTACCCGCTGAGTCACGACGCCATCGGCACGTTGATTGCGTTCGTCACCCACCCCTCCGGTAGGGTGCACCGTCCTCCAACGGGATGTTGTGGCTAGTGGACACCCGCGACTTCTCCACCGACAACATGTGTGAGGCGTGGGTGCTGCCTTCTCGTGCCACATCTCGCGGTGCCACGCCTTGGTCATCTGCTTCTTCTCGTTTCAGCGGCTTTGCTCCCCGCGGCACTCGTTGTGGCAACGCGTCACGTTCCGCCGACTGAAATTCGCGGTGAAGGCGAAACTCACGTTCCCCGACGTCCGCCGAAAGGGAGCAATTGGGGGATGGAGGAGATGGTCGAGTCACGCTGGTATATCTATGTGGGACCCAACCGTCAGCTTAGCTGTTAATAGGCTTTTTAGGATGGGTTGCAACAGATTAGGTGTGGACCTGGTGGAGACTGCAAAATATATGTAGAAGTGGTGGTTTGCGCAATGATATGTCCTGAGCCTGGACTCCTGGTGGAAACTGCAATTTCCTCCCAGCACCTTCTCATCAGCTTCTCTGCTCCGTTCTCGAGGCAACGGGACCCTAGTGTGAACGTGGCTTTGCAACTGCAGGACAGCGAGAACCCTTTTGCCCTTTCGATCTGTGACTTCTGCTTTTCTTTCAGCTAAACCCGTGGGTGGCAGAATCTCCCCAGGAGAGGAAAGCCGGTGGAAATAAGGAGGGCGACCGTGCACGGCTTCCAGTCCAGCCTCAATCCGCACACGGGCGCGAGCAGTTTGAGGTCGTCTCGGCCTCTTGGCTCTCGCCATTAATGGCCGTACATTTCCTCGTACCTTTCCTCCTCTTCTTGGCCACCCCTGTGTCCTCCGCCTCCACCACTTCACTCACCACCAACACCACCGCCGATGGCTCGCCGGCTAGTGCAGGTGCAAACAGCGGCAACGTCACCACGTTCAGCTTCTCGGGTTTCCACGTCCGCGACGCCAACCTGACCGTGGTTGGCGACGCCAACATCAACCAGGGGGCGCTCCAGATCACGCCGGACTCGCTCAACGACGCCGCCGACTTCCTCGCCAACAAGTCCGGTCGCGTCCTCTACTCCGCCCCCTTCAGGCTCTGGCGCGATGAGAAGGGAGCCGGCAATGGTAATGCCAGCGCTGGTGCCGGCGGCAAGAAGGTCGCGTCGTTTAACACCGTCTTCACTGTCAACGTGTTCCGCGTAACTGGCACGGAGCCGGCGGAGGGGTTCGCCTTCCTCATCGCGCCGTTCGCGGACATGCCGCCCACCGGCAGCTATGGCGGCTTCCTCGGCCTAACCAATGCGACAACCGATGGCAACGCCACGAACCAGATCGTCGCCGTCGAGCTCGACACCGAGAAGCAGCCGTACGACCCGGACGACAACCACATCGGCCTCAACGTGAACAGCGTCGTCTCCGTCGCCAACACCTCGCTCAAGCCCCTGGGCATCGAGATCTGTCCGCTCAAAACCGCCAAGTACAACGTCTGGATCGACTACGACGGCGCCGCCCGCCGCATCGCCGTGTACATGGCCGACATCAAGGAGGCGAAGCCCGCGTCGCCGGTGCTCGCCTCCGCGCTGGACCTCGGAGCCACCGTGGCCGAGAAATCCTACTTCGGTTTCTCAGCGTCGACGGGGCGCAAGTACCAGCTCAACTGCGTCCTGGCGTGGAACATGACGGTGGAGAAGATCCCGTGGGACGACGAACCCAGCAAGTCCAAGAGCGGCCTGACGCTGGGACTCGCCGTCGGGGTGCCCGTGGCGGTGTTTGCTCTGGCCGCGGTCGCCGCATTGGGCTACTTCCTGTGCGTGGTGAATCGGCGCAAAGTGAACCGCGATGAAGACGGCAGCGCCATCACGGGAAGGATGATCCGTAGCCTCGCCGGCGGGCCGCGGGAGTTTGATTACAGGGAGCTGCGGAAGGCAACCAACAACTTCGACGAGAGTATGAAGCTCGGGCAGGGCGGGTACGGGGTTGTGTACCGCGGCGTGGTTGTCGACGACCACAACAACCCTGCCGCCGCTGGGACGACGGTGGAGGTGGCGGTGAAGAAGTTCTCGCGGGCGAGCACGCAAGGACAGAGTGACTTCCTCTCCGAGCTCAGCATCATCAACCGGCTCCGCCATAAGCATCTCGTCCGCCTCGTCGGTAAGCTCCATCCCACCCTTTGCTCCGGCCGGCGCCGGCCATGGGTTTAACCACTCATTTCTTTATTTGCTTATCAGCTTATGGTCACATGTGATTCTTGCACATGGGGTATCTCTGTTAAGTGTTAACAATAGCCAATTTGAACGTAGTTTAGTCGGTTTCCTAGCAGCGAGATCCATGTGCACCTGCATAAAAATGCTTTGACCGTATACTTTAGCTGCACTTTACAGCATCAATGCGTTCATGCGCCTCAAAGTTAGACCAACCAAACTTTTCCCAGTCTGCATTGTGCTTAACTAATGCTAATATGCTATCATTCTGCTTTCCTGTAAAGAGCATAATAATTGTTTAGTTAAACAGGACTGATATACATAGATAAACCTCATAACAATCACAGAGCGACGACCATCATGATCTGTTCCCCTTTTCTTCAGAAGGCAGCACACACTATTTCTATAGAGTAATTAAGGACATACTTTTATTTTTTTCAACTGGGCTACTCCCGTTTCCATTAATTGCTCAAGGGAAATACAAAGTTCAACTACACATCAATGAAGGGGACAAGAAGTAGAGTAGAACAGAGGAAAACAAAATGGAAGGAAAACTCACTGCATAATCTCGGCATCGAGATTATACTACGAGGCAAAAAAAACCTACCCCTAAACTACAAGCAACAGTCTCCAAGATAAACCACTCCAAGTTCAACACAACAACTCAAACGCTCCACAGCTAGAGAACCACCATTCACACTACAGACGCGAATCCACCATCAACCTTGAGTGATCCGAAGAAGTCTTGCACCAGCAGTCGAAGTCGCACTGGACCCTGTTGAAAAAACATGCCAGCTGAGACGCCCTGCTCATCGGTTGGTCAGCAGCGCCCCTGATCAACGCACAATCTTCTTTGCCGTAGAGCCCTGCCCAATAATGAAGCAAAGAACACATGTACACAACAGTGACCAGAGGAGTCTAGACATTCAGCTTGTCGAAAGTTATTCTGTTCCGAGTAATCCAAATAACCCACCAAACCGCAGATAATAGCAACATATGATATATATCTTTTTTGGGTGAAAAAAAAGCATATAAAACCAAGCAACACTTTGCCACAAGGACGAAGAGCATCAAGAAGCTCCCAACATTGATCCCAACGTCCCCCAAACAACTCCTACATGAGAACACGAAAAGAACTAGTGTTACGAACTGATCACATAAAGAACAGGTGGGATTGCCAGACATTTTCTTATTTTCAGATTTTCCTCAAGGACAACATCTTGAAACAATTGCCAAAGAAAAATCTTTGATTTTCAACTGGATCTTGCCTTTCCAAATCCACGTATTTATGAGAACCCGAGATATCTCGTTCCAAATATTGATACAAGGATCTGGTAGTAAATCTGCAATTAGGAGGAAAGACTATACAACAGAATCAGGATCAGGGGATCTAGTAATATGTCTATCTCTCTCCACAATTATATTCCCATTGATCAGATAAGGCATCATTAAAACCTCTCCGGAAAGGAAACATATATATCAAAAGACTCTACCAAATGTCATTCCTGAGCATGACAAATGTCATACAATACAACATAGGAAAAGACACCATAAGAAAGAAATTTTCCAACCATGTGTCCTTCCAAAACCTGACAAAATTGCCATTATTCAACATAATCTTCCTCCCAAAGAAAATACACATCTTTCACTATCAAAAGGTTTTTCCAAATAGGAGAATCACTAGCTCTACATTTAACAGTTGCAACTGATTTATTTCTCAAATACTTGGCTTTCACAATTTGGTGCCAAAGACCAGATTGAGTTTCAACTACCACATAACACTTACACAAGAGTTTAATATTCAGCTTTCTTAAATCTTTTATACGCAAACCCCCTTTCTTCTTAGATATGCAGAGTCTAGCCCATTTTACCGTATGATATTTCCTCTTATTTCTATTACCATGACATAATTTTATGAAATCAGAAAACTGTAAGTTCATGTGCCGTAATCTAAACTTTTCCTGAATTCAGACAAAACCATGGCATTCCTAATGTAGATTAAAAGATGATCACGTTAAATAAAAATTCTAGCACATTTGTGCAAGATTATACTGTCGAATGGAATATCATGACTTTCAGATTTGTATGTAAAGTAGCAGCAATTGACATGCCTGGATGGACTCTGCAGGGTGGAGCCACGACAACGGTGAACTACTGCTCGTGTACGAGTACATGCCGAACGGCAGCCTGGACCAGCATCTGTTCAGCTCAGTGGCGGCACGGGGGTCGCGGCAGCGGGATCCGCTCGGTTGGGAGCTTCGGTACAGCATCGTCCAGGGTGTGGCGTCGGCGCTACACTACCTGCACGACCAGTACGACCAGCGCGTGGTGCACCGCGATCTCAAGGCCTCAAACATCATGCTCGATGCTGCCTTCACGGCCCGCCTCGGCGACTTTGGCCTCGCCCGCGCCATCGAGACGGACAAGACTTCCTACACGGAGGAGGTGGCCGGCGGCGTCCATGGCACCGTCGGGTACATTGCCCCAGAGTGCTTCCACACTGAGAAGGCCACCCGCGAGTCCGATGTCTACGCCTTTGGCGCCGTCATTCTCGAGACAGTGTGCGGACGCCGCCCGCGCTGCGACATTGACGGCTTCCACTTGCTGGTTGACTGGGTCTGGCGCCTCCACCGCGATGGCCGCGTGATCGAGGCCGTCGACCCCAGCCTTGACGGCGCGTTTGACGAGGACGACGCCGAGCGGCTGCTAATGTTAGGCCTGGCGTGCAGCCACCCGAACCCTGCCGAGCGGCCCAAGGCACAGGCCATCTCGCAGATCCTGCTGCGCACCATGCCAGTGCCGCCCGTGCCGCCATTCAAGCCTTCATTCGTGTGGCCGGCGACCGACGGGGGATTCGACACCATGTCCACGACGGCGGGGACGACGTCCAGCCAGGTCAGCACGGTCCTGACATCGTCGTCCACATATAGCGACAACTTCGCGAGGGGGAACCAGAGCCATGTGCCGGCGCCCGAGCAAGACACCTCCGGTTCATTGGTTTGACAAGTCGGCTTTCCATTGCCCCTGTGGAGTCTAATTGTCTAAACCGGAGTCTCTACGGTGGAACGGAATCGAGATCAAGAATAAAAATGCAAAACAATAGGCAGTGTCGTGTGGAAACCATTTCTCTCCTATGCTTTTTTTGGCTTTCTCAACAGTGTACGTTTAATTGTCCATCAAGCTCAGAACGAAAATGCGAAGACGAGAAATGCAAGGATGGCACGGTGCATTTGTTCGTGAGGAAACATTTATTTTCTAATGTTTATTTTGGGTCTTTCCCCATTCTATATGTGTAATTATCTTTCTTAATAGAGTAGCTCCGAAGAATAGACACCTCTTAAGGTTAAGGTGTTTGTGTGCCTAACTTGTAAGAGAAGTATTTTGACTAAACATATTCTTTTGCACAATGGGGGTATAGATATTCCTAAATTCTTATTTTGTTCAGGTAATGAGTTGATAGATTATCTGTTTTTCCATTGTCCAATGACTAGGTATTTGCGGAATACTACTAGCTGTTCTTTCGGTTTTAAGCGACAGTCATTTCCTTTGTCCATCTAAGAGGAAAAGACAATTATCCATGTGTAGGCCTAAATATATTCTAATGGGAGGTAACAAGCATAATTTCTATCAGATTTTTGGAAAAAATCAATAGTATCCAACATCTACTAAAATGTTTCGAGGCAGCCTATGTACAAAACAGTTTATCACCATATATGTTATTTGGGAAATGCAATGCAAAATATAACACCTGTTGTCACCTCCACGCCGAATTCCCATATGTCGTGTGGTTTGCACTAAATGCTAACTGTTGTAATTATAATGGCTACAAAATCTGGAGATGCTCCAGTTCCAATCACCGACAATGAGCAAACATCGGATAAAGATAACTTCACTGGAAATGATATAGACCTCCTAACACGGAAACCTACCAGAATAATTTGAGCGTGACCATGCATCTTTCAAATCATCCTCTTGTTGATACCTACAACCATTCGATCTCGATGTGCTTAGTCCTCCGGTGCTGCACAGGATTAGCAGACATATACACAACAGAGATGTTATCACAATAGACGACGGTCAATTTAGCAATCACCTGATGGAGTTCCTGTAGAAGTTGGCGCAGCCAAGTACTTTCAGCAACAACATGAGCCACGGACCTGTACTCAGCCTCAGTGCTCGACCTGGAAACAGTTAGCTGTCGCTTGGACGACCACGAAATCAAATTATCCCCAAGATAAACGCAAAACCCTGAGGTAGAACGTGTAGTGTCGGGGCACCTAGCCCAGTCGGCATCGGAGTATGCAATCAGTGTGTTTGAGGGCGTAGGATAGAAGTACAAACCAAGGTCTACAGTACCTTTCAGATAGCGAATGATTCTTTTGACAAGAGCGACGTGAGATGTGCGACAAGGTAAGATCTAGATTAGGTTGCTCAGTTATGACATAGGCTAACAGATTCTTCATTTCAGACTCCAGAGAGAACTGGAGTGCAGGATTGCATTCAACATATTTGACTTAGAAAGAGTTTTACCAGGTGACTTGGTGTATACCAGGAGCTAGTTAGAGGCAAGAATGTTATCGAGTATTAATACTCTATGATTGGTCCTTTGATTACCCTCATTGATGCAAGAAAACTATGTTGGGAGAATATCTTAGGCAATTCATCGAATACCTTGCGGTCTTGAAAAAAACAAATCTTTGTAATGCCTATGATCAACAACAAACTAAACAAGATCAAGCAACTACGGATTGATTGATACGAAAAGGAGGAGCATCTGGCCTCATTAAGGAGCAATCGGAGCATCCATACGATCGATGAGAGGCCTCACCGGTGCTACAACAGGAGCAACAACGCCGATGGAGAGGAGAGGGCGGCTGCTCTTGGGTTTCTGGGCACCAACGCTGAGGCCACATTTGAGCGGGCGCTGGCTGCTACTTAAGGGGCGCGGTGACGCTGTGTGTAAGTCAGGGCGAGAAGGGGGCAGCGACGCGGCGTGACTGGGGAGCGGCGACGCCAGCGTGACTTATGAAGTGGCGACGCGGGAGTGGGACGATGCAGGTGGCACAGGAGCGCGGGAAAGACGGGGTGAGTTCGATGCGAGATGGACGACCATGGGAGGGGTCTAGGCCGACGTTTGGGGCCTGGGTTTCTCCATCGACACGGAGCAGGGAGCAGGATTAGGTGGTGGTGCCAGGAAGAGCGAAGCCAGGACGACTCTGCGGCGGACGGGTGAGAAGCACCAACGACGTCGGAGAAGGCAAATCAGTCTTTAACTTTGACTTTAAATCAGTCGTAGTCTGACGCCGCAAACTACAAGAGGGCAATTTCCTGAAGGTAACGCAATCAGAGCGTTGGATGTGCTAGCTATTTTAATTGAGAGAGCACGAGATCAAGGATTGATTGCTGGATTGTATTCTGACATTGTTGACAAACGAGTGTCGATCCTGCATTGCGATATACGGATGACACTAGTTTATTGCTAGAAGATAAATCTTGAACAAGCTAGAAACCTCAAAGTGATCTTATGTTTTTTTGCAACAAATGTCAGGATTGAAAATAATTTTTCATAAGAGTGACATATATTTTATTGCGGGGACACTAGAGAGAGCGCAAAAGTTGGAAGAAATTCTAACTTGCAATGCTGGTAAACTCCCAGTGAAATATTTGGGAGTACTGATAGACAAGAAAAAAATTAAGAACCCTGATCGGCGATATAGTGGTAGGGGACAGGAGTAAGGGCATCTCCAGCCGTTCGCCCCCCCCCCCCCCCAGGTTTTGGTGCGGCGCTTTTTAGGGTTAGCGCCGCCCCGCACCAAAACCTGGGGGGGGGGGGGGGGGGATTTCACCAGCCGTTCGGCGGCTCAGGAAAAACACATAGCCCAGAAATTCGAAAGTTCTTCTTCTCGCCCCCAAAAAATAACCCGAGTTCGGCGATCATAGCAGCCATAGTTGGGCAATCATTACAAAAACGCCACAGTTGGGCGATCAAATAGTCTTGATCAAGCCACAGTCGGGCGATCACGGCCACATTCGGCATTCTGCTGATGCACAGATCAGATAGAGGCCAGCGACGCCGCGGCGTCAGAGTCGACGTCGACGATGGGCGTGGTGGTCGGAGTTGGCGCCGAGCTAGGAGTGGCCTCGAGGTCGACGACGGGTGTGGCAGCCTCCAGGTCGATGGCCGTGGCAGCTGTCTCGGCGTTCTCCAGGTCGATCGGCGCGGTCGGCGCAGCGGACGTAGGCTGGGCGGGCGGCGTCTCGGCTAGACTGGCCGAGCTCGTTGGACTATCGCAGGTCGTGTCCGCCGGGGTGGCGTAGCTCGTGTCCGTCGGGGTCGGGGCCGGAGCCGGGACGATGTCGCTGAGGATCAGACGGCGCTGCGCCATGAGCCATGTCCTCACCTCGGGGTCCATCGCGGCCGGATCGCCCCCCGTGAGGAATGCGAGGTCGTGGTTCCTCTTCTTCGCCACAGTGCCGGTCCTGAGGAGGTCGATCTTGACCTGGGAGTTAGCCATGAGCGCCGCCCACCTCTTGTTGGCCGCATCCGCCTCCTCCGTGCCGACACCGGCGCCAGACGCACCTTGGCCGTAATCCCCGCCGCCCCGCGAGAAAAACTCCCCGCCTTACGAGAGGAAGCCCGGGCACGCCGCTGCCGCCATCGAGCCGGTGGTGATGATCTCGTCCATGAGGTCTTGGGGAATCCCGCCCAACAAGGACTGGGCGGCGAAGGGGAGGGCACGGCGGAGCGACGGCGAGGCTGCGTAGCCCGGTGAGCCGACGTACATCATCGGCGGATGGTGGGGGAAGGTGAGGTTGGGGTTGAAACCACCATGGGGGTCGGCGTCGGCGTACCCAGGGGAGTAGTGCGGGGACGCATTCCAGCGCGGCGACGGCGATGGCGAGGCGACTGCGGTTTGGCTCCATCCGGCGAACGGATGAGGATGAGGAGACAAGCCGCCCCTCCGCTTGACCGGCGGCGCCGCAGACGCAGCCGGAGTTGGCGGCTCATCCAGCTCCTCTTCCTCTTCTTCTTCCTCGCCGACGGCCTGGGCCTCGGCCTCCGCCAGGTGCGCGGCCAGCTTCCTCTGCCGCTGCGCCTTCTCCATCGTCCGTCGCTGGAGGTTCTCCGCCTCCAGGCGCGCTTTCTCGGCGACCCACTTGGCGTTGCTCATGCCCGGCGGCATCTCCTTCGGCGCTCTCGGCTTCCGCGGCTTCTTGCCGATCATGGAGGTGGCGGAGGACGCGGGGACGGCGACGGCGCGGGGTCCTGTAAATCGGGCGGGAGACATGGCGGCCAGATGTGTGGGGAAATGGCGGGAACGGGGCGGGGTGAGGGGTATATGTGGGGAAGAAATGGAGGGAAAGATCAAAATTATGGATGGAAGAGGGCAAATTATGGAGGGAAATCGCCTTCCCTCACCGACAAGGCTGGCCCGCGGACGCCTTTTCCCCCCCAAGCGGAACCCAGCGCGCTGGGTTTGGGCTGGGTTCGCCGGCGCGAAACGGCGCTTAAAACGGCGGAAACCGGCGCTAAATCGACTTCTGGGGGGCGACTGGTGGATTTTTGTTAGCGCCGGCGCTAAAAAGGCCTCCTGGGGGGCGCTGGGGGGACGGCTGGAGATGCTCTAAGGCATTAATTTTTGGGAAGATGACTGGGTGACTGAGGAAAGTTTTATCTAGAAAAATTCCAAGATTGTTTACCACGTCTTTTGACTAAGAATATTTCTTTTTAGGATGTTATAGGGAATGTTGTGACAACGTTTAGACATAGAAGAGCTCTGATTGAAGAATTAGGGGAACACTCGGTGCAACTGAGAAATTTGTTGGTAGGAGTAGAGTTAACAAGAGAACTTGACAGGTTGGTGTGGAAGCTAACCGATTCTGAGTTTTTTCTGTTAAATCTTTGTACAACGTAATGCAAATGCATAGACTGGTGCCCTATAAATTTCTTTGGAAAAATAAATTCCACTCAAAATTAAAACTACTCTTTGATTGATACCCAAAAAAGTATCTTAACAAAGGATGTTTTAAAACGTTGGGGGGGGGGGGGGGGGGGGATGTGACGAGACTTGTCTCTTTTGCGGAAAACAGAAAGCATACATCATTTATTGTTTGAATGCCCTTTAGCTAGATACATTTGAAATGTGGTCAGCCGTGCTTTTGGAATAAATTACCATTCTACCTCAGCTGATCAAGTTATCTCAGTTTGGTTAAAAAGGCAACACAAAAAAAGAAAGTAATCTCTCGGTATAGTTGTAAACGGATCGGACCGGATAATACTCTCTCCATGTCCTTTTCCATATTCTTTTGTCGGTTTCAGAGAGGATCGGATAATGATCGTATGCGGATTTGAATGTGGAACATCGAATTACCAATTAGGATTGAACGCGGAGCCAAATCAAACAGGAAACAAATAGAAGATAGCGGATAAAAGACGTGCGAAGAAATAAATTTTACGTGCAAAAAATACGAACAAAAGAAACACGTAACACTAAAAAGTGATCGAACGTACGTGGCCGTGATGTAAGTGCACGGTTACACTGGCATAAAACAAATACTCCTATATGATTACTGAGTAATAGTCGTACTACTGTAGAGTTAATTATATACGAAGAGATGCAAGTGATAGATAAGGTCAATGTGCCAATGGATTATTAACTATTTATACTAACTTATTAGGCTAATTAATCGGATTATCCTAATAGAGTATATCGGATAATCCGTAAAAAGGCTGATATTGTGCATTCCTCGGATAATAGCAATACCATATCCTCTACCATATCCGCCTAATACACATCCTTATCCGCATCTATATCCGGCGGATTTTTATAATTGCATATCATATCCATAGAAACGATGCGGATGCGGATTCCGGCCTAGAATTATCCGTACCACTTACATCGCTATAGTGGGGGTTGCTACTATTTTCTGGAGTATTGGAAAGCCAGGAATGTAGCGTGTTTCGAAAATAAATGGCCAGGTGAACCTTGTTCTATAAATTGGAGATTAAAACCAGTTTAACACATTGCAAAAAAGCCGACCAAAATGTGGTGGGGTTTTCTCCCACAAACCTAAAGTGGTGTTTTTTCGCAATTTGAGCAGCGAAGTTGTGGTTTTATGCTAACAACTCAACTATAATTCATATAATTTCTCCATGGCAGTTTGTCCATACCAATTCGGCTAGATCACAAGGGGAATTCGGGACTTAGATCCAGATAAGATTTAGTGGAAGAATTAGGCCTAAATAACAGTGTGGATGAACCAGAGTGAGGTATTTTGGAATCCGAGTTCCATGTTAGCTCGTTTTTTTATAGAAAAAATCAAAATTTATATTTTAAGTTATAGAAAATGGGGAAATGAATCTCAGATGTTGTTTTTTTTTTGATAAAGGGCTTTTATTACTTAAAAGGTTTAAGCATTACACCCGGCCTCTGCATAGCTAAGATGCACACAGCCACCAGTTCAGCATCACTCAAGTCGTTAAGCAAAAGATAAAAAGGCGAATTACATATCAAAATGAGAAATTGTAGATCCGCCTAAGAAGCTGGTAGGTCTATCCGGAGTCTATGTTGCCACCCATGCCGGGAAAATAGCTCCCTGGCCGCAGCCTCCAGTCTCGACGCCACCTCCAAAAATAAGTCTCGGTGCTCCACACGCTGCAGGGGTGACCATGCTCGTAACGTCGCTGTGCACCGGTAAATAACCTGCATAAGAGAAGCATTTTTATCATTAAAAACCTTGTCATTTCTACATAACCATAGCGACCAAATAACAGCAATCGCTCCCACCCTACTGAATAGTTCGAACCTAGGATCCACTCCATTTAACCAATTGCCAAAAATGTTGGCAACAGAACTAGGTGGATATAAGGTAGAACCTATTTGGATGGCTGACCATATAGACCTAGCGAACTCGCACTGAAAGAATAAGTGCGTAATGGTCTCGTCGTGATGACAAAAAACACACTTTTTACTTCCGTGCCAATTGCGTTTGGCAAGGTTATCTTTGGTGAGGATTACTCCTCGACGTAGATACCACGCAAACACTTTAGTTTTTAGTGGTATCTTCATCTTCCAAAGTTTGTTATTATTAGAACTATCGACTGGAATTTCGAGTAGAATAAGTGCTCTATACATAGAATCAACCGAGAATGTGCCGTTCTTCGTGAGATTCCATTGAAACTTATCTGGACCTTCCGACAATTGGATTGAATCCAATCGAATGAGCAAAGCATTCCAAGATGCTTGTCTTGTTCCAAGTAAACTTCTTCTGAACGAAACATTTGGTGGGGAAGAAACCAACACCTTCGCGATCGTGTCACTTTTGTTTCGAACAATAGAATATAGAGCCGGGTATTGTTCTTTGAGAGTAGATTGTCCTAGCCAAATATCCTCCCAGAAACGAATTTCCGATCCATCCCTAATTGAGAAAGATCCAAGTGGAAAAAAGAACTTCTTTGTAGCCATGAGGTATGCCCAGAAGTGTGAATCACCAGGTTTCCAAAGAACCTGGGAGACAGCTTGATCTCCAACATATTTTCTCCTAAGGAGGGTTTGCCAAACTCCATCTTCAGATAGAAGTTTAAATAGCCACTTGCCTAGTAGCGCTCTGTTCTTAACCTCAAGGTCGTGAACTCCGAGCCCTCCTTGGTCTTTAGGACAGCAAACCACACTCCATTTAGTCAGTCGATATTTTTTCTTCTCACTATCCCCTTGCCAGAAGAATTTAGATCGGAAATAATCCAATCGTTTTAAGACCCCTTTAGGCAGTTGGAAGAATGAAATCATATACAGTACCATGTTTGTTAGTACCGAGTTTATGAGAACCAATCTTCCACCAAGGATAGGAGTTTGCCTTTCTAGCTATTTAAACGTAATTGAAGTCTTTCCTCCACCCTTTTCCATTCAGCATTTGTAAGACTCGATAATGAATCGGAATGCCCAAATAGTTGATAGGAAATTGACCTTGCTCGCAGCCAAAAAGCTCAGCATACAAGGCGGCTTCCTGTTGGGTCTCGCCAAAGCAAAACAATTCACTTTTATGGAAGTTTATCTTAAGACCCGAAAGTTGCTCGAAAGCTGACAAAATCAACTTAAGGTTACGAGCTTTTTCGATATCATGCTCCATAAAAAGAATTGTATCGTCGGCATATTGAAGAATCGATAATCCACCATCGACAAGATGGGGGATCACTCCTTCAATCTGACCCTCAGTTTTAGCGCGTTCAATCAAGATAGGCAACATATCCGCCACTATATTGAAGTGTGCAAATTTTTAACCTTAAATTCGTTGTTTTAGGCTTAAAAAAATGACAAATGAGTAGATTTGCGTGGTGTTTAGTACACACTTTTAAAAACTTCAAAAAAAAAACCAGATTTGTCGTTTTTGTGTAGCTTAGAATAATTAGAATTTTGGATTAAAAATTTGCACACTTGTATATCTCGATATTATCTGCATGTAAGAGTTTTGTTTTAAAAAATTGTATACTACAAAATGTCGATATTATCTGGGATGAACCAACATTATATCACCTGAATCTCAACAATAAAGATAAAGATTGTACAACCAATAAATCCCCACAACTTTTGTTGGTGAATCTCCATTGTACCTTTTATATTACTACTTAGAAAGATAAGTTGGATTGTATGTCAACTAATAACCGGACAATAGTATATCGAATAAAAATTGACTTCACACGTATGATCGATATAATTAAGCATTTTGCGCTAACTGCTGAAGAAAATAGGCATGGCCAGCCTGTCCGTGACCAAATCCTTCTAATTAACATTAATAACACCAGATCTAAAAAAAAGATTAATCGCACCAGATTTCTCATATAAATATGGACCATTCCGCAGACCGTGCATCAAGATCCATTAGTTTCGAACAAAACTGGAGAGCAACAGACTATTGCAACAGTGGTCGTCCGCATGGAGAAGTACTCGAAGCATGTACAGATACTTGTGCTTATTCTTCTCGTATGCTTCGCTATCCATGCACAATGTAAGTTGCATACGTACGTCATCAGTTTATTAGTGGACATTTTGCCTAGATTGTTTCTATTTTTTTCTATGAATTTACGGCATGTGCATGTCAGTTACTTAACTTAACACTAGTGAATTGTTCTATGGCAATATGGTTTATTTCTGAGTATATTGATGCGTTTAGTTCTTTTTATTCTATAGGCATAGGCATGGGCATTGATGGAATGGACAATGAGAAGATCAACATACCTAAAGGATTATGCTTCAAGAGTCACGATTTTTGGCCAAGCTGCAATCCCGACAAAGATCTCTGCTTCTGTTGCTTTGACACTTTAACCTGCTATAAGTCGATGGACGAGTGCAAATCTCACTGCCCAACTTCATCTTCTGGTGTAATCGAGACATCATCACCGACCCGGGCATAAGACAAAATTATGATTAGACAAAGAATGTAATAATAGCTTGTGATGTGCTAATTAATACTATGGGGTGGCCGATCTTCTCAGTGAGCTGCGGGTAGAACGATGATGGTGGATGATAACTTGTGAGATTCTGACGAACTCTCCGGTCGCTCCCCTGTTGCCAATGCAACAGCTTTTCAACCCAATGGATATTCGCAACGCCTCACACCGATGCAATGTAGCCGCCGACCACGAAGCGGTTTCTGCAATCTACTAATTCCCAATGGAACAACATATCACACTCAAACTTTGGTAGCAAGAACCTCCAGATCACAACAAAGTGGAGGGGTGAATTCCTGATCTCAACAAAGAGGAATTCTGATAGATGAATGCTTAGCAATCCAATCTAGGGTTTAATCAAAACGTGGTCTAACTCTTTTGAGGCACATCCCTTGGCTATATAAAGGGGCTGGCCGAACTAGGACTTAATTCGGACCTGGACCCGAACTCGGTTCGACTCAAACTAATACAAACCGACCCATGGTGGGTTCGGCCTAACATGGCACGCATGCCTAACTCGTGTGGTGCACCTTAGACGTATAAACACCGCATCATTGGCTGTCCTAGTGCGCCACCTCGATGGTCTTCAAGCGTGGCTGATTTCCTTGACGTTCCTTGTGCGCCTGCCTCCATCTCCTCCCTCGCGCACTTGCTGATATTGGAAATCAATGAATGTTCTTCTCCTTGCTGTAGCTCCTCGCCTCCTCCAATGCTTGTGTTATTAATAAACCTGATCATACATAAATGCATAGACTTAGGCAATATAAAATTCTCATCAACACAAACATCATATTCAACTAAGAGTGAGTTCACCTGTTGCTCAAGTAACTTGGTTCTAGCTCTTGTCATTGGTCCAATCCTCACTTCATTAGCTTTGTCTTGTACAGCAACATCAACAATAGGAGAAGATGGTAAAGAACTAGGGATGTCCTCATCATCCTCCCACCCCCCCCCCCCCCCCCTTGAAAAGACGTCGTCCTCGACTTGTCAAGGTCTTCTCCAGCAAATGGCGTCAAATCAGCAACATTGAACGTATTACTCACGCCAAACTCAGTGGTAGGAAGATCTATCTTGTATGCATTATTATTTATCTTGGCAAGAACCTTGAAAGGACCATCACCACGTGGCATCAATTTAGACTTGCGCTGAACAGGAAATCTGTCCTTGCGAAAGTGCACCCAAACCATGTCGCCGGGCTGAAAAATCACCTCCTTTCTTTTCTTGTTAACACGATCAGCATTGTACTTGCCTTTCTTCTCGATCACCTCCTTTCTTTTCTTGTTGACACGTTCTTGAATTGGAAGGGGCAGCAAATCAAGTGGTGTAATGGGTTTAAAATCATAGACCACCTCAAACGGACACAATTGCGTGGTCGAGTGTACCGCCCTGTTATATGCAAACTCCACATGCGGCAAACACTCCTCCCACACGCGCAGATTTTTCTTGACAATTGTCCGCAGCAACGCCGAAAGTGTGCGGTTCACCACCTCCGTCTGACCATCAGTTTGGGGATGACAAGTGGTACTAAACAACAACTTCGTTCCCAGCTTGCCCCAAAATGTCTTCCTGAAGTAGCTCATGAACTTCACATCACGGTCAGAAACGATCGTCTTGGGTACTCCATGTATGCGCACGATCTCCCTAAAAACAGGTTAGCAATATGCGACGCATCGTCGCTTTTGTGGCAGGCAATAAAATGAGCCATCTTAGAAAATCGATCCACTACCACAAAAATAGAATCATGTCCTCTCCTGGTTCTAGGCAATCCTAATACGAAATCCATGCTTATGTCCTCCCATGGAGTTGTAGGTGCAGGAAGAGGAGTATACAAACCATGAGGCTTCATTTTGGACTTTGCCTTGTTGCAAGTGATACAATGCTTAACAAACCTGTCCACATCACGCCTCATTCGTGGCCAATAAAAGTGATCAGCCAACATCAGCAACGTCTTCTCACGTCCAAAATGTCCCATCAAACCGCCACCTTGTGATTCCTGCAATAACAGCAAACGCACAGACGACTATGGTACACATAATTTGTTAGCTCTAAACAAGTATCCATCATGCATATGGTATTTTTCCCAAGCTTTCACATCAGAACACTTAGCAAAAGGCATGGAAAAATCAGTATCATTAGCATATAAATCACGCAAACTCTCTAAACCCGGAACTTGAACATCAAGGTGTGTCAAAAGCATGTTTTTCCTAGAGAGTGCATCAGCAACAACGTTTTCTTGGCCCTTCTTATACTTAATAATGTATGGGAAAGATTCAATGAATTCAACCCATTTAGCATGACGTTTATTAAGATTATTTTGGCACTTCAAAAATTTCAAAGCCTCATGATCAGAATGTATGATAAATTCTTTTGGCCACAAATAATGTTTCCAAACCTCAAGAGCACGAACAAGCGCATACAATTCTTTATCATAAACAGGATAGTTTAATTGTGCACCATTCAATTTTTCAGAAAAATATGCAATTGGTTTTCCCTCTTGCATCAACACACCTCCTATTCCAATGTCACTAGCATCACATTCAATATCAAATTCCTTATTGAAATTAGGAAGCATAAGCAAAGGTGCAGAAATCAAACAACATTTCAATTCATCAAATGCAGCATCTTGGGCAGCGCCCCAAACAAATGCAACACCTTTCTTAGTAAGATCATTCAAGGCTGCAACAATAGTACTAAAATCTCGCACAAAGCATCTATAAAAAGCAGCAAGACCAAGAAAGCTTCGTAATTGACTCAGATTCATGGGGGTAGGCCAATTTTTAATAGCTTCAATTTTAGATTCATCTACCTCGACCCCATGCTTAGAAACAACAAATCCCAGAAATATGACCTTGTCTTTGCAAAACGTGCATTTCTCAAGATTACCATAGAGCTTATTATCACGCATCACTTGCAAAACTTTTCGAATATGATCAATATGTTCAGTTTCGTTGTGGCTATAAATTAATATGTCATCAAAATATACTACCACAAATTTTCCAATGAAATGCCTCAAAACATGATTCATTAATCTCCACTAATATTAAAAGACACAGACTGTCAGATCCGGAGGATCTGAGCCGTCTATCACATCCAAATCAACGACCAGGATCTCTCCAATGACATGATGTGCACACGATTTTAGAGAAAAGAAAAACGCACAACACCCCGGAAAAAAAAACCGTTCTCCCCCACGATTCCCCTCCCGACGAAGCAGAGCGGTTCAGCCTCGCGACGCCTCCTCCAGGAGACCGCCGCCGTCCTGCCTCGCGACGCCTCCTCAACGAGACCGCCGCTCGCCAGCTTTTTTTTTTCCGTTCCCCGCTCCGCCGCACACCTTCCAATCCATCCACGACTCGGCCGCACGAGCTGCGAGCAAATCGGCGAGGAAGAGCGAACAAATCAATCCGAGCAAGAAACAAACAGTGGGTTGAATCAATCGGAGGAGGAGGAAGGCGCCTGGCTGGAGAGGTGGAGGAGGGAATGCACGTGCAAACTGTCTTTTCCCCACTCCGATGGCCTCAGCTGCCGCACATCCACCCACGCGCCGTCGCCGTTACCGCACCACCGCCCTCCCCCGCGGCCTGTACGCCGGCAGGCGCGGTCGCTGGAGATCGAGGAGGAACCGTCCTGCTTGCCTCAGCGACAAGGGTCTCTACCACCCGCAGCCTTCCCGTCGCCATATCCTGCACGGGGACGGCCGCGCCCTGCACGCCGGCAAGCGAGACGGCGACCTGCACGCCGGAACGTCGGGTCGGAGACTTGCACGGCGGAAGCCAGGAACGCAGCAAACCGTGTCGCCCTATACGTCTCCTGAACCTGCCGACCGGCCGGCGGCCGCACCCGCATCGCCACCCACGTTGCCGCCGCCGCACCGTCAGATTCTCCCCAGGTTCCTTTATAGATGCATCTCCTCTGAATTTCTTTATTTTGTGCTGAGTACGCTAAACCGCTAAATACATATTGCTGGATTGTCATGCTTTTGTAGAGAAGGCGTAAGACATCATGGCAGCATGTTCTGCTCTTATCTGGCCCTATGCGATGATCGATCTAGATTTTGAGCTCTGTTTGAGCTGGAGCAAGTAGTATTCATCTCAGTGTTCTACATAACAGAAGAACTTTACAGAGCTAACTGGGCAAATATATGTAGGTTCGTGTCACATTTTAATTAGGCAGTGTACATATCCCATCTCATTTGAAGACAGTTAGCAGCCGCATGCAGCAATTCCCCGAAACTATCGTTACGAGCATTATGTGTCCCAAATTGTCATTCCATCTTTCCATAGATACAAGGACGCATTTTCTCTTCTTTTTTTAAACCTTTATAGCGACACACTTGTATACTTATTATGTGCATTCAGTAAGAGAAATCTAGCGCATGTTGGTTTTACATTTCCGGGGAATTTCTGTTATCTCTGTTTGTTACGTTCGTGCACTCACACATTTTTTATTCGTTCCCACATTCACAGATATTGTTGCTCCAACTTGCTGGATGGAATAACAAACAGGAAAGAGAACAAGAGAATACATATAGATCACATACTTGCTCAAGCTAACAGATTGCTTATGGTACATGATTTCTTTCCGGTTGTCTTCTCTAAAATTCAGCTTACAATCAAATATGGAAAGTTCATATTAGAATGCTCATATCTCAATTATGCAATGTGGCAGGTGTAGGTGGGATATGGAAAATTCTTCCTTACCATCTGTGACGCGTTCTCCATTTAAAGACCTAAACCCTAAACCTAGAACTGAATGATGCGTATGCTTTGCTTTGATCGTATGTAAGGAAAACTTAACATTGGGTATATACAGTGGACGATTGAACTAAACTGATACTACTCTCTTAACTGAAACAAGGAAGCAATATTGTCTTCAAAAAGTTGTGTTTTTCAGTGCCATTGATCCTCTAAAACTTATATGTTACATCTTCTCAATATTTGTTTCATTTTCTTAAAGAAGATTCAGCTCAGGAATGATGTTTCACTTTAAAGTATTCATGTCATTCTATTTTTCTGTGTATATTTCAATGGAATCAATATTCATCTTTACGATATCATTCTGTACATTTAGTTACTGCTAAAAAGCACATTTCACTGCATTTGTGTTCTATTTTAGTACCTAAGGCCTATCGAGGAGAGAGGTAAAATTGAAAGTATGTTTTACTTCTATAGTTGCATGGAAATTGATAGGTAAATAATATAGGCCTGATTTTTCTGTTCTGCATCACTTGAGTATTCCTTAATACAACTTACTTTTGCAGGCTGTAGAGAGCAAATATACACAATGTCGTCACCCAACCGCACTCCTTTTCAGGACATAACCAATAGGGAAAACCAAGGTGATTGACTGAAGTCATTGCAACACATAATTACTTTGATGAATGCAGGACAGTGTCTCAGTTCAGCTATGATCTCATAACCATATTAATCTAAGAAATATTTATCTTTGCTACTCTAGAGTTCATCTTACAAAGCTCCTGATGTCTCAATAATGCAATATGGTCTTTCTTACAACTGCACATGCCGACCATCCATAGCTCGACTTTCTTCAGGTTCGACGGCTTCCTCTGCCTCTTGAGCTGTAATAATGTCGCAACAGGTCTCTGTACAATCTAGCGACAGCAACATGTCTTTATACTACCCAACGACAAATTTCTTGCATTATTCCTGAGTCATAAGCAATGATTAAACATTTGCAGGCTTTTGCTTGACAAGGGGTCTGATGAAATAGGCTCTTCCGCTCTTGCTTTGGCTGGTCTTTACTCATGCAATTTAAGAAGATAACAAGTTAGAAGATTGCTTGAGTTTCTTTTTGTCAGCGAATTGTTTTGCTTTGGCTGGTCTTGCTTTGCTTTTGCTTTGGCCGCTCTTCCGCTTTTGCTTGAGTTACTCCTGCCACAACTGGTTCACTGCTGAACTACCGATGCATTTTTCCATCATGATACGCATTCGGGTGCCCAGGAGGAGATAATAGAATTGGAGTTACATTGTGTGATGTTTTCAGATGCTTTTTCATGTGTTGATTCAAAAAAATTGTGGTGTTTTTGAATAATGTGGGGGCAGAACTACACATGCAATGCAAATATTAGAAAATATATATGAGTTCCAATCTTGGTCCTATTTTTTTTCTTTGATACCAAGCAGGCAATGAGATAGGGCAGTTCTGGGTTCTCTTCAGTATATAGCAGCTCTGGATGCTTTTACTTTAGTATCCTGTATTTCATTCTACAAGTTGGTTTGTTGCTATCTCTTGAGTAATTTGTCTATTTTAAAATGCTCTAGATTCCCAGTAATGTATGGTAGGTACAAGTTTGCTCGCAACTTTTAGTCTGTCATACAATATATCCTGTCCTGTAGATCAATGTCCCATCTCATGAGTGATCTACTTTATTTTGGACAGGTTGAATATGAGCGTGTAATTCAATGGGACTGATATATGGATTCTGTATTAATTAATTATTTTTATTAATCCGTAGGCTACTCCATTCAATCAGTTTATCCAAAATCTCAATGGAATTATATTGACACATCTGAAGCTTTGTAAGATTCATGTGCCATGGCCCCCCTGATTTCGTTTTTTGGTTTCAGCAAGGTCTCTGAGAAGGAGCACTGTGGAGATGGTGATGTGGTTACAGGTTGGAGGTCATGGAGAAGGTGTATGCATTGATGCATTGGGTCAAGTTAAAGAAGCAGAGAATTACGAGGGATGGATGTGATGCAGCATCTGTAAAGGACGCTGAATGTTTCTGCTTTGGTGCTGGAGGCAAATGTTTGTAGTGAGGGAACTGTGAAACAGAAGTTCATGGAAAATAGCATCATTCTAGAAGATATACATCTCTGTTCATTTTCAGGATTGCTACTCTTTTTTGCTACCTCTCTTTGATAATTTGATGTTCGTTTCACTGGCATAGAATTTAGAAGTTAGAAAGACCATTTGACCTATGAACATATTATATGTCGATCCCCATTCTTTTCTTACGGAGAGTAAAAAGCTAATATATAATGGTTTGTTTGTGTAGGACCTATTGTATCTTGGAGTATAGTATGCTCAAGGTGATTCAAAATCACTTTTGGTTTTGCATGCCCATGTCAAGTGGGGAGTCTCAGGAAAAAGATGCAATGTTGTGTACACAAAAAATTAACACCGTGTATTTAGGTTGCCAATTTGTTATTTTTTTATAACAGATCCAAATAGACATATGATACTATAACTTCCATCTAACTGTTGGCACTTCCTGCAAACAAGAACATAAGCATAACTGATCCCTTACAAGTCATGTTAGTGTAACTTGCTTATCAACTGACCCCCTACAAGTCATACACTTCAATTTGATTTCTCATACACCGATAAATCTATCAAAAACAATGTTCTTGGTGTTTTACACCCTCTTACTTAAAATGGTAGTAGTAATAACAATACAATAAATCAAATTATGCTTTCAATTTAGTCTCTTTGCGTTTAGAAATTTTAGTTTAGTCAACACGTGCATTGCACGGGCACGATTACTAGTCTCATGAAAGTACTAGGTGCATTAGTTAAACCAAAAGGCATCACTAACCACTCATATAAACCGAATTTTGTTTTAAAGGCAGTTTTCCATTCATCTCCTTCTTTCATCCTAATTTGATGATAACCACTACGCAAATCAATTTTAGAGAAAATAGCAGCACTACTTAATTCATCTAACATGTCATCCAAGCGTGGAATAGAGTGACGATAACGAATAGTGATGTTATTAATCGCTCTACAATCTACACACATGCGCCATGTACCATCTTTCTTAGGAACTAAAATAACAGGAACAGCACAAGGGTTTAAGCTCACACGAATATACCCTTTGTCAAGAAGCTCTTGTACTTGTTGCTATATCTCCTTTGTCTCCTCGGGGTTGGTCCTATAGGGAGCTCGGTTTGGAAGTGTAGCTCCTGGAATCAAGTCAATTTGATGCTCAATACCGCGCAATGGTGGCAAACCAGCGGGCACTTCCTCCGGAAAAACGTCACCAAATTCCTGTAGAACATTAGAAACACCAATAGAGAGAGGGGTCATGTCGTTAGAAACAAGAATTTCTCCCTTGCACATAAGCACAAGAGGTACTAGAGTAGGATCCTCACGAAACTCTCCCAAATCAGATTTGGTGGCTAACATTACTAAGGATTTCTCTCCCTCACTTTTCTTTTTACCACTCAAATTTGGCTTGTGGCTCTCGCTCACCGAAGGTGGAGACTCTCGCCTAGCTAATCTCTCACACTCATCCTCACGATGAACCTCAACTTTTTGACGAAAATCATTCACAATATCTTGCGGTGACAACGGTCTCAACATAATTTCCTTGCCCTGCCAATTGAGCTGGTATGTGTTGGATCTCCATTGTGATGTACATCACGATCATACTGCCAGGGACGACCCAACAACAAATGGCACACCGTCATAGGAACTACATCACAATCCACGGTGTCCTTGTACGGTCCAATCTGAAATTCAATTCGCACCACATGATTGATCTTCATCTCCCCACTATCAGTTAACCACTGTATATAATACGGATGGGGGTGCGGTAAATATTTCAGATTCAGTTTTTGACAAAGCTCTTTACTAGCCAGATTGTGGCAACTACCACCATCAATAATCACCTTGCACGACCGACCATTACCAACAGCAGCTCTTGTCTGAAACAAATTGCAGCGCTGTTCCGCAGGAGTAGGTGTAACGCTCAATACTCGCGGTGTGCAAACAATGGATGGCAAACGTGATGGATGAGCATCATGTACGCCATTCTCAGTTTCCTCCCCACAATCAGAATTTGGATCTGCCTCGTCTCCACTCTCATACTCGCCGGTCTCCTCATTAAGCAACATCACTTTTCGATTGGGACAATCACGCTTGAAGTGATAGTTGATCAACAGGTGAACTCACTCTTAGTTGAATATGATGTTTGTGTTGATGAGAATTTTATACTGCCTAAGTCTATGCATTTATGTATGATCAGGTTTATTAATAACACAAGCATTGGAGGAGGTGAGGAGCTACAGCAAGGAGAAGAACATTCACTGATTTCCAATATCAGCAAGTGCGCGAGGGAGGAGAGGGAGGCAGGCGCACAAGGGAACGTCAAGGAAATCAGCCACGCTTGAAGACCATCGAGGTGGCGCACTAGGACAGCCAATGATGCGGTGTTTATACGTCTAAGGTGCACCACACGAGTTAGGCCTTCATGCCATGTTAGGCCGAACCCACCATGGGTCGGTTTGTATCAGTTTGAGTCGAACCGAGTTCGAGTCCAGGTCCGAATTAAAACCTAGTTCGGCCAGCCCCTTTATATAGCCAAGGGCTGCGCCTCAAAGGAGTTAGACCACGTTTAAAGATAAACCCTAGATCGAATTGCTTGAAGCTTTCATCTATATTCGAATTCCTCTGTGTTGCGCTCAGGAATTCAACCTCTCCACTGTGTTGCGCTCTGGAGATTATTGTTACCGAAGTTTGAGTATGATCTGTCGTTCCACTGGGAATTGGGAGATTGCAGAACCGCTCGTGGTCGGCGGCTACGTTGCGCAAGCGTGTGATGATGAGGACATCCCTAGTTCTTTACCATCTTCTCCTATTGATGATGTTGCTGTACAAGACAAAGCTAATGAAGTGAGGATTGGACCAATGACAAGAGCTTGAACGAAGTTACTTGAGCAACAGGTGAACTCACTCTTAGTTGAATATGATTTTTGTGTTAATGAGAATTTTATACTGCCTAAGTCTATGCATTTATGTATGATTAGGTTTGTTAATAACACAAGCATTGGAAGAGGAGACAAGCTACAGCAAGGAGAAGGACATCCACTGATTTCCAATATCAGCAAGTGCGCGAGGGAGGAGAGGGAGGCCGGCGCACCAGGGCAATGAAGGAAATCGCATGTTTGCACGTCAGGGGGATCAAGTGGCGCACTAGGACATAATGAAGATGATATTAGTCTAAGGTGCAACGCAAGAGGCCTGCATGCCATGTTTAGGCCGAACCCGCCATGGGTCGGTTTGTATCAGTCCGAGTCGAACCAGGTTTGGGTTCAGACCCGAATTGAGTCCTAGTTTCGGCCAGCCCCTTTAAATAGCCAAGGGCTGCGCCATAGAGAGGCATACCACGTTTAAAGATAAACCCTAGATCGAATTGCTTGAAGCTTTCATCTATATTCGAGTTCCTCTGTGTTGCGCTCAAGAATTCAACCTCTCCACTATGTTGCGCTCTGGAGATTATTGTTACCGAAGTTTGAGTGTGATCTGTCGTTCCACTAGGAATTGGGAGATTGCAGAACCGCTTGTGGTCGGCGGCTACGTTGCGCAAGCTTGTGGTGTTGCGAATATCCATTGGGTTGAAGAGCTGTTGCATTGGCAACAGGGGAGCAGCCGGAGAGTTCGAGAGCATCTCGCGAGTTATCTACATATCCATCACCCATCCATCATCGGCTCACTGAGAAGATCGGGCAACCCCTTATCAGGTGAACTCACTCTTAGTTGATCAACATGTGAACTCACTCTTAGTTGAATATGATGTTTGTGGCTTGTAGGGTGCCCAATAACAAGTGTGAGATTACAGTGGTTCCTTGGGTTGCTACGGTGGAACCAATGGAGCTGTTACCACAAAAATGGATTCGAGTGTATGGTATTCCTCCCAAGACTACAGGGGACTTTCTTTCCCTTTGGAGCTTGGGCTATTTGTTCGGGAAAACAATCAAAGTTGATATGAAATTCACTCGCAAACATGGGGTGCTGCGTATTCTCGTGGGTTGTGTTGACTACACTCTTATTCCAGCTAGTTGGACAATTTTTATAAAGGATGGGTTTTATCGGTTGAAGTTTAAAGTAGAGCATCCAGTTGATGTTGGTGATAAAGAAATGATGATCCAAGGTCACCACCGACGAGTGATGATGAGGAGGATAGTGCTAACGAGAGGTCGAATAATCGAGAGAGGGCTGAGAGGGAGAAGGAGAACAAAACCACTGATGATATGGTCACGGATGAGTTCACAAAGATTCAGGTGGGAAGGACAACATGGGTGCTGCGGCTTCAGATTCCATGCAAGAAACGGTGTCGGGTGTTGTCTTCTCCCCTGCGGTTCAGAAGCAAATAAATGCTACTAAACAGGAGCTTTTCTCGCTGATTCAGACCAGCCCCTGTGATGGTTTGATTGCTGATGGTCACGATTGCGGAAGTGACTCCGATGAATGCGATTACTCTGAATGCAGCAAGAGCATTGGCGTGGTGGCCGAGCCGGTATCTTCCACTGCTGGTGCTTTTGGCAGATGCGATGGTGCGGTCATTTCTTGTGGCCGCGACGGCGATCGGTCAGTTCTATCGGATGGCGGAGAGATGGTTAGTGAGACACGTGGTGATGCTGGTTCCGATCATGGCAAGGGGTCAGAGGAGGGCTTTGCGGATAATGGCACTTCTCAGCTTTTGACAACCCTATCAGATCAATGTCACAGGTTTCACCGCTGGAGGTTGATGGGGGCCTGTACCTGGATTGCCTTGGACATACAGCGGCTTCGCAGCCTCAGTCATGCGGGCATATGATCGTTACCAAGGCTGCAAGTGCTCGAGAGGCAAGACCATCGGAGAATGATATGATGGTGTTTGGGGGGATGTATGAGGTGAACGTGAGATCAAGCTAGAGATTGAGGGAGCAGCAGAATGCCGTTCTTCCTCAACTTGAACATGCGATGGATCTTACTTCACGCAAGATGTACGGCTCCCCAACAGGTACCAATTTGCATTCCAAGTTTTCATTATGCTCTTTATCTAATTCTGAAATTAAGCGTAGAGCGGATAGGTTGGGCATTTCTCTAGGAAAAAATGAGGAGCAAGTAGGTTCTTCAATTCTGGGTATTTTGGAGTTAGAAAAGAGAGGGAGGTCATTTTTCTTAAAAATTCTCTACCTCGGTTTCTGAGGAGTCGGAGTCTAGTTTGGTTTAAAAAAAGCCATCAACCTTTGCGAGGATCTTGAAGATGATGAGGCTGAGGTTTCGGATGATCATGCGGATCTTAACGAGACATTGGCATCAATAAAACTTAGGGGTAAAAAACACAAATACTCTAAGCGTGCGGCTAGGAGGAGTGTTAGATTAAGCAAACTTTCCAAACACTGAGATGAAAGGTATAATTTGGAATTCTGATGGGTTTGGGGACACTGCAAAGCACTTGGCGGTTAATGAGTTTGTTAGGGAACATAAGCTTGATTTATGGGCATTATCGAGACAGGTAGATCTTCATTCGCAACGCTTTTCTTAATTTTTTGGCTGCGGGCTTGGATTTTACTTGGTACTGCATACCTCCACACGGGAGGTCGGGTGGTATGTTGTTAGGTTTTAACAATGCTACGGTGGCAGTACAAAATGTGGTCTCAGGTGACTTTTGCGTTAAGTTACACCTGACAACGAAAACAGATGGGTTCCGTTGGGCGTTGGTAGTGGTATACGGTGCGGCTCAAGATGATAAAAAGCCGGAGTTTTTAGCGGAAATGGTGAGAATCTGCGAAGGGGAGACACTCCCAATGTTGGTGGGGGGGGGGGGGGGATTTTAATATAATCAGGAGACAAGACGAGAAAAATAATTCTAATTTTAACGCTAGGTGGCCTACTATTTTCAATGCTATAATTGAAAGCTTAAGTTTGAAAGACTTGAAAATGTCTGGACGGCAGTACACTTGGGTGAGTAGACGAGATACACCAACTTATGAGAAGTTGGATCGTTTTTTAGCTACTGTTGATTGGGAGAATAAATTTCCACTAGTCACGGTTCAGGCTCTAACCGAGCAGGGTCAGATCATACGCCGCTGTTGTTAGATACAGGGGATCAGGCTTTCGTGGGTAATTATAGTAAATTCTCATTTGAACTTTCTTGTTTTCGGCAAGATGGTTCTACGACATGATTGCTCGGGAGTGGCATGCGGTCCAAACGGGCAATACTCCTGTCGAACGATGGCAAAATAAGATAAGACATTTGCGCCAATTTCTTTGGGGCTGGGCCAAAAACTTGAGTGGAGAATATAAAAAATTGAGAGATAAATTGATTTTGTTAATTAATGAGCTAGACATTAAAGCTGAGACTACCCCCTTGACGGTAGCCGAGCGGGCTGCTAAGAGGGAGGCCGATGATAGCTTGGCAAAATTAAGACGTGACGAGGAATCTAAATGGGCACAGAGAGCAAAAGTCAAATATATTCAGGAAAGTGGGAGTAATACGAGATACTTTCACATAATTGCAAATGGAAAACATAGGAAAAAGAAAATCCTTCAACTAGAGCAAGATGAAGGTACAATAGTTGGACATGAAAACTTAAAGACTTATATCTCCGAATACTACAAAAATTGTTTGGGGCGCCGGCCAAAACAATTTTGATCTTGATGAGGAGGTAACGCATGATATGCCCCAAATATCCCAAGAGGAAAATGCAATTTTGACTCAGGACTTTTCAGAGAAAGTGTTTGAGGCATTAAACAAATGGAACATAATAAAGCCCCAGGACCGGATGGGTTTCCTGCGGAGTTTTATCAGAAATGTTGGCATATTATCAAAGTTGATCTAATGGCAATGTTTACCCAATTGCGTACGGGAAACTTGCCTCTATTTAAACTAAACTTTGGTATAACCACTTGCTACCAAAAAGGAGGATGCTAGCCGAATTGAGCAGTATCGGCCCATATGTTTATTGAATGTTAGTTTCAAAATTTTCACAAAAGTTGGTACGAACAGAGTCACCTCTATTGCGAGTAGGGTAATTCGTCCAACTCAAACAGCATTTATCCCTGGACGTAATATTCTTGAGGGGGTGTTGTTTTACACGAAACTACACGAAATGCATAGGAAAAAATTGGATGGGTTCTCTTTAAAATTGATTTCGAGAAGGCGTATGATAAGGTTAATTGGTCCTTCTTACAACAGACTTTAAGAATGAAAGGGTTTGCGCCGCAATGGTGTGCATGGGTTGCGAGGTTTGTCCAGGGAGGGAGTGTTGGAATTCGTGTTAATGATGATATCGGTCATTACTTCCAAACCCTCAAAGGACTGCGACAAGGGGATCCGTTGTCCCTTTACTTTTTAACCTAGTGGTAGATATGTTGGCTATCTTAATTTCTCGTGCAAAGGAGGATGGCCAAGTGGGGGGTCTTGTACCGCATCTAGTTGAGGGTGGGGTGTCAATCCTCCAATATGCAGATGATACGATTTTATTTCTTGAGCACGACATTGCGAAGGCCGTGAACATGAAATTGATACTGGCCTTTTTTGAACAACTATCGGGGTTGAAAATTAATTTTCATAAGAGCGAACTGTATTGCTTTGGGAAAGCTAAAGATGATCAGGAGGAGTACCGCCGTATTTTCGGTTGTGAATCAGGATCGCTTCCGTTTAGATACTTGGGAATTCCAATTCACCACCGTAAACTATTGAACAAAGAGTGGAAAATAGTTGAAGATCGGTTTGAGAAGAAATTGGCAGCTTGGGTAGCCAAGATGTTGTCTTACGGGGACCGTCTTGTGTTAATAAATTTGGTTCTAACAAGTTTGCCAATGTTTCTACTCTCCTTTTTTGAAATACCTAAAGGGGTTCAGAGAAGATTAGATTATTACCGTTCCCGTTTTTTTTGGCAAAGTGATCAACTAAAAAGAAAGTATAGACTCACGAAGTGGAATATAGTATGTAGGACGAAAGATCAAGGAGGTTTGGGAATTGCGGTTTTGGAGATTAAAAATAAATGCCTATTGAGTAAGTGGCTATATAAATTATTAAACGAAGAGGGAGTCTGGAAAGAAATTTTAGTCAATAAATATTTGGGGGATAAGGCGTTATCTCAAGTTCAGGCTAAACCTTTTGACTCACCTTTTTGGAAAGGAATTATGAAGGTAAAAGATGAGTTCATCCAGCGTGGTAGATTTCTGATGGCGTGTTAACGGTAGAGTGTTTTATTACTTCCCAGCAACAGCACCAGAAGATCTGCTTGTTGACCGTGACAACACACGTTCGTTGGGAGACCCCAAGAGGAAGGTATGATGTAGTGCAGCAGCAGTTTTCCCTTGAAATATGACCAAGGTTTATCGAACCAGGAGGACACGGAGGTTCTTCAGAAGGTTGTCAGCGGCGCAACTGACGTGGAACCTGCACACAACACAAGCAAACTATTTTGCCCCAACGAAACAGAGAGGTTGTCAATCTCTCCGGCTTGCTGAAAACAAAGGATTAAACGTATTGTGTGGAAAACAGTAATGAGTGCAGAAAGTAACAGAGAACAAATGATCGCAGTTGGTGGTTTTATCAGTATGAGGAAATGGACCGGGGTCCACACTTCACTAGTGGTGTCTCTCCATAAAAGATAACTACCATGTTGGGTAAACAAATTACAGCTGGGCAATTGACAAATAATGACCGCATGACAATGCAATATATGACAAGATGATTATTATGAGATTTAATTGGGCATTACAACAAAGTACATAGACTTGCTATCCAACGCATCTACGCCTAAATAATCCACCTTCCGGTTAGTATCCGCACCCCTTCTGGTATTGAGTAGCAAACAACAGATTATTGCATGAAGTAAAGTGTGTAATGTAAACAATGCAAATGACACATAGACAATGCATCATTGTTTTATCCCTAGTGGCAATAGCACATCCACAACCTTAGTCGTTTCTGTCATCTCGAGCCCAGATTACTGGAGGCATGAACCCACTCTCTAGCATAAATACTCCCTCTTTGAGTTACAAGCATATACTTGGCCAAATCATCTACTAGCAACGGAGAGCATGCAAGATTGTAAACAACATAAATAGATAGATTGATAAACAACTTGCTCATAGTATCAATATTCATCGGATCCCAACAAACACAACATGTAGCATTACAATAAGATGATCTTGATCATGTTAGGCAGCTCACAAGATCTAAACATGGAGGTACAAGGTGGAGAGACAACCATCTAGCTACTGCTATGGACCCGTAATCTAAGGATGAACTACTCACGCATCACTCCGGAGGCAGGCATGGCGCTGTAGAGGCCTCCGGTGAGGATCTCCCCTCCGGCAGGGTGCCGGGAAGAGCTTCAGAACCCTCCCGATCTAGGGTTGACGACGGCGGCGGCGACGGAACTTTTCGTGGAATATGATCGGTGTTTTTAGGGTTTTTGGGACATCGGGAATATATAGGCGAAAGGGCGGCGTCGGGAGGCAACCGAGGCGGCCACGCCAGGGCTGGGCGCCACCCCCTCCTAGGTCGCGCCCTAGGGTTGCATGGCTGCCTCGTGGCCCCACTCCGTCTCCCCTTCTGGCTTCTGGAGTCTTCCGATGAGATATTTGCACACATTGATTTTCGTCCAATTCCGAGAATATTTTGCGACTAACCTTTCTAAAGGAGAAAAACAACAGAAAACAGGAACTGGCACTTCGGCATCTTGTTAATAGGTTAGTCCCAGAAAATGCATAAAAATGCTATGAAGTGTAAATAAAACATGCAGCAATTGGTATAATAACAACATGGAACATCAAAAATTATAGATAGGTTTGAGACGTATCAATTTCTAATTGGGAACGGCGAGCAGGTTCAGTTTTGGGAGGACGCCTGGTTAGGGCCGGCGTCGCTGCAAAATGAATATCCGTCGCTGTATGCCATTGCCTCGAATAAACACAGCATGGTGGCTGATGTTATTGGGGTGGTTCCTATTAATCTCCCTTTTAGACGGGCATTACTAGGGCAAAGGAGATCGGAATGGTTTCATCTAGTAGAGAGATTGATGCGAATAACTCTAACAGATGACCCTGATAAATTTAAATGGTCTCTTACTAATAATGGACTTTTTACGGTAAAATCCTATTACGAAGATCTTTTAAATGGTAATACTAGGTACCTGCATAAATACCTATGGAAATTGAAGATACCATTAAAGATTAAAATCTTTCTATGGTTTCTTAATAGAAAGGAATTATTGACAAAAGATAATTTGGCTAAACGGCAGTGGATAGGATGCAAGAAATGCGTTTTCTGTGATGCGGATGAGTCTGCTGAGCATCTTTTTATAAAATGTACTTTTGCTAGAGACATTTGGCGATTAGTGCACTTTACTTTTAATGTCTACCCGCCTGCTAGTATTGCGAACTTGTTTGGGAGATGGTTGAATGGGATAGATAGAGTGACAAAGGCTCGCATTCGAATTGGTGTAGCGGCCATTTTGTGGGCGCTTTGGAATTGTAGAAATGATATTGTCTTTAACAAAACAAATTCTATTCATTACTTGCAGGTTATTCACAAGGCGTGCTACTGGATCCATTCATGGTCATTCCTGCTACCGGTGGATCAACGTGGTCTTATGGATGCTGGATGTACCCGTATGTTGACAGTCGTGCGGGCTATCTTCAGTCGGGCTGGGTGGCTTCATCCTAGAAGAATTGATGCTTAGTATACTTCTATTTGAGTGGCTGATCTTTGTAGCCACCTTATGTGATCCATGAATTGTAAAACTTGTTAAATTGGATGTTTAAATAATTGCGGATAGCTGTGTGCATCTTTTTGATGCAGAGGCCGGGGATCCGCACCCCTTATCTAAAAAAAAAGAAACAAGAAACAACGACTTGTCTCTTTTTTTATATGAAAAGGTCCACCGACTAACACGAAAACCAACTAAATCTCAGCATATCTGTTGGTCACATAACTCCACACGCCCTCCGTCGGGCTAGGCGCACCACCAGATCAAGAATATGGCAGGGAGAAACTACAAGGGCACGCCACTATGAATTAGGCCTAAATTAGAGTGTGGATGAACCATCACTATCTTCAATTGATTCTCAATAATGAAGATAAAGATTGTACAACAATAAAATCAACAATAACTAAATAAAGATATGTTAGATTGTTTCTTAAAAAATCATAATGTTTCATAAATTTCCTAAACAGAAGAAAATTTTCATAGAGAAGATAAACAATTATTGTCAAGTAATATTCCGGAGTATATCCAATAATAATTTACTTCACACGCTTAATCAATATAATTAATCAATTTGCGCTAACTGTGGAATAAAAAGACTTGGCCAGCCTGGCCGTGACCAAATCCTGCTAATTAACATTAATAGCACCAGATCTAAAAAATGATTAATCGCGCCAGATTTCCAATATAAATATGGACTATACCGTCGACCATGCATCAACATCCAACAGTTTCGACCAATACTCAAATTGTTGAGCTGGGGAGCAACAAGCATTGCAAGAGTGTCGCATGCATGGAGAAGTACTCGGAGCGTGTAAAGGCACTTGTGATTATTCTTGTCGTATGCTTTGGTACCCATGCACAATGTAAGTGGCATACACACGTTTTCGATTTACTAATGAATACTTTGCCTAGTTTTTCATCCTATGCATGCTAGTTATTTAACTTAGCACTAGTGAATGATTTCATAGCAATATGGTTCATGTGTGAGTATATTGATGCTTTTAGTTGTTTTATTCATATAGGCATGGGAATGGATGACATGGACAATGAGAAGATCAATATACCTAAAGGCTTATGTTTCAAGAGAAAAGATTATTTTCCAAGGTGCAATCCCAACAAAGATCTCTGCTATTGTTGCTTTGACACCGGAGACTGCCATAGTTCCATGAACGAGTGCAAATCTCATTGCCCACCTTCCTCTTCTGGTGCAATCAACGCATCCCCTTCGACCCTGCCATAAAATTGAATTATCATTAGATAAAGATGTACTAATAGATCGTGCGCCATGCTTGATGGACAATCACAATATATGTAAGGAATAGCACCTGATGTGCTAATTAATAATTAGAATAAGAAACAACGGCTCACGTCTTTTACTCTCAGCTGCTCAAGACAACAGAAAATGCTTGATCACATGGCTCTTTTGATTTTCTTGGGAAGCGGAGAGAAAATATGGGAACTTGAATTGTAAACACATTTTAAGAAAAAACGTAGAGACGTACAAATTTTATATTCATCCTCATTTAGAAACAAAAATCAACATTCCACATTCCACCTAGATCGCTTTATAGAGAATTTGTATGAATAAATAACAAGGTGAGCATCGTCATTGTATTAGAGAATCTCTAGCCGAGGCAAGGCGGCGTGTGAAATGCTGAGATTTGCTGGCTTGTTCTGATGGCTTCGACGATGGATGGCACAATCTCTTCGTGGCGTTGTCGGATGTGTCATGTTGGTCTGTCGTTGAGCTACGACTTGACATGGCACCCGTATTACTGGCTGACGGCCCAAATGGCGGTTTCAGATGTTGAGTTGAGCTATTAGGTGGCTCAGCGTGATGCAGACCTGGCTCGATGCCTTCTTCTGTTGGATCATCATGCGCGTGGGATTGGCGGTCTGTGTACGGAGTTTGACGATTGCCTGGTTGGTATTCGTGATGCGGGGCGAAAGGCTTTCTATGGTTGTCGTCCAATAGAGGTGAGGACGCCATCTTTGGGCCCGCGTATTCTCGAAGGCGTCGTCGAGGCGGTGCTTTTGCTCCTCTGCCCGGGAGCTTTCGAGGGAAACTCCAGATCCCACGTGGGATTGGGCGAGGACGGCCCTTTGGTGCCACTTATCTCTTGGGGCCTCGTATTGGGTACTCCGCCATCCGGAGGGACCGGTGGTGGGAGTTGGTGGTCGGTGACGGCGAGTTGCATGACAACCTTGGCTACATTTGACAAACAGACTCATTTTTGGGATCGGCCAGCTCCGCGTGAAAACCATGCACCGACCTCTGCTGATGTCGGCGCTCTCGGACGACGCTGCCTCCTTGGAGGTTTCGTTGAGGAGTTCTTTACCACCCGCGTTGGTTTTGTCTGTTCATATAGTTGGTGATGTCTTGTTCTTCGTCATCGACTAGGGGTGTGCGGCCCTGGGGCCAGCGGGGATGTCAGAGCGGTGGCTCTGGATTCTCACCTCCGCCATGTTGCGTTGAGGTATTTGGTTGTTGGCTTTGTTTGCGCACGCGATTTGATTGTCTACTTGAGTGGGGCGTGACCTCGGGACAAGCGTGCTGCGTTTTATGTTTTATCCGTTTTTTACTCCTTTATAAACTGGCCAACTACGTCAAGACGAAGATCTGACTGACGCTTGTCCTCTTTGATCTGGCTGGAGTGTCAGGTTCTGGAAGGCTCCGTCGGCGATCTCGCATGGGCTTTTATTCCTAGAGACCGCTGGATCAGATGGATTCGGTCGCGTCGGAGGGAGTGATGTGAAGCTCTGCTTCTGTTGCCATCATATGGGCAAATCCATGATGAAGTCAAGGCGGAGAATGTCATGGAAGCAAGATTGGAGGACTAGTAATGGTGATTCGAGCTTTTGGCAGCGATGAGGAACTTGCTTGGAGCTTCAGAACTCGTAGCATCGGTATGTAAGTGGGTGTGTCAGCACAGGTGAAGTTCAAAGTCTTACCTTTCTGGGCGAAAATCCAAGGTCTGGGCTTAATTGGTTGCGCCCAACAATGCCCTTGTTGAAGACATTGTTTTGAGAGCGGAGACTATCTACATGGTGAAACCCAAGATCTTCGATCGGGCGACGACGACGCTTGTGCACTGTTTCCTTGCTGAAGGCGCTGCTTTTGGAAAACTTGGACATCAAGTGTTGTCTTGATGGTGGTTGTGCTGCTGCTGCAAAGACTGTAACTCTATAACGGGGCAGCGGGGCTTTTCTTTTTTTAGTTTCTTCTTATTGTTTTTCGGATGTGTGCATCCGTAATACCCTAGGTTATTACGTTGTTGCAGAGGCTGGGTGTAATTGGTATCTCCGTGATATCTATACCTCTTATAAGACTAAACCTCACTAAGAGACCATTTAAGTTGTCTATCTTAACATGCAACCCATCCACATCATCAATTAATCACAACCGTCTGATTCTTATCATCTGACCGTCCATCTTTTATCCATTGTCATGCCCACGGGCCCAAAACCTGGATCCGCCTTTGCTCCGTTTATTTTCGTTCGCCACTACTGATCTTTTGATCTTCTGGAGTAACGCCCACGAGACTCCGTCAACAGGGGTCACCTCTCTCCCTCGCGTCGCCCCTCCGGAGGCGACTCGAGGGCCAAACCCTAGCGCCGCCCCTCCCCTCCCTCCTTCTCGCCGCCGCCTGAGATAGCCGGCGGACAAACTTGCTCGGCCGTCGAGGAAGGTGGCGGCGGGGCTGTCGCGGCTTCATCCTTGTGGTGGAGGGCTCCTAGATCTGAGGCGGCGGCCTCGCGCGGTGAGGACGACGTGGACCTGGCGGCGGGTTGCGATCGTCGGTGCTGCAGGCCGTGCGTCTTGGCTGCGCGAGCAGTGAGGCGACGGCGGGTGTGCTCGCGGTGCGGAGGTAGTCAGACCTCCGTTCTCAAGATCTGAAGATGGCTGCGCCCCAGTGCTTTGCTCGTCCCATCCCCCTGACCCTGGATCTTCCAGGTTGGTGGTGGGGGCTGGAGGAGAGGGGCTCTTGACCGGGGGAAACCCCTGGCCGGCGACGGCGGCCACGACGTCAACGCCGCTGCGGTGGCGTTCCCCTTCCTGAAGGTGACTTCGAGGTCTTCCCTTCCTCCCCAACCCGCTCGTCTCGGGTGAAAACACATAAATTTCGATTTGGGTGACGGCGGCGTTCCGGCGTCGTTCCCTCCATGGAGGCGTCGCTGGGAGACGGTGGGCTTGGTGGTCAAGCGTGGCGGTGGTTTGGTGCTGGCTAGTAGCGGTTGTTCCTCTGTGGTGTTGCGGTGTCACTGACCAAAATGCCATGGTGCTCTGCCTCCCCGAAGTGTCTGCTCGCCGGTGGGTCGACGCCCTCGAACCTGGGCGAGAGGGGAAGTGTTCCCCTTTCCGGTTGTAGCAGCATCTGTCGGTGGCCGAGCCGGCTTGTATTGGTCATTCGTGCACCGCCGCCTTTCTTTCACCGCATCGATCTTTGGTGGCGATCTCTCCCGGCAGTTTGTGTCTTGTGTCGTGGTTGTGCTGTGGGCGATGGTGTTCGTGTGTGCTGGCTTGACGAGGCAGCAATGTTCTTCTCCCTCCATGGAAGACTTGTTGACCATTGTCCTTGTGTTCTCAGTGTGAGCTTATCTACCTCTCGACGGAGCGGCGCCCTTCGATCCAGGGCGAGAAAGCAGGGTGCTTTCTCTAGAGGTGGACACATGCGACATTGCGAGAAGGTTGTGCCCCAGTGGTTGACGAAGACCTGGATTTCCTCTGTGGCGTTTCTTCACCGACTCTACTTCCTCTCCGCTCGAATCGCGGGACTCGACAAGGGCTTCGACATTTAAGTTGTGCTTCATCTTTATATTTTTGTTGCTTGTTGTATTCGTTGCCTGTAAGCTGTTCAGCAACATTCTGTAAACTCTGCCCATTCAGGGCTTTATTAATTTAAAGCTGGGCACTTGGTGCCTTTTATTTAAAAGAAAATCTTTTGATCTTCTTCCCGATTAATAATCGATGGAAGTCTACCAGACAAGCGAGACCTTTCAGCTTTTGTTACCTTCCTTTCCACTACTCCGTTATAAGAAGCAGCTCATGAATCCACGCAGATAGCTCCCAACAAGATCAAGTTCCTTCCGGATGAGCTCTCCATTGCCGCTAGCTGACCCAAAACGTACCACCCGGTTCGCTCCCGCCGAGCGACTCTGGAGGTCCCCAAACCCTAGCCAACCGTACATCCCTCTCGACCTCTCCTAACCGCTGCCGCCGCCGACGCCGGCGGTGGTGGCGGCGCCCGTCCTGCCAAAGGCGGAGGGCTGTGAAGGCGCGTCGCGGTTGTGCTTCGGAGCGGGGAGGCGCACCGATGGGCGAGCCACGCGGGAGGTGGAAGACGGCGAGGTTTTCGTGCCCGGCTGCTTCCTGGCGTCGGGGCGAGGTCCCCTTGCCACGGCCGTGCTGGGCGAGACCCCAGACGCCGGGGCGAGTCGCGGCGGCGTGGGCCTCTCTGGGCCCGATCTGGGCCCAGGGCCGTTGCGCTCGTGGCTCTGCTCCGTGGCTGCTCGCGGCGTTTGGCCGCCTGTTGCTATGCGTCTGATCTCGTCTATGCGCAGCCGGCGGGAGACGATTAGCGCTGTTCCAATCGCCGTAAGTCGGCCCGCGGTGAGGGGGCTACTGGTTCGGCCTGAATAAGAGGTGGTTTTGGCCATGTTGGTCTTCGAAGTCCGAATCATTGTTCTGCTTCGTGCTGACCTTCTCGATCTGGCTGCCGACGTGTTCCGGTCTTCCCTCAGAGATCTCCGCTGTTTGGCGTGGAGCCACTAGACATCTAGATCGGAATTGATCCGGTCATGCGCGCCCGTATCTTCGTCCAAATTGGTTTCATAAGGGCGAGGCGTGAAGCTTCGCTGTCTTGCCGGTGTCATGGGACATGTCTAAATTAGATTTCCATGTCATCGACAGTGGTGAAGAAAGTCATGGTGGCTGCGATCGGAGGCTTGTGATGGCGTTGAGGAGTTTTGGTTACGATGAAGACTTGCGGCACATGTTTTCCTATGTCTGTCGAGTGTTGAGAACTTGCAGCAGCGGCCTTGGTAGGAGGGGACGGCAACACAGGTGGACAACATTTTGGTGGTGCATCTCGAGTACCGAGCCGTATATTTCAGGGTGAAAGCCCAAGGTCTGGCTTTCATTGGTTGTACCTGACAATTACCTTGCTCAAGGCATTGTTTTGGGATCACGGTCTTTCTCCGGGGTGAAAACTCAAGATTCTTTTTTTTTTGAACAGGAAAACTCAAGATTCTTGATCGGGCGACGACAACGCTTCTGCATTGTTGCCTTCTTGGAGGAGTCGCTTTTGGAGAACCTCATTTGCGGTCCTGGTGTTGTCTTTGGTGGTGGTTAGATTGTTGTTGTTGCGTGTGTTTCATCACTGCGCCGTGGTCTTTGTTTTATTTTTCTCTTTTTTATTTTGTTCTTGGCTGTGTGCATCCTTGTTGGTGCAGAAGCGGGATATAATCTGTATCTTCGTGATTTATATATTCTCTTTATCTAAAAAAAATTGTCGCTACCCATCACTCAGCATCGGATGGTCTGCACATCAAGGTAGCAAGGTAGACTAACGTACATACACGCCCTCCCAAAACAACAATTCAGCCATGCGTGTTGCCTGCAATTTTCTCTTTGATTAAGGCATTAAGCTGTGCATGTATCGATCGGCTTAGCCAGTCCACTACTGGACTGGCCGAGCATTTCTTCCTGCCAATAACCAAGCATGACAAATTTTTGCCATTCAACAGACGGTCATCATAAAAAAATCAGGACTAAGGGCTACACATCCTTACGCAAAATCAGGAAAATCGCCGATGGTGTATTATAATCACCGTTCTGCTTGGATTATATAATCAAAAGTTAGCCTCTATTACCAATAAATAGCAGTATATAACAAAAGATACTTACTAGAATTTCCGCCGCAGACGCGCGGGGTATAACTCTAGTCAGGGGCGGGCCCACCTCAATTTAAGGGTATTCACTTGAATACCCATTATTTTTGTCAAAAAACTAGGTATATATAGTATATATACTGTCTTTTATAAGGAAAAACGATACCGATACTCTAGAACGTGCTAGTTAATCATTTCAGCCCAAAAGCAGAGGTAGCCCATCCTCTATTTCTCCCCCACCACCACGACATGGCCCATATGGCCCTGCAGCACACGCACCAGAAAAGAACAATCCATGATTGATCTATCAGAGGACACGAATAGGCAGGCAAGCAGCGCGACCTGAACCGCCTGATCGGCACCGCACTGCGGCCAGGCCGCCAGGGCCAGAGCTTCCGTAGCCTGATCGGCGACGATCGCAGGTGCGCGTGGCGTCGGCTGCGGCGCGGACGTGCGCGACGAATCCATCCCTGATCCATCGCCCCCTTTTGGTTCTGAACTTTCTGATCTCTGCAGACTACAGTAGGTGGCGGGCAGGAACTAGGGGCAGTAATCGATCCAATTCAAAGACACAACCCAAATTCATCTATTGAAGGTATAATCTCTACTTACATGTACTAATCCTTTGACACCGAATTCAAGTATACAAAGTGTTCTAAGTGAATTTATCTATCACTGTCGAACTAAATTCAGGCAGCAGGGGCTCGGTTTTGTTCTCAATTTTCATCACCATATAATATACTATGCGATAGCTTTATTTTGTTTGGAAATTATGCGATAGCTTTTATATAGTTTAGAACTAGTACAATAGGCTGCTATAATCGGTTATACGAGCCAAAAGGAAGGCCATAGACTTCCAGAAAAAAAAATCGAATTTTGAATACCCAGTCCTCAATTCCTGGGCCTGCTCCTGACTCTAGTTAATATATACTCTTTATCTAAAAAAATAAGCTGGCCAACTATTTTTCTACTATATCAATGAGAACGCAAATATTTTGCCCCGTTCTAAAAATAAATTAGACTATACAACATGGAACAAACAAACAACAATAACCTGCTCATTACAGGGGTTTGGGAGTTTTCGCGCACATCGACATACCAACACATCCAGCGGTTATACTGAACCCCATATATTCCCGTGGGCTTGACGCAAATATTTGATGGAAGTCCTATGGTTGGTGTGATCACTGATCAGACACACAAGGGTTGGCTATTTTTTATTTAAATAATACATTTTTTAATTAAATTCGACAAATAATACGCGTTTTCAAAAAATTTCAAAAATAATACATCCTCGTTGACGCCACAGACGAGTAGGCCCTGTCGTCCACGCCGTGGACGAGCAGCCCTTATCGTCCACACCGCAGACGAGCAGGCCGTGGCGCAGCCTGTCTACTCTCCCGAGAGGCCTGTCGTCCACGGCGTCAACGATAAGCCTTTTCGACTACGGCGTTGCCGACTGCATGTAGAGCCATCGATCGATCGATCACGCGATTGTTGGCAATGGAGCTAGCTTTGCCAGCCATTCATCGATCGATCACGCGATTGTTGGCAATGGAGCTAGCTTCGTATGCACCTAGCTTTGCCAGGCATCAAGCGCACGGTCGGCCGGCGAGCGCACGCACGGCCCGCTCGCCGGCGCACGCATGGCCGGCACGCATGCGACGACTGTGGCGCCAGTGTGCCAGAACTTGCCCTTGAGGCGGAGCTTCACGAACGGCCCATCCAACTCCGCCAGATCAACTTGGCCGGTGCCGGTACCGTAGGCTGCAGCTGCCTTTTCCAGTTGACGTCCTGAGCGGAGGAAGACGGGCACGGGAAGACACGGAGCGGAGAGACGACGCGGCGGCGAAGGCGGAGATGCGAGCGGGGAGGCTGGAGCTGGGCTGGGCGTGCTGCTTGGGACATATGTCCACGGCGTGGACAATTGGTCTAGTCGTTTATGCCGCGAACGATCAGCTCCTATCAGGCGTGCAGCCGACGAACGACCAGCTAATCGTCTACATGTCTACTATGTAGACGATAGGTGCCTATCGTTTACGGCACAGACGAGGGTGTATTATTTTTGGAAAAGTTTGAAAGCGCATATTATTTATCGAATTTAATTAAAAAATGTATTATTTTAAAAAAAATTAGCCAATGGTTGCTGCCCATAAAACATGTACTGGTACATCCAGACCCAGCGAATTATATCATCGAATAGTTTGTCCGGTATGCACGAATGCCCTATGGCCCACGAATTAATAATTGTTGGCTTCGTTTAAGAACATATAAACTCATTTGCTACTTGCACGTATTAGGAGAAGAACAGATTGAAATAAATGAAGGTCAACATTAACATGCCTTAAATATCATGTTGGTGGGCCTTCAAGAAGGGTCTGTCACACCGATAATGATGAGTTGAAGCACATGTCAATCTCGTGATTTTTATATCTAAAGACGAGTTTAAGACTACCACCTTCAGCAAGAGCAATGCTCGCACGGTTACATTGCCCAATCAGAGATTGTGTTTGTTCAAAAAAAAAAATCAGAGATTGTGTATTTCCTGCGTGGATACTATCTCACTAGCAGGATCAATGTATCATGATGCTCATAGAAGATGCTCTCACACGCTGTTACGATAATTACCGCATGCAAGATCATAGACGACACCGAGGCACGATATTTGTTAATTCAGTTAAGCGCTCAACGCCTACATCTACGGAGCATGACTACGGGCGCTCCTCCCAAGATATCGCAACGGTCGTCCTAGACGTCGGAACAAGTCGTCGGCTCCCTTGCGTGCATCAAGTCATCATAAGTTACATCGTGTGGTACCCCCACATTATATAGGAGGCCATGGCTGCAAGGGTTCGACTCCAATATTACTCGTACTAGCTAAATGCCCGTGCTTTGCTATGGATCGGCGTAAGAAAATTAATTATATAATATTTAAATCCCACATTTAGTTGGACGAAATGTTAGGTGGGTGTGCCGTGTATCATTGCTCAGCTTTGCCATGACACATGTTTGCCTTCTTGAACTCTGGAAAATATTTGTTGTTAGCCATGACACATATTTGCGTTCTTAAACTCTGGTAAATATTTGTTGTTAGATGTTCCTATAACCTTCGACGATGGATGTTGCCTCTGCTCTCACTCTCATGTTTCTTACCTTCGGCGATGAATGTTGCCCCCGCTCTCATGTTTCTTACGCTCTATCTCATAGTCCTAACAAATTCGAGCGACGCCACTCCCTCCATTTTTTCTAGCACGACTCATCACAAGCGTATTGTATATGTCTGTTATACAAATAGCCATTGGCCAAATCATCCATGCAACTGGTGCTCTTACAGAAGAGATGAAAACGATTATAGAAAGGTATACCACATGCATAACTCACAAACCTCCTAACAGATTGTCAAACATCTAATGCATGTGCTCCATTGAAAATGTACTCGTCTTGGAAAACCAAATACTTCAAGCAGGTAAGATAATGTTCTCCATAAATATGGCTTGCTTCAGACAAAAGAGATTATTACTGCAATCAGACTAAAGGGAACTTGAAGGGCAATGTCAGCTCCAGCAGGCCTTTGCAAATTGGTAACTGAAGAAAAGGTGATCTCCTGACTTGAGAGCCTGGAGTCACACATCACACAGAAGTTTAATTGCAGCTCCATTTGTAGCGTGACTCTAGTATTCAGCCTGATTACAGGACATGAACCTGTAAATATCATGTTGGTAAGTAAAAAGAAGAGCAAGGAATGTAACAAAAAAAAAACGTAAAGGTGTTACCTTTTGCGCGATGGATCGACGACCAAGGACCTGCAGAAAACAGCCGTCCTATCTAGTTCAAACCGTAATTGGGAGATCGCTCTTAGATACATCAACAAAATGCCCGACAGTGGAGTCAGTGTTATCATTGCTTTCAAGTTTGAACCACTGGTAGTAGTTGGTCAAGCTAGAGATATAAAAGTAATAGGAAGATATAAAGATGATACCAAACATATATAGTTTAGAAAAAGGTCTCTAACATACAACTGCAGGAGTGGTCAAAATAAGGATTTAAAGAAAATTCCCTCTTCCTAGACTTATTTTCATTCAATGCAAAATGCAGACTATTCAACAGACAGTTATGCTTTTCTGATGATTGTGGTTGTTTTGCAATTCACAAAAAGAAAGATGGTTATACTGGACATATTTAGACTAAAAATAAAATGGGAAGCAAACTGTGAGTACGAGCACCTGATTATGATCCCTCAAGATAAATGTGGTACTGATATTCACCCATCTTCAAATCCATGGACTTAAATTGTAGCATTCCTTGTCTTGAAAGAAAAGAGTAAATCTTGAGACTGTGGGAAATCATTTCAGAATAAAAATATCTGTAATCTAAGTAAAATAATTGATGAAAATAATTTTGAAAATTAGATATGAGTAATACATACACACATTTGGCATGTTCTTTGTGTTTTAGTAGTAGAAAAGAGATACAAAACAGATACGTACATTATATACATGGATTCATTTGTTTAGCACCTGCACGCGCATCACGAATTGCTCATGTCCATGCATTCCCCGCGTATGTTTTCATATACTCGTCAACGACGCCATTAATCTCCACAGCTAAGCGCTTTCTACAGCTTACTCTTTAACCCAATCGAGGTCCCTACCGCTAAGCCTCTTTCTTATAACAAGTTTTCATCCGAAACACTTATCGGCAAAAAATACAATCTGAACATTCACACACTGACTTTGCCCAGCTGCTTTTCTCTGAGATTTGAGGTTACCAAGAGGTGGTCGTCCTTGTTTGCCAAGCTCATCATCCATGACATGCTGTAGAGAAGCACATCTCCACTAACAGACTGAAACAGATCTTACTTGTGAATTTGCAAGAATACTTTTCGGCGTTGCATGGAAATACTTAAAAAATAGTATTGCAGGTTGTACTCTAGTTCTAGTACAATCAAATAAGCCGAAAAACAGTAGCAACTAAGCAGCTGAAATATGTTTTGAACCCTTGTTCCGTCAATCAAATATGCCGAAAAACAGTAGCAACAAGACAATTAGTAGATTACTGCGTGAAATACCTAATATAAACAGGGAGATACAAGCAAACAATGTTTGCAAATGAGATGCACAAGGCTATCACATCCATTTCAATGCCACATTGTCACAAACGGAGAGTCAGCTTAACAACAGAAGCAGAAAGCTCATTGCAAAATATATGAGTTCAACGATTCCATAAATCAATTCATCAGACCACTCCATCCAGTACTGACTTCTTCAATACTATATGGATGCGGCTGGTATAGTAATTAATTAAGGGTAAGAAATTTAACTATAGGCTATTTGTAACGTCACATCGTATGTAAGTTATTTTCTTTCCACAACAACTGAGAACTAAACAGAAATAATGGTCAAGGTCACTTAACTCACTTTAGGTGACTGGTACACAATCAAGAATCATTTCTCCTTTTGTACCATCTGTTGTGAAGCCAAAATAGGTTAGCAACATATATTGATAAGAAAATTTCAGAAGGCTCAACACTACTTCAATATCATAGATTTTGATAGGTTAAGAGGACACCTGAATGGTTAACTTGTTACTTCCCAAGCATTCCTGGCTGACCAAATCTCCCATACTATTCATGCTGCCTCCATTAAGGTCGGTTGGATTGGATCATGTAACGCAATGTTGAGAGCGACCAATTCAAGCCGCAATGCAATGCCCAATTGACAGAGCCCCTTTCACCTCCGTATGTTAATACACAATCTGCAATGCATGTACACCAATGGTTCACAATGTTGGAGGGGAGAACGTTAATAATGGGACAGCTGGATTCGTTGGCGGCCTGGAGATCTAAGAGTTTGGCCAATTAAGGATAGTGTGGGCACTTGCCGCCTGGAGATTAATCTGATCCAAGAGTTTGCCTAATTGACTGATGGTGATGTCCAAGGAAATTAATCTGATCGCGCATGTTCCATAGAGCCGTACTGCAGGGCTGCTCCCATCAACGACATCCTTTAGTTCATAGGCGATTGGACGAGGGAGCTTGGGAGGATGGCCCGAAGGGTGGAGATCGGAGGGTTGGGCGTGGACGGTGACTTGCGCGTGGAGGAGCAAGGCCTAACGAGACGGCGATGGTCGGAGAGGGGTTGGTGCTCGGGAGGAGTCGTGCGGCACCGGGACCGGGAGAGAGGTCAGAGTCGCCCGGCCGCGTCGTTTCCTCCCGTGGTTGGCGTCGGATCCCATGTTCGACCTTCTTCCTTCATGCGCCATGCACCTCTTGGAAATCTCCCACAAAGGCCTTTATTTCTCGAACGATATGACCATAAGGTCCCATGCCTTCTTCTTCCAATCTTCTTACCACATTGGAGCAGTCTGTGGCAAATTTAAATCTTCGAAGGAGGATGTCAGCCGCCAGAGCCATGCCTTCCCTGCATGCCATGGCTTCCATTGCTTCGGGATTGGTCATCCCATGAAACACCACCGAGGAAGCACCCAGGAAAGCACCCGTCTCTCCTCGGGCCACTGTAGCAACCGCAGCGCGAGCGCTGTTCTTCGGTAAAGCTGCATCAACATTCACCTTTGACAGCCCCATAGGCGGAGGAATCCACCTCGGTGCCAAGGTTGAGGCCGCCGGAGCTTTGCCGGCCGCTGGCGACTTCTCCACAAGCTCCAGACACTACTAGAAAAATGACCTCTAGTCGCGGTTCCAGAAGACCTTTAGTCGCGGTTGGGCAACCGCGACTAGGCTGGCGGGACTAAAGCCCCCACCCTTTAGTCGCGGCGGATTCCGAACCGCGACTAGAGGTCCCTCCACGTGGGCTTTAGGGGGACGTGGGGTGTTGGGACCTTTGGTCCCGGTTGGTAGCACCAACCGGGACCAAAGGGTTTTGGTTTTTTTTTTCTTTTTCGATTTAATTGCAGGGTTTAGGGTTTATATATGCCGGGGTTTGGTTATAGCTAGGTTCCCGTGTCCCGTGGTAACGGTAACCCTTCCCGTTGCGATGACGGTTACGGTGACGGTTACCGTTACGGTAACCGTAACGTTTTCGATGTCGTAACCGTTCCCGTGTCGTATGAAGTCGATGCACATATTTATAACACATACAATTAAATTAAGTAATACTTGAAGATCGTAGACAAGAGTTCGTTGATGCGCCAAGAGTTATCGTAGTACAAGAGTTGAAGCAAAACAACAAGTTACTTTAACGATTTCATGCTTTCAGCATCGTAGTACTCTCCTTTCTCCTGTAAGGCCTCTGAAAGGTAAAATCCCGCCAATTCCTCTCCAATTGCTCTGAAGCGGTGGTCGAGTGGTAGCCTCTCGCGCTTTTTTGCCAACTCTGCATCCTTTCTCATATTCCATTTCTCGGTGACTAATACATATATATACTCGCAAACGAAGAATCCACAGTACTCAGTTTCCTTTGGTTGCTCCATGCAAGACTATACAAGAATAGATTTCAGTCAATAATAATGAAGTATGCATGAGAAATGTTGTGTGGACGTAGAGGTAGCAGTACTTACTTGGTTTAACTTCCAATCCAGCTTTTGGCGCCACCCACCTTCAGGATCTTCCGCTCGAAACCTTTCCCAAACTCTGCCCGACAAAGAACATTCACAAATGAGTTATTCGTTAATGACTTGACATCAAGATATGAATGACAGAGGCGGTAAGAAATGAATGTACCTTGCTAGTAAGTCGAAACAACTCCTGTAAGTGTCAGGATGATACCTCAATGAGTCAAGTGAATGAATAAGTCCTTCGTGATGTCTAATGACAAGAAGAATCCAGTGGTAGCTGGGCACAGTCATGCATAACTCATCAGTTAAACTTAACATCGGGTGAGCAAATTAGAATGTGTAGAAGACACTAAAACTTACCGAAGCCGTAAGGCCAGTATATAGTACTTTTGTCCTTGTATCGCTTGAACAACCTTAGCAAATGATCCTCTGTGTTCTTGTTATACAAGGGATTTATACGGTTGCTTCGTTATATTTATCCGGGTCAATGAACCCAATGTCATGCTGGTTGATCTTTTGAGCTCGAGTATCTTCATTCTGCATAATATAGCACACAAAAGATTAAAGTGAGAATAATTACAAACAATGAACGAGACTAGGTAAAGACTTAAATAAATCACTTACAGGCAATAGGAACTCATGATAGATTTGTCGAGTGCCCGCAGATTGTATAGCTGAAAAAGTTCGCTAAACGTAACAGTGTGATTGTAGTCTTCTAAGAAGTGCTCATCGTCTTCCCTACATTTCAGAACGATAGCAGATGTCTTCTTTGCATTTTTCATGTACCATTGATGCAGAGTACGCATTTTTGTTGGAAGGCCCCTGATTTGCACCAAAGCTTTCCCCGGAACGAAGTTTCTTACTGGAGGAGCTGGTGGTGCAGTCTCAAAATTCAATCTCGAAGCATATTCATCTATAGGCATTTGCGCTTCGGCGGCAAGACGACGGATTACCTCTATGTCAAACACCATCGGCTCTTTAGGGTCAGATTGTACTGGTTGTTTTCCGCGCTGGGGAACTCGACTATCTTTGTTCGTCGGCGGCGGGACAATTAGCGGGGGACAGAACTGGGGAACTTGTTTACCTATCTTCGGCGGCGGTGGGACCGATGGTGCTGCTTTTGTAGCTTCCTTCGCCGGCGGGACCGATGGTGCTGCTTGTTTTTCGTTTGCCGCGGCGGCGGGACTGACTCTGCGTCTTGTTCACCTTTCTTCGGCGCCTCCGCCGCCGTCACCTCGTCATATGACTTCTGAATAGAACGGACATAGTCAGATGGCGGCTTCTCTGGAGGGACATATAAGTTGTCAATGACTTTATGACAAGCCGCTGCAGTATAGCCCTCGGTAAATGTTGGCGGCGGCACTTTCGGTGCGAACAATGATTTATTATGCTCCTCGATGGCTGCTTCGTTTTGGTCAAGAGTCTTCTGCCAAGGTTGCCTCAGATCAGGCGTTGTGGCCCTTTTAGCAGGTCGCCTCTTGACCGGGGAAGACGCGCGCCTTCTCCGTTTAAGCGGTACGGACACTTCGGTGGGGGGTTCCGTACCGGAGATGGAGATGGAGATGGACTTTGCTGACTGAGATGGTCCTCTAGATTATTTTCCGGTGTGGGGTCCCTGTCACGCGGTGCCGGAGATGGATGTGTCTCATCGATACCCCGGCAGGGTGGGCTTTGCTGAGTCGGTGGCTTTGAGAACTTGATGTATTTCTTGTTCCACTGGACGAAACCACCCTTGACATCGCACAATGCCTCCTCACCGTTACCTCCAGGAATCTCAAGAGCCAATGATTCCGATCCCGGCACAATTTCATCCACCCCGACAACAGCATAGCCAGGATGAATGACACCATTATGGTAGCTTGCTGTGTCGACAATCGGTAAAGCATAGCCGACCGCCACCTTCATGGATATGTTGCTCACAGGCGTATGTAGCTCACATGGTGTCGGTTCCGTGATATCATCCACGGGGTAGCGAGCATCGAGTTCTAGTTGCGTGGAACCCACGCTGCTTCTAAGCTGAGATCGAGCATCCACGACTTCAGGATCTTGGGGCTGCTGCACCTGGCGTTCATTAATGAGTTGCTTCATCTGGCGTTCCAAATTCGCTATCCGCTCTTCACCCTGCTTCTTCTTTCTTGCACGGCTTCTATAAGTGTCAGCGTGCTGCGGATACTGTTTTTTCAAGGTGGCACCGCCGGGTAAGCCTCGTAAACGTCCCCAGTGTTCAGGTTTCCCTAGGGCCCGTGCCAGCTCGTCTTCCTCTCTATAGGGTTCCCACGTACCCGCTAGAACTTCCTTTATTGCATCTTCAATTTTTGGGACCATGGCTACTACTGTTGCCTTGTATTTTTCAACCCTCGGGACAATCTTCCCTTCCTCGTTCAACGTTGCGCCATGCGCGAACAACCAGAATTTGGACCTTTCGGGCCAGCTGTATGTCTGTGGAGTGAAACCTGCAGCCACGAGTTTATCTTCCATGGCTAGCCACTTAGGAATGGCTGACCTGTAGCCACCTGGCCCCAAGTTATGGTGGTGTGTCTTACTCGCAGCATTTAGCTTATTTTTTTCCGATCGGGCCACAGCCGCAGCCGAGGTCTTATACGCCTTAAAGGCTTCCCAGTGATCTCTTAGCTTCACCAGTTTTTTTTGACTGAAATCTGGATCAACCTTTTCATATTTTGCCCATAATGTTTGCTTATATTTCCGAAAGGCGTCGGCCATCTTGGAGAGAGTCCAGTGCTTGAGTTTCAACTTCAAGGCGGGCTCAATATCATCCGGGAGGTTAAAATGCTGCAAGAGTGTGTCAAAGCAGAAATCTTTATAATGCTGGTGGACATAGCAAGGGTCATCCTCGGCAACGCCTGCTGGCTTCTGCCATTCTGCTATGGAGATCGGGACCTCGTCCCTAACAATAACTCCAGCTTGACTAATATATTTTCTGCGGTTCTCTATCGGTTCCACCGGATCGCCATCTACATCAATTTTATAGATTGGTAACTTTGCATCTTCGCTAGTCATTCTTTTCGCTGGGCCTCGAGGAGCTTGATTCTTAGCCTTTTTATGCAAGGTGGACGCCTAAAGTAAGAAATATAATGCGTTAATAAGTGCAATACAAATCAGTTAATGCATTTTGTGTTCAAGCAAATATAGAATTCATATATAAACCTCGAGGTGGAGGGTGTTCGAGGTGGAGGCTGTTATTTCTTCTTCCTCTATACCCTCACCAGACGGGTTTAAAAATTGTGATGCAAATTGCTCAAAATCTTCGTTTCGATCGTCGGCGGCGCCTTCTCCACCGGCAGCATTTGCATCGCGATGCTCAAAAATATCCTGCATGAATAAGTTTTCTCCTTCCTCGTCTCGCACAATTAAAGGGTGATCCATAGCTGAATGTTCTACACGCAATAAATTTAACAAATTATGATAAACAATAATTTGATACAAAGTATCAAAGTGCTTGATACAAATTTAACAAATTATGATACAAAGTATCCACATGTGCTTGATACAAAGTATGACAAAAACAATAACAAATTTAACAAATTTGATACAAAAAGTTACAAAGTATATATGATAAACAATTACAAATTTAAATCCTTACTTATATCTATAAATTTACCTAGCTATATTGATCTACTAATAAAATGATTTCTAACTATATTGATATACTAATAAATTAACCTAAGTAAATTGACCTAACTAACTTATGATATACTAATAAAATGATTTCTAACTATATTGATCTAACTAAATTAACCTAAGTAAATTGACCTAACTAACTTGACAAATAATTCTAACTCAATTGAAAAATATTTCTACTAATTCTATTTCACTAAAATGTGACATATGACTAAAATCCTTACTTATTCCTGGGGACTCGGGCAGGGGATGGGGGCGACGGCGACGGGCGACTGCGGCGACGAGATGACGGGGGCGTCGACGACGTCGTGGGCGTGGGCGGGGCAGCACGGGCCGGGGCGGCGGACCACGACGGGGCGGCGGAGCACCACGGGCGACGGGGCGACGGAGCAACACGTACGGGCCGCGGCGGAGCACCACGGGCCGCGGCGGGGCGGTGGATCGAGCACCACCACGGGCTGCGACGGCGGGGCAGCACGACGGGGAGGGGCAGCACGACGGGGCGGCGGAGCAGCACCACGGCGCGCGGGGTCGTCGGCGGCGTCAGGGGAGCCCGGAGGCGGTTCAATTCGTCGATTTGGGGGGAGTTTGCAAAAAATTTCGCAAACTCCCCCACTAAACCGCGCGGAATCGACCTTTGGTCGCGGTTGTTGGCTGCAACCGCGACCAAAGACCCTTTAGTCGCGGTTGCAGCCAACAACCGCGACCAAAGGTCGACCTGGGCCGCCCAAATTCTGGCGCCAAGCCCGGGGGACCTTTAGTCGCGGTTGTTTGCTGCAACCGCGACTATTGGGCTTTTTCACATTTTTTGCTGTTTCTTTTTTCTTTTGTTGTATTTGTTTTCTTTTATCATTTTAATTGAAAGGGAACTCAACGCTTGGTCCCAACTTAATGAGTCGTGGATATAATGCGATAATGATTGAAATTAATTTGTATAAATAATCCAAAATCAATTTTACATTATTATTGTCATTTTCAATTTAATATGGATAAATTCATATCTTTAAATCCGTAAGTCGAAATTCGACAAATAATCCGTAAGCAGAAGTAAATGCAGAACAATTTCAGTAAACCTATATTTGTAAGATGAATGTTTGGTGTTGTAAAATGCAGAAGAAAGCAGATAAAAATTATTAATTCATTTATCTTAATGCATTACATAAAAGGTTTAATACATTATTACACATGATACAACGTCTCACAAGCGCTTGAAAGAAACACACCCCTGATCCAACATCACCAACATTATTCTACATAAACGGACTTGCTGGCTCGAAGGCCGTAGGATTAGGGGGAACGGCGGGAGGAGCCAGCCCCGTGGGCGGCCGCCCGGTTCTCGCGCGCACGTTTGCGGCGGAGGGCAAGATGCATGGAGGATGAGTCTTTCAGCGCCCAATCCAGATCGGAAGCCTCCTTCGCCTTGAGCTGGTAGGAAGTCTTGGCTCGCTGGACAGGGTAGTCGCGGACAGACTGGAAGGAGGCTTCCATGGCCTTCTGTATCTGCAACCCACAACCTTCTTCCCTGTCGTCGCTCCAGTCGAAGTCGTCGTCCTCCTCCTCCTCCGCGGGAGGAGCGGCGGCGCCTGGTGGAGGTGCAGCGCCGCCAGGTGGAGGTGCGGCGGCTCCTGGTGGAGCAGGAGGCCGGTAGCTGGGCATTCCTCTCCACGCCGGGCTCGTGGGCATACGGCGGGATAGACTCCCGCGGTTGCGCCCAAGCGCGCTCTGCCGAGCACGCTCGACCTCGTCCAGAAGGCGCTGCGGCGGGCGTGGCGCATCCATCTCGTGGAGACGATGCGTTCGTGGCTAGGAATGGTGGATTAGGGTTTACCCCGTCGGCGACAATATATAAAGACCTCCAGGGCAGCGCTGGGGGAGGACACGTGCCCAGTGAAGCGCTGGGGAGGACACGTGTCGTGACCGCAAAGCCCGTCTTTAGTCCCGGTTGGTGTTACCAACCGGGACTAAAGAAGCACACGGATCGTGTGTTTCTTTCGAGCGCTTGTGAGACGTTGGATCAGGGGTGTTTTTCTTTTGAGGGATTGTGAGCTGTTGGATCAGCAGTATCACGACCACTTCGTGAGCCACATGACCCGGTTGGTGTTACCAACCGGGACTAAAGAAGCACACGTACCCTATATATAGCCGCCCTCCTCAGACAGGTTACTCACTCACACAAAACATTCCAGCGTCACTCGGAGAGGCATCTTTGGGCAACCAGCGGCAAGACGTCTCTGATGACCTGCGACCGTTCCAAACGGTTGCAGATCATCAGAGATGTGTTGCCGGACGGTTGTAGATCATCAGAGACGTCTTGCCGCTGCTTGGATCGAAGTGGCGCTCAAACACAAAACATTCCAGCGTCACTCGGAGAGGCATCTTTGGGCAACCAGTGGCAAGATGTCTCTGATGACCTGCGACCGTTCCAAACGGTTGCAGATCATCAGAGACGTCTTGCTGGACGGTTGTAGATCATCAGAGACGTCTTACTGCTGCTTGGATCGAAGTGGCGCTCAAACTCACGAGCCACCGTCGGGCTGTATGCAGGGGGAACTGTGTTTGGACGGTCGAAGCTGAGGTTTGAGAGGTTCCCACGGGAGGTGTGGGAGCCGACAACCACCTACCACGCGTGTTTCACCGGTCGTCATGCAATTAATTAACAGAAAACAAAAAAGAAAACTCACATGTGATATAACCCATTTCTTCTAGATGTTCGACACTCTGTGTCTACTCCTTGTAATCAAAGCATTCGGATTCACGTCATGCAGCCCTACGGTGCATTTGATATGCAGGCACTCACGAGCCACCGTGGGGCTGTATGACGGTGAAACCTTGTGTTTTGTTCTATCTACAAAATACTCCAGTTCATTGACCGAATACAAAGCATTCAGATTCCCGTCATACGTCCAACAAAATATACTCCAGAAAAACAAATTAGTGTTTAGATCTCTCTTCTGAGTTTTCAGAACACAGTTACATAAAAGGTTTAATACATTATTACACATCACCAACAACATCCCTATGTATTGTTCACTTGTTCTTCTTGTGTGCCCCTTTCTTTTGAACGCGCCGTAACCATGGACAATCTTCTTGAAGTAACTTGATGGTTGGGTCAATGTTCACTTTGAAGGGCGGAATTTCATGAAACTTATTGTAATCTTCTGACATGTCTGTGTGGTCCTCCACTCCCACGATGTTTCTTTTACCTGAAAGAACTATGTGGCGCTTTGGCTCATCGTTTGATGTATTCGCTTGCTTATCTTTTCTTTTTGTTGGTAGGGTAGACATGTCCTTCACATAGAAAACCTGAGCCACTTCACTGGCTAGAATGAATGGTTCGTTCTCGTAATGAAGATTCTTGAAATCCACTGTAGTCATTCCGTACCGTGTGTCTACGGCTACACCGCCATCTAGGTTGAACCATTTGCACTTGAACAAAGGAATCTTAAATGAAGGTCCATAGGACAGTTCCCATATCTCCTCTATGTAACCATAATATGTTACCTTTTCCCCACTGCAGCCATCTATTGCATCAAAGCGGACACCACTGTTTTGGTTGGTGCTCTTTTTATCTTGGTCGGCCGTGTAAAATGTATTTCCATTTATCTCGTACCCTTTAAAAGTCAATATAGTCGAAGACGGTGTCTTGGCCAATAAGTATAGCTGTAGTTCATTTGTGGTGACATTCATCAGTCTTTTCTGTAACCAACCGCCAAAAGTCCTGATGTGTACTCCATCAATCTCATCTTCTGGGTATTTGGAGCGTAAATCATTCTTGTGTTGCTGGATATACGGAGCCACCAAGATGGAACTATGCAGAACTGTGTAGTGTGCTCGAGTGAAAGAATCCACGTCTTCACATATGATTGCTTTCTTTCCTAGCGTGCCTTTTCCACGCAGTCTCCCCTCATGACGCGATTGAGGAACACCAATCGACTTAAGATCAGGAATAAAGTCAACACAAAACTCAATGACCTCCTCAGTTCCATAGCCCTTGGAGATGCTTCCTTCTGGCCTAGCACGGTTATGAACGTATTTCTTTAAGACTCCCATAAACCTCTCGAAGGGGAACATGTTGTGTAGAAATACAGGACCGAGAACACGTATCTCTTCCACCAGGTGAACTAGAAGGTGCGTCATAATATTGAAGAAGGTTGGTGGGAACACCAACTCGAAGCTGACAAGACATTGGACCACATCATTCTCTAAATCTTTTAGAGTAAGTGGATTGATAACCTTCTGAGAAATTGCATTCAGGAATGCACATAGCTTCACAATGGGTACTCGAACATTTTCTTAGAAGTCCCCTCAATGCAACCGGAAGTAATTGTGTCATAATCACGTGACAGTCATGAGACTTCAGGTTCTGAAATTTTTGCTTTGCCATGTTTATTATTCCCTTTATATTCGACGAGAAGCCAGATGGAACCTTCATACTGCGAAGACATTCAAAAAATATTTTCTTCTCTTCTTTCGTAAGAGCATAGCTCGCAGGACCTTGATGATTATCAGAATGATCGTCGTCTCGTGAATGCATACGTCGATGGGCCTGTCTTGCTTCCGGTGTATCTTTTGACTTTCCATACACGCCCAACAAGTTAAGCAGGTTCAAGCAAAGATTTTTTGTCACGTGCATCACGTCGATTGCAGAGTGAACCTCTAGCATTATCCAATAGGGCAGCTCCCAAAATATAGATTTCTTCTTCCACATGGGAACGTGGTTCTGAGCGTCATTCGGAACAGATAGTGCTCCAGCACCCTTCCCAAATATTACTTTTAAATCCTTGACCATATCATGTATAACAGAACTAGAAGGTCGAGTAGGCTTCCGCCGAATATCTTCCTCACCTTTGTAATGTCGGCCTTCCTTTCTTCCTGCATGCCTCGGTACAAGCCATCGACGATGGCCCAGGTACACAATCTTGTTACCTATATGTTTACCTTGAGTCTCACCTAAACAATGCGTACATGCATTGTATCCCTTGTTTGACTGTCCTGAGATGTTACTAAGAGCAGGCCAATCATTGATGGTTACAAACAAGAGCGCTCGTAGATCAAATTCCGTTTGCTCGTGCTCATCCCACACACGCACACCTTCATCACTCCACAGCTGTAAAAGTTCTTCCACCAATGGCCTCAGATACACGTCAATGTCGTTGCCAGGTTGCTTCGGGCCTTGGATGAGCACTGGCATCATAATGAACTTCCGCTTCATGCACAACCAGGGAGGAAGGTTATATATACATAGAGTCACAGGCCAAGTGCTATGACTGGAGCTCTGCTCTCCAAATGGATTAAATCCATCTGTACTTAGACCAAATCTTAAGTTCCTAGCGTCATCCGAAAATTTCGGGAACACTCTGTCGATTTTTCTCCACTGGGACCCATCAGCGGGGTGTCTCATCATCATGTCTTTTTTACGTTCTTCTTTGTGCCAGCGCAACAACTTGGCATGCTCTTTGTTTTGGAACAAACGTTTCAGACGTGGTATTATAGGAGCATACCACATCACCTTGGCAGGAATCCTCTTCCTTGGACAACCTTGCTCGCCCTCAACTTCACCTGGGTCATCTCGCCCAATCTTAAACCGCAATGCACCGCATACAGGACAAGCATTTAAATTTTCGTGCTCGCCGCGGTAGAGGATGCAGTCATTAATGCATGCATGTATCTTCTGCACCTCTAATCCTAGAGGGCAGACAACCTTCTTTGCTTCATACGTACTAGAGGGCAATTCGTTTTCATTTGGAAGCATCTTCTTAACTATTTTCAGCAAACTTTCAAAGTGCTTGTCGGTAGTACCACTCTCTGCCTTCCATTGTAGCATTTCCAGTATCGTACCGAGCTTTTTCTGGCCATCTGTACAAGTTGGGTACAACAATTTGCTGTGATCGGCTAACATGCGCTCCAACTTCAACCTCTCGTTTTCACTTCCACAGTCCATTTGTGCATCATGAATGGCCTGACGAAGATCATCGTCGGGCTCATCAAAGATGGCATCCTCTTCAACTTCGTCTTCCCCCATTGTAGTATCAGCGTGTTCATTGAACAGAGGATAGTTGTCATTATCCTCCTCTTCTTCATTCTCTTCCATTATAACCCCTCTTTCTCCATGCTTGGTCCAACAATAATAACCAAGCATGAAACCATTTCGCAACAGGTGTTCGTGAAGCCTGTCTGTGGAAGAGTATGTATACTTATTCATACAGAGACTGCATGGACAACACATAAAACCATCCTTTCGCTTGCTTGTCTCAGCCACATGGAGAAAATTATGCATGCCAGTAATGAATTCGGCACAAACTCGGTCACCGTACATCCATTGACGTCTCATCTGCATTATATAAGTATATCAAAAAAATTATGCATGCCAGTAATGAATAGATAAGTGACCATAATAATTCAAGCAAAGTAGAGTGGCGACAAATGTAATACATTGTAGCATTAAATATCCATTAATTTAAACTAACATTGAACTATTTAAAGAATTTAAGTCCAACAACAAATGCGATCAGAATCGCAACTAAGGTAACTATTGAACCAACAGCATAATGATACCAAGCCTCTTGACTAATGGCATATCTTCTAATTTTTTTAAGCTTCAAGCGCATCGCATCCAACTTGATCTCGTAAGCATTAACGACGTCGGCAAGCTTCGAGCGCATCCCATCCAACTTGATCTCGTAAGCATCGACGACGTCGGCAAGCTTGAACTGGTGTTCATCGATGATTGACAAGCTTAACCTCCAATTCCTTCTTCTCTTCTTTGCGGAGATCTTCACTTATTTTTAATTTAGCTTTCAAATCATCGTTTTCTTTCACAAAATATTCAACAATAGGGTCCACTGGAATTTCCGGTTCAACTACCTCCTAGACAAATATATATTTATGTCAAAGTTGGTCCGCATGATTGTCATAAACGCGAAACGAAACAAATATATAGTTATTAAAAGTCATACCACATCCGAATAATAGAGCGGACGAGAGCCGGTGGGGGTATTTGTGAAAACCATGGCACTATATATATATATATAACAATTATACAACTTATACAAAAAAACAAATAATAATTATGGAACAAAATCATACAACATAGATTTTTTTTAAATAAAAAAGAAAGCTCACCTAGGTGGTGTCGGTGACGAGACGGTCTATCGACGACGGTGAGGAGGTGAATGTTGTGACACTGAAATACAAAAACATAATTTAGTTTAAGATCAAATTGACAATACAAAATTGAGCTAAATAAGCAAAATGAGCTAACTTAGGCATTTCATCATACACCTACCTAGCACTACAAATATGAATTGAGCTAAATGAGCTAGACAACCAACGAAACGGGCGCCGAAAGAGAGAGTTTGCAGTTGCTAACCCTTGGATAGATGCACCACCGTCAATCTTAACAAATGGTGCAAAAAATCGTGGATGAAATCGAGCTCGGTGGAGAGAAAATGGAGATTCAACTCGAGCTCGAAATGGCCAAGGCTGGCTCGGGGTGGAAGATGAAGGCGACTGACCTTTGGTCGCGGTTGGTGGCTCCAACCGCGACTAAAGGTCCTCGCTAGGACAGGCGGCCTTTTTGTGCGGGACCTTTAGTCGCGGTTGGAGCCACCAACCGCGACTAAAGGTCCTCGCGCGTGCCCCGCGCGGCTCCGGCCGCAGGTGGAGGACCTTTAGTCGCGGTTGGTGGCTCCAACCGCGACCAAAGCTCCAGCACAAACCGCCACCTGTCCTAGCCGTTGGATCTGTCGGAGCCGCGAGACCTCTAGTCGCGGTTCGGAAACGAGCCGCAACTAAAGGTCCGCCTCTAAGTCCACTTTTCTACTAGTGAGATCCTGTAAAAACCTCTCCACGAAGTGAAAGGTAGATAAAGGCGGCTGGTAGAGTCCTTCGTGGATAATTTTCCGACGTGCATGCCATAATGCCCACATGGTGACGAAAATCCTAGTCGCCTCCGCATGCGATGTTGCATCAATAACTTCTGAGATCCACTCCTTGGCTCTTGGCTCCTGGAGGTTAAGCACCAAATCGTTCATCTCTTCCGACGCAAGAGCCCAGACGCTCCTCGCTATATGACACTCGACAAGCGAATGCCGCCATGAATCTTGCTCCCCACAAACAACACATGAGTTTTGCTCCGCCATGTGCCGATGATGCAGCACATCGCCTGTTGGTAGAGACATCGTTTTCCACAACTTAGCCCAATTCTTCTCCTCTCTCTTATGGTCTGACGAGGCTGCAGTCTCGCCCAGCCACGCCGTGCGCGTAACCTTGGTCTGGATAAGCATGCTATATGCAGACCTTACAGAGAAGACCCCCCTTCTATCATAATGCCACGCCCAATAATCCTCTTGCCTCCGATTGCTCAATGGAATATTTTGTATTATTTCCCTATCCAAAGGCAAAAAGGTCGCATGCAGCTTAGCCGTGTCCCACTCCATATTGACAGCGTCCACCAGTTCATTGACATACTGAGGAGGCTCGTCGAGAACACATGCAATCGGTCGGAGAAACCCATCCCTAGGTAACCAATTGGTGTTCCAGATGTGAGTTCCTTCACCTGTACCAATGCGCTTGATCAACCCCTGCTTGAGCACATCCCGACCCTCAACAATTGATCTCCAAACTCGAGACGGAGAGGTACCCAATTCCGCAGCCAAAAACTCCTCATTCGGAAAGTACACAGCTTTTAAAATCCGTGCACTCAAAGAACTTGGATCTTGTAGTATTCTCCATGCTTGCCGAGCCAGGAGCGCCAAATTGAATAACTCGATATCACGAAAACCTAACCCACCAAGGTGTTTTGGCTTTGTCATATCTTCCCATGCAACCCAGCAAGTGCGTCGTTTACCTTCCTTACTCCCCCACCAGAAGTTACAAAGTAAGCTATTTATGTGGTGACATAGCCCCCTCGGCAACTTGAAACACGACATTGAGTAAGTTGGTATGGCCTGTGCCACTGATTTAATGAGTACCTCCTTCCCTGCTGCGGATAAGAGCATCTCGATCCATCCTTGGACTCTTTTCCACACCCTGTCCTTTAAATACTTGAATGCTCCATTAACTGAAGTGCCCACATCGGAGGGCATTCCTAAATATTTCTGGCTCAACGAGACATTGTGAACATCAAGAATATCCATGATCTCTTGTCTCACACTCTCCTGGCGTCCGTGGGTACCATATAGCATTTGCGAGTGTAATTATTTTGCTGGGCCGGGCCAACGGTAGATGGGCTGAATGCGTGGAGCGGCGATCGATCGAGCGGCCATCGAGCCAGCCATCCTCTGCTCGCGATCGATCGTACGGCCATCGAGATAGCTATCGTCTGCTACAAGACGTACGAACAACCAGACTCCCATTTAATAGTGAAGATGCTATCCACGCCTAGCCTAACGTGCTGGGTGATGGTATGACAATATGCATGGCTGTACCACGTTTTGGGTGGGAAAAGTGTTTGCCAAACCCTGTCTGGTTGCGGCCAAGGACGACTAGCGGACGTCTTCTCCTTCTTGAAGGCACCATCACCGTACGTTCCGGGTGAAAGCCCGATCCTTTGGTTGGACGGTGGCGGCACTTAGGTGTCATGTCCTTTCTGAAGACGCCGTCTTGGAGGCCTAGTTTCATTGTTGTTCGGCTTTCTCTCTTCATGGTGACTCGTTCACGGCATCATCGACTTCAAGCAGTGCTTTTTTTTCTTACCATTTGCTTGGAGTTCTATGTGGTGGGTGTAGCTGTTCTTCAACATCTTTGTATCATGCCTTGGGTATATGTGGTCTCGTATTTGTACGTGGTGAGTCGTATGTTGGTCGTTGTTTTTCTATAAATCGGGGCGAAAACCTTTTTCGTGGGTTGCCACCACAGCTTACCCATAGCCGCCCATATATGATAAGATAGTCGACCCGTCGTCAACCTCCAATCTTTTAACAGCTTACCAACGCAGGCATTGAGGTAAATGGGTCAGAATTGGAAATTGCTGTGTGCGCGTAACAGAAACATGAACGCTCTCTCTCTCTCTTTACGGTAAAAACTGAGAAGCCACGCAAGGGGTGCGCACATGGCAATTCATAGAAATGAAGATGACATTGGAATATACGGCAAGGAACATGCAAACAAGAATAACCTGCTCAGTTGGGGCAGGGTTTGAAAGTTGCCGCACACAGCGGTCATACCTAACACATCAGCGCCCATAAACCCCCATATATTCCCGTGAGCTTCACAGGGAAGATCTGCACGTACTAGTCACATCAGGACCCAGCGATTTATATCATCGAAATAGTTTGTCCCGTATGCACTATGTCCTTTTCAACGTCACTCTCGTAATGATCTAGATAGTAGTAGTTCGCTTGGCCCACTAACTAAAGATTGTTGGCTTCGTTTCAGAAAAGACTAACTCATGTTTCTACTTGCATGAAATTGTATCACAAGCACCCAGGTTCAGCACACAACACATACACCATCTGTTAAGGTTCAGCATACACACACACCATCTCCCAGCGAGTGACACAAATGGTCACTCCCTGCTAGCTTCTACCACATCAAAGCAACCCACTCAAGGGGGATAGCTCAACATAATTACATAAAGCAAACTACTTGAAGACTACAGATCGTTCAGCAAACACAGACATTTAACAGGTAACTAGCACAAACGAAAACAGCACCAGGCATCTCAAGAAATGGTGCAAGCTCCAGGCAACTTCTCCATCATCAGATGACATGAACATGAACCTGAACCCATTCCTCTAAATATTGTGTTGACGCGCCATCAACATGAACCTGGCGAAGGTCTGCACCACAGCTATGCCGATGCTGACGTAACCAGCCACTAGGGCCAGGATCGCCGAGATTTCCCGCCTCTTGCAGATGGTACGTTGTGGGACGCAGCGGGGCGTGTCTCTCAAGAACATAGCGACGACCACAGCGGAGAAGCCCGTGCCGTAAGTCGCAATGGCGACGACCTGTAGGTGCATGAAGAATGTTACTGCACGGTTCTCATCGAGCTCGGCCGCAAGTATGTAAAGTTTGATGTATGATCGAGGCTAGCGATTTACGAACCCACTCAATGAGGACCTGCGTGATCCAGTAGTGGCCGTCCGCCGGCCACCCAAACCACTGACGGAGGGAAGCCACGTGGAACAAGATCATCATCGGGACCCAAGAGAACGCCAGCATGAAGGTGACGAACTTCAGGGATCTGCAAGGACAAGAATTGCACGCAGGAAGTTAGTGCAGGATGCACATAGATGTACTGGCGCGCGCGCGGACGAACATACACTATCGAATAGGAGATGTTGTAACTTACATGAAGGCGATGAAGCCTGGGAAGCCACGCGACGGCATGTGGCTGACTAGGAAGGACGTGAGGGCCAGTGCGAAGACGACCACCCTGGACACCAGCACAAAGATGTCGATGCGTTTCATCGTACCTGCAAGATCGATCGGCCTAACTTTAGGGTAAGGAGAAAATGGTGAAACTAAAACACAATATCCTATGGATCGAGAGGAACCAGGGAAGAAAAAATGGTGAAACTTTAGGGTGACAAAACAGAACAGTAGAGATTTTGCTCAGTCGCAGCTTTCTCAAGACAGAACATAACAAATGCTGAAGCAATGATCGTCGAGAAACGGCTCAATTATCTACCTTGACGAGCAACACAGAGGAAAGTATGAGATCAGCTGTGTAGATCTTTCTGAGGTGGGAACGAAGCAAACTGAGGCAGAGAAATAAGAGACAGAAATGATAGGCAAAACGAAGAAACCAGGAAACATGCCACATGCGTATACACAAACACAGATTGATAGTTGGATCAGAGTTGCCTGAGATTGAAGATCTTTTGTCTATCCTTGACTGACACACTTTCGGGGCTCAGTTATGAACAAGGAATCGAAGAGGATTTGTGAGAGGCAGAGAGGGAGAGAGAGAATTGTGACTAAGCAGTAAGCACCGTATATGCGAGACTTCGTGTGTGTGCGAGACTAGGTAGCGTGCGTGTGCGCTAGCTAAATAACTAATAGATCGACTAGTTGAGATGCAGTCTAGCAGCTTGTTCAGGTTGCCAAGGCCAAAACATTGGCCAGGGATATGCCTTTTACTAGTCGACTTCGCGCGCGTACCAGGGTGTCTCGCGAGCTGCATCGACGGACCAACACTCCAACAGTGCTACGTACTCGCTGACTTGATCATCATCGACGCAGGAATTAATTCAATAGAACTAGTAGGCATGCAGTTCGAGTGTGTGAGGGTTTTCAGTGTTTCAGATACATGTCAGACACGTTCCGACCAACACAATGTGTTTGTTCCAGCAAAATGATGTGTTCACGCTGTCATTCTGATAAAACAACACCAGTAAGAACGGCGGTTTTTTTTTCTCACTCTTTTGCTAATCTATTTATTAGTCATTACCCTTTAAAAAGAAGTCAGGTACATCTCTGATAGATACAATCATAGAAGATGCGCAAATACGTACAAATGTAATTCAGCACAGACTAAAAGTACTCTCTCTGTATCAAAATATAACACTTTCTATTTTTATTCTGCACACATGTATCTAGATGTGTGCAGAAAAAGCCTACAAAGTCTTATATTTTGATACGGAGGGAGTAGTTATTAATACGTTCATCTATTTATACAACGTGTATGTCTACTCAAACAAAACATGTGGATTCATATGTGCATATCCCTTGTCGTCTGCCATACACTCTCATCCTACAGATCATCTTCGCCAAAGCGCTGAAAGAAAAGATAATGTAGTCAGAATCGATGCAGTTTCATTTCGGTGAGCGCTAGCGGACCATTTGGTCGCCCTCACCGGCACAACACCGAACGACTTCCTTGGTGCCAGCAGCCTACAAGCATGAAGCAGATACGAAGAAACAATGAAACAACGCCCAATAAGAGGATCATCAAAGTTACTGGGAGTTTTCCCTTTTATTAACTCTGGACAGAGGATAGGAGCTTATCATCAGTAGTTATATCCTCAGCTTTTTGTCACTGCCAATAACTTCATTCACATGGATTTCCTGAAACAAACATCTATAAGAAGTAACAGGGTATAGGAAGGACAACCTAAATATGAACCAGAACGGCATGAGGTGGGTAGTGTCTCTATAAGAAGCGCTGCAAGGTCAGCACCGAACATGGTTTTGGTTACCGGTCGGTAAATCTGGTTACCGCCCGGTAACCGGGTTTCCCGAGCACCCACGGGAAACATGCTTACCGGTCAAATAATCCCGAGATATTTTGAAATTTTTGAATTTGAACTCAAAATCTTTGATAAATAAGGTATATCCTCTTCTTAGGGACAGCGTCGTATCCCGGTGGCAGTGACCTGCTTTTCTCTTCAGCAGTTCCTGTGTTCGAGTACTTCTCTCGTTTTTATTTTTTGAGCATTAAAACAAGTTTCGATACTCTGTGCAAGCTTAATCTCCATAATTATGCAAAAATGTGGAAAACAAGGCTCGAACTTGAGACCTGCTACATGTTGATGCATGTAAAATGCATACATGAACTTTGCATTATTTTACTTATATTCCAGTCATATTTGCATCATATAAGGGTTATATCACTGTTTTATAATGATTTTGGGAATATTTGGTATGTTTTCTATTTTTATGGAATTAACCATGCACAGTCAGAAAACCCTGTTTTCTATATTTTAATGTTTCAGGGACCCAAACGACGTCCAAATGACCTAATATTTTACGGGCATCAGTTTTTGGAAGGAACAAAGCGTAGGAGCCAAGGAAGCGCACGAAAGGAAGCCGGAGGCCGAAGTTGAGTGGGCCCACGCGGCCAGGTACCTGGGCCGCGTGGGACCCCCTCTTTTGGGCCTCGGAGCTCCGTTGCCGTCGATCTTTCCTCCATCGACTCGGTTTTGACCTAAAACCGACTATAAAAATAGCCCCCGACGTTCTCTGGAACGAGCACCGCAGAAACACAGAAACACCAAAACAGAGACCTGGAGTTGCAGATTGGAGGGAGAAAACTCCGGCGGGGCGCTGCCGGCGTGGTCTCCATCTTCTCCAACGACTTCTCCACCGTCTCCATGATGAAGAGGGAGTAGTCCACCTCTGGACTATGGGTTTGTGGAAGTAACTTATGTATCTCCTCTCTCTTGAGCTTCACTAATTAGTACCGTATGAGCTGCTGAACATGATTACGGTCATCTATGTAATACCTTTGTGGTGGATCTTTTTATGAGTTAATATATGTTTGAGATTGCAATGGTTTTGTTTCAGTTATGAAAGTAGATGCATATTATGTACCCCGTTCTTATTTACTTGTCATGATCAAGCATGTTTATGAGAGCGTGTGAGGGGGAACGTGTGCATTAGTTAGAGTAACGGGGGGTGGCTAGTGCAGTGAACGTGAGAGAAAGTTCTGCGATCCACTTGGGTATCTCTACCTTACTTTGTTGCCTCACTAGGGATAAAAATAAATGCCATACTACCGGAGATGTGGGTGTGACTATTGACACTACTCCATGACTAGATCTAGCATGTTCTTATTTTAACTTCATGTCATGATACTTAATGCTATACTCTGAGTTATCTTAATTACTGAGGTGTTATGATTTAGTTCGCATCTTGGTGGAGTATAAGTGAGACTAATAATAACTAAAAGGTCTCTATGTTAGGACGTGATGCCCATATAATTATAACTTGTCATTAAACTGTTGTGTTGCAATCTCATATGTCAACTCTAGTGTTCCATTGTCTACCACTTTATTAAAGAGAGAGTGCATTTGTGAAACCATGAACCCCGGTCCATTTTTAATCATAAGAAACACCTTTCCAACAACTTTTACCACTTTACCATTTTCTGCCATTTAAAAATCCGAAAATACAAAAACACTTTTACATCTTGCATTCATCATATAAAACCCAAAAATATCATTTATCATTGCTACCACCATCCTTGCATATTTATTTACCACCACTGCATATTTATTTCTTGTTTGCATTGCATATTATCTTGATATCATTCTCACACCTTGTGCTTGACAACCACAAGGTGAGGTTGAGGACCAAAACATTTACTTTGTTTTGTAGGTAACCAAAGGAAGGACAGGAAAGATAAATCTTCACTACTGATTCCCCGAGACTAATAATAACTAAAAGGTCTCTATGTTAGGACGTGATGCCCATATAATTATAACTTGTCATTAAACTGTTGTGTTGCAATCTCATATGTCAACTCTAGTGTTCCATTGTCTACCACTTTATTAAAGAGAGAGTGCATTTGTGAAACCATGAACCCCGGTCCATTTTTAATCATAAGAAACACCTTTCCAACAACTTTTACCACTTTACCATTTTCTGCCATTTAAAAATCCGAAAATACAAAAACACTTTTACATCTTGCATTCATCATATAAAACCCAAAAATATCATTTATCATTGCTACCACCATCCTTGCATATTTATTTACCACCATTGCATATTTATTTCTTGTTTGCATTGCATATTATCTTGATATCATTCTCACACCTTGTGCTTGACAACCACTAGGTGAGGTTGAGGACCAAAACATTTACTTTGTTTTGTAGGTAACCAAAAGAAGGATAGGAAAGATAAATCTTCACTACTGATTCCCCGAGAGTTCGATATTAAACCCTCGAGTCACCCCTCGTGGGGAAAACACGTCTTCCACTTACTACACACTCTGCACTTGGAGTCTCAACCTAACCCATATTCTTTTGACGCAGGTAACTACGTCATCGGGTATCAAGACTGTTTTCTGGCGCCGTTGCCGGGGAATCATTGCTGAAAGGTTTATCCAAGGGTCCCCTGCACTAGCTCTGTTTTCTGGCGCCGGGTTTATCCAAGGATATCTCACCAAGTCAACTTCATCACCAACTTGTGCTAACACCTAAGCTTGGGGAGGTTGCACCTACGTGAGCATCATCTTATCCATCTTTACCTTCAAAGCAATTTATCTTGTTTTGTCATTGTCTTGCATTTTTAAGTTCGGTTTGCATATTTATTTTCAGTTTTGCATTTTGTGTTGCATTTGTTATTTCGGTTTGCATCATTTAGTGTCATTTTATTTTCAGTTTTGCATAAAAAATTAAAAAACACATAAAAACTTGCTAAAATGGGAGAAAGAACTAAGTTGTGTGATTACACAAACACTCCAAATGATCAATTTATTGCTAGGCCCATTGCCACACCTGAGATAAATGCTGATAGTTATGAAGTAAGTCCTAGTTTGTTGAACTTGATAACTAGGGAACAATTTGGCGGTAGTGCTATGGAGGATGCCTCTATGCATCTTCATGATTTTGTTGAAATATGTGACATGCAAAATTTAAAAATGTGGAAAGTGATATTCTAAAACTGAAGTTATTTCCTTTCTCACTTAGAGGAAAAGCTAAAGAGTGGCTGCATTCATTACCTATTGATAGCATTAAAACTTGGGATGATTTAAAAGAAGCTTTCATTAAGAAATACTATCCTCCTGTTAAAATTTTGCAAAATAGAAACAACATTCTTTCTTTTAGGCAAAATGAAAATGAACATGTTGCTATGGCTTGGGATAGGATTAAACTTATGCTTAGAACTTGTCCATCACATGGGGTCAACGAATGGACCATACTACACTCTTTTTACAATGGTCTAAATTACATGTCTAGAAATATTCTTGATTCTGCTGCTGGAGGTGCTTTATGGGAAAAACTATAGTAGAAGCTAAGAACATATTGGAAAGTATTTTGCAAAACTATAGTCAATGGCATACTGATAGAGCACCTAATCCTTCTAAGAAAGTGAACTCCATAGAAGAAACAAATGATTTGTCATCTAAAATGGATACTATTCTTGCTTTCATTAATAAACAAAATATTGAAAATGTGCCTTTGCAAGAACTAGTTGGTAATAATCCTGAAAATATTGATGTCAACTTCATTAGGAACTATGGTAATAATGGGTATGGTAACAACAATTATAATCTTATAATAAACCCCCATATGTGCCAAACAAATATACACTAGTGTAATGTTTCTAGTGATTTGGAAAACACCATTAGATCATTTATATCTACTCAAAAGGAGCTTAATAAGGAATTTATATCTAAGTTTGAAAAACAAGACTCTTTGTTTGAAAGGGTAGATCAGCTCACTAAGGAAGTTTCCTCATTAAAGAACACCATTATAGCTCAAAAACATGAGGAAACAATTAAATATTGTCAAGAGGTTATAAATAAATCTTGGGAACATATTCATGAGCAAGAGAGAATTGCTAAGGAAACTATTATGGTAATGAAAGAGAGAAAAGTTGAGGAAGTTAAAATGCTTAGTGAAGTCAAGGAACCATTGCTTGACTTAGAGAATTGTAGCTTGCATGAATTAATATCTATCTTACAAAAATTTGCAAGTGATCCTTCCATCAACTCTAACCAAGCTGGTTTTGGTTCTTATATTGCTAATCATGTCTTGAAAGAAAAGATTGCTAGGTACAACCAAGAGGCTATGATACCACCTAAGCTTGGGGATATATGGATTCCCAAAGTCCTAGTAACCATTGGAAAAGAGACACACCATGCTATACTTGATCTAGGATCTAGTGTCTCTGTTTTATCTAAAGAACTATATGAATACTTGAATTGAAAAATCTTGAAAAATGCTCTATTGAACTTGCACTTGCTGATGATTCCATTAAACATGCTTTAGGAAAAGTAAGTGATGTTATGGTAGAGTTACATATGACATTTGTGCCTGTTGATTTTCTAATCATGGATATGGGGAATAAAACCTCTAGTCCAATTATTCTTGGAAGACCTTTTCTTCGTACTACAGGTGCTATCATTGATTCAAAAGAAGGGAATGTGAAGTTTCAGTTTCCACACAAGAAGTGCATGGAACACTTCCCAAGGAAGAGGGCACATCATTCAAGCTCCCTCATGAGCTTCGTCCACAATAAACATCAAGTAAGAAGCCTAGCTATATGGCTATAAAGAAAGCGCTTTACGGGAGGCAACCCGGTTGTTTTTATTTGTGATTTTCTTTGTGTCCTCTTGCTGTAACAAGAGACTTAGTTTTAGTTTAGTTTCTGGAATTTTTAATAAAGTGCCAAGTTTTACTCATTTTGGTTTGAAGAAGTTGCTTATAGCGTTCGGAGATTTTATTCCTGCACGAATCTGTGCACGGTATGATTTTTAATTCTTATTCTGTAACTCCGAATGAGCTCATATTTGAACTGTAGTTGCAACTTTTCATCCTCTGTATGCATGAATTTTTCGGAATTTTTCGACAAAGTTAAGTAGGGTAGAAAAATACGTTTTGCTGCTGCTGTTTTTCTGGACAGATTCTGTCCCATTTTGTTTGATGCATGCTTTGAACTTTTAACTTGAATCTTTTTGATCCAATTGAGTTTATGAGTAGGCATACAACATTATACACTTTCTGGACATTCATATGAATTTTTGTTCAAGGATTATATGCAGCAAGAAATCTATTTGTTTATCACTACTAATGCACCCCACAGAAAAGAAATGGGAGAAACGGTGTTTTGAAGTTTTTTCACAGGGATTAGAGGAGATGCACCAAGAGCTATCCAAGGATGGTGAAGACCATAAGCTTGGGGATGTGAAGACAACCCCACTGGACCTACACACTCTCGGTTTGCACACGTCTAACTTCTGTTTTTCGATCGAAACACTTTATCGCATAAACTTGGAGCGTCTTTTTGTTTGTTTTGGTTTGATTTTTATTTTGTGAGACCACCACACTATCATTTATATATGAGAGAGCTACTGGAAATTTGGGTTGAATTATGTTGGATGCTATTATTAGATTGGGAAAAGGGATGTTGAGTTGATTTTAAAAGATACATATAGTTGCATGATTCATGAGCTTGTTAATGAGTAATAATTTGCAAGTATTTTATCAAGAGCTATCTTTTATTCATGTTTTGATGCTGAATGTTATTTACTTGTTTAACATGGATTAGTTAGTTCTATGGACACTCATGCATGCATTTAGATGGTCAACTTTCTCCCTCTTGCTAGCCCAAAAATTCCAACAAGCAAAAACTTGTTTCCAACACCTTCAACCAAAGTTTTTCCAGTGAGTCCACCATATCTACCTATTAGCTTTATGCTATTCCGAGTATGTTTATCATGATATTTGTGTTATCTATACCTCTGAATGAAAATGCTTATGTTGTTGATTGTTATGGGAAAAGTTGGTTATAGAGCTCTCTCGAACTTGATGCACACTTTACTTTCATTGCATAATAAAACATGACCCATTGTGATTAAAATTATGATGTTGTGGGCTTGACAAATGTCTTTGGTTGAGAGTTAGCTCATATGTGCTGTCACATGGCAAGCTTTCAACATGCACTTCATTTCATTTAGTTGATATCATGTACTTTTGTTTATGGATGCTTACCATGGGTGAAATAAATGTGGAAATGAAGTGAGTTTAAATGAGTTTGTATAAATGGTTAGAGAGACGCCTGGGCCGCTAATCTAAGCCATGCATCATTCATGGTGGAAATTTACTTACATGCTATGGTGAACCTTCTGTGATACACCTTACAATAAAAAGCTATCTAATGGTAAATAAAAAGGGTGTTGAGATTGTTCATTGTGTTTGTTTGTCTTGTCATTTTGATATGGGCTTGTTCCATATCCTGGGACAAGAGGTACCCCAGTTGACGCTCTTAATGATACTATTATTACTTACAATGATATTTAACTTGAACTTGCTTTGTTTCCCAAGTTGAGTAACACATGGAGTAGGTACTTGTATTCAAGGGGCATGAGACTTTCAACCTGTACTTTGTCAAGCACACTACTCATATTTGCTTTCACTTTAAACTTAATCATTCAAGATGCTATGATAGGGGAATGAGAGCTTGACACCAAGGATTACCACATTACAATCATTAACTTAAGTAGAGAAGTTCAGAAGTTAGATGAAACTTATTCATGCTTTACCTCTACTCATATATATATCTTTCCAAAGTGTCCACCTTTTATATTCAGATTTTCATCAATACTCTATGACCATTGTAGGATGTTCTTACTTATCATTATGCATACATGTGGTCCATAGTACTTTCTTTATGTTACACTTTGTGAATTATCATTGAACATCCTTGCATTGAATACTTGATATCACTTCATAAACTATCTTGCATATTGCTACTCCTTTTAAGAATGAATCATTTGACTCTATGTAGCAATAGTAATCATCTTTGATATCCATTGATAGTATTAAATTGCAAAGTCCATGTTAGTTTTATCACCTTCATACTCGAGGACGAGTATAGGTTAAGCTTGGGGATGTTGATGCATGTAAAATGCATACATGAACTTTGCATTATTTTACTTATATTCCAGTCATATTTGCATCATATAAGGGTTATATCACTGTTTTATAATGATTTTGGGAATATTTGTATGTTTCCTATTTTTATGGAATTAACCCTGCACAGTCAGAAAACCCTGTTTTCTATATTTTAATGTTTCAGGGACCCAAACGACGTCCAAATGACCTAATATTTACGGCATCAGTTTTTGGAAGGAACAAAGCGTAGGAGCCAAGGAAGCGCACGAAAGGAAGCCGAGGCCAAGTTGAGTGGGCCCACGCGGCCAGGTACCTGGGCCGCGTGGGACCCCCTCTTTTGGGCCTCGGAGCTCCGTTGCGTCGATCTTTCCTCCACCGACTCGTTTTGACCTAAAACCGACTATAAAAATAGCCCCCCGACGTTCTCTGGAAGGAGCGCCGCAGAAACACAGAAACACCGAAACAGAGACCTGGAGTTGCAGATTGGAGGGGGAAAACTCCGGCGGGGCGCTGCCGGCGTGGTCTCCATCTTCTCCAACGACTTCTCCACCGTCTCCATGATGAAGAGGGAGTAGTCCACCTCTGGACTATGGGTTTGTGGAAGTAACTTATGTATCTCCTCTCTCTTGAGCTTCACTAATTAGTACCGTATGAGTGATGCATGTAAAATGCATACATGAACTTTGCACTTTAATTGCTTATATTCCAATCATATTTGCATCATATAAGGGTTATATCAATGTTTTATAATGATTCTTGGGAATATTCATTTATTTCCTATTTTTATGGAATTAACCCTGCACAGGCAGAAAACCCCGTTTTCTTATTTTTAATGTTTCAGGGACCCAAACGTCAACGAAATCACCTGGAAATTTACGGGCGTCAATATTTGGAAGGAAAAAGACCTGTGGGCGAAGGAAGCTAGCAAGCGGAGCCCCGAGGCCCAAACGGGGGTGGCCCACGCGGCCAGGTACTGTGGCCGCGTGGGGCCCACTCGTTTGGCCCTCGTGGCTCCGTTGCCTTCGATCTTTTCTCCACCGACATCGTCTTGACCTAAAAACGCCTATAAAAAAGGTCCCCCGACGTTCTCTGGAAGGAGCGCCGCACAAACACAGAAACACCGAAACGGAGATCAGGAGCTGCAGATTGGAGGGGGAAAACTCCAGCGGGGCGCTGCCGGCGTGGTCTCCATCTTCTCCATCGACTTCTCCACCGTCTCCATGATGAAGAGGGAGTAGTCCACCTCTGGACTTTGGGTTTGTGGAAGTAACTTATGTATCTCTCCTCTCTTGAGATTCACTAATTAGCACCGCATGAGCTGCTGAACATGATTACGGTCACCGTTGTAATACCTTTGTGGTGGATCTTTATGAGTTAATATATGTTTGAGATTGCAATGTTTGTTTCAGTTATGAGTATAGATGCATATTATGTACCCCGTTCTTGTCTACTTGTTTTGATCAAGCATGTTTATGAGAGCGTGTGTGGGGGAACGTGTGCATTAGTTGGGGTAACGGGGGTGGCTAGTGTAGTGAACGTGAGAGAAAGTTCTGCGATCCACTTTGGTATCTTTACCTTACTTTGTTGCCTCACTAGGGATAAACTAAAATACCATGCTACCGGGGATGTGGGCGTGACCATTGCCACTACTCCATGACTAGATCTAGCATGTTCTTATTTTCACTTCATGTCATGATACTTAATGCTATACTCTGAGTTATCTTAATTACTGAGGTGTTATGATTTAGTTCGCATCTTGGTGGAGTATAAGAGAGGTTAATAACCAAAAGATCTCTATGTTAGGACGTGATGCCCATATATCTAAGTAACTTGTTATCAAACCCTGTGTTGCAATCTCATATGTTAACTGTGTGTGTTCCATTGTCTACCACTTTATAAAGAGAGAGTGCATTTGTGAAACCATGAACCCCAGTCCATTTTTAATCATAAGAAACACCTTTCCAACACCATATACCACTTTTCTATTTTCAGCCATCATTAAATCCGAAAATACAAAAATACTTTTCATCTTGCATACATCATTCAAAAACCCAAAAATATCATTTACCATTGCATCCACCATCATTGCATATTTATTTCTTGTTTGCATTGCATAACTATCCTGATATCATTCTTACACCTTGTGCTTGACAACCACAGGTGAGGTTGAGGACCAAAACATCTAACCTTGTTTTGTAGGTAACCAAAAGAAGGATAAGAAGATAAATCTACCACTTCAGATTCCCCGAGAGTTTGATATTAAACCGTCGAGTCACCCCTCGTGGGAAAAACTGTCTTCCACTTACTATACACTCTGCACTTGGAGTCTCAACCTAATCCCGTTTACTTTTGCAGAAATCAAGGCCTTGCTCTTCGGGACCATCAGTGAGCTGCTGAACATGATTACGGTCATCTATGTAATAACTTTGTGGTGGATCTTTTTATGAGTTAATATATGTTTGAGATTGCAATGGTTTTGTTTCAGTTATGAAAGTAGATGCATATTATGTACCCCGTTCTTATTTACTTGTCATGATCAAGCATGTTTATGAGAGCGTGTGAGGGGGAACGTGTGCATTAGTTGGAGTAACGGGGGGTGGATAGTGCAGTGAACGTGAGAGAAAGTTCTGCGATCCACTTGGGTATATCTCTACCTTACTTTGTTGCCTCACTAGGGATAAAAAGAAATACCATGCTACCGGAGATGTGGGTGTGACCATTGCCACTACTCCATGACTAGATCTAGCATGTTCTTATTTTAACTTCATGTCATGATACTTAATGCTATACTCTGAGTTATCTTAATTACTAAGGTGTTATGATTTAGTTCGCATCTTGATGGAGTATAAGTGAGACTAATAATAACTAAAAGGTCTCTATGTTAGGACGTGATGCCCATATAATTATAACTTGTCATTAAACTGTTATGTTGCAATCTCATATGTCAACTCTAGTGTTCCATTGTCTACCACTTTATTAAAGAGAGAGTGCATTTGTGAAACCATGAACCCCGGTCCATTTTTAATCATAAGAAACACCTTTCCAACAACTTTTACCACTTTACCATTTTCTGCCATTTAAAAATCCGAAAATACAAAAACACTTTTACATCTTGCATTCATCATATAAAACCCAAAAATATCATTTATCATTGCTACCACCATCCTTGCATATTTATTTACCACCACTGCATATTTATTTCTTGTTTGCATTGCATATTATCTTGACATCATTCTCACACATTGTGCTTGACAACCACTAGGTGAGGTTGAGGACCAAAACATTTAATTTGTTTTGTAGGTAACCAAAAGAAGGATAGGAAAGATAAATCTTCACTACTGATTCCCCGAGAGTTCGATATTAAACCCTCGAGTCACCCCTCGTGGGGAAAACACGTCTTCCACTTACTACACAGTCTGCACTTGGAGTCTCAACCTAACCCATATTCTTTTGACGCAGGTAACTACGTCATCGTGTATCACATGCGCACAGGATGTAACCCAGGACTTGTCATTGCGCTGTAATGACGGCTGCTTCTAGAATCAGTTTATAACGTAAATAACCTTTTCTACGAAAATTTGAATTCAAAATTCGTTTTTCAAATTCGTCCGGTAACCATCCCGGATTTCTCGGTTACCGCGGTAACCAGGAATCCCGACCCCCTCGGGATAATTTTTTTTCGGGAACCAAAACCTTGGCACCGAACCCAGCCCATTGGCCACCAGCTTCTAGCAAATATCAGGAAAGTATTAGAAAATGGAAATTAAAAAACAAGCAAAAAGCCTGCAACACATCGATGGAGACGGTGATCGAGCTGTGCATGAACTGATCTGCCAGTTTTGGGTCCAGACTCCAGATTCCAGACAACCGAAAGCTAACGGAAACAGTGCCTTCTAGGTAAAATTTTAGGACATGAAAATAGATGTCTGTCACTACAGAATGAATGGCCTAATAGTCATATAAAATAAGAAAAGAAAGTAGCACAAAGCATGAAGTGGTACATCTTTGCCAACAGGAGAACAGCGACAAAATAGCTACCATGTAATGCTTATGTAACTCTTTATTCTCATGAATATAGTGTGGATATGGCATTGAGCAAAAAGCTAGCCATATCTGAATAATTGGACAGAGTCAAAAGCAACAAGGAAATACTTATCTTGTAATAACCTTGCATTTGAAAATCAAGTCTTGTGCGTTAAGACTAACTGTTTTATCCTTCATATCAACACTACCGTCACATATAATTGGAGAAGTTATAGCAAGAAGGATAAAAAAAAGCTTACTTTGATTTTTTTTCTTGAGTAATTGGAGAGAGTTGTTGTATAGGTCGTTGAAGCGCACATCAAAGAATAAGGCGATTATTACCTAATCAGAGAAGAAAGAACCTCTAGGGAGAAAGGAACGCCAGAAACGACCCACGCACCATAAAGCAACAAAAAAGTAAGAAATGAATCACAGCCACCATCAGCAACAAATAGATGAAGATGGTTTTTGCCAATCAGTCCAAGTAGTGAACATGGAGATCTTGATAGATTTCCTTCAGTATATATAGCGATGTAGATGTCCGAGCCTTGTACGTCTAGGCTTTCCTCGAGTCTTGTACGTGAAGTCTTTATCTCGTAACCTTCCTTCAATGCAGTAGGTAATCTTTGTAGAGCCTTGGTGAAGCACGGCAGTTCTTGGTCCGTGGAGAAGCTTCTAGAGGCAGGTTACTAGGTGGGGCAACCCAGATATCAAATATGGCCCACACGACTATAGACAAATCTATCCATTGGCGGACTTAGGATTTTAGTCATGGGTATGCCGCACCAAAATTTTGACGGCTATTCGGGGAAATCCATTGACCGTTTCAGTAAATATTGATAAATTTTACGTTATAATATGGTATAGAAGCAATAAACGGTATGTACCGATTCTAAGCTAACAGGTTGCGCGGCTACGCAGATCGCCACGACCAGAAAATCAGGATAATGGCTGAGACAATTATCCAAGTAGCTGATTTTTTACGCTAAGATAATTATCCAAGTAGTTGATCTTTTTCGAGTTATAGATTCAGATATATAATTTTTGAGATCAAACAGTTAAATAAAAATAAATTGCGTATCAAAGCAAACAACTACTCACTCTGTTCACAAAAGTATGTCTTAATTAACTGTCTAAATACATCCAAATTTGGAGTTAGTTAAGACATCCTTTTGTGAACGGAGGGAGTAGTGTTTTACTTTTTAAATGCATACTTCGAACTTCTAGTATGGTGTTTGAATTATTCATATTTGTAAGGTAATTTATGTAAACTTTTCAACTTAATCTTTCTGATCAGTAGATGAAGACGTGTAAAATACTAATAGACCGCATGCACCGAACGATCAGCTCCAAACTCAACACTTTTGTATGCAGTCGGTTGTTTTTTACTAGTACACGGAACGGCCGGCCTGCAGGGGCATACCGGGCATACCATGTTCGCCACTGAATCTATCAGCGCGACAAGGAAACACAAGTCACGAGAGAGCTGCTCGTCTTTTTGTCTTTTTCAAAACACAGTATAAACGTAGACGCTCACACATACGTGCATACACTCACCTCTATGAACGCGCACACACACACCCTACTCCTATGAGCACCTCCGAAATACTGAGCCATCGGTTCGAGTCTTAAGATTGACGAAGTCACCACAGGCGCCTCGCTGTCAACGGGAACGTCGCCTCCCACTGAAGAATATTCCGGCTAAATGAAAAACACCAGTGTCAAGCCAGGGATTTAAACTCTGATGGGCTGGGGATACAACCACCCTTCTAACCATCTTGCCACCTCCTTCGGTTCTTCCGTGTCTCAATATAAAATGTTTTATGTTTTTTTCATATTCGCATATATACACGTACGTTCTAATGTATATGTTCACTCATTTTATTTTGAATCCAGACAACATGCGAAACATGTAAAATATTTATATTGTTAAATGGAGGGAGTAGAAGTGTATTAAGTGTGTCACAAAGAAGGAATGGAATTGTTTTATCCGTATCTACCCTGGATTTGTTTCCGGGGATATCCACCCTCGATCTGCATGTCCTTATATACACAGCAAAATCGCACCTGCTCGACCACTCCAGCAGCTAGCCTGTGCAATTGGCCATGGCCGACAGTAACCATGACGCTGCAGAGCAAGGAGAAAGCCAGCTCCTCTCCACGCTTCCCACGATGCAAGGGATGTGGAAGCCGTTCTTCCTTTACCGTGGCTGCTGGCTCGGGCCTCGCTCCGTCATGAGCGTCGAGCTCGTGCAGTCCCAGTTCGTCGTGACAAGCTGGTCGACCAGGCCATCCACAGCCGCATCTGCCAAACCCTGTGAAGCCTGACCCCGGCCCACAGGCCCGGTGGCCCGCGACCACCATATATGGAGACAAAGACTCCTCCATGGGTAAGTCGTAGGCACACCGCCATGCCACCGCTACGCCAGTGGCCAGCCGGAAGCGCGCCACGAGGAGGGAGCATATGGGGGAGCACCGGAGACCTCAACGGCTCGGCGCCGCACTGCCACGGTAGGGCGTTTTGCTGCCTTGATGGCCGCCGCACGTCGCATGGGTGGCTCCCTCGCCGAACAAGAGGAAGATGCAGAGGGAGGCCGTCACACGCTCGCAGCATCATGCCGTCATGGCCGCACCGTCAAGACGGCGCACTCGGGATTTGTCGCAGCACGGAGCAATGAACCCCGCCGCCGACGCCACATGGGCTTTGCCCAGTGGCAGTAGCGGGGAAGGAGGAGGGGAGGGGGGGTGGACCGGGGCGGCTAGGGTTTGGGCGCCCCGGTGCTACCCTACGGGAGCAGCACGGAGCGGGAGCGGGAGCGGGGCAATGCAGCTGCTTACCTAATAAAAAGTGTATTAAGGTTGTGGACGTGGCATAAGGCGCCGTTTTTACTCTATCGTTGTGCTAGTAGGTCACGGTGCAAGTGGACGGGCCGCTGGACATCCGCGTCCGTCCGCCTCAATCCGCCATCACTAATCATGTGCTTAGCGGAAGCCGCGTCCGTCAGTTTGTGTTTTCCCTGCGGCCGGCGGACCGGAGCGGACGAGCCGCTTCCTACATGGCGCTGCTCGCTGGGCTCTTGAACCTTGAAGCTTGGTCCGTCGCCCGGCCGCCGGAAGCTGCAGCCTCTGGCCGTCGATTTAGGTTGAGCCCCGCCGCCGCAGAGTTCTGATTTTCCGTGTCGAGTTTGCCCAGGTCGAGTGGATGTTGGCATGGACGGAACGAGCGATGCGAGCTAGATGAGAGGAATAGATGTAAGCTCGAGAAATAGATTCGCTGCTCTGCCTCCGTATTCTTCTCCTCCACCACCATCTCCTCTGCCGGATCCTTCCCATCCTCCGTCGTATTCTTTTCCTCCGCCACCGTTATTATGCCCATCCATCTCCGCAGGCGCCGACGGCAAGGGAGCCGGCTAGCCTAGGGGCAGATGGGATGGAGCTGGCGGGATACAAGCGGGTGCATGGCGACGATGAGCGGGGTGCAGCCTGGTCAAGATCTGGGCGGCGAAGAGCGCGGCGCCGGCCCGACGGCGGCGACTAGCCTGGCGGCGTGCCTGGTTCTGCGTGGTTCTTTTCCGACGATGGCTCAAGACGAACTGATTTTTTCCTAGCGGGCCGGGATAGACAGACCTGTTGGGCAGAGCGGCCAGCGTCCGTGAGTCCGTCCTGAGTACGCGGCCAATCCGCTTAGCCATTTGGGCTTTTGGAGCGGCGCGGACCAAGCGGACGAGCGGAATCCGCCGCCGCCTGCATCCTGACTAGTAGGTGGTGCTTTGTCACCTTGTTTGGTGGGCTTTGTTTTGCTTTATTGATGTAAGGATGAAACGGTCGTATGCATCTTTTCGATGCAAAGGCTGGGTACCTCATTTCGAAAAAATAAGTGTGTCAGAAGAAGGAATGGAATTGTTTTGCATCCGTATCTATCATGGATTTTTTTTTCCGGGGATATCCACCGTCGATCTACGTATCCATATATACCCAGCAAAATCGCACCTGCTCGACCACTCCAGCAGCTAGCCTGCTCAATTGGCCATGGCCGACAGTAACCATGACGCTGCAGAGCAAGGAGAAAGCCAGCTCCTCTCCACCCTCCCCACGAGGCAAGGGATGTGGAAGCCGTTCTTCCTCTACCGCGGCTGCTGGCTCACGCCCCGCTCCGTCACGAGCGTCGCGCTCGTGCAGTCCCAGTTCACGCCGCGCCCCGACGACGTCTTCCTCGCCACTTACCCCAAGTGCGGCACCACCTGGCTAAAGGCGCTCGCCTTCGCCGTCGCCAACCGCTCCCGGCACCGCGTCATCTCCGGCTCCACCGACCACCCGCTGCTCACCACCCACCCGCAGGACCTCGTGCCGTTCCTCGAGCTGCCCCACCGCGACGTCCACCCGGTCGCCGACCTCGACGCGCTCCCCTCCCCGAGGCTCCTCTCCACCCACCTGCCGCCGTCGCTGCTGCCTCCGCGCCTGCACGCGCTCGGCTGCCGCGTCGTGTACCTGTGCCGGGAGCCCAAGGACGTGTTCGTCTCCACCTGGCACTACATGAACAAGGTGGGCGAGGGCTTCCACATCGACATGGACGCGTCCTTCCAGCTCTTCTGCGAGGGGATGTCCCTGTACGGGCCTCTCTGGGCGCACTACCTCGGCTACTGGGAGCAGAGCCTGGCGGAGCCAGACAGGGTCCTCTTCCTGAAATACGACGACATGATGGCCGACACAGGCAAGCACGTCAAGATGCTCGCCGACTTCCTCCGCGTGCCTTTCACCGACGTGGAGGTCAGCGGCGGAGCCGTGGAAGAGATCGTAGGCCTGTGCAGCTTCGAGACGCTCAAGAGCCTGCCGGTGAACTCCTCCGGAGTGTCCGATCGGATCGGTGGGATGCCGATGGAGAACGCTGCCTACTTCAGGACAGGGAAGGTGGGAGACTGGAAGACACACCTGACTCAGGAGATGGCGCAGAGGCTCGACTCCGTCGTTGAGGAGAAGCTCAGAGGTTCTGGTCTCACCTTCTGACCGTACGTGTGATTTGCACCTTCAGTTTCATATATGTGGCCTAGCTTGAAGGTCTTCTTTACTGGTAGTGAGCTCGATTAATTGCATCCTCGCAAGAACATGTATCCGTGTTCGAAATTCGACTATGCAATGTACTATCAATAAGTTGTTGCTTAGTAATAAAGGTTCATCCTAGTAGTGTTGCATGCATACTGTTCCACAAAAATTTCAACAAAGCTATGTGATAATTTGTTATTATCAATATGTTATTATTCTATCGCTATCAGTGTTCCCCACTTTGGTATATTGAATTGCACGCATGTATCGCGAGCACCATTATTTAAGAGCTAAAGTAACCAATCATATACTCTCTCCGTTCGGATTTAATTGACACACATTTGGTATCTAGACACCAAACAAGTATAGATACACTCATATTTGGACAAAACCAAGTCAATTAATTTAGAACGGAGCGAGTATTGTGCTAGCCCTTTTTCTTTGAAAAGGGGAAGTACACCTGGCCTCTATATGAAATTATGAATAGATACATACAGTCATTTTATTGACTAGATGATTCCCGGCGTGATGCAGCGGGAATTTTATAGAACATGATGTTGAAACATGTTATTTATTCATGTACTAATGATATGTTAACAAACTATATGATGGATAAAGCAAAGAAATTATTTTATATAATTTGAAAACACCAGTACGTATCAAATGACTTACATATATAAAAGTAAATTCTTGTGCATAATAAATACAACAAAATGGAACATTGTGTGTCATCCAAAAGATCAAGGTGGTTTAGGCATTGAATTGCTAGAAATTAAAAACATATGCTTGTTAAGCAAATGGCTTTTCAAATTGTTGAATGAGGACGGGGTGTGGCAGGAATTACTTTCCAATAAATACCTATGTGGTAAAACGCTGGCACAAGTAACTCCTAAACCATCTGATTCTCCTTTTTGGAGGGGATTAATGGCAGTCAAGCAAGACTTTTTTTTCCAAAGGATCGTTCATTGTTGGTAATGGCCAAGGAACACGCTTCTGGGAAGATACTTGGTTGGGTGATTTGCCATTATCAGAACAATATCCGAACCTTTTTAATATTACCCGTAATAAGAATGTTCTAGTTGCGGATGTGGTGGGTAATGCTCCACCAATAAATCTACAATTTAGACGGCATGGCTAGAGTTGGTGCACAAGTTGATGTCAGTGTCTTTGACAACGGAGCAGGATAGTTTTAGGTGGAAGTTGACCACCAATGGATTATTCACGGTTAAGTCTATGTATGCAGATTACATGCATGGGCATACACCTTTTCTTAGAAAATACCTATGGAAATTGAAAGTTCCATTAAAAATCAAAATCTTCATGTGGTTTGTTAATAGAAAGGTGATTCTCACTAAGGATAATTTAATTAAGAAAAATTGGAATGGTAGTAAGAAATGTGTTTTTTGCCACCATGATGAAACGGTTGAGCATCTTCTTATATCATGCTCTTTTGCCCACAAAATCTGGAGATTGCTCCAGTTTACATATAATATCTCACCACCCACAAGCCTTGCTAATATGTTTGGATCATGGCTTGGGGGAATAGATAATCAAAGAACCGTATACGCATTGGCGTTTGTACTTTTATTTGGGCAATTTGGAACTGTCGAAACGACGTGGTTTTTAACAAGATTGAAAATGCACACTTTTTACAGGTTGTTCACCGGGCTACATACTGGATTACTATGTGGTCCTTCCTCTTGCCGCAAGACCAGCGTTCCCTGATAGAGGCTGGCTGCTCCCGTTTAATGGCGGTGGTGCGGGCTATCCTCAACCAGGATGGGTGGCAGCATGACCGAAGAATTTGCGCTCCTTAGTGCTTTCGGGCTCTTTTTAATAAGTGGCTGGCTTGTAGTCACTCTGGATATCATTGTTTATTATCTTTTTGTAATACTCTTGGAACTTTGTAATAAAAAGCCGTGTGCATCGCTCTGATGCAGAGGGTGGGATTTCTCCCTTTTCTAAAAAAAATACAACAAAGGGCATGACAAATACCCAAATGTATTATATCAGACATGTAAAAAAGTGTGTTTTGTGTAATAGTAGCTCTTTAATTTTGTGTGTAGCATAGTCAAATTTCTACAAGAGAGTCATGTTTATTGTTCTGGACAACAAATACATGAGTTAGAGGAGATCCTTGAGAAATTAATATTTCCTAGTAGAAAAACGTATGGGCTGAAGAATAGGCCGTAAAATTGCATGGTCTGACCAGAATTAATCAGAACAGAGCAGTAAATTCTGAACGAAACTAAACAAAAGAAAAAATGAAACAAATGGAAATTGCTGGCGTGGCATGTTTTCTGTGGTGGATATGCGGCATGTTGAGAGAAATAGATAGTGGGGATAACCTATTTAGTTACATAGGATACGTCTTTTTAAGTTTAGAAATTTGCATCTCATAGATCATAGAGATTGAACATATAGATCCACTAGTGGAATAACACAATCATAAAGCTCATATGCCTAATAATCTATTAATATAAAATATGACATGTTAATACAATGTATAGCCTTCTAAATACACTGCAGAAAACAATTTACCAAATTAGCATGGCATGTGCTAGTGCCACCATGGAGTTTGCGCACCATGTACCTCTTTTTTCTGCGGGAAACAATTTGATTTGGCACAACGTGATTATTAACTGATTAGATGTTTCAGTTGAATCGCGTCCGCAACATGGAGCAAAGTTGTTTCTCATGTTCGCAAAGGCACGTGTCTGGTCTGAGTGCTAAATCTGACTCTTTGACAAGACTATTGCTACATCTAGCCCCTAAACTTCCAAATCTGGCTATCGAGATCGGCACCAAAAAATGGTGCCGAATCTGTGCATGTCGATGCCACCCAATTTTTTTAGCCTAACAAGGGCCCAGGTCACCACCGAACCTACTAGGCATCAAAATACCAAAATATCTTAGCGCCGAACTGCACAAGTTCAGCTCCATTCTCTTTGTCACCGACCTCATATGATAGACTTGAAAATAGTTTCACCGAAACCAGATGTAGCAATAGTTTTGTCAAAGCACCAGATTTGGCAAAAAAAAAAAACAGCCCGAACGGCCGTCTAGTATTTCATTGACGGTGGGCAATCTTTTGGGCCTCGTTGGGTTCTTGACAGACCCGGCCGGTGCTGCCTAGTGGCCATAGCAGGCAAGGCAAACCCTCTTGGCCCATAGAATAGTACGTCAAGCTGTTAGGCCAGAATATCCTGATGCTAGGCCGCCACCACAGCTCGCGCGCGCACAGACCGCGTGAATCGAAGAGCATCACGAGCCCAGCTCGCCACCCTCGATGCAGTACATCGCATGTTTGGATGGCAGGAGCCCCTCCAAACAAGCTGCGTGATGTAAAATTTTGTGCTTGTTCCGTTGTTCCAGCATAAAAAAAATACTGGCCACTGCTCGTGCCATATTTAAATTATCCAGAAATCTGGCTCTAAAAACGCTTAATTCAACCGTTTCTCTGGAGGAACGTCGAGGCGAGCGTAAGGAGGAGCGTAAGCGGGGATGGGAGGAGAAAAGTTTTGGGCCAATCTTTGTCTCCCATGAGGTACACTATCTTCTTTGTACTCGCCAACCACCGCCACACGTCCGCCATCCAGGGTCTTCGCCCTAACTTTTAAACTCCCCAAAACCATCAAGCCAAATCAGAACCAAGATCAAATACATAATCACGGGATAGCCATCACCAACTAGCATGCCAAGGTTGGGAGGAGGGTGGCTGCCCCCCAACTCGCCATCCACTCTCCCAACCCAAGTTTCACTGCATTCATGGTCACCCCTTGACCAGCTTTGCCATGGACAGATCTCTGCAGGTTGCCACGTTGAAGCACTCGGTTGCGTCGCCCTCCACTGTCGGAAGTCTTCAAAGAGCGCCCATCCGGCCCCGCCACACCCCATGAACAGGCACGTGTGGATGCTCACCCAAACAAGAGCAACACTTAGAGGTCGCCTCGCCGTCGTCTGCATGAAAGGACTCACGGTGGCTGTCTCGTGCGGTAGCGGGGGAGGAAAAGGATAAACATGGTGACGGCGTAGTTTGATTGTCACCCCAGTCGCCCCGAGAGGAGTAGCACGGGGCAGTGAGCGGTTCTTTTGCCCTGTCGCATACGTTAGCACATTAGGATATTCTAAGAAAAGAAAAGAAAAGAAAAAACTCATTAATCATGATCCTCTAAAGGAGGCTCATTAGTCATGATGAACCACACGTGTGTACTGATTAAAATGAGCTCTTCTTCCTCTACCTTGGATGTTTTCTCTTTAATTTGAACTCCGCCTCCATGATGGGCTACGCGTGCGACGAACTGAACATAATCATGCACGGCTGTCCAACATAGCTTGAGAGTCGGTGTACGTGCAGACCCAACGGGTTGCTAGCTTGAGTTACCCGTGTGGCGCTGGCCGGCTGCTAGCTGCTTTCTTTTCGGGGACCCTCGATCACGTGCATGATGTTGCTTACTCTGGCCGGTTGGCTGATGGCTACGGCGTGCGCGCGTATATCGATCCATCGATCGTCGTCCGCTCGTAACGACTCGGAGAAACTGACGGCCACCATAGCATGCAATTATATATCGAGCTGGACGTCCATTCGAACGATCGATCGGGGTCGGTGCCGCGTGCCCGTCTCGCGCGCTATTTAGTTGGTGCGTGTGTCCCCGGCGGTGAGTCTTCGACGACAAAAATTAAGTGTTGCATCAGCACGTATAAACGCATTGCCGTGTATCGCACTGCACTGTGGCAGCGTGTGCCCACGTCTCTAGTTGTACAGCTAACTCTTTTTTCTAAAATGGAGATTGAAACCGCATTAAAATGATGCACAGATCTATTTTTATTATATTATTCGTCGAAACATTACAAATAAATATATCGATCACCCGAAGCCACCTTTCTTGTCGACAACAGTCGCAACACATGTAAATTTGATGACAGGGTGGCCATGATCAGAGGTGTGTGCCCTGATCTCACACCTACGCACATCATCTCAGTCCTCGCCAAACCATCCAACGACAAGCCAGGAGTACAAACCGGTCTAGCAGACGCTCAACCCATGCTACAGAAGTCGTCGCCGCCGCCGCCAACCCATTTTCTCGAGAGGGATCAATGCAATGCCCTTGTCAGGCGGGTCGTCAACGCCAGACAGCGCCATTGCTCTGTGTGCGTCCATCGCCAAGACCCTGCTGCGCCATGCTGTCGAGACCCATTGTTGTCGAAGCGCTCCACCTCTAGACCCCTCTAGCGCCTACTTCAAAACGATGCCCCAGCAGGGAGTACCTCCAGACCCCTCTAACACCTTCATATAGAGTCGGCCAGTACCTCCACGAGCAGGAATGGGGGCTCCCATCCCACCCCATCATGACCCGCCGGAGCACCATCCGCCACCGCCAAAGCGCTACGGGGAAGGACGATAGCTGCGTCCGGAGGAGACACGTGCCGTGCCACCTGGCCGAGCCACCCCAACCCGATCATCTCTTGCTGTCGTGGTGGGGACCGAACACGTGAGGAGAAATTGGGACATCCGCGTGAGACTTCGTCATGGCCACGCTCTAGAGACGCGACGGAGTAAGGCCTGCCGCCGCCATTATCCCCTTTGCCCAGCGGCGCTCGGGCGACGGCGAGGAGATTAACGGCGGCAGCGGCAAGGGTTAGGAGAGTCGCCAAATAAAGGGATACGACCCGCTATATCACGTGCATTGCTCCTGTTTTCTCTGAACTAGTACGTACAGAAGGCACACGCGTGTCTGACTAGTAAATTTTTACGTGGCTCGAGGGTGCTGCTTGCTTCTTTCACTCGATTATAGTTACACGGGAGAAGCATTGCTGCATTGGAACGGAGTTTGTGGTTGTGTACTATCTGCCGAGATGAAAACACCTGGCGAAACCAGCTAAGCTCTGTCGTTCTGCGCTGTAAGCTGTGAATGACAATTTTCGTGGGTGAAAGCGATGACCTTCCAGGTCTCGCGTTTCGTGTTAATATATCGAACATAGCATTGCGTACAGGGTGCGGTCGAGAGGGGCGACCGAGCCAGGGAGGGATACATACTCAACTTGGAGTACTACTCCATAATCGAGTACATATGTACAAAGAGATATTACATTGTATTTCTATTTCTAACAGCCTCCCTTAATCACAACCTTCAGAAAGGTTGAGATTACGCTTGAATTCATTCAGATCCTTGACTGGCAATACCTTGGTGAAACCATCTGCAACTTGATCTTTGCTTGATATGAATTTGATGTCCAACATTTTACTGGCAACTCTCTCTCTAACAAAATGATAGTCAATTTCAATGTGCTTAGTCCTAGCATGAAAAATGGGATTAGCAGATAAATATGTGGCACCCAAATTGTCACACCACAGGCATGGTTTATTTCTTAGTGTAACACCAAGTTCTCCAAGGACAGCTTCAACCCATATCAACTCAGCTGTAGCATTTGCAAGAGCTTTATATTCAGCTTCAGTGCTTGACCTGGATACTGTCTTCTGTTTTCTAGCACTCCAAGAGACCAAGTTCGGCCCAAGGAATATGGCAATGCCACCAGTAGACCTTCTGTCATCAAGTCAGCCTGCCCAATCTGCATCTGAGAAGGCACTGAGAAGACTAGAAGCGGACTTCTGAAATGTTAGTCCAACATGTAGTGTTCCCTGTACATAGCGTAAAATCCTTTTTGCAGCTGTCTAATGAGTAGAGGTAGGAGCATGTAGATACTGACAAATTTTGTTTACTGAGAAGGATATATCAGGCCGTGTCAATGTCAAGTATTGCAATGCACCTACAACACTTTTGTAATGTGTGCTATCATCAGGACCAAGGGGAGTTCCCTCAGTTAAAGACAATTTTCAGTTGGAGACAAAGGTGTAGGACAGGGGGTGCACTTTGTCATACCAACTTTAGCAAGTACATCAGCAGCATATTTTCCCTGAGTAAGAAGCAAGCCATTCTGAGTTTTCTTTACCTCAATTCCCAAAAAGAAGTGTAGGTCTCCCAAGTCCTTTAAAGCAAAATCATCATTCAGGTCACGAAGGAGAGCATAAATGGCTTGATCTGATGAGCTTGTAACTATGATATCATCAACATAAATTAGAACAAAGATCATAATACCAGACTTGTTATAGAGAAATAATGAAGTATCTGCTTTGGAAGGAGTGAACCCAAGTTGTTGCAACTTGGTACTGAGTCTAGAATACCATGCACGAGGGGCTTGTTTAAGCCCATATAATGCCTTGTCAAGTTTGCATATATAATGTGGAGTTTGAGGGTTTTCAAAACCTGGGGGTTGTTTCATGTATACTTCCTCTTTCAGAACGCCATGTAGAAACGCGTTCTTGACATCTAGCTGCCGCAAACTCCAACCTCTGGAAACAGCAACTGCCAGTACAATACGGATAGTTGCAGCTTTGACCACAGGGCTGAAGGTATCTTCATAATCTATTCCATACCGTTGCTTGAACCCTTTTGCAACTAGGCATGCCTTATACCTGTCAATTGTCTCATCTGCATTTTTTTAATACGATATACCCACTTACAGTCAATAAGATTTCTTGTACGATGAGGGGGTACAAGGTGCCATGTTTTGTTCTCCATAAGCGCATTGTGTTCTTCTTCCATCGCCTTGCGCCAATGATCATTTTCAAGAGCCTCCGACAATGTACGAGGTTCAGCTGCAGACGCAAGTAAACACCATCTAATAGTACCATCAGTAATCTTACGTGGCTGACTGATAGCTTTTTGCAGTCGTGTGCGAGGTTCTGGAGGCAGAGGAGGAGGCATTGGCGCAGGAGAGTGTACAGGGGAGCCAGCCACAGAGGATCCTGGGCTAGCATCCAAGGACTCGCCACTGTTCGTGTCATGGGACAGGGAGACAGCGGGAAGCATCCTCGACCGGCGAGGACTGCTGCGGCGACGTGGCGCCGTTTCGTTCGTCAGCGCATGGAGTGGCCCGCGGCGGGGTCCGTGACGGTGACCCGGGCGGGGTCCGTGGTGTCGCGTCGGCTTCAGGTTCGTCAAGGCGAAAAGGAGACCGCGGCGGGGTCTGCTCGTGCGACGAGGCGGCGTCGCTTTCGTCAGCGCATGGAGTGGCCCGCGGCAGGGACCAAGACGAGGACTGCGCGTCGGACGACAGCGCATCTTCCTCGGGATCAGGGATCGGAGCGAGGATCAGCTCCGGGATCAGCTCCGTTTTTGTCATTTTCTGTGAACATGGAATCATCATTTTGTGCAATGTTTTGATCCGTTTCTACATCATTTTTCCTGAAATTTGTTTCTGTTTCTTGCTGCGACACATCAGAATCTGCACCACGGTGAGCATTAGTAACATTCGGTACAATGGGCAAAGCCATATAATCATCAATATTTGCATCCCCATTAGCGGAAGTGTGAGAAGATGATGGTAAAAGAAGTATTTCTTTGCGAAGACGAGCACTGGCATTAGGATTAAGGGATGAAAACGGGAAGACACTCTCGTCAAACACAACATCCCTAGAGATATTGATGCGGCCAGTGGAGACTTCTAAGCACTTAACACCTTTGTGGCGAGGGCTATAGCCCAGAAAAACACACCGTGTAGAGTGGAGCGAGAGCTTCCTCTTGTTATAAGGACGAAGATTCGGCCAACAGGCGCAGCCAAAAACTTTAAGAGACTCATAATTTGGTTTTGAATGAAGAAGACGTTCAACAGGTGTATCAAGGTTTATAACTTTACTGGGAAGCAAGTTTATAAGAAAGGTGGCAGTGAGAAAAGCTTCATCCTAATATTTAAGAGGCATAGATGCATTGGAAAGCAAAGCAAGACCAACTTCAACTATATGACGGTGTTTGCGTTCAGCGGAACCATTTTGTTGATGGGCATGTGGGCAAGAAACATGATGAGTTATGCCAACTTTTTGAAAGAAACTGTTGAGTTTTTCATATTCACCACCCCAATCAGTTTGCATAGTGATAATTTTTCTATCAAATTTGCGTTCAACAAGCTGCTGAAAATTGAGAAAGACTTGATAAACCTCAGAACGATTTTTAAGCAAATAGATCCAAGTAAATTTACTGAAGTCATCAATAAAGCTTACATAATATGAATGTTTTCCAACAGAGACAGGTGCTGGACCCCATACATCTGAGAACACTTGTTCCAAAGGAACAGTGGACACACTAGTGGAGACAGGATATGGCAACTGATGACTCTTTGCTAGTTGACAAGAATCACAAATGTATGGACTTATTTCAGGTGTAAACGAAATTTGATTTTTCCTAAGAACTTGTTGAACCACAAACGATGACGGATGTCCTAAACGGCGATGCCACGTGGAAGACGACGGCTTTATTGTAGCGAAAGCATGCTTGGAAGACCCGGTAGAGAAAGGCACTAGCGGGTAGAGACCACCATGACACGGACCTTTAAACAGAATTCTTCTTGTTGCCTGATCCTTTATCAAAAAGAAATATGGGTGAAATTCAAGAAATATATCATTGTCAAGAGTGAGTTTATGAACGGACAAGAGATTAGTGGCAGCACTAGGGACATGGAGTATATTTTTAAAATGTAAGGATGCATGTGGGGTTTGCAAAATTGAATGACCAATGTGACTTATATGCATACCGTTTCCGTCGGCGGTGTGCACACGATCATGTCCCTTGTACTTGTCATGAGTGGAGAGCTTGCTCAACTCTCCCGTGATGTGGTTGGAGGCACCGGTGTCGGGGTACCAATTGGTATCAACCCCGTACGAAGCAAGGTGTGCAGTCTTCTCTTCACGATCTTCATCATCGGAATCATCACGGTCTTGATATCGCCACCAACAATCACTCGCCGGATGCCCATGGATTTTACATATTTGGCAAGTGACGTTGACGTACGGGGTGGGAGCACGGCCACAGCGGCCCCCATCATCACGGCGGCCTCCATTGCCACCGTCGCGACGAACACGATCATCACGCCGGTCATCACGCCTGTCATAGCCGTTGTTGCGGTCGTCGCGCCTGTCATAGCCGCTGTTGCGGCGGTCTCCATCATCACGCCTATCATCGCGGCGGTTCCCACCCCCACCACGGCGACCACCATCGCCATCATGGCGGCCACCATCACGGGAGCGAGAACGCCACTGCCCACCGTCATCACGAGAGCGCCAGGAGCCTCCATCATCACGGCGAGCTCCATCGCGGCGATCACGGTCACCAGACCGTCCTTGATGTCCTTGATCATTGCCAGCACGAGCTAGATGTGCAGAGGAGGTGAAGGTTTGAGTGGGCACGGCATCCTCATCATCAGAGAGCATCTCACGGCGCATGTCATGAGCAGCGACCTGAGCAAACAAGTCATCAAGTGTTGTGCCTCGCTGCCCGTTCATGGCAGCAACAACATCATTATACGAACCATCCAGTCCGTTCAGAATATACCCGATCATCTCATCACCGTCAATGGGTTTTCCAGCAGCAGCGAGCTCGGAACCGAGCCCTTTCATCTTGGTGAAGTACTCCGCAGCGGACATATCCTTCTTCTTCTTGGTTTTGTTGAGAGCAGTCCGCAGGTGAGTGATCTTGGACCTTGAAACAGAGGTGAACATTGAGGTAATCGTGCCCCAGACCTCGGCAGTGGAGGTGTGCTCGAAGAAGTGTGGGAGCATCTCTGGGGAGATGGTCTGGAGAAGCCAGCCATCACTTGTTGATCACGGACAATCCATGGGGAGTACAGCGGGTTGGCAACGGACATCTTCTTCCCTCCTTCCTCGACCTCAACGGTTTGGGCGGGCATAACATCAGATCCGTCGAGAAGCCCCGTCACCTGCGCTCCACGAAGAGGAGGGAGCACGAGGGCCTTCCAGAACAGGTAGTTGGTGCGGGTGAGGAGGAGGGTGGGAGGGGAACCTAGAGCAGCGGCGAGGGCAGCGGTCGATGAAGATGACGACATGGCTGCGACGGTAGGGGCTTGGCTTGGTCTTTTTTCTTGTCTTGGTCTTGGGGTCGTGAGGCGGCAGCGACGGCTAGGAGCGGCGGGGGCGGCTGATCTTGGTCGTCGGTCTTGAGGCGGCGGCGGCGGCAATACGCGGCAGCGGCGGCAGGTGTTTTTAGGGTTTCGGCAGCTAGGTCTCGAAAGAGGCCAGCTCTGATACCATGACAACTTTCGTGGGTGGAAGCGATGACCTTCCAGGTCTCGCGTTTCGTGTTAATATATCGAACATAGCATTGCGTACAGGGTGCGGTCGAGAGGGGCGACCGAGCCAGGGAGGGATACGTACTCAACTTGGAGTACTACTCCATAATCGAGTACATATGTACAAAGAGATATTACATTGTACTAGTGGAATTTGGCGCGGCGGCACGCCGCACCCGTTGTAGTTTAAAATGTTAAAATCCGTCGGAATTTTTCGTCTAGAGTATGTCCAAATACTTAGTGAATTAAAATGTTCAAATATACTTGTATTTTGACATAAATTTTTAATTTAACTCCATAGTTAGAGAATGTATGATATGAGCATTTATTAATTTTAACTCCATAGTTAGATAAAGTTCATTTAGATTGTACCCAAATTTTCACCAAATTGGTATGTTCAAATATGTTTGCATTATGCCATAAGTAGTTAGCATATATTTTTGTGAGCATGTTGTTATATTTTAGAGTATCTCCAATTTTTTAAGCAAATTAAAATGTTCAAATATGTTTATATTTTTCCAGTAATATTTAATTTAAGTCCGTAATGAGTGGAAACGAACATTTATTGAATTGAATTCCATATTTAGAGAAAGTTCATCTAGATTACGTCCAAATATTTACCAAATTGAAATGTTTAATTTAAGTACATAATTAGAGGAAGCGCATTTTTTTTCTTCTAAATATCCACCAACTCAAAATATTTAAACATTTAATAAATTAGATTCCACATAATTAGAGGAAGTACAGTTGTTTTGTGTCCAAATATTCACCATTTCAAAATATCTAATCATGTTTGTTTGTTGCCATAAATAGTTAGAATTTATTTTTCTGAGCATTTTAATGTATTTTACATATTTTTTCCGACGGGTATGGTTTTTTATAGAAATACTTCAATTTTCTAAAAAAAATCCAAAAAAAATCCGGCACTGTATAAGTGCGGTACTTGTTGACAGCAGGTTTAAAGGCGGAGAACAATATAGATTTAGGGACTATTCGATAGTACAGTCGAAAATATTATGACGACCGACTGTGCTGCAAAAATGTTTTATTCCGAGAGACTGTTTCACAATTTTTGGGAAATGCGACGATTTTTGGCAAAAAGACGATATGCGGGGACTCTTCTGCAAAAATGCTTTATTCCGGGGGACCAATTTGTCATAAAAAGGTTAAAACATGGAAATTGTTTGGAACGGTGATATACATCTAATCGTGAGAGAAAATTCGAACGGATGACCGAGTGCGACGAATTTGACAAAATTCTTCAAATGTTTTTACGAATTTGGATATAAAATTAAGAAGATAGAGTCGACCAAACTCGAAACCGATCAAGGGAATGGAACCTACTCATCGACGTGCATATATTTCGTGTATATGATTTTTGGGAGATCAAAAAAAATTCAAAAAAAAACTAAAACAAAATTTCACAAAAAAAAAAAAAAGACGCGCGCAATGTAGAAGCACGTCACTGTAGCGCGCACTGTAGAAGCACGTCACTGTAGCGATCTACAGTGTGCGTCTACGTGGGCGCATGCAGCCGAGGCCTAAGGGGTTGTCTTTTATATAGGTAGGATTTCTATTTCTAACAGTGAAGTGTCGGCAGGAGCAGCGACGGCCGGCACATAGATAAACGCAGCTGGCCAACCTCAACTTGGAAGGGAGCGCAGCGGCGGAGTCGCTCGCATCGCACGGTGGCTAGCTTCCGATGCGTGGGTAGGGTACGGCGGCACAGCAAAACGACTGTATCTCGTCTCGGCTTTTACCTGCCGGCGGGATGGATGCCGCGCCGAGGGCTGGCTTTCCTCTTTCGCTCGCCGTCTTTCACCTCCACGCAAGTATGCATGCAACTGCGCCCGGTCCCATTCCCGTCGTCCATGGCCTCTCTTTTGCCCCCATCCCTGTCATTCTCTTTCTCCCCATCTTTGGCTGCTTCTCCTTAACTAAAATCGGTGACCATCTCCAGTGTCCTGCATGGATCTACTGTAGCTCGCTAGTTAAGGAACAACCACCGGGAATTTCCATTCGAGAAAACCTCACCATCCCTCGTTAAAGTTTCACCAAAGGGAAGGTGTGCATCATTGCTTACTATCTACGGTTCCATAGACCAGAATTTAACTCACTTCTGGTAACACATGAGTACCCTTTAACATCTAGCAGAGCTAGGGCGCCATAGACCAAATTTTAACTTACGATCGATTCCCTGTGTGTGAGTGATGGAGCTGCAAACGGAATGCGCCCATCATGCATGATCGCGCACGTAATAATGAATGCGTTAGCTGAAGCGCAGGCGTAGGACGAGACGCCTGCTGACCAAGGCATCCATCGCAGAGTGGTTGTGGAGGTGGTTGCGGCTTAATTAATTGGTTAATTTTACCCAAAAATGGACCAAAGGGTGGTAGCAACACCCCAACCTAATCCCCGTCCGCTCGATCGCCCTGCCCCCTATGATACTAATCTTTCTTCTACTTGTTTCCTCCTAAATTTTCTTCTGAATATCCTTCTCTCTCTTTTTTATTCTTCTTTTATAAAATAAGAGAGATCAGTATTACCAACTCCTTCTCAAAATATAGGAGGAGGTAGTTACTGAATTTCGAAATAAAGGGACGATGCATCGTTAGCGAGATGGATTGGGTGCCAGTCACTGTCTATCTTGTAGCCGAGCCGCCACTAAAACCTCTCCATATATCCTAACCCCTATCATTGCGTCCACCTCGCCATTACTGACCACTGTTTCTAGCCGTTCGCCTTTCTCTGTTCGTTTAATGGAGGAATTGGCAGGGACACACTTGATAGATGCCACTGCTCCAGTTTTTCTTTCGTTTGCTAAATCCCTTTTTAACCTCTGCTTTGTTTGGGCGGGGCAGTTTTACCATCCTTTTAACTACTGACGGTATCTTCCTGCAGGCTGCATTTGCTTTCCCTTTGCTTCTTTGGCCTAGCTCTTTTGTGGGTCAGCTCACCTCGCCTCCTACCTTTCGCTAACCATCCTAGCTGCCCAGTCTTAAATATCATCTCTCTCACGTATGCCTTGAAGCCATGATTATCTATCTCTGTTCCTATATAGTACAGCTGGGCTGGCATTAGTGCACCCTCCTGCTCAGCCCACCATTTGTGCTGTGCTAAGCTTCCATTTGTTCTTGCTTGTCCCTAGTACTATTGCTCAGCAAAACTCTGTTCTTCCTTCCGATTTTCTTTCCTCCCCTTCGAGTTCTCTGTTTGGTGGAGTAGAAATTGGAGCTGGGAGAGGTAGAGAAGATTTCTCATCAGCCAGCTGATCAATCGTAGCCGACTTCTCCTGTTTCCATTGACAGCTGATAGTAACTCATGATGTATGAGCTTGGTAAGTTCATTATCTGAGTGATTACACGATTTTCTCCTTCTCTTGAGCTAGCTATGGAGACTGGATACTGACTGCTTTCTCTGAATGGTTGCCAGCTTCTTGGTGACTGAAGTACGGGCTAAGCAGACTCAGCAATAGCCATGGAGACACCAAAGGCTGGCCACTCATGTTCCCACCTACAACACCGGCACACCCGAAGGTTAGTATACACATGCGGCTATTTTTTTCAGCATGATGTTCACACTATCCCTTGAGAACTGGGTTCTTTCTTCACGAGAGCTACTCAGGGGTGGCAAACAACAACAGAAACAATGGACTGCTCTGATCCATCTCACCTGGTGGATACTATGGAAGGAGAGGAACGCCAGGATTTTCAGAAATGATGCCTCCTCCCTGAGGCACATACATGGCAAGATCATTGAGGAGGCAAAGACTTGGAAGGAGGCTGGGCGTCCCAGCGCTGGGGACCTCCTGTTGCGTCCGAGAGAGCCGGACTAGTGCATTTCTGCCATCTTTTCGTGGTGCTGGAGAAAAACTCCAGTCTTCTTCTTTTTTTGATTTCCTTTTCAGTCTTTTTAGTTTTCGTTTTCACCTTTTGGCCTTGTACTTCTTGTACGTGTTCTCCCCATCTAAAGCAATAAGAAAAGCAGGCTAGGCTGCCTTTTCGGCAAAAAAAAAAAAAAAACACTATTTGTTCTTCTAGCACTTCTTCAGATTTCAGTGTAACTAAGTTTTCTTATTTTGTTGTGAGATGATAGCTTTTAAAAAGGTAAAATGAGATATGCTGGACGACTTTAACCGATTTGATCAATATTTACTTGTTATCCCTGTCATACTTATATCTATTTTGTTACTCGAAAAAAAACTTTATATATATTTAATTGTATTGGCAGCATTATTTTACTGAAGCAATGTTCCAATACGGCTGAGGTATTCCCGTTCTTATCTGAATGCGAAGGAATACCAATGTAGACAGTTGTACCTACAAAGCATTTTCCAGCAATGTATCTGTTTCCTAATACCGTTGACGAATTCTTTTGACCAAAATAATAATTTCTCTTTGACTTCAAAAGATATCCACTCGGTTATTTCAGATGAATATCTGATGAAGTAGTGCCATTTCTTTGTTTTTTCAGTGTTGCAAGCACACATGGAAATCTATATGACATATCACCACGATTATCATATCAGATACCTGTGGGTAATCTAAACTTCCCTTTTGTGTTTGCTCTTACAAATATCTATAATATATTGTTTATAAAATGATAGTAGTGCTACCACTCTTCCTATTTTACTTTCTTATGGAGTTATCGTTCTATGTCATGTTATTCATGATCATGCAGACAACCAGTCGGGATAAGATTCCCCATATGAGATACTCACATAACCTAGCAGAGCACTTGCAAGACCGCCACATGGTTACTTCCGCAAAGCAAAATGAAAATGATATGTCAAAGGTTTGTTCCAGATACTAATAAATTATTTTATGGTCTCCACGGCCCAATTGTTTCCAAAAGCTGAAGTAAAGCTGTTCAATTCAGGTGTTGTATCCATACTTTATAAAGCTATCATCATCGTACCTTTTTCTCATTACCTTAAGCTTATCACTTTTGTCAACAAAATGATGTTTGTCATATCTAGGGAGTTGTAACCAAGGCCATGATTATGCTCCTTTTCCCTTAAATTGTGTATCTGCTATACTCAGCAACAGTGTTTCATCTTTAAACTTTAAATCGTACAGCAGAAAAATACAATAAGTTAATTCTACATGGTTGCTATGCATGCCTTGTAACTGTTAAGCTATGATTGATCTTGTCGTGAATGCAGCCTGTTTCAGACTTGGTTTGGGAGATAGCAGCCCTGGAGGAAGAAGTTGTACGAAGGGAACTGCATTTGCTTTCGCTCTACAGGGCGACATTTGATCAATATCTGGGTATCTCCCCTCGTGTTTCTGGTCAGGTAAACACTGATCCTCTGGAATGATTTCAATGCACAAAAATTCAGAGAGCAGACAATGTGCTAAGGCTGAAGTTATGGTCAGGTGGTTCAAGAAACGCACCGTCAAGGCAGCAGAAAGAAACCTGATGAAGGTGCTCTGCGGTTGAGAGATATCAAGGAGTCAGCATCCTACAGCTTGCCATTAGTTTCAGATTCTAGACACGTAAGGGCGAATTCTCTGCTTTAACTATTTAATAGTCACCTATTCATATTAATACCCAAACTCATACCAGTGTTTTTTTTCTTCGAGAAAATGAGCTTTAGCTTTTCCTTAAAACCCTCGGAATGTGAGAATATCTGATGCACCTTTAATATCATTGAAGTATTCACAGGGGCTGTCAAGATCAACTTCAGGGCATTCCAGTCTTGCAAATTTCTTGAGCGCTTCTATTGCTGAATATGTGCCCAGGATTGGATGTAAGCTTTCAGAGGACATCCTAAAATGCATTTCTGCAGTTTACTGCAAACTTGCGAGCCGCCCATCACAAGATGCAGATTATGAGTCTTTGTCGACTCCTTCATTCTCCTCTGCATCAAGTACTTTTCTCTTAAGCACCGTGTCGATAGTTGGAGCCCCCGATTCAGCTGCAGTGTTGACACAAGCTCTGACAAATATGGTTCACAGAATGAGAATAATGACCAGTACACTGGAATGATAATTTTTCCAAGGATACATATAGATGCAGACAAGTTCGATTATGCCTCCAAAATGCTTGAAACAATAAGGTAAGCAACTCTGCAAAATAATAGAAAACTGTATAACAATTCGTCATTTCAAGATGCTCATTTTGTGTCACAGAGCTCTGATAAAGCGGCTTGAGAAAATTGACCCCACGAAGATGGAGCATGAAGAGCAGCTCTGCTTTTGGATCAACATCCACAACGCTCTAGTGATGCATGTATGTTCAACATTGATAACAGCTGTTACCTTTGCTGCATTTACTGTTAACCTCAGAATATATTCATGTCTAACCCGCAGAGTCTTCTGAAATTGACAGGCTTTTATGGCTTATGGACTTCAGGATAGACGCATGAAAAGCTCAGACATGATTCCGAAGGTATACGGTTATCAAAATTTGAACAGCTATACTATTATCACTTGTCATACTTGAACTTCTCTTAAAATTAAATTCTTGAGCAATATGTTGTCAGGCTGCATATGATGTGGGTGGGCATTCAGTAAACTCTCAAATTATTCAGAACTCAATTCTTGGATGTCAATCCCATCGTCCTTCTCTGGTATGGCATGCACCTACATAGCAGTTTCCATCAGCAATACAAACACAATAAAATCTAAGAAGCATAAGGTGCTAACAAACTAATGTCCATACAGTGGGTTCGCACGCTATTTACGCCCACGAAAAAATCAGCATCAGGGAGCTCCACTCATCCATATGCTCTTCGTCAGCCAGAGCCGCTTGCTCACTTTAGTCTTTCCACTGGAGCTTTTTCAGATCCACCTGTAAGTTTTACAGCTAATGGTAACATTTCAACAGCAAGATGACCACACTATTCTTATAGTAATAAATCTCTGCATTTTTTACTATAAAGTGATCACATTATTCATACTGTACATAATCTCTGCAGGTAAGGTTGTACACAGCCAAGAAACTATATCGTCAACTGGATCAAGCCAAGGCTGAGTTCATTAGAGCAAATGTTATGGTCAGGAAGCATATCATCTTTCTTCCTAAAGTTCTCCACTACTATGCAAAGGATGCTGCACTGGAATTGCCTGATCTGATTGAGATGGTATCTAAGACCATGCCTGAAGCCCAGCAAAAAGAAATCAGAAAATGTCTCAGGAGGAGGATAGATAAGTGTGTTGAATGGTTGCCGTATAAGTCTTCTTTCAGATATACTGTACACAGGAATTTGGGTGCGTAGACACTGTATCTTTCTTTCCCAACTGTGCTTGAAAGTGAAGTGGACATCATTGATCGGTGTGCATGTGTATTGTGTAAATACTAAATAGGTTACTGTGATAGCCATCGAGGGGAGTAAAGTTGTGCATTTCAATTGAGTAGAACATCACAACAGGAAATACACATGCTTTGCTACGAAGATGCAAAATGTTCAAGAAACAATATGGCCCAAAGGTACATCGAAAAGAGTGGCCTGAAGATACAAGGCCTGAAAAGAAAACATGCTACATGGGAACTGAAGAGACGAATAGACCCTAAACTGCGGCGATCAAACCAAATTTCATGGCAAACTTCTTCTGATTACAGTCCAGCATCTCACTGAGACTGCACCTCGAGTTCATCTGCTTGAGTATCTTGTGACGGTACTCCAGGCTCTTCCTGAGACCATGGCCAAAGAATTGGGGGTAATCTACCGCCTCTCCCTTGTCCCGCCCCATTTCCTCAACAAGGAACTTCACCCTAGGCTCCAAACAACGCTTGATACTCTTGATGAGAACAAGAGGGTATCCAGCCACCAATGCCATGATCTGGTCCTTGCTGAATCCAGCGCTCTGTAGGAACGTGAAATTGGGCCATAAAGTTTTGTTGGCATCTCGCGACAGTATACCAGGGAAATTCATGATAACCCTCTGGAGATTTGTGCCTGCAGCCCGACTGTCGACTTGAGGAACTCCGCGGTAGGACGCAGCCGTTTGTCGACGCTGTATCCCATGATGTATGGCTCCTTGGTCAGGATCTTGCCAATCATGCCGTCCTTTTCAATGCCAAGGCTGACAAGGAAGTCAACCGTCTGCGAGTACTTGCCCTCGATGCTGTAGCTGATGAGGCGTGGGTTGACCATGAGCAGCTTGGCGAGCTGCTTCTCCGAAATGTCCAGCGTCTGGAAGAAAGCGAGGAGAGGGCAGAGCTTCTGCTCCACGCTATGGAACAGTATCGGCGGGAACTTGATAATGGCCTGCGCGACCTCCCCTGGTTTGGCCTGCAGCGTGTTGAGGCACTGGACCGTGGGGACGAGCTTCCCGTCGACGGACACGGTGAGCACCTTGGGGCACTTGGTCACCACGTACCGCAGCTTCCGCTGCTCGATCTTGACATCGTTGAGGAGGTAGTCCCAGACGCTCGAGGCCTCGCCGGCGTCGAGATTCGGCAGATTCTTGCACCGCCTTGACATGCGCCCGATAGTCTCCTCGTCGAACCCTTTCTCCCCCAGCCACTGCGTCAGGCTCTTGGCATCGCCACCAGTAGCCATCGCTGGGCTATTTTCTGCTCAACGATAGAAATGCAATGAGGTTTCGTACATATATATGTAGTATATCTCAGGCTATCAGTTTAAGATCCTAGTGCAATAATTCAATTCAGCAAAGAAGCATGCCACCGAAGCAATTCGTCGAACACCAACAGTGCAAGCGACTAAGGACAAGAAATCAAACAAGAAGGTCCGGAAGATTCATACTGATCTGATGACACGAAAAAGACGCATTCCGGACTCCCGATGAGTGCTACTGGGAGGCAATCAACACGTAAAGAGCACGAAAATCACAAAACCATGGGCATTGCTGCTTTCTCACTCGACAGATGGTTATTGCTACCTCCAAATCTACTGCGATAGTGGAAACTGGGCACACCAGTCGAACATAGCAGACGGCGGAAGAATAAAACCCACCTTGCCGATGCAGATCGAGGCGGGCTGCAGAAAAGCCAGAAATGTGGAGCGTGGTGGTGTAGTGGAACCTCGGAAGAGGAAGAGGAAGATGAGGATAAGAGAAGATGAGGAAGTCCTGACTTAGTCCATCCTCTGTGATTGGATTTAACCAGTGTGGGCCGAAAGTGTCTGGTTGCAGGGCTGGCCCGGCGAGCCGAAGAAGACACGTTATGGGCTGGAGACCGAGGTATGCTGAAGAAATATTACTCCGGACTTCCGGAGAGAATAATCCACAGTGATGAGACTTACGATTGTTATGTCTTTTCATTTTCTTTGACGCAACAGAAAAAAAAGGATGCCACTACGATTGACACGGCATGTAACGTAGCATCTAGCATGGAATACATTTAGTTTCCTTTTCGTTCTTTCATGTGGTTACATAATCTCATAATAGTTCTGTCGAATGTAGCTGCTGACAGTCAGCGTCTGTCTGCAGAGTCGCTAGAGAGAATATCCAAAATAAAAACTGAGGGAAAAGGATACATTTTTCTCATGTAACTACATTGCAACTAGAGTAGGGGTTCATAAGGTCATCCGCATCATTCCGCGCTCTTCTCGCCCAGATAGCCATGGGCTTTGAGCGACTCCACCGCGTCATCGAACATCTCCTCCACTCCTCTGAACTCAAGGCCCAGCTTCTGAATCTTGGATGTGTTGTAGCCATACGTCTGCTCCCCGTAAATGTTGGGTAAACTGCGCACACGAAATCAGTGCAATGGATTCATATTTTCCCAATCAAATCAGCAGAAACAGAAGCGCGTTGTATGTTTTCAGTGTGGTGATTGGTAATTAACTGACCTCTTTGGGATGGCGAACGCTGGGAATCGTTTCGCGAGGAAAGCGACCAAGTCGTTGCTATTCAGAACCGCCGAGTTGCATATGTACCTCCCTTTCGCACCGGCGGTTTCATAGACCAGGATGTGGCAGCTCGCAACGTCGTCGATGTGGACGTACCCCATCCTTCCAAACATGGTGAACTTCTCTGTCTCTCCTGCAAAAAATGATACTCGCTGAAGTTTAGGACCTAGATATGCTATACAGTGTGTGATGGACCTATATCTCCAAAACATGAACAACCAAACCAGCAGATAACTTACCTTCAAATAAGCCAAGGACATCTAAAACAGTGGGGCCTAATTCAGGTGAGATATTAGGTCCAATCACGAACGTTGGAAGAACGGTCACGAGGTCGATGTTGTTCTCCTTGGCAAACTCCCAAGCTGATTTCTCGGCAAGGATCTTCGCGACACCGTACCATACCTACCAGGCACGTCGAAAGAAGGAAACCCACTCTTCAGACAAATATGTACTGGCATTAAAACGAGGCATGGTATTTCGATCGCCCAGAATCACTACCTTGATACTTTCACAGAACTCCACAGAGCTCCATGATGTTTCATCCAGCAACACGTTGGGCGGGAATTCAGCTTCATCTCTCAGCCTCACGGTCGACGATGATGATGTGAGAACAACCCTTTTGAGAAACGGATTCTTCTTGCATGATCGCAGCACGTTTAGAGTGCCGTTTATTGCAGAATCAAGCATCACTTCCTGCAATTGAAGTGGCATCACATGTCAATTAAGATCCATCACCACAGGACATCTTTATCACCACAACATATATAGAGCAAAGAAGATAGGCAGTCAAAGTGATCATAGTTAGTAGTACAGCATACCTTGGAATCAGATTTAGTGATGATAGGTGATGCAGTGTGGAAGACGCCCTCACAGGCCATCACAGCATCGTCGAAGCTCCCTTCCTCCAAGAGGTCAGCTCTCACAAGCTCCAGCCTTTCCTTGGCCCCTGCTAAGTTCCAGAGGTGTGCTACCTTCTTCTGATTGCCTATATCCAATTAGCAAATATGTCAAGTCACTATCACTTGAAAGAATTGTGCAGTAACAACAAGCAATTAGAACAGATTCCATTATTAGCAGCAACAGGATGAATACAAGAGTGGATCATTAGAGTGAGAGAAGGACCTGGGTCTCTGACTGTCCCAAGAACATGATAACCGGACTCGAGAAGTCGTTTGACAAGCCAAGAGGCAACGAAGCCAGAGGCCCCGGTGACACACACCTTGCCCTTGGAAGTATCGGCCATTCTCTCAAGCTCGAAGTGCTCCTGCAATTTAATTCATCAGCTTATATATGCAGTAGAAGCAGAACAAGCAGAAAGGTATATTGGTACGTCATGCCCTTTTGGTGATTCTGTTGGGCAGGTAGAGAGTAGGAAGTAGACCTTCAAACAGGTAGGCAGGTTCACAGCTTCCACGCTTCAGTCTTTTGGAAGAACCCTTGTTGCGCAAGGCTATTCCGTGACCTGGAATGGGCTGCCGGCGAGGAGGCGTCGTCGTTGCCGGCTGTAGTAGACGGTAGCGAGGGTAGAGAAAGAACAGGGATTAGGGAACTAGAACTTTGTTGATTATTGTCTCCCTAGACTTCAACGTGGCTGCATCATTATATAGAGGTTTGCCTTAACAGACTCCAAACAGAGAACGACCCATACTTTTGTAATACAAACTCTTGATCCTATACGTACTCAACTAGGACTCTCCTTACGTGACTATTCCTTTTATTAACTGGGACTAAATCCTTGTCTGGGTCGGTTGCCAGCCCTAGCCTGGCTCGGCTGGATTCACCCTGCGCTTATAGGGGATGCCCCACATAACACTTGGGTCAAAATAGTACTCCCTCCGTTCCTAATTATAAAATGTTGACTACACACGGATTAAAATGAGTGAATGTACACACTAAAATGCGTCTAGATACCTATGAATCTAAGAAAACTGAGAAAGGTTAAAAACATCTTATATTTAGAACGGAGGGAGTACATTACAAAAGCTCACACCTTAGAAGCCCTGGGAATTCAGTCTACCAAGGCACAGCTTTACCAAAAGTCTTGTCGAAATGACATTACATCCGCTGATTCAGTTGTGATAATAAGCTCCCTCCAATTTATGCAGATCGAATGATGACAAACCAAATATTCACGGATATCTTATTCTGATTACATTTTGATGATAACCTGTCACTTTAAATCAATCAAAACCAGAAGAAAAAAGAATTACAGTCAATGTACACAAAAAATATGAGGGTGGAAGAAAATTCCTCAGAGTTGAGAGTATGCAAAACAGATGTTATACACTCAATTTACACTGCTCCTGTTTGGAGTAGATCCCAGATGCCAGTAGCTTAGAGGAACAATGAGGAAGGCATATTCGGGAGGAGGGTACAGCTATCGGGCAAAACTTTTCTAAGTGTATCAAAGCAACCATCGTCTGGAAGCTCAATATCCAATTCACTTCTGAGGAGAGAGGCCAAAAGAAGATGCCATTTCTGCCAAGTGCTGCCATGTTGAATTTGTAATGAATGCTATAGGAACTACAGGCTGAAATATATATTCATCACCATCTAGTTCAAGGTTATACGATGTTTTGAGTTCCAGTGCTTTAGATTCTGCGGCTTCAGCTTCTTTGCGTAATATATCCACTTCTTCGCTGTCACCTGATTCAGTTGCAGCAGTCAATTCTGCTCTAGCAGCAGAGGAGTCCAACCGGAGCCTTTTGTAACTTGTCATGGCTGACTCTTGTTCTTTGAGCACAATAAGTCCTTCACATTCCTGTATCTTGTCAGTGGTTGCTGCGATATCCTTTTCAATTATCTCCAGATCAGTACCAGCTTTCACCAATTTAGAATGCAGTTCTTCCTTTTCAGAATTAAGTGCCTTCGCCTCTGCAGCTATCCTTCCGGCTTCCTTGAAGTTCCTTGCAGCAGCAGCGACCTTCTTTTCAGCCTCTAGTTCAGGACCCCTTTTTTCAATAAAACTCAGCTTCTGCTTAAATGTAGCTATCTCTTGCTGTATGCCTGCTCTCCTTGAAGATATCCCCTGCAAACCCATCAATTAAGACATATTTAGAATGAGGAGCTTATTAGCACCCAAAAAACATCTCGGTATATAAACTAATTATGGCACTCAATGTTTTTATTAGCAAAAGGAAACCAAATACAGAATAGATGCTGCACCTGAAGACTAGTTCTTGCATCAGTTGTTTGTTGCCTGAGCATTTGGATGTCTTGCGAAATTTCCTCCTCCCTTTTCAATAACCCAATTCTATCCTGTCTTGACTTCAAGATCGATGATGCAAGCTTTCTTCTGATTTCGACTGATTGCTGACAAGCTTTTGCTTCAGAAGAACAAACATTGATGATTTCCCAAGTCCAAGTCTTTCTGTTCTGTTGAAGATATGAAGTTATCAATTTCGTTCTTTTTCAAGACAAGTGCTTCAGTATCTTGATCAATTTTATTTTGGGCCTCCTGCAAGGAATTGATCTTCATGTCAATATCTGACTGGGAGCCATGAAATCTGGAGACTACTGCACTGATCCTTTCTTGAACCTCCTGGACCCGAGCATTGTTTTCAGCTATCTCAGCTTCTTTCAACCTCACCAACTCCAGGAGCTCAGCTAATTCCACTGCGAGGGTATCTCCTTTCTTACTTAGCATGTCCTTTTCTCTCTTGTCATCTTCAATCAAATGCTCTACTGAACCTTCCAACCCTGAACGTGCTGCTAAAACCAATTCAGATTCAACCTCCATCTCTAGCCTCTTTATTTGTAGTATCTCCATTGACGTCTGCCATCCTTCTATTTCTTTCGAGGACATTTCTTCTGCTTGCTTGCTTACCAAATCAGCATGGTCAGTGGCATCCTAAGAAAGATAGAGCTTGAATGTTAATGAACAACAACAAGAACAGAAACTAAAATGCAGTGACTCCTTTAGAAGTTCATAATTGGTTCTTGCTAAAAGCTCTTGGAGCGTGGATTACTGTAGCTATTCAACTATCATTGTATTCAGGTGGACATGGACACAAGCAGTGGCGGAGCTCAGTGCATGCCTAACTGTGCTACGGCCCGCCCAGCCCAGCCCAAAATGCTGAAGGATGTGGGCTAAATTGAACTTTGAAAGCAGAAAAATACACTCTCCACTTGGGCTGGCCCGCCCAGAATTTCCAGCTGAGCTCCGCCAGTGGACACAAGGTGTCCTTCGCGATCGTATAGAACTGCTCAACTTCATCATTTGGGTTAGCATAAACTTCAAACCATACTTTTCTTTCATAACTATCTAGTTGTTTGAATCTTTCAGTACCTTTTAGATACTTATAATGGTGGACTATTATACCCTGGAAGGTCACAAACAAATTATTTCAAGATTATGGCAGTGGATCATGATGGAAATTTCAAAATAGAGTCAGTGGCAACAACACTATGCATGTATTACAATGTCACCATATGAAATGTTATATCTAAAAAATAAGAAACTTGTTACATCGTGCTTATAGAAGTTAGTTCCAAATAGCACCATAGTAGTCCTAGCTTATGTCATCCAATAACAAGCATAAGCATCAGTAGATACCTAGTGTGGTTTACATGCTTGAGTAGCTCTTTACAAATACTACAGTTGATGCAATGAAACTTTGTACATCCATCTATTTCGAAGCAATGGTTATTTACAAGGATGTCTGTATTCAAGGAAGTACATTTCTCATCGACATTACAGTTTTATGCAAGGTGAGGAAAGAAAAATGCACAGCTGATTTACCTTTGCAAACTGCTCCAGAAGGGCAGCAGCTTCCTCCTCCATGGAAATGCGGGACTCGAGCACATCCTGCAACTCCAAGTCTACCGAATCATAATCGAGCTCTGCATCACGGAGCGCCGTCAACAACCGATCTTTCTCCTTCTCCAGCGCCGCAAGGGAGTCGCTGATCCTCTCAGCCCTCTCGAAGTCCTCGGCCTCGCACGCCTCCTCCAGCTCCCTCTCCAAATCCTTGTGCTTGGACGCTGCGGAACCGACGTCCTCCGCAACCTTCCTCTGCCTACCAGCCAGCTGCCTCCTCTTGGCTACGACAGCCGCAGCTCTCTGCTGAATTGAATCGAGCTTACTGGACATTTGAGATCTAAGAAGAGCCAACCTCTCCTCGATCCCCGCTGCTGCAGGCCCAGCCACTCCACTAACCACATTCTCACCAACATCTTCTTCTCTCGCCTCCTCCTTCACATCCAGAGAATTGGCCTCCGGATCCAGCACAACTGCATCTTCCTGATCGCCATTATCTAGCTGATGATCAGGGTACTGACAGGGGATAGGGGGAACAGCGTCATGCAGCAAAGCATCGGGGAGGCTACCACTACTACTGGCAGTAGGAATTGCAGTATCCGTAGCAGCTGCAGCTGCAGTGGGGGATGTAGCGATTCCCACAGTAGGCGGCAGAGCAGGGGCGGTTAGAGAAGAGCGGCCGTACCCGATGCGCACGGCCCGCTTCTTCTTCCGGAGCGACGAGGAGGATGGCTGCCGGGAGAGGACAGAGGCGGGGGGAGGCGAGACCGGCGAGGCGGGCCGGTGGTTCTGATCTTGGCCCGGGGGGTGCTGGTCCTGCTCTAGTGGAGGCTGGGGGGCAAGGAGGGTGAGATCGGAGAAGAGGTCCTCGTCCAGAGGCTGGGAGGACACGCCGGCGTCGGTGTCAGCGTCGGCGTCGGCGGCGGCGGCGGGGCGAGGGGTGGGCGGCTTGGGCGGGTCGGGTGCCTCGGCGGCGAGGTCGACGGAGGGGGAGGGGGCGAAGAGGACCATGCCCTCGAAGAGCGAGTCGCCGCCGTCGCCCCACCCTCCGTCCTGCGACGCCATCGGCGGCGAGCGAGCTCTCAACAATCGATGCTGATGGATCACGGGGGGAGGAGGACGAGGAAGGAGAGGGTGGAGCTGACTAGTCGATCCTGCTGCTCTAGTAGTCCATCGTGATTTGGCCGCGATGCGAGAAAGAACTGGTTTTGTTTGTTAATTTTTGTCGCGTAACCCGTGGCGGAGCTAGGAAATTATCAAAGGTTGTGCCACAGGCGAAATTTTTATTTGACAACACATGTAATACATAATTGTACGGAAGAACAATGTAAATAAGTCGAAGTCTCACAATATTATAGCTCACCAAATATGTTTGAAGGTAACAAAAGTACCCATGGACGTATTGACAGAAATAACAACAAACCAGATCAAAACTAGTGTATTGACAGAAAAAACAGAGCCTAATGTTGTACTGGATGTCTTGGATTGACAGGAAAAATAGTTGACAGGCTAAAATCTAAACAGAAGCTAGTGCAGTACGCAGTCCATAGAAGTATGAAACAGGGGAATTGGGGAATTACCGCGAGGCTTGCCTGCCAAATCGCCGGTTTGCTGCTGCTCCTGCTCAGCTGATCATCCCGGCATCCACGGATTCCTGGAGGCTGGAGTGTGCTGCGGCGGCGCCCAGTGCCGCTCGCTCAGGTGCTTGTCTGCTCGATGCAGGCATGCAGCTGCGACCCACGGACACGGAGTTGCCGGATCTCAACACCGGCGCACGGGATTGCCTGATTTCCTCCGCTGCGCCATGGATTTACTCCCGCCGCCGACAGCCGAGAGGAAGGCGGACGAATTTGGGGATCGAGGGCTAGCGCGTGTGTGTGCCTGTTTCGACCAGATGCGAGAGCGAACGCACGGGTGGAGTCTGTGGACTTTTCCTTTCCTGTTCAGTCGATTTTTAATTTTTTTTATGGCTGACAGATTATCAAGTGCTGAACTACTCCTAAAAAATTCACACAAACTCTGGGTGTGCCAGGGCACACCCGGCACACCCGCTGGCCGCCACTGCGTGTAACAGGAGAAGATTATGCGAAGAGGCCAAATCGGTGACACGATCTCTTTGTAGACGAAGGGTTTATCCAGGAAGCGATCCAATCCAGTAGGCGATGAATTGGAACTGCAAACTGCGTCATTAGCCTTATCGGGACAGAGTCCAGAGCTGGATTATCATTTATCTACCGATTGGAGTCGAGAGCGTGTGTGTTTATCCACGTGGTTTTGATGACAATATCTCTTTGTAGACTAAGTGACTCTTTGATTCAGAGAAATTTTGTAGGATCTCAACCTACAAACTATATGGTTTCCAATCTTGCAAGAGTAAAAAGGATTTAATTTCCTTTGCATGATGTAGGAATAACATAGGAATAGGAAACTTTTCTATGATGGCACTATTCATCTGTTTGGTTTGAAGGAGTGGAACAAAATAAAAACACAAGAAAATTTCCTCTAATCTTAGTTTCAATGGAAAAAACACAGTAATTTTACAATCACTTAGACCTCTTTTTCAAATTTCTATGCATTGAGAATGAGACCGGGGTCTTTAGTGGCTAAATAACATCCTAATATACGTTATCATGTGGTTTGACTTTGGTTTGACCATATTTATTAGGACACTTGTGATTTTCCTATTCATGTGAAGCAGACAGAATTCCTAGCGTTTTCAATCTTCTGATTTGCACATACATTCCTATGACATTCCTGTGTTTTTCCTATTCCTATATATTTAGAATCCTCCAAACAAAACATGCCCTGAATAGGATCTCAAAAAAAAAAATTGTACAGCAGGACTGTTCATCATCATGCAGTACAGATGCAGTAATGCACTTCATCGACAGAAAAGAACAGCGGCAACAGAAACGCAAACCTGTAAACATCAATGTTACCAAGAGACATCAACTCAGGAAAACAACACCAAATCATGTACAACAATTGTGACCAACTGCTGCTGTAACAGCAGCGTTAACACAACTGTACACAAATACACGGCTGCTGCTACACAACCGTTTCTCTGACTGACTGACCAGCTCCCCCGTTTATACTCTACTACCACAGGTACAAATGATGCACCACGGACAAGCAATATTACACGAAATAATTGATTGTACACCGAGTCTGGTGTCGGCTGTCAAGGCATCGGATCCCTCTGCGCGCCTGGTGGAGCTGTCGGCATTGGGAAGTTGAACGAACGATAGGTTCCGCCGAACTGGGGAGCCTCCACATATGGACTCTGGTACAACAGAAGAAAATCATTTCTCAATGTCTTGCGCCATTTTCAGGAATTTCATAAATGTTGAACTCTAGGGGCAACTACCTGGGTGAGAGGAGGGTTAGGGATGGGATTGAATGATGGCTCCCGCCTTGGTGACGAATCAGGGGAGCTGCCGACATTGTCATCCATGATATCTATATTCCTCATTTGCGACCCTTCCCCCTCAACACTGTTGAGCTTAACCCCCTATGTGGAGAAGATAAGAAAACTCAGTCATGGAAATGTTACAACATAAAATTGAACAAATGAATGAGCAATACCTGGAAAATTTTCCCTAAAGTTTTCAGGCCTTTGGCACGAAGACGCAGGTCTTCCTTCCTGGCATTAGCATCTTGAAGCACCTGGTATCGATACACGTGTCACAAATCACTGCTAGTACGCTACATCGGTGATTTTTTTTTTTTTTTTTGAAGTACTCAAGAAAACAAGGCACATAGCATGCATGAAAGGTGACAGGTAAGCTGGACATACCATCTGGCAGACATGTGATATCGTGGCTTCTATGTCAGCAACATTAAGCTTCCACAAGGAATCAACCATAACTTTCTTGTGGTTCTGCATGTACATTTCAAGTTCTTCCTCTGTGGTTTGGTCCTCAGCACCCAGCTGCTTCTTCAAGTCTTCTTGCAGCTGCATAAGAGCTATTGCACCTGCAGAAAAACGGTCAATGCCCAAAGCTGCATCATATGCTTTCAAGATATATGTATTAAAAGAACTCGCAAAATATTGATGAGATAGTTTTACCTGCTGCGGCTGTTACTTGGGATTTGATAAAATGGCCTTTGTCTCTGAACCATTCAGCTACAAACGGAACCCCCAGATATATAGCTTTCTTTCCAAGTTCTTTTGCAGCTTGTCTTGAATATATGTAGCCAATAGTGTTCAACATAACAAGCCCATATGCTGTAGAACAAGGAAAGAGATAAACTTCAGATTACAGATATCAAGGGCATAGCCAACAGAGAGCATACGGGAGAACAAAAGCAAAAGCATTGAGGGCTCCTTTGATTCGTAGGATAGAAAAAGTGTAGGAATAGAATTTCATAGGATTGGGATGGCATATCTTATGGGAAGAGGAAGTTTGTTTGATTGTGGTGAAGGAATTTTTCCATGAGGTTAAACCTCATGTTATTTTCCTATGAAGTTTGTACTACAAGATTCCTATAGGAATTCTTCCTATGGGAAATGATCCTATGAATCAAACGGCTTCGAAGGAAAAATTCCTGTAGGATTCCAATCCTATACAAATCCTTTGGCAATCCTATGAATCAAAGAAGCCCTCGGTATTTCTGAATAGGTTTGATAAATACATTTTAGTAACTATAAATTATCATGTAGGGCCAGCTTCGATATTTTGTGCAACATTTGCTTCAGACCAGATGGAATGCAATTCATGGAAAGATTATTTTTATTTAGTACGAGGGATTATAAATTTGATGGTTTTCGACAGCGAGATTAAAGCTCAATCTGTTTTCTTTTCAAGTGGATGATTCTAAGAATGCCATCACAATCACATAAACTATGCTCACGAAGGCGTGAAATAAGAAAGTTACACATTGAACCATAGAGTACAGAAATAACAGCTCCTTCAAATATATCAACTGCCAGTTAAATTCTTACAGCAACAGGTAGCAGGAAGGGGACTGAAGGAAAAGGATCCAGAGTTGAAGGAGGAAGTGAGCAAACCTGCATCACTAAGTCTGGACACCTCGGCCTCAGCAAGCCGGACGAACTCCTCTTTATTTCCTTGAACGTAAAGGTGCAGCCGGTTTTTAAGTATCTCTGCAAGTTTCTCTTCTCTTTCCTTTTGAACAGTCTGCAGTTGTACTTAACCGTTCAGCAGAATAGTAGTAGAAAGAGTATGAAATGGAATAAATATGGATAGAAAGGTGGCCAATAACAAAACTAGTTGTCATGGAGTCTTTGCATAATGAATGATAACGGAAATTATCTAAACTAAACCTGCCAAAAGAGCAACCTGCATTTTCTCTTGCAACTTTTTTGTATCGATATTTTCATCGTCGCCAAAATTATCAAGTGAAGCCATTGATGCCATTGCCAATTGACCAATATAATCCTCAAAAAGCTCACTACCGAATAGCATCGCGAAAATTGCTGCTGGATCAATTATTCCTTCCCTGTAGAATGTTGACAAGAAAGCTGATTAGAATATGATTATTGGAAGATTCTTTAGAATATAAGGTGAAACTTGCATCTTTGGACGCAAGACAATTAGCTCCAACTAACAGTACAGATGCTGCTGCCTTGCCGAAAGTGCCAAGCCCACATGGACCCTAAGGTTTAAGTATGTGCCATAGCCTCTAGATAATTTAGTTGTGAAAATCAGACATACGTTGAGATGCCAGATTTCCCATGGGCATCATAAGCTTGGCGTTGTGCAGGGTCACTAAGAACTTGGTATGCCTCCCCTAGTTCCTGCAATAAGAATTTCTCTGAGTAAACAATAATCTTATACATATGAAAGGTATGCACACATCATACTAATTTTTCTCATGTAGTCAATAGCATCAATTCTCACATTAAAACTACCATGAGGAATAAATATAATACTATATCAGTTATGGAGAATGTTATGTATTTACAGCTAAGTAGTCCATACTTAGAGAAAATCTTTTAAAAAAAAGTAAAAAAAAAACATGTGTCATGATATCACATCACAGCCTTGTGGTCATTAATTAACAAGATACTACAACCAGTCCTGCTTTCTGGCTTACACCAAGCTATGTCCTAAGCTATATTACAAAGTTTAAATTGTTGGGCAAGTTTACATGGTTGAGTCAATTGAAATTTGGCAGTAGCTTCTTTCCTCATCGAGTCACGACAATATGCAGGGTTTAGAGCAACTCTAGCAGATCCCGAATAATGCCAACCTGAAAAACCAGTTTCGTGTGCCCCTGAAACTGGTTTTACGGGTTAGAAATTCGTCGCGCACAATAGAAACGGCAAATTCGAACCAGAAATTTGAGAAAGTACTTCGCGCTTTCATTTTAGCAAACATAGTTGCATAATTCAACAAGATCATACATTTGAGAAAGTACTTCAAGACTAAAACCTAGATCTGCGCCGCCACCCTAGTCCCCGCCGCCCTGGTTGCCGGAGCTGCGCCCGAGATCACGAAGGATGATGCGCTGGCAGCGCTCCTCCTTCTCCCACATCCGCCGTTGGGTTGTGTGCTCGGCGCTCAGCTGAAGGCCATACCGGAGCTGTTCGGCGTTGTACCCTTCGAACCACCGGCCAGTATACTCGATGCGTGCGAGTTTGGGAGCGCACGGACTTCTCCTCGATGTGTCGGACGGCATCGTCGTCGGTGGTGTTGAGCCCGGACTTGGCGGACTCGGAGTCAGAGTAGTCGGAGGAGTCTGAGTCCAACGCCGGCACATCGTCGAGGCCGGCACCCGCAGGTGGCGCGCCGGTGCCACCGCCCGCAGGAGGTGCGGCGACGAAGCCGGCCAAGCCATGCCTCAAAGGCCAAAGCAACTTGGCTGACAAGCATTGGGAATTCGCACTTGAATGACAAGTATTTGGGAATTTTTCGTTTTTATCATGCCTCAAAGGCCAAAACAACTTGTTACAAAATGGTATATCAGCGTTTTCATAAGGTTCACTGACGTGGGGTGGCCACGGCAAGTCCCAGGGTCGAGTACCCTAGGTTGATTGAGAGGGAGAAAGATGAAGTGCTGGTAGTTACCACGGCGGACAAGCAAGGCGATTTACCCAGGTTCAGGCTCCCGGAGGATAACACCCTACTTCCTGCTTGTCTGGTATTGATTATCGGTGGTGTTACAATGGCAATCCCGGCGAGATATCGATCTCGCTAGGATTTTGGTGGTGGAATAATAGCGTGTCCTAATCGGCGGCCCTCCCAGCCTTTATATAGAAGGCTGGGTCTCGGGAGTTCGCAACCGACTAGGTTTACAAGTAAGGTAGGTCTCTACCGCCATAAGCTACGCCTTCCTTGGGACGTACTCTGTCTTCTTTGGGCCCCCTTCATGGGCCTCGAGCGTTGTCTCCTAGTAGGCCGCCAGTTGGGCCCTAGTCCTTGCATGCACCAGGTATCCTCATGGTGGGGCACCTGTAACACCCCGGCCCACCCCCGGACCGGGCCTGTCACCCCTGGCAACTCTGTAGGATCTCTAGACTGGCCCCATAGAACAACACTGGTCTTTTACCAGTTCCCGGTCGGTCACCCATCCTTGGAGTGCTCCGGGCCAAGCACGCTTAACCTTGGAGTTCCTTCCAGATGAGCTTCCGGAAAAGAAGTTGCAACTTCTTGATATGAGTATCCTATCAATCCTATTAAGCCCTGAGCCAGGATCTCACATTCTTCCCCCCTTAGAAGACCGACGCCCTCGTCGGTCAACCCCCAGTCCAGGAACTTCCCCCCTTGGCACCCGTCTGTGCGCCCAGTGCCGGCACATGTCCAACATGTCCGCCCACTGACCCGCACACGCCCGAGTTACCGCGAGGGTCGGCTCTGATACCAAATGTAACACCCCGGCCCCGGACCGGGCCTGTCACCCCTGGCAACTCTCTAGGATCTCTAGACTGGCCCCACAGATCATCACTGGTCTTTTCTGCGCACTTTGTCCTCACTCGTGCGCACCCGGGAACCAGTTCCTGGTCGGTCACCCATCCTTGGAATGCTCCGGGCCAAGCACGCTTAACCTCGGAGTTCCTTCCAGATGAGCTTCCGGAAAAGAAGTTGCAACTTCTTGATATGAGTATCCTATCAATCCTATTAAGCCCTGAGCCAGGATCTCACAGCACCCGATAGGTAGGCCCACGTCAGTAGCCCCCGAATGCTTGGTCGAGTCGAAGAATCGGGTAAGGACTCATCTCCGGGTGCACGTAGTCTTTTGACTTGTTGCAAGATGTTTTGTTTTGAGTCGGTAATGCATCGACCGTTGGATATGTTCATGTTTTGCTGTCTAGTCGACAGGTTCTAGGGATGATGACATAGCTGGCCTGGTTCACTCGACGGATCAGGACCAGTTAAATGCTCTCGGGCAAAAACTTAGCTAGCCTACTTCAAGCTCGAGCCCCCGGAATCGAGCCTGGAAAGAGCTGATAAGCTTTGACTCAGGCCGCGGAGGTCTTACAGAGGATACTGTAGTGTGATAAATTGGGCACCCAATGCGTCCGTCAGGATTTTCTTCATGCCTGCTGGCATGGGAGTTACAGGGTGAACGCAGCGGGTGCGAACCCTGGCCGGCTCGACTGATCGGCGGGTCTTATCTTTGCACTGTAAGCGCAGCATCCGAGGATCATATGCGACGGACGCATCTTGGGTATAGAATGCTTTGCGACTGCTGTAGTCGTGGTCTTTGGATAGAGCTGAGCAGCTTTGGTCAGTAAGAACTTCGACTACTTGCTTCAGACTCGATGGTCTCACGGTCTTGTGTTATCGGGGGCGCGACAGCGCTCCCGATGGGAGTAGCCCCCGAGATTAAGCTGAATTGCTGGCAATTGAGGTTAATCTCAATTAACCTTTGTTGAAAGAAATTTTTGATGCGCTCCCGATGGGAGTGAATGAAGCATGATTTGGGGACTCGACAAACAAAGGAGTCCCTTCAGCCTGTTGGCCTACTTTGAATGGAGTATGATTTGGGGACCCAACAGATAAAGGAGTCCCTTTCAGCCTGATGGCCTAGTGCGGAATGCTCAGGCGATAATGTGACGTAGTCGAATGATAAGAAGGTCCGTCAAGAGGACTCAACAGCCTGCTGGCCTTGGAGTGGTAAATATCACGAGTTGGACTCGAGTGATCCTTCTGCTTGTTAGGCTGACGTCATGCATGACGATTTTTCCTTGCTCGCTGTCGCTGATGGGACACGACGCTGTGGTCCCATTGTCAGTGTTGACCAGGAACGACGTCGTTTCAGTTCTGATTTGACCGCACGGCGCGAAAATTTCGGGGCGTGATGATGGCTTCCTCTTTTCTCGTGCGTAGTGGGCGGCGTGGCCTGCGACGGTTGCGTTCCGCGTCCGCCACGTGTACGGTTGGATGCAGGCCGTTGCCGCCGATGCCGTTTAGACAGTTCAGATTTGGCGGCGTCGCGGTATATTTATTTCACCACAACGGGAGAGATTGATTCCATCCCCATTCTTGCCGCTTCCTTTCTTTGCTTCATCTTCAACCTCGCGCCTCTCCTAGCGATGAAGAAAGCGGGCGCGAAGAAGGTGGCGAGCTCCGCCGCCGCCGGCGTTGCGGGGACGAAGACCAAGAGGGGGAGTACGGCAGGGAGCGCCGCTGCCGTTGTTGATGCCGCGGGCGTGGATACGCTGAAGAAGATCCCTGGCGACTGGGTCAAGTCCGCCATCAAGGATCATCACCTGGATGAATTTCGGGAAGATGGTTTGCTGCCGCCAGCGGACCAGCTGGCCACGCGTGCGCCCGGGAAAGAGGTATTCCCGCAACCTCGGCCCGGCGAGCGTGTTTGCTTTGCGGATTTCTTGCATCGGGGATTCTCTTTCCCCCTCCATGATTTTGTTCGTGGATTGTTGTACGTGTACGGGTCCAAATGCACGACTTGACCCCGAACGGCGTCCTCCACAATGCGTGCTTTATCACCTTGTGCGAGTGCTTCCTGGGGGTGCACCCGCACTGGGGCTTGTGGAAGACCATCTTCAACGTCAAGAGAAACGTGGGTGCTGGTGGCACCTACCCACTTGGCGGCTTTGGCATCCAGATGCGCGGCGACACCTACTTCGCGCTGAAGCAGGTCGATTCCGTCCAAGGCTGGCGGAAGAAGTGGTTCTACGTCCGTGTGGAGTAGGAGGGCCTTCCCGACTTCGTGGCTGACAAACCTCTGAGGAAGTCGAACGCCTGGGCGCACATGCTGTCGAGTGAAGACAAGGTGGAAGTGGCGCCCCTGCTGAAGAAAGTCGCCGAGTTGATGAAGACGATGGGCAAGGAGGTGGGTGGCATCCACCTTATTGCCACTTTTGTGAAGATGCACGTGCAGCCGATACGCCTTCGGAACCACCCAATGTGGGAGTTCCAGGGCGCAGATGACTCCTCCCGCCTGACGAATGAGGAGTTGTCGAAGAAAGAGATCGTTACGAAGGTGCGGTCCGTGACTAGCCTCAGAGCCTCGGACCCCTGCGACGTCGACTGCCCCGTTGCTCCCTATGGGATGGAGAACCCACTGCCTGAGGTGAGATTTGTTTTGCTTTTTGTTGTTGATTCTTCTATGTTGCTGTTGTGTGAACCATCTTGTGCTTGCCTTGCAGGGTCACCCGAGTCCCTCTTGTCTTCCACCTTTACCTGAAGGTGGGGTGACTTTTGAGGTGGAATTTCCCGAAGTGGAGCCGGCTGATGAGGATGACTCTGTTCCCTTGCGACCACCTCACCTGATGAAGAGGTGGAGGAAACGGAGCAGGATGACGAAGAGGAGTACCCACCCAAGCGTCGCCGGCAGGACAAGGCGAAATCAGCGGGCTCGCCGTCCAAGAGGGTGGCGCTGGAGGACGATGGCGACTCGGGCTCTTCGTTGCCCAGCGTGAAGAACCCGATGGAAGTTGTTCCGCTGAACACGGCGCCTCCCGCTGGCGGTGCGGCCGAGCTTGGCGGGTTGTTCGACGTGGACTCCCTTGGTAGCGAAGAGGACGAGGAAACAAGGTGAGCCCCTTTCCCCATGCTATGCTTCTGTCTTTGCTTCTGCGCAGTTTTGAGTTGAGCACTCTGTGCTCAGTGCTGGCCGTGGCGCGGGTGTGCCTCCTTCTCCTGTCCGGGAACACATGTCTGCTCCGAGCGGTACGGAGTCACAGCTGAACCCTCCGGAGGCTTCCCCTTCGACGACTGCGACGGCCGCTACGGGGGTTGTGAAGGCTTCGGCTCCCTCCGCTCCGGAAGTATTTGCTCCGTCTTCTTCGAGCGCTATGCCGCTCCATGATCATGTAAGTGTCTTCTGGCCTTCTGAGTTATGGGTACACGACAGCGCTCCCGATGGGAGTAGCCCCCGAGGCTATGTGCAACTAGTAGAGTTGGTCATAGGCTAAAATTCGTGAGTTGTCCTCTGTTGTACAGCCTTTCTGCCGCAAGCTCATGGAGTCAGGTGCGGCGTATATCCAGATGGAACAGGAGAGGGATCAGCTTCGCCTTGCTATGGAACAGTCGAAGCGTAAGCGACTCTTTGATTTTTGTTTTTCTTGCTACTACTCCTGCTTTCGCGTCCACTTGATGCTTCGTTCTTTTTGCAGGAGACCAGGAGGCTGCTGCGCATCGGGTGCTCGAGCTGGAGAAAGCACTCAAGCTCAACGCGATGATGCTGAGCAAAAGCTGAAGGAAGCCAAGGGCGAGAGGATGCCATTCTTCAGTCTGAGAAATTGCAGGTTGAGCGCCTGCGAGCCCTTGCCCATGTTGTGGGAGGTAATACCTCAGTCATGTCTTGTTTGCTTGAAGTTTGTTCTCCCAATTCAGTCGAATTGGTACTTAAATTTGTTGGATGCGCAGATGCTTTTGGCGCGGCTCCGCCTATGGAGGTGGTGGACGACGATGTCCCGCTGGATCGCGCTGTCAGCGCCTTCGACACCATGTGTGCTTACGCCAAGGACGCGCTTGCCAAGTCGACCGGTGCTCTTGCTGCGGTGCACAACAACGTCTTTCCACTACGCACGCCACCCGCTAGCGTTGATGGTCTGGCCGCAGTACTTGGCCCGGAGTCTTCCACCATGACGAACTTCACTCGCACCCAAACGGTACGCGGCTCGGAGCTTACATTCAAGCTGTTGCTGGGTCATGGTGTTGCGGGTGACTTCAAAAAGGTCGTAGCGGACTTCCCGCGGAAGCCTGATGGAAGAACGGCGTCATTGAGCTCGGTGAAGGAAGAGGCGGCGCGACTGGCGGAGAACATGGTGGCCATGGTGGAGCGGCGCACTGCTGAAGTTGCTGCCCGCGCTGTTAGGTCTAGGTCGGAGTCGACGTCGTAGGATGTAGTAATGGCCTCCTCCCTTTTTTATTTTGCTTGTAATGAACTTGTGCTACTTGGTGATCAACATGAGGCTGCTTCTGCCATTTGTGTCTGTTTGACTGCGCTGTCGGGGTTTAGCCCCCGAGTGTGCTTTTGTTGACTCTTTTGTATTCAGGGGTCTCATGCTATTTGACCTTCGTTTTTGGGCAGCCTGAGGTGTCTGGTGCATCGAACGCTTCTCCTTCCTCGAGTGCGCGGCCACGGCCTGCTGTCTGGAGCAGAAATGATGAAGTCGTCATGTCATACATGAAGACACGAATTGTGAAGTTGGAGAAGGAGCTGAAGGATGCCCAGGATGAGCTGGACGCACTGAAGTCGAGGCCTGCACCCTCGTCCGAACGGGAGGACTACTTGATTGGGGAGCTGGACCTGATTAATTGACAGCAGAAAAACTAGTCTATTTTGATTATCTCCTTTAGTTCGATGAATGTGTCCTCGAGGTGAACACTTAACAATCAGCACAGAAGGCAAAAACACCATTGGCACCAACAGAGTAGCCCAACAAAAACACCTGCTCACAAAACCCAATTGGGGGCAGTTGGCATTGGCATCAACATGTACACCTCTAATCGGATTCAATATTCTACACTAGTGGATGGCTACCCGAGTTGTTCGGTACAGCAGCTCATCTGTGAGCTGAACAAAAGGTAGGTAGATACAATCATACAAGGAGCAAGGCGATGGCAGAACACTTTACCTGGAACTTCCCCGCGGCCTGCGGATCATTTGGGTTCTTGTCTGGATGGACCTGTCTCGCCTGCAACACCACCACCGGCAGGAATCAGATATTTTGAAAAAAACGCAGCTAAGCAAAGCAGCCGCGAGGAGGACGCGGAAGATTACCTTGACGTAATAGGCTTTCTTGATCTCGGACTCGGAGGCGGTCGGGGTGACCCCGAGCACGTCGTAGTAGCCCGTCTCCTTCACCATGGCCGGCGCCTCCCCTGGAGCTTCGATCTCCTCACCTCCTGCTCTTCCCGATTCGGTTCCAGGCAGGGCGCGGATCCACCAACTGACTGGCTGACTGTTCTCTCGCAAGGGCAGACGGGGTGCGTCCGCCGGTCGATGGACGGGTACGCCCGGCGACGGCGACTGGGGGAGTACGCCGCTGGTGGGCGAGAGGACAGAGCTGCTGTGGTGGTCGGGCTTTTGGATTTCTGCCACCTGCAAAGCGCGTGGTGTCGGGCTGCACTTCTTCCTGTTTTCGCTGGAAGTCTACCACGATACCATTGGATTCGGGTCAGGTCAGTCGGCTGCTCAGGCGTCTGCGATCCTATCTCAGATCGGCGTAAATCGCGGGGCTGACTTGCAGACAATTTTTTACATCCCATAAGTAACAATAAATTACAAAGAGGTCCAAAAGATTGAGACACGATGATTACAGAATAATAAAAAGAACTTGTCAAAAAATACTTCTAATTAAGATAAATAAGCATATGCTTTAAGTAAATTGCTAAAAAAAAGTAGAACACCGACAGATCTAGAGTGATGGATAGTGAAGCAACAAAATAAAGAGATATAGACAAAGCTTATCGATGCTTCTTGAAAAAAAATAAGAACACAAAGCAAGGTAGTGAGTAAACAAGAACATATGAATTGCAAATATCTATACCACATAAAAAGAGCGAGACTGTCAGATCCGAGAGATCTTGATCTTAAATTTGGCGAAATCCGACGTCTCACGTTTCCCCAATGTTGTATGATGTGCTAAACAAATAAAATCGCAGAAAACCCGGCCGCTGATCCGCAAATCCCGCATGTATTCAAGACGTACTCCCTCCGTTCCAAATTAGATGACTTCCATTTGTACAAATGTAGATGTATCTATACTTATAACATGTCTAGATACATCTATATGTGGACAAATGGAAGTCATCTAATTTGGAACGGAGGGAGTAGGAAGGAAACTGCCTGATCCCCACTAATCATGCACGAATGCATGATCTCTTACCTAACAAAGAATGCGCCGCGCCGTTGAGCCTTCAGCGTCAACATCTACCCGTCCCTCAGCCTCTACGGCAACGATGATTTCCCGATCGACTACGCACTGCCCAAGCCCGTCGTCGACAATGGCATCACCTACACCAATGTGTTCGACGCCAATTTCGACACGCTGGTCTCAGCGCTCAAGAAGATCGGGTTCGGAGACCTACCGGTCGTGATCGGCGAGGTCGGCTGGCCGACGAACGGGACAAGCACTGTCGTGGGGTTGTCACGGCAGATGTTACGAGGGGGTAACTTAGATTGGGGGCAAGGCGACTCTGGTGTTCAGGAGATGATCTAGCTCTACGAGGGAGAAGATGTTTTTACCCAGGTTCAGGTCCCCTCGGTGGAGGATCCCTACGTCCTGCTATAAATCACTATATGATAACAGATTACATGGTGCGCCAATGACGATCGCCGGGTTTAGATGACTCCGGCGTGGGAGCTCTCTCCCCTGAGCTCTCTCTATTTTGTCTATCTTATTAGGCCTGAGACGTGTCTCTTTTGATCTCTCCCCCTCCATCTAATTCCCTCGGATCTGTCTATCTATGACCTAGGAGCCGGTTTATAAAGACATCCGGGTCTCCTAGTCGCATACAAGGTAAAACCGGGTTACACCCGTACTAGGAGTCCTACTCTATCTCCTCTAGTCTTGCGTGTACTCCAAGTCTTGGACTCCGTGACGCGTACCACCTCCGGGTCTTCTAGAGCCTTCCTTACTTAGGCCGGGTTACCGACAAGCTCTCCGGCCTATCAATGTAACCCGGCCCATGGCGATGGTTAGCTGGCCTCGCCCGGCCTCCTGCCTGACGGGTCATGCTTTCCTCTTCATGGGCCTACCGGGTTATTATTCCCCCATCAGTAGCCCCCAGGGTGACTCGGGCGCTGGGCTGGCGTGCTCCTCTTTCAGCTTCAAGCTTTATTTCTTGGGGAGAGCCGCCATCCTTGATGTCCGGGTTAACCTCCTGAAAATAAGAATTACATATAAAAATATAAAGACCGGGTTACATTGCCTTTTCTTTAGCTAGGCCGGCTCTTCTTGGCGGTCCATATCATAACCCGGACGCTTTCTACTGGGTTCATACGCCTCCGGTGTTCTGTTCAACACTTAGTTTATAACATCAATCAACCTCCTGAAATAAAATAAGTAAATATTTAACGGGACAAAACCCGGGCTATAATTGCTAGGTCAGCTCATTTTGGCGGTCCATTTTAAAACCCGGCATTTCTTCCTGGGTTCATATGCCTCCAGGTTTATCTCAAGATCATCCCGCAAATCCTGCCAGGAATATTCCCATGTTTTTCTTTGTGGTTCCTTTGACCTGGTTTTTGATGGAGCCTACTCATACGGAGGCTGTGCTGAAGGATGCTCCAGATTCCCACGGTCCGGACTTAATGGAGCTTACTCACATGGAGGCTGTCTTTCAAGACCCGGATTTTGAAGACCCATAAATATTAACCTCAATTTTTCTCATGTATATAACCTGTAGCCCCCCAAGCTCCGAGTTTATCACCTCGCGATAACTTGGTGCTTGATGAATGAATATAAAACTTCGAACCGTGTAGCCCCCAAGTGTCGGGTTGCATGCCTGCATCGACCTGGGACTTCCGCATCTTGTACCTCTGAAAGAAATTTTGAACTTCAAATACTGTAGCCCCCAAGTGCCGGGTTATGTGCCTGCAGCAACCTGGGACTTTTTTTACTACTTCGAAAAAATTTAGCCTCAAACTGTGTAGCCCCCAAGTGCCGAGTTGTGTGCCTGCAGCAACCTGGGACTTTGACAATTTGCGCTTTGGATGAACTTTTGACTAGTGTAGCCCCCAAGTGCCGGGTTGTATGCCTGCAGCCACCCGGGACTCACATTTTTCTTCATAATCTCGTAAAATTTGAAGCACAGTAGCCCCCGAGCGCCGGGTTGTTGTTCCTACAGCATCTCGGAGCTCGCCTTCATAATATTTCCAGTGACTTGTAGAAAAAGCTTCTATACTTGTAGCCCCCAAGTGTCAGTTCGTTCGCCTGCAACATCTAAGGACTCATTTTGCAGAACCTTTATCTTTCAGTATCAAATATGGTGACTCGCGTAGCTGGAGATTCAACCGTGACGTTGGCAAAGCCGGCCGTGATCACAAACGCTGAAGAGCTGACCAGGCTGGGTGAAGCCGGCCACAATGGGAGCAAAGCCGGCTGCTCCTTCTTTGTGTTTTCTTCTCCTATGCACAACATGCATTCATATTCTCATGATCAGAGCAGCAATTTTTTTTCTTTATTACTTTCCTCGGCAGCACATGGAACATGGACGTGTCTTTCCTTGAGACTTGAAGCGCTAATGTATCGACTTTCATCTATGTCCAGACTTGTAATACTCCTGTTGATCTGATGTTGATCTGATGCTTCAAAATTTCTGGCCTCTGCGGATGCCTGAGCCGGCAAAAAATTGCTGGCCTTGTGAGGTGAGGTGGCGAATCTAGAAATCCCAACTTCCGTCTGAAGATGCTGTAGTTATTGAACATATAGCTTTGATAAAGACCCGGCGGCCGCCTCCCAACTCGCACATGTACGTACAAGCTGCCAGCCCAATGACCTCTTTTTTCTTCTTAACGTGATCTCCATGCAGTGAGCAGCTAGTAACTTTGACTTGTCATCATTTTTTTTATCACCCAAAGTTATGCCTTGATCGCATGCATGACTTCGGCAGCAAATTCAGACGATTATTTTTCTTCTTTCCTTGGCCTTTACGTGATCTTCTTTTGCTGTAGACAAAATCACGTGGTCTTGCTGCTTTTAGCATAAATGTTTCTGACTTCCCAGATATCAAGCTCTATGAACCGGTCTCTTCTGCCGGGTTATAGATTGATCCTGCAAAAAATTTCCCTTAGGCACAAATTAACATTATACAGCATGATAGACTTGTAATAAATTAAAAACATAAATATTTATCTTGATGGTGTATGTACACCCTGAAAATTTGCTTTTTTAATGAACGTGATATGTCGTTCTGCAAATCCTTTTGGTTTAGATGACCCTTTTGGTTTCTTTAGCTATGAGCCGGCTTTCGCATGGATTTTCTCTGTCGCAACTTCTCTGATAAAAACAGGGTCAGGCAAGTCCCAATGGGCCTCATGACTGATTGAATTTACAGGTGAGCAATCAGGCCATAGAAGTGCGAGTCACATCGAACTCAACTAGTAAGATAACCAAGAATTATACTAGTGGCATAAAAAGGCCGGGTCTTAGGATTGCAGCCACAAACTATTCAAGTAAGAACCCCCAAGACCCGGATCAATGTTTATAAAGTAAAGGCTTAATTGTGCAACATTACCCCATTGATCCATATACTGTTGCGATGCACTCTGTGGGCATCTGCTAATAGAATTTTTTGCGAAGCACTCCTAAGCGACGCTAACCGAAGTTGCGAAATGCTATTGGGCCAAGCTAATATGATGCGAAGCACTCTGGGCAACGCTAACCGAAGTTGTGAAGCGCTCTTGGGCAAAGCTAATATGATTTTTTGCGAAGCACTCTGGGCAACGCTAACCGAAGTTGCGAAGCGATCTTGGGCCAAGCTAATATGATTTTTTGCGAAGCACTCTGGGCAACGCTAACCGAAGTTGCGAAGCGCTCTTGGGCTAAGCTGATCATAGTAAAAAGATAAATGGTGCTAGATATAAAAGAAGCATTATATGTAATACGGGCAAAGCTGAGAGATGTTTCATGAATTTTCCTTCGATTGGTTCCACGTGTGGTTCAGTGTTTGTAACCTGAACATCTTCACGCGCATCCATTAAGTGGTGGGATCCATGTCTTCACTCAACTTTATTAAATTGACTAAATAAATACAGTATGAAATTTAAATATAAATGCAACTTAGCTTGTTTTGTCATGTGTTGAAGACGCAGCGTAAGTGCGCGGGTCGTCGTCGTCGCCTGAAGCCGGCTCGCGGCCGGGTCTCCTTGGTCGACGCTCTTGCGCTGCTACATCTTCCTTTTTCATCATTACGTGAGCTGCTCTTTTTCATGCATGGTCACGTAACAAGCCAGCTAAATCCAATTTTTCTCCTTCTTTTTCCAAAAGATGATCAGATGCACGGGGGTAGCACTCGAGGGCAACCCTCCGGATCGCTTTCTTTTTCCTTCTCCCTTTCTTTTCTCTAGTAGTACATCGTGTTGCATATGGATTGATCGATCCACGGGATCGCTAGTTCCACTTTCCTTCTTCGTACGTATGCCAGCGTAGCGTTTGCTGAAGACTTGTTGAATCTTTTCCTTTTTCCCTCGGGATTGCTTGACCCGGCTTGTGAGCTGTTGACTACTCTCTTTTCTTCTCGCTGTTTCATAACTCGCACGCGAACGCAGGTCAGCCACGCCCGGCTCAACGTGCTCGTTCGTGATCCTTGCGGATCCGAACAGGACAAGACGTGCTGCCCGGGTCTGTGTAGAACTCGACCGGCCGAAGCAGACCGGGTGGAATACGATGATGTCCACCACATCGATCGATATCAGCTCGGCGAGTTGCGATCCGAATCTCTTGATCTCAACTTCCCTACGCCAGCTCCAGGTTTGGTTCCTCCAAGACTGGCTCATTTATTACCGGCTCTTCTTTTTCTTCCCGCGAATCTGCTTCCGGGTTTCACCTGAAGTCATGGACGATACAATCTTCTTGCTGGTTGCTGATGATCTTGCCGACGACGCTTTTCTCCATCCCTTGCAGTGCTTCTCCCTTGATGAGAACACACTTGGTCGCAGTCCCCACGGTGGGCGCCAACTGTCGTGGGGTTGTCACGGCAGATGTTACCAGAGGGTAACTTAGATTGGGGGCAAGGCGACTCTGGTGTTCAGGAGATGGTCTAGCTCTACGAGGGAGAAGATGTTTTTACCCAGGTTCAGCTCCCCTCGGTGGAGGATCCCTACGTCCTGCTATAAATCACTATATGATAACAGATTACATGGTGCGCCAATGGCGATCGCCGGGTTTAGATGACTCCGGCGTGGGAGCTCTCTCCCCTGAGCTCTCTCTATTTTGTCTATCTTATTAGGCCTGAGACTTGTCTCTTTTGATCTCTCCTCCTCCATCTAATTCCCTCGGATCTGTCTATCTATGACCTAGTAGCCGGTTTATAAAGACATCGGGGTCTCCTAGTCGCATACAAGGTAAAACCGGGTTACACCCGTACTAGGAGTCCTACTCTATCTCCTCTAGTCTTGCGTGTACTCCAAGTCTTGGACTCCGTGACGCGTACCGCCTCCGGGTCTTCTAGAGCCTTCCTTACTTAGGCCGGGTTACCGACAAGCTCTCCGGCCTATCAATGTAACCCGGCCCATGGCGATGGTTAGCTGGCCTCGCCGGGCCTCCTGCCTGGCGGGTCATGCTTTCCACTTCATGGGCCTACCGGGTTATTATTCCCCCATCAAGCACGCCACGGTGCCCTACGCGCAGCGGTTCTACGCCGGGCTGCTCAAGCGGATGGCAGCACGGCAGGGCACGCCGCTCCGGCTGCGCGTACGGATCGAGGTGTACCTGTTCGGGCTCATGGACGAGGATGCCAAGAGCGTGGCCCCGGGCAACTTCGAGTGGCACTGGGGCATCCACACGTTCGACGGGCGGCCCAAGTTACCGCTGGACCTGCGTGGCGACGGGTGACAGGCCATGCCAGGGCGTGCAGTATCTACCACGGCGGTGGTGTGTGCTGAACCCGAACGCCACCAACACGACGGCGCTCGCGGACACTTCGGCTACGCGTGCTCGCGCGCTGACTGCACGGCGCGCCGATACGGGTGCAGCTGCGGCACGCTGGACGCCACCAGGAACGCTTCCTACGCGTTCAACGTCTATTACCAGGCGCAGGGGCAGGTACCGTCGGCGTGCGACTTCCAGGGGCTCGACATGGTCACTGACAAGGACATGTCACATCCCCACTGCAACTTCAGCGTACAGGTCGCCCAGTCAACCGAGACGGCCAGGACCACGGCCGCGAAGTCCTCGGCCCCCGCCTCGGTGCCGGCAAGGGTGGCCGCCGCCGTGCTGGCTTTGGTGTTCGTGTTGGTCTTAGCGTAAGCTAAGGGAATAATTAAGTATTCGGTTTTGCTAACACTCGGGCAACCGAGATTGAAGCTAACGCTCAGTCGATCTCCCCTGTATCAAATCGAGAGAAGAGAGAGAGTAGGAAGTGGAGCTCCTCGTCGGCGATGGCGATGGCGACGACGCGGCTGGCCACGGCGGCGACGGCGGTGACGAGGACTGGAGCGAGCCGGAGCCGACGAAGACGCGGCTGGCTGTGGCGGAGGCGGTGGAGGCGAGCAAGTAACTTAACTCGGGGGGGGGGGGGGGCTGCCGGCGCCGGAGAAGACACGGCCGGCGGTGGGGGGGGGGGTTTAGAGGGAAGCTCGGGGCGGTGGCGGACCGGCGGTGGGCCGCGGTTGGAGGAGGTCGGGGCGCCGAGGCGGTGCGGGTGGCGGCAGCAGGCGGCATGGCCGGCGATGGCGGCGGGGGGTCGCCGGAGGAGAGGAAGGAAGAAGACGACCGAGCGAAACGGCCGCGCTCGGTCGACCGAGCGCTAGACACTCCCTTAAGTATTTGTAGGTCTGTAGATATGTGGCAGACTGCAAATTGTTGTAGGCTAATGAAATTAGTTGTTGTTTCTGCCTACGCGGCACGGATACGGATACGGGTATCCGTATCAGGCCGATACGGACACGGAAATACGGCATTTTGAAAATGCGCCGATACGAGGATACGTTTTAATATTTTTTCAAATAAGAAAATAAGTACATGTAACAGATTAACAGCAGGTATGAACTACAGAATAGCAGATTACCTTGTTTCTTGACTTTTTAAGCATCCAAACTCCAATTCTCACTCCATTCCAATATTCCATTCCAAGTTGGCAAGTTCTAAAGAGTAAAGACAAAGACAGCAAGATAGAATGTTAGTTAATTGTTTAACACTCAACTGAACTCCAAGTTGTAACTAGAATAATAAATGGCAGCAGCACTTGACCTTTTCTTCCATGTTGAAATGCAGCAAGCTAGCAACCAGCATTCCAGCAATAAGTCAATAACAAGAACCAGAACAGCACGGCAGCAAATACCAAATAATAACATAAGAGTGGCACTGTGGCAGTTCAAATAATAACATAAGAGTGGCAGTTCAAATATTACATAGCAAGCAAGCAGGATAGAAAAATAGCATAAGAGTGGCACTGTGGCAGTACGAAGTACGGACATATTACAAGACCAAGACATCATAAATTAATAACTAGGCTTCATTCTCGTCCTCACTCCTCATCCTCATCCTCATCGTCTAAATTGACCATACCAGCATCCACATCTCCAAATGAGATAGCTTGCAGCTGTGGCTCATCAATGGACAAGTTAGCAACCTCAAGTAGACCAACACCCGATAGAGACTCAAAAGCATCTCCTCCCACATCCCACATCATTGATTCACCCTTCTTGTATGCATCTGAGCTTCTTGAGAGCAATCTCAAATTAGAATGGGTGTACACCAAATCTTGTGCACGCTCAGGGGTTAATGCATTTCTGCTCACACTATGTATGAAGCTATATGTACTCCAATTTCTCTCACAGCAAGAAGATGAGGCTGGTTGGCTAACCAATTTAATAGCCAAGGTCTGCAATGAAGGAATTGATGAGCCATGATTGGTCCACCAAGCCATTGGAGTACACATCCATCTATCATTGATTGACTCATGATCATTGAATTCTTCGGAACAAGTGGAAAACTTGGTGTACTCTTCTTTCACCCTTGCCAAATCTTCTTCAATTGGGAAAAACTTCCGGAAACACTTCAACCTCATCCAATTGGTTGCGGAGATCATTTGCCCAAGCTTTCTCTAATTCAGTAGTAGGTCCCTCTCCCCTCCTCTTCTTACCACTGTTGGGATTGTTTGCAGTAGATGAAGCAGAAGCACCACTTGCAGATCCAACACTATATGACACAGGGTTAGCCTTTGTTTTTTCCAGTGCTCTTTTAGCCATCTCAACCTCACTTCTAAGTTGGGTCAGAATTTCAATTGTGACCTTCTTACATGGAGCTGTTTGATGTCCTGATTGTTTCAACAAATGGGCTTGCACTCTAGAGTAGCTAGAAGTGGCAACATGATCACAGAAATTACAACGCCATCTGGTATTGCCCCCACCCCCTTGTTTCTCTAAAATAGTAACATGACTCCACAGTGGAGCCTTACGATTTGCAGCTTGCTCTGCCATCTACAAAATGAAAAAAGAGAGAAGGAAGAGTGAGCTACTGAGCTGCAATTAGATTACAATCACTCAATCAGAATCAAGAATCAATAGAGGACTGAAGAAAGGAGGAAGGAGAGCACGGCACAATATTTGACAGCCATAAAGACAATTGAGTGAACACCTTCTTACAATTTTCCTGAAGCATATTAGAGATAGCCTACATTAACAAAAGATATTGATGCTCTATCTTGCCAGTTCCCCTAGATTGTCTACTCCTCTGGCCATTGCAGATATTCTTTGTGGATGTGTACAGACTATCATGCAAATGCCTCCATAGGGTACTGCTCTACAACAATGACAGTGTGGTGGAACATTAAAGAGTGTCCAGCACGGAAGATACTGAAGCAAGGAAGCAAGGCCCAACTCGCAGTCCTTGTCCAGCACGGAAGCACCGACAATACCCCAAAGCAAAGAGGGCACATGAGAGGATCAGAGGAGGAAGGAGACTGCTACCTGCTAGGCTGCTACTGCTGCTGGAGAGGAGGAGCTGAGGAAGGAGTGAAGGACACGACGGAGAGGCCGCGAGCTGCTGCTTCTTGCTTACCGCCCGCCCGCCGGAGAGGCCGCGAGCTGCTGCTTCTTGGATCCTACCGGGTGCCGGCCGCCGGTGAGGCGGATAGGTGGCTGGGTCGCCGCCAGCTGGGTCGCCGCCGGCGGTAGATGTGGATCTACCGGTGCCGCCGGCCGCCGCGTGTTGGGGACTCGGGGGAGGTAGCTAGCGGGGTGGGAACTGGGAAGTGAGGATGGCTGGGAGGGTTACGAAAGGGGTAGGGTTTGTTAGTTGGGCTGGGCCGTATCCCCTATTTCGTGTCCAAAACGTATCCAGTAGGTATCCGGAATTGTTTTAATTCATTAATTCACCGATACGGCCAGAAACCGTAGGGATACGGTATCGGAGCTGTATCCGTATCGGATACTGTATCCGACGCGGACTCGCCTTCTCTGCCCCGTATCCGTGCAGCGTAGGTTTCTGCTCAACAAAAAAAAATGCGCCGCAGTCAGCCGACCGTCCTCTTGTCGCGGTCTCTGCATCCTGCCGTCGGCCCGTTGCGCAACACCAAGAGGAACTGAGCGGCCGAAAACGCCGCACCGGGAACAACATCAGCGGCCGATTCTCATGCTGGACCGGCCGTTGCCCGCCCACTCGCCCCGCGTCAAGGAGGACCTCCGTCGCCATTGGTGACATCAGCTTGCAATGTTGCAGGATAGGTGCCGAGTCCGAGTGAGTTGGATATTCATGCCGTCGGCAAGGTATCATGTTCTGGACTTCACCCTACGGCTGCGTGTAATCCATTGTTGAGTTCCTGCAGTTGGTATCTAATTTGACTGTATCACTGAACCGTAGTAGTTTTCTGCCTTTCAAGGTATATTTAATATTTAGCTCTCCGCTTCTTATTTTATTCATTTAATGGGGCCATTCTTATTCACTCGGAAACGAACATGGTATAATTATTTTGATTTTTGCCCTTGCAGATTTAACAAGTTTTGCAAGTGTTAAGAAAAAACATTTATTTTTCAGTGGGTTAGGGAGATGATAAACATCTTTATAGCTGAAGTTCTTGTATCATTATGAGAGTAAATTGAGCAAGGTACAACTTATTTTCATATTTAGACCGCTTATCACAATTAAAATTTACTTAGAACCATTATATCACGTTATGTTTTTAATCGCTACCAACTGTGGGTTAAAAATTTATCAGAAAAACATTTGTGTGACAATTATGCACAAGCAGCTGATTCTCGGTATGTTTTGGTTGCTGGACATTATGTCCTTAACGGAGTATACGTACGTCAATAACTCATTTCGCTCAACCATTTCTGCAACGATCATTTTATTCTGCCCCTTCCTTTGGCCCAGTCCATAACTAAAGGTAGAATGACATTGAGTTTTAGAGTCAAATAGAACAATTTGATATATAGGAGGAGCCTGCATTTTTCTTTGAGCATGTATTCTTCATTCTCATTTTGGCATTGCCCACTTTGGACACTATATAATTGTTATTTTTCTTAATTATATGAATTTACTAGGAAACATGCCCGTGCGTTGCAACGGGAGAGAAAGATTCACAAACAAAACAAAACAAAACACAAAATCATCTTCCTTCAAATCACACAGCATAAATGCATTAAGCTATAGAAATATGTGTAGAAAAGAAAGGTACCGTCAAGGTCTAGCGCTCTATTCCCATCTTTCAAACCTAAAGCAAAATTCTGATATTGAGTGATCATTATTAGTAAAGTAAGGTTGTTAACCAAAGAATTTGTGCATATATACATATATAGATGAACTTATTTTGTGAACGCTTATCACAAATATATATTTGGAGAAATTGAGTGAGTTTACACAATAAGATAGCTGAGCTTGACATTATCAAGTTGTGAAATATGTGAAAATTAAATCCAGACCGTAAGAACATGAAGAGCAACTGAAAGAGTGCTAGCTTACCTTTTCCATGATTTTCGTAGATGCCAAACCAGCTTGCTCCCTGAATTGTTTAGCCAACTGTTGATCTCAAGATCCTTTTCTTCATCCGTATCAATTCAGAAATGAGGTATACATGTTTAAATAGCAGTATTAGTTGGAAACTATGACATAGTTCAAAGTTTGCACACATAGAAACCATGACATAACTGTACCCTCTTTGGCAACCGTCTTGAATCTTTCGGACGAGCTAGTGCTCCTTGCCGACGGTTCCGAAAAAATTGCATGCGGGAATAAAAACATTACAGGGTAGCACATGCCAACAAATTAATTGTGCTTTCTAAAAAGCAATGGCCGTGCAACAGTTGTTTATATTGGTAACTGAGTTCCTCCTCTCTGATGATCCCACAAAGACAACCTTCGTGTTCGCAGAACCTTTGCTAGTTCTACATGGTACTCCATGTGTAGGCGTTTTATCCAAACTTTTGATTGGAACTTGGTCACGAATAATACATATAGTTGGCGATGACGTGCGACGAGCAGAACACCGCGTCCACCATTGTAGAACCTACCGTGTCCGGAGACACAGGCCGCGCTCCGCAGCGGCATTGGTTCCGATCTTGGCGTCGACGCGGCAGAAGCAGTCCACGAACGCCTTCTTCCACGGTTCTTGGAGTCCAGGGAGGTCATCAGGTCGCCAACACCCCGCGCTGCGTGCAGCTCCTGGGAGAGTATGGCGTGAAGCTTGATCAAGTGTCCCGGTAGTAGTCGGTGACCGCCGTTGTCATCGCATGCATGCTGTCGGTCGCCGCCACGGCTTCGGCGATCATCCAGAGCAGGACGCCGTGGAAGCATGGGACGACGATGGCGTGTGTTCCATCTCCGGTGACGGCAGCTGACGGACTCCAGCGCTAGAGCAGCGTACGCCTCCCTGTCCGGCTGCTCCTTATCGGGCGACTGCGTGTGCTGCTCAGCCCGCACAACCTGCACGGGTGAGCTGCAAGCGGCACCGAGGCAGCGAATCGAGCGTGCCCGGGACTTCGGCAGGTGGCCACTCCGGCGAGGCGGCAATTCCGGCGAGCGGCGAGTTGAACCGCTACTCGGCGCTACTGCTTGTGCGCATCTTCTGCTGTTTATGCGTAGCAGGCTTTGTAGAGATGATTCGTCGACCTGCGATTTCCATTGACGACGGAAGGCTCGGTTTCGAGCTTCATTGTCGTGCAAACTTGAAACTCCGTGCTAGTTTGTGTCATCGATTTAGTTTCTGTGGGATTCACGCGTGGAAGAGAGGGCTATATATGGGTTGATTTTCGTGGGTGAGGAGGCAAGAAATTAAACGGAGCAATACGAGCAACGAGTTCGTACCGAACTCGTTTTGTGTGATGGGGCGACTTGGTGCGACTTACGGAAACAAACACATCTCGCGACGTACCAAACCAAGGAACCGGCGACGGACGACAAGAAACTTGACGGACTAAGGAAGAAACACTCCTTCCTTTATTATTATTAGGTATAGATTTTTAGCACTGTCTTTAAATGTTGCTGAGCCGCAAGTTATAAACAATATTTTCAAGTTGAAACACGCTTCATCTTATTCTGAGAATGATATATTTTCTCCATTTATGCATCTCAACCATTTCTTTTACATTTGGTATTGTGAGACTAATTATTTGCTCCACATATTCATGTTGTGGTGGTTTCTTATTCTCACTTAAACTAAATGGATGACTAGACTTTGAAATGACATCGATTGTGATAATTCCTACATATGAAAGTTGATGTTATATATATTACATGGTTTTGCGTGTATAATTTGAAAACTAATAGACTTTGATGATATCTATCATTGCAGTGGCGGAGCCACGTTATGGCTGTGTAGTCATGCGACTACACAGCATTTTTGCAAATCGATCAACCCCACGTATACATGTTTCACTGCTGGACGGAAAAAAACATAGAAATTGACCTCACAGGCCCAGTTGGCTAGGCCTTACTATAGGCCCATGTAGCAAAACAACCAAACCACGCTCTAGTTTTTTACTGAATCACCCACGATGACACGATCAGTCCACGATACGCACCGCCCTCGACTTCTCCTCTTCCGCTTCAACTTCTCGTGTAAATTCCCAAATCGAAAAATTGATCTGTTAGCCAAATTGGGAGCGACGCAATGGGGATTTGGGAGGAATACGCCGACCAGTAGCACCGAGAGCTAAGGTCGCCTGCTGCCCGGAATTCGCTCGTCAGACAGGACCTACTTTGCCACTCTGGTTCTCACGCGAGGCAGCGATCAGTCGCACGGCCACCGCACCTCGGCGATCACCGGCCAGGCACCTCCGCATTCTGGATTCGGCTATCTCGACGCGCCGTCATCAGTTCGTCCGTCCACGTTCACAACAACAGGACGAGGCCCTTCCCCTTTTATTGTAAGTTCTGGTTTCCTCTTTCTTCAAATTTTCAGCAGATTAGTTCAATTTAGAGATTTAGAAATATTGATCTATTTGATCAATTCTTGTATGAGCAATACGAATCAAACTTTCTCGTTCTTTAAGAATTATGTGTATAGTATACTGTATTAGTGTTTTTTCTTATGGCAATAGCTTTTTATGTCAGGACTGAAGTTTGGTAAATGGACAAGTTTGTAAAACGATGGCAGTCAGAGCCAAATGCTGAAAATTCTTCACGGAGAGCAGCTGAAAATGAGGTACAAACTCCTGTTGATCCTAGAGGTGCTTTGGAAAGGGTGCTGATTAATAGCAATGCAAGGCCACGCTCAACCGTAGAAAATGAAGTTGTTGATCTATCTAAACTCCCAGCTGATCCTGCAAAACGAAAGCCTATTTCCCAATATAAGACAGCCCAAATCCGTGATGATGTGCGGAGAAGTTACCTACAGAAAGGGCCATTTCAACCTGTAGGACATGATTTCCCTAAGAGAGATTTTAGTGGAGTTAAGCGTCATTTTCATGAAGATTGGTTCAAGACATACAAGCCTTGGCTAGAGTATAGTATAAAGGAAGATGCAGCATTTTGCCTTTGTTGCCACTTATTTCAAAATGAAAGTATTGCCCGTGGTGGTGGAGATGTATTTTCAACCAAGGGATGGAGAAGTTGGAATAACCTGAAGAGACTAGATACTCATGTTGGTGGTCCTTCTTTGCCGAAAACTAGTTGAGACAAAGAAGCATACAAGTTTTCCTCTGGTATTTCTTTTGGTGAAACTAGCATTGATTCTACCGGTCGCGACGGCAACAGTTGAGAGAGCGTTTTCTGCAATGAAAATTATCAAGACTGATTTGCGCAATAGAATAGGCGATGATTTCTTATATCATTGTCTCATTACCTATGTTGAAACTGATATATTTCAGTTTATTAGTACCGATGCTATTATGTATTCCTATCAAAGTAAGCATGATCGCAAAGGAATCCTACCATGATTATGTTGCAATAAAGTTCAATTTTTTGTGCTCCTGTTTAATTTGTCTACATACGCTGTGCTCTCAAAAGAAATTTTTGTTACATAAGTAAAGTTGACATCACAGAGTTTGAATCCTGGCTCCGCCACTGTATCATTGGTGAGAGTATCATTTAACATGCATTGCGCGTGCAACATTACTAGTATAGACGAAGATGACGAATGTAATTCACCAACTTCAAATAGTTGAAGGCATCTCTATGTATTCTTTTGAAGAGGCTATGTAGTGCACGTAGGTTCTCGGACTTAACCTTCTTATCCGCCATCTCAAAATTTACGGAACTTAGCTCAATATTTTGAGATTGATCTTAAGGTGATCACCAAACTTGTCGAGGTCAATCCAAAAATTGGATGCTCAATGATAACGCCTGATTAAATGGATAGGAAATATCAAATCTTTAAGAGTAACGGCAGATCTCTAAAGGGTAGAACATGCTCGTGTTAGATGCTCAACTAAACTCGCTCTTTTTTCTCTCAAATGATTGGTTAAGAACACAAGAGAGAGATACTTTGTAACACAAGAAAATATATCTCTGATACAAAATAGTTTGTTTGATATTACTATCGGCTTCGTCTTACCATAACATTAATTTGTACTAATTATATTTGTATTCGTATATATGTACATATTTTCCTATGACCTCGGATAAACTTAAAGATGTTTGACTTAGGACAAATCAGGATACGCGGTGCATACTCAAAACTTCCCAATTTCATTCAATACCACGCACCAGTTGAGGGTTATCTACCACTCTATTGTGACCTTTGTGAGAAGAAAAGTGCATGGGCCCTGTAAGGTCAACGCAAAAACGAGGAAGAAAACTTGGTGCCAGTTTTTCCTTAGTGAGCATTGTAAAAGGTATCGGTTATGGATTCCAAGTGGGAGTATGGAGTATGATCTTTCCTTTCCATTGTTCTTTTTGTTGTTTTACTTTTGTATATTTTCTCATGCAAGCTATCTCTTGTGTCATTAGATCCAAAACAAACAAGTTGTGTCACGATGACAAGATGATGTTGATTCCAAATTAAGTTGAGAATTTTGTCTCTCGTTGTATGTATGAAGTGAGAGTACATACCGTGATTTGGCAACACCTGTGTTGTTGGATCATAGTGGAGTAGGTTTATAAAAGAGCACGGTCTGAAGATGGTGGATAAACTCCACTTTGATTTTTGTGTGGATGGGAACATACTTGCCTATGGTTTCATAAATGAAATCCTCTTTAGAAACCGATATCCTCTGATTATTGGTTTTTTAAAGTTCTGATATATTCCATCGGCTATGATAGGTGTGATTATGATGGTAGTGTTGATACCAGCACCAGCACAGAGCCGACATTGGCACCAGCACACGCATCGGGACCACCACCAGCTGTTGCACTAGCACTAGCACCAGCACCGACACTGCCTTGTCTAGTCTTAGTAACCTACACCTATGTGGTTACCAAGGCACATCTAAAACATAATGTTTGTGAGTATATAATGGTAAAAGTGCTCTACTTTCGATATGTGTTGTTAAAGTTTTACATGATTTACTGCATCGCTCTTATTGTTGGGTTATTTCTTACTTTGAATTAGAAATTACCGAGATCTATCACCGAGGATCTCCTCATCGGTCGAAGGGGCGAAATAGGCTTCATCATGTGCGGTAAAGGTGTGATAGTATACGCACGGTACACCGTTAGTGGCAAGTATGACCGCTTGGCGGTTACTTTCGGTGTCCAGGGTTCGCCGCAACAACCAAGTTTATGATTGGAGTTGTGATCAAGGTTTGCATCTCTTTCTATTATAGTTGCAACGACATGTTTTTCAAATTTGTGTTTTGTCTAGTTCTTTGGTTGCTTGTTATTGTAATTATGAATTGTTGTTTTCCGTGCAATGTGTTTGGTTGGACTTTTGTTGGTTTCAGTCTTCAGTTTAGTGGAACTGTATCTATACTATGTGTACTTTTGGCACTCGCCTATGGGTGAAAATGGTTTATGTTCTTAGAAACCACGGGCGGAGCTACATAGCAGTCAGGGGGGGCCGCCGCCCCCCCAGCCCAACAGATTTTTTTTAATTAGTACTTAGTACTTTGTTTAAAATTAGAGGAATTGGAGCATTCGGGCCCCCCAGCTACGGCTTGGGCCTTTGGCCTGTTGGAGAAACACCACACACGCACGCACCGCTCTCCTCTCTCTCTCTGTCTCGCACGGACGCACTCAGTACACGCGAGGTGAGCGCAGCGGCGGCCGCCCCGCCTCCGACCGGTTACCGCGACCAGCAGGCCAGCAGGGGCGAACGGAAGGCGAGCTACAGCCTAACCCCCACCTTCGCCTCATACTCCTGGCTCCTGCCCTCATCTCCCCCGACCCGGCGGGCGGCGGCCAGCACCAGCAGGCTGCAGCAGCAACGGAGGGGAAGGGGATCGACGGCTAGCGGCAGCTAATTTAACTTCGAAATTGCTACTGGTACAACTCTTGACTCTTCCCAGACGTTCCTCTTTGATTGTTGGCAATTTATTCTTCCTAAGAGCAAATTCCTAATTGGGGAATCTAGTTAGGTTTTCAACCTGATCTTGCAAATTCCTAATTGGGGATTCTTGTTGTTGTTTGAACCACAGATGTTTTCAATTTCTCGTTGAGTAATTGATCAGATTGACTGATTGAGAGTAAGAGAGAGAGATCAGTGGTGTTATAACTTGGAAATTGGACTGAAAATGGGTAAAAAAGGCAACATTGAGTCATACTTCAAAAGACAAAGAACAGAAGCTGTTGAGGAAGATCCTGCTCCACCACCAGAACAGTCTTTACCTCTGCTTCTTGAACTGGAACAGAGACAGGAAAATCAAGATGAAGAGCCTCGAGAAAATGAAGCATTTCCGGGTCCTGTTGTATTTCGAGGTGTTGAATACTTGGAGCTAGACCCTGCTTTGCGACCACAAATTTGGCGATATCCACCTAATCAAAGAGATAGTGTGCGAAGAGCTTATTTGATGCTAGGTCCTATGCAACCTTCTCTGGATCATTACAAAGCTTCTGGTAAAATAGGCCATCAACGCCGCTTCCGATACAATTGGTTCAGTCTTTTCCCATCATGGTTAGAGTACTCACAACACAGCCATCGTGCCTATTGCCTATTCTGCTTTGTTTCTAGCAAAAATATCTTAGCCAAAGGTGGTTCTGATGTATTCTCGGTGCACGGATTTGACAAATGGAAGAAGGTGAATGATGGAAGATCTTGTGCATTCTTAGGCCATGTAGGTTCTGGACCTTGCTCACCGCATAATAATGCGGTCACAGAATGTCAAGCTTTGATGAATCAACCAGGCCATCTAGAAAATGTTGTGGCAGCAAAGGACATGGAAAAGGTAGAAAGAAATCGTTTAAGGCTAAAAGCTTCGGTTGCAGCTGTCCGATGGCTCACATTTCAGGCTTGTGCATTTAGAGGGCATGATGAGAAAGCTGACTCAAAAAATAAAGGAAACTTTCTTGAATTGTTGGAGCTGCTCGCAGAGTTCAATCCTGATCTTCGGTTTCTTGAATTGTTGATAAGTTCACTAAGGAGCAGTATTTCCGTGTGGAGGTATTCCGTGGAACTATTGATTGCCAACTGCAAGAATTGGATCATAGGTTCAGTGAGAAGATGATGGATCTTCTATCTACCAGTGCCACATTGATTCCTAAAAACAGATTTAAATCTTTTAAAGGTAGTCATATATGTGAGTTAGTGAAAAAGTATTACCCAGCTGATTTTACTCAACAAGACCGGTATGGATTAGAACAACAGCTGAAATTGTTTGTAGTTGATGCTTCTAATGATGGAGAGTTGAAAAAGATCTCAACCTTGACTGACCTTTGTCGTTGCCTTGTTGAGACAGGAAGAGATGCTATCTACAATTTGATTGTCAGGTTACTCCAACTACTTGTCACCCTTCCAGTTTCTACCGCAACTGCAGAACGTGCATTTTCTACTTTGAAGATCGTCAAGACAAGGTTGCGTAACAAGATGGAAGATGAGCATCTTGCCAATAATTTGGTTGTTAACATAGAACGTGAAATTGCTGAAAAGTATGACTTCGCGGCTATTTTAGAAGAGTTTAAGAGCAGGAAGGATCGAAAAGCTGATCTGTAATTTGGTAGATCAAGTAGTATATTTTGGTAGCTATTCTGTTATGAAATAGTTCTATATATATATTTAGAATTTTGGATAACATCATACATGTATTTTGCAACCAGTCTAATCAATATCAATATAAATTTGTCTCAAAGTCTACAATTTCTAGTTTGTTGTTGTGGCTTGACTTGTCTTTCGCCCCCCCAAACATTTCCATCAAGCTCCGCCACTGTTAGAAACATGTAGGTTTTTGCAGTTTATTTTCCTTGTGGTGTGCCTTTATTATAAAGCTGGTTGAATCTCAGTAGTTGTAAACTGAATATTGCTATCAATATAAAGGAGAGACATGTATCATCAATCTAAAAACTGTCGGTTTTTTGCAATTAAAGAAAGAGTTTAAACAAGCACCAAACGATCAGACTTTTGAGGCATGCATTCACACACATACATGCACCATATCATATAAAGAACTATTTGATCAAATTTGCCATTTTTTAGTTGTTCTCTAATTTATTTTAATTGTTTTCAAAATGGGATCTAAATTGTCGGATTGGCCATTCATAGAATAAGGTTGATTTTTTGAATTTTTTGTGTCTACTACATGGAATCATACTTGTGTATCTTAGAATATTTTTTTGCCAAAATTTATGACCAAACTATCACACACTTATAGTTAAAGTTTGAGTTACTTTTGAAAAATCTGCAAAGCGAGATTTTTTTTTACATATGGTATTTGACCATACTAAAATGTCTACTTTGAAGGTCCAAAAAAAAATCTACTTAGGTAGTTGCTTAATAAAAAAACATCATTTTTTGGCACTTATAAAAGGAAAAAAATTGAAAATAAAGTTGGAAAATTCTTTTGGAATTTCATTTGTCATGACAAGATGTAAATGTGTGCCGAATATGGACAAATTATAACCAAGTATACCAATATACATGGCCATTATCTTGCTCATTTGGATTGAAAGTACTTTTGCGCAAATTTTCCATTTTTCTTTTTTTATTACTTTCTTCGATTGTTTTCAAAATGGGTCAAAATTGTCGACTGAGTTCAGGTATGTTTCCATTTTAAATCCCATCTGTTTATAATTCGCATTAATCCGAAATGCATTTATATAAACAGGCATCCGAAAGCGGAAGGCCCTGCATCGAATGACGAAAATGCCCCGGAACAGCAACCGGAAGTCAAGAACTCGAAAACCGGCCTTTCCCCGGGAGCTCCTAGTCAACGCAGTACGCGGAGGGAGCCAGGCTCCGCGTACCCGCCTCGTGCTGCATCCTCCACATGGGCCGCGGCCCACCTCTTTTTCTTCCTCGCCTCTTCTTCTTCCTCCACATGGTATGCCTCGTGCTGCATCCTCCGTCGAGCCTCCGCCGCCGTACCTCCGGCCGTAACCGCCTGCTGCCGCTGCCGCGTCGCCTCGACGCCCCGCCCTGCTCGAACCGTGGCCGCCGCCGGTCCACCGCCTCCCCCGCTTCGGCCCACCTCTTTTTCTTCCTCGCCTCTTCTTCTTCCTCCACATGGTATGCCTCGTGCTGCATCCTCCGTCGAGCCCCCCGCCGTACCTCCGGCCGTAACCGCCTGCTGCCGCCACCCGCGCCCGGCGCCGCTGCCGCGTCGCCTCGGCGCCCCGCCCTGCTCGAACCGTGGCCGCCGCCGGTCCACCGCCTCCTTGGCTTCCCTCTAACCCCCCCCCCCCCCCCCCACACACCCACCTTCTTCTCCGCCCCCCCCCACCCCCCCCCCCCCCCCCCCCCCCCCCCGTTAAGGTGCTACCTCACCTCCACCTGCGCCGCCGCGGCAAGCCGTGTCGTCGCCGGCTACGGTGAGGTCCATTCCTCGCCTGGCCGGCGACGTCGCGGCCAGCCGCGCCGTCCCCGTCGGCTGCGAGGTCGGTCGCGCTCGTCGACGCTCTTCTCCGTCTCGTCCTGCTCCAGAGCCGCACTGCCTCCCTCGCCCCCGTCTTCTTCTTCCCCTCCGGTAGCTCTGGCCGCCGTGTGTAGTAACGGGCCGGGCCCATCCGCGACAGGGGGTACGCGGGAGCGATTGCCTCCCGCGGTAGGCGGCAACTAGGATTTGCCCTTTCCCCCTGCGTCGACGGCTACCAACCAGCTTCCCCTCCTCACCTAGTACCTCCCCGGCAAATCACGCGCCGAGGACACGCCGCGCACTCAGAGAAGACAGAGTAGCACACGCGTCCTCCCGGAGGCGGCGGCGATGAGGATGGCGCGGACGGCGTTGTTTCTATTGCTCTTGACGCTGCTGGCGGCGGCGGACGCGAGGAGGGAGAAGGGCGAAGAGAATGCGTGCGACAAGGGGTGGGAGTGCAGCGGCAGCAGGTTCTGCTGCAACGAGACCATCACCGACTACTTCAAGGCCGACCAGTTCGAGGAGCTCTTCCCCAAGCGCAACGACTCCCTCGCCCACGCCGCCGGCTTCTGGGACTACCCGACCTTCATCACCGCCGCCGCCCTCTTCGAGCCTCGCGGGTTCGGCACCACCGGCGGCAAGGAGATGGGCATGAAGGAGGTCGCCGCCTTCCTCGGCCACGTCGGCGCCAAGACCTCGTGTACGCTTCTCTCTGCTCCTCAATCTAATTCACCCTGATGTGCTGGGGTCTAAAAGAATTGGGGATCTTTCAGTAACAGTTTTAGCCATAGGCTTCAGGAATACTAGTCTGCCGGGGCTGAACCAGATTGGGGATTTTCGGATGCAACCAGACGTTGATTAGGTGTTTAGTCTCCATTTAAATAGTGTTTGATCAGAATAGTTCCTTGTGTAGAATTGAAACTTGACATGCAATTTTGCATCTGAATATGAGGAAGAATTGAAGAAAGCAATGCATTTTGATCTGATTTTGAACCCATATTTGATTCGTATAGAATATCATTAGTAGTATACTCTTGTACAAGTGATTGGAAATCTTCAGCAGATTCATTCTAATTGTGTAACTTCGAATATAACATATACAAGTATTTAACGTAATGCCAGATGTACAGAAACCTAAAGACAATAGTCAAGAGTAGCATCTCATAAATACTGAAATGGTTACTCCTACAGGTGGATATAGTGCCGCCCCGGTGGTTCATTGGCTTGGGGTCTTTGCTACAACCATGAATTGAGCCCAGACCAGACCTACTGCGACAACAGCAACGAATTATACCGTTGTGCTGAAGGAGTCGAGTACTATGGTCGAGGCGCCCTTCCTGTTTACTGGTCAGGCCAATATGTTCTTTTTTCAGTTGTTGTTCATTAGGAACTGGCTGGGGGCAAGTCATTGATCGTGTATCTGCTTGTTAATGATCCTCAGGAACGACAACTATGGTATCGTGGGTAAGGGTATAAAGCAGGATCTGTTGAACCACCCAGAATTATTGGAACAGAATGCCACCTAGCATTTGAAGCAGCAATCTGGAGGTGGATGACTCCAATGAAGAGGAGGCAGCCATCAGCCCATGATGTCTTTGTTGGCAACTGGAAACCAACCAAGAAAGACACTTTGTCCAAGAGATATCCTGGCTTTGGTGCGACCATGAACATCTTGTATGGTGATCTCATCTGCGGTAAAGGGTCCATTGATAATATGAATGTCATTATATCCCACTATCAACATTATCTTGATTTGATGGGAGTTGGTGATCAACACTCTGGAGATAACTTGGATTGTGCTGACCAAGTGCTATTCAATCCGTCATCAAAGAATCCCAACTCATAAGCAAGCTGCATGTCAGATCCATGTATATTTAAATTTTAAGGCACAGCCATCTTTCTTCCTGGACTACAGAAATCTTGTAGGCTAATCTATAGGTATTATTTAGTAGCTCTGAGGCCTGCTATTGCGTCTGTGAAGTTTGTGACCTGTTTATGTAAGCCCGTAATCTTCTCTCACTATGTGATTTTCCATGCATATTACAGCAGAAAATTGACATCCAAACATGTGACGACTTTGTTGTAAAATTATATTATTCCTGTTGCTAAAGTGTTTTGTAATTGAGCATGCATTGCCCTTTGTTTATTAAGTTTATTAATGCTTTGCTACGGTCGTGGATACGAATTCACCTCAGCCATTGCTCTTGTTCTGTGAACATGATTGTTGTGCAACAATGATAACTTTCAATCGATTTTGTGTGGCGGGATCTTGCCTTGCTTTGTCTCTGAATTGCATTCACGGTTTTTTTTTCGCATTTTCTCTATTTTGGAGTAATATTGTGATGTTAATTTTCAGAGCCACAAACAGTTAAACCACACTTTGTTCTTCTAAAATTCTAAACATATGGAAGCATATGCGTGGCAAAAAAAAATCTACAGAGAACATTAAAGACAGTCAAGACTCAAAATCTATTGTGAATATTACTGTGATAATATGTGTCGGGTTCAGAGGCATATTCTTGCAGAACTACAGATGGACTGATATTTACCACTGAAACAGCTTATCCAAGTGCCTTCCTGGGGACCGTCAGCTGGACACCACACATGGGCCTGGATAGCCGGGTACAGATAGGCTGACTAGAGAGTTGTGTCTTTTTCCCTTCCATTTCAGGGCAGTAGCACTGGCGTTCAAACAAAGCCAGGAAGGATGGAGCTCACCAACACCCCCCTCTTGCCTCTCCTCCAGCTTCATCTTCTCCAGCTGCAATCGTTGCGCCTGCAGGTAATGCTTGCATCCCCTCTGACGCTCCCATGCCTGCGGATCATGTGTACATACATGGAAGACAAATACCATGTTGAAACTGTGATGCTACAGGGCTAGAAGAACTGGGAAGGTGGTGATAACAGCGTTTGCTGCTGGTAGTAGGTGCAGTGCTGATTCTGCATGTTCAGATCCCACTGAGCAGCAAAATGTAGATCCCCTTGGAGGTACGTCGCAGTTGCTAATTTCTGATTAAGTGACACTAATGTCAAGAGCAACGACACGTTCCTAGTTATTTTGCTTCGGGGAATCTGCCATGAATATCGTTGCTGATTGTGTATGCTTCCCACCAGGAGTTTGAGGATTGAGACTAGTTTTCGGGGGTTACCTAGTTGGTACAATTGGACATTATTCACTCACAATAAAATTGTATTGCTATCCAACCATTTGACTAAACGATAGAAGCGAGAATCAAGAAAATTCTTCTAGTCCGTGTTAATACAATGTTGTCCGATTAAATCTTCCTTGTGTACAGTTGCCTCAGGTCCTGCAAATACCCACTGTTATAGAAGGAGAGACTTTGCTGCTGTTGCTATGCTCCCTTTTCTACTTCCTCATGTTGATATGGCGAGTGCGTAAGTACAGTATTCGGTGACTATTACATTCCTATTTTGGACTTAATTCTCATAGCTACGATTTTATACATCTGACGATATTAACCTATGTGATCATTATGGCCAATTTGTTTAAATATGCAAGCATAGGCTAGAACCAAAAAAAAAAAGAAATGGATCATAGGCCTATCAAGTATACCTGTAATAGCGATTTGCAGAAAAGAGTAACCTACTCAAAGTCGTTTCTTTCTCTTTAAACATCACATTGAACTTTGAGATAGTTGTTTCTCTTTCTTTAAATATCACTGTGATAACCTTAGAGAATTTACCTAATTACGGTTTGAATTTACAGCGCCGAGTCATATGATGGATCCGTTATTCGAAACGGTGTGAAGAATGTTTTATCCAAGGCCAAAGCTGCTGGTGTGCTTCGTTTGGTTTTCCATGATGCAGGACTTTTGATATTGGTGATAAATCAGGTTACATCTTATTTATCTATTATCAAAGTTTTATAAAGTTTCTGAGCAGTAGTGCATGCGCTTAAATCTTATTTGTCTCTTATCAAAGATTGAAAAGTTTCTGAGCAAGGAGTGCATGTGCTTAATAGTGTAATGATATAAACTGGGGATTCAAATATGCTAGAGTACACTCAAGATATGTAAAAATGGATTTGTGCAAAGTAGAAAAGTAGATAAAAATGATGATTGGTGTCAACATCTTGCAGGTGGCATGAATGGCTCCATAATATATGAAGTGACAGACCTGAAAACACTGGACTAAGTAAACCCTTAAAGGTTTTTGTTCTTCAGAAAGTACCTTTACAGCACATCTTCTTCTTTGCTTGTAGTCATAGATAGTGCCATATCCTACTGAAGGACACCTAACTTGACATATCTACTTAATTGCTTCTGAACTGAACAGGTACTACGAAAAGCAAAAGAAGGAATCGACCAGATTCAGCAAGGTATGTGCTTTACACATGTGTTATCTGTATTTAACTTAGCTTTTCCTGTATCCTGAAGTCAACTTATTGCTGATTTTTTGCTAGTGTCATGGGCGGACTTGATTGCAGTGGCTGGTGCTGAGGCAGTTGCACTCTGTGGAGGGCCTGAAATTCCAGTAAGACTGGGCCGATTAGATTCCAGGTGCAACAGAGTGGTTTGTTCACATTATTACATTATTAACCAACTTTAAGAGATTCCATCCTATTTAGTGTTTTTTCCTTATTCTTCTGAAATAACGTTTATCATGTAGCACTGCTGATCCTGCCGGTAAACTTCCTGAAGAAACATTGGATGTCGTTGCCTTAAAAACGTCATTCAGCAAAAAGGGCTTTTCGTGAGTCCAGCTTTTTTTAACAACTTCTGTGAATTTCCGTTGTTATTTTATACTAGTACCTAATGAAACTTGGCTCTGGTGGCCAAAATTGTATATCTGCATATAATTTTCCCAATTGATACTTTGCAGGACACAAGAGATGGTCGTTTTATCTGGAGCACACACAATTGGGGGTAAAGGGTTTGGGAATCCAAATGGTTTTGATAACCTATTTCAAAATACTCCTTGAGAAGCCGCAACCGACTTCATGTAAGTGATTATTACCATCATGCCCTCTAAATCCATTTGTTAATCATCCCGATGCAAATTACTTATCTGCGGTGTTCTTATATGAAGCTGGCATGCCGATAGGGTTGCCGACAGATTGGGCACTCACTAAAGATGATGAATGCTTAAGGTATTCTCTTGGACCAGACATCCGGCTTTGCATTATGTATCCTTCTTAGGGTTCATGACAATATTAGAGCCCAATTATATGATAAAACTAAGAAATAGTTCCGGGAAGTCCTAGTTTATAATATGCTTGATCATTCACAATCTTCGAACACCATTCGCTTGAACCTCTGTTAATCTTGACTGTGCTCAGTCAGGGTTTAATAATTTTTAAAATACAAGTGTCTGGGAATTAAAAATTGCTGTTAGGCTGAACTTAGTGTCAAGCTAAACAATCTAAGCCAGATGGATTTTTAGCAATTTTGTTTGCATTTACATCAGCGATCAGCTCACTGACATCGGATTCCAAACTGCAGATGGATAAATATCTATGCGGAGGACCAGGATAAATTTTTCGCCGACTTCAGAGATGCATACACCAAGCTTGTAAATAGCGGAGCCTCGTGGAAAACAACTTAGTTAGAATTATCAAAAAAGAAAAATCCTCGAATTAGAGTTGCCATTTAGTGCACACAATCTAGAATTACCAAGTCTGTAAAATTTTGCTTGCGCATTCTTTAGCACTTCCCTATTTATTGCCGTGGCTCCTTTGGAGCTTAGGAAATGTACGGCAAACCAAATGTAATCTCTCGTGCAGCTCACGCACGACAATTGCATGCGGTGCATTGCCGTTGTTGATCCTTCAAATTTGTCTCATAACGAAATGATCAAGCCTCAAGGTCATGTTTAGATGTACGGCACTGTACCAAAATCCTGTGAAAATGCACGAGATAACAGTTCAAACTCACCTAGAAAATATTCAGTAGTGTTCTGACCGCAGAAACTGCACGAGCCGTGAAGCCGAACAAGATGACAGCACAGCATGTCAGGGACCACACACTGGCGTCCATGTGTGCAACAGCCGCGAGTGATTAGCAGCGAGATGAAAGAGACGAGATCGATGTAGGCAGAAACCAAACGATAAGCTTGATCAGTGGCTGCAGGTCCTCTCTCTCCCTCTGTCCATGCACGGCTAGAGCTGCTGCTGCCAAGAAGAAGCAGACGATGGAATGAGGCCCACGGCGGCAACCAGACCTTCCTTCTTCCTTGCCAGACACCAACGACCAATCCCCACGTCGTCAAGGACAGCTGGAGCAGTAGCAGCCGATCCATGCAACCGCATCAAGAACAAGAAGAAGGGCGCCTGTCGGTCATGGCGAGTGCGTCGGCAGGCGACAACGACGTCGCCGGCGCTGACGATGAGTACGGAAGCCAGTCCGTGTCGACGGTGGCGACGACACCGGCAAGGAGGCGGGCACGGCTGTCGGCGAGGCGGCGGGAGAGCATCAGGCTCCTGGACGTGCTGCCGGACCGGCCCGGCGCGGCGGAGGGCATCGGCGACTTCCTGCGGCACCCCGCCGGCGTGGAGTCCCTGCTCAACACCAGGGCGCTGCAGAGCTTCGCGCCGGTGGAGTCGGGCTCGGGCACGGCCCCGGACGGCACGTTCAGGTGCACGCTGCACCCCATGGGGTTCCTGGGCTTCCAGGTCGCCCCCGTCCTCGACCTCCGCGTCAACCCGACCAGCGACGACTGCACCGTCGAGATGCTCTCCTGCAGGGTACGAAGATGCTTAATTATTTTCATGGATCGTTTCTCCTTGTGATGCAAAATAATGATCGCTGATCTGTGTTCAATTTGTCTTTGGTGGCAGTTTGAGGGTTCAGACTCAATCGAGCAGCAGAATGAACTCTTTTCAGGTACACTTTGTGTCCTGAATCCATGCTCAATTATTTCCCTTTCTTTTGGGCTAGAGACTAGTCAGTTAATCATTGACAGAAATGAATCTCTGTTAGTGGTGCAATAGTTTCATCATTTAGTTATGTACGTTAGCATTTGTGCAATAGTTTGTGCTAATGTCTCTGCCCAATAGTGCCATCCCATGATCAGTTGGCTGTTCTTCCAAAAGAAAAGATACCTTAGTCCATGAACAACTTTATCGGAAATATACAATGTGCCTGAGATGGATTTTTCGATGTTGGCAGCGGTTATGAGGAACCACATAACATGGGGGGACAACGGTGATCAGGAGCCATGCTTGGACATCGATGTCAACTTGGAGGTCACTCTGGAGGTGTGTATTCAGTTCAGCTATACAGTACAGCATGCACCTAGAAGAATGAGATCACAATCTCCACAGTTTTGTATTGTAAAAATTTCACCCCGATGAGAATGACGCGGTTTTTCGTACAACACGAACCCTGACATTCTTCCTATGTTGATTTTCAGGTGTACACGAAGCCATTCAGCTTGCTTCCGTTGTCAGCAGTGGAGAAACCAGGCAACTTGTAAGGCCCTGCATTCTTGTAAAGTATCTGAAATTTATAACAAATGATCTTCTTGATGCTTATAAAGTTAGAATAAGCGGTACGCCCATCGAGATTCTTAAGAGCCTGATGATCGCCTCAGTTTGCGCCACTCAATTCCATATATCGTGAAATTGATTTTTTGTCAGTTTCACTTTGATTTCACTAACATTGGCACGCACTGCATGTTTTGCAGGCTAATGCAAGGCCTGCTTGACAGGCTTGTCCCTTTGCTGGGTGAGCAGCTGCTGAGGGACTACCATTCCTGGGTGCAGCAGCAGCCTCGATCTTCCTCATGAGTGACTACAGAAAGTCTGGAACTAACACTGCTACGGTAGCACATTCCTGGGTTCATGGCTGGATGGCTTCATAAACTTCAGCCGACAGCAGCATCTAGAATCATGAGGAGGCATACATGAATGCATGCATGCATGCGGCTGGTTAATTTGTTGCCGGTGTATCTTGATTTATGAGTACACATCAATAAAATTGACCAGGAATAGTGATGTTCATGCTGCAAATCTATGAGGATTCCTGAATCCGAATGAGCAATAATAACAAGGCTGGTATCAGCACTTCAGCTTCAAAGAAAGATGGATACTCGATTTTCTTTCAGAATTATCCCAGAACACAACGGGAAAAGAGTATCATCAATTTCGAAAGAAAAAGGAAATCCCACAACTCAACGGGAAAATAAAGTTCGTCGTTTCAAATTATAATCAACTGTACGTCGTTCAAAAAATGAAAATTTCCGTCGCCGGGACTTGAACCCGGGTCTCTCGGGTGAGAGCCGAGTATCCTAACCACCTAGACTACGACGGAGATATGCCTTATCTACTCTGATATCATAAAACTTAATGACGACGTTAGAACGTGAGTACAGCACGAGCATGACATCGCGTCGTTGCATAAGAGAGATATAGCCGAATGGTTTTTGCGTTGACACTTCGCATGCACCAAAAGTGCTTGCACCTTAATATATGCCATATTTTTATGTGCAATTTGCAAGGGGATGGCATCATTCTATGACCTCATCACATCTCCAACGGTAGAAACCTTGGACATATCTCAACTACCTTTTTGACCCAAAATGTAGGTCATGTTAAACATTGACGTCGTCTGTAATATACATTACTTTTGACCACACGAAATAAATATATTACATAAGCATTTTTCGTAATAAATTTGGTAATACCAAATTGATGTTTTGGGCACTAGTATATTTATATATCTTTCTAGATCGTCAAATTTAGAAAGTTTTGACTGATGCAAATTCTAGAAAGACTTACATTTTGGATGAGAGGTACTTGTAAATTCGCGGCATCCTATATGTTGGTTGTTCTTGTCTGCTTTGATTAGGTTACCACAATATATGAATATTAAGAAAACTCGGATATGTTAAATTTTTTCTAGTAGATTTTGCTTTCTTTTTCTAAGTCATATTATGAACGGGTCTATAAATTAGTAGGTAATATATGCAGAAATATTTTATGAATGGTAGTTTATGTCAAAATAAAATTGTTAAATCAAGTTTTCTAAGCTATTATGGTATGTTCCAATATAGTCCAAAAGAGGGAAAAGAGAGAAAAACTTAGGACATGCTGAAAAGCCTTCTTTGAAATGAAAACCTCAAAAAATATTTTTTATGTTTCTAGCACTTTGGAAATAAGTGCTACACTGTTGGAGTATGTATCAATGTATTTATACATAAAAACATGTTTGAATCCATCATACACGTGCATTGTAATTATTGAACTTATACCGTGTATCGTAACACAACAGCACCAACCATGAAAAAGGGTAATCATCACATTCTGGGCCTCTCTGCTTAGATCAGGGATAAGAAAAGTGTAGTATCATAGTGTTATGCTATACTGCATACTGTATGAATAAAAGAATGTTAGATTGCTCGTGAGAACATATGAAAGTTTCCAAACAAAAATGCACACAACGAGATTTTCCTTTAGAACGTAGTACAAGCGATTTTATTTTTTAGTAAAGCATTTATATGCACTGAATCCTACGGGTCGAACAACCAGCGTAGGAAAAAATCATAAGGACTAAAATCCTCCAAAAGTCGTTTAATCAAGCTCTGCCACAAACCCTTCATTAGTATACATCTTCCAATCAATATATGTTTGTAATCATCACGATTGTGCGCTAAGAAGGATATCTATGAAATTGGAACATGTCTGGTGTTTTCTCTTTTGAAATATAAAAATTTGAATATTTCGCGCCTTCGCGTTTTCTTTTCTTGTTTCTCTCTTCCTTTGTTTCCTCTTATGCTTTCCGCTACGACATCGGATTCATCACCAAAGAATTTTTGGTGCAATTTCACTTCCATCACATACATAACACAGTCCCCTATTCAGTAACTGATTAATGTACATCTTAATTTATAGTTACACAACAAGAACACACAAATGACCAGATCAGTCTAGTCTTTCTTCCAGTACACCACTACATATCCATGGCTATACTTAGGGTATTTGCGCTACCAATCTGGGACGGCACGCCATGAACACATATAGTAAACAGAACAGCTACATATATAGGAGGTGTAGCTAGCCCCTAGCCACATGGTCCATGGATCGATCGATTAGTCGTCGCCCTGCATGATAATGGCCATCAGGTCGGCTATCTCGTCGATGGAGAGCGGGCAGTCGGCTCCAGCCACAAGGTCATCCATGTCGACGTAGTTCTCGCCGCTGCTACCATGTTGATCAGTAAAAGCGACGCCACCGATGTTAGTAGTTGCATCACCAGTGGCGTAGGTGGCCGCCATGGCCTCATAGGCGACAGGTCCAGCAGCTGCTGGCGCGGGCACGTGCCGCTGAGCGACGAGGTCGTAGAGCTGGAGGGCGTGCCTCTCGGCGATGGCCTTGATGTTGGCGCCGGTGAGCCTGGCGCGCCGGTCCTCTGGGATGTCGGGGCGTGGCGCGGCTGGGAAGTTGTAGTAGCGCGTCGGCGGCAGGGTGTCGCCGTAGAAGCAGAAGAGCGTGGCGTCGTAGGCGAGCGCCGCCTCCTCGGGGTGGCTGAACGTGCCCAGCCACAGCCTGGAGCGGGCGCGCGGGAAGCGGATCTCAGCTGCCCACCGGCCCCACGGCCGCTGCCGCACGCCCCGAAGCCCCAGGTTCTTGGGCGCCGGCGACATCGAGTTCGCGCCGTGGAGGTAGGCGCGGCCGCCGGCTTCCTCCCTCCTCATCGCTCCCCAGTTCGCCTCCATGCACGAGCACCTGCAAGAAAGACACTCGATCGTGCGCGGTGAGGAAGGAAGAACTGAAGATGAGAGCACACGGTGGTGGGAGATGTACAAGGGGACGGGCAGTACGTACGGTTTTAAGGTGGAGCGACGACGCCGACGAGCGGACACGTCGCGGCGCGCATGCATTACTCATTAATAAGGACGTGCCTTGTGTCCACGCGCCGACCTTGGCAAGGTTTACAATGCAAGGTCTGCCCTTACTCCCACCTTGTTATTAATGAAGTCAATGCATATTTGTAAATATGAAATTTTAGAGAAAATTATGTATTTCGTCCTCAACTGTATACAAGAATTAGGGGTTTATTCCCTCACTTTAGTACTCCTCCGTCCAAAAGTAATTAAACAGATTAGACAAATCTGCACAAGTATTTTTGACGGAGGAAGTATCAAATTTCCCAAACCAGATTTATTTTGTTCCTGCCTAAAGTGAAATATGGACGCAAAGGTGGGCTGGCAGGGCTAGAGAAAGACGTCGATGTGTCAAATTAGGCCCAATAAGGTCATGTGCACGCCAATGCTGCTTCGGGTGAGTAGAGGGATTAAATTTGGGGCCGTGCTGAGCGTCCTCCGGAGGATCGATCGGCGTGAACCTCCGCCTCCCGAGCCGTCCGATCGAGGCGCGAGGGACCGTCCGATCTCTTTCTTCCTCGCACCTCCTGCGCGCATGCTATCTCCTGCACAAAACATCCCCGCACATGGCCCGAGCCCCCAACCCCAATCCCGCGCCCAGCACACATCCCGCATGACTCGCGGGCGGGGGCCTGATAGCCGCTCGTCACCCTCACCGTCCCGTGGATCACGGAGAGAGGCGAGGTGAGGGGCGAGTCGGCCGGCGGCGCGCCGTCGCAGCACTTTGTTGCTCATGGCGGCAAGCTGCTCCTCAGCGGCGAAACACAAACAGCGAGCGGCAGCTCCGGAGCATCGTTGCATCAACGTGGGGCGTTGTCTTCTGCTCCGGTGAACACGGCCGACAGCACCACCACATGTCGCTCATGGCGCCGCCGCTTCCTCCTTGCAGCAACCCTGCCCGCCAACGGCAGCATCGCCGCCCAGCTACGGCAGCTCCGCCTCCGGCCGACGGCAGCATCGCCGCCCAGCTACGGCAGCACCGCCGCACGTCGACGGCAGCAACGCCGCCCAGCTACGGCAGCTCCGCCTCCGGCCGACGGCAGCATCGCCGCCCAGCTACGGCAGCACCGCCGCACGTCGACGGCAGCACCGCCGCACGTCGACGGCAGCAACGCCGCCCACCTATGGCAGCTCCGCCTCCGGCCGACGGCAGCATCGCCGCCCAGCTACGGCAGCACCGCCGCACGCCGACGGCAGCAACGCCGCCCGCCTATGGCAGCTTCGCCTCCCGCCGACAGTAGCACCGCCGCACGCCGACGGCAGCAACGCCGCCCACCTATGGCAGCTTCGCCTCCCGCCGACAGTAGCATCGCCGCCTAGCTACGGCAGCACCGCCGCACGTCGACGGCAGCAACGCCGCCCACCTATGGCAGCTCCGCCTCCCGCCGACAGTAGCATCGCCGTCCACCGTCCTGCATTGGCAGCACCGCCGCCCGCCGTGTTGCTCCTCACCTTGTCGGGCGGCCATGTTGGGAGGTAGGCACTCCATGTGTGCAACGCCGGATCCCGGCGCACGGGGCTGGAGAAATGCAGGCGGCGCGCGGACGGTGGCGTCGGTTGAAGGTGGAGGGAGTACGCCGGCGCGCGGTGGAGGGAGGTGGAGGTGGGCGGCGCCCGGTGGAGGGAGCTGGAGCTGCGGCCTGAGCTCACTCATGGAGTTCGTCGCGCGATTGGGGTCGGTGATGGGAAAGGAAACGGAAGAGATAAGGGAGAGGGAGGATTAGGAGCGGTGGGTGTGGGGCCAGCAGGACGCGTGGCACACGCACAATGCGGAGGACGCGCGCTCGTATCCTCCGGGGCTTGGAAGCGTTTTCCTTAAATTTGTCTTGACTCTAGTGTTGTTGAGGGACAAAATATGTACTCTTCTAACAAAATATAGGTTGCCGCTATAATGTAGATGGCAAAGATGGTATAGTTAGCAAACTACATTCATATATACTTACACATACATGATCTTCTTGAGCTAATAGATATATACTACATCTCGGTAGATAAATCTCCAGAAAAGAAGATAGATGTAGGATATGCACATGCACACAAAGCTGTTGACCCTGGGTTTTCTAAACAAAATTTGCGCCTTAATTTATGTCAATTTTGGTCTTTTCTAAAACAAAACTCACAAAATTGTGTCTAGGAATGAACTATTTTTTACCCATCACAGTGTCTGCGCAACATGACACGTGTGTTGAGGCCGTCATGACATTTGTATGGGCAAATATGTGATGGTTGTGGGCATGGCCACTAAAACCAAGATATTAGCTAAAACAAGGACCTGACAAGTCTATCTCACGCGTTATGGTTAATCTTTCACGGTTGCCAAAACCTTGAAACGAAGCTGCTCGTACATGACGTAGTTGGACACCCTCTCAACTAAAAACACGCTAGTGATAGTGATGGGGGGGGGGGATGGCAAGAGAAGGGATGGACGTCCACGTGTTCGCATGTGTCAAATTATGATCAATCAGGTCAAGTCAACGCAAGTGGGCAGAGGGATTAACTTTGTCTTGTTTACAAAGGACTAGATTTGATCCCTTTTTTTTACAGCTTTGAAGTCGAGGGACCAAATCCACACTCAAATGTAGTTGAGGAACAAAAATATGTAATCTTCTCAAATTTATATGCTACAATGTGTATATCAAAGGTGATATTTTCAAACTACATTTATATATACATGTAGAGATATAATCTTTTTGAGCCAACAGATAAATATTCGAAAAAAAGATAGATGTAGGCACATGCACACAGATCCGTTCATCTAGAGTTTTCTAAAGCAAATTTCACATCTTAATTTATGTCTGTTTTGGTTATAAATGGAACACAATTATGTCGACAACTACATACATGTAGAGATATAATCTTTTTGAGCTAATAGATAAATCTTCGAAAAAAAGATAGATGTAGGCACATGCACACAGAGCCGCTCACCCGGAGTTTCCAAAAAAGCACATCTTAGTATGTAGAGTAATGGATTATTTTCTACCCACCACAATGTCAGGACTAACATGAACATGCTTGTGTCCTTACTGCCCCTGTTGAGGCGCTCATGGCATTTGGGTGGGCCAAATAATTGATGGTCGTTGGCGCGGTCACTGAAGCTAAGATACTAAAACAAGGATTTGACAAGTGTTTCCCAAACGCTCAGATTAGTTTTTCACGGTTGCCAAAACCCTGAAATGAAGTGTCCGGACATGACGTAGTTGGACACCCACTCAACTAAAAATACATGTAGTGTTAATGCACTCTGAATTTTTTATAGATGTACCACAAGATGTCTCCACAAGTTTTTCGATTTTATTCACTATAGAGCATTATTCTTTTTGATGAAGAAACATCTTGGAGAGAATTTCATGAGACTGTACATGTAAGGAAATCGTTTCAAGGCAGAGGTTGCTTGTGGAAAATGGTCGATGGTAACTCTGAGTATACATAAATACTAGGGATATTAGCGCGGCAATGTCGCGCCCGTTTGATGAATTTCAAATATCTTCTTTAAAAAATTATTGTAATATGAATATTATTTGAATTCGAAAAAGATTGCGCTTAAAAGAATGTTGAGATTTTGAAAATTGTCCGTATTGGAATGTATTGAAATTTGTATTCTTTAGATGGTAACAAAATGATCAGATTTGGAAGGTAGGTAAAATTCTGAAATATGTAAATGTCAAATTTGAGTTGGAATGATCAAATAAGTTTTAAGAAATGTACAATTTTGAATTTTTTTCAAATTTCAATTCTTTTAGTGTTTACCGAATGGTCAGGTTTGAAAGTTGCTTAAAAGAATGTTGAGATTTTGGAGATTGTCCGTATTGGAATGTATTCAAAATTTGTATTCTTTTAATGTTAGCAAAATGATCAGATTTGGAAGGTATTTAAAATTCTGGAATATGTAAATGTGAAATTTGAGTTGGAATGATCAAATAGATTTCGGAAATTGTACAATTTGGAATTTATTCAAATTTGGATTCTTTTAGTGTTTACCAAATGATCAGGTTTGAAAGTCATATGAAATTTTGAAATATTCAAATTTGTAATTTGAGTTGGAATGCTTAAACATGATTGTTTTTTCCATAAAGTTATCCAAATGATGCCGCGCCTGTTTGTTCCGTGTGGTAAAATTTAAATTTGGGGATGTCCGCATTCAAAAGCTGTTTAGATTTAAATATGTTGGAATTTGTAGGAAAAAGTTTGCAGTTGTGAGTTGTTCAAATTTCAGAAATTGTTAAAATTGGGAAGTTATTCATTTTTGAATTATTTTTGTGTTTATTGTATGCTCAGTTTTGGAAGGCATTCAAAATTTTAAAAAATTTAAATATGGGATTTGATCGTATGACATAAATAGCCAACGTTTTTCTTGTGGTCATGTTGATATGTTTGTCATATTTGATTTTTTTGCGTCTATTAAATGCTCAGATTTGAAAATGCATTCGAAATTTTAAAATATTGAAATTTGGAAGTTGATCATATGCCATAAATAGTCGACGTTTATTTTCGTGTTCATGTTGATATATTTGTTATATTTTTTCCAACAGATATATTTGAAGTTATTGTTATAGTTCACATTTCACATTTCTTTTATCTTTTTCTTTTGCTCAAATAATACTCCAAATATTTGTGATTTTTTTTTAGACAGATGACTTTGTTATTATAAATTGGAACATTGCTTATGGTTTTTAGACAAATGACTCCATTATTAAGAGAGATGTGAAATGTTTGGAGTATTGTAGAAAAAATGACTCCATTATCATTTGTTTAAGGAATTGGAACGTTGCTTAAACAGTACTTTCTTTTTTATCTTTTTCTTTTGCTTAAACAATACTCGGATTGTTTTACATTTCTTTATCTTTTGTAGATCATTAAAAAATAATCGTCGAAATTAAATAAAAGCAGCTCTTATATTCCATCACCTAGTAAAGCTCATCGTGGACGTTGTGATTTAAAATGTTAAAATTCGTCGTAATTTGTCAGCTGGAGTATCTGCAATTTTTTTAGCAAATTTAAATGTTCAAATATGTTTGTAGTTTCACGTCGCGCCCGTGTGGTTGTTAGTTCTGTTTGTCAGCATGAAAATGTAATGATTAAACTGTCGTTAGAAAAAGAATTACCGTCGTGTCCTTGTGAGAAATAGTTGTTTTGATTAAGGTTTGATTATTTTACAGGTTCACCGTAAATTATATTTGGGAACGTCTCGAATAATATATTCGGAAAAACTTGAAAGAATATATCTGTATTGAATTAGAATTTGTTGTTTTGAGTATCTGCGAATATTCAGCAATTTGAAATGTTTTTCCATAAGTTCCATAATTTGTATAAAAAAGTCATAAACTCCATAATTTGTATGAAAAAGTTATAGTAGTTGTTGTAGTTAATTTTTTTAAACGTGCAAGAATATACCTATACTAAATTAGAATTTGTTGTTTCGAGTATGTTCGAATATTCAGCAATTTGAAATGTTTTTCCCTAAGCTACATAATTAATATTAAAAGGTTATATTATTTCTTGAAAATATTTTTTATTAAAGTTAGTTAAGCATGCATGGAAATGTGTTAGCTGCAAAGATTTCTTTTTTGTGCAAATTTTGGTTTATTATTTGTATTTTTTTGAATTACAGATTAGAAGTTACAAATTTTACAATTTTCAGGTTTTTTTCTGAAATTATTGGAAACCTGACCGGAGGGGCCCACTTGTCGGGGTTTTTTTTTTGTAAAACAGCTGCGGAAAAGAATAAATCTCTGACGTGTGGGCCCCAACTATCAGTGGCACAGAGCGACAGCGGGGAGTCTGCCGAACTCCGACGAGGTCGCGCCGAAGTCCGGCGAGGTCGCTCTGCTCGATTGAGGACGCGCACGACGCCGGAATAGCGCGTTTCCGCGAGAAGACGGCACGGGGAAGCCGGACAGGCGGAGCATGAGACCAAATGGTCACCGGCTTGCCGGCGACGACCGAAACACAGCGGCGGCGGACGGAAAACACGTGCACAGCGAAGGAGGGCACGGGAGAGGTCGGGAAGAGGCCCAGCCGGACCGGCGTCACGCCAGGAGGACGATAGAGAGGTCGGCGAGGCAAGGCGAAGTCGGAGCGGAGCGAATCGAGCTCTACGGCGCGACGGCCAGAGCCGGGGAAGGAGAGCACGGCGGCGGCGATTTCAGGCGTCCCGGCAGCCGATCCTCGGCGAGGAGGTGGAGAACGCGGCGGCGAAGCTCGGCGTGTGGTTGGATTCGTGGGGAGAGGAGCGGAGAGGCGACGCCGCGCGTCGGCGCCGGCGGCGACGTCGTGCTCGCGGAGAGAGAGAAGGAGAGGGAGGGGAATTTGTGGGCATTTTTGCAGGGAGGCCCGTGGGTTTTTGGAATTTGCGGATAGGTCCTCTGCAGTGAGAAAGTGTGGGCTGCGGAGCACTGTCTCGATTTGTGAGGGGTGTTTCTGCAAATTGCCACGTTCTCGCTTCTGATTGGTAGAAAGTCCAGAGCTACAGTGTCGTGGAGGTTTGGGGTAATCTGGACCGTAGGACGCACGTATCGGACGGACGGCGTTGAAAGGGCGACGTGGAGGGCATAATTGAGGGTGAATCCGACGTACTTTCATATATAGTACTATTATGATGGATGACGAGGGGCTATCTATCATGTATGTGAACAAACCATGTGAGTATTTATTACAACGTATGCGGTCGAAAAACTGGCATAGACATGCATACATACATTTGACCTAAAGGCTATCAACAATGGTGGTGTATGATGACCTTTTTCCAAAAAAAAAATGATGGGTCATTATACCAAAATTAACGGAATCATGTAAAATCCTGCCTAATGTCAAGGCAGACATAGAACTCTTTTGCACTTGATTCAAGAGGCCATATTCACTTCTAATGCAGCTCACTAGCATATATTAGAGGTGACGAGGTGTTGAAGAATACTCTCTCTCTGTTTCAAAATAATCGAAGTTTTTATATTTGTGTTAAGTCACAACTTACTTAATTTTGACCAGGTCTAAAGAAAAATATATCAATAAATACAACACCAATTTGGTTTCATTCAATTCATCATACAATATATTTGCATACCACATGGATTTTGTGTTGTAGATACCGACACATTTTTTCTTGAAATCAAGTGAAACTCGGAGAAGTTTACCTTAGGAACAATCTAGAAGATCTACACGTACGTATGATACAGGGGGTAGACGCACTGGCTACGAGGTCAATAGGCACGTGATTGTTTTCGCGTGGGGGCGGACGCATCCGGTCAGTCATCATTTGTCTAGGACAGTCAGACCGCGCCGGATCGAGAGAAGCATGGCGTGTGCTCGCTCGTCGCGGCGTCCACCGAGTTGGCCGCTTCCGCGCCGCTGCGCCCGCGCGTCCCGCGCACCACGTCGCTCCCAGCCTCCCACTCACTCCCCTCGCGAGCGCACCTGTACTAGTCAGCACCGCGCCGAACAATGTCAGGCAAGATCGCATCGCATTGATTTAACTCACTCTCGCATCCTAGGTAAGCGGCTATGGAAAGTACTGCGAAGTGGAGTACATGGAAAATCCTGCATTCATGCGTTTTCGTGAAAGTTTAAAATAGGTGCTACTGGGAGATTCCAGCAGCTATGAAAGGATATAGCCAGACTTTAGCGCAGCTAAAACCATACAACAGTCACAGGCAGCATATATTCGTATATATCAGATGCATAGTCACAGTTCCGCAACCAGGTAGCAGATCCTGTCTGGTGCGGCCTAGGTCACACCTCACACTAGCAGTGCGCGAGGAGGTTGAGCTAGGGCGGCCTAGGACACTCGCATTGAGGACCGAACACAGCTGGGTCGCAAGTCACACGCCGGACGTGCGCCCTCAGATTCAGCGACACAGAGAGGAGCAAGGGTGGACGATTTTAGCACCGACGCCGGTCAGGAGAGGGAGCGTGCATGCTGTCGCCATGGCCACCTCTCCTATATGTAGCCATTTTCGAGAGAGAAGAGGACAATGAAGATTGTGGGTATAGGGTTAGCATGGGATCGATTTGGGCTACGAAATTGGGTCGAGCTAGAAAAAAATTGGTGCACAACTTTTGGGCACAGTGAGCGGGAATCTTAGCACCCAAGGGGCTAAATCGACTTAGCCAGGCTATTAGCGACTATTCTTGCTTTAGTCTATGAAGGCCCTAATTATAGTGTGGAAAGACTACAACCGGGCTATAGCCGGTTATTTAAAACTTTTGTTTTCGTTGCAATATTTTGACGATCAACGGCAAATGTTAAAGTGAATGTAAACCTCCACCTCAACGAAAACTACGACAAAGTTTATAAAAAAGAGATGGAGTACACAGTATGAAAGAATTCTACGAACAGACTAATGTTACATGGATTTTGTTGTTTCCTAATTAGCAGTGTTCTAATCCAAATAAGTAGTCGCGGGAAGACCTGGCCAAGCGGAATATATGCGAATCGAGGGCCAGAAAAGGTCCTACCTATTTCTAAGTTAGTTTGTCTTGGCGATATAACAAGGTGGTGACACCTCGACAGTATTCTCGCGTCGCAATAAGTCATGTTAGAAGCATAGGGCAATTCCCAATCTTGTTGTATCAGTGAAGTCTTCAATCCCATCCTCTTAAGTATACATTAGTCCATATACATCTGTCTTTGTAATCATCTTTGTACATTCGCGTTGCATCTTAATATAGACAATTACGCTATGGCATAAGTTTTTTTAAGGTGGGCAAGAACCAGGAGGCCTGGGAACATGTGTAACGATGAAAAAAACCAAGCTGGCTGCCTTTCCTTGGTCCTGGTGAAGTGACAGAGCATGTATCTGAATAATATTTTACCAACAGATATTAGACAGACATATCAATTGATTGCGAAATAAACATAACAATCCTCCTATTCATAATAACGAATGATACACTCTAGAAACAATCACCACGGGGCTAAACCATGATACAATGATTTCTAAGTCCTACCAAGATTATGCCATCCGATGCCTGATACAGAATGTGCTCACACTGTCCACACATTTCTCACTTGGTTTCAAGAGAAGTGATAATGTTGCTACTCAGCTCAAAATACTGTTTCTCAACTCACATAGAGCTGCCATTCGCAGGGAATGTGAACTTGTCGGTAACGGTAGTCCATCAGTGTGGCCGGGAAGATCCTTCTCGATTAGAACACTGCTGTCTTGAAAGTCATGTGAAACTTGCAGCTTTGATAAAAGCTTCCCAATATTACATGACAAAAACTAATTTCAATGACACCCAGTCAGTCAAGCAGCAGCAGTCGAACCAAGCATGCAAGATGATGGTCTACCACTCCACAATACGATGATGCACATACTCACTGTTCCGTCACGGATCCTCACTTCGAACCGAACACATCAGAATGGTAAAACTTGTATAAGCTACGATCCAGAGAACATGGTAAAAATATGCACATAACAGGATATTGATGAGCTACAATTTTAACTTTTATTTCACGAAATATGGCAGATTGCATGTACAAATTATGATGAGCTGTCAAGTGGGAAAAATTGATAAGTACTAGGACAAATCAAGTTATGAGTTCGTAAGGCCATGGTTCCAATTAAACAGGATCTGCACAAAACGTTTAGCTATGTCTGCTTGCCAATGTCAACACGAGGGGAAGGATGACAATATATGGTAGTGGAAGTAGCTATGGCCAGTCCGATAGGTCTTATTTGTGTTTTGGGAAGATAAAAAATATTGATGTAAGCCTGGCAAACAAGTGCCAAATTCTGATCCTTTCTCAAACCTAACTATTAGTACAAGAATGTTGTCTGCGAGAACTAAACATCACTTAGAGAAGTATACAGCGGAACCTTAAAGAGAAGATCTCACGTTGAAAGAATCTACCATGCAAACATCTCTTAGACTTTTCCTTAAAGAAGGTGTCATTATCGCGCCAACAGACACGAACAGCAATAATCAAAATACCCAACTGGCCATGACTTGAATTATAGACCAGAAACATAACTTTGACAAGACCAACCAAGACATAATCATACAGAGTCTAGGTAGTACTTCGTACCAGATTGAAAGACATCTAAGACACATACATAACTGGAATCCATTATAACAAATAGCGATTCCCCTGAGTACAGTATCCACATCAAGCAACTAAATTTCAGGAGGGTATCAACAGATGGATGATCTTGATCAAAATCTGTACTGATACGAAAAGGCATGACTCCAGTTTCCAACTTCAAAACGTTTACCATTAGGGTGCTGACTCGACTATGTTCCCAAGGGGAAGAAACTTGAAACAACAGCAGTGACTACTGACACAGATGGACCCCAGACATTCAGACTGAAACTTGACGACGACGCTGAACCATCTTGACCCTCATAACTGTTCTAGGACTCACTGTAACAGTAAGGACACGATATATAAGCCATGCACAAGAGAACATGGAGAAAAGCAATAATAAAAGAAACTGCTGAACGGAAAACTTAAGGCACACAGCTTACAGTATTAAGGACCATACTAGATGTTCTGAATCACATACCTGATTGTCCTGATCTGTTGCCAAATCATCAGGACTGTTTGCCTGCAATGGCTTTTCTTCCCCACAACTTGGACGGTTGCATTTTGTCCGGAAAGGATAGTTTATGTTATTGCACTTCTCGCACTTCCAACTACCCTCTGGAGTCTTCGGTTCTGTCATATCAAAAGTTAAATGTATAGCTCAATAGAGTTTCGAAAATCTATCTAATAAACTAATGCAAACATTAGGTGCATAACATGATAATTTCCCCAAAAAATTACTGGTTTCAAGGAACGCAAAAAATACGTAAATATATGTTAAGACAATATACACTCCTATGTAAAATGTTGAACACTGAAAACTTACTTGAACCTCGTGAACTGTCAGGTTTGGGTCCCTGCAGAAAGAGTAGATATGTAGGTCATCAGTACAGTAATCATAACAATTTAACTCTATATACATTAGTAAAGAAGTTAAAGGATGATAAACAGTGAACAAGAACCTAAGGGCAACAAACGAGTAAAACCAAATTAATAGTTTGCCCACTGGTATATTCAAAAGAATTTATCAGATTCCACATAAGCACTAATGCAAAATCTAATGGCGCAACTGCATGACATTCACTTGTCACTTACGGTCAAGTAGAAGACAACCGTTCTGGATTTGGTTCACAAAGCAGCATGGGTAAGCTCTAATGCAGCGCACAGGGTGTTTCAGATTTAGAAGACCAAGTAATTTTTTTAAGCAAAAAGAAGATTGACTCTCAGAAAATGATTATCACAATAAGTGCTGAAGTCCTGGTGCCCAAGCAATGTCAATAAACAGATACATAGCACATGTGCAATTTGGTCGAATCACATGGCACGCTGTCTCAGTGAAAAGTTTAGAAAAGTTTTAGGACATCACGTACACATTCAGAAAGATGACTATGCTAGTGGGCTGCGGCAGCAATGTTAACTTCCAAGCATGCATTTTAGACTAGCTCAACTATTGCTTACCAATATTGGTGGACAGACTGAACTTCTAAAATTGAAAGAAACAGATATATTTCATGGCCTGACTAGTAAAGTAACATAAGAACTTAAACTCAAATGTAAGAAACCGTCTCGAACCTGGTTATCAGGTCTTGGTGTGTTGCATTTTCTCATGTTACAGACTGCCCGGAAGGCGAAGTTGATGTTGTTGCAATTAGGGCACTTCCAATCATTATCACGCCCAGCACCTTAAAAAGTTGAAGAATAAATCAAATGCCAACGAAATTGATGCAGCAGTAAAAAATGAGAACACAAATTATTACCTGCAGATTTCTTCTGTGCGCCTTCATCAGAATAGGAACCAGCCCTTGTGCCCTACAGGAATTAAATAACCGATGATCTCAACATTTCTTAGCATGGCGTGTCACACCAAAACAGCAAAGAACAATGAAAAATAAGTCCTCCCCAAGATCCCACACAAACTTATCGGCTACTTGGTGACCCTCAGAGCACGGATTAATCGGCAAGTTAGCTGGTTAAACCGGCCGATTTCTTGAACAGGGAGATAACTAGCATAGAGACACACGAAGTAGCAGAGCACCAATTGAGGTGTAACACATATTGATACGTACAGGAATAATTACCATCGCACCAGGACCACCGGGTGAGCCCAAGCCATATCTGTCAATGGGCATGCTGATGCTGTACATTCCACCTATTTCGGGGACATAAGGAAAATTAAAATGATCGTGAGAAACATTGTCACAGCATTCAGGTCAGATCAAAAAACAGCTTCTATTTCACAAGCATCAGAACAATAATCGCTAATTTGCGACATCGGTCAGAGCACAAACTGAGTAATCAACAAGTAATTTATCGGATTGGCAAGTATGTTCTGATAAATAAAGGTTGTACACAGCAGGAGTTGCCTTTTTTGGCATATCGGATTGGTCTTATGGACATTTTAATAAGCTAATTTTGTGTAACTGCACCAAAAGATAACAAGAATATCATAGCCATCTTACCTGCACCAATCATGGAACCACCAGAATACGGAGGTGGCCCAGTCATATGCACCGGCGGCCCGTAAGGGCTCCCAATCGGGAGTCGCGCGCCGTAGCCATATTGATATCCAGATCCCGGAGGGAGCTGGGGAATGCCATAACGTGGCATGGCATGCCCATTATAGAGGGAGGATCCATACGGGGAGAGCCATACGGGGGAGGAGCCCCGCTGAGGTACATGGACGGCGGCGTCCCTGGCGCCATGTATCGCCCAGGCACCGAGAAGTGGGGTGGAGTCTGCATAGCCTGCAAGGCAAAAGGCAACAGCACCACCAGGTCAATGCAAATTCCCAGCAAGAAATACACATAGCAGATGAGTCAAGAACAATAAGGAGTAGATAGAAGTAGTACCGTGTGCTCCACGGGCCTGGGCTGGTCGCAACTGCGCATGTTGCAGGTGGTGCGGAACGCGAAGTTGATGTTCCTGCAGCTGGGGCAAACCCAGTCGTCCTCGCGGCGGCTACCTGAGCGGCCAGAACAAGCAAATCCTGTGAGATGCAGCTTACCAAGTGGGGGTAGGACCATATGAACGAAGCAGGGGAGCAACCTACCGTCGGTGCGCGCGCGCTTTCCAGCAGACTGGCTCCGGTTATCCATCTACAAGCGCAGAGAAGGAGGTATGAACAACAGCGAACAATTTGATGCCACGCCGCATTCCCCCGCGACGGGTGGACCTCGGGAGCAATTCAAGCCCAATTCGATCTGGGAAGACGAAGTGGCCGTACCTGAGAAGACATTGTTGGTGGTGAAGCGGAGACAGCAACCGATGAGCGCGGGAGAAACGGCTAAGGCGGAGACGCCGGCGAGACGGGCGGGCGGAACAGGAGGAGGAGGGGAATCCGGCGGCGATAGAGGGGAGCGCCGGTCTAGGGTTTTGCTGTTGGTTCCGCCTTTGGTGGTTCTGCCTCCGCGTTGGGCGCTGTATAATGTACGGGTCGCTAGCATGGGCCCTTCTGCCTTACGTGGCGACAAATTCCGGCCCAATCACTTCACGGTCTCCATCAAGAAAGGAAACTAAACCTGAAAAAAAAAATCAAGAAAGGAAACTATATTACCTTCAATCAGTTCATCTCAGTTTTCCAGTTCCCAACAAAACAATTTTTGTATGCACTAAATCTCCATTGGTCATAGCAATGTAGCATGGATGGCTATGCTTGTAGCACGGCGGAACAACGCTTGCACCATGAACATAATGGGTGCAAGTGACGTTCAAATTACAGAAGCATATCGTTCATGTGTTTGCAGCCAAATACACGCAAATTTGCAACTTGTCAATAAATATATGCAGCATAGAAAATTCAAAACACCACCTTCATTTTGAGCGCCAATCGCCTTGCCTTGGTCTTGCCAGCAACGAATACAGCTCGCTAGAGCCAGACCGGATAACCCCGTAGCTATTCTTGAAGTCCCGGTTTCTTCATGAATCTCGCGGACACACAGTTAGTGAACCCACTATATCCATGGCGCAAATCTCCATTGCCACCGACGTAGGAGCCACCGGAGAAGGCGCCCGAGAGGAGGAGCTGTCGAAGAAGGAGTCGCTTGGCAAAAGCACAACTTGCACGTCCAAAGCCATCATAAGGAGTAGCTGGTTTTCCTTTTGTGACAAATAGAGCGACACAAAGTAGCTATGTGATACGGGGACTAGGTTGGTCCATAAGGATCTTGAAGCCGAGTGACGTTTAGGAGAGGCAGATTGAATCGTTGGACCTTTTTATGTGCGTGGACCTCACAAAAACATTTTACGAATCTACGGCGGGCTATAAAGCCAACATCAACCATTTTATCAGTAATGGCATCAGCCTTGTCATGGGTAGATGAATCATAGCAGAAATGATTTTGTCAAAATAAATGAGAAGTGTCGTAGCCTCGGAGAAGCCATAAGGATGTGTTCAAAATGCATCTGTTAACGTTGTATGAGGGAACGATGCCCGTATCTTAGGGCTCGGTTGCGTGTTATATGGGACAGGAAAAACCTGTCATGGTGTTTACATGAAGGAGTCCGTACACGGTTGGTATACTATACCATACCGTGTACGACTCATATTACAACTCTAACAACCCCCCTTAATCTTAACCTTAGTAAGGTTGAGATTACGCCTAAATTCACGTAAAAGATTTACAGGTAAAGACTTTGTGAAACCATCGGCAACTTGGTCTTTAGTGGAGATGAACTTGATATCCAGCAGTTTCTGTGCAACTCGCTCGCGTACAAAGTGATAGTCAATCTCAATGTGTTTAGTCCTGGCACGGAAGACTGGATTTGCAGATAAATATGTAGCACCCAGATTATCGCACCATAAACATGGTCGTTCCTTAAGAGAAACATCAAGTTCACAAATCAAAGCCTCAACCCAAATAAGCTCAGCAGTCGCATTAGCAATGGTCTTATACTCAGTCTCTGTACTAGAACGTGAGACAGTAGCTTGTTTCCGGGCACTCCATGAGATCAAATTAGGACCGAAGAATATGGCAAAACCGCCAGTGGAACGACGATCATCAAGACATCCTACCCAGTCGGCATCTGAGATGGCACTAAGCAAAGTAGAAGACGAGCGCTGAAAAGTGATACCAGTATGTAATGTACCTTGTACATATCATAAAATCCGTTTTGCAGCAGTCCAATGAGTTGTAGTAGGAGCATGAAGATATTGACAAACTTTAGTGACAGAGAAGGCTAAATCGGGTCTGATCAAGGTCAAATATTGTAGAGCACCAACAATACTATTTGTACTATCATCAGAACCGAGTGGTGTACCATCAACCAAGGATAACTTGTCCACTGTGGACAACGGTGTTGGAGTAGGTGTACATCCTGTCATATGAACTCGAGCTATAAGATCTTCAGCATATTTTGCTTGAGTTAGAGCAATACCATCATCAGTCTTAGTAACTTCCATGCCCAAGAAATAATGTAAATCACCAAGGTCTTTGATAGCAAAGTGTTCACTCAACTGTCGAAGAAGAACAGTAACTGCAGAGTCTGAAGAGCTAGTGACAATGATATCATCAACATAGATAAGCATAAATATGGTAACACCGGACTGATTGTATAAAAAGAGAGATGTATCTGCAGTAGAAGGTTGAAAACCAAGCTCAGTTAATTTCAAACTGAGACGAGAATACCATGCACGGGGAGCTTGTTTCAAGCCATAGAGAGCCTTGTCTAACTTGCAAATGTGTTGCGGAAAGCGTGGATCCTCAAAACCAGGTGGTTGTTTCATATAAACTTCCTCTTCTAGAACGCCATGTAAGAACGCGTTCTTGACATCTAACTGACGTAGACTCCATCCTTTTGACACAGAAATAGCCAAAACAAGACGAATAGTGGCTATTTTGATGACAGGACTAAATGTATCTTCATAGTCAAGTCCGTACCTTTGTTTGAATCCTTTTGCAACAAGCCGGGCTTTGTATCTATCAACTGTACGATCTGAAAAAAAATTGATGCGGTATACCCATTTGCAGTCAATCAAATTTTTATTCGAACTAGGAGGAACAAGATGCCACATCTTGTGGTGCATAAGAGCATCATATTCTTCGTTCATTGCTTGCTTCCAACGGTCATGACCAAGAGCTTCTGTGAGATTGGTAGGTTCTCCTGTACAAATGAATAGACCGTAGCGTACGGTGTCGTCTTTGTAGATTTTGGGAGTGTGAATACCTTTCTGCGATCTGGTTCTGGACATAGGCACAGAAGGGAGCACACTGGGCTCGGTCACAGAAGATCCGGGCGGGGAGGGCGCAGCCTGGCGCGGCGGCCGAGAGCGCACGGAGGCGGGATGTTGTCGGCTGCATGCGGCAGCGTGGCAGGTGCGGGTTCGCGGAGACCCGCTGCAGGGACAGGCGCAAGACCCGGTGCTGATCCAGAATGAGCACGGGGATCAGCGTCAATGATTGGATCATCATTGCCAGTTTTGGCTTGACTTGATCTGGATATTTCATGTGTTGTTGACTGATTTTTCAGGCTGTTTTGACCAGGCGAATCTTCAGCAATCTGTAGAGCGTCAGTGACAGGTATAATAGGCAAATGATCATGATTATGCACACCCTCATTAGATGTTGGAGAATACAAAGTAGGAGGTAACAAAAGAATTTCTTTGCGAAGTTGAGAACCGACATTAGGATGGAGAGATGCAAACGAAAAAACTTGTTCAGCAAAAACGACATCACGTGAGATGTAAACTCGGCCAGAATTAACCTCAAGACACTTAACTCCTTTGTGAAGAGGACTATACCCCAAGAAAACACATTGTTTGGAACGGAACGCAAGTTTGCGTTGATTGTATGGACGAAGATTAGGCCAACATGCAGAACCAAACACACGGAGAGAATCATAATTTGGTCTAGTGTGAAGAAGTTTTTCCGTGGGAGTAGAAAAATTAAGAACCTTTGTCGGCAACACATTAATGAGAAAGGTAGCTGTGAGAAAAGCTTCGTCCCAAAATTTTAATGGCATAGAGGCGTTGGCAAGCAAGGCAAGACCAACTTCAACGATACGTCGATGTTTTCGCTCAGCCGAACCATTTTGTTGGTGAGCATGTGACAAGAAACGTGATGTGTAATGCCCACACGTTGAAAGAAAGCATTAAGTTTTTCATATTCACCTCCCCAATCAGTTTGCATTGTGATAATTTTGCAACCAAATTTACGTTCAACAAGTTTTTGAAAATCAAGAAAAACTTGATAGACATCAGAACGATTCTTTAACAAATATATCCAAGTAAATTTGCTATAATCATCAATGAAGCTTACATAGTATGAATGCTTGCCAACAGATAAAGGAGCACACTAGTACAGAACGACACATCGGATACCCCTCTATGGCAACGGCAGGAGTTAGGCGACGGTAAATCGCGACATCCCCCGCGTGCCCGCACTGGGCCGTAAAGCAGGCCCACAACAAAGGCAACGGTGAATAGTGGAATATATGTTGGCAACGGAGTTTGGTTTAACTCTGTTACCGATGTGTGCTCATCGCACACGGACAGTTTCGTAATCTCCGTTGCCATTAGAAGCAGCCCGACAGCCGGCCTATAAGAACCTACTATGCCCTTCACTCTCACTCTCACTCTCACTCTCAGTGTCTCACTTCCAACCCTAGCCGCCGCACAGTCTCCTCTCTCCACTCTCTCGCATGGCTTCCACCGTCGACGCTGGTAGATCCGGCCATCGCGGCCGCGGCCCCGGCCGTGGCCGCCCCACCCTCCGGGCCTTCAGGCAGCAGCAGCGTCAGCTGGTGTTGCGGGACGAGCTTGCGGAACAGGCCGCCGCCGATCCGGCCCCCGCGGGCCGGTCCCGCAGCCTTGGCGCTCGTCCGCACGGCGAAGGCTCCGGCTGCACCCGCTCATTTGGCCACCATTGCAGCTACCGCGAGATCCGCCAGGCGATGTACCCCGGCCGCCATCCGTCTTCCTCCTCCTCGTCCTCCGACGAGGAGGAAGAGGAAGAGGAAGAGGAGGAGGATCGTGATCTGGAGATCGCTTGCCAACTCTCCCACGCCGATTTCGAGTGCGAGGACGCCAAGCGTCGTCAGGGCGAGGCCGATCTGGAGGCGGCGGTCCTCCTCTCCGAGGCGTCGACCCAGGTCGAACGCGCCGAGGAGGCGGTCTACCAGTCTGACCTCCGGGCCGCCATAGCCCTCTCTTTGGTCCACGGCGAGGGCAAGGCGCCGCCAGGGGAGGCCGGCGCTAGCTCCGTCGCCGGCGGCGACGCTAAGCGAGCCCGCCTCGCCTAATGTAAGACCCCAGTTCAGTAGGATAGCTGTTTTCTAGTTGTAAGTAGCTAATTGTTTATCCATAGATTTGCTCTGTTTTTAGTAGGCATTGTTTACACATAGATTTTAGCTGTTTTCTAGTTGTAAGTAGCTAATTGTTTATCCATAGATTTGCTCTGTTTTTAGTAGGCATTGTTTACACATAGATTTTAGCTGTTTTCTAGTTGTAAGTAGCTAATTGTTTATCCATAGATTTGCTCTGTTTTTAGTAGGCATTGTTTACACATAGATTTTAGCTGTTTTCTAGTTGTAAGTAGCTAATTGTTTATCCATAGATTTGGTCTGTTTTTAGTAGGCATTGTTTACACATAGATTTTAGCTGTTTTCTAGTTGTAAGTAGCTAATTGTTTATCCATAGATTTGCTCTGTTTTTAGTAGGCATTGTTTACACATAGATTTTAGCTGTTTTCTAGTTGTAAGTAGTTAATTGTTTATCCATAGATTTGCTCTGTTTTTACTAGGCATTGTTTACATATACATTTTAGCTGTTTTCTAGTTGTAAGTAGCTAATTGTTTATCCATAGATTTGCTCTGTTTTTAATAGGCATTGTTTACACATAGATTTTAACTGTTTTCTAGTTGTAAGTAACTAATTGTTTATCCATAGATTTGGTCTGTTTTTAGTAGGCATAGTTTACACATAGATTTTAGTTGTTTTCTAGTTGTAAGTAGCTAATTGTTTATCCATAGATTTGCTCTGTTTTTAGTAGGCATTGTTTACACATAGATTTTAGTTGTTTTCTAGTTGTAAGTAGCTAATTGTTTATCCATAGATTTGCTCTGTTTTTAGTAGGCATTGTTTACACATAGATTTTAGCTGTTTTCTAGTTGTAAGTAGCTAATTGTTTATCCATGGATTTTCTCTGTTTTTAGTAGGCATTTGCTCTGATTTTAGCTTTGTTTCTGTTATGCCGATGATTAAAATTAGGTGACACCGTGTGATCCGGGGGTGGCGCTAGTGATCCTTGTGATATGCACAAATACACATCGATCTTGTGCATCCTACTTGGCTCGCTTGCTCCATCCCTGGAATTTGTCTGTCCAATCTACCTATATATGAGGCATTGTTTAGGCTATGTTCTAGTTGTAATTAGTTCTATATTTTCTGTAATGCCGATGAAGAAGCATATGTCTTGTGTATAGAGATGAAGGAGCTTACATTTTGATTTTTTTTCATCTCCTTTAGGGCGAGGAGGAAATTTGGAGACTATGCGGCGGCCGTGAAGACGTAGGATCGGGGCTCCGTCCACACGGTCCACTGAAGCCGGCGCCTCCAGGAGCAAGACTTTTGTGCAGTACTAAATAGGTAGAAGATCGCAATGAAGCTGGGCGAAGAGGAAGGTGAAGAACCGGCGGCCGTCAAGCAGGAACCACAGGGCTCCGTCGACGGTGCAGCAGGCGTCACCGGCTTTTTTTTGTTTCCTTTAGCCCTCATTACAAACGATCAAAAACTAATCTCCGTATCTGATGTAAAGACTAAAGGCAACGGTTATATATTATGCCCGTTGCTAAACTTATTGCAAACGATAAAAATCTCCGTTGCCATTGTGAGGCTTCACATCAGTGACAGAGGCGGGACACGGACCCTTTCTCCGTTGCCGAAGGGGTTTTTGGTCCGTTTTCGATGTGTCGTTCTGTACTAGTGGCAGGACCCCAAACATCAGAAAACACTTGTTCCAAAGGAACAGTGGACACACTAGTGGAGATGGGATAGGGTAACTGATGACTCTTAGCTTGTTGACAAGGATCACAAACATAAGGATTTATTTCAGGGGAGTACTCTAATTTATTTTTCCTAAGAACTTGTTGAACGATAAACGACGATGGATGCCCTAGACGACGATGCCATGTAGATGATGAAGGCTTGGTGGCGATAAAAGCATGCTTGGAAGATCCTGATGAGAGAGGCACTAGAGGATAGAGACCACCATGGCACGGACCTCTAAACAAAATTTTCTTCGTGGCTTGATCCTTAATCAAAAAGAAAGAAGGGTGAAATTCAACAAAGGCATTGTTATCTAGGGCAATTTTATGAGTGGAAAGCAAGTTCATGGAAGCATTTGGAACATGGAGAATATTACGAAGTTGAAAAGACTTATGAGGGTGTGCAATATCGAATGACCAATGTGTTGAATTGCCATACCTTGACCACTTGCGTTGTGCACTTGATCACGGCCGTTGTATGTCTCATGATGGTGAAGTTTGCTTAAATCTCCTGTAATATGGTTGGTAGCGCCAGTGTCCATTTGCCAATTGGTGTCAATGCCATATGCACCTTTGCGATCAGAATTGAAGTCATCATCATCTTCACGATCTGAATAGCGCCACCAACACTGATTTGCAGGGTGCCCATATTTCTTGCAAATTTGACAATGAATATCCTGAAGGGGGAGGGGATGCGGCCACCACCACGGCCCCCCTGATTTCCACGGCCTCCAGCACGGCCACCTTGATTTCCATGGAACCGACCATTGGGACGGCCTCTATAGTTGTCATGTCCACCACGGTAGTAGTTTCCTCCAAAGTTACCACGATCATTACCTCCGTAGTTGCCTCCATAGTTGCCACGGTAGTCGCCGTCATGACCACCGCGAGGAGTATTGGGGCGAGTAGGACGCCCACGACCGCGAGTTGCGGCATTAGCTGAAGACTGAAAGAATCAATCTCTTGGCTGGACTGAGAGAGCATGGTTTGACGTTGATCATACGCCATGAGTTGAGCACACATGTCATCAAGGGTGGTATTGGGGACATCATTGAGAGAGGCAAGAAAGGGGGTGTAAGTACCACCTAGACCATTAAGAATGTATCCTTTTTACTCGTCATCATCAACCTTCTTTCCAGCAGCAGCAAGCTCCATAGCAAATCCTTTCATCTCTTGGATGAATTTGCCAGCCGTTTTGTCTAACTTTTTGGTGTTGGTGAGAGAAGTACGAAGGGTGTTGATCTGCCCATTCGACTGAGAGGAGAAGAGCTCCATAATGACGGACCACACCTCAGCACAGTGCTCAACACCCATCAGGTGTGCCATGATCTCAGGGGAGGGGGTTTTGAGCAGCCAACTCAGAACTTGTTGGTCACGGGTGAGCCACACCCCATAGACTGGATTGGGTTTTGTTATCTTCTTCTTGTTATCATCTTCGTCCTCCAAGGTTTCAGGTGGTGCAGAATCAGAGCCATCAAGAAGCCCCATCACAAGCGCACCACGAACAACGGGCAAGACTTGCATCTTCCAAAGCAAGAAATTGGACCGTGTAAGTTTATCAGAGGGAGGCGGTGAAAGGACAAGGATATAGCCTAGAGGGGGGGGGGGTGAATAGGCGATTAAAACTTTTCCGGTTTAGGCTTGATAAATGTGGAATAAAACTAGGTGTTTTAATTTAACAAGCACATAACCTAAATATACAAGGCTCACCTATGTGCACCACAACTTATGCTAAGCAAGACAAGTAACAAGGTGAAAGCAGGATATAAGACTTCAAGTACGAAGGCTATCACAATGTAAAGTGCATAAGTAAAGAGCTCGGGTATAGAAATAACCGAGGCACGTGGAGACGATGATGTATTCCCGAGTTCCTCCTTTTTAGGGGAGTACGTCTCGTTGGAGAGGTGTGAGCCACCACAACAGGTTGGTCTCAACGCCACAACAGGCTTCACCTTCTTCTTCGATGAACCGCACCACAAAGGATTGGTTCACCTTCCTTCGAGCGGAATCCAGAGCCTTTACAACAACAATCCGGGGCACACACCCATAACTGAATTGGGGGCTCCCGGATGGCTACAAGTGACCACAAAAGGTCTCAACCATCACAATGGCGTCTAGGGTCCAAAGACCCAAGAGTAACAAGTTCACAAACTTTCACTTCCACGAATCCTCGTGGAGAGCACAAACCGATGCACAAAAGCAATGGCAAGAACACAAGAAGTGCTCAAGTCCTTCACTCTCAAATTCCAACACAGCAACAAATGCTAATATGGGGGAATGATGACCCACAAGTATAGGGGATCGCAACAGTCTTCGAGGGAAGTAAAACCCAAATTTATTGATTCGACACAAGGGGCCAAAGAATATTTATAAGCCTTAACAGATGAATTGTCAGTTCAGCTGCACCTGGAAATAAACTTGCTTGTCACAATTTATCAGTGGCAACATAATATAACAGTAGTAGTGGAGAAAAAACAGCAGCAGTGAAATAAAGACAGCAGTAGCGATTGAGGTAAACAACAGGATTAAAATACTGTAGGCATAGGGATGGATGAACGGGCGTTGCATGGATAAGATAGCTCATGAAATAGTCATAACGCAGGGCAATTGCAGGTAAATAATAATAATAAAGCATCCAAGTACTAATCAATCATAGGCATGCGTTCCGTATATAGTCGTACGTGCTTGCAATGAGAAACTTGCACAACATCTTTTGTCCTACCAGCCCGTTTGCAGCGGGGCCAATTAAGGAAACTTCTGGTAATTAAGGTACTCCTTTTAATAAAGTACCGGAGCAAAGCATTAACATTCCATGAACACACGTGATCCTCAAGTCAAAACCATCCCCTCCGGTTATCCTAATTGTTGTCACTTTGGGGCCTCGGGTTCCGGACAACGACAGGTGTATACAACTTGTAGATATGATCCAAAACAATAGTTATACTCATGAAACAATAACATGTTCAGATCTGAAGTCATGGCACTCGGGCCCTAAGTGTCAAGCATTAAACACACCAAGTTGCAACAACGATAAATAGCACTAACAACGGATACTAGGCACCATGCCCTAACAATCTGACATCTATTACATAAACGATCTCATCCAATCGCTACCATCCCCTTCAGCCTACAGCGGAGAATTACTCACACATGGATGGGGGAATCATGGATGGTTGATGGAGAGCGGTGGTGATGATGATGGCGACGATCTCCTCCAAATCTCCGTCCCGACAAGGTGCCAGAACGGAACTTCTGATCCCCGTATTAGGGTTTTTGGTGGCGGCGGAGCTCAGGAGTGTTTCTGGGAAAAACGTCTGGGGGCCGTGCGTTTTAGGTCGAAGGCAATATGTAGCCGAGAGGGCGTCGCGAGGGCCGCACGAGGCAGCCACACACCACCTGGGCGCGGCCCCACCCCTGGCGCGCCATGGTGGTGTGTGGGGCACGTGGGTCCCATCTCCGCTTCGTCTTCTGGCTCCGTGAGCCTTCCGTCAAAATAGGATTTATGGATTTTTTCGGGAATTTTCCCGAAACTTTGAGTTTCTTCACAAAAACAAGACAACAATGCAATTCTGCTGAAAACAGCGTTAGTCCGTATTAGTTCTATTCAAATCACACAAATTAGAGGTAAAACAATAGCAAAAGTGTTCAGGAAAGCAGATACGTTTTGGACGTATCAACTCCCCCCAAGCTTAGCTTATTGCTTGTCCTCAAGCAATTCAGTTGACAAACTGAACGTGATAAAAGAAAACTTAAACGAACACGTTTGCTTCATATGATGTATACATACTTATGCTATGATCAAAATCTTAGACAATGCATGATGGAGTCTATGCAAATAATGATACCCAACAATTATGAAGACCATGAAAAGATCCTACATATTAATAATCAACAACATGAAACATATCTATCGGCGAGATTGCAGTGCAAATAAATAAAGTATGATAAGGTGGTATCTCGCTTGCCCTTATTTGTGGAGCAAAACATAAATGCCAAGGCACCTCTGAAGTTTAAGTGAAGACTAGATAGATATAAAGATATCAAAGATAAAAGCATCAAAGTCATACCACAATTAATAATATTCTGGGACAAGCACAATACACTAAGAATGACAATTATGCTCTCGAAGAAGTGCTCAAGGAAAAGATGGTGACTCAACATAAAAGTAAAAGATTGGCCCTTCACACAGGGAAGCAGGGATTATCTTGTGCTAGAGCTTTTTATTTTTAAAACAGAAGTAAAATTGTTTTGAGAGGTGGTTGTTTCTGTCAACGAATGGCAATAGAGTTTTCCTCATCTTCCATGCTAGATAAGTTTTGAGAGCGGTTCCGAGATACTAAAAATTATGCATTTTATAGCATGCACTTTTATATGGTTTGACACTCCTCCCCACCTTTGCTCACACAAGCCATGGCTAACTGAATCCTCGGGTGCCTGCCAACAATCACATACCATGGAGGAGTGTCTATTTTATTACTTTTAGATGTTATAATGGTCTAACCAGCTCTTTGCAAATTAGTGACGAGCAGATGAAGCATGCAAGTCAGGAAAACTTTATTTAGCATGGAAGATAACAAACCCAACTACTACTTTCTCATGAGCTAAAACAATGTCACAAAATGAGAAGTATTTTGAAGGTTTTAAAGGTAGCACATGAAAATTTACTTGGAATGGTTTGAAATACCAGGCATAGGAATTTACAGTGGACTCTCTTGGGATAACTCGGTTTAAAGATTTTGGATGCACGAGCAGCATTCCCGCTCAGTACAGATGGAAGCTAGCAATAGACTGGGAAGCGACAACTAAGAGAGCAATAACCGTCATAATCATGCTTGCGACAAAATAATATTAACTGAGGCATAAAAGTGATACTAAAACTCTGAGGCAAAATAAATCATCGAGGCTTTAATTGACTCTTTCTTTTTAGTCATATACATGTGTGAGCATGTGCCAAGTCGATTCAAGTAGATCATTCAGAGGAGGATACCACAATATCATACTATTTTATGAGCAAAACAATGCAAGCAAATATCTATATGACATATTATCCATTATTAGCAAATTGGGACTGATCATAAGAAGACATGAATTATTAAGCAAACATTAATCATATAGTTTCCACCATGACAAGCTAAACATGATCATACGGATAAGTATATGTACAAAAATGAAAAACAAATAGAGTTCATACCAGCCGTCTTACCACGTCCACTCTGTCGCATATCGTCATTATTGCTTTTTCACTTGCGTGGATTGAATGATATGAAAATGATAACCAAGCCCAAGTGGAGTCACGGAAACCTGATGTACTCTGCAACAACTATGCAAAAACAGAAGAAGAAAACTAATATTTTTGGGTTTTCGAATTTAGGAGAGGAAATGAAAAGAGCTAGATGATTAAAGGGAAATCTTTTTGGATTTTTGAATAGCAAACTGAGAATTAAAAAGATAGAACAAAGTAAAAACCGAAATGCAAAAGATAAAGATAAAGGGATAAAGGAAATATTTTTGGTCTTTTTGGTTTTCTGAAAATAAAACAAACGCAAGAGAGAACTACTAAAAAGAAATGAAAAATGGATGTACAGAGTATTGATGAAACAACCGACATAATACGAATAAGACAATGTGAATGAGATGTCGGTGAGAATGCGTACCCCCTCCCCCCAAGCTTAGGCTTTTGGCCTAAGTTGGAGATCGACTAAAATGGCCATAGGGATTCCACCCCGACGCATCATCATACGACGGATCTTGTGAAGAGGAGGCTCCAAAATCGTAATACTGATATGAGGAGCTCGCCACAGTGTGAGACTGTGTGTAATCCTCCTCTGGCTGTCCCCCCTGCAGGCTCCGCGCGGGGGCCATGCTCCTCTAGGTATGCATTCAACTCATCCTCCGAAAATGACCATCCATTCCTGGCATTATAATTAAAAAAAAGAGGTGCTGGCAAGCAAACTATCCGCTCAGAGTTATTAACAAACAACAGTTCATAAGATAGGTCCTCAAGTGTGGACCAGCGGGTAACAAACCGGTGACTCATCATGGACCTTAGATCAAGCCTCCCTACCGAGAATGCAACATCAAGGTGGTGCGGTTCCAACTTATGATGGGCTAATAAACGAGAAGCAATTATTTCACCGCATATCGGTCCTTTTCCGCGGTTAGTAGAAAGCCGATGTGCTATCAAAGTGCCAATGTTATAAGTTCTATCATTTTTCAAAGCAGCAGCGAGAATGGCTAGAGCATAAATAGACAATTTGCTAGCACACTTTCTAGTGAGAATACCCTTACCAATGTAACAGGCAAAATATCAAATAGCTGGGAATTGGATGTTTCGAATTTTACCACTCTCAACCAAACAGCTCTCTCCTTGGCAGATCTCCGAGAAGAGGGTCAAGAGATGCTCAGGTTGACCCTTGATCCTAGCGTGTGATCCCTGATACGTCCAAAACGTATCTATAATTTTTGATTGTTTCATGCCACTTTTATGTTTTTAGCACTTGTTTTTATATTAAGTTTATGATTTATTTGGACTAACCTATTAATAGTTACAAAAGTGCACAAGGTTCTTGTTTTACACTTTGATGTGTAGGAATTATCAAGAATACAAGAGGAAACCTTGTTGGAGTCGAATTGGGACTTTCCTGAAATCTGTCTGGAAATGTTTTTCGGAGATGGTCACGTTACGGACAGAAGACGACGCCAAATGGAAAAAAGTCTAGTCGCGAAAGTTGCAGGGAATTTTCTGGCAATCGATCTGGACTTAAAATTCGGCCCAATCGGAGTCCGGACGCTCCAGATATCACCGTCCGACCGAAACCCTAGATGGGATGACGGAAATCCGAGAGCCTATATAAAGGGAGGAAACCTAGGCTGTGGAGGACACCTCATACCCACGAATTTCCAGCCACCAAAGCCACATTTTTGCCTCCCCCATGGATCTCATCTCCATGGGGGAGGGCTCCCAAGAAGCCTTGAAGGAAGGGGGCTAAGGGGCGGCGCACCCCCTTGATGCCGGCGGCGCAGGAGGAGTTCCCCGCGCCACCGCCGGCGCTGCCCTGCGCTCCTCGCTGCCCCCTTCACCGTCTCCACCGCCATCTCCATCGTCAATTCCTCCTTGTATACAGTGGTTCATCCTCCCACACACCTCTGTACCACTCTATGTAAACATGGTGTTTGATGCTATAAAGTTTTATCCTATGATCTATGTCATGTTTATGTAGTTTCTTTGTTCTTTGATTACATTGTTGAATGTCTTTGGTTCATTAGAGTTGTATGTTGATATGGTACAGTCCTTTGGTGTCCATTATATTTGTGCGCGCATGGATCAAACATCATAGGGTTTGTAGTATATGTAAAAGAAGGGGGTAGTCCTGCCGGAGTGACAGAAACCTGAGGACTCGAACCGGTGAGTTGCACGTAAGGGAGTAAGAGGACCATTAACTTAAGGCTATGGTTGGGGAAACCTTAATGCATTGTTAGCGCTTGCGGAAGCCCGCTAACAATCCGATCATATAGTATGTGTAATCGCAAGTAGTCGAGTTCATGTATATTTAGCCTCTCCCACATGGAAAACTGCATCGAAGACAATGAACCAACTATCTTCACTAATTAATCTTGGACAATTCCATCACACTTTCCACCACTTTTCCACACTCATGGTGATGTTAGTTTATGGTTCTTTTGTGTACTTTATTGCTGCAGCAACTAACATTTACTTTCTTGTTATTTATTATCTCGCAAAGCTATCTCTCATACCTGTATTGTTACTCTAGTTTTATTTCCTAGATAAAGCAAACGTTTAGTGTGCGTAGAGTTGTATCAGTGGTTGATAGAACTTGAGAGAATACTTATACTATCTTTAGCTCCTCGTTGGGTTCGACACTCTTACTTATCAAAAAGGCTACACACGATCCCCTGTACTTGTGGGTTATCAAGACCTTTTCTGGCGCCGTTGCCGGGGAGCCATAGCGTGGGGTGAATACTCTTGTGTGCACTTGTTTGCTTTATCACTAAGTAATTTTTACTTTCAGTTTTAAGTTGTTTTCTATCTTAGTATGGATAGGGAATGCGAATTATAAAAAAAATTAGTTGTACTTGTTATCTAAAACGTTTTCAAAAAGAGAGTGATTGGAAAGATGAGCAATGGTTAAGTGGGGACCGACCTTGAACACTTGTGTTCATGCCTATGAAACCAAAGAAAAAATTTACATGGAAGCTTCTCAGCTAAAACATGTAAAAGAATATTTATAAGTCTTAACAGATGAATTGTCAGTTCAGCTGCACCTAGAAATAAACTTGCTTGGCACAATTTATCAGTGGCAACAATAATATAATAGTAGTAGTGGAGAAATAACAACAGCAGTGAAATAAAGACAGCAGTAGCGATTGAGGTAAACAGCAGGATTAAAGTACTGTAGGCATAGGGATTTTTTTTTAGATAAAGAGGCATAGGGATGGATGAACGGTCGTTGCATGGATAAGATAGCTCATGAAATAGTCATAACGTAGGGTAATTGCAGGTAAATAATAATAATAAAGCATCCAAGTACTAATCAATCATAGGCATGCGTTCCGTATATAGTCGTACGTGCTCGCAATGAGAAACTTGCACAACATCTTTTGTCCTACCAGCCCGTTTGCAGCGGGGCCAATTAAGGAAACTTCTGGTAATTAAGATACTCCTTTTAATAAAGTACCGGAGCAAAGCATTAACATTCCATGAACACATGTGACCCTCAAGTCAAAACCATCCCCTCCGGTTATCCTAATTGTTGTCACTTTGGGGCCCCGGGTTCCGAACAACGACAGGTGTATACAACTTGTAGATATGATCCAAAACAATAGTTATACTCATGAAACAATAACATGTTCAGATCTGGAGTCATGGCACTCGGGCCCTAAGTGTCAAGCAGTAAGCACACCAAGTTGCAACAACGATAAATAGCACTAACAACGGATACTAGGCACCATGCACTAACAATCTGACATCTATTACATGAACGATCTCATCCAATCCCTACCATCCCCATCAGCCTACATCGGGGAATTACTCACACATGGATGGGGGAATCATGGATGGTTGATGGAGAGGCGGTGGTGATGATGATGGCGACGATCTCCTCCAAATCCCCGTCCCGGCAGGGTGCCAGAACGGAACTTCTGGTCCCCATATTAGGGTTTTCGGTGGCGGCGGAGCTCGGCAGTGTTTCTGGGAAAAACGTCTGGGGCCGTGCGTTTTAGGTCGAAGGCAATATGTAGTCGAGAGGGTGTCGCGAGGGGCCGCACGAGGCAGCCACACACCACCTGGGCGCGGCCCCACCCCTGGCGCGCCGTGGTGGTGTGTGGGGCCCGCGGGTCCCGTCTCCGCTTTGTCTTCTGGCTCCGTGAGTTTTCCGTCAAAATAGGATTTATAGAATTTTAGGGAATTTTCCCGAAACTTTGAGTTTCTGCACAAAAACAAGACAACAATGCAATTCTGCTGAAAACAGCGTTAGTCCGTATTAGTTCTATTCAAATCACACAAATTAGATTTAAAACAATAGCAAAAGTGTTCGGGAAAGCAGATACGTTTTGGATGTATCAGGGAATAAGAGAGGAAGAACAAAGGAGGAGAAACACCAAGAACTCCAAGATCAAGATCTACTAGGTTCCCCTCACTTAGAGAAGAGATGGATTGGTGGAATTGTAGATCTAGATCTCCTCTCACTTTTCCCTCAAAGATATGCAAGAATCATGGCAGGGATTGAGAGGGGGCAAGCTTTTCCAAGGTCAACAATGGAGGAGAGAGAGAGGGGAAAACGAGCTGCTAGTGTTGGGGGTCGTTGGGGAAGAAGACCCCCTTAAATAGGGCCCGCAAAATCCAACCGTTATGCCCAAAATGCGAGCCCGGCCTTGGAACCCGGCCAAGCCGGCCTTGGGCCCAGCCTAGGCCGGCTGACCACCAGAGGCACCCGGCCTAAGCCCGGCCTAGGAGCCCGGCCAGGCCGGCCTATAAAAACTGCAAAAACACCCAACACGAAAACGAACATATCTTGATCATCCGGACCCCGTTTTCGATGTTCTTGGGCTCGTTGGAATCAGAACGAAGAGCTTTACAAGATCATGCAGAGAAACATCATAGTCCATCATGTGAGGAGGGAACCAAATAGGAGAGTTTGACCTCTCTTAGAAAGACAAACCGATCAAATCTTCAACATCAAAAACACAACAAGATGTTCATATTAAATCTGTTTTTGATGAACTAGAGCTTGGTATGGAGATGAACACAAGCTCTAAATCCTCACATGGATAAAAGTCAAATAAGAACCAAGAAAGATGATATGCAAGTATGCAAAGGTTTGAGCTCTCCACAAAGATGCGATCAAGTTACTCACTTGAGAGCCCCTCTTGATAGTACGCCCACCGATGCTATAACCCGGTCTCCAAAGCATGAGACCGGTAGAAGAGAAAACCTATCAAGATCATACCTTTGCCTTGCGCATTCCACTTGAGCTAGATGATGAAGATCTTGATCTCTTCAAGTTGGAACATCTTTCTTGATCGTGCTTGCTAGCACATTGCTTGATGAAGACTTCTCCAAATGCTCCCCCATACTCCATTATGGGAGAGCCTCGCTTAGCTCTGTCTTCATGTATCCATTGCAAGCTTCAATCAATTGATATCTTCCGAGATGATTCATATTGAACTTGCACTTCATATCTTCTAAATATATATGATGGCTTGGAGATGAACATGAATGTTCCCTCAATCTTCTTTTCCAAGCCACACTTTACCATGTAAGCTTCTAGAGTCCAACCCATGAACTCCAATATTTTCCTATGAACAAGATCTACAAGAATATCTCAATGCAAACATTAGTCCATAAGGATTGTCATTAATTACCAAAACCACACATGGGATCACCATGCACTTTCAATCTCGCCCATTTTGGTAATTGATGACAATCCCTTTTACGAGGGTTTATATAATGAATTAAGCAACCATGCAAAGCAATGAGCAAGGATGCGTGATCATGAAAGGCAAATGCTTAAGAACGAAACTAGAGCATAAGACCAAAATCCATTAAACCCTCTAAACTTCTCCCCCATTGGCATCGATTGCCGAAATGGGAGGGAAAATTTAGAAGGCCGATATTGTAAGACCTTCCCCATAAAGTGTGCATTTCTCATAATATGAGTGAAATCAAATGCACATATCCAATGACGAAAAGATGGAGAGAGATCAAACTATATTGAGGATCCAAAGCTTGCAAAAGAATATCAAAATGAGAGATACTTCGACAAAAGAAGCAACCAATCAAAGGATCCGAAAAACCAATTGAACACAAGAAGATATTATGATAAGATCAACCAAGTGTTCTTTAAATTAAGAGGGAACTCCCCAAGGTACGCGCACAATGTAGGATTTGCATTTCAATATGGTGTGCACAACATGGAATCCTCACTCCCTCCTAGATAATTTGAACACAAACAAGTGCAAGAGAGCAAAAATGGGAAAAGAGTCAAAACAACTTGCAATAAACTAATGTTGAGCAACAAGATCAAGGAGCGACAGATAAAGACTTGCTCAACCGAAAAGATGTATGTGATATAGAAAGACATTTTAGGAGACTAATACAAAGATGAGCGTAAGCATCAACATAGTCTTTCAATATATGAGGCACATAGTGCATATTATGTCTTTCCCATACACACAATCCAAAGAATAGCCAATACGACCACAAGTTTATTAAGACGCAAAAGTATACCAAAAGAAAATCAAAGCTTGTGCCTTTTAGAAACCACCAAATAATCAAAAGTAATAAAAGGTGGTCACTAAAGACTTGGAATACCAATTAAAGATGTAACTACTCATGTGTATAAGTTTCTAAGTAGACACCAATCATGAAGATATAAGTCCACAAAGAAACATGCACACACAAAATAGGTACAAAGTTAGAGAACATGATATCCAAGAGGAAGTCATAAATACACCAATAAGATCTTTGCTTAAAAGCATAGCACAAAGCTCAATTTTATCTTAAAGGGATATAGATGAACTTCCAACACACACTCATCATAGCATCAAAAAATCCACAAGGGATAAGGTGATAAATGGGATGCTCCGAGAAAGATAACAAGTATCGCAAAAGGCAAATGATTTTGAAAAATCATCAATATTGCATATGCGAGACATAGAGTAGAAAGTGCTAGATTAACATATTTGGGATTGGTGAATCATGAAAATGATTATATATATTCCCCTTGATATGTAATCATCCCGGCTTACTCACATTTGCAATAAAGATGTTTTGCAAGAACCAAATGAATTGCAACAAAAGAGATTCATGCCATGAAACAACCTACACAAGGTTGAAAGCTAGAAATGTATGCATGAGGTAGATACTTGTTACCGAGATAGCATTGGTGATGTAGAAGATAAGTGTTCATGATCATCCAAGCTTGGCTCCAATAAGCACATGGTGACAACACCTTCCTTGTAGATGAGACAAGCTTCCAATGCATCTCCAATGTACCTAAAACAAATTCAAGTACAACATGGTACCCAAACTCATTGGGTCCAAAGTAGTTAGAGCAACTACAATACATAGGACAAACTCCACATAAATATGTGCATATTGATATGAAATTGAATTTCATGCACATCTTAGCCATTTAGGATTTGATGGAGTTTATCCTATATATTGGATCAACGAAAGTAAGCATGCCATAAGATATACATATAGTAAATATGCATGCACAAGACTTTCAAGAACCAAACGAGATACAATTTGGACAAAACACCAATTAAACCAAGAAAGCACACACAAGTGTGACAAGAAAACGAATTGCCCAAATTATATCAAAGACCCAAATCAACACATGATTGAAGATACCAATTTGAAAACATACCAAAAGAAAATAGGATAAGGAATAAATCAAACCCTCTACACTTTTCATGATGGCACAAAGTACCAAGACGAAAAATGTTTGTCTTCCAAAGAGACACGTCATCGGGATCAAAACCAATTGAAGACAACTAATGTTCAAAAGCATATAGGATAGCTCCCCCAAGATTTGTGCATTATTTATGATCTTGCATTTGAATACAAAATGCACACAAATGGGATCATCACTCTCCATATATATTATTCAAACAAGTCATGTTCAAGAAAGCAATAAGATCAATACCAATTTAAAGAATGTGTTCTACTCAATGTAGGATAGCTTCCCCAAGAATAGTGCATTATCTAGAAAATGCACAAGAATGGATCATTGCTTTTCCTAACTCAAGAAAGCACAAAACAAATTTTGAGTAGAGCACAAGATCCAAAAGATACAAGGAAGACAAAAAGTTTGATAAAACAAATTTGGCAATAAAAAAGGCAATTCAAAGCAAGAGCCAAAATGAAGATGGTCTACAAATTCCACCACAATTATGAGTATCACTTGTCATGGACAAGGAGTATATGGAGATATTTCTCGGTGGTATATAGAATGATATTAAGACCAACTTCACAACAAATAAGCATATGGCAAAGGATAGGAATTAAAAGCCATGCTTAGATAGATAGATATTCTTGATAGCTTCAATATTCACGCGATCATGCAAAGCAACTCCAAAGAGTAGCTTGAAGCAATTGGTTTCCCAAAAAGATATATGAGAACATATTTGGGAAAGCCATATCAAGAACTTCCATCACAAACAAGATCCAAAAGAGTGAGAGACAAAAACATTTAAGCAAAATGGAACTTGTTTGAGCAACATGCCACATAGGAATAAGATAATGACAAATCAATTCTAGGTGGCAAACCTCACATGTTCACATTTTCTAGGCTTGTAATATGCACAAGCTTATTACTCCCCCATAATGTGATAATCCATTTCTTTTAAACAAGAGGCAAACAAACCAACTAGAGATAATTAATGGACATTATAGAATTTGAATTTCTCATGAGCATGACATACCACATAGAGAATAGATAATATTGATATATCATCACTAAGTGGTATTCCTCATGTACACACATTTTTAGGATTGTGAAGTGCACGAAGCATATCACTCTCCCAAAATGGATAGTCCATTAATCTCTCAAAGAGAGCCAACAAGATAAGATATCAAATAAAAGCAATAAGGCTCAAAAAGTAAATGGTGTGCAAACCAACATATACATACTTGATTTCTCAAGATAAGTAAGTAGAGAGCACAACACATACAAACACTAGCAAGGTACAAAACCAAACACATGCAAGGGTGCAAGCAACTTTCAATGTATATATGATATAAAAGTTACCGCAAGGAGGAACATTGGATATGAGATAGAACAATATAATCCAAATGACTTGGCTTGATAGAATATAATTGATGAAGATCCCTTAATTCTTCATGATGTAGCCAAGTCTCCAATGCCCTCCAACAACACCTATTGATCAAGTTTTAGCTTGTTGGTCCCCAACCAAGTTGGGTCCTAAGAGGTTAGTCACAATAGGCTTGGCAACCCAAATGGTTCTTTTCTTGACACCACTTTGAGTACCAACATATTTGGCAAACACATTGCCAACCTTATCCTTCCGAAGAGAATAAACATCATCAATTATAATGGGTTGGATAAGGTACCATTAGTGCATGAAGAAGCAAAGTGACCCTTCTCACGGCATATGTAAACATTGGCTTCCTCCTTTCTTCTTAGTTGGAATCTTACTTGAGGAGGAGCTTGATTCTTCTTGGGAAGTGGCCTTCTTCAACTTGAGGAACTTGAGTTTGAACTTGAGGCTCTTCCCTTGTTGCTTCTCACTAAGAGACTTCTTCTTCAAAGGGCAAGATCTAACATGGTGCCCTTCAACTTTGCACTTGAAGCAAACAATCTTGGCCGAATCCTTAACTTGTTCTTGGCCCTTTTTCTTCTTGTTATACTTGGACTTGTTCTTGTTATTGGAGTTGAATCCAAGTCCACTCTTGTCATTGGGGCGTCTTTGAACACTCAACATATTGTCAAGTGTGGACTTCCCAACATGACGCTTTTCCAAGTCTTTTTCAAAGAAGTGACTTGGGCCTTGAGCTCTTTTAATTCCTCTACATGGTTAGTATCAACACAAACACTAGAGGAAGTAGATGCTTCATTGTTAGAGCAACAAGGCAAGGAAAGTAATTCATCACAAGATTTAGCAATAGTATGTGATGTAGAATTACTAGGACTAGCACATGGCAATATAGCATTTTTAGTAGAGATTGTGCTAGTGACCACATGAGGCTCACAAGATGTTACCTTTGACATAGTAGCCTCATGAGCTAACTTTAGCTTAGCATGAGATGCTAGAAGATCTCATTAGAGCTAGAGAGCTTTTCATGACTTTCTTCCAATTTCCCATACTTGCTAGTTAGCAACTCAAGTTGAGCCCTTAGCTCAACATTCTCCTTCAAAATAGATGCTTCACGAGAAGTGGAGTTAGTAGCACAAGCATCATTATCATTAGCAATGGAAGAAGACAGCTTGGCAAGCTCATCATTTTTAGATAGTTGAGTTTGGAGTTGATCATGAGACTTGCTAAGGAGAGAGTGTTCACTTTCCAAAGCCTTATGAGCTTTGTCAAGTCTCTCTATGTCCTCAATTAGTCTAGCATTGCCAACACCAAATTCAACATTTTCCTTTTTAAGCACTTTACATTTAGCAAGAGCATGATCTCTTTCCTTAATGATTTTAGCAATAATTAGATCATTTGTTTCATCAAGAGATTCAAGTTTCTCCTCAAGAGACACTCGAAGCTATTGCTCTTCCTCAAGGGCATTCTCTAAGGATGCTTTTTCTATAGCATCTTCTCTCTCAATTTTATATTTCTCATCAAATTGAGTTTCCAAAACCTCAATAGTAAGCTTGCGGTAAACAAAGGTACTCATGATTTCTAAGAAGTTATCACGAGCAATTTTATTCTTTGAAAGCGCATGAAGAACCATTTTACCCATCTCATGAATGGAAGCATCGTTATCATTTTCTTCATCATCATCATCATCATCATCATTCTGAGATATATTGGGATTCGAAGTAGGAGATACCTTTGAATCCTTAGCCATAAGGCAAAAGTGAGTAGTGGACAAAGATGATGAAGAATTACTTGAAGCACCATTGAGGTCCATGTCTTGTTCCAATAAATGTTGGGATTCCTCTACATTATTAGTCACACAAGTAATAGAGGATATGGATGAAGGGGATCGCAGGCAGAAAACAATTTTTTTCCTAACAACGATAACCTTAATACTAGCCAAGATCTATTACTATGCAGATATACCGAAACGGAGGAAGACGATATCACTAGTAGGGAAAAGCTCATTAGTGGCGCACCACTTTTGGCTTTCTGTGGCGCATGGTGGGTGCGCCACAGATATGTCGCCACTAAATTATAATTCTGGGGCGCACCCCCAGATGCGCCACAGAAAGACCAAGATTCTGTGGCGCACCCACCGCCGTGCGCCATAGAAATATTTCTGTGGCGCATGCCGTAGACATGCACCACTGAATACGGTGCGCCACAGAATAGTATTACCATACGCCACAGAATACTTTTACAGATATTCGCGATTTATTGCTGCCCGCTGTACAAATACAGGTATATATATAGGTATATTACATGATTTATACAGACATAATAGAAACAATAATATATTTTGACAGGTATATGAAAACAGACACATTACTATGTAATCACATTACTTAGAGCCCGAGATATATACATATAGTGACAAGTGTCGAATTTTTACACAAGTCTTGATACAAAAGTTAATCTTGTCACACATTACAAATAAAGTGGTCACCGCCTAAACTATGATCAAATAGAGTACAACGGCGATGATGGTGAGCAAGAGCGGGAGCATGATCATGGAGCCTTCTTCTTGATCGGCGCCGGGAACGGTTTATAGCAGTCTTTCGTCGTCCACGTCCTGGTGTCATGCTGCATATCTAGGCGTTCTTCGATCTCCCTCTGAGGCAACCCTAGAGATGGATTGGGATATATATTGGTTAATAATATAAATAGAGTATGATTTATTCATCTAAGTGGATAAGTTTATAATAAAGAAAATAAAGAAGCACTTCTTGCGAGTGAGGCAAGGCTTTCTTTTATAATACATCCTACCTCTGGCGCTGTGTAAGGACCCCCCTTTTGTGTTGACATCTTCAATGATGATTTGCGATAACATCATCTGGATGCGATGAAAGTCTTCTCTAAGTTCAGCATCGGTGATATCCCCGCACATTTGGTCCATTCTCGGAGACTAGATGGCATCCTCGTTTTCTCTGCATCCCGGACAAACCCTTTAAGGTGATGGAGGACGTAGAAGGCCTCCTTCACGCTGCCAGGCTGCTGCTTGATGCAAGGGAACTCGGTCACATGCTTGAACCAATGTGTGTTGTCATTCCTTAGACATTCCCCCTTCTTTTCGAAGTGGCCTCCCTTTTGGGCGTAGCCCTCGAGAGCCTCATCGAGAACACCCTTTATTCTGGTGTAGTCTTTCTTCATACTCAAACTCCCCGAGTCGAAATAAGTGGCAATGGACCACCTCGGCTGTAGGATGATGAGTGTGCAGTACTTGTCCCTGCTCAACACAATTGAAACGGAATGTTGGAAAGGATTAGCAATGGAAGAAATCTATAAGAAAGCATAAGTTACGACGGTGGCGAGCGGATGTGTACTTACTCAGGAAAGAAAGGCACAAGAAGGCTGTTCTTCCTCTTGTTGGTCAGCATGAACCTCTGGAGGTACTCCGTCGCCATGGTTCGTGTCCTTGATCCTTCCACCAGCTGGCTGTCACGCATGTAGTAGGGATCCCCTACCGCGACGTTCAGGGTATTATCTCTCTTGATCTTCATCGCCATATTGAGCACGTATAGGCGAACCAAGTTATAGTCCAGCCGTCTAGAGTGAAACAGCTTGAAGACGTCCTCGCACGCTATGAAGAACAGATCCGCGGGGGCTTCATGGACGAAGTCCAAGTCCTTTGGCACCTGGGCCGTGAACACCGGGTAATTTGGATGCTCGACTTTAAGAAGGAGGCACTCTAGAATCAAGATAGCTTCATGCAAAGGGTGCATGGGTCCTTTTGCGAGGCGGAGCAGCTCCGGAGGCAGTATCGGTTTACCAGCTTCATGAACTCGGGTCAAGCCATCCGCACGGGGTGATACCATGTCTTCATGACCCCGGATAGTCTTAGGAGCTGGCTGGCTCGAAGAGGCGCCTGGCCTACTTCTCTTCCTGTGCTTCTTCTTCTTCATCTCTGGGGATGCTGGGGTGCAAACCCCTCGCAAACCGACTTACGCAGTGTGCCAGGGCTGAAAACGTTAGCCGGTTGAGCTTGATCGCCGGCCTCCGGAGGCGTGTCTTGAGATAAACCGTAGAAGGTCAGGCGCTGCGTGCATGTAGTGGGACGACCAGGTTGATCGCCGTGAGCGCGGAAGGATTCGTCATCCACATGTACAGGAGGCATGTAGAAATCTTTGTTGGTGCCAGTGTTGAGGAAGGCATCGACGTCGACATTATCCTCATCATCGTCATCGTTGCCACCAAGTTGAGGTGCAACGGCGTTGCCTTTGGACGGCTGTGGTACAGACGTTCCCAACAGTTTTTGGTGGCGGCTGGTGGTGGCGACGGCTGCTTGTGGCGCCGGTTCCTTCCCAACAGTTTTTTGTGGCGGCTTCAAGGGCCGAACGATCGGGGGCCGGAAGATCGAGGTGGCGCCGGTGGTGCGCCTGAACCCCTGAAGACCCCCCCAAGACGAATCTGGGTCTTCGGCCATTCCATGATCCACTTGGTGCAATTTCCAAGGACCATGTGGTCCTCGGCTCCCGGAGGTTGAATGGGGGGGTCGATGTCACGGAACTCAGGCACTACCGTAGTCAACCTGGCCTTCATCACGGCCTCGCTCATTTTAGTGTTGTGCATATCACAGCTCATTGGTTGTATGACAGTGCCCTGAGCAACTTCCTTCAACTCGCCGCCGGCCCCCACCCTATGCAGGAGTATGCAAGGCATGTCCTGAGTCAACACATGTTGGGCATCATGAGATGACAGTCATCAAAGGCATAGTTATAGAAGATGCCGCGGACTAACTAATTAGTTACCTTGGTGATGGCGTTGAGCTCGGCTAATGTCGAGACAAGGGCACCGGTGCCGGCGGCCAGCCTATCATTCTCCGGCCGCTCGTGTGCATTATCAAGCACCGCCGCCACCGGCAGTGCCTCGGTATCTTTCGCAGTAGGGGGCGTCGGTGGGACCAAATGGAGCGGCGGCTGCTCCGCGGTGTTGGGCAGCGGGGTCACCAGGTCCGGCGACACGTTATTGCTGGAGTTGCTGCCGGTGAAGCTGGGCACGTGTATCGGCCCCTATCGACCTACCGCATTCCAAGTAGCTAACCCCTCCATCAACCCATGGGGTAAGATCGCCCGGAGCTTCTCGTCCACTAACTTGTCCACAGTGCTGGAGTCCACTTTTTCCTGCTCTAGTGACTCCACCTTCTTCCTTAGCTCCACAACCTCGGCTTTATCCCTACTCGGCTTCCTCCTCTCCTTTCTCGTCTCGGCGTCCGTGCTGTAGTACTGGAGGAACTTCATGCTCGTACCAAAGCCGGACACACGGCCAGCTGACGTCGGCGGCGCCGACTTGTCCCTATTCTTGTAAACGTTCATCGCCCTGTTGAAAGTCGTGTCCCACGGCTCCGTCGACCCCTGGGACGATGGGCCGGCCTCCGCGTCAGCCTTCAACTCATCCTCCTGCAGACAAAGGAAATTAAGGTGAACCCATTTAGAAATATGGCTTCGTTATCTAATTAGATCAACGCAATGGACTTTGAGATATCCGCGGTAATTAAATTCCTTACCACCACTTTCTCGAATGCCCTCACATCGTCATCGTCGGTAACGAATTCCCCCGTCGCCGAGTTCAGATAGTAGCGGGACCGGACAAAGTTCCTAACCTGCTCGTCTGTGATTTTTTCCAACGGGTTTTCTTTTCCCAGACGTGCAATCTCGGCATCCTCCTTGTCCCAAATGGGTTGTTTTCCTCGGTAACCGCCGCTTCCCAAATGGTGGTTACCTATGTTCAGGTCCCGCATTTCCTTCCCCTACTTGGTCCATTTTTTAGCCTCGTCAGATTTTAAGGACAAATTGAATGCCTCGAACTCTTCTTTGTCGAGCATCGGCTCTTTGGCACTTATCTTCTCCCAGCTGTCACCCTTATCAATGTTTTTCTTTACCCGGGATTTCCAGCTGCTCAAGGCGGTGCTCATCTTCGTGATGGCTAAACTGTCCACCTTTTTGTTGAACGGCTCCGGGAACGTGTATCGTTGGTGAAGCTTCTTGAGGAGGTTTTCGACCAAAGCCTCATTGGCCTTGCTTCTGAGGTCCTTCGTGTTGATCGACATGCTTTCTCGGACGATGCACCTTAGTTGCATGCTATACCCTTTGGCAAGCTCCTTAGGCTCCACTGGTAGGCCACTTGGTGTGACCTCAATCAACAGGTCTGTGACATTGGCGAGCACTTGCGGTGTCCGATCCCTCCTTTGCTTCTTCTGCTTCTGAGCGGGCGGGTTGCTGCCGATACCACCATCCGTGTGGTCCCCGCCATCGGTGGTGGTGTCATCCTCATGGCCGCCACTAGCAGCTCCATCGGTGGTTTCGGCGTCGTCCTCCCGGCCCTCTTGCTCATCGTCGACACGGTCGCCACTAGCAGCTCCGACGGCCTCCACCACCTCCAACTCCTGGGACAGAGCCCAGAACGACTTGTTGGCGTCTCTAGCTACTTCTTCGACGCTCATGTGCTTAGAAGGGCCGGGCTCCGCGTCGGCCGACATGTTTGCACTACATTAAAAAGAGGCAAAAAGTTAGTACAACAGATATAAGAAAAAAATCACTTAATTAAGTACTAAGATACCCCGACCCATGGACTAGTCGCAATACCCCATATGTACTATTTTTTTGCAAAGTCATGCTAAAATTCATGAAAAATTTCGGCATGACCTTTGCTAAAAAGGGACATATGGAGTACCCGAATTTGCCGGAACGGAAGTTTATCGACGTTCCGGCAATCTCAAGGGCCTCTCGGGGTACTTGCAAACATTTCACAAATCATGTTGGCCGGCATCGCCGGCCAGCAACATCACACCAACACACATACACATCTCACACATCCACATCCACTTCTCACACCATCCACATCCACATCCACATGGTGTGAAAGAACGCGACATCACCACATCCACCACATCCAAATCAAGAGTACCCGAATTCTTCTAAATTTCACCACATCCACATCTCACACACATACACGGTATCACCACATCCACATCTCACCTGAAAGAACGTGGAGGTTCTTCTAAATTTCCTGCATACGGCAAAATAATGCATTAGTTAATTAAAAATGCATCTTCAAGACAGTTAATTAAAAATGCATCTTCAAGACAGTTAAGAATGCATCTTCATGATAAAGCTCGAAAAAGGCCATCTAATATATTTATCTCGTTGAAACTTCAAAAAGGCCATCTAATATTGATTCACTAACTAATATGAGAAAATGAAGGTTTAAATCGACAAATACTACTCTGTTGCTTCCAGTTTTCGGAATATAGAGTAGCTACATTCGGAGATGCATGGAAGCAAGAATGCTCATGGGAATTAATCGAATCCTTTTGTATTAGAACATATGCATCACATACAAGCTAGGAAAGAACAAATCTTCAATTTAGATGAAGGGTAACATCTCCTACAATTTAGGAAAGAACAAATCTCTTCAATTTTTTTGGTCTCCAAAATTTTCCTAACAGCACTAGCACCAACTAGCAGCATTAGCGACAACTTGCAGCACCTAAGGTCATTTCATCAAGCATTGGCAACAAAATTTTAATTTTTTTTATTGGGTCATTTCATCAAGCACCTAAGGTGCAACCATGGTAGGAGAGGGAGGGGAGGGAGAGAGGGGTAGCACCTCAGCGAGTGGAGCGAGTGGAGGTCGTCGGCGGCTCGTGGCGGGTCCCAGGGCGGCGAGGCGGGCGGCGCGGGTGGCGGTGGAGATGCTCCTGGGCGCGTCGAGCACGGGCGCGTGGTGGGCGGCCGGCGCGGGTCGGCGGCGGCTCGTGGCGGGTCGAGCACGGGCGGTGCGGGTGGCGGTGGAGGTGCTCCTGGGTGCATCGAGGCCGTCGGCGGCGGGGCGGGTCGAGCGCGGCGGGGGTCCGGCGGCGGCGAGTTCGGGGCGAGGGGGAGAACGACGCGCGTGGACTTGGTCGATTTTGGAAGAGTGAGGCCGGCGCGGGGGCGGGCCCACATGTAAGTGGGGGCAAAAGCTTTCTGTGGCGCATCCGTGCTGGGATGCGCCACAGAATTCTGTGATTCTGTGGCGCATCCGTGGTAGGATGCGCCACAAAATGCTGTAATTCTGTGGCGCATCTTTTGCGGGATGCGCCACAGAATGCTTTGGCTAGATCAGAGCCCTGCCGAAGCCAAAACCGCTGGGAATTTGCTCAACCTTAACCTTTCCACTAATCCTTTACCTAAACAAAAATCAACCATTTTTACTGGACTCACTTCTTTTGCTGAAAAAAAAACACACTGAATATATTCTCTAGTAGAACATGAAAAATATGAACACAACAAAACCCAAATTTGGTTTGACATACATATATATGCTTGTCTCGCACACACACACACAAATTAATACACAAAAAAAGTCTTCTTCGTCCCGGTTCCGAGCTAGCTTCTCTTCTTTCCCTTCTTCGCGGTTGAATACTTTAGGCCGGGCACCTTGAGATTTCTTCGCGTGAACGGACAACCTTTAGTAGGTAGGGAGGTCTTACTTCTTTCTTTACTAGTAGTAGGCATGTCGAAGTACTTGTTGAATTTCTCCTCGATCTTCGTATCGCCGTTCTTGTCCAAGTCTTCCTCGTTGGCGTCTCCTTCCATTACGATGATGCTCCTCTTGCCCCTCCTCACGACAACACGGCTAGGCTTTGACGGGTCGGTAATGAAGAGGCATTGGTCAACTTGGCTAGCGAGTACCCATGGCTCATTTTTCGTGAGGCGTTCTTCGATTTGGCATCGGGTATAACCATGGTGGTGAAATACCGGCCTTCTTTTTCGATGTTCTTGGCCCATCTCACGCGGAACATTGGCACCGACTCTCCACAGTAGTTGAGCTCTCATATCTCCTCGATCCTTCCGAAGAATCTTTCCTTGACAGTAGCCTCGTCATCGCCGTAGGATAGCATAGTTACTCCTGAGTTTTGATATTCGCTATTTCTGTCCTTTTCCTCGGTGTAGAATCTGAAACCGCTGATGTCGTACGACTGATAGGTCCTTACGTTGTGCCCGGGGCCCTGTGATAAGGAGAATATGAGTTTTTCATCTTCCGTAGATGGCGTTATGCTCTCTGCTTGAACCAGTTGCCTTTTCTTGAACCAACGCGTGAAGCTGGAGTTGTGCTCTCTGGTTACGTCTCCCTTCTTCCTCGCCGGCCCAGGTCGATGTAATTCTGCTCGATTAAGCTTTTGTGCTCTTCCACCCAAGGTTCGATCAATTTAAGTGTTGTAGCGCGACCCGGTGAGCCCTGCGAAGTCGTATTTTCGACCATGAATGCCGACATGGTGTGAGCGGTAGCCCTCGCGGTGACCAAATCCATCGAGCCTGCCGAGGTGCGTCCTGGTGGGCAGACCAACATCCTGGTTCTCGGTGCTTAGATAATTCTGGCAGAAGGAGATGCACTCGTAGGTTAGAAAGCCCTTGGCCATGCTTGCGTCTGGACGGGCCCTGTTGCGAACGTATCCTTTCATGACACCGTTCTGCCTTTCGAACGGCATCATGTAGTGCAGGAACGTCGGCCCGAGCTGCCTGATGTCATCAACGACATGGAGAAGGAGATGCACGCAGATATCAAAGAATGCGGGCGGGAAGTAAATCTCGAGCTCGCATAGTATCAGCACGATCTCTTCCTGTAGCTGTCCAGCTGCCTCACACCGATCGACTTCCTGGTGATGACGTCGAAAAAGTTGCAAAGGCCAAGCAGCGTATCACGGACGTGCTCGTCCATTATCCCTCGGATCGCAACGGGAAGTATCTGCGTCATCAGCACGTGACAATCGTGAGACTTCATCCCGCTGAACATCTTCTTCGTTGCGTCCAGATATCTGCTTATCTTCCGCGTAACCGTGAGGAAATTTGACTCCTAGGAGGCACCTGTAAAACTGCTCGAGCTCCTCCGGACTCATAGTGAAGCAGGCAGCGGGAAGCACCACGCGTTCTTTTTACCCTTTTGCGGCGACCTTGAGTCCCTTCCGTCTGATCATCATCATCATCGTCGTCATCACTATCGGGGCCTGAAGATCTTTCCTGATGCCAAGCCATTTCAGATCGTATCTTACTCTCGTCCCATCCTTGGTCTTATCCGACATGTTGGAAAGAGTGCCAAGCAGACTCTCGGTAACATTCTTCGTAATGTGCATTACATCGAGGCTATGGGGCGTGTGGAGGACCTTCCAGTACTCCAAGTCATGGAAAATAGACCTCGCTTTCCATACACCCAGCAGCGGATCTACCCTCGATCGCTTCTTTCCCGGCGCAGGGCACTCCTCCCAATTTTTTAAAAGCTCGTCGATTTCTGTGCCGCTCCTCGGGCGCGGGGCTCTTTCGAGCTCGTCTTTACCATTGAACAGGTCACCGCGTTTCCTCCACGGGTGATCCATGCGAAGCCACCTTCGAGCCCCTGGGAACACGGTTTTCGAAGACCCAGGATCCCTTGGTAGCTGTAGATGCGGGGTCTCTTCCATGCACTTGACACATGCGCAGAATCCGTGGCCTACCTGGGCCGATACATATGAGTAACCAGGATAGTCCTGCACCGTCGTGAGCAACGTGGCTCTCATAACGAAATAATCTCTAGTGTAGGCGTCCCACGTACGGGCTGGTGTCTCCCACAACGTGGCTAACTCCTCTTTCAACAGCGCGAGATAAGATGTATGTCGATACCTGGTTGTTTCGGCCCCTAAATGAGAATACTCATGTGTATGTACCTTTGCTTCGTGCACAGCCACGGGGGAAGGTTGTAAGGCCATACAAACACGGCCAGGTGCTATGCGTGCTACTCTGGTTGCCGAACGGATTGAGTCCATCGGTGCTCATACCCAGCCTGACGTTCCTTGCGTCGCCCCCGAAATTTTTGAAGGCGATGTCCAATGCTTCCCACTGGCTAGCGTCTGAAGGGTGTGTCAGGATCCTGCCCTTCTCCGGATCTTCTTCGGGCTTCTCCCTTTCCACGTGCCATTGCATGAGCTTTGCTTCCTTAGGGTCCACAAATACCGCTGCAGACGGAGTGATAGGAAAGTACCATACCACTTTTCGAGGAACTTTCTTGTTCCCAGTACTCTTGTACCGTCCGTGGCGCACACCGGACATGTGGTTCTGTCCTTGTACTCGCCCCGATAAATTGCGCAATCATTGATGCAGGAGTGGTATTTAACGTGCGGTAGGTCAAGAGGGCACACGAATTTCTTGGCCTCCTCGATATTAATTGGCAATGTGTTCCCCTCGGGAAGACGATCGTGCATGAATTGCATGTTCTTGTTGAAGCTCATGTCGGTCCATTTGTTTTCCGCCTTCATCTCCAGAGCATCAAGCGTTACTTGCAAGCGCGTATCCTGTGGCCGACACCCAGGATACAATGGAGTCTTCCCGTCTATCTCCATTTGCGCCAGCTTGGCTTTCTCTTGGTTGCAGCTCTGGCGTTGCCGTCTCCTTGAGGAGCAGTTCTTGAACATGAGCGTCCCGCAAGGCCAACATTAGCGGGTCTGCGTGTTCGCGTCTTTCCACCACCATCTACTCCTTCATCATGACCGTGTCCGCTGCATCTCCTTCGTCATGATGATCTTGTCCGCCGACATCTCCTTCGTCATGATGATCTTGTCCGCCGACATCTCCTTCGTCATGATAACCATGTCCGGGAGACTCTTCGTCTTCTCGTCCGCCCTCGTCTTCATGCGCACCATTTGCTCGGCGCCTGGTTGAAGCCTAGCATGAAATCGCGCCTGAGCAGGTGATCCTCCAATTGTCCGGAATCAGGGTCGATCCAGCTCACGAGTTTGCATGTTCGACACGGACATCTTATCTGGCGCCTGTTGCACCGAATCATGCCCGCCTTCGCTTCTTCCTTGTATCTACTGATTCGACCGGAGCCATCATGACGACCATGGTTGCCTACGCGGTATACATAGAGCAGAAACGAGAAACGAGAGTATGTTAATTAGAACCGCAACATGCACACACACAGACACACACATGCATGGTCGCTGGAAAAATTCGGCATGACCTCTCCTAAAAGTAGGACATATGGGTAGTGCAAAAATTTGCCGAAACGGAAATGAATCAACATTTCGGCAAACATCCATGCACATGCCGGCGCAAGCAACAACAAAAAGCTTCTTCGCACATGCAAATATTCATGCACACCACACAAGCTTCATGTATAAACATCGTCTCGCCATCGTGCAAACCGCCCGCCGACAAGCGCTTCACGTACAACAAACATCCATACACATCGCCGGCCACACAAAACATGCATATGCATGTCCATCCAACTATAATCACCTAGTAGATTTGTTACCGAGATGTGATCGCGATCGATGAGAGAGTGTGTGGTGTTGGAGAGAAAATAGTGGAGAAAAAGAGATGTATTGGGAGAGGAGGAGAGTATATATGAGGCTCCTCCGGCCCTCACCAATTATCTATCAAACAAAGTAGGTTTAACTACAAAAAATGGAGAAAAGTATGGGCAAAATGGGATGGGGGGGGGGAGGAGGAAGACGAGTTGGGTAGGACGAGGGAGAAGAACACAATGGGGGTGGTAGGTAGGGGCTGCCACCTTTTGTAGATCTGGAAAAGTATTTTTGTGGCGCATGGAAGTACATGCGCCATAGATATGGCACTTTCTGTGGCGCTTGGGACTGGATGCGCCACATAAATTAGCATTTCTGTGGCGCATCTGGACTCATGCGCCACAGAAAGGACACCCACCCAATCATTGGTGCTGGGGCCCACCATATTTCTGTGGCGCATGTGGTCGGATGCACCACAGAAATGTTGATTTCTGTGGCGCATCCAGTTCCATGCGCCACAAAAAAGGCACCGTACGATGCAAGCCAATCATTGGTGGCGAGGCCCACCATATTTCTGTGGCGCATGGTTCTGCATGCGCCACAGAAAGCCTATATTCAGTGGCGCATGTTCTAGTTATGCGCCACAGAACGTGGCATAATTCTGTGGCGCACCACACTGGGTGCGCCACTGAATATTTTCTATGGCGCACAACAATATTGGTGCGCCACAGAAAGTGGTTCCATCTATAGCCATTTTCCTACTAGTGTATACATACCCTTGTAGACCGAAAAGCGGGATTACGCTCCCGCACAAGCGATGTCGATGAAGCCAACGTAGGCGACCTCAAGGTCGTGAAGATGATCACCTCCAAGCACCCCAAGCGTGGTGCCTCGCAGGGATTCGCAAGCGTACGGTGAAGAAGATGACCTCCGAGCTCCGATCCAGCCGAGCAGCGGAAGTAGAAGACTTGGACCGAAGACCAGCAACACGGCGGTGTGCGTATGGTGGAGAAAACCTCAACCTAAGCGCTACCCCAATTGCGGAGTCACGCTCAAGGTGAGAGAGAGAGAGAGTAATTTCTGGTGAATTTCCAAGGCATGGGGGCACCTATATTTATAGGAGGAGGAGGGTGTGCAAACCCCTTGGCTTAGCCATGTGGGACTATTCCCACATGGCCAATTCGGCCAAGGGTGATGCGCCGGCCCCTGGTGGGCCCCATTCGGCCCACCTAGGCCAGCCGCCCCTCTCCCCTCTCATGGGGTGCAGTTCCCCCCTCATGGGCCACTCTTCCGAGAGCTTGGCCCATTTAGAGTTGGGGCTGCCAATAAATCCGAAAATAAATAAATAAAAATATATTTAATCATTAATTACACTAATTAATATTAGATACATATTATCTAATTTATTCTAGCTCCGAAAACTATTTCGTTGCCCTCCGATCTCCATCGGATATGTCCCGGAACGCTTCTGGTGCTCTCTTCTATTTTCTCTTCTGTGTCCAATCTAATTTAAACGTCACTCCCCTTAAGCTTGTTACCCTGCGGTTCGAGAATACTCCAGACATGATCGAGACCCGTTCTCCGATCAATGACTAACAGCGGGGCCGTGGATACCCATATTAGCCCCTGTGCATCACGAATAACTTTGTCGTTCGAACCTTACACGTCAAGTCTTAAACCTTTTGCCAGGCGATACTTAGTTTGTCCGAGACTCGATCTCAGGCATCGTGATACCTAGCTCGATCTCGTTACCGACAATACTATTCTTTACTCGTCTGTGATATTACATCCTCGTGACCTAGTCACATGCTTGCAAGCTCATTGATGCAATCTCACCGAGTGGTCCCAGAGTATCTATCCTGCTATGCGGATTGGCAAATCCCGCTCTTGATCCCTTGCCTCAACATACTTCCTTCCGATACCCGAGAGGGACATCTTTATTGTCACACTATGTAAGATATGACATTTGATGCAATCAAAGTATCTTCCAGAAATAGCGATTAAAGTTGATCTCACGGTCGAAGGCGTAATGACTACGTGCTACAAATATTGGGTGTGTCCATCACATCATTCTCCCAATTGCATAATGAACTAGTTAAATAGAGGCTACTAGGGACCTGGTTGTTTACGTACCACACGTGTATTAATGTTTCCGCTTAATACAATTATAGCATGGTATAAAACATATTATGAACAATTGAGATATGATAAATAAAATATCTTTATTAATTGTCTCTAGGGCATATCTCCTTCAATGGAAGCATTGGTTTCATGGCAACAAGACATAGGAAGCATATCATCATGAGATTTAGTTGAGCAACTATTACATGATATGAAAGGACTATCAACACTAGCATTTAAGACATTTGGAGTGCTAGAAGTGTTTAAGTCCAAAGATAGAACATTGCAATGAGATAGAGATGAAGTATAGTCAATAGAATATTCACCATCAACAAAGAAATTTCTATCACCACTCACCATATCATTACCTTGTGACAAATCACATGTTGGTGAAGTGAAAGAAGTTGTGAACTCATCACGGTCGGAGGTGGAGGGAGAACAATCATCCTTAATAATGTTGGACACTTCATATTTATCATGAAGCTTGGTCCAAAGCTCATGAGCGCTTCGACAAGGCATGATTGACTCAAGAACTACATCGCTCAAAACATAGATGAGACCATTAGATACTTGAGTATCGAGATGAGAGTTCTCCTCACCCTCTAAAGATAATCCTTGGGAATCCTTTGGAGGAGAAAAACCCACATCTACAATCCTCTTAATATAAGTTGGACCCATGTCCCTAAAAAGATTAAGCATGCGAATTTTCCAAACATCATAATTTGTGCAATCGAATATGAAAGTGGGATCATGCACTAATTCTCTAAACGACATCTTTACTCTCTAGGCGGTAAAGCCCAAAAAGAGAGCCCAGGCTCCGATACCAATTGAAAGGACAAGGCTCCGTATTAGTTCTATTCAAATCACACAAATTAGATTTAAAACAATAGCAAAAGTGTTAATAAGAGAGGAAGAACAAAGGAGGAGAAACACCAAGAACTCCAAGATCAAGATCTACTTGGTTCCCCTCACATAGAAGAAAGATGGATTGGTGGAATTGTAGATCTAGATCTCCTCTCACTTTTCCCTCAAAGTTATGCAAGAATCATGGGAGAGATTGAGAGGGGGCCAGCTTTTCCAAGGTCAACAATGGAGAACAGAGAGGGGAAAAACGAGCTGCTAGTGTTGGGGGTCGTTGGGGAAGAAGACCCCCTTAAATAAGACCCCCAAAATCCAACCGTTATGCCCAAAACACGAGCCCGGCCTTGGGCCCGGCCTAGGCCGGCTGACCACCAGAGGCACCCGGCCTGAGCCTGGCCTAGGAGCCCGGCCAGGCCGGCCTATAAAAACTGAAAAAACACCCAACACGAAAACAAACATATTTTGATCATTCGGACTCCGTTTTCGATGTTCTTGGTCTCGTTGGAATCACAACGAAGAGCTTTACAAGATCATGCAGAGAAACATCATAGTCCATCATGTGAGGGGGAACCAAAGAGGAGAGTTTGACCTCTCTTAGAAAAGACAAACCGGTAAAACCTTCAACATAAAAAACACAACAAGATGTTCATATTAAATCCGTTTTTGATGAACTAGAGCTTGGTATGGAGATGAACACAAGCTCTAAATCCTCACATGGATAAAAGCCAAATAAGAACCAAGAAAGATGATATGCAAGTATGCAAAGGTTTGAGCTCTACATAAAGATGCGATCAAGTTACTCACTTGAGAGCCCCTCTTGATAGTATGCCCACCGATGCTATAACCCGGTCTCCCAAGCATGAGACCGGTAGAAGAGAAAACCTATCAAGATCATAGCTTTGCCTTGAGCATTCCACTTGAGCTAGATGATGACGATCTTGATCTCTTCAAGTTGGAACATCTTTCTTGTTCGTGCTTGCTAGCACATTGCTTGATGAAGACTTCTCCAAATGCTCCCCCATACTCCATTATGGGATAGCCTCGCTTAGCTCCGTCTTCATGTATCCATTGCAAGCTTCAATCAAATGATATCTTCCGAGATGATTCATATTGAACTTGCACTTCATATCTTCTAAATATATATGATGGCTTGGAGATGAACATGAATGTTCCCTCAATCTTCTTTTCCAAGCCACACTTTACCATGTAAGCTTCTAGAGTCTAACATATGAACTCCAATATTTTCCTATGAACAAGATCTACAAGAATATCTGATGTAGCCCAACCTACGGCTCCTACAACAAGCGGTCCAATGACAAGAGCAAGAGTCAAAACTCTCCATGATAAGGTGAACTCACTCCTATCTATGTGTGATCCTGACACTCCCTTGAATGGTTTGCTACTTCATTCCGATACCTTGTGTGTGCTTAGGTTTGAGGCTCGGGAAGACACCCAAGCATGTGACGAAGATGGACAAGCGGAGAGCCAAGAAGAAGAAGAGAAGATGGCGACGCAGTCCCAGGCAGCGGTACTACCGCCCGGAGACGGCGGTACTACCGCCCCGGCCTCCGACCGGTACCATCGCTACCTCTACCGCCCAGAAATGCCCTCTATTGATGCTGGCAGTACCTCTGGCGGCAGCGACGGCGGTACTACCGCTAGGCCCAGTGGTACTACCGCCGCGTCGTTTCCGTGAATGGCTTCGAGGGCCACGCCAGCGGTACTACCGCTAGGCACAGCGGTACTACCGCTGCGGGTGGAACCCGAATCGGGTTGTGGACCCGTGTAACCTCCTCCTCTCTCCCACTTTGAGGGCTAGACTATAAATAGCACTCCACCACCTCTTTCCTAGGGTTAGACTATGATGAGATTTGAGTTGAGCTTAACTCCTTTTCCACCCTTGATGGTGTTGCCTCTTAGGAGATGCATCAAGGCCTCCCCTTGTGGAGATGAATCAAGACCTCCCCTTATGGAGAAGATCCCTCTAGTGGATTCAAGACCACTTCCATGTAGTTGCGATTACTTGCTAATCATTCATCTTCGGGTGACTCGATTGGACTGGTAGGATTGACCGGTGAGAGAAACAATATTAAGAGTAAGGTGTGTTTGGAGAAGGAGAATCGGGGGCTACCATTGGGGCTTTGTTACCGATTGATTTCGTCCGGATTTGCTTTGCTATTTATCTTTCTTGTGCTTTTCCCCTCGTTTTGTTCATCGTGTTCATCATGTTTATCGTCCCTCCGACCCCAAATCCGTGAAGATCGGGACCAACCCACATCATATGGTATCAGAGCAAAGATTGCCATGGATTTGACTTTGTTTCCACCCCCATTTCCACCCCCATTTCCACCAAACTTTTCTTTGATTTTGAGAAATTCGAAAAATTTCACCGAAAATAGCCACAAATTGCTTTTGGAGCGATCTGAGATTTGAGTGCGTTTTGGTAGGTTTTGATCCATAGATCTATTGCTAAACTTGTTGATCTACCTTCCTTTGCGTTCCCTGTGCCCAATTCCATTGATTTCCCCTCCGATTCGGTGTTTTTCGGCGAGTTTTTCCGCTCAAAATCGGCCATTTTTCGCTTTCTCGGGCACGAACAGAGTTCCGTAGCGGTACTGCCACCCTCCTAGCGGTACTACCGCCCGGCACCGGTACTACCGGCTTCGCTACAGCCGAAAACAGCTCTCGGGACGACCTAGCAGCACCTCGAGCGGTACTACCGCCCCTCCCAGCGGTACCTTCAGAAAACTGGAATTTCAGCACCACGGTTTTGGCCATATCTTTTGTTTTCGGACTCCGTTTTTGGTGTTCTTCGGCTCGTTTCGAAGCCACAGACAAGCTCTACATCACCATTGCGGCTGATCCAACACCCACCACCATCCAAAATTCGTGGGCAAGCACGAGACTTCGACACCAACGGGTAAGGTTCGTCGACGAGAGGTATATCATCGCCAATCTTTTCCCCTTGTCATTTCTTTGTGAGCCACACCATATCTTTGCGATTACCATCTCCTATTGAGGCTAGCTCTTGATGATTGCTTGGGCTTTGCACATTTGCACCGTGTAGTTTCCGAGCAAAAGTTTGCGCTAGTTTACATATATCATATACCTTGTTGTGGCATCAAAGAAGTGGGTGTGCAAAAGAGAAAAGAATCAAAAGAGAAAAGAGAAAATAAGCAAAAAGAGCCAAATCAAAAGAAAGAAAAGAAGAAACACCACTTGCCATATTTCTTGTAGGAAGCGCGAAAGCTCGATGAACATCTTGTAGGTGGTCCATTTTTGTGCAAATCTAGTAGCCCACCAATAATTCGCAAACGAGCTAGTGGCTCTCCTTGTACTTGTGCCGCACGAGCTTATAGTCTTCGTTAGGATCATTTGGTTCTTTAGCTCACTTCTTGGTTGCATGAGTCTCATTTATCTATCCTCGTGTGTGTTTCCTTGAATTACTTTCCTATCCTTTGAGATTGACTTGTTATTGTTTTGTGATCATTGTGGTTCTCTACTTTCCTTTACAATATCTTGGTTTCGGTTTGCTTCAATTTGCTTTCCACCTACCATACCGTCATATCCTTATAAGTGTGTGTGTTGGGTGTTAGAACCGGATTCTCTTTCGTCAAGCCACTCTATTCTTTTGATATAGTTTCTCTTGGTTTTTCATTTCCACACATTTCACTGGTTCTTGAGATCATGTTTAGGGGAAGTACAAACGGAAGCTCAAGCTCGGACGAAAATATCAATGGAGGAATTCAAGGTGACAATGGATATGTCACACATGGCGAGTTCGTGGGTCTTCGACACCTTGTGCGTGATGGACTAGGCCGCTACGAGCGCCGTCTTCAAGCTCAAGAAACCAACTTCAACGAACGCATACATGCGCAAGAAGCAAATCTCAATGCGCAAATGGCGCGGGTGATCGAAGCTCTTAACAACCTTGTGCACCATCGAGCTTCTTCTTCTTCACGCTCAAGCAGTACAAGAAGCACCTCAAGGTCGACACAAGCAAGACATGCGCGTCATGGTTCTCGACAAGAAGAACCGCAACAACCTCGCCAAGAGATTCCAAGGCGCGACGAACATGATCAACATCGCCATGACCAACATCGCCATGAAGTGGAACGTGAAGGGGATTGTAGGCAGAAAACAAAAAATTTCTAACAACGATAACCTTAATCTAGCCAGAATCTATACTATGCAGATATAGTAATACGGAGGAGATCGATATACATACCCTTGTAGACCGGAAAGTGGGGATTACGCTCCCGCATAAGTGTTGTCGATGAAGCCGACGAATCCGACCTCAAGGTTGTGTAGAGGAAGAAGACCTCCAAGCGCCACAAGCGTGGCACCTCGCAGGGAGTCGCACACGTACGACGAAGATGACAACCTCTGGGCTCCGATCTAGGGACGGGCAGCGGAAGTAGAAGGACCGGAAGACCAGCAGCACGACGGTGTGCGTATGGTGGAGAAACACTCAACCCGTGCACGACCCCAATTGTGGAATCACGACTAAACGGAGAGAGAGAGAGAGAGAGAGAGAGAGGAATGGTGCATTTTTCAAAGGCAAGGGGGGCACCCATATATATAGGTGGAGGGAGGCTGCCAGGCTTGCCGGCCAGGAGGTGTGGGACTAAATCCCACACCTGCCGGCCAGCCTTGGTGCGCCGGCCCTAGGTGGGCCCCATGTGGCCCACCTAGGCCTGCTGGCCCTCCCCCTTTTTTTCTTTTTGGGGATTTCCCCTAATGGGCCTCTAAGGCCCATGTAGGAAAACAACCTTTAAAAAATCGAAATTAATTAAATCAAAAATATATTTAACTATTAATTACAGTAATTAATATTAAACACATATTATCTAATTTATTCCAGCTTCGAAAACTATTTCGTTGCTCTCCGATGTCCATGGAACTCTCCCGGAACACTTCCTGTGCTCTCTTTTATTTTCTCTTTTATATCCAATCTTTTATACATGTCATCTCCCCTTAAGCGTGTTACGCTAGCGGTTCAAGATCTCGCCAGACATAATCGAGACACGCTCTCCGATTAATGACTATTCCGTGGACCTTGGATACCCAGGATTAATCCCTGTGAGATAACGAATAACTTTGTCGTGCGAACCTTAGACGCCGAGTCTTAAACCTTTTGCCTGGCGATACTTAGCGTGTCCGAGACTCGATCTTAGATATCGTGATACCTAGCTTGATCTCGTTATTGACAACACTATTCTTTACTCATCCGTGATATTATGTCCTCGTGACCTAGTCACATGCTTGCAAGCTCATTGACATAATCTCACCGAGTGGGCCCAGAGTATCTATCTTGCTATGCGGATTGTCAAATCCCGCTCTTGATCCCTCGTTTCAACATACTCCCTTCCAATGCCCGAGAGGGACACCTTTATGCTCATACTTTTAAGATATGACGGTTGATGCAATCAAAGTATCTTTCAGAAATAGCAATCAGAGTTGATCTGACGGTCTAAGGCGTAATGACTACGTCATACAAATATTGGGTATGTCCATCATATCGTTCTACCAATGATATGACTCCATTGCCAACTGACATAAATGTCACATGATCGGGAAACCTCGATCATCAATCGCACAATGGACTAGTTAAATAGAGGCTACTAGGGACCTGATTGTTTACATACCACACGTGTATTAATGTTTCCACTTAATACAGTTATAACATGGTATAAAACATATTATGAACAATCGAGATATGATAAATAAAATATCTTTATTAATTGCCTCTAGGGCATATCTCCTTCAGAACGTCCACCTTCTCTTCGAGCGCACAATGCCAATGCGTACAAAGAACAACATCAACCAAATGGTGGACGCCGTGAACGCACACCTTCACCACCTCCTAATCATCGAGATCGTCGAGACCCCTTGGCTAATGACAATGCTGCTCCGGGTGCTCATGACTATGGTGATCAAGGACGTCCACACCGCCATCCTCCAAGGCCACGCCACCGCAATCGTGACCATGGGAACCATGTGGAGAACCAAATTCCACACCATGAGCGTCATCCTCGCCAAGAGCCTCGCCCTCGTCAAGAACATCCACATGATCATCACCACCACCGTACCGAGTCAAGTGATAGCGAGTCGAGCCAACACAATGGTGATGGACTCAATAGAAGGAGACGTGGACGTGCATTCCAACCTCCAAACCATCGCGACGGCTATGACAACATGAGAAATCTTCACTTTGATATACCCAAGTTTTTTTGGCACAAGTGATCCGGAAGCTTACCTCTCATGGGCACTCAAGGTTGACACGATCTTCCGAGTTCACCGCTTCTCCGACAACAAGATGGTTGCCTTAGCTTCAGTGGAGTTTGAAGAATATGCTCTATTGTGGTGGGAACAACTCCAAGATACACGTGAAGAAAACCACCAACAACCAATCAACACTTGGGGTGAGATGAAAGAAGCAATGTACAAGCGCTTTGTGCCAAGTCACTACACTAGAAATTTTTACAAGAAGTTGCAAGAGTTGAAGCAAGGGTTAAAGTCGGTTGATGAGTAATATAAGGACATGGAAATTTCTATGATGAGAGCCAACATTGAGGAATCCGAGGAGCAATCTATGGCTCGTTTCATGAATGGCCTCAACTATCCAATCAAGAAGATCATGGAGTTCCAACCATATGTCACCTTGGTAGAGCTAGTCCATCAAGCAACAAAGGCAGAGTCTCACGTGCTTGAAGAGCTCAAATACATAAAGACAAAGGCATTCTTCGCCAACAAGCCCTCATCATCCACGACTACACCTACTCAAGCTCCCCCTCAAGCCAACTCAAAAGGGCCTACAAGAGCTTATCCATCCACAACTCAAGCACCTCAAACTTTCAAGAAAGCACCTCCCTCTACCAACGCGCCTCAAGGATCTTCGTTCGGCACAAGACTCTTGAAATGCTATAAGTGTGGAGGACAAGGACACAAATCCTTTGAGTGTATAAACAAGAAAGTCATGATTGTCAATGGCGCGGGAGAATATGAGTCTATGAGTGAAGAGGAGTATTATGCTTTGAACCAAGTCGCCACAATGCAAAGTGTTGAAGAAGAATCAAGTGAGATATATTGTGATGGTGACAACAATCCTTCATTGGTTGTGGCAAGAACATTGACCACCAATGTCCAAGTTGAAGAAGACCAAAGATGCAACTTGTTTCAAACAAGAGCGGGAATCAATGGAAAGTCCATCAAGGTCAGTAAAGAACTTTGTGACAAGCTCAACTTGAAGTTCAAGAAGCACCCTCACCCATACCATGTGCAATGGTTAAGTGATTCCGGATCCGTCAAGATTCAACACATGGTGCAAGTGTCCTTCAAGATTGGAGCCTATGAAGATACCGTTGATTGTGATGTTGTGCCTATGACCGTTTGTCACTTGCTTCTTGGATGTCCATGGCAATATGATAAGGGTGCTATGCATGATGGAAGGACAAATTACTATAGCTTCAAGAGCAATGACAAGAACTTCGTCCTTCGTCCCATGACACCAAGTCAAGTCATTGCCGACAATGCCAAGACAATAGCACGTGCACAACATGAAGCCAACCATCCAAGTGATCATAGACGCCATCCAACCGCACAAGAGAGGGCGGCGAGAGAGAAAGCTTGGAGTGAGATGAGTGGTGAGCGAGAGATCCACCATAAAGTGAGTGAGAGCCACAAGCCAAATGAGAGTGACACTTCAAAGAGAGCACCAACAAAACTTACACTATTTGCCACCAAAAGAGAGATGAGGGGTTTGATAGAGGACCCATCCACCCTTCACTATGTGCTCATATGCAAGGGTGAAGTTTCTATGACTAACACTTTCACAAACATTCCTCCTCCTTTGATGTCTCTTTTGAAAGACTTTGAAGATGTTTTCCCTCAAGAAGTGCCACCGGGACTACCTCCTCTACGCGAATCGAGCATCGCATCGACCTTGTTCCCGGCACACCACTACCAAACCGCGCCCCTTACCGCACCAACGCCGAGGAGACCAAGGAAATTGAGCGGCAAATACAAGAACTCCTAGCCATGGGACACTGATGACTCCCAAGTGCAGGAGATCGTTGAAGTCTTCGCTGTGTAAGTATTAGTATCGATCCCACGAGGAGTAGAAGGTATAAGTATTTATCCTCTCAAATAAGAGTGTCACTTCTCTTATTATCTATGCACTAGACAAACTAAAATGATGCAAGTGTTTTTGGGTTTTTTGGTGTAGAGAATGCAAAGCTGAAAATAAAATATGATGAGTGAAAGCTCTCAAAGAGAGAGAAAGCCCAATCCCCTATGCAGCAAGAGGACAAGCTTGAGTGGTGTTTCTTATGCGTGGAAAACGTTCCCAAGGGCTACATGGATTTCATGGCAAAAATATTTCTAGAACAACAAGGTAAACATTTTGTCAAGTTTTAATCTTCTTTGGACGGAGCCATAATTAGGTGTAGCTAAATAAATAAACTAAACCCCTTATGATGGATCATGTGGCCAAGTAAATGACTGCACAAGAGTTATTAAGACAAAAAGTCCCACCATAGCATTACACTCTAAGGTCCCCGATATAAATCCCCTCCTAATGTAACTTCATGACTCGGTCAGGTTTACGTGTCCTCCCAAGTCTCCCTCAATCATTACACTAGTGTGAAACACCTTCATGCATTACTCAATGTATGGTGCACTTCATACATTGTACATCAAGACAATCATAAAAGATAAAAACTTGACCAAATACTCAATACATGTTAAGTAGAAATCATTGCCAATCCATCCTATGCCCCCAGGAACACGAGAGAACTACTCACAACGCGAAGACATGGTATGATTCAATGGTATAAGTGATACAACACAATCTGAAAATATAATCTCCCCACTAAACAATGACAAGTAACAATTCACAAACATGTAGAATAGTACTTAGACAATAGCTAGGGTTCGAACAATCTCAAACTATGAGGGGGATGAAGTGGATCACGAAGATGGTGATGGAGATGGTGCTGGTCTTCACGGTGGTGATGATGGAGAAGTTCTTGCTGTAGATGTTGATGATGAACACGCCGGAGGGGGGTGGAGCCCTCCGGAGGCGATTCCGGCGGCGTTTCCCCCCTCCGATCTTCTCCGGCGGCAGCCTTCTGACTCTCTGTTTCGTGGTTCTGTGTTTCTCCGCCGCCTCCTTTCGCGAAACGCCAGGGGACCTTTTTTATAGGCGTTTTTAGGTCAAGACGTCGGTGGAGCAAAATCGACGGCCACGGAGCTCCGAGGTGGAAACGAGCTGGGCCCACGCGGCCATGTACTTTAGGCCGCGTGGGACCCTCCCATTTCCAGCCTGTTGGGCTTCTGGTCTTCAATTTAAGCCCATTGCGTTCGTCTCGAAAATTCTGAACCGTGCTCTTTGACCTTGCCCTTTTTGGAGTCCCGAAGCTCCCGGAAAGTCTGAAACACTAAAAAAGACGTTTTCTGGAAAAACAGGGTTAATTCCAAATAAATGGGAAAACTATGAAGTATTCCCAAAATCATTATAAAACATTGATATAACCCTTATATGATGCAAATATGATTGGAATATAAGCAATTAAAGTGCAAAGTTCATGTATGCATTTTACATGCATCAACATCCCCAAGCTTAATCCATGCTCGTCCTCGAGTATGAAGATGATAAAACTAACATGGACTTTGCAATTTAATACTTAACAATGAATATCAAAGATGATTACTATTGCTACATATAGTCAAATGATTCATTCTTCAAAGGAGTAGCAATATGCAAATAGTTTATGAAGTGATATCAAGTATTCAATGCAAGGATGTTCAATGATAGTTCACAAAGTGTAACATAACAGATAGTAGTATGGACCACATGTATGCATAATGATAAGTATGGACATCCTACATTGGTCATAGAGTGATGATGAAAATCTGAATATGATAGGTGGACACTTTGGAAAGATGTATATATGAGTAGAGGTAAAACATGAATAAGTTTCATCTAACTTCTGAACTCTCTACTTAAGTTAATGATTGTAATATGGTAATCCTTGGTGTCAAGCTCTCATTGCCCCTATCATAGCATCTTGAATGATTAAGTTTAAAGTGAAAGCAAATATGAGTAATGTGCTTGACAAAGTAAAGGTTGAAAGTCTCATGCCCCTTGAATACGAGTACCTACTCCATGTGTTACTCAACTCGGGAAACAAAGCAAGTTCAATTTAAATATCATTGTAAGTAAAATAGTATCATCAAGAGCGTCAACTGGGGTACCTCTTGTCCCAGGATATGGAACAAGCCCATATCAAAATGACAAGACAAACAAACATAATGAACAATCTCAACACCCTTTTTATTTACCATTGGATAGCTTTTTATTGTAAGGTGTATCACAGACGGTTCACCATAGCATGTAAGTAAATTTCCACCATGAATGATGCATGGCTTAGATTAGCGGCCCAGGCGTCTCTCTAACCATTTATACAAACTCATTTAAACCTACTCCATTTCCTCATTTATTTCACCCATGGTAAGCATCCATAAACAAAAGTACATGACATCAACTAAATATAAATGAGTGCAATGTTGAAAGCATTCCATGTGACAGCACATTTCTGCTAACTCTCAACCAAAGACATTTGTCAAGCTCATAACATCATAATTTTAATCACAATGGGTCATGTTTTATTTATGCAATAAAAGTAAAGTGTGCATCAAGTTCGTGAGAGCTATATAACCAACTTTTCCCATAACAATCAACAACATAAGCATTTTAATTCAGAGGTATAGATAATACAAAAACATGATAAACAACCTCGGAATAGCATAAAGCTAATAGGTAGATATGGTGGACTCACTGGAAAAACTTTGGTTGAAGGTTGGAAACAAGTTTTTTTGTTGGAATTTTTGGGCTAGCAAAGGGAGAAAGTTGACCATCTAGATGCATGCATGAGTGTCCATAGAACTAACTAATCCATGTTAAACCAAGTAAAATAACAATCAGCACCAAAACATGAATAAGTTATAGCTCTTCAAAAAGGATTTGCAAACTATTACTCATAAACAAGCTCATGAATCATGCAACTATATGTATCATTAAAAATCAACTCAAACATCCCTTTTCCCAATCTTATAAAAGCATCCAACATATTTCAACCCATATTTCCAGTAGCTCTCCATATATAAATGATAGTGTGGTGGTCTCTCAAGAATCAAACAAAACAAAACAAAAGACGCTCCAAGTTTATGCGATAAAGTGTTTCGATCGAAAAACAGAAGTTGGACGTGTGCAAACCGAGAGTGTGTAGGTCCAGTGGGGTTGTCTTCACATCCCCAAGCTTATGGTCTTCACCATCCTTGGATAGCTCTTGGTGCATCTCCTCCAATCCCTGTGAAAAAACTTCAAAACACCGTTTCTCCCATTTCTTTTCTGTGGGGTGCATTAATAGTGATAAACAAATATGTTTCTTGCTGCATATAATCCTTGAACAAAAATTCATATGAGATGTCCAGAAAGTGTATAATGTTGTATGCCTACTCATAAACTCAATTGGATCAAAAAGATTCAACTTAAAAGCTCAAAGCATGCATCAAACAAAATGGGACAGAATCTGTCCAGAAAAACAGCAGCAGCAAAACGTATTTTTCTACCCTACCAAACTTTCTCGAAAAATTCCGAAAAAATTCATGCATACAGAGGATGAAAAGTTGCAACTACAGTTCAAATATGAGCTCATTCGGAGTTACGAATAAGAATTAAAAATCATACCGTGCACTGATTCGTGCAGGAATAAAATCTCCGAACGCTATAAGCAACTTTTCAAGACCAAAATGGGTAAAACTTGGCACTTTATTAAAAACTCCAGAAACTAACTAGACACAAAATCTCTTGTTACAGCAAGAGGACACAAAGAAAAATCACACACAAAAATAACCGGGTTGCCTCCCGCAAAGCGCTTTCTTTATAGCCATATAGCTAGGCTTCTTACTTTTTGTTTATTGAAGATGAAGCTCATGAGGGAGCTTGAACTTTGATGTTCCCCTCTTTCTTGGGAAGTGTTCCATGCATAATACCAGGGTCCCATGGTGTTCTCAAACCAATCAAAATAATAGTCAAGTTGAAACCTGGTTGAGAGAAAAACAAACACAAAAGTAATAACAACGAAGTCTAACTTTCTTTCTATGCATTGGCATTTTGTATATGAATGAAGTTTCCAATGCATATTAACAATAGCTACTTGCAGCCCATAATTATTAGTAGCATAAAGAGGGTTCTCACCTCCTCTTTCATAATAGTTGCAAGTAGTAAAAGTGTATTCAACCATATAACCAATAGAATCTTCCAACTTAGATAATTTGGGAACATAATGAGGATCATTAAATTTATTTTGGAGTTTATTAGCATGCTTCCCTCTTTCAAAATAGTTGTTAAGATCAATATCAAGTTTAATATCATGGTTGCAACAAAGATTTGGAACTAAAGATAATTGCAAACCACATAAGTATTTCTCAACATAAGCAAATTTCTCCTTATGGTGTAAGTAGGAGAGTTCAAGAACAAAGTAGGGCTCTCATGAGTAAGAGCACTATCACAAACAGCAAGTATATCATTTTTATCCTCACATAATTTAGTAACAACTAAACATGGAGGTTTATCAATAAGCATAGGACCATCATCTAAAGCATTATCATATAGCATATTTAAGCAATACTCCTCATTATCATCAATAAGTTCACTAGTAGCATTAATAGAAAGTAAAGGAGCATTTTTAGTTTCATCATAATAGCATGGGTTATCATATAGGACCATAGCATTTTCAGTTTCACACTCATCATAACATGGATTCTCATAAATAACAAAAGATTTTTGAGTTTGAGTGTTACTATCATTTGTTGATGGTGAAGTTGGGAGATCCAACTCTTCATTCTCTAGCTGTTCATCATTTCCATCATCCTCTTGAGATTGCATGGGCATCCCCAAGCTTAGGTTTTTATCCACTTCTTCACATTCTTCCTCTTCCAAGCTTATGTTTTCATCATCTTCTTCCTGCAAAACATCAGTGCTCTCTTGGGGAGCCTCATTATATTCAACAACATAAATATTTTGAGAGAAGTTGATTATGCAATATTCAAGAATAAAATCTATCTCTCTTTCAAATTTATTAGCTATAGGGCAAGTTTTATTTTCATGAATGAAAGTTTGCAGTTCAAAAGATGCCTTGAAAGTAACAAATTCCTCCACTTGTTCCATTCCTAAATAAGCATAATCGTCAGCATGGTAAGATGCAATAGTACATTCTTCATGGAACCTACATTGAATTCAAAGTGCTTATCTTTTTGTTCAGAGCAAAACATACAAGTTGCATCATGGTGTAAAAGCAACTCTTCAGCAATATAATTTAATTCCATCATGAAACCTTTTAGTATTTTCCCTTCCTTTGATTCTCTATATTCCTTGGCAATCTTAGCAGCATTCAATTGTCTAAACATAGCTTCCTTTATATCCGGAATTATGCCCAGAACACGAGTTTTTTTGGTATTTTCCATTTTCTAATTTTTTTGTGTTTTTGATATATGGATGTATGCAAAACTAAACTAAATGCAAAACTGAAAATAAATATCTAGTGCAAACAAGAATAAAAACTTAAGCGCTACACTCCCCGGCAACGGCGCCAGAAAACTGTCTTGATGACTCCCAAGTGCAGGAGATCGTTGAAGTCTTCGCTGTGTAAGTATTAGTATCGATCCCACGAGGAGTAGAAGGTATAAGTATTTATCCTCTCAAATAAGAGTGTCACTTCTCTTATTATCTATGCACTAGACAAACTAAAATGATGCAAGTGTTTTTGGGTTTTTTGGTGTAGAGAATGCAAAGCTGAAAATAAAATATGATGAGTGAAAGCTCTCAAAGAGAGAGAAAGCCCAATCCCCTATGCAGCAAGAGGACAAGCTTGAGTGGTGTTTCTTATGCGTGGAAAACGTTCCCAAGGGCTACATGGATTTCATGGCAAAAATATTTCTAGAACAACAAGGTAAACATTTTGTCAAGTTTTAATCTTCTTTGGACGGAGCCATAATTAGGTGTAGCTAAATAAATAAACTAAACCCCTTATGATGGATCATGTGGCCAAGTAAATGACTGCACAAGAGTTATTAAGACAAAAAGTCCCACCATAGCATTACACTCTAAGGTCCCCGATATAAATCCCCTCCTAATGTAACTTCATGACTCGGTCAGGTTTACGTGTCCTCCCAAGTCTCCCTCAATTCATTACACTAGTGTGAAACACCTTCATGCATTACTCAATGTATGGTGCACTTCATACATTGTACATCAAGACAATCATAAAAGATAAAAACTTGACCAAATACTCAATACATGTTAAGTAGAAATCATTGCCAATCCATCCTATGCCCCCAGGAACATGAGAGAACTACTCACAACGCGAAGACATGGTATGATTCAATGGTATAAGTGATACAACACAATCTAAAATATAATCTCCCCACTAAACAATGACAAGTAACAATTCACAAACATGTAGAATAGTACTTAGACAATAGCTAGGGTTCGAACAATCTCAAACTATGAGGGGGATGAAGTGGATCACGAAGATGGTGATGGAGATGGTGCTGGTCTTCACGGTGGTGATGATGGAGAAGTTCTTGCTGTAGATGTTGATGATGAACACGCCGGAGGGGGGTGGAGCCCTCCGGAGGCGATTCCGGCGGCGTTTCCCCCCTCCGATCTTCTCCGGCGGCAGCCTTCTGACTCTCTGTTTCGTGGTTCTGTGTTTCTCCGCCGCCTCCTTTCGCGAAACGCCAGGGACCTTTTTTATAGGCGTTTTTAGGTCAAGACTATGTCGGTGGAGCAAAAATCGACGGCCACGGAGCTCCGAGGTGGAAACGAGCTGGGCCCACGCGGCCATGTACTTTAGGCCGCGTGGGACCCTCCCATTTCCAGCCTGTTGGGCTTATGGTCTTCAATTTAAGCCCATTGCATTCGTCTCGAAAATTCTGAACCGTGCTCTTTGACCTTGCCCTTTTTGGAGTCCCGAAGCTCCCGGAAAGTCTGAAACACTAAAAAAGACGTTTTCTGGAAAAACAGGGTTAATTCCAAATAAATGGGAAAACTATAAGTATTCCCAAAATCATTATAAAACATTGATATAACCCTTATATGATGCAAATATGATTGGAATATAAGCAATTAAAGTGCAAAGTTCATGTATGCATTTTACATGCATCAGACACATCCGCGAGAGCTTGAGTCTGTGTGCCGTGCCCGTCATCCTAGTGCCCAAGCACGACAACACTCTTCGTCTTTGCATGGATTGTCGCCCCATCAACGCCATCACCGTGAGGTATCGCCATCCTATCCCTCGACTTGACGATATGCTTGATGAACTTTGTGGTTCCTCCATATTTTCCAAAATTGATCTTAAAAGTGGATACCACCAAATAAGGATGTGCGAAGGTGATGAATGGAAGACCGCATTTAAAACAAAGCTTGGTATTTATGAATGGATTGTCATGCCATTTGGTCTCTCCAATGCACCTTCTACTTTTATGCGTCTTATGAATCATGTGCTAAGACCTTTCAGTGGGAAATTTGTTGTGGTATACTTTGATGACATGCTTATCTATAGCAAATCTTTGGAAGAGCACACTTCTCATGTTGCTCAAGTTTTGTTGGTTCTTCGCAACGAAAAGATTTATGCCAATCTTTCTAAGTGCACATTTGCCACCAACAAGCTTGTTTTCTTAGGTTTTGTTGTTTCTTCGGATGGAGTTGAGGTTGATGATGCCAAGATTAAAACAATTTGAAATTGGCCTTTTGCAATGTCACTTGAAGAGTTGCGACGTTTTCTTGGTTTTGCCGGATTTTATCGCCGATTCATCAAGGATTTTTCCACAATTGCTTGCCCTCTCCATGAACTTACAAAGAAAAATGTACCTTTCATTTGGGGCAACGCACATGATTTTGCTTTCAATGAGCTCAAGCGGTTGTTAATCGAAGCACCACTCCTTACCCTTCCGGATTTCTCTAAGACTTTTGAGATTGAATGTGATGCAAGTGGATTGGGCATTGGAGGAGTGCTTATGCAAAATGGTAGACCCATTGCATATCATAGTGAGAAATTAGATGGAGCTCGTTTGAATTTCCCAATTTACGACAAAGAGTTATTTGATTTGGTCCATGTTTTGGATGTGTGGCAACACTACCTTCGTCCTAAGGAGTTTGTCATTCACTCCGATCATGAATCTTTGAAATATTTGAAAAGTCAAACAAATCTGAACAAAAGACATGCTAAGTGGGTTGAGTTTATTGAGTCTTTTACTTTTGTAATCAAATACAAGAAAGGTAAAGATAATGTGGTTGCGGATGCTCTATCCCACAAGGTCATCCTACTTACACGTCTTGACATTAGTGTCTTGGGTTTGGATGAGATAAAGAATTTGTATTCCACCGATGCTTTCTTTGGAGACATTTTTGCTCAATGTTCGTGTAATACCCCACAGTTTAGAGAGTCGGAAGGATAGAAATATGATTTGTGCATTTGCATAGCATGCATCTGAAAATGCGGGAAATTTTGGCGCATTAAATTAAACGATGCAAAGTGATCGATGTTTCTCTCGACTCGATGAATTAGGGTTTAGATCATCGTGTTGAGTGATATAAACTTCGACATGACCTTTCCTAATTATCAACACTTCTGATCACAATTCATAATATGACAAGGCATAATTCAATTTAACAAAAGACACAAACACAATCTCATCTATATGATAATACAAATCCAACAAACATTTATATTATCATCACATCTCAATTCATCACATTAACACATGATCATATCACAAGTCCATTACATCATGTCCCAATTTCAATCTTATCTCATCTTATCATTACACTCATCTCAAATTTCTAATACAAAGGTCCAAAATCTTTATAGGATACAAAATGGACACAAGATCAAACTTTACAAGTGTAATTTGAAGGAATAAATGAATATTACAACATTTCAAATGCAAATGTCCAAAGAATCTTTAGACACATCAAATGGAAAGATCAAACTTTACAAAATGGAAATGAAGAAGTAAATATTCCATCTTTAATCGAATAAGTACATATCTCATTTAAAAGGAAAAGAAATTTGCAAAATGAATAAAAAGATCCTAAAATTAAATCTTGATCATTTCATCATTATCTTGATCATCTTATTTTCTATCATCTCAATCTTTATTCCTGCAAAACAAACAACAAAGACAAAGGAATGTTTGTTGTTATTAAAATGTTTGCCTTCACCACAAGGGTGAGGCAATTTAATTTTGGAACTTAACTAATGGATATTAGGAACTTGTCCTAGAATCCATATTTTGACTAGAGGGATCAATATTAAATCGAAGGCAACAATGGATCATACTTGTGGATCAATTTGGATCATTTGAGGCAACATGGATCAACTAGGCAACAAGGGACATGATCCATTTGAGAAGATACAAAGGCAACATGGGATAAAAGGCATCATTGATCCACATTTATCTATCTTAGACAACATATTTATTTCCCTCTAATCTAGTCAAGTTCCTAAATAAGAAAGCCCACATGAAAGGATAGATTATTTCTCCAATGGTATTATTTACCAAGGAAGAAAATAGATAAATGCTAAAGCCCACACTATGAAATTATTAAGCCACATGATCACCACCCATAAATGGCCAAGCCCACATATGAGAGAAGCCACATAAGCCCATCTAGTGACAAATGCCACTTGGCTTGATAAAAAAATTAATCCTACAAGGAGATAAGATCAATGACCATGCATTCTTATCCACAAGCAAAATATCTCACATAACTTGTACCTCAAGAATATCTCACAAGAGGATAAGACCAATGACTACTCATCTTTATCCACAAGGGAAATATCTAGCTTAACTTGAACCTCAAGAAATGCCTAAGTATGAGAGCTTGACAACAAGTAGCTTACTCATCCATGCAAAGCAAGAGTCACCACTTGAGGTGTCAATTTGCGGGGGATAGCTAGATCCTATAAAAGAGCATGTCATCCACACAAATAAAGGAATTTGCTCACACATTCATTTTCAGCAAAGAACCAGCCGTACCAATTGTTCATTATATCAAGGAATTCATCTACAACAGTACCCAACTGTTTCTACAGCCCCAAAACAGCAAGAACACCTCACCCATTTCTCACATCAGATCAGCAAGAACATCTCAAGAACATCTCAAGAACACAAAGGACATCCACTGAAATAATTTGCAGCTAGATAAATACACCCTAGGAACATTGAAGCAGCGAGGAGGAGCAGGCTTGCCACAAGACGCAGGTTATCATCATTTTCCAGAAGACCAAGCTGCTCAACAACAGCAGGTTAATTCTTTGTGTGTGTGTGAGGCAGAGGAGAGGTGCTAGCAAGTTCTGTAAATGACAGACAATGCTAGAAAGAGAGGAGAGCAGGGCAACACATCAAATCCATGAATACACCTTTAAATCATTCCAATTACCCTTCAACTAGTTTCCACTAGGAGGATAGAAGGAAGTGTTTCTCTCAGATTGGCATAGGGATGCTATGCTAAATCATCATAGAAAATTAAAGCAACACACTAATATCTGCTCTTATCAAAATATTTGCCTCAGCCTTTGCATCATAGGCAGAGCCAAGAGATCAAGTAAAACATCTGTTCTTATCAATTTTCTTAGCTAGACCATGTCCAGGAAGTGGAGCATACCACTTATGCTTCACAAACACCATTGGCTCATGCTTACACATGATCTGGACATCCTCTATTTTAAATCACAGTTATATATTACTGGAGAACTACTTGGTGCTATCCAGAAACCATTGGATCTCCCAAATATTCAAGCACAATATATCCATATAATTTCCTAATCATCTGCAGCTTGAGAACAAGCAAGAAAACATCCATAGCATCTAAAACAACACAAATAATTTAAGACAACAACTAGTTCATGTCTAGAAGACACCCAAATCCTTCTATATAAATAAGCACAACACATCCATTCATTATTTGGTCATGCTTATGGCTAGGGGAAAACCAACTAGTGATCAGAAGATCACTGGATTGTTAACAGCAAGCAATACATCAAGGAGTCATGTATAGCTTCAGTAAATCAACTAAACAGCACATATACCCACTGGCTAATCACCTACACATGGTCCAGATTTAATGTAGCAGGATAAACTAAGTTATTTTAACTAAACAAGGCTAGCAGAGTAGTAAAAATAAATCACCTACACTTCAGAATAACTATAGCAGTGGAAACAGACCAGCTAATCCACTGTCCAAGACCAATCCGAGACCATCAGCATGATTTCAAGCATCAGTTCATCACTTGGATGAACTAGAGCAGTACCACAATCATTAAGATGGCTAGGAACAAATCCTAAACTTGTTTTACACCGAGAGCAAGAGGAGTCCAGAGAGAGGAGAGGAAGAGAGGAGTAAGGACCATACCTGACGCTCGGGCACGAACACCGTGGCGTGGCGAGGCAGTGCTCACGCTACCACGGCGGAAGCTACCGCGAGGACGACACTGACGAGCACAGCGGCGATGGCGGCACAGGGAGCACCACAGCAGCGGTGCATCGACCTGCGCCGAGCCACACCAGCAGTGGCAGCGTGGCGAGGAAGCTCTCGAACACCAGAGAGAATGCCGTAGGGTTGGGGTCGAGCAGGAGGTCGCGGAGAAGTAGCCGGAGGCGCAGCCGCGCGGTATCACGCCGGCGACCCGAGCCATGGCGGCTAGGTTTAGGGTTCGCGGCTGGGTGCGGTGGAGCACGTGTGGCGCCAACCTGGACATCACAAAGGCGGGGAGCCAGTGGTGGAGGCTAGGGAGGAGCTGTGCCAGGGAACGACGGAGATGGAGAGGACCGGCGATAGCCGGAGCTGTTGGTGGCGGTGGCGCATCGGCGCGGGAGGAGAAGCAGAGGAAACGTAGAGGAATCAGAATAGGAGGCGTAGGAGAAGGAGCGCAGGCGCACGGCGGCGCTGGAGGAGGCCGGCGACGGCAGGAGCGGCCGGAGCCGAGCGAGGCGACCACGGTGGCGACGCATCGCCAGGTAGGGATCGAGCTAGGCAGGGGAGGCGTGTGTGCGTGCGAGAGAGAGAAAGGAAGGAGTGGGTCGACCAAGTCAGACCTTGACCCAAGGTTAGTGGGTTGAGTCCAACCCATTAGGCCCAGGGGCATTTTGGTAATTCAGCAAATTATCAAAACTTGAATGAATTTTAACTCCCAAACAAAAGGAACAAAAATCAGCTAAAAATAATCAACACACTCTATAAATTATGAGGAATTTTTATGTAAGTTTTATTTGAAGTTTTTTTAAAAAATATTTTGTGGATAAAAATTCAAAGATCCTCAAGTGGAAATGATTTGAAATTCTTTTTCAAAAACTATTTTCTTAAAATAAAATAATATGGGAAAATAAATTCTTGAAGTTCAATTATATTGAACTATTTAAATTCAATCACTTTAAATTGATTCCTCATGAAAATTGTTGTCAAATTCTTTAAATAATTTAAAACTCCCCAAACACTAGAAAAGTCTTAAAATCCACAACTTGGGAATTTTGGGGTGACGATACATTCCATGAGTATGCATAATAGCATGCTGCTAGAGTTTTCAGTAGTCCTTATCAGGATTACTTTGCTATTTTCAGAATTCGGGGTTTTACCGCAAACCCTAGAACCCCGAAGGATTGAATTGCCACTTCTACCACAGGCAAGTTCATTCTTGCATATCCTTATTGAACTACTTTATAAAAACTATTTTCAAAAACGTATTATTATCATTGCATTGAAAAAGAAAGAAAAACTATTTTTGAATGATGTGAATTACTATATATATATTGTTTGGCTGGCAATGGAACCACAGATTGATGTTGTGGTGGAGGTTCCATTGTACGGGAAAGTATATACCTAGGATTAATTACCAATGTCACAGTGATCCTAGCGCCGTATTGAAGCGTTTACCATGAGATCTGGCATGGGACGGTAAAGTCAGCTGCTATCTTCTCTCGTTCACATATCCTCGGCAGGCTATTACCTGGTTGTGTCCGTTGCGGCGGCCAACAGCGTGGAAGCGCGTGACCTTCCCACCTGACGGGGTGATTGGAATAGAAGCTCGGGAGGGGTGGCGGGATAGCGGTCTTTGTTACCGGCCGCGCCACAAATGGGCGGATATGTGTTGTGCGGAGAGGGGCAGTGATTGGCTTTGGACTCACACCTGGCCCCATACCATGCAAGTATGGACGGAAAGTACGCCCGGAAAGGCAACAAGGCTGGGTTTCTCTCATGGGTAAAGTTACGCAGCTCTGCAGAGTCAACAACAAGAAACTGTGACTGTCACATCCGTGTTCCCGGAAGGAACTACAGACCGCAGCGGGAAAGGCATCCCAAGTGATGACTATGAACCCGTGGAGACTGTGAGCATAGTTTTCTGAAATAAAACTTGACCTTTGAAGAAAGGTTTTCCAAAACTTGCATTATGCCTATGACCTTTGGTCATGGCAGTAGCTAGTGCATTCAAAACAAAAACTCTTTCCTATATTATTGAACTTGCTAAGTAACGCTCGAGTTGCTTACCCTTTCCTCGTTGACCCCCTGCTTAGATTTTGGAGCCATCAACGGAGTTGCCAGTTAGCCATCATGATGTCATGGAAGTATCCAACACGGAGTCAAGTCTACTGATGGAGCTTGAAGGAGTCAACAACTACTTCACCGACAGAAGGATGACGACCACCTTGCCCAGGTGTATATAACGACAACACCGCCGATGGAGGAGACAACATCATTTTGGAAGAAGGAGTACAACTTGGATAAAGATATTCCAGATGGAATAGATTAGGGCTGTGACAACAGCAGTAGTGGATTAGGAATTAGAGATAGAGCTGATATCCAGCTTATATTAGTGATACGAATTGGATCTTTTTGATGTTTCATTTGCACGAGACCTGCTTCTATCTGTAAAGAAGGTACTCGAGATTTTGTATTGAATAGTGTTGTAATCCTATAGTGTTACCTTGGACCGGCTATGTTTCTGTTGTACTACTCTGAGGGATGTAATATTTGCGGAGAGGTCCTTCCGTGCGTGTTACATCAACGACTTGTACACTACAACATGCAGTGGTGTGCTGGGTCACCGCAGATGGTATCAGAGCAAAACGACCTTAGGATTAAAACCCTTTTAGGAGACTTGTAGGTTGGTAAGACTATAGGAAGTTATCTTATCTAAACCATATCTTTCTACAATTATGATGGTTATTCACTTTAGAATACCACTGTTATACTTGTATAGATTTTTCTTACTCGACTAGAGTAAATCTTCTTGACTATTCTGATATAGGTATAGTACTTATCTATCTTATATCTTTCACCTTGGTATGACAAGTTTGAAACTATTTTCTACCAGCTATTATACCAATTAGATTTACATCCAAGTCAGTGTTACTTATATGGTATCATTGATAACACCATCCTATATGTGAAGACATATGATGAAGTAGAACCCTATCGTAAGTGTGTGAAGAATGAAGTCGGGAGGTGTTTGATGATGGTGAAGAATCATCTACAATCAACTAGGGAAAGTATGGCAATACACTAATGATTCACTTCTAGAGGGAATCACTAGAGTATAGTATAGGTTGTTAAGATATTAGGAGATGGCATAAACAAGGAAGGAAGCTACAATACTACTTCAAATGTACAATCAATAACTACCTGAAGGATCCGAAGATGCCGGAGATAATTGTTCAAGCCAGACGGAGGATTCAATCTACATGGTGTTTAGTTCTCTACGTAACCAAGCCAGCCCACAACTACTCTTTGAGTACTTTGTCTTGGCATTATTCCATTGCTAATGGGCAATTGGGGTAACTACTGAGTCAAAAAGTTGTTAGAATAGGATCATAAGGTGATATAAACCTATCTTGTAGTGTATAGCATCTAAGCCTGGGTACTTTTGAGATGTTTTTACTCAAAGTACTATTTACTTTACAGGCTTATGTTGCATGTTTGCTATATAACTGCATTCAGATTTATTGGATCTTATTGGATTTTTGATTGACTAGGTTGGTACATGAAGTTAGTACTTGATGTACAATGGCATGATTGTCACATTAAGTTCTTTTCTTAATGTTACTGATCTAGAGGTAGATAGCATTCGTGTGAGGAAGAGACGAGTTACTAACAAGATGAGGCAGCAAAGAAAGCTCATGAAGAGAAGGAAGTCCAGAAGACAGAAGTCAATAAAGCTACGAATATGGAATGTGGAGAGTGACACGTCATATTTGGATCTGGAGACATGTTTTACCAGCGCCTGGAGGAGGAATGAAGTAAGTTCAAGTAAGAGTATCACCACAAATTGGACGAAGATCTACCGAAGATGACGCAAGAAACGCTACATGAGGAGGAATAACCAAGAAGGAAGAATATGCAAATTTTGTATATCAAGTTATGAAGTTTTTTCATGGAAGTCCAAGATCAAGAAGGAAGAAGGAAAATATGGAGGATACATATGAGGTTGTCATAACTTGGTGGAAGAGATTAATGTTGGAGTAATACAGAGATATTGATAATACTTGGATTGAGTTTCAGAAGAAGTTTAGCAACACTTATGTGTATAAGAGTATTATAAGGTTGATGACAAAGGAGTATGAATACTAGAATAACATGGATATTTCCAGTTCTAATGGAATAAAGGAGAAGTTGATCGTCTATTGAGAGGCATTACTAGAGATGGAAGCGGTAAAATTAACCGCCAAACAAGAGTTTGTGATTAGAACTTGGATATATATATAAGGAGAATTTGTGTTGGATACACAAGCAGATTACTAGAAGGAGTGGATGAGAAAGTCATCAGACAAATGATGATAAGTTAGAAAGGGATGACGGAAGTGAAGTAGTTGGATGGAAGCACGTTGATATGTAGAGATGACATATCAACCATGTCAAAGAAGTGCAACTACAGAGTGTAATGTTCAAGAGAACATGAGAACCTTGGGAGAAGAGTTTGTTTTGTCGTGGATTGACGTCAAGCCAAGAAGGTATACCAAATTGGATGTAGGAACCTCAAACATATGAGGTCAAAGTACCAAAGTTACTGTCCATATTTGGAGCAATGATGGAAAAAGATGCATTATCCGGAGGACTGACATCTTTGAGCTAACTACTCGGATGATGGAAGACGCAATCAAGGCGAGTTACATGGTCAAACAAATCGCAATTGTTTGGAATTAGTCTGAAACATCAGAAAGGAAGGAAATGATACGTCAGCTAAACTTTACCTTGATGACCAACATTCTATTCAAGCTTGAAGTTAAGATAGCATCTCATGCACAAGTTCAGGTGTGTGATTCTTTTCTTGAGACCATTGGATGAACCAATTGGAATGCTAGCCAGAGTCGGTATCCAATTTATTGGAGAATTGCCTTGGTTGTTCACAAAATGGTGGATATACCACGTATTCTTCGGGAAACCGTTGGATATAAAGTAGTAGTTAATACATATTCTACCGGAGGACAATATTGGGTATTCACAACATGGTGGATATACCACGTGTTCTCCGTGAGACCAGGAGTCCCATATAGTGAAAGTATGATCAGAAAGGTGGATTATGAAGTTGACTAAATGGAGCGGATTGAGTGAAACTTGAGCGACATAAGATCAGAACGGAGGAAGTCTTAGGGAATCCCAAGGGGGAGAGTGAACAGGTGTACTGGATAGTACTTGAAGAAGACAACGTGAAGTTTAGAAGGAATGTCTTTACTGAAATAGTATTGAACTGATTACTAATGCTCTTGAAGTTCTAGAAGAGAGCTGAGCATTGTCAGAAATCTTTACCAGATTCTGAAGTCAAGAGGCAGTTGGTATTTGGAGGTTGAAAGTCATAAGAATCCAGTGGTCAAAGGAGCTATGACTAGAGGATTTAAAGGAGACTGAATTTAAGGGACTAGAGTTCAAGGATAGGAAAGCTTGGATACTTATCTACGTTGAGTCTTATTAAGACAAGGATCCGAGGGGATCGATAACAGAAGGAATTGTAACCTGATTACAAGAACTTAAGGAGAAGAAAGAGTAATCATGGCTGGATAGACAAATGTGTCTAATCCATTTGGAGGAAGCAAATAACTAAGGAATAAATATGTTCTATATAGCAAGTAAAAGAGATATCTCAGAGGTTATGAAGCAAAGGCAACAAGCTTATCATCAGAAATAAAGTCTTCTTTGTCTCTTGATTTTAAGAAGATGTGCCAACGATCATATTTGAAGATCATTTAGGGAAGTAGAAAAGGATGTTCGACATAGGCTATAATGTCAGAGTAATGCAAGGAGTCTGAATTGGATAATCTGAGAGGCCTGACAAAGAGATATGGAGATCGTCGTTATTTATCAAATAATCAATAGAAGGATTGTATGGATCAATAAAGGACATACAAAAGTATTTTTGGACAAGGAATCATCTTGATCTACGACCACGTCAGAAAGGAATTTGAGAGAATCAATATTTGTGAAAGTTATTTCTTTCCTATTCTACGGGAGAGAAGTCGAAACTTCGGGACGAAGTTTAGTTTAAGGGGGAGAGGATGTAATACCCCACAGTTTAGAGAGTCGGAAGGATAGAAATATGATTTGTGCATTTGCATAGCATGCATCTGAAAATGCGGGAAATTTTGGCGCGTTAAATTAAACGATGCAAAGTGATCGATGTTTCTCTCGACTCGATGAATTATGGTTTAGATCATCGTGTTGAGTGCTATAAACTTCGACATGACCTTTCCTAATTATCAACACTTCTGATCACAATTCATAATATGACAAGGTATAATTCAATTTAACAAAAGAAACAAACACAATCTCATCTATATGATAATACAAATCCAACAAACATTTATATTATCATCACATCTCAATTCATCACATTAACACATGATCATATCACAAGTCCATTACATCATGTCCCAATTTCAATCTTATCTCATCTTATCATTACACTCATCTCAAATTTCTAATACAAAGGTCCAAAATCTTTATAGGATACAAAATGGACACAAGATCAAACTTTACAAGTGTAATTTGAAGGAATAAATGAATATTACAACATTTCAAATGCAAATGTCCAAAGAATCTTTAGACACATCAAATGGAAAGATCAAACTTTACAAAATGGAAATGAAGAAGTAAATATTCCATCTTTAATCGAATAAGTACATATCTCATTTAAAAGGAAAAGAAATTTGCAAAATGAATAAAAAGATCCTAAAATTAAATCTTGATCATTTCATCATTATCTTGATCATCTTATTTTCTATCATCTCAATCTTTATTCCTGCAAAACAAACAACAAAGACAAAGGAATGTTTGTTGTTATTAAAATGTTTGCCTTCACCACAAGGGTGAGGCAATTTAATTTTGGAACTTAACTAATGGATATTAGGAACTTGTCCTAGAATCCATATTTTGACTAGAGGGATCAATATTAAATCGAAGGCAACAATGGATCATACTTGTGGATCAATTTGGATCATTTGAGGCAACATGGATCAACTAGGCAACAAGGGACATGATCCATTTGAGAAGATACAAAGGCAACATGGGATAAAAGGCATCATTGATCCACATTTATCTATCTTAGACAACATATTTATTTCCCTCTAATCTAGTCAAGTTCCTAAATAAGAAAGCCCACATGAAAGGATAGATTATTTCTCCAATGGTATTATTTACCAAGGAAGAAAATAGATAAATGCTAAAGCCCACACTATGAAATTATTAAGCCACATGATCACCACCCATAAATGGCCAAGCCCACATATGAGAGAAGCCACATAAGCCCATCTAGTGACAAATGCCACTTGGCTTGATAAAAAAATTAATCCTACAAGGAGATAAGATCAATGACCATGCATTCTTATCCACAAGCAAAATATCTCACATAACTTGTACCTCAAGAATATCTCACAAGAGGATAAGACCAATGACTACTCATCTTTATCCACAAGGGAAATATCTAGCTTAACTTGAACCTCAAGAAATGCCTAAGTATGAGAGCTTGACAACAAGTAGCTTACTCATCCATGCAAAGCAAGAGTCACCACTTGAGGTGTCAATTTGCGGGGGATAGCTAGATCCTATAAAAGAGCATGTCATCCACACAAATAAAGGAATTTGCTCACACATTCATTTTCAGCAAAGAACCAGCCGTACCAATTGTTCATTATATCAAGGAATTCATCTACAACAGTACCCAACTGTTTCTACAGCCCCAAAACAGCAAGAACACCTCACCCATTTCTCACATCAGATCAGCAAGAACAGCTCAAGAACATCTCAAGAACACAAAGAACATCCACTGAAATAATTTGCAGCTAGATAAATACACCCTAGGAACATTGAAGCAGCGAGGAGGAGCAGGCTTGCCACAAGACGCAGGTTATCATCATTTTCCAGAAGACCAAGCTGCTCAACAACAGCAGGTTAATTCTTTGTGTGTGTGTGAGGCAGAGGAGAGGTGCTAGCAAGTTCTGTAAATGACAGACAATGCTAGAAAGAGAGGAGAGCAGGGCAACACATCAAATCCATGAATACACCTTTAAATCATTCCAATTACCCTTCAACTAGTTTCCACTAGGAGGATAGAAGGAAGTGTTTCTCTCAGATTGGCATAGGGATGCTATGCTAAATCATCATAGAAAATTAAAGCAACACACTAATATCTGCTCTTATCAAAATATTTGCCTCAGCCTTTGCATCATAGGCAGAGCCAAGAGATCAAGTAAAACATCTGTTCTTATCAATTTTCTTAGCTAGACCATGTCCAGGAAGTGGAGCATACCACTTATGCTTCACAAACACCATTGGCTCATGCTTACACATGATCTGGACATCCTCTATTTTAAATCACAGTTATATATTACTGGAGAACTACTTGGTGCTATCCAGAAACCATTGGATCTCCCAAATATTCAAGCACAATATATCCATATAATTTCCTAATCATCTGCAGCTTGAGAACAAGCAAGAAAACATCCATAGCATCTAAAACAACACAAATAATTTAAGACAACAACTAGTTCATGTCTAGAAGACACCCAAATCCTTCTATATAAATAAGCACAACACATCCATTCATTATTTGGTCATGCTTATGGCTAGGGGAAAACCAACTAGTGATCAGAAGATCACTGGATTGTTAACAGCAAGCAATACATCAAGGAGTCATGTATAGCTTCAGTAAATCAACTAAACAGCACATATACCCACTGGCTAATCACCTACACATGGTCCAGATTTAATGTAGCAGGATAAACTAAGTTATTTTAACTAAACAAGGCTAGCAGAGTAGTAAAAATAAATCACCTACACTTCAGAATAACTATAGCAGTGGAAACAGACCAGCTAATCCACTGTCCAAGACCAATCCGAGACCATCAGCATGATTTCAAGCATCAGTTCATCACTTGGATGAACTAGAGCAGTACCACAATCATTAAGATGGCTAGGAACAAATCCTAAACTTGTTTTACACCGAGAGCAAGAGGAGTCCAGAGAGAGGAGAGGAAGAGAGGAGTAAGGACCATACCTGACGCTCGGGCACGAACACCGTGGCGTGGCGAGGCAGTGCTCACGCTACCACGGCGGAAGCTACCGCGAGGACGACACTGACGAGCACAGCGGCGATGGCGGCACAGGGAGCACCACAGCAGTGGTGCATCGACCTGCGCCGAGCCACACCAGCAGTGGCAGCGTGGCGAGGAAGCTCTCGAACACCAGAGAGAATGCCGTAGGGTTGGGGTCGAGCAGGAGGTCGCAGAGAAGTAGCCGGAGGCGCAGCCGCGCGGTATCACGCCGGCGACCCGAGCCATGGCGGCTAGGTTTAGGGTTCGCGGCTGGGTGCGGTGGAGCACGTGTGGCGCCAACCTGGACATCACAAAGGCGGGGAGCCAGTGGTGGAGGCTAGGGAGGAGCTGTGCCAGGGAACGACGGAGATGGAGAGGACCGGCGATAGCCGGAGCTGTTGGTGGCGGTGGCGCATCGGCGCGGGAGGAGAAGCAGAGGAAACGTAGAGGAATCAGAATAGGAGGCGTAGGAGAAGGAGCGCAGGCGCACGGCGGCGCTGGAGGAGGCCGGCGACGGCAGGAGCGGCCGGAGCCGATCGAGGCGACCACGGTGGCGACGCATCGCCAGGTGGGGATCGAGCTAGGCAGGGGAGGCGTGTGTGCGTGCGAGAGAGAGAAAGGAAGGAGTGGGTCGACCGAGTCAGACCTTGACCCAAGGTTAGTGGGTTGAGTCCAACCCATTAGGCCCAGGGTCATTTTGGTAATTCAGCAAATTATCAAAACTTGAATGAATTTTAACTCCCAAACAAAAGGAACAAAAATCAGCTAAAAATAATCAACACACTCTATAAATTATGAGGAATTTTTATGTAAGTTTTATTTGAAGTTTAAAAAAAAAATTATTGTGGTTAAAAATTCAAAGATCCTCAAGTGGAAATGATTTGAAATTCTTTTTCAAAGACTATTTTCTTAAAATAAAATAATATGGGAAAATAAATTCTTGAAGTTCAATTATATTGAACTATTTAAATTCAATCACTTTAAATTGATTCCTCATGAAAATTGTTGTCAAATTCTTTAAATAATTTAAAACTCCCTAAACACTAGAAAAGTCTTAAAATCCACAACTTGGGAATTTTGGGGTGACGATACATTCCATGATTATACATAATAGCATGCTGCTAGAGTTTTCAGTAGTCCTTATCAGGATTACTTTGCTATTTTCAGAACTCGGGGTTTTACCGCAAACCCTAGAACCCCGAAGGATTGAATTGCCACTTCTACCACAGGCAAGTTCATTCTTGCATATCCTTATTGAACTATTTTATAAAAACTATTTTCAAAAACGTATTATTATCATTGCATTGAAAAAGAAAGAAAACTATTTTCGAATGATGTGAATTGCTATATATATATTGTTTGGCTGGCAATGGAACCACGGATTGATGTTGTGGTGGAGGTTCCATTGTACGGGAAAGTATATACCTAGGATTAATTACCAATGTCACAGTGATCCTAGCGCCGTATTGAAGCGTTTACCATGAGATCTGGCATGGGACGGTAAAGTCAGCTGCTATCTTCTCTCGTTCACATATCCTCGGCAGGCTATTACCTGGTTGTGTCCGTTGCGGCGGCCAACAGCGTGGAAGCGCGTGACCTTCCCACCTGACGGGGTGATTGGAATAGAAGCTCGGGAGGGGTGGCGGGATAGCGGTCTTTGTTACCGGCCGCGCCACAAATGGGCGGATATGTGTTGTGCGGAGAGGGGCAGTGATTGGCTTTGGACTCACACCTGGCCCCATACCATGGAAGTATGGACGGGAAAGTACGCCCGGAAAGGCAACAAGGCTGGGTTTCTCTCATGGGTAAAGTTACGCAGCTCTGCAGAGTCAACAACAAGAAACTGTGACTGTCACATCCGTGTTCCCGGAAGGAACTACAGACCGCAGCGGGAAAGGCATCCCAAGTGATGACTATGAACCCGTGGAGACTGTGAGCATAGTTTTCTGAAATAAAACTTGACCTTTGAAGAAAGGTTTTCCAAAACTTGCATTATGCCTATGACCTTTGGTCATGGCAGTAGCTAGTGCATTCAAAACAAAAACTCTTTCCTATATTATTGAACTTGCTAAGTAACGCTCGAGTTGCTTACCCTTTCCTCGTTGACCCCCTGCTTAGATTTTGGAGCCATCAACGGAGTTGCCAGTTAGCCATCATGACGTCAAGGAAGTATCCAACACGGAGTCAAGTCTACTGATGGAGCTTGAAGGAGTCAACAGCTACTTCATCGACAGAAGGATGACGACCACCTTGCCCAGGTGTATATAACGACAACACCGCTGATGGAGGAGACAACATCATTTTGGAAGAAGGAGTACAACTTGGATAAAGATATTCCAGATGGAATAGATTAGGGCTGTGACAACAGCAGTAGTGGATTAGGAATTAGAGATAGAGCTGATATCCAGCTTATATTAGTGATACGAATTGGATCTTTTTGATGTTTCATTTGCACGAGACCTGCTTCTATCTGTAAAGAAGGTACTCGAGATTTTGTATTGAATAGTGTTGTAATCCTATAGTGTTACCTTGGACCGGCTATGTTTCTGTTGTACTACTCTGAGGGATGTAATATTTGCGGAGAGGTCCTTCCGTGCGTGTTACATCAACGACTTGTACACTACAACATGCAATGGTGTGCTGGGTCACCGCAGTTCGGAGCACAAAGGAATTGGTGACTACTATTTGCACAAAGGTTTCTTGTTTAAGGCTAACAAACTTTGTATACCCGAGTCTTCGCTTCGTTTGCTCCTTTTGAATGAATCACATGGAGGAGCACTAATGGGACACTTTGGACGCGACAAGACCTACGCCATGCTCACCACCAACTACTATTGGCCAAGAATGAAGCGTGATGTGGAACGCCTAGTTCGACGATGTTCGACATGCCTCAAAGCTAAGTCTACTCTAAACTCTCATGGCTTGTATACCCCTTTGCCCATTCCGCATAAGCCATGGTCCGACATTGCTATGGATTTTGTCTTAGGCCTTCCACACTCTAAAACAAACAAGGATTTCATATTTGTCGTCATTGATCGATTCTCTAAGATGGCACATTTCATACCATGCAACAAGACCGATGATGCTTCACACATTGCTACTTTGTTTTTTAGGGAGATTGTCCGTCTTCATGGAGTGCCCAAGACCATTGTGTCGGATCGAGATGTCAAGTTTGTGAGCTACTTTTGGAAGACGTTGATGACCAAGTTGGGAATCAAGCAATTATTCTCCACCGCATACCATCCTCAAACCGATGGCCAAACCGAAGTGGTGAATCGCAGCCTATCTACACTACTTCGTGTGTTGATCAAGCCAAACTTGAAGAATTGGGAAGAGTGTATCCCACATGCCGAGTTCGCCTACAATCGAGCACTACACCGAGCAACAAAGAGAAGCCCATTCGAGATCGTCTATGGCTTCAACCCCTACACCGCATTAGACATGCTACCACTTCCGCTCCGTGAACAAGTTAACATGGACTTCGACAAGCGTGCCGATTACATGAAGAAGCTACATGAAAACACAAGAACCACGCTAGAGAAGCACAATGAAGACCATGCTACAAAGATGAACAAGCACAAGCGCGCCATGATCTTTGAAGAAGGAGACCTTGTTTGGCTACACTTGCGAAAAGACCGCTTTCCGGATGCAAGGAAGTACAAGCTTCACCCTCGAGGAGACGGACCTTTCAAGGTTCTCAAGCGCGTCAACAACAACGCATACAAGATTGACATCTCCAACTCCAAGTATTTGGTCCATGACACCTTCAATGTCACCGACCTATCGCCATACCATGGGACATCACGTGACGAGGATGACCAAGAGTCGAGGACGACTCTTTCCCAAGGGGTGGGGGGAGATGATGTAGCCCAACCTACGGCTCCTACAACAAGCGGTCCAATGACAAGAGCAAGAGTCAAAGCTCTCCATGATAAGGTGAACTCACTCCTATCTATGTGTGATCATGACACTCCCTTGAATGGTTTGCTACTTCATTCCGATACCTTGTGTGTGCTTAGGTTTGAGGCTTGGGAAGACACCCAAGCATGTGACGAAGATGGACAAGCGGAGAGCCAAGAAGAAGAAGAAGAGAAGATGGCGACGCAGTCCCAGGCAGCGGTACTACCGCCCAGAGACGACGGTACTACCGCCCCGGCCCCCGACCGGTACCACCGCTACCGCTACCGCCCAGAAATGCCCTCTGTTGACTCTGGCGGTACCTCTGGCGGCAGCGACGGCGGTACTACCGCTAGGCCCAGCGGTACTACCGCCGCGTCGTTTCCGTGAATGGCTTCAAGGGCCGCGCCAGCGGTACTACCGCTAGGCACATCGGTAGTATCGCTGCGGGCGGAACCCGAATCGGGCTGTAAACCCATGTAACCTCCTCCTCTCTCCCAGTTTTAGGGCTAGACTATAAATAGCACTCCACTACCTCTTTCCTAGGGTTAGACTATGATGAGATTTGAGTTGAGCTTAGCTCCTTTACCACCCTTGATGGTGTTGCCTCTTAGGAGATGAATCAAGGCCTCCCCTTGTGGAGATGAATCAAGACCTCCCCTTGTGGAGAAGATCCCTCTAGTGGATTCAAGACCCCTTCCTTGTAGTTGCGATTACTTGCTAATCATTCATCTTCGGGTGACTCGATTGCACCGGTAGGATTGACCGGTGAGAGAAACAATCTTAAGAGTAAGGTGTGTTTGGGGAAGGAGAATCGGGGGCTACCCTTGGGGCTTTGTTACCGATTGATTTTGTCTGGATTTGCTTTGCTATTTATCCTTCTTGTGCTTTTCCCCTCGTTTTGTTCATCGTGTTCATCGTCGCTCCGACCCCAAATCCGTGAAGATCGGGACCAACCCACATCAATATCTCAATGCAAACATTAGTCCATAAGGATTGTTATTAATTACCAAAACCACACATGGGGTCACCATGCACTTTCAGGCGGCCCAAGGGCCGACGCCAGGGTCGTCATGGCAGAGGACGAGGACGCCATGGGAGAGGGAGGGTGGGTTTCTGTTTTTCTTCTTCACCACCGATCGAAGACCGGAGGGCAGATCGTACAGCACGGCGGCGACGATTTTCTTCTTCTTTCTTCCTTCGTTTTCTTCTTCACCACCGATCGAAGACCGGAGGGCAGATCGCACAGCACGGCGGCGGCGATTTTCTTCTTCTTCCTTCCTTCGTTTTCTTCTTCACCACCGATCTAAACCGATGGGCTGATCGCAGCATGGCGGCGGCGATTGTCTTTCTTCTTCTTCTTCTTCTTCTTCTTCTTCTTCTTCTTCTTCTTCTTCTTCTTCTTCTTCTTCTTCTTCTTTCTTCGATCGATATAGGGTTTCAGCTAGACGAGGGTGAGAGGCGGCTCTAATACCATGTTAACGTTGTATGAGGGAACGATGCCCATATCCTAGGGCTCGGTTGCGTGTTATATGGGACATGAAAAACCCCTGTCGTGGTGTTTACATGAAGGAGTCCGTACACGGTTGGTATACTATACCATACCGTGTACGACTCATATTACAACTCTAACAACATCAACTGCTTTGCATCCATCCAAAGGATAACCAGAGTGCGTTCACATACTGCCGCATAGCGCAAGGGCAGGTGTTTTGTCAGGACTGAAGATGGTGAGAAATACAAGCCGCATGCATATGTTTTGAACAGATCCTGTTGTAGAACGCCGACCACCAAGATAAGATGAAAGGTAAGGCGAAATGAGTCCCCTTGCGAAGGACCCGATGACATTGGATCCAGTTATCGGGTTTACAATAAGCAAGGATAGGAGATTGTGAGGATAGGTCAAGGATCCAATTGCACCAGATGTGAGGGAAACCTTTGGGCGTAAGAATTTGATTATCTAGACCAACTCAGCTAATTAATAGGGCCAAATCGTTATTGGGATGTCTAATTTAGAAACATTAGTTTTGGCTTTCGGCTTGAAGTATTTCTTATCAATGTCATCAACATAGATAAAATTTTCAGCTATAGATATTCTCTTGGCAAAACCAGTTTACCAAGATTCGTCATAGAAGGAACCATGGCCGAAGCTGGTTAGTTAAGCATTTAGACCCTAGCTCAAGGCGGGAGTTACGAAGAGATACCAAATGAAATAGGTCGGGACTAGACACCTCATGATGCCTCTGAAAAACACAAAGAAAGATTTATTTATGCGCCTAAGAACAACAATTCCATAGTGGAAATTGTAAAGGATGATGAGCTTTTCGAGCATTTCATCGTCTTGTTTCATGTGAAATAATGTGAACAGTTTCCTTTGCTCTTTGATACTTGTAAATTGTAATGATCAGGAGTGCAGTGTAAAAGAAGCTATGGAAAAGCACTTGAGCTTTTAAGAGTCTTCGTGAAGAGTTGCTTGAGCAACGGAATATGATTGTTCGAACAGTAACTGCTTTGCACCGTAATACAGAACATGAGGTGATCTGCTTGAAAATCAAAAAATTCTTGTGGCAGCAAACATTGCACTCTAGATCCCCAACCTGCTTCGTTTCTCCTATACCTCTCCTCCGAGTTGTATTTCAGTTGCTTAATGGAAAAGGTTTAAATCCCGGTTGGGGAAAATCCATCATCTTTTGTAGTCCTTTTTTCCTTCGTCTAAGTGCTTGTCTTGCCATTGATTCAGATGAATCAGATCACATGTGTTCCGTCCCTGGCCACAGATGCTAGCCAGTCGAGTTGACACAACGTTTGACCAAAAAGTGTGTTTGAGTTCGCCCATGGACGATGCATAGGCTGCCCGGGACCTTTTCGAGCTTCGTCTTCGTTGCTTTTAATCACCACGTCCTGCCGTGCGATCATCAGCGTCACGCTCCTCGCCGCCCTTGTGAGCCGTCACGAGCTCCCTTCCCCACACCTCTCCTTTCCCCCTCATCTCTCGTCCGAATTCACGAGATGCTGCTATATACATGGCGCGAGCTAAGTACGAGTCAACGGAGTTCGCACGTACGGCGGTGCATATGGATTCAGAGGGGGAGCAGAGCTCGCTGGAGGAGCCGCGGACGCCTTCCAGCTGGCCGTCGCAGCCGCTGCTCCTGGACCCGGCCTACGCGCGGAGCAAGTCGGTGATCCACGACGAGCTGCGCAGCTTCCGCGTGTTCCTGCGGTGGTGCGCGCTTGACCACTCCTCCCCGTCCGCGCGGGCCGCCTCCTACGCGGCCTTCCTCACGCTGGCGCTCGCCGTGCCCGCCGCCGTCTCGGCCTCGCTCCGCGCCGACGCCTCGCTCTCCCGGCCTCCGCCTCCGCGTCCGCGGTCACCTTCAACCGCGTGGCCACGCTCACGGCGTCGGGGCTCGCCGCCGTCTCCTTCGTCACGCTCGCCGTCTTCTTCCGCCGCTGCGGCGGCCTCCGGCAGCTTCTGTTCCTCGACGGGGGGCTCCGCGACGACACCGCCTTCGTGCGACGCCGCTACGAGCGCGAGCTGGACCGCGCGTTCCGCCTCCTCGCCGCGCTGCTCGTCCCGGCCCTCTGCGTAGAGGCCGCGCACAAGGCCGTCTTCTTCTACTCCACCGTGCGCGTCGAGCCGCCGCCGATCCCGATCCTGCTCCCGGGCGTGCCGTGGCGCGCGCTGGCGCTGGTGGCCACGGTGGCGTCGTGGGTGTACCGCACGGGGGTGTTCTTGTTGGTGTGCGTGCTGTTCCGCCTCACCTGCGAGCTCCAGATCCTGCGCTTCGAGGGGATCTACCACATGTTCGACGTGGAGGCGTGCGCCGCCGCCGACGAGATCTTCGTCGAGCACCGGCGTATCCGGACGCAGCTGCTCGCCACCAGCCACCGGTACAGGGTGTTCATCATCTGTTGCCTTGTCACCATCACCGTCAGCCAGCTCGGCGCCCTGCTCGTCGCCCTCTCCTCCAAGGATGGCAAGAGCTTCGCCAACTCCGGCGACCTCCTGGTACGTATGTCCACCATCATTGAACCGCCGCACATGGATCAGCGAGTACGTGCTGCTAAGTCACAATTGCATTACAATTGCAGGTTGGTTCGTCGGTGCAGCTGAGCGGGTTCTTCATGTGCCTGTTCGGAGCGGCGAGGATCACGCACCGAGCCCAGAGGATCGTGTCCATCGCCAGCCAGTGGCACATGGGCATGGTGTCCGCCGTCCTGCACCACGGCAAACCGGACCCGTCGCCGGCCGTCAGCACGTCGGCGAGCGACATCGACACGTTCGCTCCCACGCCGTCGACCGGATCAGCCTGCTGCGAGTACAAAAGCAGACAAGCTCTCGGTAACAAAACGAAGCAAGCTAATTTTTTTCAGAAAGACAAATCTCAATACTTGATCTAACATTCTTGTTATTCGTGTGTTTGTTGTGCGCTGGCATGTTTTACAGTGACGTACCTGTGGCATAACAGCGGCGGGATCACCTTGTTCGGCTTCACCCTCGACAGGGGCCTGCTCCACACCATCTTCGCCTTCGAGATGACCCTCGTGCTCTGGATCCTCAGCAAAGCTGTAGTTCTGTCCTAGTTACATCGACTAGTTCAGTACTATACGAAGGAGATCAGTGACTGTATCTATGTGACCATCTAAGCTAGCTAGCATCCTCAACCGTTTGATGAAAGTGTAAGTAAACTCAGATAATTACGAATCAGTTTCGTGTTCTGTAGTTCACTTGTGTCATTTCGTTTTCTGAAATTTCTAATCCAGTACTGCTGCTAAAATGGCGCCAAAGCCAGAAATAGTTCAGACTTGGCCATCCCCATACGTTTGGCTCCCCTGAGATTGGCTATAGGACGACTTGATTTGACAACCTCATCGTCATCGGCGCATGCGGAGACCTCCGCCTATTCTTGGGACGCGCAAGAGCAGCAGCCCGCCATTGATTACGCCACATTTCTCTCTCCCTCACCACCACCCTCCCCTCCCACACGCTCCTGAATCCTCTCTCCCCACCACCCTCGCCCACGCGCGCGCGCCCCTGAATCCTCTCTGTCTCCGGGACTCCGGGGTTGCGCGCGCGCTCTCGTCCTTCCCTGCCTGCGTTCCTCCTACCTTCCCTCTCGAGAAAACAGCGTGGTGCCAGCCTTCCTTGACCCCCGCGCGCCAAACAACCGGGCCCTGCAGCTCCGCGGCTGCGACATCGCCACATCCGCCCGCCGCGTCAAGCTGTGGCGCCGGCGGGCTGGCTCCCCGGCACCGCCCTGGACATGGCCGGAGCGCCACCCCTCCCCGCGCGCCTCCTGCTGATCGCCGTCTGCCTGACCCTCCTGCACCCCGCCGCCGACGCCGCGCGCCAGCTCTCTGCTAGCTCCGACCCCGCCGCCGACGCGCTCCTCCAGTTCAAGGACGGCATCAAGGACGACAACGGCGCGCTCAACACCTGGTTACCCGGCACGCGCCCCTGCGACGGCAGCGCCTCCAACTGGTTCGGCGTCATATGCCACAAGGGCGAAGTGACGGGCCTGCAGATGGAGAACATGGGCCTGTCCGGCAAGCTCGACCTGAGCCTGCTCAAGACGCTCAATGCCCTCCGCTCGGTCAGCTTCATGGACAACAAGTTCGCCGGCCCCATGCCCGACGTGAAGGACCTCAGCGGCCTCCGCGCCGTCTTCCTGTCCGGGAACAAGTTCTCCGGCGTGATCCCCGCCGACGCGTTCGAAGGGATGGGCTCGCTCAAGAAGGTGGTCCTGTCCAATAACAACTTCTCCGGCCCCATCCCGGCCTCGCTCGTCGACGTGCCCAGGCTCCTCGACCTGCTGCTCAACGATAACAAGTTCCAGGGCAAAATCCCTGACCTCCCGCAGAAGGAATTGAAGGTTGTCAATGTCGCGAACAATGAGATGGAGGGGGAGATTCCGCCGAGCCTCAAATCCATGAACGCTGACATGTTCGCAGGTAAGCAGAACATTTCACGTTACCGGCTGGCCGGCCGCCTAGTTGTCAACACTAGCGCAATGTATGTATGACCTGGCTGTTTTTCGTTACAGGCAATAAGAATCTCTGCGGTGGATCACTTGACACGAAATGCGCGTCCCCGCCGACGTCTCCGCCGCCCGCGCCTGCTAAAACAGGAACAGCTCCGTCGCCTTCGCCGCCGGCGTCCGGTAAAGGCGGAGCCTCGCCGTCTCCACCGGCAACCCCGGCGGCTCCCAAAACGACAGGCCCACCGCCAGACGATGGCACAATCACACAAGATGTGCCAGTGGAGCCCACCGACGGCTCAACGTCCTCCGGCGTCCTGGTGGCGATCCTCGGCGTGCTGGCCATCCTTGGCTTCTTGCTGATGGTGGTGCAGAGGCGGCGGCGAGAGTCAAACACCGAGAACTTTGGCCCGGCCATCTCGAAGAAGCCGTCGATGAAGAAGATCAATGCGGAGCCGGCGAAAGTCGACGCGGCGCGTGTGAATCCGCAGGTCGTGCCGCCGGCGGCTGCCAGTGCCGCTTCCGCCGCCGCGGCCGGAGGCAACAGCAGCAGCCAAGCGGGCAGCACGACGACGCGTAAGGCGGCGGAACAGGGGCGGCTGACGTTCGTGCGCGAGGACCGAGGCAGGTTCTTCGAGCTGCAGGACCTTCTCAAGGCGACGGCGGAGGTGCTGGGCGGCAACGCCGGCGCCAACCTCGGCGTGTGCTACCGCGCCAGCCTGCCCGGCGGGCAGTCCATCGTGGTGAAGCGGTTCAAGGAGATGAACCGCGTGGGCCGGGAGGACTTCGAGGAGCACATGCGGCGGCTGGGCCGTCTGTCCCACCCCAACCTCCTCCCGCTCGTGTCCTACTACTACCGCAAGGAGGAGAAGCTCCTGATGCACGACTTCGTCCCCAACAAGAGCCTCGCCCACCTCCTCCACGGCGAGGGCCGCGGGGTGAAGAAGGCGGTGGTGCACTGGACGCCGCGGCTCAGGATCGTCAAGGGCGTCGCCAGCGCGCTCAGCTACATGTACGACGAGCTGCCGATGCTGACGGTGCCGCACGGCCACCTCAAGTCGTCCAACATCCTGCTCGACGACCACTTCCAGCCGCTGCTCACCGATTACGCGCTGGTGCCGGTGATGAACCAGTCGCACGCCGCGCAGCTCATGGTGGCCTTCAAGTCCCCCGAGCGGAAGCAGTTCGGCAAGTCGTCCAAGAAGAGCGACGTCTGGTGCCTCGGACTCCTCATCCTCGAGATCGTCACGGGGAGGCCGCCGTCGTACGACGTGAAGGCAACCGCGCAGGCGGTGACGGCCTCGCCGGAGCACGAGCAGAAGCAGAAGTCGTCGACGGGCAACGACCTCGTCGGTCTCGTGGCATCGACGCCGGAGGAGGAGTGGTTGACGACGGTGGTGGACGGGGACCTCAAGTACGAGGATGAGGCGGACAAGGAGGAGGTGGTGAAGCTGATCAAGATCGGCATGGCTTGCTGCGAGGGCAACCTGGAGAGCCGGTGGGAGCTCAAGAACGCGGTGGACAGGATCGAAGAGCTCAAGGGCAAAGAGCGCGCCGACAACGAGGACAACTCCTTCTACTCGTCGCTGAGCGATGGCGCCGAGCGCGACGAGGACTTCACAAATGTCGCCATCCACTGATCATCCCTTGATTACACGATCGGACTAAGAGGGCTTCATGTAACAAATGTATACATGGAACCAACACTATGGAACTAGTACGTACTGATCTGTATTCTACCTTAATTTGATGTTCAGTGGTAGCATTAATTTGGTTATTCAAATCTTCTCTCGGTTCTGAGAACTTGCCTGTGGCAAGATGGTTAGGAGGGTGGTTGTACTCCAGCCCACCAGAGTTCAAACCCTAGGTTTACGCTGGTGTTTCTCATTTAGGCGGAATATTCTTCAGTGGGAGGCGACGTTCCGTCGACAGCGAGGCGCCCGTGGTGACTTCGTCAATCTCAAGACCATCCGCCGGCTCAGTCTCTCGGAGGTGCTCATAGGGGTAGGGTGTGCGTGTGTGCGTTCATAGGGGTGAGTGTACGTGCGTGTTTGTGAGCGTCTGCGTTGTACTGTGTTTCGCAAAAAAAAAATCTTCTCTCGGTTCTTTTTTTTTACGCGACGTACTCGGTTCCCAATCTTTAGGTATTAAACTTTTTTTAGGGATTGGCACATATTCTTGGAGAGTGTCTTGACGACGGTTCCGTGCAAATTCGATAGCCCTTATTAGTCGGTTCTGTCATTAGAGCAACTCCAACCGGATTGGGATTCGCTGACTTGTGGTGGCTGACTTTGGGTGACTTTGAGTCCCTGACATGTGGACCCACGCATGGTGGGTCCCACGAGTCAGTGACTGAAAGTCCATCTGTTTTTGTGTTTTTCAAAGTCAGTGAATCCGGATTGGCTGACGTTGTAAACCAACGTCATTGGCTGTATTTGGCCTCTCATCCATCGTGCGTTCTTCATCAAATGGCTGCTACTCATCTCAGCTTGCTCACTGCAAAACTTGCTCACTACAAAAGACCCACCCCATAATCAGCCCGGGGGGGGATTTCGTCGCTAGTTTTGGCGCGAAAAAGCTTTTGGCTGGGAGCGGCGGGATGTGGATACCAGACCGATGCCGATCTCCGCGGGCGATCCAGCGACTGAGATGTTCGTCGTCTGCTCTGCTACTGATCTTTTCGCGTTCTCTGCTCGGCCTAGCGATCTGCTGGGTCAGCATCGGTAGCTAACTTTTTACGCTGCTCCTTTCTCATAATTTCCTCTCCTATTTGTCTGTTGAGTTGAAAAATTCTTTTGATTATATTTATGGTTGCAGCATGACTTGTTCTTTTCTTTAATCAATCCTCAATGGCACTAGATGCAGAATTTGAAGCAAGGAAGAAAATACCTAGAGTAAGAATGAAGGCACATATGTTGGTGCAAACAAGCAAGTTGTACACACCCATTATACTTGAAGCATCTCAAGTTCAGTACGAAAGATCCATGGCTGCATACACAAGAATACTAGATGGAAATAGCACATATGTTATTGCATTTGGGAGTGGGGACGATAGTTTAGCCTTCGTGGAGAAGAAGCGCATAGTTGTTAATCCTTTGGAGAAGACAACTTTATGTAGTTGCAGATTGTTTACAAGAACTGGGATATTGTGTTGCCATGCTTTGAAAGTTTTTGACTTGATGAATATAAAGTTGTTGCCAAACAATTATATATTGAAGCGATAAACAATAGAGGCATGTTATGGAACTTTACAAGACAATCAAGGAAGAAACATTTTTTGAAAATCCGAAGTTGGATGCTATGCTCGGCTATAAATTTCTCTCTCATAAATTTCTTAGCTTGGTAGATCCAGTAGCCGGCTCTCAGATTGTTGCTTGTTAGTGAATGATACACTTGATTGCCTTGGTAAGAAGCTTGAGCACAAAACGAATGCATCTTCAAATATATAAAATGATTCACACAATGTTGTAGATGTTCGACAAGACGAAGATTTGCTTAGTACTGCACGCCTCAAGAAAAGGAGGTTCAACCAAGAAGTAAAAAAAAATGCAAAAGAGGTTGGGTCGACAAGCTCGGCAAGTTCAGAAAAGATGTGTCGAAGAAATCTAGTGTTTTTTCTTTTGAAAAGCTTCCAATCTTTTATTCTTATTCATTACACAAAAGGACACAATAACAAGTTGGGAACTCTAATAGAAATCAAAGAGTTTAGACAATAATTACTTTCTTTCACTTTTGTCTTTCATTCTTCGAGGTAAATGTTTGCACACTGTGCAAAGCTACCTCTGCTAATTGACCGGAGGGTGTGGCGTTTGGCTGCTCCGGTTCAGATAGCTACCTAAATTCAAGCTTATTGTTTATTTTTACATGTATTCAAGCTTATTGTTATTGTTACTCTAAGTAATAAAAGGTATGCTCTGTTGATTCTAATAAAAGTGTCTATTTAAGATCGTGTATTAAGTTTCGGTGCTTCCAAATTTCAGTGTTCATTCTAGAGGAGATGGTGGTTCAGGTTAGATGAGATGAATGGTTAAGTGTTTTCGTCCAGTTCAATCTAGATCACTAGAGATAGGCAATTGTATTACTCCCTCCGATCCATATTAATGGTCTCAACATTGTCTAGATACGGATGCATCTAGTCTAAACACTTAACTAGATACATCCGTATCTAGATAAAGTTGAGTCCATTAATATGGATCGGAGGTAATATTTAGATTAGTAATTTCGTTGAAAGTAATTTCAAGTGGAGTTGATGCGGCAGGGGCAAAAATCAGAACTGGTTGTGCTCAGGCTTGGCTGTGTTGACATGGGTACAACTTCTTTACCTCTACACGGACAACAGAAAATGCTAAATAGGTTAACTGGACCAAAATGGAGACTACCAAATTCTCACGGGCAGATCTGCTAGTTTAAATAAGGAGCACTAAAGGTGCCTACCAAACCTAAGACATCTTGCCGTTTGCATGGCTAGTTTCAGGCTAAACGAGGCTAATATAACAGCACGGGCGCGCAACTATAAATCAAGTCGACTCGAGGGAGTTGCAGGCATAAGTCAGGATGAGAGCTGCCTCGGGCGGTTCCTCGGCTTTAGCTTTTTTCTGCTCCTCCTAGAAGAGCTTCAAGAATTCAGTAACCTCGTCTGCGCGTAGCTTTAGCTGCTCAGTCTGCGCGTGGAAGGTACTGGATGCGATCTTGAGGCATTCAAGTTTGGCAGCCGCAGTCCTTTGCTGTTTACGAAACTCTTTTGCTTTCTTCCTCGCATCCGCTGCCTGACGGTCAAGCTCCTTCGCCTGCTGCTCGTGTTCACATTGGAGGGTTTCATTTGTTGAGATCAGCTCCTCTAGACCGGGCTCCTCTTCGCGGAGGAGCTTCACTTCCTCCATGACTGATGTAACTGCTATACCAAGCTTCCCTAGCAAGGGACGAGCCTCCATGTTTGTCAAGTTGACGATCTCTTCTCCAAAGAGACTAGGAGGTGCCTTCCCTTCTAGACGCATCGCCAAATTCTCAAGGAGAGTGATGAGTTTTCTTACTCCATCCGGGGCTGATCCCTTGTACTGCGTACTCCATGCAGAAGTGGATGCCTCGATCGCCTTTACGATACCGGCTTTATTGAGCGGTTTCTGTCCCAAGAGCTCCTGGATTTCTTGGAGACCCATACGCACACACCCGGCATGAAGACGCGCAGTAAGATTACCCATCGGGAGGTCGAGGCTTCGCCGCTCTTGAACTGTTAATGCTGGAAGGAGCGTGGTGGGAAACTTTGGTCCTTTGTGTACGAGCGTTTGAAGGCAATTTTCCAGCATACCCGATCCTCTTTGCGCGAGAGGAAAGGAATTTGTCAACCCCATCATCATTCAAATCTGAAAAGTGTGCAAGAAAATTTGCGCCTCATTACGTGTTGCCATCAAATCTTCTTTTAGAAAAAAAGGAGATGTATTCATAATCACCAGAAGGTTGTGGCGACTGTTGTTGCTGATCTTCATTAGGTGACTTGAGAATGGGGCAGTAGCCCAGGGGATTGGGTCGCAGTGGCGCACCCAGTGACCCAGGTTCAACCCCTGTCGGGGGCAGAATTCGGGAATTCTCACCAAGGTGGATTTCTACTATATCAACGCCACCAAGGGCTAGTCCTGGTCGGCTTTCATTAGGTGATGCCGACCATTTCTTGGCATTATTAAGTAAGGGAGGGGAGATTGCGGACGCCTCCCTGCCGGTCAAAACCTGCGAGGGGCACAAGAGCCAATGAGAAGCTCAGCCACAAAGTCTGCCTTATCCGTTTCACTTAACAAACTGTCGATGAAGGACCAGTCCTCCTACACAAGTAGGAGACAAATTGGAAAATTCGGATTTCCAAGTTGTATGTTGCCCCCACCCCCCGGTACTATCTCAGCCACTTCTTTGTTGGAGATTCGTGCGTGGTCAGCTGGGTCAATGCCTCGCGCTTTGCCTAGGATTCCTCCTTGGCCACAAAAACTATCTACCGTCTAAGTGAAACACGCCTAAATTTTAGATAGGCATTTCTTAGGCACAATCTCTCACCTCTATACTCCTATATCATTCTCTCAGATGTTGGAGATGTACCTAGCTACAGACGCTATTTGCAGATCGAGTTCTTCTCTCCTGAAGGTATCGCCGCTCCCTTTCGCCTTCCACCATCTCCCAACATGGACGGTGTCTTTTCTTACCAAATACTACAATATACAGTGTTACCATCTAAGTGAAACACGCCTAAAATGACAATAACTGTTAATAGTCCTTTTTTTAGCCATAAATCAAACATATAGCAACCTAATTCTGACCAGATACTACAATAATAAATACATGAGATTTGTGATATGTTTCTTTCTCAGGAATTATGACTCATACATTACGTGATTTATATCTAAACCACAAAATGGTGATTGAAAAATTGGGATTGCAAAATATGGATACAATGAAATGTTTATCATGATTCATCAATTCATGATTGATACGAACGTAATTTAAAAAATAACAGCAAGAGTCATTACTTAATTAAGAATGATGCATTGGGCAAATGAAGTGGAATAAAGCAATAGATAAAAAAGAAAATAACTTAACACAATAACACTGAAGATTTATACATGGAATGAAAGGGATCGGATGATATAGTGTGAAGGATATATTGACAAGGTAATTGCACATTAATCTGTAGATTGCAATACTGTCAAATAAAATGAATGTCTTCGGTCAAATACCTCATTCGGTTTTAAATTAATACCAGCAGCATAAAAAAGGGCTCATCTGGGTTGATATTTTTAACACTTTGGGATGTGCTTCCCGAATTGTTTGATTTGGGTGTGGCAGCACATAAAATATTTGGGACTCCTAAAGAAATGAAACACACGAATTACATGCAGTAGTCAAGCACATAAATACTATTTCATATAGAGAGACATGCTTCATCAATATGGGGAAATGGCAAGGTTCAAAAAAGCGGACGCTTAGGCTGATTAAAGCGCATAATTAAGCGCATCGGAGGCTCACCGTTCAGGATTAGGCCTGAGCGGACCATTAGGCGCTGGGCCAACGAGATTGAAAATTTTGGGGGAGAAAAGGAGGCAGCGCTGCAGGGGAGAAGGCTGGAGGCGGTGGAAAAGGAGTTGTGGCGGCTGATTTCGGTGAGGGGCGAGCTGCTCCGGCGAGGATTCGACCAGTCCGGCAAGATTTCCAGGGAGATGACGAGGAGGAGAGAGAGAGAGGACAAGGAGAGAGGCGGCGTGAGGGAATATGAGGGAGGCGGCTGTGAAGACTGAATGGTTCAGATACTTTAGTACTAGGGTTTCCTGTTGGGCCTTATTGGGCTATATTTTATACAAAAAGTAAACTAGGCCTTATTGGGCTGTGTTTTATAGCCTGAAAACAGCTCCTATTTCCTGTCCGTACGAGTTCGTACAAAACACTTAATCCCGCTTTCCGCTCGCTTAAGCGCGCTGAAGCGTTAGGTAAGCGCATCGGAGGCTCGCCGCTCGCTTTCCGCTTTCCGCTTTTTTGAACCTTGGGAAATGGCAAAGATATGAAATCTTGTATGATTTACAAAATGAGTCCGACAGTTAACTATAATGTTACTTCAGAACTAAGGAACAAGGTTGAAAAGATGATACAAACATAAAGAAGAAAACTAGTATGCTAATCAATGAATATAGAGCAAAAAAATAATTCGATGGTAGAACATTGAGGATATAGGAAAATAGTAGCTTGCATGAAGTAGACCGTATTCTATGTGCTCTTTTGATCTTGATTTTACGTCAGCAGATGCAAGGAATGATAGATGACCAGTGCCTATGGAATGGATACTATGCTCTCCGTCAGGAATGGTTAGACCTTGAGGTAGCTTTAGAGCTCCCTTTTTAATTCAAGCATCTACATATATGAGCTGCGTGAAACAACAATAAGAAATATTAGCAGACCAACCATATTTGAAATATACTACAAATATTTGTATTTATAAAAAAATGTACTTACAGGCAAAATATGAACACATCCTGGCACTTGCACATGAGATGCTTTGCTATTTCTGTAATCTTCAATTCCTTGGATAAGGTAGTCAACAATAAAACCACACCAGTCCATCAAGGCAATTTTTGAGACATCCATTAAAGCAGGGTAGTAGTTCCGGTTTATGTTTAGCGAGGTTGTGGGGGCAAGATAGATGCAAAGAACAAGCATGACAAATGATTGGCAAAATGCAACCTCATCATCATTTTCCGCAAGCAATGCCTTAGTAGCATCTTTGGCAGTTTGGCCTCTGCCTTTATCAGAATACTTGAGTTCTATACTGGATGATTCGCCTTTAGGTCTTTTGGCCTTTGAACGACCATTAAGAGGAGGAGGGACTTTTATATGTCCACAATGAAGCTTTAGGATTTGCACAACAGCCTCTCTTATGTCAATGGGGGTGCCACAAATCTCTAGCGTGCCATTTGAGGTATCCACACGATCTACCAACCACATAGTGAGAGATTTTGGCATGCGGCTGTCGATCATATCCTGAAGCGGATCGAACTTGATTTTCTTCACCCATCCCTTCTGCTTGGAACTAAGTTTTTTAAATAGTTCAGGAATCAAGTGGGGAGAACAACAGTAACCAACCTACAAAAAATCGAGGGAAAGTTTGTAAGCCAACTTTTTTAAGAAAAAACTGATGCTGAGTACAAAAAGAAAGAAACTATAGAGTACCTTCCTCTGATTTATGAGAATCTCATCTTCATCTTCCCCCTCAATATAACTAGGATCATCTTCAGTACTAACAGCTTTGCGTTTTAGAGACTTTTTAGGCCCTGGTGTGTTTTTTGACGCCATGTGTGAAGAAAGCTCCTTCACTTTTCTTACATACGTCCTAGGGGATCGACATGTCCAAATAGATGGAGTGTCAACTGGATGTTGTTGAATTTCACCTTTGACCATCTGTGGTTTCAGAAAATGGACTAATGGATTTACGAAAATAAATAAACGCTGTACTGAAAAGAGGTAACTGCGAGAAAATATTTTGTGACTAACAAAGTAAATAATCTACAGCGAAATGACTGTGTGGTTTCAAATACCAGATTATTTAATGCATTTCCTACTTTGTGACGCATGGATTATGTTGATTCCAGGGCAGTTCATTACATATTTTAACAGTACAATGGATTCCTATAGTTGTTTCATTACGGTTACAAACTATAGAAAATGGCAAGGATTCATAAGGGGGTGATGAAAAAGAACTACCTTAGCAATTAGAATTACAGATTACAAACCTAATATTGATTCTCCTGTATTTTCATTAGAAATTACATACTGTGAGAATGGATGGATTCATAATTGTTTTAGCCCAGAAAGAAACTGGAATACATGGATTTACCTGTGACGCATGGATTAGGTTGATTCCCAGAGAGTTCAATAAATATTTCAAAAACTACAAACCCTATTTTGGACAACCTCGCACGGGTTTGGTCAACCAGCTAAACATGATTAGACAGCTCACTGAAACCCCCTCGCAAACTACAGCAATTTAATATTCCCTAAACCAAAATGTAAACTAAGCAATATGGAAAGACCTGAAAGGTAAAATAATATAACAGGGGTGCAGCAGGAGTACCTGAGTTCTTTATAAAACTAGTAACCGTGCACGTGCAACGCACGTATAATATTAGAATATATATATATAATCATTGAAAAGGTCTAACTTCATTTATCAAAGTGTACATATAGATGTAGTCTAAAATGTATTGCGATGGAGAGAGGATTTATAAATATTTGTTTCCATCTAATTATTTTGGTTGGATGAGTCAAATGATTTATCAAATCAAATATGACGATTAATTTCTTTTTTCAGAGAGAAATCAATGTATTCATCAAATCACACCAGTTGTCAAATATTTAAGGAAACAATGAGTCCTCTGGCTCAAAACTGAAAGCATTGGGGTCGCGTGCATGCATTTAGAAAAATATTTAAAATCCTAATATGTGAAAATGGGCATGGAGCAGGTTAACATACATCGAGTGTAACAACAACGGCTTCTTGGATTGAACCCGTTGCATTTTCTTCTTGTTCGTCCGTTCACGCCTCTCTTCTTGGGGTGATCAGTGTATATCAGACCTATTATGTGCAGTCATTGCACGGACGATTTCATCCTCCGAACTTGTGATGATGGACAGGGCATGGTCCTCTGTATGAGACGGCCGATGCTGTTTTGGGAAGGCAGGTGACCCCATTTTTTTTTCTTTGCAGAAAACAAAATTGAGCTTCAAAGCAAAGTTTCTCGGCAGCCAACATCTGCATAACTACAAGCAAATTCATTGTAATATTTCATGGAAAGATTGACAATGTACTCATCCAACTCAGGATGTGCCCAACCCTGATGATGTCGTGTTCAATTTTAGTTGTACCAACATAATTCAGTTGCAAAGAGATGAATAACAGATTCATACAAGGTTCATTAATTTAACTTAATGCTAACCCTGGATGCTATTTTCAGGAGTAGGACCAAAGTCAGTCTGATGATGCTTCAACTGGAGACGTCAATGACCAGCTTTCCAGAGTAATCTTTTGTTTGAGGACGTAACTGAGTTTCTGTTCTCATTATCTTCAGAAGAGGCTCGTTTTTCACATCACAACCACCCTGGAGGCATCCGTAGCAACTTCACTCCAGTTCAAATCTTCACACAAATGTGAAGCAGGGAAGATACAGTACCGGACCTATGCGCAGGTGCAAAACTGCCTACAACACCACGCTCAGCTTGAGGAGGCCAGGACCCAGGGGATCCCCATAGCTTCCGCTGTCCCCGACTGGCTTATCCGGAGTAGATGGTATGTGTGCTCGAGCGCGCGGAACTTAGGTAGAGAAAGAGATCGAACCTGAAGAAAGTCGAGGTCAGTTTGGCTGGCGGTTGGAGGGGACATCCGACGGGGCCCGAAGCGCAGGGCATGCTCCGACGCTCACGCGCCCCTCGCGTGGGCCGTGTCTGTGCTCCGCCGTGCTCCTGCCTGAGCGCTCGTGCCTGGCTGGCCGCGCCCGTCACCGTCGCCGAGGCCGCTCCGGTGCTCTCGACCGCTCGCCTCCCCGGCCCCGAACTCACCAGCCCCGTCGGCGTCCCCCGCGTCGCAGTAATAGAAGAGGACGGGGCCGTAGCTGCGGAGACGCGGGTTGGCGAGGGACGCCACGGCGGTGACGGCCGCATCAAAACGCATAAAAATATTAGGTACCGTTTCGGCATTTGATCTGGGACATTGATCACATTTGACGGATATGATTTAATGTATCAACATAGCACAACACAAGTTTGCTCTTTTAATAGTAGTATAGATGAGGACCACGGACGACCTGGGAGGGCTAAGGGACGACGAAATGAATCCAAGCTGGAATGGCGGTGGATGAAAGAGGAAGCCGTGAGTGGTCCAGTAGGAAGTAGGGGAGAATGAGGAAGCAAAGCTGGAATGGCGGGCGGACAAGGACGGGGGATGCAAAGGAGGATGGGCGAAGCACGGGCGAGAGCAGAGCGGTGAGGTTAGAGGAAGGATGCGCGTGCAAGGGCGACAGATGGGTGGCCCATCTTGGCCGGAGAGAAGGAGGACAGGGGAGGTTAGAGGGAGACAGCCGCGATGGCCGGATTTTCGCCGGATCTAAGCCACCAGCACGCTATCTAGGGTTCGAGCAGTGAACAATGGAGTGGAGAATGGGGGAAGTGACGGGGCGCCGACAATCATGTTCCTTATTTTAGATCGGTAAAAAATTTCTTCCCTACATGGTCTCCCCCCAACAAATTTCCCTATATGACACTCTAGTGCATTTTGTTCACCAAGGAGGCGGAGGCCATATAGAAAAGAAATTTTTTACGAGTATCAAATAAGGAACATGATTTTAATAGAGTGTCATATAAGAAATGTTCTCAAGTGTCAAATAAGGAACATGATTTTAATAGAGCATATAAGAAATTTTCTCAAGAAGAAATGCCTAAGCCGAGCCAGAGCCAGGCAAACATGACGTATACTCAGGAAATAATATTTTTTCTATATGCAAAGACGTTCCATTTTATCCAAACTGCTCTGCAGAATTGCTGTCAAGCAAAAGTTAGGCGAAGGTAAGAACTCGCATATGGGGATCCAAGACCATCTTCACACCAAAACTCGCTAAAGCGTCAGCCACTTTAGTACACGTCCGTGGGCAATGCAAAATTGAAAAGGAACTAAAATTCAAGCCAGCTAGTGCTTTAATCCAGAAAATTATACCTAGCAGCGAGCGCTGGCAAAAATTGAGGGACTGGTTTGCCGCGTTGACCTGCTCGCATCTCAATCGCTATCAGATGATCCCGATTCTGGCTCTTTGCATGAAAAAAATCTATCGCTAGCGTACGACTCCTCGCTAAGCATCGACGCAAACAGATTTCCCTAGGTCGGAGAGGATTGGGGCGTAACTAACAAAAATCCATCCTAGCGCCTGGCTTAAGCGCTCGCGTTGTACATGCCCTAGTCCACCATCTGGCTGACTGAAGGAGTATGGTCCTTGTAAAATGCCTGCTCGTGCAAAACAATGCCTGCTCGTGCCTCGGAAAGGGTCTCTTTCAGTATCGATCAAATCTGGTACGTCTTGCCTTGAAAAAAAAAGAGGACAACATCCATGTAACTTGCGTCCGATGTGCCCAGCAAAAAGAATTCTACACCAAATCTAAGTTCGACACTCGTCTTCGCATTCAAACCCGATTTTTTTGAAATATCAACTTTAAATAAGTTGTATTTTGAGCTACACAAAAATAACAAAAATATGGATCTAAGTATGCATATTTTCAAATGTCTAATTTTGATCAGATTTGTGTTTTTTTTGTTGAGGCCAAAATATAAAGTATCTTGAATTGAAAATTTACACGTTCTTGGGATATATCATTGACTACATCCCTAATTTTTTTCAGAATTTTTTGAAACTCACAAATATGATTTTCAATTTTTTTAAATGGAAGGGAGCAGTGGTGCCCGGGAGCAAAATGCATTTTCCGTGGGAGTAAAGGAATACTTTGGTTAGGATGTCACTAATGGACAAAACACAACAACCTACCATGCATCCCGTCCAACAATGCTTAAACGTGGCACATGCATGTTGGTTCCCATATGGGTGGGCACTTACAATGCTATGTCTTATTACATGGGGCTAATACGATAGTGTGGTTGGCAGCGCGGGGGGGAGGGGGGTGGGGGCGGCGGGGGGGGGGGGGGGGGGGGGGGATCTAACCCTCCGGGCAGTAGACTATTATCCATGTTCTCAAGCTTGGAACGCCCCTCCGGTTTTCCGTGGTTAAAATTTTCACGAATATAATTTTGAGATGAGTTTGCAAACCAAGATGGAAGGAGTACATCATAGAGTGAAATACCGGCTTTAATTTGAAGTATTAGCACGAGGAGCGCACATCGTCATAGCTAGGATGTGGTTTTGAAGATTTTCTTCTTGTTTTTTGAGTTTTCTATTTTCCTTGGTTTTCAAGTTTTCTTTTGTCTATCTGTTTTCCCGTAACTTATGTGTTGTCAGGTGTATAAGGGAAATACAAACACTAACATCCGCAATGGCGGAGCTGCTTTATAAGCATTGGGTTTAGATGAACCCAGTCAAAAACATAATATCATTCACTAATCTGATCTTTGTCATTGCTTATTCGTGAAAAAATAAACTATAAACAAGAGACTAACCTCAGTAGATTTATGCGCTAGCTTCGCCACCTAGAAACGGGAAGTATAGGCACTTACATGGAAAGTGCAAAGACTAACAATGAGAAGTACACACTAAGAAGCGCAAGTGTACAGACTTAAAATACATGCATAGTAACGTGAGAAGTACACAGCACGGAGGACGGGAAATCCACAAGTGCTAACATGCTGCCGTGTTTCTACACATAAGCTAGGAAGTGTCAAATTTACGTTGCAAATATGTTTTTGCATTGTTGTATGCGGTGGTCTCATATATATATTGCAAGCTTTTGCTTTTCGTGTGTGTCGAACCATTGCAACCCATCATAAATGGTTTTGTCGCGATGAGTGTGGATTTTTTGCGTCAGTAACGTAACGTTTTGCTACGTGGGCATGTTTGAGTGTTACAACAAATTTGAGCGATTTTTATGGTGTTGTAGAGAAAAAGATTGCTGCAATCTTGGACACAAAAAAACGTCTACACATGAATGTTTGATGTTATTTTTTTGAACGGGTGCCAGGTGGCGTTTATTTGCTCGGAAATAAAGTTACATACAAATGTTTGATGTTATGATGGTCGGAGATTTTTATCTTTTAGAGCGGATCGTGCACGTCGTGTACACGGTTACACGTATTTCTGATTGCTTGTTGGAACACGAGGCCAACACACGATTCAGTACCTACCGCATCCACCACACGCTACTACTAAAGCACCCCATTGGTTACGCCCCGTGACAAGATCACCACTAGCAGCCCATCGACATGGTTAATTTATCACAAGCAGCTCATCAAGCCTCTGAGAGACATTTGCCCAAATGCGCCGTATATAAACCACTAGGATGGTGGTCGTCGGCCGGATCATGTACTAGGAGGCAACAACGTACTGAATCACTCCGCTGCTGCACCTAGCTAGAGTCTACTACTAGTGCACGTTAGCTCTTTGACAAATTCCGGAGCGCTCATGCATTTCGGCAGACTAGGCGGACAGCCTATGTATTTTATCACCGAAAGTTCACATGATATTAGTGTAAGAGGTCGTTTGGAACCATCATTTCGAGCTGGAATCAAGGAATTCATTTGTGATTTCATGCTCAACCTGTTTGGCTGGCATGGAATTGACATGTCATTTTATTTGGAATTCCAGCAAATGCCTATTATGTGTTATGACAATTCCTATCCCTAACCCTATCATTTCATTTCTATCAAATGAAATGAAATGATGGGTGCGCTTTTGAAGCTGGCATGTGGGACTGACCGGTAGTTTTCTGCATGTGTATGTGCTAGCTCTCCGATTTGGCTCATGCGTAAGCAAAGCTGATGGACCCATTCAGTTAATGACTAGCTTCATGCATGCACATTAGTATAAGATGTAATTTTGGTGGACTACGGCTCCTCTCAAGCCATTTAGAGCATCTCCAACAGACGTCCAACGCGTCGGCGTGCTAAATTTTTTTTGCAGCGTCAAAATACCGTTTTAGCGCGCTGGCCGACACTTTTGTTTTAGCAGCCGCGCTAAAATGCCGCGCGAAAACGGGATGGTTTACTAGGCGCGCTAAAATAGCGCGCCACAAACCTCGGTCTGCACTTGTTTGCAACGAAACAAGATCAAACAATACAAAATAAATAGACTGAAAATAGCAATATATTGCAGTAGACTCGATTACACGAACAGACAAACACAAACTAGACTAGATCAAACTAAGCCGGCGGGATTACTTAACTAGAACTTAACTAGTATATATAACTAGAACTACGAACTATGAACTACGCCGGCGCGATTAGAACTCGTCGTCGGAGAAGGAGAAATCAGAGTCGGAGTTGGAGTCGGAGCTGATCTCGTCCTGCAGCGCTTTCCACCTCTCATCGTGCTCGGGCCAGTTGGCTCGGCCCGCCACCAGTTCCGCCTCCGCCAGCGCCTTCGCCACCCGCCGCGCCTCTCGGCCCTCACGGCGCTCGGCCCGCCGGTCGGCCCGCCTGGGTGTTCCAGAAGTCCATCTCCTCTCTCGCCTCGCGTGGGTGGTTCCGGTACCAGTCGTCGACGGCGCGCTGGTCCCGCTCCTCGACTAGGCCCCGCGTCGCGCGGAGGCGGTGTTCGCGGCGGTCGTCGGCGGTGACGAGGCGCGGCGGCGGCGCCCTGTTCGCCGCCTCTTGCGCGTTGCGGCTGTCCTGGAAGTTCATCTGCGCGCGCGGGCGGTTCAGCCTCCACGCCGCCGCGTCGTACGCGCGGGCGGCCTCCGCCGCGGTCGCGTACGTCCCGAGCGGGACGCGGCTATCGCCGGAGCGGATCTCGGCGTAGAACGTCCCGTTGGCGCGCGGGCGGACGCCGCGGTAGCCGGATTGGGAGCAGCGACGCGGAGGCATCGTGGCGGGCGGTGGGGATTCCGAGCGGGCGCGGGGGAGAGAGAGCGGTTGGGAGAGGAGGAGAGACGCGTGGAGTGAGCGCGCGCTGGCCGCGGGGCGGGGTATTTAACGCGAAACGTAGCGCGTTGGCCAGCGCGCGCTTCCGTTTTCCGAGCGCGCGCTTTTTTCCCGCGTCTGCTGGAGCGCGCGAAATGGCCCCGTGCACGGGAAAATTCTGTTATATGGCGCGCGCGCTCCGTTTCCGGCGTCTGCTGGAGATGCTCTGACGTGGGTTTTGACGCTGGTATGTGGGGCTGGCCGGTAGTTTCCTGCATGTGTATACTCTCCGGTTTAGCTCATGCGTAAGCAAAGCTGATGGACCCATTCAGTTAATGACCAGCTTCATGCATGCACATTGGATTCACTAATCGAATGACCAGCCCAGTTACATACACAAACATATTTAAGTACTAGCTTTGTCTTGGAGCATTTCAACTGACACCCCAAAGCAGCCAATTTTTTTAATGGAATCCGAACTAAAAAAACAGTCACGACGACCCCCATCTGCTTAGGCCGATCCAAAATCTGTCCGGCAGCCCCAGGCGTCCCCGAATTTGGGAGTTCCGCTCGGTGGCGCCGGACAATGTTTTCCAACAATATTTGCGTTCGGTCTGATGTTATTAATTTTAAAGGAGACCATTCCACGCGTAATGACGACCGCTTCATCGGGCGGTACGCCAGGCGACACGACACGACCGAGTGGCGCCTTCCCCACAAGTCACATTAACGACGGAACCGGGCGACTCGACGGCGTTGCACCTTCCCCACGCGTAGCATTAACGTCAGCGCTACAGCCACTTGGCCTACCCGGCGGTGTGTAAGAAGGCCTCCCCGGGCTGCTCCTCTCCCACACTCTACCCCATTCTCTTCCATTGCCGGCCACACACGCGCACTACCGTCGTCAAGGATGTGCATAGTAAGTGGCTCTCCTGGAACGACGGCAAATAGTTCACCGAACATGGCATCCTCGCCCACCGAAGGCGACTTTGCTAAAATACGTTGCCATCAGATTGGGCGGGGTGCTTGTGCCGCCAGTTCCCATTGTGCCGTTGATGACCCTTCACGTAGTTACCCACAATGGCGCCAGAAAACAGTTGCTAGCCCTTCGCGTGGTTACCTGCGTGAAAAGTAAATGGGTTAGGTTGAGACTCCAAGTGCATAGTGTAGTAAGTGGAAGACGTGTTTTCCCCACGAGGGTGACTCGAGGGTTTAATATCGAACTTTCGGGGAATCAGTAGTGAAGATTTATCTTCCTATTCTTCTTTTGGTTACCTACAAAACAAAGTAAATGTTTTGATCCTCAACCTCGCCTAGTGGTTGTCAAGCACAAGGTGTTAGAATGATATCAAGATAATATGCAACGCAAACAAGAAATAAATATGCAATGGTGGTAAATAAATATGCAAGGATGGTGGTAGCAATGATAAATGATATTTTTTGGGTTTTTTATAATGAATGCAAGATGTAAAAGTGTTTTTGTATTTTCGGATTTAATAATGGCAGAAAATGGAAAAGTGGTAAAAGTGGTTGGAAAGGTGTTTCTTATGATTAAAAATGGACCGGGGTTCATGGTTTCACAAATGCACTCTCTCTTTAATAACGTGGTAGACAATGGAACACTAGAGTTGACATATGAGATTGCAACACAACAGTTTAATGACAAGTTATAATTATATGGGCATCACGTCATAACATAGAGACCTTTTGGTTATTAGTCTCTCTTATACTCCACCAAGATGCGAACTAAATCATAACACCTCAGTAATTAAGATAACTCAGAGTATAGCAATAAGTATCATGACATGAAGTTAAAATAAGAACATGCTAGATCTAGTCATGGAGGAAGTGGCAATGGTCACACCCACATCTCCGGTAGCATGTTATTTCTTTTTATCCCTAGTGAGGCAACAAAGTAAGGTAAAACACCCAAGTGGATCGCAGAACTTTCTCTCACGTTCACTGCACTAGCCACCCCCCGTTACTCCAACTAATGCACACGTTCCCCCTCACACGCTCTCATAAACATGCTTGATCATAACAAGTAAAGAAGAACGGGGTACATAATATGCATCTACTTTCATAACTGAAACAAAACCATTGCAATCTCAAACATATATTAACTCATAAAAAGATCCACCACAAAGGTATTACATAGATGACCGTAATCATGTTCAGCAGCTCATACGGTACTAATTAGTGAAGCTCAAGAGAGAGAGAGATACATAAGTTACTTTCACAAACCCATAGTCCAGAGGTGGACTACTCCCTCTTCATCATGGAGACGGTGGAGAAGTCGTTGGAGAAGATGGAGACCACGCCGGCAGCGCCCCGCCGGAGTTTTCCCCCTCCAATCTGCAACTCCAGGTCTCTGTTTCGGTGTTTCTGTGTTTCTGCGGCGCTCCTTCCAGAGAACGTCGGGGGATAATTTTTATAGGCGTTTTTAGGTCAAAACGGAGTCGGTGGAGGAAAGATCGACGGCAACGGAGCCTCGAGGGCCAAAGTGGGGGGTCCCGCGCGGCCAGGTACTTGGGCCGCGTGGGCCCACCCATCTGGGCCCTCGGGCCTCCTCTTGTTTGCTTCTTTCGCTCCCAGGTCTTGTTCCTTCCAAAAAATGATGCTCGTAAATTTCTAGGTCATTTGGACGTCGTTTGGGTCCCTGAAACATTAAAGGAAAGAAATAGGGTTTTCTGCCTGCGCAAGGTTAATTCCATAAAAAATAGGAAACATATTAAATATTCCCAAAATCATTATAAAACAGTGATATAACCCTTATATGATGCAAATATGACTGGAATATAAGTAGAAATAATGCAAAGTTCATGTATGCATTTTACATGCATCAGCTGTACATTTGTCCGGCACCTCCCATACCAGACAAATTTTGAGGGGTGTCGGTAGAGATGCACTTGCACCCATCAATGCTCTCAACGTGAGTCAACCTCGACTTGGCGAAGGTTCCGGCGCAATTTGTGCAGCCTGGACCGACGCGTCTTCAATGCAACACACTTGGGAGGTACACCAGGATGTAGTCGATGCAGATCTTCCGGCCACGAGTGACACGAGTTAAAGGGGATTCACGTTTGAGCATTATGTTCCACACCAACCGAGCCACGCACAGATCATCCCACACCTAAGTTACGAAGTGTGCATCCATAAAAAATTGAACACACCAACGCGTAAAGCCCTACTTTTTACGAGATCAAATCGCACATGAATAAACCATAAAGGCCACACCATGCGCCGACGCAATACAGGTGGCGCAGCGAAGCGCGCATGTTCGTCTAGTAAAATGTGTATCCTTATTTGCCGTAAAGGGACGTCATGTTTTTCTTTGAAAATAACATCAAAGAGGATTTTATTCTTAAACGAGGCAAGATTTTGCCTGCTATATTGGTAAAAAAGGAGCAAACATACAACGGCCTAGGCTAACCGAAAAAAGAAACAAGGGAGGAAAAGGGCCAGATTAAGCTACAATCTCAACTAATGTTTTGCACATCTTAAAATTAAAGAGGAATTAGCATGCATCATAGGCCAGATCTAATATTGGCTACACACACTTGAGTAAAAAGAGCAAATTTCACTTTTTACTACCTAAGTAGCTAGCAGGGTGACCCGCCCGGCTAGGTTTGCTATGTATTGAAATATTCACATTTTGCATGTGTAATATTAGTTCCATGCATGTTGCCAAATTATATCTTGTGTGAACTTATTTGTATTTTTTATCCTTGTCGCTTCTTTGCACCTGCATGAACTTCTATCCTTGTATCTTCTTTGCACCGACATGAACTTATTTGTGGTAAATACTCAAGTACGCTACACTCAAAGATGGATAATCTATGATACACCAACCGAAATAAAACGTTTTGTACCAATATGTTGCTTTTTCTCTGACAATCATTATCCTTTAGTATGCACAGGTTCATCGATTTGTGTAAAATATCATCAGTTAGTATTTTAGAATCATTTAACAAATACTAGGTTGAATATTGTTATCTTCTACCCGAAATAATGTGTACTCTTTCTCCATGAGCCTCTTCGTTAGGGGTAACACAAAAAAAATTCTTAAGTGCAATGGCATGCCTCTAAAACAAACAATTTTAAGCATACTTATTTTACTATTGTGTTGCAAATTATTATAGTTTTCAACTCGTCTCCATTGTGCGGTCATGGCAAACATTGGCAGTCATCATGCCCTTCAACTCCATCGCCTATAATGCCAAACCATGTTGTTTGAAGATAATGTCCAATTTATCAATTCTATTTAGGCTTATATCCGTCATGAACTCTGCTAATGATCACCATTTCAGACTTTAATATTTATGAAATTCATATAAAGTTTGTATAAAAACAATTGCTTACTGCCTATTGTTTATTTTTCATTTATAATTTTTTATATGAGACATATAATTAAACTATTGAACTCCAATTCTTACGATTGTAGTACCTCGTCCGTGTAACTTAGAGCATCGCGTGAATTCTAGACCAGGCATCTATAACATCTCGTGTGTAGACTGGTGGCAGAGCCAGCTGTGTCAGAAGTTTGATATTTGTGAAATTCATACAAATCTTGTATTAAAAATATTGCTTATTGCCTATTGTTTATTTCCATTTATAATCTATCTTTTATAGTATTAAAGTAGCATAAAAATGTATCTTGCCAGGTTCCATTTGCCCAAGGCAAATCCTACTTAGGACGTGTTTGGTTCGCACTTCTTCGTCCGTTACCTGATTATGCTGCTATCTCATACCGTTATTCATGTTTGTTTATCTCCGCCCGTAAACAGATACCGTGGAAACAGATCCCACCGTAGGTAAAAATTGATTCCGCCCACTACCCTGCGCAAACGAATCACGTTACGGCCAGCCGAGTCGTGCGTGCGTCGCGTGCATCCTCGCATCCCCATCGCTAGCGCCCACCGCTCCTCCACCGAGTCATGCGTCGAGCGAATCCTCGTCCTCCCGTCAAGATCCCTAGCGCCTAGGGTTGCGCTAGCGGCGCCGCCACGGCCCGCTAAACACGCATTTAGTTCTAAGTAATTGAATATGAGCAGGTACGGGTGCCGCCACGGTCCAACAATGTTTTGCCTATTTTAACATTATGTGGGTCGGGTACGGGTGCCGCCATGCAACCCTACTAGCGCCCCAATTCTTCTCCAGCAACTCTTGTCCACCGGGTCGCGGCGCCGGCCCCGGTAGAGAGGCTGCAAATCTTCCACTCAACTTCACCTGCAGTGGCACCACGCGAGGAGCAACGGCGCCAAGCGAGGAGCAGAGCAGGTCTATGATAGCTCTTCAAGATTTGTTACAGTTTCGACATTCAGATACGTATGTGGCTGATTCATTTTAAGATTTTTGTTCTTTCTTGGAATTTCATGGTGTCAAGGATCTGAAGATATGCCAGAGAAAAAAAAGTGCGGCGATGTATCCCTTTCCGTTACTTCTGTGAACCAAACATATTTGAAATTTTCCCATTCCGTTACCGTTATTGCCCGTGACTTGATTCCAGTACCGTTTACGTTACCAGAACATGTTCTTAGTTCATCACGACCTGCATTATCATGACGGCATGACATTATTATACTCCATATTTGCTTTAGAACACCAGATTTGTATGTGAAAGTTCAAGGCCGGTCCTGACTTTCTAGAGGCTCTGAGCGAATTAAAAGATGGGCCCTTGCAATAGTAGTATAGTAAATAAAACTCATATGTAGTGTGTGTGTGCGTGCGTGCGTGTGGATTTCATTTAAGTTGAGTAGCTACGTGTAGTTAGGGGGCCACTGCACCCCCCCCCCCCCCCCCCCCCAACGTCTAACTCCCAGATGACTTGGCGCAAGCTCATCCACTGAGGCATAATCACTTCAACAAAGCTCCTCCAGTGACCCAGCTCATGTAGCAGCGCCGGCGCCGATGGTAGTCCGCGTTGTCCGCCAGCAGCGGCAAACAAAGAGACGAGTCCATCACTCCCTCCTTCTCTGAATCTTCACGTCATCGTCCTGATAGATGCGGCCCCATGAAACAATCATGGAGATCCGTAGTCCCAAGGTGCGAAGGCTCCCATCTTTCTGCTAAGTTTGGGAAAGCTAGTTAGTCTATCTGGTGAGGATCTGGACAACGATTCCAAGATCTCAGTCGCCATGGCGGATGCACCAGTTCAGCACTGGTTTGCCTGTGTGTTTGATTCTCGTCCATTATATATTCGCGTTGTTGTGTTTATCCGAGTGATCCACAAACGATGAAAATCCCTCTTTTGCCTATTTAAAATCGAACCAAGCATGTTCATCTTTTTGCTCATTCCGTTTACACCGCTGTAATCCCATTACGATTAGGTTTACGTTACCCTAAATTTCACCTCTAAGATCTCATTGCATCGTGTTTTCCCGGTTGTTTACGATTACATCAAAAGTTGTAGTATACTTTCACCGAATAAAGTTTTACTTGGAGTTCTAGTCACGAGTTTCCTGTGATAGCTCGTTGCAAAATGATGCGCCTCCTCTCCCAACCTGTCTCTAATCTTGTCCCATTATTACTTCTGCATCTACAATACCGCAAGATCAACATGAACGGGATGGATTATTTCATGATGGTGGCGGTGGTGGCATGCATGGCGCTGGCGGCCACGATGTTCGGGATATCGCCCCCAACAACGCCAGGCGACCTCGTCCCGTCATTCCTGGCGTAAGTGTCCTCTTCTCATGATGTAATTTTGTTTCTATAGTAGTATAGTAAATAAAACTCACATGCATATATATATATGATATATTATATATAAGTATGGATTTCATTTAAGTTGAGTAGCTACGTGTATGTAGTTAGGGGGCCACTGCCCCCCCCCCCCCCTAGCCTAAGATTTTTATAGCTAAACAATTTTTTTACTAGAAATTCCATGTATTTGGCCAACTTACCCCCCACCAATACATGGCCAAAATGTCTCCCTAGTCCCCCCACCTCCCAAATGACTTGGCGCAAGCTGATCCACTAGGGTATAATCACTTCAACAAAGAATAAGAAAAACATTCAGTCATTTCCTTTCTCAAAACAAAACAAATGTTTTTAGTAACAATTTACGATAATTGACAAGGAACAACTAAATTTATTGGGGGTAAAATAATAGAAATCATCGGTCCACCTTGTCCTTGATTTCCCGTTCGGCCATTTAACCATCCATATGTTTACCTACGACATCATTATCTTCCACATTATACACGGTAATCTATTCAGGAAGCTTTGGAACTAAGGTTCAAGAAGAAAGATAATAAAAGTGCAAAAAAGCTAAGGAAATCACACACTGTCAAACTCTTGAAACTACGACAGTGCTCAACCTCAGAGAACTTCAGCTTCAGCTTGCTACAAATCTGGTGGGTGATCCCGCTTGATGAGCTGGCTGCAATGAGAAGTAATTCTCCTACGACCTGTAAGGAAAAAATAACAATAATATATACATATTATGTTAAATAAAAATCACAGAAAGGGGTAAACATGTGTACATACCCCGTCTCCGATCGTAAAGAAACAAGCAAGTCGAGGATATCGTAGACAATGTTTCACAACCAACGCGTCCAAGTCCACGAGTAGTAATGGAAGACTCAACATACACTTCAAACCAGCTACTGCAACAACGAAGTTGGGCCCAAGCAGCAAATTATTACTTCATTATGGTGAAATTAATAAATTTTGATTTATATTATTATTAGAACACAAGATAGATGCTAACCAAAACAAAAATTCGGAGGTGAAATCAGCGAAGGCCAGGACAGCGAGTGTGATCATAGTGAAAACAAACCACACAGAGCGGTCATGACTTTCTAGAGGCCCTGGGCGAACTAAAAGATGGGCCCTTGCAATAGTAGTATAGTAAATAAACTCACATAACTCTATATACTAAGAGTCGTAAGTTTTGATTTTTCTTCGATTTTTTAGCCTCCGCGCGATTTTCGTGCGCGCGACACCTGTCCCCGCGCGTCCCCGCACGGAGTCGTCCGCCGGGCTGGGCTCGCAGGCCCTGGGCTTCGATTTTCTTCCCTTTTCCGATTTTTCCTGTTGTGACGCGTGGACACGTGCAGAGGGTTACTCGAGAGAATAGACATGTAAACGTGTGGACGTATTACAGTGCAAAAGTTTCCAAGTGGTTTAGGGTTTAGGTTTAGGCGCACCCCTAAATCTAGTAGCCATAATGGGCTCACCTCCTAAGCTTGATCATGCGATCACATATGTCTAGCTCTTGTACTCTCTTATGGAGAATGTAGAGCAAGACTTTCTCATCCTCATGATCCCAACAACTTGCCCCAAGAGAAGGAGTCAACCATAACCTCAATGCGACTGCTTTGCATATGATCCAAACGGTGGCTAACTCCGTGTATCTCCCTCACATACAGATGTGCAAGACGACGAAACAAGCATGGCACAAACTCGACACCTTGTTCTTAGGCAACACTAGAATTCAACAATCCAAGTATGAAGTTGCTCTAGATGAAGCCGATGAGTTTGTAATGAATGATGATGAGTCCCTCGCTCTTGCCGTCAAATTGAATGATCTTGGAAATGATCAAGTTGGTGATGATTGGACCAAGCGCAAGTTTCTCAAGGCCATTACTCGCTTCAAGAAGTCTTTGGCCACCACTATTCGCTCAAGAGCGGAATTTGCTTCTCCTTACTCCAATACAGTGCTCAACGAGTTTGTCTCAATTGGAATTGTGCTCAAGAGCTCTGACCATGCGCACTTGCTCGACAAAGAGGTCTTGTGGCAATCTCATTCAACCTTGCTTTGAAGTCCAGGGCCATTGCTCATGAAGTGTTTGAAGAAGATGAAGAGGAAGAAGAGGAACTTGCTACACAAGAGTACGTAGGGGTTTTACTACTTGCGGTTACTTCTATCCTTTACTACTCTTGAACTACGGGAATAATCTCCTCGTGTCCACCATGGCGGTTAGTCCTATCCTTTACTACTTGTATTCCGTTGCGCATTACTCTTGCTTTGTATCACCTAGGTTGTATTCATCTAGTTGCACATCTAGTCAACCTTGTGATACCTTGTTAAGTCCTAATTAAAAAGAAAAACTTCAAACTGATAGCCACCTTTCCACCCTCCTCTAGTCGACCATACAGATTTTTCACCTAGGCCTGCTCGGTATGACAATATCCCAATACGTTCTCTTGACACGACATGATATTCCTCATGGGGATATCGGAATACGGGAACAAGTAAAAGGGAACATATCGTTAACGAGGGTATAAGATATCATGATCCAGAGTTGTTTCACAAAAGGTATCTGAAATCACACCCTCGGATATTGTTCAGTATCGCGAAGCAATAGTAACCACGTACGATAATCAAACATGTTCAACCGAGTTTTGTCGTATAACGGTGGGAATCAATATGAGCGTCCATGACTTCGCTATTGACTATTGATCCGAAGGAGTTCTGAGTCATGTCTACATGTTATCGAACCTGTAGGGTCACACACTTAAGTCAGCACTAGTCTGTTGTGTATATTGGATGGTTTGAGAAAAGAGAGAGTGTCACTAGAATAGTTTCAATGTGATCGAAATCATTCGGAGAGAATATCAGAAGAGTTCCAGAATGTCGAGAACGTCCCGAAACATCACAGAGAGGGTCTCAGATTTTTATGCGGTATTTATTAAAGGTTAAATATTCAGAAAAACATCCGGCAATACATATGGTATGCTCCTACTGGATTAAACCCATGTAGGGAGCAGCCACATGTGCTAATGGCCCACCAAGATGGTCGGCTTCCCAAGGTGGGTGCGTCACACCAAGGGGGTGGGGCTCGAGGCGCCCCAGGTGGGGCCGGCTAGGGCTTCCCCAAACCCTAGGTCGACCGACCCTATTGGGGCCCACCAAGGGCGACAACGCCAAGGGGTGGGGCTGACAGCTCCCTACAGGGCGGCGGCCAGGGTTTGCCAAACCCCTCCCCCTTCTATTTGAAGGAGAGTCCTCGATCCCCTCTCTAGACACAAGTTGGTTTGGGATTTTTGAGGAGTCCTCTCCCCGAACCATTCTCTCTCTCTAACATATGTTGGGATCTACAACTCATACACACCAGTAGAAACTAAGTCCTGGACGACAAAATTCTGCTGAGCTGAAGCCGACGAAGGTGTGCGAGCTCCCGGAGGGATCATACCTTTGATCCTCACTCGATTGGATAAGACTGGATATGGTGAGTCGGTAACATTTTCACCACCAAGTTTGGTCGTGAGAATCTTCCCCAAGCTACACCTATATCTACTCCCGCCTCAGAGTGTTGATATGATTACTAGATTCGTCCTATCGCTTGTAACTTCATAGATAGATCTTGGTTATTATTGTAAGCAAAATAAATAAATGTCTGCACGTAACCCAACAAAATTTTGACCCAGGGACCATATCCATGTGATATACTCCCTCTGTCCAAAAATAAGTGTCTCAAGTTTGCCCAAAAGTGGATGTATCTAGACATGCATGTCTATACATCCACTTTTGAGCAAACTTGATACACTTATTTTGAGACGGAGGGAGTATCATATATAATGTCTTACTGCCACAGGATGGAATATGCCGTATACAATGCATATGCGTGCCCTAAAATTGGCCAGTGTGCAAATAGGTGTAGTACTTTTTTAGACGGAAGGCTCGAGCGGAGTCCGGCTTGAACTTAATGAAGGCACACCGGCACATATAGTTCATACAAGATTCGGAACATAGGGACCAAAGGTCCAAATCAAAGCACAGGTAGCATGCAAGCTACAAAAGGATAAAGGAAGTCCAAGAAACACCACAATTGGTGTAGTACTCCATGGCATTGTCAAATTATCATGAAGCTATGGTACAATGATTAACACTTATTAGTTACTGTAAATAAGATTCGTCGACAACGGTCAGATGAAACAATTGAAGCGTTCCAAACGAGAAAAGCTAAGGGCGTCCACACTCCTTACTTGCTGCACGTACGGCGATCTTAAGTGTCAAACTTGCATGCCGTCGTCACTGTCAACATCACTCATCTCCACTTTGTTGTCACTGACTTCGCCGCCCTTTCCTCTGTGGATGAACACCATGTCAATGTTGTACAGTATCGGGATCATGACCATGGAGCACAGGCACGCCAGCACCGGCCCGAAGATCCAGAGCAGGAGCGGAACGCCGCCGTAAAAGAGCCGGTTCCCAACGAAGTTGAGCAGGAAACCCCTGTCCAGGACTTCCACGATGTACTCCTTGTTCACCGGCAGGTGGCGGCCGCCGTCAGGGAGAGCGAAGAACTGGGAGAACGCGTTGACGAGGAAGGTGGCCTGGTTGAGGGAGCAGATGGCGAGGGAGTGGCAGAGGAAGGAGAGGAGGAAGGTGGTGAGCAGGGCCACGTACTTGAGCGCCATCATGTACTCGCCGTGCGCGCCGAAGACGGCGTCGCTGATGGGCTTCTTGACGGTGTAGGTGCTGCTGAGCACGGCGGCCACGCCGGTGCAGAATAGGACGGAGGTGGTGGCCACCAGCGTGGAGCCCATGATGACGTTCCTCATCGACTGCACCACCAGCGTCGACTTCTTCTCGTTGTCCTTCATCATGGACATCACCCAGATGCGGCGCGCGGCGGCGCCAATGCCGATTGTTGAGTGGAGAGGGTACCGGCGCACGGAGCGTCACAGCCACATGTGGTAACCGATGGGGAAGAGGAGCCCCACCGGGATCAGCACCAGGTCCAAGTAGCTGTCCCTCCACGCCATGATCGATCGATCACTAGCTTGTTCACTACTCTCTGGCTCAACCTCGCCGTGTGTATTTTTCTATGCGTGAGTGCACCCTGAGGCGTCTGCAATTGTCCCTTCATGGTGGAGAACATGCATGATTATATATAGGGAGGCTGGCGGGAGACGACGACTACCAAATCAAGCGTAGGTGTAAAGCACATTGCGAGCGTGCTTATATGTGGTGGAAATTAACTCTATTCAAGGGCCAGCATGAACCGGCGACCTAAAAAGTTGTCAAAAACGAGATATGACCAACCTCGCACTGCATGACGACGAAGCAGCACACTGATCTTCATCTTTCCTTTCGTGTGTTTGTTTGTTCGTTTATGTTTTACTTTCTGAGTGGGAAAAGTTGATATGGAGTTGTATATTCGCACATATGCTCCGTGCGCCCGGTTAATGGTATCTAGCTGCTAATAAACAGATTCACACTGACGGTTATAAACGCTGAACACCTATATGAAGAATGATCACTGGGAAGATTTGGGCCTGGTTTGGAAGGTCAAAGCGGAGGAAAAAATCAAGTTCTTCATCTGGTTACTACTGCAAAACCGTTTATGGACTGCTGATCGCCTTCAGAAACGAGGATGGGATCATGACGACAAGTGCAGCCTTTGTGATCAGGTGCTTGAGGATGCTGGCCACCTGTTCTTGCAATGCCCATTCTCCAAGCAGGTTTGGCACAACTTCATGGTTCACGAGCCAAGATTGGTGCAGATTGCCTTGGGATCGAACAGCCTGAACGAGTGGTGGATGAATCTGACTAACATGTTCAGACAAGGAACCGACAACCAAACCACCACCGCTTTCTATATAACCTGGAATATCTGGAATGAATGCAACAAACACATCTTCCAAAGAGTTCCATCAAGCCACTCGGCTGTGGTTGCATTGACAAAGCACGAGCTTAGTACTTACAGGAGTGCCCTACGCCTGGGGTAGGTCGGCTGCTTTCTTATTTTTGTAAGTGAGTGTGTTTGTCTGTGGGGTTGCCAATCGATCAGGTTGTTGATCGGTATTATTGGCATGATTGTATGTTTCATTCTTCTCCTTCTATAATGCAAAGGCAGAGCTCCTGCCGTACAGTTTAAAAAAAAACCGTGTATGCAGGTACGTTCACCGTTGGGCCCTTAGGTCGAACTTTCTTATAGAGCAAGCGGCATTTTTCAACATGAGGGAAGGAAACATTGTAAAAACGGCGAGCATTCGGAAACCCCGCGACAACAGAACCAACACAACTACTCAATCCAGAGGGTGGGCTCCTGGGCGTAGGAGCTCTTTGTCATTGACGGCCATACTGAAGCTTGAGTTAGAGCATCGGGGATGGATCCGGGTTTGTCGAACCTGGTGTGAAGGGAGAGCTCCGAACAACCGTATTCTCCGCGGGCAAGCTAGGGAGCGGTGAGGTCGATAGCATTTTGAGAAAAATGATTCTGCAACCTGTACCGAACCCACACTAAGGAGTAAAATAGTGCTTAATCTCTTTCCGCCAGTTCGGAATTTTGACATAATTGCCTAGTGCATTAATTCAATACATCCAAGAATACATAGACTGAGAGACATCACATTTAAAAAAAATCATATAGGTAGCAACGTATCGATCTATTCCCGGTCTATGTCAATTCTTGCAATGTGTTCAAAGGGCTGTGTTTGTGCCTTGCGTCTTTCAATTTCAAGCAATAAACAAGGCCACAACACTTTATAAGTCACCTTTCCACCTTGTTAGAAAAATAAATCCAACCTTGTTAATTAGGTCATGATAAGTCTAGTAGGCGACCATTCGCTGATCAGAAGGCAAGTGCTCCGAAAAGGGGAAACTCTATGGACAAGCCAATCTCATCTAGTGTACAGATTGCAAGCATCACGACGATGCACTCTCAAATCGCCTTTAACCGGCCGGCCACCCTGCCCCCAACATTCTCTCTGCCGTCTCTCGAACAATCTGAAATGCTAGCTGAAAAATGTCAGGTTGGTTCCCCACTAAATTTTGGCCAATTTTTTGTTTTGTTGTTGCTGGGAGGACACATAATTTGGCCATGTGTCCCGGTGACATAAATAATAAATATAAATATAAATATAAAGGCTCGACATCTTTGCGGCCTCTCAGCAACCCGGACACTGTTTCGTTCGCATGTAGCCAATCAGGATGCTCCACGTACGTTTGTTTCCTACGCGATGACGTCGCTCGTGGTTCCTGTCCTTGGTTTTCCTTTTTCCTCTTTCATTTTTCTACAACGGAAAAGCTGCCTGGCCGGTTTACTCCCGGTGAACGACTATTAGCGGTGACCGGTTTCCCTTTTTCTGTTTCCGGTCACGGTTGCGGATTGGTTGTTTCTATGTGTTCACTTCCGGTCATTGCTCGCTTGCTTCCGGTCGTCCGATCCATGTGGGGCGGCCCTTTCGTGGGTCCCAATGGCCGCTCTTCTTTCTTTTTTTAGTTTTTTATTTCTTCCTCCTCTTGCACTGTTTTCTCGCGATCTCCGCGCTGTTCTATCGGACACCTCGATGCGACTCCTTCCTCTTGCCCTCTGCTGGTGTTCAATCCGCTGACATTCAGGTTCTATTTCCTTTCTCTTTTTTCTATCTATCTTTCCTCTCTAGGGTTTCTTCATTTTATCTTCTTTTTCGTTTCAAATTTTCAGGGATGGCTGATCATCCAGGGTTTCCTGCTGATTCTTCTGGTTCGGCGGCTGTACTACAGGGGCCGCCGGTTCGTCCTCCGGTGATCCTGGCCGCTCCAGTTCCCCGGTTCCTTTTCTCCGTTTGGATTCTCCCTCTGTTCGGTCCGACCATGGTTTATGTGCTGAAGAGATGGTCGATTGGAGGGTCGTCTCGCCGCCGCCGTCGCCCTGCCGGCGTGTCTCCTCTTCCGCCGTCTCGCCGTCGACGTTTGCTTACTGACGCTCCTTCTGTGCCTGATCCGCGTTCTGTAGGCCGTCCACGTCGGCACTCTATTGATGCTTCTGGTTCTACTGACGAAGGAGTGTCTCTTTCGCCGTCTCGCCGCCGTCGTCTGGTTGGCGACGTCGTTGCTGTCGACGGCGCAAATGTTGCAAGCCCTCCTTCGGTGGATCCTGTTCGAGCTGGTCAGGTCTCCGCTCGTGGTCGTGGCCATTCTGTTCGTTCTGCCCGGGTGCTGACTCGTGCTGCTGGCCCTGGCCGTGGATCTTCCTCTCCTTTAGCGGATCCTGTTTGTGTAGCTCAGGTTTCTGGTCGTGCTCGCGGTCGTTCTGTTCGTCCTGGCCGGTTGTCGACTCCTGGCCGTGGCGGTGGATCTTCCTCTCTTCTTTCTATGGTGCATGAAGCAGGTGCTGAAGGTGCGTCGATATATCAAGCTACTGGTTCTGCTGGTTTGGTGGTAGGCCATGGTTGTGGTCAGCAGTCTGACGCTGCTGTTTCGACGGTGCATGAATTGGATGCCCAGATTTCTCTGTTGTTGCTGTTTCTGGAAGCACGCCCGATACTTTTTCATTAAGTTATGCTCCTGGCCAGCGTTCGGTTACACAGTTTGCACGGCTGTCTGTTGGTGCTCAGGTTGTTGGTGATTCTCCTTCTTTAGGGTTGATGTGGACCTTGCCATTCGGTTCCAATTGTCCGTCTGTTTGTTCTCTTCTTGGGACTACTGCGATGGATACTTGCCAGCCGGGATCTCTGTCGGTTGAACAAGTTGCTTGAAGGCGGGAGATTAGTTTAGGCAAACGGCCAATTGACTATTCCTCATGTAACGGTACGTTCTGTTTTCCTTCAGGTTCTACTTTTGATCAATTTTCCTCTATCTTATTTATTCCTGTCTCTTAATTATTGTTTCGCATATTATTATAATCTTTACTGTCAGGTGCATGTGGTTCGACTGTGCTTCCTCATAATTCGCTCTTTGTTCAACACCCTGATGTTGTATTGCCTTCTTCTCTGCCTTCAAATTATCTTGCTGATGGTATGCTCTTTTTCGTTCTTGATATGTTGTACTTTTTCTTGATTCTAACTTCTGCTTCAGTTCATTTCCTGTATTCGTTGCACATGGTTAGGGAGGTTTGCATGTGGTAACATATGCGTACGCATTGTTGTGCATAAACCTATTTCTTTTAGTTCTTCATGTATATTATAATTACCTGAATGTAACGTAACGATTGTGACACTTTAGAATTAATGTGGACGATGTGAGTGCAGATAGTATTGCATGTGGTTATCAATTTTTTGTAGTGTGGATGGTGCAGATAATATGATCATCTCGCACACAGATGAATATTATATATTATTTACTATTGGTGGATATTACTTACTTCTTTCTTTTAGGCTTTGCTTCACATGGTGGATATTACTTACTTCTTCTTTTTTAAGCTTTGCTTTAGAGTACATTCTGTTGCTTCATAATGTCCTCTACTTCATTGCTTCATATCATACTGTACCATTAGTCTGACTTCTTATCTGCTTTTTGTGTTGAATGTAGTGTCCTATGGGGATTCTTCTGACGATGATTACAACGGTTGGCCATCTATGTCTAACGAAATTGTGACGACGGATTTTTACTAAATGATGATGTTAGATCCATTGTTCCTTCCTCTTCGCGTTTGGATGATGCAACCTCTTGGACCCCATTTTTATCTACTGGTTGTTTGAGCACGACGCGTCCAGATGAAGGTTTACTATTTGGTTCCTCTGAATTTTGTGTTGGTTCCCCGGATGTGTCCTCTGAAGATGGGTTCTCTGGTTCTGAATCAGACGAGCCAGACGACTCCTCTAATACATTGTTTGCTGATCCAGCTCGAGGTGTAAAGTCTGCCCCTCTTTTTTTACGCAGATTGTGTTTCGACTGTATTTCTTATCTACGTCTACATCTTTTTTCCCTGGTTTCTTTTTTACTAATCTCTGACTCTTATTGTTTTCCTGATTTTAGTTGCCGCTACACCTTTCGTTCCTGCTGATAGGGTGGCTATAAACCAACGTGCACGCATGGATATTCGTCGTCATCGTCGGCTTCTAAAGGCTGGATTTCAGCCTGGTAATATGAGTCTCCCTCTTTCTGGAGATTTCGTCATCTTTTGAAACGTGAGTTATTCAATATTTTACTACTATGTACTCCGCTATATAAGTTACTCTTGGTGTTCATTATTTTTTTCCTTCCTTCCCGCTGAATCTGCACTGCTTCTATTCCATCTAATTCATTTATAGGATCTTGGCTCGGAAGATCTTATTATGGTGGTCCTCATTTCGTTGCGTATATTGTGGAGCTAATTTTGGTACCAAGAGCGTTGCAAACGGCTCAGTAGAAAGAAACGCGTTGTGTACACACGCTGTTGTCGTGGTGGAAAAATCTTTATTCCTACATATCCTAACTGGCCTTCTACACTGGCTGAATTATTGCGATTTGATGGTGGTGTGGACTGCAGTCGTTTTTTGCATCTCATACGAGAATACAATTCTACGTTTGCATTCACTTCTCTTGGTGTTCATGTTGACAAGAGTGTGAACGATGAGCTATCAGCATCATGCCGTCCCTCTGTACATCAACGAAGATGTCTTCAACTATATGACCACACAAATCCAAGATGACGAGCCGATTCCTATGGCTATGATGTTACCACCGGATGCACCCCTTCCCGCTACAAACTTACCTCCAGTTATCTATCTTCCACCGTCTGCCACCACTCCAGCCATGACTCTTCCAAGTAACAACAATGCCCATGACACCGCCTGATGAATAAGCTGACAACACCGTCAGAGAAACACCGCTTGCTTATGTACCTGACTGTAGTAATCTTACTGCAGCACACCATGTCTTCTGTGCTCTTTTTTTACCTCTCTGTGTTATGCTGCTCTGTAATAATCTACATGTTTACCTCTGTACAATGCATCAAGCTACACCCTTTCAGCATGAATGTAGTATGTACTTTATAACTTACATCCTCTGTGCATTATGTGTTCTACTATTTTACACGACTCCATATACGCTCTCATCATACACAATTACGTATTTTTATCATATCGTCACGTCAGCCCAGCCAAAACTGGCCAACTTATAATAACTTCGGTGCCGTTCTATAACTCCACGTTCAATACACAAACTTTCTCCACTACCTATTCAAATATTTTCCAAAGAGAGGAGAAACATAACTTTATCGGTATGAAAGCCACGCAATAACGCAGTTAAAACTACACGGGCGCGGCGTGTCGCCGCGCCATCTTACCTAGTCACTTTCACAAAGAGGAAAGTGCGAGAACATATGTGACGAGAGATCACTTGAGGCGTGTTGCGCGCAGGCCTCCGTATTGGGCTGCGTGGAAGCAAATTCGGTCTTTTTTGGTTGCCTGCTTGCTATGTAGAATCGATCCCACGTGAAAATCAAAACAGAGCAAAACACTGTTCTTACTTAGCCTCAGAGAAAACACTCAAATCGTCCGTTTCTCTGGATCCATTTAATCCTCTTTAAACTACACTGTTTGAGATAAAATGTATACGTTGCATGTAGAGATAAACAAGAAGTAATATATGTTAGTGTCATGATGTGGAAAATTGGTTGGCTAAACTATTAAGTGATGTGGATAACTTACATGTTGACATTAATCGTGATTTTATTTTATAAAAAGTATAGATATGTCGAGTAAATTGCAAACCGAAAATAACTGAGAGTAATATATGTTGTTTTATTCAATGATAGTTCTTCCTTCCTTAGGACATATCACCCTTCTAATACATTCTTCTAACCAGTGATATTCCAGTTTCATGGACGTGCAGAAGAGGGTACTGTGGCCGGAGGTCTTATACAGTGGGCTTTGCAGTTGTCCACCGTCTTAAAGCAATTATTCTCGGGGTAACACAAAAAGCAAGATGGGATAGTGTCACTCTTGTAGCAGGTATCGTCGTCGATGTCATGATCCTCGCCTATGCCTCTACCTGCAGCATTGTTATTAAGACAAAAATACAGTTTACACTATGTTCACTAAGCTCGATCAATGTTCAAGAAGACTACTTACATTGATGAATAGTTAAGTAGTGAATCAAATAAAAACACATAAATAAGGTGTTGTTTTCGTGCCAACTTACATTGTGCGTGAATACCATAGCATATTAAGAGAACGAGCAACATCGACGAGTGGATGCTCATCCTGCACTTCCCCATGTAAATGATTACTGTTACACACCTTGTTCGCAGGTTGGTTTTGGTTCAAACGAACGGATGGTTGCATATATATAGCCGGATATTGACAGGTGGATATATAGAGAATTAATATTAATTGGTATATGCATTGTTTGGGAATGAATTGATTACGGTTATAATTTCCTTCCAAAGTTATTTTGTCATTCGTGTGAATTGCAGGGCTACGAGTTAAGCACTGGCAAATCCTATTTGATGCCCGTGGCGGCGTGGCTTGCTCGCGCCATTTGACACGCTTTCGCAGCGGGCCAGCCCATTTAACACATATTCGTTTTTTGTTGTTTCTTTTATGTATGTATTCTCCTCTTTTTTATTTTTCCTTGTTTTACTTTTGTATGATTTTGAAAAATATTCATTTAAAATTTTCATATTTGAATATTGTTCAGATAAAAAATTGTTCATATTTAAAAAATATTCACATTTAAAAATTGTTGTGATTAAATATTCGGATTTGAAAAAACTCAGTTTTAGAAAATGTTTCAGATTTCAAAAATTATGGATTTTGAAAATATTCAATTTAAAAAAATTAATATTAAAAACTATTTGTATTTGAAAAGGGTTCTTTTTTCTTTTTTTGTTTCTTTTTTCTCTTTGTGTTTTATAACATGCAAAATCGAAAACAATATACACAAAACATAAAATAAAAGAAAGGAAAATGGAACAGGAAAAAATGCTAAATAGGCCGGCCCAGTATTTATTACTTCAGGTGCCACAAAGGGCGGTGTATAGGAGCCCCCTTAAGCATTGGACCATAGTTGGATTTAGGACACGAGTGTAGGAAATTTCTTAAATTCAGGGCCTAGTTATCCATAGGGGCCCATCTGCCAGGATTAAGAAAACTGTTTCCTTTCCAAATTTAAGGTGCTATTTTATGCTTGTTTTGTACACACTACTTTGACCACTTATGTAGTATATTGATTGGCAACACTCTTAACATGAAGGTTATAATTATTTATTTTATTGAGAGAGCCCCTCACCTCCCATGAGGCGGAAGAATATACCAAATGAAAACATGGCCACCCAAAAGGAATTAAAAAAAGATCTAGAAAATTAGGTCACCTAGTATCTAAGACAACCAAAAAGTCTAACTTTTGTTCTCGTATAGTTCCTTAAACAACATATGCTTTGCATGTCCCCAAAAACACAACTATGTCAATAACTTCCTTCCATGGCCATAAATTTGTTCTAGTACTCTCCGACCAAGTTATCTTCTGCTCGCCTCTTCTAAACCATTTTTAGTTTTAAATCATTGGTAGTGAGATCATTATGATCTTCAGAGCCTTATTGCTCTTCCGTCTCAAGATCTACGCTTAGACTTGTAGCATTATGAAAAACCAAGCCATTGAGTTCATCCTCGATGATTGCCCAAATGAAACACTTAGTTTAGGAGCTCTCGCAACAACCACGTCATTTGGAATAGAAGCAATAGAATTTGTAACATCAAAATTATTTGAACAGAGAGCACCAGGTTGAGCCCTCTCCAGGTGCGTACCGTCAGCGTTAGGTTGGACACCTATGCGTTTACTCGGTCACACCCCCGTCGTCACTTCCTTCGGATCCCTCCAAACGCGACATGTTCCTCGTGGTTTGGTAGGTGACGAGAGGCAACCTGTAGCCCCGATGCCATCGCAAGGTTGTGTAGTTGCCTTCACAAAGGACATCGTCGGACACCTAGCCATACTCATGCTCTCATGAGCTGCTATGCCTCCAGAAACTCGAATACGCACAATCTTTTGACTATCTTTCTTAACACGAATGACCCATGTGTTCTATTCATGAAACTTTCTACGACATGCGAATCAATTTTTTTTGTCATTTTGAAAATTTATATAATTATTAGCAGTTTCAATATTCGTCGTGGAAGATATGCTCCCATGAGTCAAAGCACCACCCCTGAGCCAAAGCAACACCACCTTCGATTTCTATCTTTACTTCTTCTTGTTTGTAATTTAGAATACATATGCAAGGCTCATGTGTGGCCAATTTGTGTGACTATACCGGGGGGGTGGTCATCTATAAAGCCTACTCGTGTGTCCGATTTTGAGATATCATGTGCATCTTGGGTTAATACAGGTATGAGTCGTGGGAAAAAATGTCAAAAATTCCAAAGTATTTGGGATAGCTTTACAAAACCTTCTTGTTAATATTCTGTAGTAAGTTGTTTTACTGGTTGACGTTATACATATTGGTTCTCGCGTGTCGAACCATAAAGTTCAAATAATCTACTTGATATACGTACATTGCGTGCACGGTAATTTAGAAAACATATGCAAGGCTCGTGTGTGGCCAATTTGTGTGACTATACGCGGGGGGGGGGGGGGGGGGGGGGGGGGGGGGGGGGGGGATTTTGAGATATCATGTGCATCTTGGGTTAATACAGGTGTGAGTCGTGGGAGAAAATGTCAAAAATTCCAAAGTATTTGGGATAGCTTTACAAAACCTTCTTGTTAATATTCTGTAGTAAGTTGTTTTACACTGGTTGACGTTATAAATATTGGTTCTCGCGTGTCGAACCATAGAGTTCAAATAATCTACTTGATATACGTACATTGCGTGCACGTGACTATTGCTGTGAAGGTAGAGTACGTACATGTCGTAAAAAAAATAGTCCGTACATTACAATGGAAATTTCAGCGACCATACTGCATTGAAAATCGTCGACGGAATTTCATATTAAAAACACAAATTGTAACTCTAGGCATCTCTCATACTTTTGTAGTTCCTTCATCGATACATATCACTCATCCAATACGTTCTCTTATCTAATAGTACTAAATTAATAATAATCCATTTTCATGTATTTGTAGAGGAGAGAACCGCAGCTTCAGGTCCTGGACAATGAGCTTTGCAGTCTTCCAGCGTCCCGTAGCACACATCTACATCGTCACACGAATAACATGACCCGCCGCCAATGCATCTACCGACTTCGATGCGATCCACGCCTATGACTCGACCTACAAAATTGTTAACACAAAAATAAAATTAGTGTCGGGCCCATAATTAACCATGCGTAGATCACCTCGTGTCAACCTTTCTCCCCTTCTCCCCCGTGCTACAGGAGAGAAGGCGATTTTTGGACTCCCTCGTCGATCCACCGCGTCGCCGCCGCCGAGGCGTGGGATTCCCCTCCTCCGCCGGCCGCTTCGGCGGCGGGAGGGTGGGGGATCCCCGTCTCCGGCCTGTACAGCTGGTAGGGTAGGGTGGGGCTTGCGCCGGCGGCTTCTCGGTGGAGGTGGAGCTGGCGGCGGTGGGTTTGGTGTCGGCGCGTCCTCCCCCGGCGGTGGATCTCTCCGGAGCTCTTCGTCGACGTGCGCGACTTGCAGGCGGTCGAGGCCCGGCGTGGCGCTCGCTTCCGTCTGCCTCCCTCCGGATCTGGGCCGGCGGATCTGGGGGAGGGTTCGCAGATTCAGGCGCGCTGGGCGGCGCTGCTCGGCGTCGATGGTGAAGGCGGCTGCGGCAACGAGGCGTGGATGGTGGAGAAGGGCGCTCGCCGTGCTCTTACACCGCCAAGTGCTCCGCCGCACACGGCCTCCGGGCGGTGTCTGTGCGGATGCTGGGTCCTGCGGCGAACTTGTTCAAAGGAGGTGTCCTCGGTGCGTGGTTAGATGGAAGACGGCGGCCTTCGTCCTCGACGCCGGTGCTGCTGCCGGCGATGGCCATGAATCTGTATCCACCGCGTATGTATTTCTGTTCAGTGTATTTGTACTCTGTACGTTGTACTTGGTACTATGTTGATTATACGTGGAAAAATTCAAAAAAAAAAAATAATTAACCATGCGTACATATAAGGTCGTTCCAACTTGTTAAGTGGTGAACTCGACAAAAGCATATGAAGAAGACGATATTTTCAAGCCAGCTTACATTGTGCATGGATAGCAAAGCATAGGAGAAGGAGTAATAATGCCTGGACGCTCTTGCTGCACTTGTCCATTTGGATGGCTACGATTGCAACACTTGCTGGCAGGTTGGTTCTTGGTTTGGGTCTAGACCACTCGTTGTAGCACATATATACCGGGGGATTGATAGACGGATATACATGGCAAATAATTGGTACTCATAATTGGTAGATACTAATTTGGCATGAATTGATAGACGGATATATTATATATATGGGCGAGAACTTGCCTGTGGCAAGATGGTTAGGAGGGTGGATGTACCCCAGCCCACCAGAGTTCAAACCCAGGTTTGACGTTGGTGTTTCTCATTTAGGCGGAATATTCTTTCAGTGGGAGGCGACGTTCCCGTCGACAGCGAGGCGCCTGTGGTGACTTCGTCAATCTCAAGATCCAACCGCCGGCTCAGTCTTACGGAGGTGCTCATAGGGGTAGGGTGTGCGTGTGTGCGTTCATAGGGGTGAGTGTATGCGCGTGTTTGTGAGCGTCTGCGTTGTACTGTGTTTCTCAAAAAAAAAAAATATTATATATATGGGCGCTAGTTAGGCATTAATTGGTAGATACGTACTAATATGGCATGAATTGATAGACGTATATAATATATATGGGGGCTGATTTGGTATTAATTCGTGGATACGTACTAATTTGGCATGAATTGATAGACGGATATAATATATATGGGTGCTGATTTGGTATTAATTGGTAGAGACTAATTTGTCATGAATTGATAAAATGGTTATAACTTCCTTTTAAAGTTATCTAGCCATGCGTTTGACAGGAGGCCGCAACGCCGACCATTGACTGCGCGGGAAAAATAGTGCCGTTGCAAATACGAAGGGCACATCCGCCTGGCCGGTAAATCCTATTCAACACCCAATGTAAAGGTTAGCAGGGAAACGCCTACGCGATCGTTAAGTGGGCCGGCCCAGTATAGTGCTGGTTTTTCCCGGTTTTAGGACCAGTAGTTTCCGGCCAGTTTTTGCATGTTCTTTTTTCTTCCTGTTTTTTCTGACACTTTTTTCTTTTTTATTTCCTTGTATTTTTTCTTTTTCGTTTTTAGCTTTTGAAAATGTTTAACATTTAAAATGTTCATATTTCGAAAATATTCAAATTTATAAGTTTTCAATTTTAAAATGTTCATGAACATTTTTTTCAAATTTGCAAACATTTTTCAAAATTCATGAACTCTGTAAATTCAACACATTTTAAATTCATGAACCATTTTCAAATTCTTGAACCATATTTTTGAATTCATGAACTTTTTAAAATTAAATTCACGAAACATATTTGAAATTTATGAACCATTTTTGAATTCATGAACTTTTTAAAATTAAATTCACGAACCATTTTCAAATTCATGAACCATTTTTCGGATTCATGAACCTTTTAAATTCAACACATTTTAATTGATGAACCATTTTTTATATTCATGAAAAAGAACTATTTTCAAATTCATGAACATTTTTTAAAATTCGTGAACCATTTTCAAATACATGTTTTTTTTCAAATTTAGAACATTCTATATTTACGAACCATGTTTGAAATTCATGAACCATTTTTCAAATTCATGATTTTTAAAATTTATGACCATTTTTGAAAATCTGGGAACTTTTTTATTCACGAAATTTCTCATATTTAAAGAAAAACTAAAAGTTTTTTTTCAGCAGCGATATTTTTTTTAACCATAACCGAACTCAGGTAATGGGCCAGCCTAGGTTGGCAACAGTACGTGCGTTTGCCTGCTAATTTTTGCAGTGGGCGTTGAAAAGGAGCTCCCCGCCTGGCCCTCTCTAATTTTTTTTTGAATTTTTCCATATATATTAAACCAACAAAGAGTACACGATTATATCGATTACAAAAACAATACTAAAAAAGACGAGCAAATCTATGAGATCTTCAAGCCCTTTCTTCTTCCATGACACAATCTTGTACTTTTCTGAAGGCAGCCATAGAACAACGCCGAAAACACCAAACCACAGACCTGTGAATACCAACGAAGGTTCTCCCCTTTTAATTTTGAGCCGCAATGCCAAGGCTTTGTGCACGCACGTAGCCATTAAATTAATCAAGCAACATCGGCAAGATCACCACCACTGATATTTCAGGGACAAATAACCGAGCCACTTTGTCGACGTCGTTGGGAGCCGAGAGAACGAATCACTATTGCCGAAGACATAGTAGCCGGGATAGATAATGCGAGGACAAACCTCCTCGCGGCAACCATGAGAAACAATCCAAGATTGATCTGGCGAAGCAAGATCTAAAGAACCATACCTAGACAAACTTAATATTCCAAAGCCACCATTGACGTCACGAAGGAGATCTCGCTGACGAACGAAGCGCGAAAGATCACTTATTGCAGACGAAAGCATCTCCATTGACGAAGAAGACAACAATCAAAACAAAGCTCTATCATTAAGAACCTTTGTATAGCGCCCTGCGCAGGTCCAAGGTCCCCACCCCTCCTAGTGCCAGAGCGCACCTAGAGGAGGTGAGGACCCGTCAATTCTTAGACGAAGGCGACGATGAAGATGCAGATGGCGACGGTGGCGACGGCTAGGGTTGAAACCCTAGGCCGCCGCCTCTCTTTCTTTTTCGTGTTTTGTTAATAGTTGTTCCTCCTGGGAACCTTCGCCTGGCCCTCTGTAATTGTTTTTTAGGTTGCGCACGTTACCATAGACACAAATATTGATCCAGCACAAATTGCCACGTCGGCCATTAGAAGAAGCCCACCATAAGATGGGCTGTCTCACCGCGCTAGAGCATACAGCAAATCGGAGCGACAACCTAAAAAAATACAAAAAAAAAAAGCAAAATGGAGCGATGAGCAGAAAGACTCAAACCCAACCAAGCAGCTAAACTGAGATCCCTCGCAAAAATGAAACGCCGAGCTTGAGACTCACCTGCTCTAGGAGAAGCAAAACTGAACATCAATGGTATCAACGAATCAGCTGGTTATCTTTGTCGCTTGATCGTCAACTCCATAATTGTAGGGATGCAAAGAGAAGCAAAGCTACTCCCCGTTCCAAATTAGATGACTTCCATTTACCCATGTATGGATGTACCTAGACATGTTACAAGTATAGATACATTCACATTTGGACAAACAAAAGTCATCTAATTTAGAACGGATGGAGTAGATTCGAAGGACCGAAACTAGCGCTGAAGTCGGATTATTCCGAGGCCTTAGAACATCGATCAAGGAGAGTACACCAGATACTTGTAGCCATGCCTTCTACAAATTCATCTCATTAGAGAGTCGAAGAGAGAACCTGCTATTGCTAAGATAGATCATGATGTAAACGTGCTATTGCTCATTAGTTTTCTTCATTCTATTTTTTCCACCCGACAAGCAGTGTTTCCACTTTCCAGCTGTCTAGTTGTGTCAAGTGAGTGCTAGTGTTTTGGATCTAGTTGTGTCAAGTGAGTGCTAAGTGGTAAGGTCAAGAACAGTGGTATGATAGGTACCCTCAACTTCCATTAAGAAAGAATGAATGAAGTTGATAAAATTTGGAAATACCACATGGATCAATGTTCAATTGTAGAAGTTAAGTATATTTGTCACACGAATAAATGTGTGTATAGACCAAGATTATGAAAGATATTGCAAGCCTTCAGATATCATATCTCAAGTATTAGGAGAACTCCAACAGGTCGACATATTTCGTCTGCCCACGTTCGTTTATACCCGCGCAGGTAGAAACCATGGCACAATGCGTCGACGCAAACGGACAGATACCCTTTTTTGTCTATTTGTACCAATACTAGTCCAAATTTGCGATAGGTTTGCGTCTGCGCGGACGCCCGCGATGTCCTCCCCTTATCCTCCCATGCCCCGCCTACCGGTCCCACAAAGGCATACTGCTCCCCGACCATCGAACCACCGATTCCAACCTCCCGCCACCGCCGCCATGTCGCTCCTGACCTCTTGCCCCCTCCCCCGCTGCCGGTTCCCCCAACCTCCTGTACCTATTACTGCCACCGCCATCACTGGAGTTGTTTCCACTTCTTGCCACCGTCGGAGTAGCTCGAGCCTTGCAGCCCACACACCCTTAACCCTGGCTCATCGCCTTCCTGGCCGCACCCCTGCCACTGTCGTACGACGCCTGGTTTGACGACCATGCTGCCACAACCGACCATGATAGGGGTTCTTCACGGGACGAGACTCATCCAAGCCCGCGGCCGACGCTTCCTACAAAGTGTTCGGTCGTTTGCTTGGCCTGGTTGCAAGGTATAAATTCATCACTTCCGAAGATCACGGAGGATAGTTCGGATGCATTTTTTACAATAACATCATTCGTTCATCATCGTTTGAGGAATCTCGTCTGATGATGATAGTAATGTTTTGATTGCTACATTTCACTTCATTGAACACATTGGGGAGGAAGCAACCAATACTGAGTTTGGTGAAGGGTCATGCGGCTATGTTGGATCGTAATAGAGAAGGGGCCAATGTCCAACTCCACAAAGATTATTTCCATCTCACAAACCCACTATTCATTGAATCATTTCTGGTGATGCTTCTGGATGCCGAGACATGTGCTCAACCGTATTCAGTAGGGAGTCATGGCTTATGATAATTATTTGTGGTAATATCGCCTATTCCTTTTATCAAAAATGCACAACAGCCTTTCGGATGTTTGCATATGAAGTTGTCGGCGATATTGTTGATGAGTACATGCGCATGAGTGAGCCCACATTCCTTGATTCAATGTACAATTTCTGCAAGGCTGCAGTTCAGGTGTTTGGGCAGAATACTTGAGAGAAGCAAATGTTGTGGGATACAACCCGGTCATTATCGATCAATGTTTCAAGAGAGTTTCATTGGATGATTAGAAGCATAGATTGTATGCATTGGAGTGGAAGAACTATCTATTTGCTTGGCTGGGGATATAAGGAACATATTGGTGAGTGCACAGTGAAGTTGTGGTACCACAATGTATTTGGCACTCTTTTTTTTTTTTTGCATGGCAGGTTCTCGCAATGGCATCAACATGTTTCAGTCTGTAGGTTGTGATGGCCACCCATACACCAATGTATACTACCTAGCTGATGCTATCTATGCTCCGTGGTCTACATTTGTGAACACAATCTCCAATATATCCCCGAGGCAAGAGGAGGTCAACGTTTTCCAAAAAACAAGAGTGCTAGAAGAATGTGGAGCATGATTTTGGTGTTGTCCAATCTCGTTGGATAATAGTTCGGCACCCTGCTATAACATGCAGTGTTAAAACTACGTGGGAGATGATGACTACTTTTGCGATTATGCACAACATGATCGTGGACAATAAACATGCTAAAAAGCCGCCCATAATCACATGACAGGTCATGTGACGCGTCCTTTCACTTTTTAGTTTTTACAGCAAGAGTGCATGCATACAGTGCAACTATCCTAAGAAGGAAAAATGCTGCCTGATGCCCTTTCTAGATGTTCGCTCGTTTGAAGAAACAAAGGAATCTTGAATCGCATGGCACTAACCAGTGCCTCTGCTCAGCTAGCTCTCTCTGTGACATAAAGTCCTCAATCTCAGGTATAGTCTCCATACTCGGATGGTCATCCTTTTCTCCCCACTTTCCCCTTTGTTTCGTTCGATTGATTGAGAAGAGAGATGTCGTGCCTCCCCCTTGAGTTCTCCCTCTGCATTTGAGCTGTTCTAGGCTTATTTCTCTGCCCTGATCAATCTCAGGTATAGCCCTGATCCTATTTTTAATCCTTGTTTGTTTGTGTACGCTGCGTACTCAATCGCATCCCTCCTTCCTCTTTTTGTCCCCGCCTTCATTTTATTTTGTTTAATGTTCGGAATTGATGCGGTTGGATCAGAGGTTTCCTGGCGCGAAAGTAGAGAGAGAAAGTGTGTGTGTTCGCCGCAGAGATAGAGAGAAGGGGTTTCTTGGAGCTGTTCTTGATCTCTAGAGAGCGAATTTCGTGCTTCCCTTTCCAGTGCTCCCAAGAACATCTAGGTATGTAATGTTTCCGTGCCCTGGTATCTTCCCTCCCTCCCCCCTCTGCATCTCCCTCTCTTTCCTGTTTCTCTGCTTTTGCTTTCTTCACATTTCATAATGAATGATGTGTTCCTGTACTGCACACTTGATCTTTTCCTTTTATTTAGTTTTGCATCTTCTTTAATGTATCAGGATGAGAGTTTTAGCCGTTTCTTGATGATTATTGCGGCGACGGCCGTGATGCGCTGCTTTTTATTGCAACTGTTGTTCTTTATCGAAGAAACTGTTGTTCTTGTTACATCATATTCCCTTGCCCAACTGCTTAAACACTAGTACATAATTAGCCCACCATAGTCCGTAGAGAGAGAAAGTCTGTGCATCGCAGAGAGGGAAGGGGGTTCATGTGGAGCTGTTCTTGATCTGCACCCCTCTCTCTCTCTCTCTCTCATATGATTCTGTACAATTGTGTATGTAGATGAAAATGAGACTGAACCGAAACAAGGAGAAATAAAATAATGGACCAGAAAATGGAAACATGGAAGTGCAGAGTACCTCTAACCCTCCCTCTGTAATCTGCTAAAAAACTGAAAGAAACTTAGAACTACCCGCAAAAAAAAAACTTAGAACACAGTATCTGATGCATGAGGAACTAGGGAAGGGGAAGTTGATGAATTCTTTGGTTCATCTGCACATCCCTGTTTCCAATAGCAGGTCCATGATTTATTTTTCTACTTGCGTCAGTTCAGTCAGTGCACCTCTAAGATATCTTTGCATCCTGTGTTTTCCTGGTTGCGTATGATTTATAAACATAAAAATTGCTGTTTGTACCACTTTCACATAAAAAATAGTGCTGCTTGAAGCTGCAATGTTTCATTTGTTTGATTGTTTCACCCAGCACCGTCCTGACTATTATCTTCAGTGTACTGAACTGAATTTAATATAAATATCGAGTCGACTTACTGTAACCACGATTATGCAAGTAGAGTAGGACCGTCCATATCTTGCTGGGACGAGGATTATATTGCTGACTTTCTTGCTTTTTCCCCTCTTTTAGGAGAAAAGAATGTTACCGTCAACGAAAAGAATGTGTAGGATATGTTTTACAGTGGGGTATCTCATTTGCAGAGGAGCATCTTTCTGTAGTCTTGTAGCTCTCAGTCCCCTTTTAGTGGAGAATTTTTCGGGGCTTGTGAAACTAGTTTCATTTCATGCTCTCTTGGATTTCAATCTGATTTTCTCACTTGTTAATCGTCGGATATAAGATACCAAGAGTCAATCACAGCACGGACGATTGCCTGTTGCTCGTAAGTCGTAAATATCCGTTTTTTTTTGGGTAAGTCGTAAATAGCCGTTGTCCGACTGCCATTTTGATACACAATTTGATTGTGTACAATGAGTATGCATCAGCATGTTTGCTTGTGTAATCTCTGAAACTTGCTACATTGTAGGTTGGTACTTGGTACGAGTCGTCTACTGTTCACGAGAAAACATGAGTAGGGTATTGCTGTGGAGTGAGGAGGGTATTTCATTTGCAAAGGAGCATCTTTTTTAGCCTTGCACCTGATCTTGTACTTCACCATGTATTCTCCCATTCTTTAACGTGGAGAATTGAGCCATTTTCTTGACGATTATTGCTGTGACAGTTGTGTGATCTTCTGTTTTTGCAACAGTTCTAATGTTCTGTGTTCTTAGTTCTTACCCTAAAATTTCATCGGTTTCCCCTTCCCTGGTTCTTCATGCATCAGATATTGTGATTTAGTTTCTTTCAGTTTTTAGTACATAACAGAGGTAGTTTGCACTTCCCTGTTTCCAACATCCAGTACATGACTTTTCCTTGTAGTGCGGTTTCGTTAATGAAATCGGGGGCCACCCTAGTTCAAAAACAAAAACATGACTTTTCCTTTCATGCTCCTTGCTTCATCAGCTCAGTTGGTTCTGAGTATTTCAGAGTGAGAATTGTCTTGCCTTAGATTGTTGTATTTTTAGCTGGGATCACCATCTATTCCATATCTTTGTTAACCAAGCTGCAATGAGCACCGATGTGCCTGTGATTGACCAATCACTTTTGTGTACATAAATTCTTTGTTTACACATTCACTTCAATAGTTTTACTGTCAAGGTAGCAAGAGTAACTGCACATTAGGTTCTTGCACAGTTTACCAAGAGACGAAGTGTTATATTACTACCCATTATCATGGTCGAGCTTTCGGCTTTCGCTTGTATTTGCCTTCTCCTAACTGTTTAAACGCCAGAAAATTAGAGCACCATAGAGCCTACAGTTCTGTTTGTCTGCGATATAAATCTGTGCTTCTTCAGAATCTGTCACCTCATTTCAGCTCTAAGATATCTCTGTCTCTGTTCAGCGCTGCGAGATGGGCATGGAGCGGCACGACTACATATTGCTGGTGACGACGGCGACCTGCGCAGCGCTGGCGATCGCGTCATTCGTGATCATGCCATATCCCTCGCGGCGCTTCCCCTTCCCGATAGAACTCCTCCAGTAAGTGTCCTCAGACCTCAGCTGATCAGCTCATATATTGAGTAGCATGCTTCGTTTGCAAATTGCAATGGCTATAATATATGGTTGGTTTATCCGCAAAGAAAGAAAGAAAATTGTATTTTTCTGGCGGCAAGAAAGAAAAGAGTTGATCATTCGTACTAAGTGCAAGAATTCGTGGCCAGGTTCGTGACGATGTCGATCGGTTGCCAGCTGCTTGTGTGCATCACAACGATTCCTATCCACATCTGCACGCTCCGCAAGGCGCTGCCGCCAGACGAGCTCTTCTCTTACGGGACAGTCTTGGTGCACTGGGTACGTCCCGATATACAGTATATATCTGCTTCATAAAATGGTACAGTAGCTAGCCTTGTTTATACGTACGGTGTTGTATCATGCATGCAGGTCTTCACAGCTTGCAGTCTGGCCTTCGCCTCCGCCGGGCTGAGCATCCTCTACGGCGAGCAGTTCCTTCACAGCTGCGGTGGCTCGTCCGGGGCCGTGTGCCGGATCAGGTGCGAGATCTCCTCGTGGCTGGCCCTGGTCACGGCCGCTCTCGGCATCGTCCACACCCTCGTGCTCCACTGCGCCACGCGCCGCACACATTGTGCCGCGCAAACTGTCAGCGCACCTTTATGTAGTGGATGGTGTTGTGGCAATGTAGCCAGCCTATAGCCATTATCCAGATGTGAACCAATGCCCGTGCTTTGCTAGGGAGAAACGCATAAAAGAACTGCAGAACGGCGAGACGACAATGCTTAGCACGGGCTGAACAGAGAGACTGGGTAGAGCACGGATGGACAGAGTTCCAGCTAAGTCAAAAGAGCAACGAGACAATAATGTAACTATGATCATTACAATGGAAGTGAGAATTTCAGTTGCAAAAATCATGAAATTAATATGTTTAAAAATTGTTTAGCAATGTGCTGCCAACAGTGGCATGGAGTAAATCACGAAATAGGGTGGAAATGCTTGAAACTCATGCAAAAAAAGCTCATAAGTAGTGCCAGCACAGCTGTGTGCATATCTTTCTTCAGAACTTCGATTGGAGATTGCACATTCTGCAGTTTACAATCTTCCTTTTTATTGGAACTTCCCTTATGTTCTTTGTGGGATTTTTTCTTGGCACCAGCACGTTTGTCTTAAGATTTAGATTCAACAACATTAACTTTGTCTTCAGACCTTCCTTTCTGTAGCACATCATGACAAATTTGCTCTTTTCAGACCTTGCTCTCTGGGCTGCACATCATGACACGAATTTTACATGAGTGAGTAAACACTACAAGAATTCATAACCACACACGTATCAAAACTCAAATGGCAATTCTTCTCACATTTCCACAGAATTTGATAATTTTGACTTATTTCTGTTTCGTTGTATAGCAGAAAACTCTTTTATGCTTTTTACGTGTTTATGCCTTATTGGACAAAGTTTTGGGAGGGGTGGGGGATACTAGAACTCTGTTATCCAGTATCGTACAGGCTCATGTGTGTCACTGCTTTAACAAGATAACATCTGGAAGAAAATAGTCTCAACTGTATCCATTTTTATCCCTTTTCAAAATGAATCATGGGATTCTGAATTGTTGCCAACCCTTTCACCTGATTAATGTAATTAGCTTGCAGACCTTGAACCCCTACCTGTATATTTTGGTCAACATCAGTGCACTGAACGCATGCTCTGCAAATGGGAACACCGCAACACAGCCGGATCTCTCTAGAGCGCATGTAACGACTTTGTACACTGCCCCTTCCCCATGGCAATCACAAAAAGTCGGAAGAACCAAAAGGTCAATCTCGCAATGGAGCTTGGCAGGTTGCATAGTTGTACACACCTTTCTGTTTTGAGGGAACTCACATTTCTAAATGCAAGATATCAGCAAGGTTGTAAGGTTGACCTGAAGAAACATATATTAAAAGTTGTTCTATTAATCTCAAAGCAATATATGCTTGAATGTAACTTACTTAGTTGTAAGACTACCTTTAGACAGGAGCTACTGGTTGGCAGCGTATATCTAGAATTGTCGTCAACTTACAGGCTTTCCTCACCACTTAGATAGACACTTTATTACAGCTGCAGGTTTCTCCAGCGACATGAGAATGATAAAGAACCAAACCTGAACGTTGCCACTGAAGACAGTAGGAAGGCCATTCACTTAATGTACTGAGACATCCATTTGAAACCTTCGCCATAGCCCATATAGAGGACAATGCTGCACATGAAGACCTCCAGGGGCCACACATTCGAAACGGATAGGTTCACATTGGCCTTCCTAGTGGTGAAGCAACGTAGTAGCCCAGCTCCTCCTTGGATGATGCGATAGTGTGTGTCGATCTTGTTACCCGGTATAAGGAAAGGCACTTTAGCTAGGGAGTCGTCAGAAAGAAGGTCGTCGAGCTCCTTCTATGACTCTGAAAGCCGTTCCGTATCAGCAGCGTCCAACAAGTAAAAAAAACATCAACATAAGAAAGATAAGAACTAAAAGAAGCTGACAAAATCATATGGCAACATAGAAAACTCAACAAATTATAAATGTTCACAGGTTGCTACGAATATGCATTCCAACCATTTCGAGCTATAGTGGACACATAAGCGTGCTAATTATTTATAGGGAAAGAAAACACAACAGAGAATGACCAAAAAAAAGAGGCACTGCCAATAGTCGCTTAAGCACTCAACTCTCGTAATAGCCATATACCAAAGGTAGATAAGCTGCACATAGTGACCTGAATATTCAACGGTACTAACAGACACATACCAAGCGACAGAAGAGCTTTAGCTTGCTAACTACTCCCTGTTTTTCTCCAGATCTTTACTCCTCACTAGCTAATTGCCCGTGCGTTGCAACGGGTGAACACATAATGCACTATACGCTACCCATGTGAGAATTGCCGGGAGAAGATCCTCGAATTGTGTACGGACAGAATATTGCATTTTTTACACAAGATAACTGAATAAAGTCAGTGTACGTCATCACTTGATATCTTACCACTCTGACACAAGAAATAGAAATCTTTGGTTCATATATTTCATCAAAGTAATTACATTGCAACGTGACATCCCAACTATACAAGATAACTGGTAGTACATACACATGAGAATATACTCCCAATCATGATCATAGTAAGCAAATAAAAAGTGTTTCCTGTTATAACATGGAGAAGGTACATACAATCCTACAATATGGCAATCAAGCATATGAAATTACACTTTCATTTACGGACAGACATGACCGATTGCTAGCACAAACCATAGGCAAAAGCATTCAGAATTTCTCCTCCGGCCCATCTTCGGCCTGTCACATGACAAAAAAAAACAAATGTAGTGATTAAAGGGAGACAAAGGCCTTGGCATTAACACCAAAGAAATGAAATAAATGACAATTTTTGGCAACCGTCCAGTCTGACGTATAAGAACTCTGAATAAAGCATTCACAATTTTTGGCAAGTTAATTCAAACCTTTGCATGCATCCAATCCAAAATGACTGATGAAACAAGCAAACAATGTCGCGAAAGACAAATAACCAAGAGCATACGCATTACATAATTAAGGACAAATGGTACCTGTCATGAACATAAGAGATAACACAATGAAAACCATCAAACCGTAGATTAGCAAAAGAAGCAGAGGGAGAGGGAACACAACCCATGCTTTAGACATCTGTGTCCTTTGTGTGCATCCAATTGGAAGTGAAATCACATTTGTACTAAAAACAGACATAGAGGTTAAGCTCTAATTAATTATGTGCCAGTCATGATAATGTACGACATATACGGTATCAAAGCTTTCAAATATCATTTTACAGGGAAGAAAATGTATCCATCAAGATTTCATTAAACCAATTAGGAAGCAAAGGTAGAGAATAGCTTAGATTTTCGATAGAATTTCTTCCTGGCATATGTCCAAATTGCCTTGAAATTATAGATGCATAAAAATCTCCACCATGATATAGCCATCTTAAATGTCTATACATGATAGTTAATTCATGTATGCATTAGACGGCTACAAATGCCCGTCCACAAATGTCTGTCTAGAATAAAGTCATGTATGTAGGCTCTTTAATCTTACAGTATGTTGGAGGAACAATAGCGAAATTGTAAATTAAGGCAGGTGTCAAGAAAGATCTACCTGATGCAATCACAAGCTCTGGGCGGAGCCAACCTGCTTTTTAGAGACAAAAGGTAGTCAACAAGGCATCAAGATAACTGCAGACAAATTGATACTTTATTAGTGTCAAATCTGCCGACAAATCACAGAAAGCTGAGTCGCTAAAAGAGAATACAATTCACTAATACAGTTCAAAGATGTCCTCCAGATAGTTCAACCCAAAATGTAATGGGTATTTCTTCGGCGCCGCCCGGGATCGTGGGGAGGAGGCGGAGTTGCGCGCGATTGCTCAGGTCGAAGACCAGAGTGCGGTCATTGGCGAAAAGGGGAGATGGTGCGGTCAGCCTCCCAGAAGCGGCCATTCGTAGCGCCGCCTCCCACAAGCGGCCGTCCCGAGCGCAGTTACTCTCCCGCGGAGTCCCGCCGGACATACTGGAGGCAGCACAAGAGGTTGACGACAGCGAAAATAGCTTGCCGAGAGCTCTTATATGCGGTGGAAAGGCCGGGGACGGGTGGGCGGGAATTCTGCAATGGCGGATTCGCCGTGATGATCTGGCGAGGCGGTGGGTGGCGGCGTCGGATCGGAGACGCGGCCGGACGATTTGGATTTGTGCATACGAGCCGGAAGATGGGAGCGTTGCGAGGCAGAGCGGGGCGTTTTGACGGGAAATTGGATCGGTTCCTATGTGTAGCTTCCCTACAAATAGAATCCGGTAATTAGGATCTGGTAATTAATGTCGGTGATTAAAGTTCCAGCATGCGTTTGTTTTGGAGAAAAAAAACTGCCATACGTGGAGAGTTGGACGAAGCTTTTGACTGAGTGGTTTGGGTGGCAGGCTAAGGAACCAAATTTGCTTTTTAGATAGGAGAGATAAACAAGCAAAACATCAAAACTACATAGTTTGTGATCATCACACTCGGATTGTAATATTTCAATCAACCTTCCAAGATTTCGCAATATGAAAACTTTCCCCGGCTAATCAAACAGGAATTAGATTGAGAGCTGAAGCACTAAACTGTGATAGACATGGTCACATGGATACTCGTATCAATTGCATAGTGGCCACTGTAATGCATATATACAGGAATTTGGTGCTTGCACGGAAGATGTCATCAGGACATGCACAATTTCAGTAAGAATAGGACATAGCATAGAACCAAGAAAATTACCAGAAAAGTTGACTATCCATATCTAAACCATAAAAGCCTGGCCCTTTACATGGTGCTGACCCATAAAGTCACTAAACATTTAGACTGTACGCAAATTCCTAAATCAACAATTCGACAAAGGATTCAGCTAATGCCCTGAGTACACCACCAGTGATTCCCAATTGTGTTGGCAACCCAGCCAGAACACGGCAGCGACCATCGTTTTGACCAGTTTGTACGAGAGATTTGTTATTTGTTGCCTCTCGAGAGGCTTGAAAACAATGTACTCATGTACACAATTTATGAACTCTGGGTTCTTGCAGCATCCATCACCCTCATCTTCATACTCTCATAGGAAAAATCATCTCTCAAACCTCTCTACTCTCAAACAAGCAGCATAACACAACCAGAAAAATAAATCTCTCAATCCTGTCTGCTCTCCCGTGCAACACAGAGCGAAGCAAACCTCCTGACCGGCAAGGTCGCCACAGAAGCCTGCGGCGAGGGAAAGGACGCAGTAGGAGGCGCAGGCCACGGGTTGTGCCGCTAGGGGCCCGCCCGGGCCGGTGAATCGCGTGCAGGCGAGCGTGGCACGAGGGGAAACGGGAAGAACTCGCGCTGAGAATGGGGCCAAACCCACCCCTAAACCAGCCCACACCGCATGGAACTAATCTTCCGAAGAACGAGGTCCTGGTGCTCGAGTCAGTGGGGGGGAAGGCGAGCGAGAAGGGGAAGTTAACGAGAAGGAAGCGTCGGAGTCGGCGCGCGGGCTGAAGCAGACACGCGGAAGAGCGCCGTGAGCACGGCGTGCAGGGCGACGGAGGCGAGGCGAGGGGCGCGAGGGGCCGTGAGGCTGCAGGTGGGACGCTTCGCGGGAGTCCCGCTTCTGTCCCACAGCTGCCGCATAGATCATCGAGTTATGTGGGATACATGGGATTCGTGGACTGCCCACTTAAATCAACTGGAACATGGAAATGTTGTGAGGCTTGGACAACGAACCGATCCTCTTTAGCTAGCTCCGTCGATTAGACCTGGAGTAGCATTGTACTGGAGCAAAATCGATTAGACCTGTAACTTTGTATACGCTACATATGCATCGTGAAGAACCTAGCTTGGTACAATTAAGGCTGTGTTTGGGAGAGTTACACTCCACTCCCCCTCTCAACTCCACCAACCAGCTACAGAGCAGCAAAAAGTGTTTGGCTTTTGAGTTAGCTTCAGACTCAGATTAGAGATGAGGTTGTCCTGAAATGACTAGCGCCCTGTCATTTTCTTTTGTCTTTCTTCCCTAACTATTTGTACTACATGAACGTGAGTTGTCTCAGCAACAAGAATTGTTTCTACTTGTTCTTTTTTCTTTGCATCCGAAGTGGCATGTTTGTACATGTGAAAATCCTCGCCTGATTGATGCGTTGAATTTTGAATGTAGCTCATCACGTTCTCCAAACTGAATTTTACAGAAAACAGTAGCACACCCTCTACTGATCATGATGTTCAGTTGTTCACCATGTACGAACCAAACTGAATTTAACACAAACATCAGCACACCATAGTACTCATCGCGTCCACCGAACGGAACTAGCAAAAATACTGAACACAAACAGTAGCTCATTAAAGCTTGTGCACAAGCTATCCCAACGTTTGCCATGTCTTGCTTCGACCTTACACAAAAGCTATGTGAGGAGATGAGCTCCATGATCTGTCGATTCTGGTGGTCTCAGCAGGATAAAGATAAGATGCATTGGCTTAGTTGGAAACTCTAACAAATTCCAAAAGAGATGGAGGGTTGGGTTTCTGTGACCTCCATGGGTTTAATTTAGCCATGCTGGCGAGGCAAGCGTGGAGGCTGCCTATTGCACCGGACTCCCTTTGTGCACAAGTTCTGAAGGCGAAATACTTCCCTGATACATCGATCCTTGAGGCAAAACCAGTTGGTGGCATTTCATACACATGGAGGAGCATCATCAAAGGCGTTGAGTTACTAAAAAAAGGGATTATATGGAGGATAGGCGATGGTACTAGTGTGAATATCTGGAAGGATCCGTGGTTGCCACGGGATGGTGCCCTTCTTCCCATCACTCCGAGAGGCCATTGTGTTTACAGTAAAGTAAGTGAACTAATCTGTCCAATTTCTGGACAGTGGGATGAGAGGCTTGTGAGTGTTAGACCTTGTAATAGGCTCACGTATACAGGTATGGAGTAGTACTCCAACCCACGTACGTAAACTTGTATTGCCACGTGATGGGCTTTTCATCACCATATAACACGTAGCCGATCGACCCTCTGGGCAACGATCGTTCCACCACAATTGACATGGTATCAGAGCAGGCCTCTCCCAAGACCTAGCTGTCGCCACGAAAAACCCTAGAAAACAACCTGCCGCCGCCGCCGCATCTTGCCGCCGCCGCCTCTACAACCTACAACCTACAACCAGCCGCCGCCGCCGCTCCTAGCCGCCGCCGCCGCCACACGACACATCCTGCCGCCGTCGCAGTTTCTGTCGCCGCCGCCAAAAACCCAACAACCTTGACGTCGCCATGTCGTCGTCCACATCCATGACTGCCTTGGCCTCCGCTCTGGGCAATCCCCCAGCTCAACAACTCAACCGGGGCAATTTTTTGTTCTGGAAGGCACTTGTGTTCCCCCCTATCCGGGGTGCGCAGGTGATGGGTCTGCTCGACGGATCCGACGTCGCGCCCGCCCGCACCATGGAGATCGAAGAAGATGGGAAGAAGAAGACCGTGATGAACCCGGCGTACTCCGCATGGGTCGCTCGAGATCAGTTCGTGCTGGGATGGTTCCTCAAAACCCTCTCACCGGATCTGCTCGCGCACGTCCTTGAACTCCAAACCACGGCTGAAGTCTGGGCCACCGTGTCCGCCATGTTCACGTCCGCCTCCAGGTCGCGGATCACGCATCTGCGGACTGCCCTCAACAAGACGAAGAAGAAGGAGATGACGGCTGCGGAGTACTTCACCAAGATGAAGGGGTTCTCCTCTGAACTCGCCGCCGCCGGCAAGCCCATTGATGAAGATGAACTCATCGGTTACATTCTTAATGGTCTTGGCAGTACTTATAATTCTGTTTTTGCTGCTGTTAATGGCCAACATGGCACCACACTAGATGATCTGTATGCCCAGGTTGCTGCATATGATATGCGTCGTGAGCTGATCTCTGATGATGAAGACGAAGCTATCCCTGCTGTTGGCTTCACCTCTCAGCGCACCTAGCTGACAGCCGCCCTCGCAGCAGCTCCGATCAAGGGCGCAGTGGTCATCGTGGTCGAGATGACCGCGGCCGCCGTGATGACGGTGCACCATGGCGCTTCCGTGGGCACTCCCGTGACGGTGGACGCAGAGACGACTGCCGCGATGATCGCTACCGTGACGGCGGTCGCAGAGATGACCGCCGCGTTGATCGCCGTGATGATCGGCGTGACGACCGCCGCGATGATCGGTGCGATGATCGGCGTGATGGACGCCGTGATGGAGAGGGTGGCCGCCGTGATGACAACCGTCGTCGCAGTGGTCGTGCCCCCACCCCCTACGTTGACACTACCTGTCAAATCTACAAGATCCACGGCCACCCAGCAAGCGACTGCTGGTGGCGCTATGATGACCGCAATGACTCCGATGATGAACCTGAAGAGAAGACAGCCCACCTTGCTTCATATGGGGTCGACACCAACTGGTACCCCGACACTGGCGCCTCAAACCATATCACCGGAGAGCTGAGCAAGCTCACTGTCCATGACAAGTACAAAGGACGAGATCGTGTCCACACTGCTGAAGGAAACGGTATGCAAATAAGCCACATTGGGCATTCAGTTTTGTGCACTCCAAATACTTCTTTACAACTTAAAAATATTTTGCATGTTCCTAGTGCCGCTGCAAATCTCTTATCCGTTCACAAACTCACCCTTGATAATCATGTATTCTTTGAGTTTCACCCACATTTCTTTTTGATCAAGGACCAGGCCACAAGGAGCGTTCTGTTTAAAGGTCCCTGTCAGGATGGCCTCTACCCGCTAGTGCCTTTCTCTACCGGGTCCTCCAAGCATGCATTCATCACAATAAAGCCATCTTCATCCACATGGCATCGTCGTCTAGGGCATCCCTCTTCATTTGTGGTTCAGCAAGTCCTTAGGAAAAACAATATTTTGTATTCGCCTGAAATAAATCCCTACATCTGTGATTCATGTCAACTAGCTAAGAGCCATCAGTTACCATACCCTGTCTCTACTAGTGTGTCCACTGTTCCATTGGAACAAGTGTTTTCTGATGTATGGGGGCCAGCACCTGAGTCTGTTGGCAAACATTCATATTATGTAAGTTTTATTGATGATTTTAGCAAGTTCACCTGGATTTACTTGCTCAAAAAACGTTCTGAGGTGTATCAAGTTTTTCTCAATTTCCAGCAGCTTGTTGAACGCAAATTTGATAGGAAAATAATTACTATACAAACTGATTGGGGTGGTGAATATGAAAAACTCAATAGTTTCTTTCAAAAAATTGGTATCACACATCATGTCTCATGCCCACATGCTCACCAACAAAATGGTTCCGCTGAACGCAAGCATCGTCATATTGTTGAAGTTGGTCTTGCTTTGCTTGCTAATGCATCTATGCCTCTCAAGTTTTGGGATGAAGCTTTTCTCACCGCCACATTCCTTATAAACTTACTTCCCAGCAAAACCATAAACCTTGATACACCTGTTGAACGCCTTCTTCACACCAAGCCAAATTATGAGTCACTTCGTATTTTTGGGTGCGCTTGCTGGCCCAATCTTCGTCCTTACAATAAAAGAAAACTTGCCTTCCGCTCTAAACGCTGCGTTTTTCTGGGTTATAGTCCCCGCCACAAAGGAGTTAAGTGCCTGGATGTATCCACTGGTCGCATATATGTCTCCCGTGATGTAGTTTTTGATGAAAGTGTGTTCCCGTTTGCCTCTCTCCATCCAAACGCTGGTGCCCGCCTTCGCCAAGACATACTTCTCCTTCCATCAGATTCATCTCCATCCACATCCACATCCAAAAATGGTGTTGCACATACTGATGACTACATGGCTTTACCTATTGTACCCGTTGTTACTAATGAGCTTGATGCAGTGCAGCGGCAGTCAGTTCAAAATCCTGAGCAAAACAGTGAAGAAACGGAAGAAAGATGCAGAACATGATGATTTCATGCGGACAGAAAAGGACAAAAATCGCAATGATTATGCTGATGATTGCGCTGATCCCGGTGGAGATTCTGCCACCGATCCCGAGGAGGATCACGACAGCGATGACATCGACGCTGATTCGTCCGCTGCGTCGGACCCGTCGCGGTCCTCTTCTCCCGCCGAACGGGCCGCTGCCACGTTGCCTGCGCGGACCCCGCCCGGGTCGCCATCGCGGACCCCGCCGCGGTCCCCTCGTCGCTTCCACGAACGCGCCGCTGCCACGTCGCTGGCGCGTCTTCATCGTCGCCCGCTGATGGAGATTCCCCGACCGCGTCGCTGTCGGCTGATGCGGACACTGATGACGACGGATCCCCAGGTGCCAGCTCCGGATCTTCTGCGGCTAGCTCTCCTACACCATCTCCCGCACCTACGCCATCTCCTCCACCTCCTGAACCTCGGACCAGGTTACAAAAAGGTATACGTCAACCACGCAAAATTACTGATGGTACAGTTCGATGGTGCTTGTTTGCCTCTACAGATGAACCACGCACACTCTCGGAGGCTCTTGAGAATGATCATTGGCGCAAGGCAATGGAGGAAGAACACAATGCTCTTATGCAAAATAAAACATGGCATCTTGTTCCTCCTCATCACACCAAAAATCTTATTGATTGTAAGTGGGTATATCGTATCAAGAGAAATGCAGATGGAACAATTGACAGGTATAAGGCACGGCTAGTTGCCAAAGGATTCAAGCAAAGGTATGGCGTCGATTATGAAGACACCTTCAGTCCTGTGGTCAAAGCTGCAACTATTCGTATTGTTCTGTCAGTAGCTGTTTCCTGAGGCTGGAGTTTGCGACAGCTAGATGTCAAGAACGCGTTTTTGCATGGCGTTCTGGAAGAGGAAGTATACATGAAACAACCCCCAGGATTTGAAGATTCTCAAACTCAACATTACATATGCAAGCTTGATAAAGCATTATATGGGCTCAAGCAAGCTCCCCGAGCATGGTATTCCAGACTCAGTACCAAGTTGCAACAACTTGGTTTCATTCCATCCAAAGCTGATACTTCACTTTTTCTCTATAACAAGTCTGGTATTATGATTTTTGTGCTAATCTATGTTGATGACATCATAGTTACAAGCTCCTCTGATCAAGCCATCTCTGCTCTCCTCCGAGACCTCAATGATGATTTCGCTCTCAAGGACTTGGGGGAGCTACACTACTTCCTGGGAATTGAAGTCAAGAAAACTCACAACGGTTTGCTTCTCTCTCAGGAAAAATATGCAACTGAAATTCTAGCTAAAACTCGTATGACAAATTGCACTCCATCTCCTACACCGGTATCTACCACTGAACATTTGTCTTTAACTGCGGGAACTCCCCTTGGTCCTGATGATAGTACAAACTACAGAAGTGCTGTTGGTGCTTTACAATATTTGACCTTGACACGTCCTGATATTGCATTCTCAGTTAACAAAGTATGCCAGTACTTACATGCTCCCACAACTGCTCATTGGACTGCTGTCAAGAGGATTTTACGCTACATTCAGGGTACACTGCGTGTTGGCCTTACTTTTCAGAGGTCTACATCTAGTTTGCTCAGTGCTTTCTCAGATGCAGATTGGGCAGGCTGTCTTGATGATAGAAGATCCACTGGAGGTTTTGCTATATTTATTGGACCCAATTTGGTCTCATGGAGTGCCCGTAAGCAGAAAACAGTTTCAAGGTCAAGCGCTGAAGCTGAATACAAATCTCGTGCCAATGCTACAGCTGAATTAATATGGGTGGAAGCTGTTCTCAAAGAACTTGGTGTTACACTCAAGGAAAAACCATGTCTATGGTGTGATAATTTGGGTGCCACATTTTGTCTGCTAACCCTGTTTTTCATGCTAGGACCAAACATATAGAAATCGATTATCACTTTGTTCGTGAAGAGTTGCAGAAAAGTTGCTAGATATCAAGTTCATCTCCAGTAAAGATCAAGTTGCAGATGGCTTCACAAAGGTGTTACCAGTCAAGAATCTATATGAATTTATGCGTAATCTCAACCTTTCCGAAGGTTGTGATTAAGGGGGGCTGTTAGACCTTGTAATAGGCTCACGTATACAGGTATGGAGTAGTACTCCAACCCACGTACGTAAACTTGTATTGCCACGTGATGGGCTCTTCATCACCATATAACACGTAGCCGATCGACCCTCTGGGCAACGATCGTTCCACCACAATTGACAGTGAGAGACACCTTTTGGCAAATTGATGCGGATGCTATTCTTGCAACACCAATCCGAGAAGAGTTTGAAGACTTCTTTGCATGGCACTATGACAGCAAGGGTCTATTCTCTGTCAAATTGGCGTACAAGCTGTATGTACAGGATCGAGATGGATCCAAACAGTCCTCTTCAGCAGATCCAAGAAGTACTTTGCAATGGGAGAAAATTTGGAAACTTGAGTGTCCTCCGAAGATCAAGCAATTTATTTGGAGGTTTGCCCATAACAGCCTGCCTCTGAAACTGAACATCAAGAGGTGAGGCATAAAATGCGACACACTGTGCTTGTGCTGTCAGCGACTGGATGAAGATGGTGCACATTTATTTTTCCATTGCAAAGAGGTTAAAATCATCTGGAAGGAGATGGGCCTGGATGATGAGCGCAGGAAACTTGGCGACTGTCCAAATGCTAGAGCCGTAGTGCAGGAACTTCTTGGATTGAATTCAGAAAGGAGTATATTATGTGCAACCCTCCTATGGCAATGGTGGTCACTTAGAAATAAAATCAATGCAAAAGAGAAGGTTGGTCCCCCGGCAGGGATTCTGTCCCAGGTGAGATTGGGCGGGAGAAGCAAAAATGTATTGCAGCAAATCTGCATCACGCAGAGCAAGGGCAGACGTACAAAGCTGGCAGTGTCCTGAGGGAGAGGTGCTTAAGATTAATATTGATGGGGCGTTCAAGCCAGAGACACGGCGAGGTGGCTGGGGCTTTGTCGTTAGGGACCAATCAGGCAATGTCAGAGGTTCAGGAGCTGGCTGTTTGCCGATTATTGCCAGTGCAGCGCAAGCTGAGGCGCAGGCATGTGACGAGGCACTTAAGGCGGCAGCTGATTGGGGCATGACCAACATTATTCTGGAGACTGACTCCCAGAACCTCGCAAAAGCCATGCATGCAGAGTACAAGCTCCGACAGAGCACCAGAGGGTATTCTATATCGAGATACTAGTAGGCCTTGGCGCGCCGCGCCCGTGGCGTTTATGGATCTCAGACCAACAAGTTACAAATTTTGCATGTTTGCAAGCGCGAAATAAATGTTGTGGTAATATAGAGATAGATCCACGCATTCAATCAAAACTATACTCCCATATTACAAACTACAAATACATAGCTAAAATAACTGAATCACATGAGTTTATCATATGACCATAGCATATAAGCATCAAATATCTACCCATATGGTTAATCCGTCAAATGAGAACCATATCAGTTATCACTTGTCACCTATCATCTAAGAAAGCTGAATTGCATCCAAGTGGAAAACCTATGTAAGAGGAGGCATTGTAGTTATGTGTACAAAAAATGTTCACATATATGTAGGCTGACAACATTTGGTGGAAAAGCAAGACTTGCGATCCAGTGTTTCTCTTGAAGCTTAACCGTTAACACCCCCTACACAATTTCGGTTACCTGACAAATAACACAAAAGCGTAAGAATCTTGTATATAATTTAAATTCCCAGTGATTCAGAAATAATAACGCAACTGCATACAGATAAAACCATCTTTCAAACCAGGACAGGGTGGAAGAGGTGTTACCGTGGTAGCCCCGTCGACCGCCAGGCCGTGCCGCACGTGCCGTCTCCGGCCGGCCTCCACCGTGCTTCTTCCGTGCAGGCATCTCTGCGTTTGCGACGCGTACGATCCCACCGTGTCCGTCCGACCATGGGAAGGTAGCCGGCGGCTCGTCGTCTCTTTCTGGAAGGGTTCGCTGTGGAGAACGAGTTGGTTCGGATGTGGGGAAGTGTGGGCTACCTGAGCAGTCCCACGAATACCACATATTTATACTTCTTACCCGTGGGTGTCCACGTACGTTATTACGTGGGCTTGGGTAGTGGGCGCCGTGGGCAGCCCACTGCCACCTGCACCCTTAGCCGTGATGGGAGGAAGGGAAGGAAAGGGAGATAGTAAGAGGTCAAAGGGACCGCGGAATGATTTCCCTAATTCTGAAGGGGCAATTGTCAAAAAGGTCACGACGTACTCCGATGGATTTTAAGAACTGACATGAAGCTTGTCTTCTTCCTCTCCTGAATGGATTCATACCTTAATTTGCAATTTTGCAAAAATGTCAATTTGAGTTACATATCAAACTTTTTTCTTTTCTTTGTCCTCTAGGGTTCTTTCCAGATCATGCTTTGGAGTATCAAAGAAGATGACTGCTAGCTCGGCAATTGTTTTTCCTTCCTTCTCATGAAGCTGCTTGTAGGGCTGGTTATTGAACTTTGAGAAGTGAAACTTAATTAATTCTGCTCCAAACTTGGGAGATATGGTTTTCTTCATGCAGTCAAGACTTGCTTCTGCAGTGTTTAATTAAGAAAGGTCTGCCAAATAAAATAAAATAAATAATCACGTTTATATCTATGACAACAAGATCAATGGGGTACATGAGAGGGCCAATAGTAATATGAACATTGCTAAGGATGTCATAAGATTTACTAAGTGATCTATCAGCAAGCATGGGCTAAAAAAATACTTGACGAGGCGCATCGGGGTGTGTCGTACGGTCGGGCGTAGCTATACTGGTGGTCGTTAAGTCCTATAGAACTTTTGTCCAACGAATTTTCACCTCCTCATTATTATGGCATTTATTATGGAAGGCTTTAATGCACTTTTCATTATTTAAATATATTTCTCTTATTTTTGGGTTCATGTGTGGAAGCCAGCAAAATAGATGCGCACTAGCGTGGTAAAATGGCTAGAATCTTACGTCCACATATGCAGACTCTAATTAAAACATGATACAAAATGCACTCATCAATAGCATGTTTGGTATTTTATAATTAGCCCGTCTGTTAGGAATTTATAATATTAAGTTGTAGAAAATCATGATGGAAAATAAACTTTTCTAAGAGAATGTGTACATATGTCAATAAGTACATATTTCAGTACATCACACAAGGAAGTGAACATGCAAAAATTTGTGAGTACAAAAGCATTGAGATAGATCAAAAATAGTTATAGTTGTATCTCGCTCAAGTATTACACTGATATACGATGAAATAAGATGTAATTTATATTTGATGAAATGTTATGTCATTGTCAGTGTAAATCTAAGTAATAGGAGGCGGCGATTCGGGTAGCAGGTTTAGATGAACTATTATGTAAAATATTTTTAGTTTTTTTCAAAATGTCAAAAAATTACAGAAAAAATTCGGATATACGTTAGAACATTTTGCGTTAGCACAAAACATGACGCGAGAAAAAATTGTGACCTGTGCAAAAAAGACAAAAAATGTCTCGTACAAAATCATTTTGTAGCGTTCGAATTTGTCTTTTTTGCACAAGTCGCAAAAAATGTTTTTTCTTCACGTAATTTTTGTGCTAACATAAAATGTCTTGAACTAATTTTTTGACATTTCGAATTTTGTTTTTTTGGCAGTGGGTGCATCTGCACCTGCTACCCGTTATGAATTTCCGTAAGTAATAATACTATTTTAAATTACCATGGAATTACATTTTATCAGTTATTTGCAATTAAATTGCTCTATAAAATGACAAAGTAAATATATTTGTATTCAACAGTACATTTACTGTCTCAACAGAGTATCCAGAAAGTTGCATAAACTATTCAGAAGGCATTATTCCCCTTGTCGTTCTTGTACTTCCCCTCATAAATCCGGTTTTCCTTCACCGGGGCCACCTTGTACAATGTTCCTTTGTCTCAGTGACTTGAGTATTGTAGTTTTAAAGTACAATATATACAGAATGTGAAGGTTAAATTTGGTTACAACATAGAAGGAATGGCAGATGTGAACTGAAAGACATGATGATATAACATTCTACTCTAGCAGCACAAGTCTACTGAAGTCCTATTTCATTGATGATATGCTGCAGAAGATACTAAACTTCTCATTTTTCTCCCTGCAAACAGTCAATTTGAATATTATTAGTTGTTTAAAAATTTATCCTGAAAGCTATGCAGTATGTAATGTGCACTTACATGTTCTGTCACAAGGCCAGCAATCACCCTTGTTGATGCTAGAGCTCAAGTGTAGCAACAACCTTTTCTTTTGGTTCAGTACTGGCACAGGTCCATCATATTCTACTTTCATGTTGCATGATTTGTTTGTCGTGGCCAGTGATATTTTTATCAGCAGGAAGCCAACACCGTTCATGCAAATCTGATGGACTGTCTCCATTGTTCCAATCCTTCATCAGATTTAATGGCCGCCTTCGATAGTCCTTGGATGGGATTCATCTCCAGATTGCTTCATCTGCAGTACCAAGTGAAAATAAGATTTTATTTGCATATAAAGAATGTAATGTGCACGAGTAGAGTCTACAAGTAAGTTGTGCAGCAATTGTTGAGTCTCATTTTGTACCGAGACGGTGTATATAAACACAACATTGGCATGTGAGAGGCCAGGTTTATTAAGTCGCTAAATAAAGGTATTTGTGTGAGTTTGTACCTAAGGCATGCTTAACGTGACTCCGCACTTGAGACGCGACACAACACCTTGGCTGCAGGCCAGCAGCAGCACCTCAAAGGTAGGGAGGACACAAAGGCTTTGTGAAGTAGATTTGATTATTTTATGCTTAGTTAGACCAAAAGATGTGCAACCTTTATGTAGACTGATAAATTAACTAATATCTTGTCCTTCCTAATTTACTTGGTCTCAACCTGTTAAGTCTTAACTACCAAATGTAAAGGTAAGGAACTATGGGTATGGGAAGACAAACCTACGTACTCCCTCCGATCCAAATAAAATGTCGCCAGCTACGAATAAAAGTTGTACGTACAACGTTGATTGCTCCCGGCACTTTAATCGGATCAGAGGGAGTAGATAATATGCGCATGTGCATAGTTGGTGCTCTTCCAAGTGATGTATGTCATTATATTAGGACAATTCATGGATATCTTAGATCAAGGCATAAAATTTTGCTCACACGGTTCACCTCTAGAGTAAGAGATAGATGGACAGATACCAGTTTGATAAAACTCATATTCATAAAGCCACCAAAAAGTGTTTGCAAGATATTATAAAGACGTAGTTTTAGACACATTTTTTTGTAGAAGTATCAGCTATATAGGCCGATCCATATTATGATTTACGACCACAACTTATCACAGTAAAGCAGAAATTACAAATATGAGGAGAATTAGCAGGATTAAGGCAAAGTTAATAATCAGATTAGGACTTCATAATCCATAAATATAAGATCCCATTTTCATCCACACTACACGCTGTTATGCTCAAGATGCCCATGAACTAAGGTCAAGGAAAAAACAGTGAAGTGCACAAAAGAAACTACTAATATGGTAGGAGATGTGCCTAACGCATTGGCTACAATAAGGGTTGCCCTCCTACAATCGTTCATAACGGATAGACATATGTGCTTTACCCCATCTCCAATATTCAAAGTATTATCCGCTTTTCTTGGACATAGAGATATCGTATTGACATCCAAACTTTTGAGAGGCCGGGGGTGGGGGGCATTTGCCCCCTCTCCTATTTAAGTAGGTCTGCCCCATGCCGGAAAAAATAATAATATGTTACTAACCAAAATGCCTAAACAGAGTGAAGTCAGTGGACGACATGAAGGAAAGTGCAATGGTAGAGGAGACAAACTGTGTAGAGCGGAGGCCGAGGCCCAAGAGCGTCTCGGGCCTCCCTGACACGTCACTCAACCGTACCCCATCAGGCTGATCCACCAAAACTCCCGGTGCTAGCCCCTCCACGTCCATCGGGTGTACGCCTAGACTCCTCATTTCCCTTCATCAAGCGACCCACATATTAAAAAACATGATTGACTAAAACAGTTGAATTGAATAAGTCATCAGATATCGCTTGTGAAAAACAAATAAATACATTTTTCAGACTTCATTTTTCTTTAGTAAATGTGCCAAGCCTTGATTGGAGAGAACTTCTCACTAGATCTGAAGTGATCCTACCCATGTTAACTTACAAATATAATTTGTCTGAAATGTAACATTTGTTTGTGAATCTCCGAAAGGTAGTCAAATGTTGTATTTATTTGTGAACAATGTATATATTTGCTTTTCACAGGTGATATCGGATGATTGATTCCATTTAGCTATTTTAGTTAATCATGTTTTTTAGGATGCGGGCTACTTAATGAAGGGAATGAGCCGGCCAGCGTACACACGATGGATGTGGAGGGGCTAGCACCGGGAGTTTTGGCGAGGTAATCATGTTTTTTAGGATGCGGGCTACTTAATGAAGGGAATGAGCCGGCCAGGCGTACACACGATGGATGTGGAGGGGCTAGCACCGGGAGTTTTGGTGGGGTAATCATGTTTTTTAGGATACGGGCTACTTAATGAAGGGAATGAGCCGGCCAGGCGTACACACGATGGATGTGGAGGGGCTAGCACCGTGAGTTTTGGTGGGGTAGCCTGATGGGGTGAGGTTGAACAACATGACAGGCAAGCCCAGGATGCTCTTGGTCCTCGGCCTCCGCTCTACGCAGTTCATCTGCTCCGCCATTGCACTTGCCTTCATGGCGTCCACTTACTTCACTCTATTCTGGCATTTTTGTCAGTATCGTTTTATTTATTTATCTATTATTTCGGCATGGGGAAGACCTACTTAAATATGAGTGGGGGCAAGTGCCCCCCCCCCCCCCCCCCCCCCCGCCTCATCAAAAGTTCGGATCTAATGCAATTTCTTTGTGTGTAATATTTTGAATATTGGAGATGGGGGGTAAGCACATATGTCTATCCCTTTGCTATATTTTCACTTAGTAGTATCTATGTTTATTGTTTATGTACTGATCGTAAGAGGGCTGCTCTTGATTAGTAGCGAGATGGATCTGTGTGCAACAAAGCCTTGTGCAATTTTCAAGAGATGAGTTCCCTTTGTGCATTTTCATCAATTTTTCCCTAAACCTTAGTTAATGGGCATATCGAGCATAACTGTGGATGAAAATGGGTCTTATTGGATTATGATGTCCTAATTTGATTATTAACATCTCCTTAATCCTGCTAAAGCTCCTCATATTTTAATTTCTGCTTTGCTGTGAGAAGTAGTGGTCGCAATGGATTGGTTTGATTATTGGTTATTAGATGTACACATGTAGGGTAGTATACCGTAATTCATGATAAACCCTAGTCCGAATATACAGAAAAGTGTACACTCCATAATTTCACTGTAATTGATATGAAAAAAAACGAGATTGACTCGTAGGACCCACTTTAGGTCATCACGCTCAAACATGTTGGTAGAAATTCCACCACTAGAGTGCTTCTTTCTCTTCGACCTCGAGCTTTTATCTTGAGGCTCTTTTGTGGTTCTAGAAGGATGCGAGTTTACTCCCCGAGTGTCCATCTATTTAAGTTTGAATCATTTTCATCTCCTATCTTTTTTTTAAAACTGTTTTCATCCTCTATCTAGAATAGCAAAAATATTATGATCTGGCTGCAAGCGCCCCCCCACCCCACAGTGAAAACCCCGTGCCCGCTGCTGACTCACCCACACCCCATGCTAGCACGGCAGCGGCAGCGGGCGGTCCAAGTGGACGGTGACGGTGAGAGCCACAAGGCGACACGCCCGGCACCGTCAGCAAGCGAGAACGCGCGCACGAGCGGACGGCCGGTGTGATCGAAGTACCCTCCCCCTCACTCAATCACACTACCGCGCGCAGCACGCAGTCGACTCACACTCCCCACGACGGAACGAGCACGGAGCGCGGATCCCCCCGATAAATAATCCCACCTTGCCGCGCCGCGCTCCTCCCAAAAATCCATCGATCGGGGTTCGGTTCCCCGCGCGACGATGATGGCCATGGCCGAGGTCCCCTGCCTCTGCGCGCGCCCGTCCCTCGCCGTGCCCGCGCGGCGGCCGGGGCGGCTGCACGGCGTGGCGCGGCCGTGCCCCAGTGCCACACGACGGGGAGGGGAGTCGGGGCGGTCCGGGCCGCGGTTGCGGAGGCGGCGGCGGCCGTGGTCGAGGAGGAGGACGAAGAGGAGGAGGCGGTGGTCGACGAGAGGTACGCGCTCGGCGGTGCGTGCAGGGTGCTCGCCGGAATGCCCGCTCCCTTCGGCGCCACCGCGCTCGCCGGCGGGGTCAACTTCGCCGTCTACTCCGCCGGCGCCACTGCCGCCGCGCTCTGCCTCTTCACGCCCGACGATCTCCAGGCGGTGGGTGGGCTTGCTTCCCTAGTACTAGAATTCAGCATTACATTGCCTGCGCCCTCTTACTCGGTTCGCGGTTTGAGTTTTGTGTTGTGGGGCGATGGTGCAGAATAGGGTGACCGAGGAGGTACTCCTTGATCCCGTGACCAATCGGACGGGGAACGTGTGGCATGTCTTCGTCGAAGGCAAGCTGCACGACATGCTCTACGGGTACAGTTTCGATGGCACCTTCGCCCCTCAGTGCGGGCAGTACTTCGATGCTTCCAATGTCGTGGTGGATCCTTATGCTAAGGTGGGAGATGCTTCCTTAGCTTTACATTGCTTGTTGATGCTTACAGATTGGTACATGGGTACTCACTTGTTCTGCCTTTTTTGTTGCTCTAGGCAGTGATAAGCCGAGGGGAATATGGTGTTCCGGCGCCTGGTGGCGAGTGCTGGCCTCAGATGGCTGGCATGATCCCTCTTCCGTATAGCACGGTATACCTGAATTGCTACTCCATCGACTAAGACAATCATGATTAAAAAGATTAAGTATCGCTATACATTTGTATCTGTCTACTAAAGTTTGACCAATAGCTGTATTTCACTGATGTTAAAGGACTTTGAAGTATATTATTTATAGTTTGTTTGCAAGTGGAAATGAAGTGAAACTGCACCTACTGTTTGTTACCGTTCTCTTAGTTGTTCAATTGGAAATGCAGTAAAAAGGTTTGCATCTGCAGTTTGATTGGCAAGGCGACCTACCTCTAAGATATCCTCAAGAGGACCTTGTAATCTATGAGATGCACTTACGTGGATTCACGAAGCATGATTCAAGCAATGTAGAACATCCGGGTACTTTCATTGGGGCTGTGTCGAAGCTTGACTATTTGAAGGTACAGTTGCTACTTGCTGACTATACAAGATAATTCATGCAAAAACTACATAATCATCCAGAATTTGCGTGATTACAAAAACTACTGGATATGATAGCAGCTACATGCTCATTACTTAGAAGATGTTCACATACATTTTAGTTGGATTTAGCAAAATATACCCTATTCTGCAACTTTCATAACCAAATATGTTATACCAGATCTGCTTATCAACTCTATACTATTTTCATAAACACTTCTCTTAGTAGTTTGGTGGCTGCTACCTGTTTCTTGTATGACTGGTCATTAATAGCAATTTAAGACCTTTAGTTGTATGTGTATCCTTAATTTGATATTGGAATACTCGCTCTGCAGGAGCTTGGAGTTAATTGTGTAGAGTTAATGCCCTGCCATGAGTTCAACGAGCTGGAGTACGCCACCTCTTCCAAGTATGTATACTTGAATTTAGTATTAGACCACCCGCAGTGTTCGAATGAGAGTTCATACATATCAAATGCATCCATAAGCGATATGTATTCAGAGGTTTATTTTTTTCAGCAGCCACTCAATAGTTCAAATTCTATAGGTGTTTCTGTTGATATGAATGGTAGCACCTTCTGCTATGATAGTTTGATATATTGTTTGTACCTAAACTACAATTTTTTCATGAGACATTAATCCATAATTGAGGTTCACCACGTTTAGTCCAATTTATAGCTGAATAGTTGGTAGCTGGAAGTGAAATTTAGCATGCTATTGGCTTGAAATCTCCATACTTCCTAACATTGGTTCCATCTGTGTGTCTTTATTTTGTACTGAAGGCTCTAATTGCCCCCTCATTATTCCTGTGGACATGATTATGATTGGCTATATTCTCACTGGAAACACATCCAATTTGTGATACTATTTCATATAGGCTACTTGGTATCTTACCAGGATGAACTTTTGGGGCTATTCTACCATAAACTTCTTTTCACCAATGACGAGATACACATCAGGTGGGATAAAAAACTGTGGGCGTGATGCCATAAATGAGTTCAAAACTTTTGTAAGAGAGGCTCACAAACGGGGAATTGAGGTAAGCAAGCCATATGAGCTAATGCTTGTAGTTGCTCCCTCTTCAACTTATCAATTTGATGCTAAGATATGTTACTGTTAGGTGATCTTGGATGTTGTCTTCAACCATACAGCTGAGGGTAATGAGAATGGTCCAATATTATCATTTAGGGGCATCGATAATAGTACATACTATATGCTTGCACCCAAGGTGAGAGATCTTTCTCGTTATGTAATTATTCTTTAATGGATGCGTAGAGTATAGATGTATTATGTAGTTCTGTCATGAATTCAGTCTCTGAAATCAAAGAATTTCAAGGACTTTTGTTCATGCAGGGAGAGTTTTATAATTACTCAGGCTGTGGGAATACCTTCAATTGTAATCATCCCGTGGTCCGTGAATTTATTGTAGACTGTTTGAGGTACAGATATAAGTTTAACTTCCAGAAACTACGTCTCAGTTTTTTTTTCACTGCTTGTCGTTTTAATACAATTAAGTCGCAAGCTTGTAGGTGGGTAAATCTTTTGATCAGCATATGCTATCTTTAAATGTTACATATGTTAATGTTTTGGTGCTTATAGATTTGGCGTCTTGAAATTCTTCTTCAGTAAAAAGGGAAAATCTATTGTATCATCTCATCATTTATTGGATGTTCATAAATAAACAGGGGAAAAAGGAACTAAGAAGATGCTTTTAATAAGCTCGAATATTCTGTTAACCCATCTTCATCATATATTTTGGTGCAAGCTTATTGACATTATTCTATGTACTTGTCAAGACAAACTATTTATTCATTACTAATTAAGTTTGTTCTGTAGATACTGGGTGACCGAAATGCATGTTGATGGTTTTCGTTTTGATCTTGCATCCATAATGACCAGAGGTTCCAGGTATGTTATGTTTATTTTTGTTTGTTTGTATCTTCCCTGTTCAGAAGAACCTTAAAATAATGTTTCTTTTACAAGTCTGTGGGATCCAATTAATGTGTATGGAGCTCCGATAGAAGGTGACATGATTACAACAGGGGCACCTCTTGTTAGCCCACCACTTATTGACATGATCAGCAATGACCCAATTCTTGGAGGTGTGAAGGTACACATTTCATTCAACAGTTTTCATATATGTACATTCAATTTTTATCATGCTAATGATTCATTTCCCAGTTTTGATAAGAAATACTTTGACATGTAGAATAGTACACATCAATTGAACATACTGAACATACTATTAGCTCCTGGGAGCCCCTCTTACTTCTTTCCCCCATTGCAATTATAGCTCATTGCTGAAGCCTGGGATGCAGGAGGTCTTTATCAAGTAGGTCAATTCCCTCATTGGAATGTTTGGTCAGAGTGGAATGGGAAGGTAAGAACTGCATAATGTATGGCTTCACCTGTTTTAAAGTTCGATTTGCTAAGTCAACTGATTGTTCTTTGGCAAACACTGGTAGGAGCTAGAACATATATCAGTGACGTACTTAAAAAAGCTAAATGATACTCTTCCTGCGGATAAAAAAAATCTTGTTCCACGTCTGTAAATGCACAACAAAGATAGCAAAGGAGCTTAGTGGTGAAGTAAGATGTGTCAAAAAATTGAAGTTCGATTTTAAAGTTAAGAACTGCATAATGTATGGCTTCACCTGTTTAAAGTTTGATTTGCTAAGTCAACTGATTGTTCTTTGGTAAACACTGGTAGGAGCTAGAACATATATCAGTGACATACTTTAAAAAGCTAAATGATACTCTTCCTGCGGATAAAAAAAATATTGTTCCGCGTCTGTAAATGCACAAGACGAGGGATGTCAACCAAGTTAAATGCATAAAGGACGGAGCGGATCAACTCCTCGTGAAGGACGAAGAGATCAAGCGTAGATGGCGAGAGTACTTCGACGACCTGTTCAATGGAGAGAATGAGAGCTCTACCATTGAGCTAGACGATTCCTCTGATGATACCAGTCGACGCTTTGTGCGGCGTATCCAGGAGGCTGAGGTTAGGGAGGCTTTGAAGAGGATGAAAGGAGGCAAGGCAATGGGCCCTGATGGTATCCCCATCGAGGTGTGGAGAGGCCTTGGAGACATAGCGATAGTATGGCTAACTAAGCTTTTCAACCTCATTTTTCGGTCAAACAAGATGCTCGAAGAATGGAGGCGGAGTACATTAGTGCCAATTTTCAAGAACAAGGGGATGTTCAAAGTTGCACTAATTACCGTGGAATCAAGTTGATGAGCCATACAATGAAGCTATGGGAGAGAGTCATTGAGCACCGTTTAAGAAGATTGACAAGCGTGACCAAAAATCAATTTGGTTTCATGCTTGGGAGGTCTACCATGGAAGCCATCTTCTTGGTACGACAACTTATGGAGAGATACAGGGAGCAGAAGAAGGATCTTCATATGGTGTCCATTGACTTGGAGAAGGTTTATGATAAGGTACCACGGAATGTCATGTGGTGGGCCTTGGAGAAACACAAAGTCCCAACAAAGTACATTACCCTCATTAAGGATATGTATGATAATGTTGTGACAAGTGTTCGGACAAGTGATGGCGACACCGATGACTTTCCAATTAAAATAGGACTGCACCAGGGGTCAGCTTTGAGCCCTTATCTTTTTACTTTGGTGATGGATGAGGTCACAGGGGATATACAAGGAGATATCCCATGGTGTATGCTCTTTGCGAATGATGTGGTGCTAGTTGACGATAGTCGGGCGGGGGTTAATAGAAAGTTAGATCTGTGGAGGCGGACCCTAGAATCGAAAGGTTTTAGGCTTAGTAGAACCAAAACTGATTACATGAGGTGCAGTTTCAGTACTACTAGGCACGAGGAGGAAGAGGTTAGGCTTGATGGACAAGTGGTACCTGAGAAAGACACCTTCCGATATTTGGGGTCTATGCTCCAGAAGGATGGTGATATCGATGAAGATGTGAGTCATCGAATCAAAACTGGTTGGATGAAGTGGCGCCAAGCTTCTGGCGTCCTCTGTGACAAGAGAGTGCCACAAAAGCTAAAAGGCAAGTTCTATAGGACGGCGATTTGACCTGCGATGTTGTATGGCGCAAAATGTTGGCCGACCAAGAGACAACATATCCAATAGTTAGGTGTAGCGGAGATGTGCATGTTGAGATGGATATGTGGTCACACAAGGAAGGATCGGGTCAGGAATGATGATATACTTGAGAGAGTTGGGGTAGCACCGATTGAAGAGAAGCTTGTCCAACACCGTCTAAGATGGTTTGGTCATATAGAACGTAGGTCTCCGTAAGCGCCATTGCATACCGGACGGATAAAGCGGGATGAGAATGTTAAGAGGGGTCGTGGTAGGCCAAACTTGACATGTGAGGAGTTTGTTAAGAGAGATCTGAAGGATTGGAATATCACCAAAGAATTAGCCATGGACAGGGCTGCGTGGAAGTTAGCTATCCATGTGCCAGAACCATGACTTGGTTTCGAGATCTTATGGGTTTCAACTCTAGCCTACCCAACTTGTTTGGGAATAAAAGGCTTTGTTGTTGTTTTTTTTGTTGTCTGTCATGCACAAGAAAGATGGCACAGGAGCTTAGTGGTGAAGTAAGATGTGTCAAAAAATTGAATGTGCCTATCGTTCAGTGTACATTCTGCAAGAACATTCGAGTTTATTCATGCCTCCTAGAATTCATCTTTACATTTGTTTGATATATGCTGCCATATAGAAAAATCAAGCTGGCCCACAGAAACTTTCTGTAAGAAATTAATCATGTCCCGCTGTTGGAACATTTGGATAAAAGATAGATGCATTTTCGAACTAAATCCCCACAGCATAGATGGAAGAGGATGTTGCTTTTTTTGACTTGCAACAGCTAAACCTCAGTGTTACTTATAAGATTTTGGATGTTTGTAAGCAGGTAGCAGGATGGCAATTTAGTTTGCTTTTACCTTTATTTGTAGCTTGATTTGAGGGTGTGCTAATTTTTTTGCAATACAATCCTGTTTTCATTGTACTTTGTACATTACTATATATTCAACCTATATCCTACATATATAAAAGACCAGCGTTTCAACGGCCTGCGGAGGTGTCCACGTCGCCGCTGCACTGTAGATTGCTACAGTACGGCGCGTCTACACTACCCGTTTACCCGTTTCTACATTACCACCTGTCTACATTAGCCCGTCTCCGCGCCGTCCGATCCAGATCCGACGGCCCTCCTTTTCATGATAACATATACATGAAATATATGCGCGTCGACGAGTAGGTTCCATTCCCGTGATCGGTTTCGAGTTTGGTCGAATCTAGCTCCTTAATTTTGGATCCAAATTCGCAAAAACATTTGACGAATTTTGTCAAATTCGTCGCACTCGGTTATCCGTTTGAGTTTTCCTTTCACGAGTAGATGTATATCACCCTTCCAAACAACTTTCATGTTTCTCAGTCATCCGTCTGAATTTTCCTTCCACGAGTAGATGGATATCACCCTTCCAAACAACTTTCATGTTTCAACCTTTCTATTTTGACGGACATATACATATTTCTCTCTAATCTTCAAATTCTTCGTATTTCACGCTGCGCAAAAAAGACAAATTCTGACAGATTTCAAATTTTTTAATCCGGATATTTGGATCCAGAAATTTGTCTTTTAAATCTAGCCCATAATAGCATTTTTTTACCTGCCTGTCATGTGGAAAGTTTTCGTGAACCGAATTATATTCCTACAGTCTCAACTAACACCTCATTTTACAAAACTACGACACATACCAATACAACGGGCGCGGCGTGCCGCTGGCCACGTCACCTTGCAATGTACATGCGCTTCTACAGTGCAAATCTACAATGCGCGACCTTCTCCGCGCCGTCAGATCTAGACCCGGCGGCCCTCACGTCTTTTTGCAGAAAAGCCCCCGTGTTTTCCAAAAATGTGAATCGGTCCTATGGTACAGAGCACACGCGCGAACCCCACGCTTTTTTGCAGAAAAGTCCCTGAGTTTTCCAAAAATTGTAAATCGGCCCGCCGGTATAAAACACACGCGTTAACCCTAGAACCAAAATCGACCTCATTTTCCCCGAGTCGGCCACCTCCAACCCGACGCTGCCGCCGCTGCCCAGCCCACCCCCGCCGCCGTCCCGCCCCGACCTCGGGCCTCCTCTCTCTCCCCGTCGCCCCTCCTCCGCTCCATCCCAGCCCAACGCCGCGTCCCCCCACCACATGCACCTCCCGCACGCCGCGCCCTTCATTGTCGGCAGGCGGTCTGTGGCGCCGACGGCGACGAGGATAGCTCCCTCGAGGCCTCCTCCGCGGCCGTGTCGATGGGGGGCCCGCGCCGACGTTCTGGGCGCTACCAGCGAGGGATTTTAGCTACCACCGCCAGCTCTACAGCTTCGCGCCGCTGCCGCATGCGCATGAGATGATGGTGGCGGCGCCGACCATGTCGGGCGAGGCGTTGGCGGCCCGCGTCGGCAACTACCTCCCCATAGCGCAGGCCAACCTCAGCCTTCTCGCCTCCTTCTCCGGCGGGTTCTGTACCTCCTGGATATTTCCATTAACACTCATGGCCCATGGATCACGATATCAGTAGCCTTTTTCTTATGGTTTTTGATTTATTAAATCCTCATGTACAAAGATTGGTTTTGTATGGAAGATGACATCCTAGCCAATTTGTATGCTCACGTCTCTTTTGTCCGGTCGTGATAAATCTGAAAGTTAGGTCTTCTATACAGTAGTTTTGTACTTCTAACTCCAATTTATTTATGTTCTGTCACCACACGGGCGCGGCGTGTCGCCGCGCAAATTTTCCTAGTACTCCTCATTAGAGCACTCCCCTACTCGCTCCATAGAAAAACGGCAACATTTGTTGTGTAAATATCGAGCATGGAAATTTGGAATCGGTATCAAACAGTACCATATTAAGCCTGTATGTATGAGTTGAATGCTGTTGGAGTTTTAAGAGGAAACAATGATCGTGTGCATCCATCTTCTACTAAACCAATATGTGGCACATTTCCCATTTACCTTTGTACTAGCTGTTTCATTAACGTACTGACATGTGTGGTTGTGTCCTCAGTACCGGGACATTGTGCGTCAATTCATTAAAGGCACAGATGGATTTTCTGGTGATTTCGCTGAATGTCTTTGTGGAAGTCCGCACCTATACCAGGTATGTTGTGCCAATACCTGTAAATGGATCCAGTGGAATGCCACCTTGATTAGCTGTTGCATTTGCCCTAGAAGGATAACTCTAGCGCTATATATAAGGTTTTGACACCAAAACCTGCGAGTGAAGGAACCCAGGCTCTTCAGTTATTTATTTTTCTGGTAGCTTAATCCGCTTAAAAAATTCCATCCATGTAACTTTGTAGGAGTGCGAAGAAGCCACATTGAGTTTTCGAAAAGAAAAGCAGTCATATCGGATTCCATATGTGGCACCATATATTGAGAAAACTGTTGGTTCTTCAGAGAAATGAAAACAACTTAACACTTTCTATCAATACGAAGTTTGCTTCCTGTACACTTTGAAGAAAAACATTGAAATTAATGTGTCGGATAATTCGACCTGTTACTCACAAAGGTCTATCTGGTTTCCAAAGAAATCAAATCAGTAACTTATTATTGACCACTGCAATTTCTGATCGATTAATCAGGCAGGAGGAAGGAAACCTTGGCACAGTATCAACTTTGTATGTGCACATGATGGCTTTACACTGGCTGATTTGGTAACATATAATAAAAAGTACAATTTGTCAAATGGGGAGAACAATACAGATGGAGAAAATCACAATCTTAGCTGGAATTGTGGGCAGGTAATGCTGAACTCTCCTGTTTCTGTATTTTCTTGCTTTACCTCTGTCAAATGTCGCCATATGGTTCTTTCTGTAGCTAAATCGTTAGGGCAGCAAAGGGTTCCCCTACCAGATGTCATTGTTCGTAGAATTGTAATTTCTAAAAAAAAACTTGCCTTATGTTTTGTGCATGAGCCGGTACAGGAGTTGTGGCTATAGATTGATCAGTATGATTGTTGAAACTAATAGGGGGAACCATGTGCACATTCACTTAAACTTGATAAACTTTCCTCTGTTAGCAGCCCCGTCTGCATATAAATGATTTTAAGTCACAACACGTTCTCTTACTTTGGGGCAAAACTTGTATGCCAACTGCCAAGAAGCTTCAGAACCATGTGCAAAATGTACTTACAATTTCATGTGAACAATATAGGAAGGAGAATTCGCAAGATTGTCAGTCAAAAGATTGAGGAAGAGGCAAATGCGCAATTTCTTTGTTTGTCTCATGGTTTCTCAAGTAAGACTTGCTATCAGACCTCTTTAAAATTTTGAGATTGCTTGTTTTTTTTCACAATGGCAAACGTGGTCAGGTGAAACACACAACACGCATTCTGTGTCAAATTTGACAGAAAGTGTTTTGGTTTCCCTTTTGTTACTACCTCCATACATGCCAATATTATTAGTTAACATGAAGGGATTGCTTATATGAGATTCCCAAAGTTAAACTCTTCAATTTAACCTTCTTCAGCATTTCAAACCTTCTAACCATTTTCATTTTTTTCCCTACTGGTAGGGAGTTCCAATGTTCTACATGGGTGATGAATATGGCCATACAAAAAGCGGCAACAACAATACATACTGCCATGATCATTTTGTTAGTCCAAATCGGTCATGTATTTTTCTAAATAACAATCTGAAATCTTTCCATTCATCCATCTTGGTTCTTGTATAGGTCAATTATTTCCGCTGGGATAAAAAAGAACAATCCTCTGACTTTCACCGATTCTGTCGCCTCATGACCAAATTCCGCAAGTGAGTACTATTTCAGTTTGAGTAATTTCTGTATGGAACCACTGGAGGTGCCTCCAAATGCTAAATGGGCGAGGTCTATTTGTGCTTTGTAGGGAGTGCGAGAGTCTTGGCCTCGAGGACTTTCCAACGGCCGAACGGTTGCAGTGGCATGGTCATCAGCCTGGGAAGCCTGACTGGTCTGAGACAAGCAGATTCGTTGCCTTCTCCATGGTACAGATAAAATTCCCATACTTCACCAAAGTTGTTTCAGTAAAACTATTTTTAGCACGAAATAAAATATGGAGATTTAACAAGTAACAATGCTCCTATTTATGTCACCACAGAAAGATGAAACACAAGGCGAGATCTATGTGGCCTTCAACACCAGCCATTTGCCGGCCGTAGTAGGACTCCCAGAGCGCGCAGGATGCCGGTGGGAACCGGTGGTGGACACAGGCAAGGCAGCACCATACGACTTCCTCACCGACGACTTACCTGATCGCGATCTCACTATCCACCAGTTCTCTCATTTCCTCGACTCCAATCTCTACCCCATGCTCAGCTACTCTTCAGTCATCCTTGTATCGCGTCCTGATGTTTGAAAGACTGGTGTACAGTGAATAATATATAGTCCGTTCGTGTATGAGTGTATCATCAGAGTGTGCAATCGCTCTATTGCCAGTGAGCTAATCGATCCACAGATGCATGTGCAAACTGCAAAGTTTTCTGGTGATCAGATGTGTTTTCCCTGACGGCCAAAGCTACGAGAACGTTCATTGACAATGGAGAAGAGGTAAATGCACAGAGCTAACTGTACTGTCGAAAGATGATCCACATTGCAGTAACCAGAACGTCAAAAGAAAAGACAGAAGAAACAGCAAAACAACCAGATGATCCCCATCCAAGTCTCCAGCACGACCTTGCTTGCTATGCTTGGCTCTGTTTGATCAGGAGACGTTGCTCTCTGGATATGTGATGCACCTGTATACCCTGCATCTCTGGCACAGGATGTACCCAGCCTGCAACGACAAGGGACGCCAACGGTTGGTCTCGTCGGCCGCCTGAACTGAGGAAGAAAACGGAAACTAAGATGCGAGGAAGAACTCACGGCCTTGCAGGTCGGGCAGCGGCGGTAGATCCGGGGGCTGCTCTCGGACTTGACGTTGTTCTTCTTCCCTTTGCAGAAGTCGCACAGCAGCCACCCCGTGCCGCCGCACCCATCTTCGCACTCTATTTCAACTTCTTCCTTGGGACAAAATCACATATGGCAGGAAAGATCAGCTGAATAGCTTGGCTCTACAGATGGTCCATGAGGTTTGAGAGATGCTAACCTCCATGTCCGCCTCAACCTCCGGCAGAGCCGCCTCTGCCGCCGCTGCCGCCGCGAACTCCCTGGAGACTGACACGCACCCGATCTTCCTCGGCTGCTGAAATGGCGACCAGGTCGACGCCGACGCCCAGAACGGCAGCAGCGGCGCCGGGCGGTGGCACCAACGGCTGAGGCTCGTCGCGCTGCACCATTGCACGGCCATTCCTCGGGTCTTGCTCAGCTTCGCCTCACCACCGCTCCCTCCGGATAAAATTGCGAGGGAAAGAGGGTACCGAACTCTGACGTCCCGGACCCACGCAGGTCCAACTCGGACCACCACAGCCACAAGTCAAAATTGGTCAGGCTTCGAAGTTGGACCACCCAGAATCTCAGTTCTCTGCTTCAACAAGTCGCCCGAAGTCAACTCATCCGGCTGAGGCTCTCTCATTCTTCACCAGATCTCGCCGCCGCGTCCTCTCCCATTCAATGCCGTCGCCGCACCACAACCACTACCTTGTCCTGCTCCTCCTCCTCTTCGTCGTCGGCGTGGCACTCTCCGCCGTCGCGGCTGTCAGTGACGAACAAGAGGCGGCCTGCGACGTGGAGTACCGGCAAGAAGACCTCCGGCCGGACCGGCTCACGGTGCTCCTGAGCGGCTACTCGGAGCGGCGGCTCCCGCTCCTCCGCGCCATCGCGGGAGCCTACGCCGCTCACCCTCTCGTCCACGCCGTCGTCGTGCTCTGGTGCAACCCCTCCACCCCGGACGACCGCCTCCTCCTCCCGAGCCTCCCGCCGCGCGTCTCCCTCCACCGCACCGCCTCCGCCTCCCTCAACTCCCGCTTCCTCCCGCTCCCCTCCATCCGCACCACCGCCGTGGCCGTCGCAGACGACGACGTCCTCCCCGACGCCGCGGCCATCTCCTTCGCGTTTGCCGCCTGGCAGCAGCGGGCCGGCCGCCCGGGCGCCCTAGTAGGCTTCTTCCCGCGGGCACACCACCTCGACCTGGCCCGCGGCAGGTGGGCGTATGCCGCGCCGCAGCCGGGGCGCTACTCTATGGTGCTCACCAAGTTCCTGGTCCTCGGCGTGGACCTCCTCCGCAAGTACTCCTGCTCCCCGGAGCTCGCGGCCGCGCGCGCGGTGGTGGACCGGGAGCGCAACTGCGAGGACATCCTCATGAACTTCGTGGCCGCCGAGGAGTCCGGGGAAGGGCCGGTGCTCGTGGAGGCCGGCAGCATCAGGGACTGGGGCGACCCGAGGAACGATGCCAATGCCGGCGCCGGCGAGGATGGGGGCGCTGGCGCGGAGATGAAGACCGTGGGGCTGAGCTCCACAGGGGGCGTGGGCCACTGGGAGAAGAGAGGGGAGTGCATCACGGAGTTCCACCGGCTGCTGGGGAGGATGCCGCTCCGGTACAGCTACGGGAAGTTGGTGGAGGCCGCCGTCGGCGAGCAGGGGCTGTGCAGCAAAGGCGGCCGCCTCGTCCGGTGCGACCGAGAGTAGCGCCTGAGCTTCTCGGGGCCTTTATGTGATCACAGGCAGTAGGCACCGTGTCGACATTCAGACAGTGCTAAATCAAAACTCTGTACTCTGACAAATTGTAGGAGTAGCAATGGAACGATGTGGAAAACTTTTACATGTACTCCACAGAGGGAAAAAAGTCCTGTTAGATTTTTTTATAAAGAGAATATATGGTACTAATTACACTCAGTCTCTCAAACAACATGATGTCTATAAAAGAAAAAAAAAGAAAACAAAGTCCCTGCCAAAGCAATGAGAGAGTCGCAACAGCAAGAGCACCACTAGTGATGACGACACCTAGACCCCGACAAATGTTATCCAAAACCATGCCTCTGGGAAGGTAATAGTGCACAAACACTATTGTCGTCCGATCTAACCAGTATGGTTAGAATCTGTGTTTTCACCCTGGAGAAGGTCCAACTCCAAACAATGCTTTCAACAAGGAAACGACTATGAAGCCGTCATGGCCGGTCACAACCACCAAAGGTCGGACAAAGGGTTTTCACCCCGGAAAATGAGACCGCCAAGAATGAAGTCTGCTAGTGTTGTCGCCTCCACTCTCCGAGAACACTGCTGCAAACGCTGATCGTCTGACACGCATATTTCTTCCTGCCCGCTGCGAGTACTTCTTGGAAACTTCATTGACTCTCGACTCAATGTGAGCATGCGAGATAGAACCAACAAAGAATGTCCAATCTTCTTCAAGCACGACCGCCATTATCCTCTCATCAACACCTTGGATATCGCGACAATGAAAATGACAAGGCGGATCCAAAGGTGAACGGGCCTCAATAGCCATAGGAACAAGGGTCTCCAAATGCCAAGTCATGTTTGATTTAGTTACCCGAACCATTATTCTGGGTTAGGAACAGTGCAAATTACTTATACGTGGGTAGTGCCGATTTTGGACTTGGTTTGATTTGTAAGCACGTTTTTAGACGAGAGTGGTGGGAATGGGGCGGTTGCTGCGTCCCGTTGTACCCCTGAATCAAAAACAACCCTGCGATCACAATCGGACGGCTGGCGTGGACGATGGGCTCCCCGCTCTCTCTTACAAATCTTCCTACCACGTCCCCCCAACATCGCAGGAAGTGGGCGTTCGTGGGCGCGCCCTGGTGCCATTTCAATTCTCCTCTTCTTCTTCTTCCGACAGAGAGAAGCGGAATCCGCGGATTTCTGCGTGCGATTGGCAGCAGAGGAGGAGGACGACGATGCATTCGCGCGGCGGTGGCGGAGACCGGGCGGCGGTGAGGAAGGGGCCGTGGACGGCGGAGGAGGACGAGGTGCTGCAGCAGCATGTCCGCGAGCACGGCCCCCGCGAGTGGATCTCCATTCGATCCAAAGGCCTCCTGCCCCGCACCGGCAAGTCCTGCCGCCTCCGCTGGGTCAACAAGCTCCGCCCAAACCTCAAGACGTAATCCGCTTCCTCCTCACTCTAATTCCCTCTTGTTATGCCGGGCTTCCAACTTCAATCAGCCATGGCGGCCTCTGCGTGATGATGATGTGCTTGTTTCTGTGTCAAATGAAGGGGCTGCAAGTTCTCGGTGGAGGAGGAGCGGGTGGTGATCGAGCTACAGGCGCAGTTCGGGAACAAGTGGGCGAGGATCTCGACGTATCTGACCGGCAGGACGGACAACGACGTCAAGAACTTCTGGAGCACGCGGCAGAAGCGGCTCGCCAGGATGCTTAGGGCGCCGCTGCCCCGCAGGAGACCCGCCGCCAGGCACAGCGCCAGGCGCGACGCTCCTTCTTCTTCTTCGGCTGCGGCGTCTCATGCTCAGTTGCTGCGCGCCCCCGAGGTGACGACTCTTGCTTAATTTGCCTTCTCTGAAGAAAAGGACCTATTGTTTCTGAACTTGACAGCAATCACATTATTTCTGAATCCGATTGTGTGCCTCTGCTTTTCTGCACTGCTACTTTTTTACTCGTCGTTTTGGACATTCTAAGATACAGATTTGACCAATATTTATAAAATCACATGTAAATGTAATTTGATCAAATTACAAATTCAAACAATTTTCTGTCTGTTAGGCTGTTAGCTCAACGTTTTTGACAGGGTTCAAGTGGTCAATGTTATAATTCTCAGTTACACACACTCTAAAACAGAATTTATTTGTTACTTTTATGAACTACCTTTATAATTTTTTTTTATTCCCAAACTCAATCATGCTGCCGATTTTTTGTTATCTGAACTTCTGAAGCTTTGTAATGTTGCACATTTCAGCCTCTCTCGGATCAGGTTCCGTGCTTCGGCACGACGATGACCCCCTTCCATATCCAAGAGACGCCGATGCACCAGCACCACATCGGCGAAAGCAGCTCAGAACCACCACTCACGCTGAACGATTCCACATTCCCCGGACTACTCGACCCCGGCTCCATCCTGCCGTCTCCCATCGGGTTCGCCGCCATGGACACCGCTACGGTGGGATGCAGCAGCTCGTACGACGCCACTCTGCAGGCTCACCACCACCTCTCGTTCCTCTACGCCAGCGACCCAGCGCCGAAGGTTGATGCCGCTGGTTTCGTCGACGCGGCCGCACATGTCCACGGCGGCGGCGTCACCTACCTGGAGCCGAAACGGGAGCAGCAGTCACCGGCCGGGTTCTTTGGGCTGGACGGGGAAGACGACGACTACGGTCACATCGTGCCGGCGCCGAGAGGCGCACCCGACGTGCACTTCGACGACCTCCCCCCGGAGATGTTCGACTTCTTCGAGCTCCCGCCGTCGCCGCCACCATCACCGTCCATTCGGCTGTAGATCGTCACTGATCCACTGAGGCGCATATCCTGACTCACTAAGCCATTAGCGATGCTCTGATCGAGGTGCTCTCTAGCTTAATTAACAGGCACCCATTATCTGGTTCGGAGTATGTCGTTATGTTTGTCTGATCGTATCATTTGTACACTCATCTAAGGAAGGAACTAGTTCATGAACCTGTTTGATCGAGATAATTTGTGATTTGTGCATGTGTAAACGCCTAGTGTGATTTTGGGACACTCGTATCTTCTGAATGAGTAAATGCTTAAACTTACTCTGCGTATTACCTGAAAATCTTGAGCAAAGTTTCATCATGTGGATGAAACACGATAATCTTTTTGCGTATCATGCTGGGAGCGGGACTTGGGAGTTGGGACAACTCACAACTTGTTTCCACATAAACTTATGCCCAAAATCATTTGGGCCCAAGTTGGAGTAAGGCCGGGCCTAATACGTGTGCCACAACACAGCCCAGTGTTCAGTTTTTCGAGTCCTAAAAAAATCTCGCTACATCTGCGCAGTGACCCCACTCTGCTACCCACGCGCGGTCACGCCATCGTTGTCCAGGAAAAGGGACGGTTCCAGAGCCTTCCCGAGCTCGAGCCGAAGCTTCTGCACGCTTCTATTGCTCAATATATATCCCGCCATCACACTCCCCTCTCGCTACGACAACGAGCTCATACAGAATTCAAGGAAATCGATCTTTGGCTGTCTGTTCGATTAGCGCGCGAGGGAGCAAAGATCAGCTTACAGTGATCTCGCGAATTCGTGATGGTGATGCTCATGGAGTACGCCCCCGGCACCGGTGTGGCGCAGAAGAGGAAGGGCGCGGAGGATCCGGGCCAGTTTGCGTTCCCCGGCGACGGCGACCTTGCTTCCTGCCGCGCGACTAAGATCAGGCGGCTGGAGGGTGCCGGCACCGGCCACGATGTGCCGGCGGCGGTCGAGATGGAGAGCGACGTGTCGATGGGGGAGGGCCTCCGGCACCGTCGCTCGGGGACGCGGAAGGGGAGAGGGCGCTGGTGGTGTACGGCGGCCCCGGCGTCGACGTCGACGCCGCGCCAGCTGGCGGCCTTCTCGGCCAATATCGGCTCCGGCCGTGGGCGCCCGTGAGCGCCGGCGCCGAGTGGATCCGCGACATGCTGCGCGAGGCGGACAGCCGCACGGTGCGGGCGGTGCTTTCCGGCGAGCAGGAAGAGGGCGGCGCCGACCTGGCCGTGGTCCCTTGGGTTGCCGCGCCCGCGCCGGCAGAGACGGATCAGGCGTCCACGGCTGCGGAGACGGTTGACCGGGAGGAGGAGGACGCCGAGGGAACGGCGATGATGGACGTCGAGGAGGAGATGGGCCATCATCAGACCCAGACGCTTGCTGCCGGCTGCGGCGACGGGTACTTGTGGCGCTGGCCGCAGCACTGCTTGGCGCCTCCGCCGCCGCTGCCGGCGGTTGGCCTGGCGAGCCCGGCGGTGTGGTCGTGGTGAACAGCGTATGGCAGTAGGAATACGATCTAGCTACGGGAATTGATACAATCCTCCTTGGCGGTGCCTGTCACCGTCCTCTGTCGCCGCGCGTCGATTGGTGTACTGTTCGTAGTGTCACCTGCAATGGCTGAAGGCTCAGTGTTTGATCACCTAAATTAGGATGGCTATGCTCAACTCTTTTTGTGAATTTATCTTCTGTTTCTTGTGCAATATCACGCTTGCAAATAACTCGAAAAAACTCACAACATGAATGTTGTCGGAATGGTGAGATGGAGCTGCCATTCAATGGATATCTGAAAATATCGCCCACGCGTGACGAATTTCGCCAGATCGACGATGAACGAAATTTGAACGAAAACACTAAATCGGAAAGCTACAACTTCAAATGGAATGGCCTCGTTAATGTAAACATCTTATTGCACAGACCGTCACGAATCAAGGTATTTACGCAAAAGAATAAGAATATTTTTAAAAAAGGTAACACTATGTTAACAGTTGATCTACTTCGTAAAGAAGTCATGACCATTTTGGCCTTGATCCTCCAGATAGAAAAACTCACGACATGAAAGTTGCGAGAAATTGGAGATTCATCGGTCGCTGAAAAGATCGACCATATACGATGACTTTGGCAAAGTCGATACAGATGGACTTTGGAACGAAAACACGGCTAGAATTAAGTATGGTTAGTTGTTGGGGGAATATGCAACCACATTGTTCTTTGCACTTCCATGTTGGTTATAGATGAGCCCCCAAATATGGTGGTGGCAAATGCATACAAAAGGGTTACCCTCCCAAAATTAGGAAACAAACTAGTGTTTTCTTCATTATATAGACACTAATCTTTAAATCTTGGCTATTCCATCCATACCGGTTTGATCTAGGGGCCTAGGCAATTCTACAGCCTTCCAAAGTTTTTCTTATATCCCAATGAGTCTATAGATAAAACCACCCACTTTTGGACCATGCTGAAAGTTTATAGATCACTTTTGCAATTATTAATAACTCCCCATAAAAATATAAAAAATTGGAAAATCAAAAATATGGTATTAACCTTCAAATGGAATCATACATTCACAACTACATATTAGTGGTGTATGACCAGTGTCTTGAATGGAGTGCTTGAATTTTAACCGAGAGCCGAAGTATAGAACCGAAAGAACTGGGACCGGCACCGAATCGACTGGAACCGAGTATGTACGTTTTTAATTCGGTCAGCAGTTCTAAAAAAATGAACTTAATTTAGGATTCTCGGTTTTAAATCCTAGTTATCCAAAATGACTAGAATAACCGAGAAAACAAGTTGAGAATTTGGAACAGCAGAAGCATAGCCTAATACCTCCACCATGTCAGCCCAATAAAATTTCCAAACTTTGTGTCCACTTCCGCATGTAAGACTAAAAGCATCTCGACAGGCACAACAGGAAATTTGTCTAGCACCCCCGTCCCCTGCCCCCAAATTACGTCTGTTTTGGAGGGTGCCGCACACATGTCAAACACAATGGGTATCTGCCCCTAGTGGCACCCCCAAAGCAAAATTTCGCAAAAGGGTCAAATTTTATTCAAATTTAATGTCAATTTACATGAATTTGAAATGATTTGACAAAAATGCCTAATGTATACTCGTGTTGCTGGATATGCAGATAATGCCGTCATCGTAGGGCTCCAGCTTGACCTCCTGCATCGGGCCCGACTCCTGCTCTCCCAACCACGAAGGCCACACCTAGCGCTACGACGTCCTCGCTCCTACGATGGCCACGCCCGCCACTCCTCCTACTCCACAATGTCGTTGCTGGGCTCTAGCTTCACCAGTGTACGTTGTTACGGCTCCAGCAACACAGGCAACACCTTGTAGTAACCGGTGGAGTCCTTGGGGTCGAGAGGGTGGCCCGGTAGGGACCTAGGCGCGCCCACAGAGAGCAGGAGCTAGCGTCGTTGTGCACCCTAGCGTGTCCCCATCGCCGACACGGTCTCGAAGCAGAGACAAACTCACCATTCTGGAGGCAGGTCCTCCTGCTGGGCCGGTGGTTACGGGATGCGAGATGGTAAGCCAACGATGATATCGCCGCCCGGGGATCAAACCCAAAAAAAATTGTACCGAATTGTCGGTTGTCAATGTTTCACATAACGGACATTGTTTTGTCAAAACCAAACTTTGAAACAAACCGAGGAACTCAATTGTACGGTTCGGTCTAACTGAACTACAAAACTTCAAAAACGCATTTTTTCCTTTTTTATCTTTATTCTCTTGGAATTTGTTCCCGCCCGATATTGTACATTTTTGCAGAAGAATGGTCAAATTTGAATTTTGAAGGAACACATCCTAAAGAAGAAAGAATTTTCATTGAAGAGAGGTATGTCTTACCACTCACACTTTGGAAGAATTATCTTACTATTTTTAATTTTGCCATGGAATTATCTCTATTGACTTTTCTGATAATAGATAGACACCTATTATTTTCTTACAAATATATTTAATGTACTCTCGCAATGAATTTTATTTAACGCCTTTTTTACAATAGATAGAAACCTATTATTTTCTTCCAAATATATTGAATCCAATGTCTTTCACATGTTATATATGTTTCTTACGTCATTATAAAAGGGTGCGGATCCTAGGCACAACTCATTGTACCCGTCACTTAAACCGTCTCTTGTCTTCCCTAGTGAAGTCTTCTCTTACGCTTGGCACCGGACCGCCCACAGGATGACACTTTTTTCAAACCTCATTGCCGAGCCCATGAACCCACACCCCAACACAAAGGGAGAAGAAGACGGGGACCACCACCACCGTTCGGCTGATACCTCTCCTTTGCTTATGGTCTTCCCGCTTGTAGGCATGATCCCCGAGGTGGGTTTGGAGGACGGCACCGTCTCTATTGAAGAGGAGGACGATAAGGGGGGCGAGGTGGACATGGGAGAACCAGACACCCCACCCCGATGGTGGCCAAGCAAGTCGGCTCGCCGTGACCCTCGCAAGGCTGAGCTCTTCAAGAGGCTTGACGCCGCCTGCGAAGCCCGACGCCTCGAGGAGGCTCGCCTCCTCAAGCCTTAGAGACTTAGTCGTGAAAAATATGCAGGTCATAAAATGGTTGCAGTATGCTCCTAGAATTCGTCATATAGGAGCCCTCAAACACATATTAACACAATGAAAGAAGTGTATCCAAGAGTCCTATTCCAACTTTAAAAACATAGCCTATCTCTACAATCCACATGTTTTAGGACTGTGCCTTCTTTTGTTTCTTTATTTTAGATTTGTCTGATTGAGTTTGCCTTTCTCTGGACTTTGGCCCATTTTCTTTGTAAACGCTTACGCCATCTCGCTGTCCCTGTTCTAATATAGAAGGATACATCTTCTAATATAAAACGACACATGTATTTGGTGTGTTTTTCAGGAAAAAACCGAGCAAACCACGAGGAAAACATGGGCACTCTGCCTATTGTTCCCCAACTACGTCGAAGGGTGACTAGGAGGCTCTTCAAGACTTTCTTCTCTTCGGAACTTTGTTTGAGCTAGCATTTGTGCGATATGTCGATTTTACTGCGATAACCCCTTTATGTGATAGGACCAATGCCAATACTCTGCTTATCAAATTGTTCAGGATTGTTTCAACATCCAACTATAAGCAAATAAACATGATCCACTTTTCGGTCTACCAGTTGTGCGACGTCGACATCGACCAAATCAGTAATAAAAATAGGAGGTTGTGCTCGCTCGTTAGTTCTTCGTTAAAGATCGATCATGATAATGTGGTAAATTATGTTGACATATCTGGTTTTATGGGTGTTAACCTATTTTGAAGCATCTATTGTTGCAATTAAATGCTTTAGGGGTCACTCTCTATCCACTCAATGAACCTCGATGTTTTTCAAAGTTGTATGAGCTTATGAGGTGCTGACGTATAACAACATGTGTAAGTTGTATGGGTCACTCTCCAATCAATATTTTTGTAACATTGTTCCGGATTCAATCAGAGGCCTATGTCCAGAAGGCCCTTTTCAACTTGCATAAGTTAAAAGAAAACTTATCCAAAAGGCATATCGAGTTGATCTAATTCCGTGTTTTGAAATTTATTATTTATTATACATGTTATTTGAAATAAAATATTATGTTTTTTTTATGACTTACGGTATTTATCACGAAGTATATTTTTTCATCTTTTCTCATTTAGGAAACTCTATAAACAATTGATTCGGAGAAAACCCCGCTTCAATATTATTTTTGACGCGTAAGAGTACCAGACAAAAAGGGAGTCCAAGACCGAGGGGCAAACGAAGGCCCACGGTGCACCTCTTAGAGGCGCGTCATGCAAGGTCTTGTGCCCCTCGACCATCTGAGTGAGTTGATTCTTCCGCTGCCAGTCCCGTCTTGATGCAAAAACAATATCTATATGCCCTCAAAATATATATCCCAATAGAGAGGGCGATACGAGTCGAAACACCGAAATAGTGAAACAAAAGATTACCACGAAGAAGATTGGAGGGAGAAACTGTTGGAGATATGCACTAGAGACAAAAATATTTAGTATTATTTTATCTCCAAGTTTATTATTAAATGTTTATATCTTTATGCTAGAACTGCATGCATTGGGCACTTGAATAGCGAATACAAAGTATTCAAGAGGAAAACCTCCAATGCACGTGTAGAGATATGAACAAAGAAAAGAGTTATTGGTCTTGTGTCTAAGACTAGCCTATCTTGTTGTTAGATGATCATGTTTTCCTGATCATGCACTTTGTATAAGTCACACAACTATATGAGTTTATTATTGGAATGATAATAGTACTGAACCGACCCAACGATTGATCTTGCTAAGAGACAAATCATCACATATGAAGATATCAATTGATCACATAGAGTTTTCGTTTGCTGAATTCCTATACTTGAGAACATCTTGTGCCCGCGTATTTGACACTTATACTTTGATCATCATCAACCATCCGACATTAATTTGGGGATCATAGCAGTGACAATTAAGTATGAACTAGAATACATAATGGAACAGAGATTGTTCGAGAATGGTACTTACTCCTCCAGATGATGCAGAGATACTTCATCTAGGCCATCTCAGTATTATCAATGTCACCCTAATCTTCTGGCCATACACAGTGCGATTTATCACATGTCATTGAGAATATGGAATGAGAAAAGAGAATGATATCGGGAACGAGTTTTGTATGTGTTATGATCAAATGGTATTGATCACATTAGAGCACATTGTCTCACCTCGTGATATCATTGGTATCGTGTACGTAAGGGAATTAGCGTAATGAGAAACATAAAAGGTTCCGTCGTTCAATCATGAATACATAGGAGCCAGTACAGATGTCTAAGTCCCAATGCTGGTTATTGTCTCGTAAGCTTCCGAACATGTCTATGTATTACCTGAAAGGACACGGATGTCGCCTAGAGGGGGGGGGGGGTGAATAGGCGATTTAAAATTCTTTACGGTTTAGGCTTGAATAAATGCGGAATAAGACTAGCTGTTAATTTATCAAGCGCAAAACCTAAACAAGCTAGGTTTACCTATGTGCACCAACAACTTATGCTAAACAAGATATACAATTAAGTGATAGCAAGATATATTACTTCAAGCTCGATGGCTATTACAAAGTAAATTGCATAAGTAAGAAGCTCGGGTATAGAAATACCGAGGCACTTGGAGACGATGATTTATCCCGAAGTTCACTTCCCAATGGAAGCTACGTCTCCGTTGGAGCGGTGCGGAGTCACAAAGTGATCCCCGAATAGCCGTCAAATGGCACACCGTAATCTCCTTTGTGCCTCTACCATTGTAGAGAACCACGAACCACTATGGGACACTTGAGGGTGGTCACCGAACCTGTACAAGGATGAGGCACACTCCACAACTTAATTGGAAACTCTCACCGAATTCCTGCAGCTCCCAAAGCCACATGAATCACAAGGTTGGGGTGCGTCTCCACAACTTAATTGGAGGCTCCCAACTATCCCGCGAGCCACCAAAAATCCGAGATCAACAAGGACCGTCTAGGGCACTCCAAGTACCCAAGAGGACAAGCTCTAGGGCACCCCAAGTACCCAAGAGTAACAAGCTTCTCAACTTCGATTTCCACATATCACCGTGGAGAACTCAAACCGATGCAACCGATGCAATGAAGGCAAGACCACTAGAGGTGGTCAAATCCTTCACTCCCAAATCCCACCAAAAGCAACTAATGCTTGTGGGGGAGAAGAGAGGAAGAACAAGGAAGAACTCAACAAATGGAACTCCAAGATCTAGATCCAAAGGCTTCCCCTCACTTAGAGGAGAGATGGATTGGTGGAACAATAGATCTAAATCTCCTCTCTCTTTTCCCACTAAATGGAGGCAAGAATCATGGAGGGATTGAGAGATAGCTAAGCTCAAGAAGGTCAACAATGGAGGTGAATTTCGTGCTCAGCAAAAGCTAGCTGGCTGGAAGTAGGTGGAGGGGTATTTATACCCCTCCCAGAAAAAGAGCCGTTGCAGACAGGGGAATCGGATATTCCGATATAAGTAGGGATCGGATAATCCGACTCCACCGGATAATCCGAATCAGCTAGAATCGGATATTCCGGAGAACTTCAGTACTCCTCAGAACTGGTTGCTTTTAAAGTCCTTAGCTGAATTCGAGCAAACCCAGAGAATCGGATATTCCGACACAAGTGAGTACCGGATAATCCGACACTGTCGGATAGTCCGATTCAGACCGTTTCGGATATTCCGGAATACTCCAGTGCGCCACAAAACTGGTTGCAAGAAGTCCTTAGCCGATTTCGAGCAAACTTGAGAATCGGATAATCCGAGTCATCTGGGACCGGATAATCCGATTCCCCTGCTTGAGCAAAACAGACAGAAACAGCAAAACCTGAAGTGCAATATCTTTTTCGTTCGAACTCCAAAACAGGTGAAACCAATTTTGTTGGAAAGGTAACGACAAGAGCTTTCCTACAAAAAGAGTTAAGTTGACACACATGGGAAGGTGTGGAACTTTCCTCACGGATAAACCGGTAATATTTCCAACCCGAAAAGGCAACAAGTTTTCCATACGAAATCCGTTTTCGGAGAACTTGGGCTTGTTATGAAGATCACAACAAGCACCAAAAACCCACACAGAGAAAATCCAAATAAGAATCAAGAAAGATGATTAGGGCAAGTATGCAAAGGTTTGAGCTCTCTCCAACTGATACGCTAAAGCTCAATGAGAGCCCCTCTTGATAGTACGGTAACTATCCTATAACCCGGTCTCCCAACCAAGAGACCGGTAAAATAGAAACCCTATCAACATCATACCTTTGCCTTGCACATTCCACTTGATCTAGATGACGTCGATCTTGATCTCTTCAAGTGGACCATCTTTCTTGATTGCGCTTCGCTTGGTGAAGACTCAAACATTGCTCCCCCATAATCCACTATGGAAGAGCCTCTCTTAGTCACATCTTCACATGAACATTATCTCTAAATGGGGGGCAAGCTTCAAGCCTAGGATTTCTTTGAGATGCTTCTCTTGAACTTGCGCTTCTCAACAATGATGACGATCACCACTTGACGTCATGGTTCATGGGCTATATGAAATCTTCATTTGATGCAAGCCCATAGAAGGATACCTAACCACACATAGAAATGCTACACAATATCATGGGTTAGTTCACAAAGCTATATGGACAATTGCTTACCATACCAAGAGATACATGATCCCACTTGGTACATCTTGTATCTTTGTGTGTTGATCAAACTTGTATCTTTTCTTCTCTTTTGAATAGATGATGTCTTGAAGATAACCATGAATGATCAGATAATCCTTTTCTTCAATACATACTTGTGATATGCTCAACTCACATATGACCAATCATCGGATAACTCCTCGAATACCAACTTGGTCATCACATACTCTTCTTCTTGATCATATCAAGTATATATCCATACACCTCGATGATCTTGATGCCAAATACTTCATTATATCAATATATTCATGGCATCAACCTTGAATCCAACATATGGAGTTCAAGCATGGTCTATGTACAAACACTACAAGTACAACTCAATGCAACCATTAGTCCATAGGGATTGTCATTAATTACCAAAACCACACATGGGGGCGCCATGCCCTTTCATTACCGAACCTTCCATGTCACACACTTAACTTGTGAGTCAATCATTTATTGAAAGAATAAAGTTGTAGTATTAGTGAATGATAAGTGGTCGGAGTCACCCGATGTCACAGGCACAACTCCGGAGTAATTTGGAGGTGTTCCCGTGAAGTTATCATGAGAGAGAAATATTGCCGGTTTAGGGCAAAATTTCTCTAGAGAGGAATATAGCGAACATAAGATGTTCCAGGATGCCAGGAACTGTTTCTGACATTAGTGGATAGAGTCGATGATTTTATCTAAAGAGTATATAAGGTTTCAGAAGAGTTTCACACGTTTGCCAATAAGAGAGGAGCACCGGAGGAGAAGGGGGAGCCCTGGAGCCGAACCGCACCTGGTACGGGTCGGCCGGCTGGGCCCCATGCTCCTAGGGCGGCGCACCATGATCCCCTCCCATATTTCCTTGTTCAATTTGGAGATATACAAGAGTCCTAATTGGAGTAGGAAAGAAATAAAGGAAATTGGCAAAAAGTCAAAAAAGTCAAAGATGAGAGGTTTTGGGGGAGGAGTCCTTGTTGGACAAGGACTCCCCCCAAGCTGACTTGGGCAAGGGTGGGGCCGGCCTCCTAGGGCCGGCGCACCACCCCTCCCTCTCCCCCTTATATATTCCACCCCTCCTCCTTTGGAGATATACAAGTTTGCACAAGTTTCTCTCTCTTGAGATATTGTGCAATTAGACGACGCTCTAATTAGACATTTCTCTAATCTCTCTCTAATTAGATCTCATGTGTTGAGAATTAGATCTCTCTCTAATCTCATATAGATCTAATCTAGTTGATTAGATCTACCACCTATACTACGCCGAAAGGCAGTCTCTCTTCGACGGTGCAAGTGCTCTACATGGCGGAGCGCTGGCGGGTTGACTCGGCGTACGTGTGGATACCGTTAGAGCGGGTTGCGCAAGCAATTCCTCGACGACGGAATCGGCAACAATCTTGATACGTCTCCAACGTATCCATAATTTCTGCTGTTCCATGCTTATATTATACCATTTGCTACATGTTTTATATACACTTTGTATCACTTTTATGCATTTTCTGGGACTAACCTATTAACAAGATGCCACAGTGCCAGTTCCCTGTTTTCTGCTGTTTTTGGTTTCAGAAAGTTACTTCTGGAAATATTCTCGGAATTGCACAAAACAAAAGGCCAAGTCCCTATTTTTCCAGCACGTACACGGAGTCCGAAGGAGAAACGAAGAGGAGCCAGGAGGTGGCCAAACCACACCCAGGCGCGGCAGACGGCCCCACCGCGCCGCCATGTGGTTTGGGCCCCTCGGGGGTCCGCCGGCATCGCCCCTTCGCCTATTTATTCCCCGAGACGCGAAAACCCTAAAACACCGAGCCTTTCATCCAGAACATATTCGCTGCCGCCGCCGTCGTCAACCCTAACTCGGGGGGTTTCTGAAGCTCTTCCCGGCACCCTGCCGGAGAGGGGAATCATCACCGGAGGGCTCTACATCGCCATGCCCGCCTCCGGAGTGATGCGTGAGTAGTTCATCCTTGGACTATGGGTCCATAGCAGTAGCTAGATGGTTGTCTTCTCCACTTGTGCCATCATGTTTAGATCTTGTGAGCTGCCTATCATGATCAAGATCATCTTATTGTAATGCTACATGTTGTGTTTGCTGGGATCTGACTTATATTGATACCTATGTGGAGCTGAATATTATATTATCATGTCTATGTCATTTGTGATCTTGCATGCTCTCCGTTACTTGTTGAAGCCTTGGCCACGTGAATACTTGTGACTCCAAGAGGGGGTATTTATGCATGATAGTTGGGTTCAACCTCTATTTAACCTGGGATAGTGACAGCAAGTTCTAAGGTTGTAGATGTGTTGTTGCCACTAGGGGTAAAACAGCAATGCTTTATTCAAGGATGAATGTATTGTTTACATTACGCACATTACTTAATGCAATTGTCTGTTGCTTGCAACTTAATACTGGAAGGGGTACGGATGTTAACCGGAAAGTGGACTATTTAGGCATAGATGCATGCTGGATAGCGGTCTATGTACTTTGTCGTAATGCCCAAATGAATCTCATAGTAGACACCACAACTCACACATGCATGTTATATGCACTTATCAATTGTCAATTGCCCAGCTGTAATTTGTTTACCCAGCATGTTAGTTATCTTATTGGAGAGACACCACTAGTGAACTGTGGACCCCGGTCCATTCTTTTACATCTGAAATACAATCTACTGCAATCATTGTTCTCTACTGTTTTATGCAAACAAACATCATCTTCCATTCGATACGTTTAACCCTTTGTTTTCAGCAAGCCGGTGAGATTGACAACCTCACTGTTAAGTTGGGGCAAAGTAATTTGGTTGTGTTGTGCAGGTTCCACGTTGGCACCGGAATCCCTGGTGTTGCGCCGCACTACACTCCTTCACCAACACCTTCGAAGCAAACCTCGTTTTCCTACTGGTTCGATTAAACCTTGGTTTCATACTGAGGGAAAACTTACTGCTGCACCCATCATACCTTCCTCTTGGGGTTCCCAACTGACGTGTGACGTACAAGCATTGTTTCTGGCACTATTGCCGGGGAGATATTCCCTCGTCAACCTAGAGCCACCAAATCTCACCTCCTAGCGTGGACCTAAGATTCTTCATCAGGCTTCACCAACATCTACTTCGACAAACACAAGATCTTCCACAACGGTGTTCGTAAGTATTCTGGATCTAGCATTAAGGTGTTTAGCATATCTTCATAGTGTAGATCCTGGCAAGTAAGGTTACGAATTTTTTAATTTGCTAAGCGTAACCCAATAGAAATGCCGTTGTAACATCTCCCGGTTGCATCTCTAACCTCTCAAATGACTTCTCCACTGCCTCTATGATGAATAAGTAGCCACGCATGAGATATGGTTTTGTGGTTGTAGTTTTATCACCTCTCTATGTGCTTTACTTGTTGTGGTACCATATGAGGCAGTGTACATTGCAATATTCGTATACCCTTGACGGTCGATATTTATGTTATGAGATGAACTTTTTTAGATGCAACTTGTTTTATGTTTGTTATTGATGTATTTGTAGATCATAATACTATCATGTTTGTGTATGCCAGAGTAGTCACGGACTTTTTTCGGACACCGTTGCCAAAGTGGTTGGGTAAGCTTCCTTTACTCTCTTAAGTTTAGTTTTAGTTTTTACTTTTCTTGTTTTTATCACTATCTTTCACATTATAAAACTAAAGAAATTATCTCTTTTTTACCGCAGTTATGTATTCCTCCTCTAGTAGTGTTCTTATTCCTATAGAGGATGAAATTCTCACCTTTAAGAAATATCATGGAGAATCTCTGAAAGATGCTTGGTTTAGAATCAATGAAAATAATAGAGCTCCTACTAGGCACACTAAGCCTACATCTTCTTAGAATTTTCTATATTGAGCCAAATGTGTGGTTTAAAACGGTTCTACTAGTCGATTCGTACCCATCGTTGAATGCCCGAAGGCCGAATCTTGCCGACCCTCTAAGGTGGACAGAGTTAACACTATGTTGGTTTGTCGATTTCGACTAGTGTATTTGTACCCATCGTCGAATGCCTGGAGGCCGAATTGTGCCGGCCCTCTTAGGCCAGCAAAGATCACTCTATGACTTACGTCGATTTTCGACTAGTCCTTTGGCGCTGAGTGCTGAGTGTACAAAGGCCAAATCGTGCCGATCTTGGAGGCGAACCGAGGCCGCCCTAAAATGCAAGAGTAGAATAATAGTGGATGGAGTTTCAGGCGGCACGAACTTGTATTAATCTCGTCTTCGAGTGCTACGATTTATTTACGCTAGGTGAATCACCGTCTCTAATCATTGTTAGGAAATAATCACGACAAATAGGTACACAATCAATTTTTACCGAATTAAATGGTCTTTCATAATAGCATTTCATTGGTGGTATTTTATCTTTTGCTATTCATGACATTAAAAAACTTCAAGTAATCACTATCCTTACGGCTCGAGATTGTTAGAACAGGACCACCATTGGGTTTTAGGTCAGAACCACCATTAATAAAAGTTGTTCAGAACTGATAACCTGGCCTATAGGTCCAACCCAATTACTTCTTAGTCGCCCCACAAGTCATGTTAGTAGAATTTGTCTGCCCTATCTCGCACTATGGTTTGCTTTACGTGTCCCCGAAGTTAGGTTTAAAACATGCTAAAGTCGATGTTCTCTTCGCGATGAAACCCCCGCCTGTGCAACCTTGTTTCTCCTTCTATTCACCATCTACCTACTTTGACTTGATTGCCCCTCTATCATGCATATGGCAACATATTAATGACACCATATCTTTGTTATCTTATCATATTTTATTTCCGTTGTAAAATCTTCATAGATCACTTATTTATAATAGATAGACACCTTGTTTCCTTTTAAATATATCGAAATTATTGTCTATGTTTTCTTCCAAATATATCGAAATTATTATCGTCCATATGTTAGACGACTCTTGCTCGTTATAAAAGGAACTAGAACTAGATAGATCTCATCGTCTCTTAGTAAAACCCTCTCACTCTCTTCTCCCCTTTACACTAGGCAACAGTCTACCCGCAGGCCGCAGTATGACCCTTGTTTCAGACCCCACCCCTGCCCCCCTCTCCAACACGCAGGAAGACCAAGAGAAGGGCCACCATCGCCACCACCCATCGGCTGACCCCTCATACTACTACTCTCCCCCTTCGCTTACCGCATTCCCGTCTGTAGGCGCGAGCCCCGAGGCGGGGTGGGAGGACGACGTCCCCGCCGCCGAGTCGGAGGACGAGGTGGGGTGGGAGAACGACGTCCCCGAGGCTGAGTCGGATGACGACGCCGCCGCCGCCGAGTCAGAGAACGACGCAGAGTGGGAGGACGCCGCCGCCGGCATGGCCGCAAAGTCGGAGGACGAAGCGGGGTGGGAGGACGACATCCCCGAGGCTGAGTCAGAGGACGACGTCCCCGCCGCTGAGCCCGAGGACGACGCGGGCGGCGAGGCGGACGCGGGAGAGCCCGACTCCCCGCCCCGATGGTGGACAAGCAACTCGGCGCGCCGCGACCCCCGCAAGGCCGAGCTTTTCCGGAGCCTCGACGCCACCTGCGAAGCCCGCCGCCTCCGGGAGGCTCGACTCCGCAAGCTTCCACCACTGCCGACGGGTGCTGAGGACACCGATGAACCTATTTGGCCACCGAACAGCCCCCATTGGAGGCGCTTCAGGTATACCTCTTCGCCCGCCACCCCAGCCCTCCCCCTCTCGTGTGTAGACGCGGCTTCTGCTTATGAATGCATGATTAGACAGTTTGTTGACCTATGTGATATATGTGATTAGAAAGATCAAAGATGAATCGTGTTTCGTTGCTTCCAGTAATGGGCTTTGGGTAAATCCTGTGATGAAGAGGTTATTGTTGGGAGATTTTACATGTACAATTTACTTGATGCTTCTAGCTATAAGGGAAAATGTGTAGATCTTTTATCCCGTCCCAAGTTAGTTTGGATTTTGGAGAACTATGTTCTGTAGACTAATGCAAATGCTTAGGAAGACCATGATTCATTTTTCATAGTGTAATTGTGATTTGGTTTTATTAGCACACTCGATATTAGGGCTGTTTGTAGAGTAGGTCATCTGCTCTTGCAATTGGTACATTCGATTTACTACTGCTACATTATGCTATGTTCCTATGCTGATGACATCCTGGTCGGTATCTAGCCTAGCTTTCTGGAGCATTATGTTAGCCAAGATGTTAAATATATGTTTGTGAGTTATGTTAGTGAACTGGGTTGTTGATGCCCTAGGTAGAGGTTTTACGTTTGTCCTTTCTGTTGATGGTGAAATCTTGTAATCTGGCCTAGGGATCTCATAACTTTACGTCAGCTCTAGTTATGTAAGCTATTCAATGTTAGAGATTTATGTCATATCATAGTGAACCTGATTTGTGGGAGATTGTACGACTCTATCCAGGGAAATGGAAGGTTTACAATTTTTAGGCTTTGAGCTCACCCTCTTTGCATGTTCATGGTGTTGTCTCCTTTCTACTTTAATTTACGTTCACGTATCTTCTGTCTTGCTATCAAGGATTTCCCTTTATCGGTGTGTAACTTTTGCCATCACCTCCAACAGGGAACTAAGAGCTACAAAATGCAGCCCGGCGAATCTTGTGCTCAACCCTGATGAGAATTCATTATCTCATCCACCATCAAACAAGAGCGAGGAGATGATATCTGACAATGTCGTGGACCAACAGGATGATTCTGAAGACTCCTCTAAAAGTGCATCAAGTCAAATTGTTCCTTATGAGAATGGCCATGGAGAAAACCCCTTACCTCCATCTAAAAGAATAAAACACTCTATTAATACATATGCTGTACAGTGTGGCAAGTGCTGGAAATGGAGACTTGTTCCTACCAAAATGAAATATGAAGAAATTCGTGAGAAAAGTATACAGGTTCGCTTTTCTTGCGAACATGTCCATGGGTGGAAGCCTGGAGTTTCATGCGATGATCCAGCTGATATATGTCAAGATGATGGGTTCTGGGTGATTGATAAGCTATGTGTCTCTCAGGCCCCTCTTGGCTGGGAAAGGAAGATATCTATAAGGAGGGAAGGGGGCGGCAAATTCGCTGATGTGTGAGTAATACTTACTTTTTGCCTAGTATCGTAGTTAATGTGTTCCCCAGCTTTACGTAGTTAGTTCTGAGAAAATGATGTTGCAGTTGTTTTCTCACCCTGCTGGGTCTTAACTCTTGAGATCTCGATGCAATATTTCCCTTCCTTTTTATTAGTAAAATAGCTAGTCTGAATACTACTGATTTAAGTTCCTAGTGCTTATAGGAGTAGACATAATTTATAATTTAGTATACACCATTTCTTGTTCATGGTATATCGCTTGCAGTAGAAGATGTTCAATGTAGTTAAATCCTCACCCAGCTCAATATTGTTGACATGCTCATTTATGTTCTAACGGCGGTATACTGTGCATATTTGGTCGACTGTAATTAGTCATTCCTGTGGTCTGCTATGCATCTACATAGAATGTACCTGTCATTGTATGACTGCTTCCGCTTCGTAACACTCTATATACATGCTTTCAGGTACTATAAACCTCCTAAAGGCAGACAATTAAGATCACTGGAGGAAGCCATCAAGTATGTCTTTCTTTTGCTCAACTTCCCTTCAAGTCTTCACTTTCTTAAGCATGTTAGTGCCCATACACAGTTTTACATTCATCTAGAATGTCAATAGCTGCATCTGAATGGTACACTAAGCAACAATTATTCTACTCCCTCCGATCAAAATAAGTGTCGCAGTTTTGAACTGATTTATTTTGGATCAGAGGGAGTAACAATTATTACAAATCGTTATCATTGGACTTTCACTACCTCAATGGATAAATGGTACCAAGCACACAAGAAGCATTAAGGTTTAATTTTGTGGGTACCTAGTTGGCTAGTTTCATGAATCTGGTCTGTTCTTACAAGTGAAAATTTGAAATAACACTGTATGCAGGCGTAATTGTGTGAACTTCTCCATGTATCTCACTTCAATCTGTCTAGATGTTTATCTGATTCGTCAATTTTTTTACGTTGGTAGGTATCTTCAAGCCAACCCAGATAATGCTGACGGTATACAGCCATTGAAAAAATGGTTTGCGGTGCCTAAACCTCTCCAGCAGCACCTAAAGAAGCGCTGTCGTCAGTCAAAGCGTCTTAAATCAAACGAAGGTATTTTATGCACAACTATTTAACACAGTTACTTTACTGGCATAAAAAATGAGTTACTAGTTGGGGGAGCATCTCTCATCTGGTTGAGAACTTGTGTCAATGAACAATTGTTTCCCAATTACCTTGTCGACTGAGAATGCATTACTAGTTAATATACTTGCAATATCGTCTACTCAATGGAGCTGTTAAAGTGGTAGAACAGGTGGTGAGCTTGTGCGTGCAGGATACTGAAGTGTGCATATAAGGAAAGTTCACACGTTCCACCCATATTTTCTATCATCACAACTGGCTTAGAATCATCAATTGCATCTTACTTCATTCTTTTAAGCTTCTGTAAATCGGATGACACACCCGTAACATAATGTTACGGGCCCGGCAAACTGGTCACCCTCATGCTCAACTCCTTTCACGTCATGGCATGCACCATGGTTGATGGATTATGTTCTCATGTACATCAATGTCAACAATATGACTGTAGGAAAACACGAGTCAGCCAGGTGGGGATCTGTACCCGTGTTTATTATGGCAGCACCTCCTAGATTATGTTCTTGATACTAGCTAGTGATTAGGGATCTTGTAGCAGCTACTAGAGTCACTGTGTGTAGTTCCTGGCCGGTGTTTGATGATGACTGCTGATTAAATCTACCAGTATACTTATGCTCTATATGACCCTTGTGGATCTGACGACGTCCTGATGTGATTAGTTTCTCGGTATTTTCGCTCAAGGGAGATTGTTTATGGCATTGATTGTCTGTTTACTCTTTGTATTTGCGCAACCATCTGATAATTCACCATGCTTTGTTTTTTAATCTCATGACATGTCCTTTTTTCCCAGTGCTACCTCTATCTTGTGCGCTTCCAATTCATGAGGATATCTCGCCCAAGTGTGTGCTGGCCCTGTATGACGAAGACCAATACTAAATGTGACATGCCAACCAGTGCCCAATGTGGCAATGTCAGGCCGCTCCCCTGCGCGATATTTTGTTGTTTCATCTTCTTGTATGTGCTACCTTAGGTAGCTCGCTACCCTTGTACCCTTTTTTTTAACGAATACCTTATACCGTAGTTAGCTCCAGCTTAGATGGAATTGATAAAGTGTTTGGGGTATCTCAACAGAATGATGTCGCGGAAAGTTACTGAAATTGCCACATTGGTTATCCCTCCTTGTGTTAGTGTTTTTTTTTTGTTTTTGCATGGAGTTTGTGTTAGTGTGTTAGTGGGTTTGTGTGTGTGATGTGTATGTCTTTAAGTTCATAATTTCCAGTATAAGCTACCATCATTTTCGTTGAGACCAGCAAAAAATCCGGTAGGACATGGATACCAGAAGTCTCCGCAGGCAAGAAATTGATGGACTACAAGTTTATAAGCTTGTCGTGACAATACAGTTACAGATAGTCCTAGTTAAGGGATTTTTTGGATTGCTGGAATTATAAACATATTTAAGGCTTGTGCTTCCATACACCCCCAAGGATGAAGGGGTATCTTGAATAGAAACACAAGGACGGCTGAGATTTAATTTGAGAAGGGCCAAGCCAACTCAGTCGGCTCGAGCCGAGCTGAGCCAGATCGGAGCCAAACATAGAAGTCTAGAGATCATCTAACCAGGCTGGATCGTGGGACAAAAATAGAGGAAAATATGCAGCTACCAGGATTCGAACCTGAGTCTCACACGAGGCAAAGGAAGCATAACCAGTGGGCTACGTCTGGTATTGTATTAGTATAGAATCAAAATCTGTATTGGCCTATAAGCCTTAGCCTGATCACAGGAAAAATAAAAGAAAATACGTAGCCGCCAAGCCTCGAACCTGGGTCTCCCAGGTTAGATAAAGGGAGGAGAGCCATTGGGCTACAACCATATTTGTGACAAAAATAGAATCCGAGTTTATATAAACATAACGGACGAGGTTAACTGAACTTTAGACGTAAAAAATTCAGACGACACGCGATGGCGACGAAAATTGGTGACGACTAAGAACGATCGACGTGTGACACGACTAGTACCCACCCGCAGCAGCAGCAGCAGCCGACCAGCTGCAAGTAGGCACCGTCGGTGCTGGCAAAACCGGAGACATCGAAGGAGGAGCTGAAGGGCATGCGGCACCTATGCGACCGTGGCATTAAGGCCCTCGTCGCCCTCTACGTCCTCCCACCATCCGACTGCCCGGCGCCTGCCGCCGTCCACGGCATCCCCGTCGTCGACCTGGCCTGTCTCCGCTCGACTGTCCCTTCCGAGCCCGTCGCGGAGCTCGCCGGATTAAACATAATGTGACGATGCATGTGCCATGCACGCAGCTTCTTGTCTACACATTCTTGTCTAACCGCCGGAGCTCGGGCGGGAGCACGGCCATGATGCATGAAGCTTTGGTAACAATGTATTATGCATCTTATTAAGTAATATCTGAATTTTCTGTGGAGCTGAGTGTACACAACATAAGTAGTACATTCCTAACTATACAAAGAAGATTTCCACCGTTCTTTGACTCTGAAATTAAGCATCAAATCATTCAAAATTAATTCTAGAAAATTACCAACATGGAAATGAATATAGATGAACCCATTTTCAACTTGGATAATTATAGCAAGTGATTTTTCTTGACTTGCTTGAAATGACTTATTATTTTTTCCTAGTACAGTATGACCAAATTAGTCACATGTACATTTATTTGTGACAAGTTCAACCTATTATTAATTTCTTTCCCAACGAATCTTGCCACAACTCATATCCATAGCACATTTGGGATATCTGGACCCACATGCAGCACTCATATCCATCTAAATGTATATTTGTCATCTTTGGGACATATGGACTCACATGCAGCACCCCTATACATTTTGACCTAGCACATTTAGGACATGTGGACCCACATGCCACATTCATACCCATCCAGTTGTATATATACCAGCTCTGTGACATGTGGATCCACATGCAACACTCCTAACTATGTTGCATGTTTTGGGATCCACGTGATAGTTGTAGGCCAACTTGTCCACATGTCACAAGGGTGCTAACGGTAGATCAAACTGGCATGATAGGAGTATTTTCATGTGGGTCAACATGTCGAAAAGGTGATAGATATATACCTAGATTGCTAGAGTGTTGCGGTGGGACAACATATATCCCAAAAAGTTGTAGGGGCAGACCTATCTCACAATGAGAATTGCATGTGGGTCCACAGATGTCCCAAAGGTGGTAAGGGTAGACCTAGCAGGTCAGATAGGAGTATAGCATGTGGGTCCACATATCCGAAAGGTGGTAGGGGTAGACGTGTGTGGGTCCACATGCAACCAAGGGTGCTAAGGGTAAACCTAGCTCGATAGGATAGTTGCATGTGGACCATATAAACACTCGTTTCCATCTAGGTACACATCTACCACTTCTGGGACATGTGGTCCCATATGCACACCTACTTGCTAGTCAGATTTATTCACCCCTATCCATCCAGGTTTATTGACGTTGCTGGCTAAGATCGTTGCATGTGGGTCCACATGCCCTAAAGGTGGTAGGAGTGGACCTAGATGGCTGAGAGTGTTGCATATGGGACCACATGCCCGAGTGATGAGAAATGTGTAGCTGGATGGCCATAAGTGCTCCTACTTGTGGGTCCACATGTCCCAATGGTGGAAGGGGTAGACATAGTTGTCAAGTTTCCACAACAACAAAGGGTGGTAGGGATAAACCTAGCTCGCGAGGATAGTTGCATGTGGGTCCACATGTATAAAATGGGGGTAGGTGAACAACTAGTTAGCTAGGAGTGTTGCTTGTGGGTTCACATGTCCAAAATGGGGTAGATGCACAACTAGCTGGCTAGGAGTGTTGCATGTCGGTCCACATGTCACAAAGGTGATATATGTATAGATGGATGGTTATGAGTGTTGTATATGGGTCCACATATGCCAAAGATGGTAGACCTACCACCTTTCTTATATGTGGACCCAGATGCAATACCCCTATACAACTAGGTCTGCCCCTAAACCCTTTGATACTTGTGTATCCACATAAACACTCGTTTCCGTCTAGGTACACATCTACCACCTCTGGGACATGTGGACCCACATGCACGCCTACTTGCTAGTCAAGTTTATTCACCCCTATTCATCCAGGTCAACTGGCCTAGCTGGCTAAGAGTGTTGCTTCTTGCACGTCGATCCACATGCCCCAAAGGTGGTAGAAATGGACCTAGATGGCTGAGAGTGTTGCATATGGGTCCAAATGCCCCAGTGATGATAAATGTGTAGCTGGATGGCTATAAGTGCTCCTACATGTGGGTCCACATGTCCAAAATGGTGGCAGGAGTAGACATAGTTGTCAAGGATCCACATGCAAACAAGGGTGGTAAGGGTAAACCTAGCTCGCTAGGATAGTTGCATGCGTGTCCACATGTATAAAATGGGGTAGATGAACAATTATCTGGCTAGGAGTGTTGCATGTGGGTCCACATGTCCAAAATGGGGTAGATGCACAACTAGCTGGCTAGGAGTGTTGCATGTGGGTCCACATGTCACAAAGGTGATATATGTACAGATGGATGGTTAGGAGTGTTGTATATGGATCCACATATGCCAAAGGTGGTAGACCTACCACCTTTCATACATGTGGACCCACATGCAACACCCCTATACAATTAGGTCTGCCCGTAGACCCTTTGATACATGTGGACCACATAAACACTCGTTTCCATCTAGGTACACATCTACCACTTCTGGGACATGTGGTCCCACATGCGCACCTACTTGCTAGTCAGGTTTATTCACCCCTATCCATCCAAGTTTATTGATGTAGCTGGCTAAGAGTGTTGCATGTGGGTCCACATGCTCTAAAGGTGGTAGGAGTGGACCTAGATGGCTGAGAGTGTTGCATATGGGTCCACATGCCCCAGTGATGAGAAATGTGCAGCTGGATGGCCAGAAGTGTGCTCCTATATGTGGGTCCACATGTCCCAATGGTGGCAGGGGTAGACATAGTTGTCAAGTTTCCACAAGCAACCAAGGGTGGTAGGGATAAACCTAACTCGCTAGGATAGTTGCATGTGGCTCCACATGTATAAAATGGGGTAGGTGAACAGCTAGTTGGCTAGGAGTGTTGCATGTGGGTCCACATGTCCAAAATGGGGTAGATGCACAACTAGCTAGCTAGGAGTGTTGCATGTGGGTCCACATGTCACAAAGGTGATATATGTATAGATGGATGGTTAGGAGTGTTGTATATGGGTCCACATATGCCAAAGATGGTAGACCTACCACCTTTCATATATGTGGACCCAGATGCAACACCCCTATACAACTAGGTGTGCCCCTAAACCCTTTGATACTTGTGTATCCACATAAACACTCGTTTCTGTCTAGGTACACATCTACCACCTCTGGGACATGTGGACCCACATGCACGCCTACTTGCTAGTCAGGTTTATTCACCCCTATCCATCCAGGTCAACTAGCCTAGCTCGCTAAGAGTGTTGCATGTCGGTCCACATGCCCCAAAGGTGGTAGGAGTGGACCTAGATGGCTGAGAGTGTTGCATATGGGTCGACATGCCCCAGTGATGATAAATGTGTAGCTGGATCGCTATAAGTGCTCCTACATGTGGGTCCACATGTCAAAAAGGTGGCAGGGTTAGACATAGCTGTTAAGAGTCCACATGCAACCAAGGGTGGTAGGGGTAAACCTAGCTCGATAGGATAGTTGCATGTGGGTCCACATGTATAAAATGGGGTAGATGCACAGCTAGCTGGCTAGGAGTGTTGAGTGAATCCATATGTATAAAATGGGGTAGATGCATAACTAGTTGGCTAGGAGTGTTGCATGTGGGTCAACGTGTCCTAAAAGTGATATATGTACACATGGATGGTTAGAAGTGTTGTATATGAGTCCACATGCATGAAAGGTGGTAGATTCGCTAAAATAATTGGTCATTTTTTCATAGATTCTTGACCTAAAATGCACTTTTTTGAAACATTTGTTGAGCAAAAAATATTTTTTTGACAAGTCCAACATATTATTTATTTTTTTCTTAACAAATTTTTTGAAAAAAGTGCATTATGTCACGTGTAGGGTTTAATTTTTTGACAAGTCCAACATATTATTTATTTTTTGCTCTGAATGAACAGGTTCATTTGTAAGCAAGTGATTTTTTCGACCTGCTTGAAATGACCAATTCTTTTTTCCATATGCGTTAGTTCAAGATGGCTAGGGGTGTTGCTAGGGGTCCACGTTGATAATTTAATGGTTAAAAAGTAGATGCCATGGATATGTTGCCCGCAAGAAAATATTGGATTTAATAAATATTAGTGGAGTGACATGAATATTTGGTTGGCTACAAGAATTGATGAGTTAGATACCTTACATGTTGAGATGGAAATATACTTAATGCATGTTAGGTAAGTTTTGATTTATAAGAGGTATAGATTGTTCTTCATCTCGAATCTATTGTGATCAACATGCGTAGTAGTCTGACTTATGTTTTCTGTTATTTTTATACTAGTACAAAGCGGTAGTTCTTTTTTATCTATTTTTTACTAGTAGAGAAAGTGGATTTTTCCTATTCCCCACCCATATTTATTTATCCTAAAAACCCTGTCTCAAAAAGGGAATTGAAAAGTATACTGAGTATTTCTTTGCAAGCCAAAATCGAATATTTGTGTTTTCTAGTTAACAAAGGGAATAGTAAAAAAGTTAGATTTTATAGTTTTTTTCTAATTGTGATTTATTGTACTAATAGGAACTAGGAAGTAGACTTTTCTAATTCCCACCCATTTTTATTTACTCTAAAAAATCACTGTCCCAAAAAGGGAATTGAAAATTATACTGGATATGTTTTTGCAAGAAAAACATGGCCAAAGAATAAAAAAGGGGATAGGCAAGTTGAAAAATAGAACAAAAAAAGGGAATAGAGATAAGAGATAAGCATTTTTTTTTGTGCATGTGCATGGCAGTTTAAAATGCTCACGTCCAATTTAGATGCATGGGTCCGATAAAAAAAGGTGAATCATTGTTCCGCATGCATATGCATGCATTGCATGAGCAAAGAGTAAAAAAAAATGCGTACCCTTGTATGCAAGCACGAGGAAAGGGTAGCAGTATAGCTAGAAAAAAATAAAAGGATAAAAATAGAGGGGACCGTGTTGCATGCACATGATGAGAAAAGAGAAAAGATTCAGTCAGGACCATGCTGCATGTGACGAGAGAAATGGACGCTCTCAAGCGCGAGATTAATCAATAGTCTACGGAAACATTTAATATATTTAATCTCTGCGTGTAGTACTAAGACAGAGAATTCGCTTGCCTCAGTTGGTTAGCACAGCCGCACTAGCCTCGCTCCTACCTGCAGGTCACAGGTTCGATTTCTGCCCCAAACAACTTATTTTTCGCGCGTAGCTTTCTTTCCGTATTGATCGGCTAGCCTAGTCTCGGCTCAAGCCGAACTGAATTGCCTCAGTTGGTTAGCACAGCCGCACTAGCCTCGCTCCTACCTGCAGGTCACAGGTTCGATTTCTGCCCCAAACAACTTATTTTTCGCGCGTAGCTTTCTTTCCGTATTGATCGGCTAGCCTAGTCTCGGCTCAAGCCGAACTGAATTGGCTTACAAAAATAATCACCTCGGCTCGGCTTGGTACGTTTATGTGATTGTGAGATTTGGGGGTGTATGGAAGCACGAGCCCATATTTAAATGTTAAGTTTAAAGGAGAAATGAACAGAGAGAGCACATTGGTTGACATTCAAGGGAAACATGCATGTTGAGATTCTTGTAGGACTAAAGATACTGAAATATGCATCCCAATCATATTGATCCTTTCCTGTATAATCCACCATCATTTTCGTTGAGACCATCTTTTTTTTTTTTTTTTTTGAGAATTGTTGAGACCATCTAATATTGACTATTGAGGTAGGGTATGGATAACAAAAGTTTCTGTAGGTAACTTTTTTTTGATGGGCTACAAGCTTACCAGAAAGTTGCAGATAGGCTTTTTTTGGATGCTGGAATTATAGGCAGGACTGGAATGTTAAAGTTTGCAGGTGAAACAGAGCGCACGCCCAATATGGTCTGCGTGCTGATGTTTCTTGCACGGGATGGGAGGGCGAAGCTCCAGACTTCGTTTCAGTTTTAGTTGCCAGCGATATTGCTGTGCACTATGAGTAATGGTAGATTTGTTTTCATGTCAAAAAAAAAAGAAGAACTAGCTACAGCAGCGGGTGTACGTTCCCGGTTATCGGCTACTTCGTCGCCGGCGATAACTCCGCGTCGGGGTACCGCAGCAGCGCATCCATGCATGGGGATCGCTTGCCCTGTCCTCTTCGCCGTCTTGCAGCTGGCGCCATCCGCGGACTACTCCGGTGACGGCCTCTTGTCGGTGGCAGTGGTACTGGTGGGAGTACGGCGAGCCTCACGGACGTATGCAGAAGGCATGCACGCCATCCGGCCGCTGGGCGGGGTCACTGAACAAGCGAGCTACCTGACGATGTAGCAGTCGTCGTTGGCGCCGTTGCACGGAAGGGGCGTATCTAGGGGGTGGGCCCTCCAAAAATGCAAAATTGTTTATATCATTTGGTTTACACTTGTTCTAATAATAGTATAAAAGCATAATTAAACGTTATTTGTTGGAATTGTGAGGATACTTAGACCAAAATATACTATTTATCATGTACTATTTACAAAATTTGAACACATATATTGAACATGTGTTGTTTTGGCACCCCCAATATTATGAATCTAGATCCAAAAATGCAAAATTGTTTATATCATTTGGTTTACACTTGTTCTGGGGGGGGTGTGCCATGGGCCCTCCAAAAATGCAAAATTGTTTATATCATTTGGTTTACACTTGTTCTAATAATAGTATAAAAGCATAATTAAACGTTATTTGTTGGAATTGTGAGGATACTTAGACCAAAATATACTATTTATCATGTACTATTTACAAATTTTGAACACATATATTGAACATGTGTTGTTTTGGCACCCCCAATATTATGAATCTAGATCCGCCACTGTTGCGCGGATGAAGATCGCCATACACCTTGCAAAAGTTACACTGGAGTCCACAAGGGCCCTTTGCACCTTGCAAAGTTAGAAGATTGTTTTTACGAAGTTGGTCTAATTCGTGGATGAGTTACCTCCATTTCTTCGTGACCTCTTTTCCATGCACGAGTTATGTGGTCGATGTTCTTCCCTCTCTACCTCCGAATATTTGATTTGTAACCTACTTAGCACACACTGTATATAATTAACCACATATATATCTTCACATCCTTTTTCATGGAGATATGTAACTTTCATGGGACATTTCAATTTTTCACACATAAAATGCATCCAACTATGACATGAGGTTGGATGGATACGTATCTTACCCATGACATTTAATTAATGTTTGCTTCTTTTAGGTGCAAACTATATTCGATTATTGAGTTATATGTCGATCCTAGACAATCTTCTTCGTTTGATCATACAATTATAATTGTCTCATTACTTGATCTATCTACTTAATGTTCGGGATCAAACTGATCTCGTGTGTTAACCACATGTCAAATAGCCAACTATCAATACAATTCTGGGTAGATCGAGACATTGAATGATAGGAGGAAACCAGTTAAGAATATAGTATGAGATATCTAGAACAATATTTTCTTTATTAATAGTTGTGCATCCAAATTACTGCAAATTATACATATCTCGACTCTTCGATTATGACCATTAACATATACGCAATCAATTGTTGTCAAATTAAATGGTTTTCCATAATAGCATGTATTTTGTTTTTTTGCTCTTTATGACATTAATGAACTTCATTCAATCACGCTCCTCAAGAATTTGCATGTCTTATGTTAAGATTTCTAACCGTTAGAATGGAACCCTCAATATACTTTTAGAGCATAACCCCTATTAGTGAGACTTTCAATAGGGTAAGCCGACATACATGCCAAATTTCTTCTCAGTTAGCCCACCCCCATGTTAGGAGAATTGATTGCCCTACGTCACGCCCTCTTTTCCGTAACTTATCAACCTAGTTTGCTTTCCAATACCCCAAAGTTAGGTTTTAGGGGTGCTCAACTCGCATGTAGTTTCATAAAAGACCGTAACTAGTGTTGCTATTTCTTTTTGCCAGCATCTATCTAGCTATTTAAACATGGTCGCTCAATTCGCCTCCTTTATCTTTTCACTCTCTCTATAAATAGAATCTTTATAAAACACTTATTTATAATATGGACGTCTATTATTTTAAACGGGCCTTACACAATTATAAAAAGGGTGGGGAGGTCGAGAGAGTCTACAAAGCTCATTCTCTCACTCTCCCAAAACCCTCTATGTCCTCTAGTGGAGTCCGCCCTTACGCAAAGCAGCGGCCCACCCACAGTATGACCCTTGTTTCAGACCCCACCATCAAGCAGGAAGACCAAGAAGAGGGCCTGTGAAATCTTTATAAACATTTATTTTTAATAGATAGATGGCTATTATTTCTTTCTAAATATAATAAAATCATTATTGTTCACATGTTAGAGCATCTCCACCGGGGGCCTCCAAATGACCCCCAAAGGCCCATTGGGGGTCCGGACGCCTAAAAACGCCACCAGCGGCACCCCCCAAAGGGTCGCCCCGAGCAAAATCGTGTCCGGCACCCCCGAAGAGGCCTCCAAATTTGAAGGCCCTCTTGGGGGTGCCGGACATGGGTGCGGACATGCTTCTGACAGGGCTGGGCCGCCCGTCATACGCACAGCGCCCTGCCCCGTGTTAACTTGGGCTTGGCAGGAGGCCGTTGCGCCGCGTTTAATGGCGAGGCGACGAGACGGCGGCTCGCCTGTCATCACGCATCGCAATAGCGAAGCGACGCCTCGCAATAACGCCGTGCCCGTTCCCATGGCGCAGACGGAAGCGACGCGTGCTGCAGTCGCAACGGCTGCCCGCGGCGGCGCCCTGCGCACGCGTCGTCGGCGTCAATGCGTGGTCAGGCGAACCGGTGGCCGCGTTAATGCTGGCCACCCAACCCCGCTCCTCCGGCCGCCTTTAAAACCCGGCCAGGCGATGCCGTACAAGCAGAAGATCGACCCCAAGTACTCCATCTCGGCGCCCTACTGGCACGCCGTGGTGGACGCGGAGTACGAGGCGCGCTGTGCCGGCGACTTCCTCCCTACCGGCGCGCGGGAACCAACGCCGGAGTTGTCTGCATCGGACGACGACGACGCAGCCGAGGAGGACGACGACGACCCCGAGCTGCCCGATCTACCTATAGAAACGGCAGACGCATCTTGGTCAGCAGCACCGCCGCCACCGGAGAAGGGGGCGCAAGGTGAAGCCGGCGAGGCTTCCGATCAGGCGGCTAGGCGGTAGATGAAATCCCACCACGCGCCGGCCGCGAAACCAGAAGCCTCAGCCACGGCGAGGCTTCGTTTCTAAAAGCCGTAGCCGATGGGAATAGCAGATGAAACTTCCCGCACCGGATCATCGAGACATGCAAGTCTGTTGATGATTCTGGCGCTTGGTTCGCATCTTCTTCCCCTTCGCTAGGCCATGGAGCGGCATCTCTCCTCGCCGCCGGCGCGTGTAGTGGTTGGCTAGACGTTGTAGCGTGTAGTCGGTACCGGCGTAGTTTAAGTTTAGTTTGTTAAATCTCGTTTAGATTTTAAATTGTAAGTTTGTTAAATCTCGTTTAATAAAATCCGCCGTCCGCAAGGTGTTCGATGATTTGCTCGCGTTTGGGGGGCGGACGTTTGGGGTGCGCCGCTGTGGACGCGGTCGAAAACATGGACGGACACATGGGGTGCCGGACACGAATTTGGAGCCCCCGGTGGAGATGCTCTTAGATAGGTCTTACTCGTTATAAAAAGATTGATAAGATAGATATATCTCATTATCTCCTACTACACCCCTTCTCTCTTCTCTCCACTAGAGTTGGCCCTTACACTGACAACAGTCCACCCCCTTGTTTCAGACCCCACCACCGAGCCCGTCAACCACCGCCCCAGCACGCACGGAGAAGAAGAGGCTTACCACCGCTCCGCTGACCTCTCCCTTCGCGTCTGCAGGCGCAAGCCCCGAGGCGGAGTCGGAGGACGACGTCCCCGCCGCTGAGTTGGAGGACGAGATGGAGTGGGACGAGGCCGCCGCCGCCGCCGCCGAGTCGGAGTGGGAGGACGACGTCCCCGCCGCTGAGTCGGAGGACGAGGTGGAGTGGGACGAGGCCGCCGCCGCTGAGTCGGAGGACGAGGGGGGTGAGGCGGACACGGGAGAGCCCGACTCCCCGCTCGCATGGTGGCCAAGCAACTCGGCGTGCGGCGACCCTCGCAAGGCCGAGCCCTTCCGGAGGCCCGACGCCGTCCGCGAAGCCCGCCGCCTCCAGGAGGCTCGCCTCCTCAAGCGTCCACCGCCGCCGACGGGGGCTGGGGACCCCGATGAGCCTAGCCCCCATTGGAGGCGCTTCAGGTATACCTCTTCGCCCGCCACCGCGGCCCTCCCCCGTCGGTTGATGTATGATTAGGCAGCTTCTTGACCAATGTATATGATTAGGAAGATTCAAGGATTAATGCATTTCCTTTGCTTCCAAAAATGGGCTCCGTGAAAAACCTGTGATGAAGCCGTTCATGTTCGGAAATTTCAGATTTTACATGTCCAATAGATTCGATGTTCCTAGCGAAAAGGGGAAATCTGTAGGTCCAAGTTAGCTTATATTTTGGGGACTGTGTTCCGTAGACTAATGGAAATGCTGAGGAATTTTCTTATGATATGAATGTGATTTGGTGTTGATTTGCATGCTTGGGATGTTTGAAGAATAGGGCCATCTGCTATTGAAATTGGTAAATTCGATTTATTTGCTACAGTGTGCTATTTTCCTAAAGCTGATGGCATCTCGATCGTATCTAGCCTAGGGTTCTGGAGCATTACGTTAACTCAAGCTGTTAAATATATATTTTCGAGTTATGTTGGTGAATCGGATTGTAGATGCCCTAAGTATACTGATGAGGTGTTACATTCTGCCTTTCTGTTGTTAACAGAATCATGGAATCTGGCCCGGGGGTCTCAGAAATTTTCGTCAGCTCTAGTTACGTAAGCTGTTCATTGTTAGAGATTTATGTCATACCATACTGAACCTGATTTTGTGGGGATTGTATGGTTCTAGTGCCAATGATATTTTGATATGTATCCAGGAAAATGAACGATTTGCTATAGTTAGGCTTTGACCTTTGAGCTCACCCTCTTTGCATGTTCATGGTGTTGTCTCCCTTCTACATTAATTTACGTTTTCTTATCTTCTGTTTTTCTATCAAGCTTTTCCCTTCCCCAGTGTGAACTTTTGCCATCACCTCCAACAGGGAACTAAAAGCTAGGAAGTCCAGCCCGGCTAATCCTGTGCTCAACCCTGATGAGAATTCATTATCTCGTCCACCATCAAACAAGAGTGAGGAGGTATTACCTGACAAGGTTGCGGGCCAACAGGGTGACACTAAACACTCCACTAAAAGTGCATCAAGTCAAATTGTTCTTCTTGAGAATGGCCATGGAGAAAACCCGTTACCTGTTCTGCCTAAAAAAAAAAGAAATACACCATCGATAAATATGCTGTACAATGTGGTGACTGCCGGAAATGGAGACTTATTCCTACCAAAACGAAATATGATGCAATTTGGGAAAAAAAGTAGACAGGTTCCTTTTCTTTGCGAACATGTCCATGGGTGGAAGCCTGGAGTTTCATGCGATGATCCAACGGATATATCTCTAGGTCATGGGTTCTGGGCAATTGATACAGAATGCATCTCTCAGACCCCTCTTGGGTGGGAAAGGACGATATCTATAAGGAGTGAAGGGTCCACCAGATTTGCTGACGTGTGAGTAATACTTCTTTTGGCCTAGCATCGTAGTTAATTTGTTACCCAGATTTACATAGTTATTTTTAAGCAAATGATGTTCCAGTTGTTTTCTTATGCCGATGGGTCTTAACTCTTTAGATCTCAGATGCATACTTTCTCTCTATGTTATCTAGTATAACCGCTAGGCTGAATTCTACCGATTTAAGTTCTACAGCTTATAGGGGTGGAGGTGGACATAAATTATAATTTAGTATACACCATTTTTCATTTATGATATATCGGTTGCAGTAGAAGATCTTCAATGCAGTTAAATCGTAACCCAGCTCAATATTGTTGACATGCTCGTTTATGTGTTAGTCATCTTTATGCTGTACATGTTGGTTGATGGTTGATCAGTCATTCCTGTGGTCTGCCACACACCTATATAAAATGTACTTGCCATTCTGTATAAGTGTTTTATGACTGCTTGGTAACATTCTATATACATGCTTTCAGGTACTATATTTCTCCCTCAGGCAAAAAATTTAGATCAATGACTGAAGTCAAAAAGTATGCCAACATTCTTTTTGTCAACTTCCCTTCAAGATCTTCACTTTCTTAACCATATTAATGCCCATACACAGTTTTGCAGTCATGTAGCATGTCGATAGCTGCATCAGAATAGTATCCACTAAGCTACAATTATTCTCATAATCGTCACAAAGCGTTATCATGTACTTTCACTACCTCAATGGCTAAATCATACGAAGCACACAAGCAGCATTCAGGTTTAAGTATTTGGGTGCCTAGTTTCATGAATCTGGTTTGTTCTTGGTTTCTTTTTTTAGAGAAAACGCAAGTTTTATTTCATTGAAAAGGTAGAAAGTTCGGTTACAATCCTCCTAGAGGCGATACAACATGTATAGGGATCAGTGGACGTCCCAGGTTGGTGGCAAAATGACCCGCAGGCCAAGTGCCCCTGCTCGAGCCCACATCCTAGCTTCGTCTTTGATCTTGGCGACCACGGCGTGTACGAGGGGTTGTGCTCCTTCGAAAACACAGTCGTTGCGCATCTTCTAGATCATCCACGGCGTGAGGAGTGTGATGGAGGCGAGCCCCTTTCGCATTGGCTTGGGCATGTCCTGTTTAGCACGGCTCCACCAGTCCATGAGGGAGTTCTCGAGGTTTGGTGCTGCAATTGGTATCCTGAGCCATGCAAGAACGTCATGCCAGGTCTGTCTAGTGAACGGGCACTCCAGCAGCAAGTGGTGCATCGTCTCGGGGACCTGATCGCATAGGGGGCAGCGTGGGTGGTGTTGCAGGCCGCGATGTGCCAGCCTATCGGCCGTCCAGCAGCGGTCAAGGCCAGCGAGCCAGTGGAAGAATTTCACCCTTGGTGGCGCCCATGTCTTCCAAGTAAGCTTCCAGGAGGTGCAGGTGATGGAGCCCTGGAACACCGCGTCGTAGGCGGAGCTGGCTGTGTATGTGCCGGTAGCCGTCCATCTCCAGAGCAATTGGTCAGGCATGTCCGTGAGGGTGAAGTGCTCGAGCGCCTGCCAAAGCTGAAGGTACTGGCCAATTTCCATGATGCCGATGGTTCCCTGGATGTCGCGCGCCCAGCTATTGTGCTGGAGGCCATTGGCAACCGTCCTGATCTTGCGGCGGCGTTTGGGGACGCAGGCATACAGGGCAGGTGCCGTCTCACGGATGGATCTGCCGCTGATCCAGCGGTACTCCCAGAAGCGCGCCGTCATGCCGTTCCCCACAACCATTGTGGTGGAGGCGAAGAAAAGCGCGCGTTCATGTGCGGAGAATTGCAGATCGAGGTCCCTTCACGCACGATCCGTGTCGGTCCTTGCGAACCACTGCCAACGCAAACGCAAAGCAAGCCCCATGCGCTCCAGGTCTTGGACGCCCAAGCCGCCGAGGGGGATGGGGCGACATACCCGTCTCCAATTGACGTGGCAGTGGCCTCCATTGGCTTCAGCACGGCCCGCCCATAGGAAGCCACGCTCGATCTTCTCAATTTGACGGAGAACCTTCTTCGGGGGTGCGTAGGCGAGGAGCTGGTGTATCGGGATGGCACCAAGCACCGCCTTAACGAATGTCAGCCGCTGTCTTGGTCCTGCTCTTGGTTTCTTACAACTGAACATTTGAAACAACACAGTATGCAGGCTTAAAATATGTAACTTCTCCATGTGGTTCAATTCAATCTGTCTAGATGTTTATCTAATTTCAAATGTTACATTTGATAGTTATCTTCAAGACAACCCAGACTGTGCTATCTGTTTACATATGTCTCAGTTTTCGTTCACGATACCTGAATGTCTCGAGGATTACGAAAAAAAGCGCCATCCTCAGTCAAAGCGTCGTCGTCGTCATTAGTCAAATTCTCTTGAACCAAATGAAGGTATTTTATGCACAACTTAAGCACATTTACTTTACTGGCATGATAAATGAATTACTGGTTGGAGGAGCCTCTCTCTTCTGGTTGAACAATGGCTACTATTGCTTGATATTTGGATTTGTATCAATGAACAATTGTTTCCAAATTGCCATGTTGACTGAGAATGCATTACTGGTTAATGTACTTGTAATATTGTCTACTTAATGGAGCAATTAAAGTGGTAGAACAGGCGGTGAGCTGGTGTGTGCAGGTTAGTAGGGCGTGCATGTAAGGAAAGTTCAACGTGCCACTCATATTTTATATGATCAAAATCCGTTTTGATATCATCAATTGGATATTTGGATCTTACTTCAATGTTTTTTAAATTTCTGTAAATTGGATGGCACACCTGATAACACAGTGTAGACCATTGCACGGTACGGATTATATTCTCCTATTCCATGAATATAAACATCATGACAGTTCTGTTAATGCGTGGTGCCTACAATAAGAAACCACGAGCCAGACGGGTGTGTAACTTGTACCCCCTGTTGATTTTGGCACCACATCCTAGATTAAGTTCTTGCAACTAGCTAGTGATTTAGGGATCTTGTAGCAGCTGCTAGGATCACTCTGTGGAGTCCCTTGGTGGTTGGTGATGACTGCTAATTTCATCTACCAGTATACTTAGGGCATCTCCAGCCGTCCCCCCCCCCCCCCCCCCCCCCCCCCAAGTTTTGGTGCGGCGCTTTTTTGCGTTTGCGCCGGCGCTATCTGGGACCTGTGGGGGAGGGGGGGGGGCGAAGTTTCCACTCGTTTCAGCCCCCAGAAAACACAAATCAACATAATTTCAAAGTTCTCATTCCCGCCCCAAAAACAGCCCGAGTTCGGCTATCGAAATAGCCACAGTTGGGCTATCATACAAAAAAAAGCCATATAGTTCGGCGAATGGATCAAGCCACGGTTCAGCGATCTGGTGAATTGGCTACATTCGGCATGCTGCTGATACGCAGATCAGATCAGATGGTCGCCGGCGACACCTCGGCAACCTCGGCATCATCGTCGAGCTCGATGGGCGTGGTCGTCGGAGCAGGGGCAGAGGTCGGAGTGGCCGTAGGCTCGGCGGTAGGCTCGGTGCTCGGCGGCGGCGTGATCGTGGCCGAGCTCGTGTCGGCTGGACTGGCCGAGCTCGTGTCATCTGGAGTGGTGGAGCTCGGAGTCGCCGTCGCCGTCGGGGTCGGGGCGGGATGTTGTCGGACTTCTGGCGCGCCTCGTCGGCGATCCACTTGGCGTTGGTCCAGCCCGGTGGCCTCTTCTTCGCCGCCCTTGGCTTCCTCGGCTGCTCCTTCACCTCCAAGGCGGCGGAGGGGGCGGCGACGGCGGCGATGCGGGGGCCGGTGAATTTGCTGGGAGCTATGGCGGGCAGATCTGAGGGAAATGGCGGAATCGGCCGGCGGGGGATATATGTGGGGCGAAAATGGAGGGAAAGAGCAAAATTATGGAGGGAAGGGCCAAAATATGGAGGGAAATCGCCGTGGCTCGCCGACAGGTCTGGCCCGCGGATGCCTTTTGCCCCTCCAAGCGAGCCCCGGCGCGCTGGGTTTGGCTTGGGTGCGCCGGCGCAAAACGGCGCAAAGCGGCGATAAATGGGGTTCTGGGGGGACGACCGGTAGAAAACGGCGCAAAGCGGCGCTAAAAGGCCTCCTGGGGGCGCTGGGGGACGACTGGAGATGCCCTTATATACTTTGACCCGTGCGCATCATAGGATGTCCTGATGTGATTTGCTTATCGGTATTTGTACGTGTTCTCGTTCAAGTGAGATTGTTTATGGCATTGATTCTCTGTTTACTCTTTGTATTTGCGCAACCATCTGAAAATCCGCACATGTTTTTTTTATCTGATGACATGCCTCTTTTTTTAAAGTGCTACCTCTATCTTATGCGCCTCCAATTCATGAGGATCTCGCGCAAAACTGCCTGCTGGCCCTGTGTGACAAAACCCAAGACTGTATGTGACATGCGAGACAGTACTAGCGTCAGGCCGCTCTCCAGCCCGATATTTTGTTGAATGTGCTATACCTTAGGTAGCTCGCTCCCCTTATATGGTAGTCGGGTCCTGCTTAGATGGGATTGAGAAAGTTTTTGGGACATTGACATCTCAACACAATGATGTCGCCGAAAGTTATGGAGACTGCCACCTTGGTTATACCTCATTGTGTAGTGTTGGTGTGTGTGATGTCCATGTCTATTAAGTGCATGTGTAAGCTACCATTTTCGTTGAGACCAACGAATAATGGTGTAGAACATGGAAAACAATAGTTTATGTAGGCAAAAGTTGATCGGCTAAAAGCTGCTTATCACCCAGTCATGTCAAAAGGTTTGCAAATAGCTTTGGTTAAGTTGCTCAACTTTTCTCCGATCTGTTGCTCAAAATTGTTTTTACAACCCCTCGCGTCAAGTGAGGAGCTTCCTGCGGCCGCCTGTCCCCTCCACAGATCCATGTGAGGAGCCCTCTACGGGGCCCACTCACAATTTTCATGCCACTGCCCTCCTCCCTTCCTCTAGATCGTCAATCGGATGTCATCTTTGTCAGGTTCTGTGGAGTTTGATTTTCGATTCATTGCGTGTATACTTTTTTTTTAAAAGAGTGAAACGCACCAGAGGTCACGAAGTTGCGCGGAAAGGAAGGATTGGTCACCAAGTTGGAAACGCTCAATTATGGGTCACGAACTTGTGGATTTGCGAAACTTTGGTCATTCCGTCACGACGGACGTTAAGTTGCTGACGTGGCGGATTGATTTTTTACAGAAAACACCTTAAACTTTTGTTTCTTCTAATTGTTTGGTCATTTTTCGATATTTGTTTTGGAAAAGCCTGGTGGTCATCCGGCGGATCGCTGGCACGCATCCTCCACGCACCATGGCCAACTTCAACCTCTTCCTCCTCACGCTCGCTCTCGTCGTCGCCGCCAGCGCCAACACCGGCCGAGCATTTAGTGCTGCCTGGGACGACAGCGACGACCTGCCGTAGCGGCAGGAGGCCATGGCGGAGGCCGTCCGCGTGATGTCTAGGTACGACGCGGCAAAGGACGCCCCGATGCGATCAAGCGGGCGGTCGCCATGGTGTACGGCGCGATTGAGCCGCTGCGTCCCATCTTGAAGGCCATTAGCAAGATGCCCGCGAGGACCGCCGCCGAGGTCCACGCCAAGGAGGACGCCGGCGCCGCGGCCAACGAGCTGCTGTCTCGCCACCTGGGCTAGCTGCTAATGGCCCACCGTTCGTTGACTTTCTTTCTCTTCCCCAATTTCTTCTCACACGAGCGTCCCCATTGAAGAGCTCGCGAGTGTGTCACCATGGAAGAGCTCGCGCCGCTGGTCCACGTCTCGGCCTCGCGCAACGCACCGCACCGCTTCTTGCAGGGCTGCACGCCGCCAGGTTCCGGACTTGCCGAGGCCTGCCGCCGCCACCTCGCGCTCGACTCCGGCCACCTCCACCTGCGAGCTCCCCTTGGAGCCGCTCGAGACTGCCAGGTTCGGGACTCGCCACGGCCTGCCGCCACCACTTCGTGCTCGACTAAGAGCAAGTCGGAGAAGGCCATCCGGAAGTTTCACCCACGCAGGCAAAACTCGATCCCCTTTTCGGCCGCCGCCGTCGCCGGCCAAATTCCGGCGAGTTCGGGCCTCTCCCCGCGCCACCGTCTGGGACGCGCGGAGGTCCGAGCTGGCCGAGGTGTGGGGGGCGGCATCGCCGCCGCGCTCGGGCCGTGGGAGCGGGTGTTTGATGGCATGTCGGAGAAGGCGCTACGGGAGCTGCTCGCTTCCATCGAGGTGTCACAGAACGACGGCATCGGTGGTGTGGGCCGTGGGGCTGGGGCGACCTAGGAGCCGGCGGGCGGCCTGGGATCCGAGCAGCGGTGAATCCGAGCAACGACGGCATCGGTGGTGTGGGGTTATGTGCAAAAAGGCAAATAATTGAAAAGGACCTAGCCATTGCAAGAAATAAAATTTGATGGGGGTATTTGTAAAAAATCAGTCCGCCACGTCAGCAACTTAACGTCCGTCGTGACGGAATGACCAAAGTTTCGCAAAGCCACAAGTTCGTGACCCATAATTGAGCTTTTCCAACTTGGTGACCAATCCTTCCTTTCCGCGCAACTTCGTGACCTCTGGTGCGTTTCACTCTTTAAAAAACCATTGTGTGTATACTTGATTGGCCGTAAAATTTGTCCAGATCCTATCAAGTTGTGACTACTTGTGTTTCTAGATTTTTAGTAGGTTGTTTGAGGGTATTTTTCGCTGCATCCTCCTGGAATATTTGAATGATACATTTCTTGAACCAAACAGGTTTCTGTTTTAATCATTCCGTTAACATTAGCAGTGTAGTCTGATTACATATACTTTTACGTTGCCGTTTCCGAACCAAACAAGTTGACATTGTATACTTTCTCTTGTCATACTTTTTTTTTGAAGTGTTGTGTCTCATCGCATGTTCAGGGACGGCTAATGGCCATAGGGTTTTAGACCGTTTGATGTTCTGTTCTCCAGTCAGTGCGATGGGCTACTGAAATTGCTATTGACCTTCGTCGGGCAGGTAAGCAGATGACTGCAAAACCTGTCCGCATGGTCTCTCGGTGGAAACCCCCAGACCCAGGCTTAATTAAGATAAATGTCGACGCTGGATATAAACCTGATATGCAGGAAGGTTCCATGGGCATAGTCGTACGCGATCATACTGGGAAGCTGAAGTCTTGAGAGATGGGGTGCGGCTGGTACTAGACATGGGACTTCAACATGTTTGCGTGGAAACTGATTCTTTAGAAGTTGTCAAAGCATGGAAGGACACAGGATATCTATAGCATTTGTCAAGAGGTAGAAGAGCTTGGCGGATTATTTTCTAGTTTTGATATCGATCATGTAAGTAGAACTACCAATACGGCAGCGCATGCTTGTGCTCTTAGAGCCCGGGTCAGGAGAGAAGGAGGTGCTTTTGGATTAACTTCACGCCACCATTCGTTGTAATTCCGCTGTTTGAGTAATATAGCTCTTTAATTCGCAAAAAAAGAATAATTCGTTTAATTATGCATCATATTGAACTGCATCTAATCTGCTTGTGACAAGCATCTCAGATGTGCTTTAATGTCAAATCATATGCATTACTATTTCAGGAGTGACACTAAACATTCACGTACGCAAAACAAAACAAATGCGTCGAGCATAACAATTTGTTTCCATTTACATTTCGAACTTTTGCATTCATGCATGCCATCATTGGTTAGGCGAAGAAACGTCTATGAAGAACTAGCTACAACTGCGGCCGTACGTTCTTGGATCACGGCTGCTTCGGCGCCGGCCGCCGGCGGTAACTCGTGTACGGCGTCCATCGAGATCCCTTGCCCTGTCCTCTTCGCCTTCTTGCAGCTTGGCGCCATCCTCGGCCTCCGTGGACTCCTCCCGTGACGGCCTCTTGGCGGTGGCGGCAGGGGTGGGAGCACGACGAGCCTCACGGACGTCTTCGGCAGGCACGCACGCCATCCGGCCGCTGGACGCGGTCTCGGAACAGGCGGGGTACCTGACGATGTAGCAGTCGTCGTTGTCGCCGGACACGGCGAGGTCAACGACCGTGGCGCGGACGAAGATGACCATCCACCTGCCGGAGAGCGGCGCCCGCGCCAGCCTGTGGCGCACCTCCACGGCCGTCCCGCGCGCGAACCGCGGGCGCGCGGCCTCGGTGGTCGTTTTTCTCTTGCCGGCTGCGTCTGTGCGCGCCGGCCGGCGCGGCCAGGGCCAGGACGGCAGCTAGCTGGCGCGGCGCCACGATCCTCTTCACCGCCATGGCAGAGCTAGATCAAGGTCTCTACGCTTTCTTGGTGTGGTGTCGCGCGTTGCGTGTGTTTCTGTTGAGAAGAAGAGGTGCGAGGGTGCAGAGCAAGGCATGCGGCAGTATTTATGGATCGGCAGAGGGTGCAGAGGGCGCTGAGTTCAGTCCGAGACTCTGAGCTCGAGGAGTTCATGTCCGGGTCGAAATCGAACTACCGGCAACCGCCTATCATACGCTTTTCGATTCCTAGTTCGTGTCGCGGAGGTTTTCGGATCCGCTGTCCGGATCTACCATGGAAAGCGAACTCCTTCGCCCCGTCTTGATGGTCCGAATCTTCTGCTAACTTAGGTCCATTGGATCAACATGCACGATCATTAGATCTCAAGTTTTACTAACTACGTAGCTGGTTTCTATAATTCTTTTAAGGGATTGTCTAATTCTCAGTCCAATCAGATTTAAATAAATCTTTCAGTTACTGATTTTTCTATTACTAAAAGTAATAGAAATGGGCTAGCACAGTTAAAAAAAATAACGAAACCTTTCAGTTGCACACAATTACATCTCATGTGCAATTCTCGTTTTAGCACAAACCACGACACAAAATACCAAAGTCTAAGGAGTCGACTAAGAATTAACCAAATCTCAGTCTGCTGCAAACCATGTGCAACTCTAAAATTAACATGAATCATGATGCAAAATCCAACGGTTAAGAAGCCAACCGAGATCTAGTTAATTCTCACTCGATTTAGACTTAGTAATAACATGTTCTTTTAAATCAATAAAACACGCAACCTCCCGGATCTCAAGGTTTCCGTGACAATTCCACCTTAATTATCAAGGAAGGTTCATCACTGCCGGCCGCTGGGCTTTGGCGCGTTCAGTTTTGACTATCTCCCACCAAACGGCGTTCCAGCTACCTCCGGGATCCATCCCAAAGTAACAAACTTGTCTGGGCTTTTCAATGGGTGGGCACCAACAAAATATTCAGAGCAAAGTGTATACTAAACTGGCAAACGGTTTGCTGCCCAATCGACCTTGGAGGACTTGGGATCCTAGGCATTGGAAATTTTTGAAGAGCTCTTCGACTCCTGTGGCCTTGATTCGAGTGGATGGACATGAATTTTTTTTTTGGATTGGCATGCAAAATCCTTTTGATATCAATGATATGGGCCTTCCTATGAATGCATTGTCATCTCCATTGGCAATGGTGAGACAAGACCTTTTCGGGAGTCTCCCTGACTTGACAGTCGCCGACCTATTGACATTGATCTCCTAATACGTAAAGCCTTCTGTCGTAAGAAATGGGAATATCCAGAAAGCCATGAAAAAGGATGCTTAGATTCAACTAATAAACTTTGACAACGGCATCACGGTCCAACGCATTCACTAATTTGTCAACCTTTGGACGCTTCTATGTGATGTCCGCTTACATGTTGACACTGCGGGCACCATCATATGGAAGCTCTCCTCCTCCGGAAAATATTCGGCAGCGACGGCTTATCGCGCAATTTTTTTGGGTTTGACATCTCTCACGATGAAGAACATTGTCTCAAAAGTTTGGGCGTCACCAAAATGTAGATTCTTTGCATGACTCATTATTCAGGATCAGGTTAGGAGCACGGACAGTCTCCAATGACGTGGTTGACCATTCCTCTTCAAATGCCGGTTCTAGCTTAGGGTATGACACATGAGTAAGGAACGAATTGGCCTTTCCAATATCGACACAACCCTTTAACGGTGAAGGCGGATACAAACCACAAGAAAAAGGCACTTGCTTCGCTCACCATGCTTGTCTCACGAGTTTCTGGAACTAGAGTAATGCGAGAGTCTTCGTGGGAAATCTTTGCTTTCTACAATTTTGTAAGAGGATAAAGAATGAGACCGTCGTTTGGGTCGAGTTGGGCACTAAGCAATTGGGGAACCTATTGCCGGCAGATTAAAACATTTTTTGTCGCATTCTGAAATCATTTGTGACTTTTAACTAAACTCTAAAATTCTCCTTAATTAATAAGGTTAATTCTCAGTCAACTTTGGAACATAAATTTGGTTTACGGAGATTCGTGGGTGCGTTGACTTTTTTCTGTTGCTTTGTTGTCTAGGAAAGAGACGGGTTGTACGTGCGTGAATGGGATGCGTTGTAGATGGTGTTGGCCACGAGGTCTAGGGCCTTTACCAAGATCGCTATTTTTTTTACATGCACCTGCCTAGGGCTTGTAGTGACCTGATTTCGAGGCTTTGTGTGTTTGGTCTTTTTTATGGGGTTTCTTGGAATGTATATAGCATATTTCTAAATTTTATTACAGTTCTAAAAATGGAAAAATCTCAGTTATAGTCCGACTTGCAACTGGTTGCAACACATTTACAACTGAAAAATCTCAATTTTAACCCCACTTACAACTAGGAAAACCTCAACTGTAACTGGAAAATCTGAGCTAAAACCCCACACGTAACAAAAATTTAATACGGAATTGTTAGTCGTGACACAAGTGCAACAAAAAAAAAGTTCTGGCGTCTTAAGGTCATATAGCACAGCACATGGAATAAGAAAAATCCCATGAACTCCAGGCCCAACAGACCAATAGCCGGTAATCACAGCGTGTTTACCTCAGTCGACTGAGAATTTCTTAAATTCTGGGTCGATGTGAGCTAGTCGGGCCTCCGGTTAATCGGTTATACATCTTGAATTCAAAACTGCAACCCATGCACTGCTCTCTCCGGGTTTGTGATTGGAACATGAACTTCTGATCACACGATCACCACATTTGGATCAGCATGTTATACAATATAAATCAGGGCAACATAAAGTTGAGTAGCCAATGTATATGCAGTACACAAAAATACATGATCAGATCATACATGGACGACAGTGGATCAATTTTACTTCTCATCAAACTGTAAAACAAACGTTTTCGTGGCATTGTTTTCAGAACACGTTTCAGAGAGTTTGGTCTCAAGAAATAAAGAGCCACTATTAAACCTAACTAGTACTCGATTCAAACTATCGCGAAGCTTATATTTATTTCACCACAGGATCCATGATACATGTAATCAATTGTGTTCATACTGGCAACGAAAAATAGTACTACTCCCTCCGATCCGAAAAAAAGGTCGGAGGGTATACGTACTGGTTGTGCTGCGTATGCTGTTTCCTCCCGAACGTTTTTACGGACCGGAGGAAGTACAACAGAACATAAACGAAAAAAGAGCATAGGGTTTTCCCAGTCGATGAGGGAAATGTCCTGTCGGGGTGATGATAACCCCTCCATAGAGGTAACGGCACCCTCGAGAAGGGTTTCGAGCAGCGCTATGATATAGATTATGAAGATATCTTCAATCATGTTGTTAAAATTGTTATTATTCGGCTCATTTTGCCTATTACTGTCCTTGGGGAATGGAGTCTTCGATAATTAGATGTTAAGAACGTGTTTTTACAAGGTGTTTTGAAAGACATTATATATATGGATCGGAAAATCTTCTCGAACATGGTACTCTCGTTTGAGTTCTCAGTTGATCATCTTAATTTGGATTTTTTTTTTCTTTGAAGTCAAACACGTCGTTTTTTTAATTTAGCACAAGGCCAATATCACAATCTTTATGCTCATTTATGTTGATCATATCAAAGTTGCTAGTTCCTCACAGATGCCTTGTTACAGGATTTGAAGAAACTAAGTGTCCACAAATGGCAAAACCGATAAAACTAAAGCGTGAGACAACATAACGCAAATCAGCCTGATGTAATATACAGTAGGCCGATCTCACTGGTAGAAAAATGCCCTATGGTCCCGGTTCGGTTGGGCTATCAGTCCCGGTTGCCCAACCGGGACTGGCCAATCGGGACCAATGCTGGTCCCGGTTGGGCCACGAACCGGGACCAATGTGTGTCCACGTGGCCTGGTCTGGCTGCTCGTGGGGGGAGACTCATTGGTCCCGGTTCTTGTTAAGAACCGGGACCAATGAGTGTATTTTTTTTGAATTTTTTTGAAAAAAAAAATTTGGAATTTTTTTTCAATATTTTGAATCTTTGAATTATTTGTCAGTTTAATCTCGAATCATCCCTAATCTCACACTGCTCCACCCATCCTCACACTTGTAGGCTCACACTGCTCCACCCATCCTCACACTTGTAGGCAAACTTCCCGATCGGTCACCCATCCTCACACTGCTCCACCCATAGCACGCTTAACTTTTGAGTTCCTTCCCAACTAGCTTCCAACATGACATTGAGTACATCTTGATAATACTATGCTATCAATCTTATTATCCCCTACACTTTGATGGCACATGATATTATTTTTTGAATTCCAAACCTATATCCACCTATATTAACATAAACAACAATGATTAAGTAATACTAATCTTTATGCAGAAATCAATTATTAATTCAAAAAAAATTAAAAAATTAAAATAATTTGAATTTCCGGCAAAAACTTAAATCTTCCTGCACGATGGCAAATGATATTATTTTTTGAATTCCAAACCTATATTAACATAAACAACAATGATTAATTAATACTAATCTTAATGTAGAAATTTTTTAATTTTTTGAATTTTTTAATTTTTTTTGATTTTGTAGAAAAAAATCTTCTGGTTGAAATAACTTTTTTTTCTTTTGGAATTTGGAGAATTTGAGAATTGCTGACCGGGTAAACCCGGGTGAAATCGAACTCCAAATTTTCTCTAGTTTTTTTTGATATATTGAACGCATTTTTCGACATCGTATGCAAAAGTTATGGCCGTTTTACTTTTTTTTTCTGGTTTTTGCAAAAAAGGTCAAAATTCATATTTCAAAATTTCTATACAAACTAGACACTAAAATCTAACTAAATCTCAAAGGATTTTATTTTTTGAAGGTTTTAGCATTTTCTTTGTGTTTTTGCAAAACTAAAAAGGCGATCCACCGGGGGGGGGGGTGGGATCTGTTTTCAAAAAAAAATGTCTTTAGTCCCGGTTCGAGATTCAAACCGGGACTAAAGATAGACCCTTTAGTCCCGGTTTGAGACACCAACCGGGACTAAAGGGGCTCGCCCTTTTAGTCCCGGTTCCAGCCACGAACCGGGACTAATACCCCCATCCGAACCGGGACCAATGGCTCACAGGGCCCTGTCAGCTCGAACCGGGACCAATGCCTGGCATTGATCCCGGTTTTTGCTTGAACCGGGACTAATGGCAAACAGGACTCCGGACCAAAGGTCCTTTTTCTACTAGTGTCTGAAGAACGTGATTTCCGTACATAGAATAATCTTAATTACCTCATCTCCTTAAACTGAAAAGTAAATAAATCTTCGCGCTGCTTTCTCAAGAGTTCAATCTTTGGTCTCAAGAACCAATATAAAAAAAATCACATTTTGGCCGATCTGAAGAAAAGAGAACCAATATACGTGATCACAGTATCATTGTATACAATGATCTTTGGTCTCTAGTACTGCATTGTACTAATTGAAGTATCATTGTATTCATTAGTTTCTCTGCCCAGTACGTGATCACAGTACATCTCATCAAATTGAGTTCTTCCTGACAATTAGGCATAACAAACAACTAGGATTGGGAGCAAAGAGAGCTAGTACTACTAGCTAGAGAACAGAAACTAAATTAGAGCATCCTCGGTCGATCGTCGTCATCTTCTTGGGCTGCAACTTTGCAGTTAGGACTCGTGGGGCGTCGACGGAGGAGTCTGGTGGTGGTGTAACACGGCGGGCCGCACGAACGTCGGATGCTGGCACTCGTGCAGTACAGCTGGGGATGCTGTTGGTGGCAGGGTACCGGACGAGATAGGAGTCGGTGCCGGCGGACGCGGAGACGACTTTGGCGGGCGCGTAGATCACCTTGCCGGACACCTGCGAGAACCCGGTGCGCACCTCGACGTCCTGCCCGGACACGAATCGCGGTTTCCGGCCCGCGGGCTCCGCCGTGGGCGCCATAGATTCCTGGACCGTCGCCGGCAAGCGCGGTGGCGCGGTGATAGTCTTCTTGGCAGCCACCATCGTCAGTTTATTCCTCTTCTCGGGTGCAGCGGCAGCAGCCACCTTCCTCGTGGCGACGGCGGCCTTCACGGGCGCGGGCGGCAACTTCGGCACCGGCGATTGGGCGGCCCGGTGTCCCCGCGCCTTCTTCTTCGCTTCCTCCTCATTCTCGCGCTCGGCGGAGAACCGCCGCAGTGGCAGTGCGTCCATAGGGATCCCTTTCCCCGTCTTCTTGGCTTTCTTGCAAGAATCGCCACCGGCGCACTCCGACTGATCCGATGGTAGGGGCCTCTTGGATGAGGCCGGCCGAGCAACGTCGACGACGGAGTCTTCTGGTGGTGAAACACGGCGGGCAGCGCGGACGTCAGATGCTGCCACCCGTTCGACACGGCTGGGGATGCTGTTGACGGCGGGGTACTGGACGAGGTAGGAGTGGGTGCCGGCAGATGCGGAGACGACTTTGGCTCGCACGTACGACACAATCACCAGCTGCCTCTCGCCGCAGACCTGCGGGAATCTGCTACGAACCTCGACGTCGTCCCCTGGCGCGAACAGCGTGTTCCGGCGCGCAGCCTCCACGGCGGGCGCCGGAGAATTCTGGACCGTCGCCGGCAAGCGCGACGACACGGTGCTGGTCCTCTTGGCAGCCTTCATCGTCTTCTCGGGTGCAGCCACCTTCCTCGCGGCGATGGCGGCCTTCACGGGCACGGCGGCAGCGGCAGTGGCGATGCCCTAGATTGGTGATGGAGCTCGATCGCGCTCGTTTCGTGTAGAAGTCGGATCGAGATCGTGGGAAGAGAGCAATGCAAGCGTTGAAGCGTGTCGAGTGTGCACCTCCACAGCGCCTATAAATCGGTCGAGCAATCCGCGTCTCCGAGGCAGAGTCGAACGGGCGGGGCTATCTCGATCATGTTTCTTTCCTTTTTCGGCTTGTCCTTTCTATTTCCCTTTTTGGGCCTCGCCCTGGTTTGGGCCACGCTATCTTTTCGGCCGATCGAAGGCTAAGGAACGCTCGCACGATTCCCACCAGGCTGATCAAATATTTACTACTAGTTAGGCAAAAACGAAATATCCCGGGATGAACTCCGGATCGCTTCGACCCTTCCCTTTTTGCGCGTGATTTTGAATGGGTTGGCTCGGATACTATTCCGTTTACGCGTTAAAAACAGAAAACATTTGACTTTTGCTTGCAAAAAATACGTAGTATAATTTTCAGTTCCCTTTTCGGGACAATGGTTTTTTAGGGTAAATAAAAATAGGTGGAGAATAGGAAAAACCACTTCCTACTAGTACATAAAAAATTAGAATAGAAATAAACTACCACTTTTTACTAGTTTAAAAATAGCATAAATATAATTCATACCAGATTCCAGATGAACAACAATAATATCTAAGGATGACGAAAAATATAACGACGAAATGCTAAAAAATGGCCTTCAGAACTTTACAATCCAACATTGCACGAAGTTTTTGCCATCTAGCTAGTTTTATACAAAAAGGTTGTTACGTTCTTGAAATCGATTATGTAATCAATTACCAAGATTCTCGCTATCACCGAGTTCCTCACAAACCGAGTGGAGCATTTAAAAAACGCAAGATTTCAGAGCTTCATGTGTTTAATCGCTTAGATCATTTCTTGTTTTGGTTTGATGTTTATGAACTCATGTTCATGACACACATTGTCATGCTTTTCTTTTGTAAGAGCCCTAACATATATCGGAGGTAAACATGTAAATGTCATTTCTTCTGTAAGAGCCCTAACAGGCCACCTGTGTGCACGCACTAAATTTTCTAAGAAGCACAATATGCTCCTCTGGTTTCTCTCGGCCCGTCTGATTTCCAGTAGCACATGTCCAACTGAAACCCACAAATCATTTACATGCGTAAAACAGTCTGTTACAATTTTACTTCCATGATTCTGCAAGTATTAAAGTTCATTCTAATGTTACACCTTGCTGTTCTCAAGCACACGATGCTCTGCCAGTAGGATATTAACTGAAATATATGTATTATTTTTGTAAGAAAAAAATACGTGAGTGGGATATAGAGAGAGTGGGAACAAAGATTGATAAGGGTAGAGATTAGATATTAACGGATACAAAGTGCACAAAATAACATAATTAATAGCTCAAATAAAATGTAGATGGTGAAGTATATAGAGTGCGATTTAGAGAGCCCATTGGAAGAGGCAAATATTATAGAGAGGTCTCCAAATTGATGTATAAGTAGTCAAATTTGTCGCTTTCGTTGGACTTGCTCCAAGGAGAGAAGTCATCGACCACAGCGGCAGACCTACAACATCTAGAAACAGGGTGCACAGAGGGTGCCACAACAGATAAAAACTATTTTTAGGGGGTGCATATGTGGTCAAAGAAATGCTATTTTTACAAATCATTTTTTTTCCAACCCGGTCTCATGTGCACCTGGCTAGCAAGCAGTAGATCTTCCACTGGTCGACCATGCCCTGTTGGAGAAGAGAATCAGGAAAGAGTGAAATGATGCTAAGGTTAGGCAGGTCAATCGATTTTGGGACAAAATTTGGGTCGTGCAAATGTTTTTCCTCCAAAAAATTGGCTAGTGAACGGGACATGTTGCACTAAAATTGGGTCAGTTTGAAGGGTGAGTGGTGCCACTAGAAGGAAAAAAACATATTGGAGAATTCTTCAATCAACCCGTAGCAGCGCAAATGCATATATAGTTAAACACATAATCTCGAAAGAGTATTTTGCACACCCTTTCACCTCAAGCATCCACATCAGTCATGTGCACACAAGTTTTGTGTACCAACTGATTTTTATGCCAAAGGGCGAAGTAGATTTTATGCCAAAGGGCTACCGATAATCTATGTTTTTACCGCACGAAAATTTCCAAACAAAACTTGAATTCGAAACATTTTGAAGACATGATAAATAACGTTCTATCCTAATTGCACGGAAAATGGCAATTGATTAAACCAACCGAGATTAATTGTTTGACAGTGATCTATGCCTTGCTACCACGAGAAAGCTTCTTTTGTGTTTATCTGGATATTTTCAGCATATTGATCAAGTTTTCAACGTTTGAATTTAAATATGTGCGATTTTTTTTACTGATAATGATATTTTTGGAATCTAGTCCATAGGAAAAAAACCGTGCACAAAATACCTATATACCGTCGCAGGCGTTAAAGAGAAAAACGTCGTCTCTACATTTCTGTTGAAACTAGAGTGCCCACTAATGGAAAAATCAATAAAACTAAAGCGTACTAGAGCATAAAATACAAATCTGCCTGATGCAATATACTCCCTTCCCTCCTCGAATTGTACATCAACCTTTTAGGGTAAGTCAACTTTTAATTTTTGACACAACTTTATAGGCAGCACTAAAAACGTGATTGATGGACAAAGATCAATCTTAATTACAACATCTTCTTAAACTGAAAATAATACATCTTGGCCCTGCTTTCTCAATCGATTTTTCAAACTTTGGTCTCAAGAACCAATAAAAAAATCACATTTC